>CM046882.1:191299967-192726267 GCA_025667525.1 Glebionis coronaria | reverse complement strand
GGTTGCTCTTCAAAATTTAGATAATGAGTTTTGCTCTTTGACATACTGACGAAGCATCAATTGTCTAAACTTTACTACAAAACTCATTGATACATTTTCACTCTAATTTAAAACAAAGACAACAAATAACAACCCAATCTAATAAATGGGTCAAATACATGTATAACAAAAGACGGTCTAATAATAATTATGTGAATAAACCAAATGCTACTCCCATAATTTAAAACCTAGTTGGTGTGGAAGGCGGAGAAACCAAAAAAGCACACATTTATATGAAATAAAACATAAGAAACCTTAATCCACTCTCACTTTTCTGCCGCTTTTCTTTGTTCACCAAAACTACACAGATCCTCCGTACAAATTAGTTTCCAACAACAAAAAATCAATCTCCTACTATCTAAGACACCAACATAAGCCTTTATCATGTAATTCGATCCTATAAATGAAGAATAAAAGAATTCATGGTTTCTAGATCTTGATATCCAAGGTCTCGGGTAGGTTGATTGATTTTCTTTTTGCTGAACCGAACCAAAGAAGAATCAAATAACTCTTGTCCAAGATTATTCTTTTATGTTCGTTAATAAAAAGAAGCTTAGCCTTCAACAGATCTAAAATCGTTCAATATTTTTTGGATATGGTGAAATAATATCTGAGATCTTGTTTGTCTTTGATCGATATATCTTCTCACATATCAATGATATATTCGATATATCTTCTCACATATCAATGAAATAATAGAAGTTTTGATGATGTGAATAAGATCAGTTCTTGGCTTGTTCGTGGATGTTGCTTAGGTTGTGGTTAGGTGTATATTTGTTCTTCTCTATTTTTTTTGCTTGATTTGTTTTGTCTCACTTCTTATGAATTTGTGTTTTTTCGTTGGTTGGTGGTATTTTGTGGCGAGTGGGTGAGAGAAAGGTGTGAGGTGAACGGTGATGTGGTGGAAGTTTAGGTTTTTATAGCTAAATAATGGGTTCTTAGGATATGAGGTTTGTAACAGTGGGATACTCAACATACAAACTAACACCCGTAGGAACCTTTGACATGCCGGAACAATTGACATTTATTTTCCATAAACCTTTGATATGCACAGACGAATTAAATTACACACTAAATATGAGTACTTAATACAATGTAACTCTAGAAACCCTTCGTGTGTACATACGAATTGGATCAAAAACACTGAATGCAAATAACCATTATTACTGCCCATTCAATGATAGGACTAAATCTTTAGATATAATAGATGTATAACCTAAAGTATTTTACTTAGCTTAATTTAATTAAAACATGTATTTTAATTAAATTCCTATAATGTATAGTTTAATTAATTAACCAAGTTATTTAATTAATTAGCTATAATCGTTAAACCATGACTTGTATTTACTAATTAAACTTTACTTATTATTAATAATCCAGCTTATTTCTAATTATGGAAACTTACTATTTTTGGAAACTTACTATTTTTGGAAACCTGCTATTTTTTAGAAGTTACTCAGTATTACAATACAAGTATTATAATACACTAATACATGCATAATACACTACAGAACATCAGTATAACTACAGATAACACAATAAAATACTAAAACATGACAAGATAAGTATAACAAGCTAAGAACACACAGAACCAGTAAAACACATGTAATTCATACAACTCATACACGTTCCCATTCTTATGTAGTATTATCCGTCAAGGCGGAGTAGGTTCTTCTGCGTTTTAGTTAGCTTCTACTAGACACAAGGTACGGATTTCCGTCCTTCAGTAAGGACAACCTCTCCCTTTATTAGGATTTCCCGTATGCAGCCAACTGTTTTCCCCAATAGTTACAGAATAAATGCTTATGTTTTATTAGTTACCTTAGCCATATACATGCATGACCAGTTTTACCTAGTTATGGAGGTACCATAACCATAACACTGGAGGCACCAGTGTTATGACTTCACCACGACAGAGTGATAGCTCGTGGCGTCCCTTTCACTTTATTTGGACTTTATTATTATATTATCATGTGGGGTGTATGGGTGCATCCTAGGTTCAGTTTCAGTCAGGATTTTATGGTGAATGTGGTGTGTGCCTTGCATACTTCACAAGGAGCTGATCCCTCCTACCCATTACCATATTAATTAGAGGCATCCCCTCTAATTTGCATGACGAGGTCACCCCTCCAAGTATTCATGCACGTTGTTGACCTCATGACCTATATTGGCTTTTGGTATATTAAACTAATACAAATTTTCATAAGTAACATAAGTTATGTTTTCAGAACTAAAACCAGTAAACATGACATACATCTAGGTTTCCTAGGACTTATTCGTTTCCGCTGCTTTTCATGCTTTTCATGTCTTATATGCTCTTATTATGTTTTCCTTCCCTTATGTCTTTATGTTATGCTATATATCCGTGCACTGAGCGTTATGCTCAACCGTTTTCAATTTCCATGTTCCCAAATGGCAGGTACCCAAGGTCGCAAGTAGGATCTCCAGAGTATGTGCATTCGGATGGAAGTTATCCGGCCTCTTTTAACCTATGCATTTATTCCTACTTTTTCATACTTTACTTCATTTGGACATTGTTTAGTCCTTTCATTTACAGTACTTAATATTGCTTGTGTGTCAGTTACTTAGACTATCAATGTTTGATTCCGGTATTTCTATTTATGGTCATGAATGTTTAGACATTTACCTTACATGCTTTGATGACACACTATATTTTACTATAGCATTCCATCTTAACAAACGGGGTGTTACAATTATGGTATCAGAGCCCAAGGTTTCGACCTGTAACTCTGTAAAACATGACATGTGACTTATGGGTAGTCACCAACGTCTTCCTAAAACTAACAGTTGGTTTTCATGCATTCATTTATTTTCATTTTTATTTCATGCATTCATATCATTGTTGCAGGTTTATGACTAAGTAATGGTTGGTACAAGACTGGCCCTATTTAGTCGCATGTGCTTTTATCAAAACTTTTAACTTTGGGGTCGACCCATAGGCGTCCCCCGCTATGTCTTTTGTTTTGGGTGAACTGACCATAGGCGTTTACCCTCGCACATATAAAAGTTTTTATAAACTACATCATGCGTTCTACACTGTTTCATGCATTATAAACAACTTCATTGATTTATACATTGTTTATACATTTTATGTTCATCTCATTTCAGACTTATCATTTATGTTGCATTTTGTTTTTTAAACTGTCAGATGGTGAACACACGCAATGCTCAAGAGTTGGCTGCAGCTGTCAATGCAGCTTTGCAAGCCATCCTTCCCCAACTTCGCAATGAAATCAGGGACGAAGTTCATGCTGAAATTCAAGCTCAGGGCATTCAATTTGGCCCTCATTCTGAAAACCACTACAACAATAATCCTCCACCACCACCAACCGTTACCCTTATGACTTGGTTGGAGCGATTCAACAAACAGCGACCCCGTTTGTTTGAGCAGACTGACAGCCCCAACGAGGCTGAAACTTGGATTTCGCACATCGAGAAGATATTCGATGCAATGGGATGTGACGGCGTTTTTAAGGCAAGACTGGCTTGCTATAAATTTGAAGGTGATGTGTTGCAGTGGTGGAAGTCTGTCAAGTAGTCCAATGGTGGTGATAATTGGGTTGCACTGTTGACTTGGGAACAGTTTAAGGAGCTCTTCCTTAATCAGTACTTTCCACATGCTGAACAGGAGAAGCTTAGGCGGGATTATCATAATATCCGACAGGTTTCTGGGGAGAACAACAATGAATTCATGCAGAGGTTTCTCCGTTTGGATGGTTTCTTGGGAGCAGCAGCTGGTACTGCTGAGGAGCAAGCTGAGAAGTTTCGCTGGGCTCTTCGCACTTTGGTTGCCAATAGTTTGGTTTGTGCTACGTTTACTACAGTAGCACATGTGACCAATTGTAAACCATGCATTTCTTTCACTATTTCCATTTTCATATCATCCTTTGTTCAACTTTACATTTCAGACAGAAGACTGACGACCTTAAGCCTGCGGCCGTTCAGCAGCAAGCATCTAAGGGAAACGGACAGATCAACGACCGTTCTGGTTTAGAGAGGCATGGCGGTAATGATAATTACCGCATCAACGCTAATAACTCGAACAACAGCAGGTCCCTACATTTAGTTCCTTTCATGTTAAACTATCTTATGTTATGGTATTCTAACACTCCAACGATTCTAATTCAGGAACAACAACAACGACAGGGATCAGGACCGTAGAGGTTCACAGCCTAACCGTTCCACCTCATCTGGTAAATTTCAAACCTTCTATGTACTCATGTTTATCTTCCACGATCATGTCTCATGCATGTAATCCTGAAACAGGCTCTCAGCTAGCTAGGACGCCTGCTAGAGGATTCACGCATCCTATATGTCCTACTTGTTCGCGCAGACATTCTGGTGTTTGTCGCCGAGGTACTGGTGGTTGTTTCAAGTTTGGCCAACAAGGCCATCAATAGAAGGATTGTCACCAAGGTGAGATAGAAGGCACCTCTGGACATGCCGACACCAAACCACCTCCTACTTCTGGTCGTGTGTTCACTACTACTAGAGATCAGTCGAACAAGACTTCAGGTACCATCACTGGGAATCTCTTTATGAATGGTTTAGCAGCATGCGTTCTGTTTGATACTAGAGCGACTCATTCAGTCATATTGATACATAGACTTTGATAGGTTCTTTTTCGATTCAATTCGAATTGATTAAGGTTGAAAGTGTGACTCAGTCGTCTTTTGGTGGAAAAGAGATAGATTTAGTCGTTGTTTAAAATGAAATTGCAAAACTTTAACGTAAATGGTAAGGTAAATAAAGCTAAAATTAATTAAAAAGTAAATGGTGCAAAATTAAGACTTTAAAAGTAATTAAGTAAATGACGAAAAATTTAAGCTTGACGAAAGGTAAATTTTGAAAACTTAATTAAAATGCAAAGTTAAAATAATTCTAAGATAAAATAATTAAAATAAGACCAAAAACAAAATAGCGGGAAAAATAAATGCTTGAAAATAAAACAAGGAATAAACAAAACCTAAGTCGGAATCCAAAATACTGTCACTATCCGGAATCCAAAACTTTCTCTTATCCGGAATATCCAATAAGCTGCTTATCCGGAATACACCAAACTGAAACTATCCGGAATGTGTGAAATGCAAGCTATCCGGAATACAAAATCTCCTTATCCGGAATCACAATTTCTTCGTTATATCCGGAATCCTTGTTCGAGTATCAATCCGGAATAAGGATGTTACTCTTATCCGGAATCCACCCTAACACCACTATCCGGAATGCTTGCTTGATGAGTTATCCGCAATCCTTTTTGTGAAGCAATCCGGAATGTTGATTTAGCATGCTAATCCGGAATCACAAGTTAAACTCTTATCCGGAATCCATCTTGTACTTACAATCCGGGATATGGGTACTGAGCACTATTCTGAATATGTTGTTATGATGCCTATCCGGAATATGAAGACTTTATACTATTCGGAATATAGATTTTGGATGCTATTCGGGAAAAATGGGTTTTAAAACCCGGATAAGTACTAAATTACAATTAAGCTAAGAACCAAAAATAAGCCAAAATCTAATAAGCACTTAACCAAAACTTTAACCAATCTAATTTTAAGAAAAACTAAATAAGCCAAAATTTAAAAACTTTTAAAAACACTAAATAATCAAAATACTTAAAATCAACTTTTTATAAAATAACTTTTAAAAACACTTAATTAAATTTAAGAAAAGCAAGCAATAAGCTATATAATCAATAAGCTAACACAACCAAACACATAAAAACATAACACATAATCAAATAAGCATGACAATAAGCAAATAAGCATAAAGATTAAGCAAAACAAGAAAGGTAGAACGAGAGATTAATTAAAAACTTAATTAAAATCAAAGATTAAATAACACAAAATTAAAACTTACTTGAAATTAAAGGCAAGAATTTAAATGACAATTAAGTAAATGACAATAAGAAAGTGCAAGTAATTAAATGGAAGAACTATGTGTCAAATAGCCAACACCTCCTAATGACACATTAGGAGGGTATTTATAGGAAGGATTAACATGTGTTGATCTTTTCTTCCTTTTCTCATCTTTTCGTCTTTATAAAATTTTCACTTTTTCGACTTTGTCTCGGGATTATTTGAACTCGTCTTATAATTTCTTCATTTATTAGACTTGAGTTCTTCGACTTCATTAAACTTCCGTCTTTAGACTTTTTCTTCGATAAATCTTCAGAATAGGCCTTGGACTTCCGTTCTTTTTGCACTCTTGATCTTTTGACTTCGTCTTTTGTCTTATTCTTCGATAAAAGCCCGTGAAAGCCCGTGTTTTCTTCCCTTTTCGTATTTTGGTCCTAAATCACAACAAAAACACAAACCACGCATAATTCCGACATTTTTGACATAAAATACACGTTTTGGCTTGGTTATTATTATAATTAAGTGGTAAAAGGATAAGTGTTTTCACACTTATTAAATCCCCTACACTTGACCATTGCAATTTCCTCATGCAATGCATTAATTATAAAGCAAGATTTACATTTTCCATCATAATTAACCTACCTTGGCCTTTATTCAACATAAGACATTAGGGAAACTAAAAGAGATAGAAAATTACAATATATTTAAAGGAAGAAAAACAAGTAAAAAGATCAAAGACTTACCTTAGGTTTTTGGAATGTCATGATTGTTTATCACCCTCAAGTTTCATGTTCCCCATACCAAGCTTAAAAACGAGATCATTGTTATTATAATCAGCAAACTAACACAAATTCATGTGGCCCAATTATTTACTTAGACTCTCTTATTCCTAGGTGTATCTCTTATATTTTATTATTGTCTTGAATGATCACAAGGATGCATTGTTTGACTTATTTAGATAGTTAATTTAGGCTGAAAATAAAGTGGGACGATTTAATCAATAGTAAGCTAAAGGACAAAATCTTTTAAAAATGCTTCTCGGGACCTCTTAAAGTTCATATCTTGGCATAACTCGCTTCACGATTTGAGACCTTTCTCGGATCGATATTTGGCATTGACTTCATACTTCGAATCTTGAGAGACGTTCATGAAATAATGGTCTTCTCTTCATAATAGGAATTTCTTCACTTGAACTTTTTGAGAGATTCTTCATATTTGGACCATGACTTCTTCATTTTTCTCCAATCTTTATTTTGTACTTTGATATACAACGATCCGCCTCCTTTTAGGACTTGGATCTATTTATCCTCATACCTTATTAGGGCCTTTTTGGATAGACTTCTCCATGATCTTTACGGGAGTATTTTCTTTTCGTCGTGTGTCTCGATCCTTCATATTGATTTTTTATAAATGATTCTTCACATCACTTGGGATCTTTAGCAACAAAATGTAGCCCTTATGCCTTGTTAGGGCCTTTTCGGACTCGCCAGTCTTCGCATCCCGCTTCAATAAGTTATGCCTTGGATATGAACTCTAATCAATACCGAGCAACTTTTAAAAGATCTTGTGCTAGAAGCTAAGTAACTTTTCAAATCGTACAACCTTATTTATTGCAATTAAATTTATTAGCAAGCGATGGGAGAAAAAGCTCATAATTAACTCACATTAATTTATGAAAGAATACCAAACTTATAATTGACTCTATCATCTCTCGTTCTCCACAATTTAAAATCTCAAGGAATGAAACTAGTGGATGCTTAGCCTATTAAATCAAAGTTTTGGGTTTTTAAGTCATCTATAGGATCTTGCAAATTCTTAGACTTTTTCAAGTTTAGAATTTGCGTTTTAAAGTTCCCTTGATAAACGACTTTCTAGGATCAATTATAGGAACTTGCGAAAAGTTCTTTTTCTTAACCCGTAAGAGTTAAGACTTCCGCGTTTTAAAGTTCCCTATATAAAAGCCTAACAAAACTTGACTTAAACACGTTAAGGATACTAGCTAGAGTAAACTTAGATAAGTAAACTCGGGTTGAGTCAAAATATTCACAACGTTTAAAAATTAAAACCACTTTATTAAAAAAATTTCTAGCAAAGAAAGAAAATAACCATAACAAAGGTAAACACAACTAGGCCAAAATAGATCAAAATTTTTGACAAATGTCGAAAAATCAATTTTCCGGTTAAAATGAGGACAAATACAAGGAAAAGCCCACTTAACTTCGATAGAAGTCTCCCTACACTTGATATAAACATTGTCCTTAATGTTTAAGCATGTGGGAGTAAACTCCCCTACACTTAGGACATTTTACACGTTATTTAAATCTTGCTAAGGAAGAGACAACTAAAGTGATTCCTATTTTAATATTGAAGAATATAAAATAGTGAATCAAAAGAGTTTAGGATAGAACCGGGAAGACGGATACAAGGAAATACGGGTCATCAAAAGTCATCAAGAATGGATCTTTGAAAGCTCGAATCCCTGCACATGATAAGAAAGAAAACAACAAACACATACTAGGGTCTCCTCCTACACTTATTATAAAATGGATAAAAAGGATAGATACTGCGGGTTGCCTCCTGAGAAGCGCTTGTTTTTGTTCACCGAGTCGTGAGCCTGACTCGACCTTGATTAGCATGGCAAGAAGCTTGAAGAACATCCACCGGGATCAAATACATGGTTTTCATCCATCAAGTAGCACAAGCTTAAGGCGAACAAGGTAAGCCAAAGAAGAGTAGGCAAGGTTCCCTTAAGCAATTGTTGAGCACGGTGGTAGAAAGTAGGATGAAGTGCAAGCATATCTCCCTTGTGTCCAAAAATCTTTCCTTTTATTTCATCATATGGATACTGAGATGGTTTAAAAAGTGAAATACCGGGGTCGTACACCTTTTCCTTTAGGGGAAAATAACACTCAGGCTTAGTAGACCTTGAAGAAGATCCGCTCATAAATCACACAATCTCATCCGATGAAGGTGGATAGAGAGGTGTCAAAACATAAGTACTGCGGATGTCGGTGCCGTCCGGCTTCTTCTCCTTTGAAACGGGTTTTTTTAATATCCGAAGGAGGATAAAGACCAAAATCAAAGTCCAAAGGAGGAGAATCATTCTCATTGAGGAAGTATGTATTGAGAAAAGTAGCAAAATCTTCCTCAAATGTGTAATCATCCAAAGTAGGGTCAAGCATTGTTGGTGGAGGATCTTCATCAAAAGTAGGAGCAAGGTCATCATGTGAAGAATCACTCGAAAGAGTATCAACATCATCAAAATCATCATATGTTGGAATGTCTTTATACTCTGAAGCAAAATTATCATAATCATCCCCATCAGAACTAGAATCATCATCATAGTCATCATAGATCGGTGGAGAATCATAAATTTGTGGGGGGATCCAACTTGGAGAGAGAATCATCCACATCATCTTGGAAAAGTGGATTATCATAGCAAGAATCGAAAAGAGGATTATTGTAGACGACAAAATCATCAAGCTTTGTACTTTCACAAGTAGTTGTATCAAGCTCGTCTTGAAGCACATTAATCATATTCGCTGATTCTCTTCCATTGGATTTATTTGTGATCTTCCCCATTTTAAACACTTGTGCATCATTCCCGACTCTTAGAATGAGTTCACCTTCGGCAACATCGACTAAAGCTTTTTCGGTTCTCAAGAATGGCTGTCCAAGTATTAACGGAATACGAGGGTCCATTTCATAATCAACAACAACAAAATCAACCGGAAAAGTGAAGGTACCAACTTTAACAAACACATCTTCGGCAATACCAACGGGGTAAGCGAGAGTTCGATTTGCTAGCTCAAGAGTCATCTTTGTTGGTGTAAGATCGGGTAATGATAACTTTTTCCAAACACTTAAAGGCATCAAATTAATACTTGCCCCGAGATCGGCTAAGGCAGTAAATTCTTCGGTTTGGTTAAAAGTACATGGTAGCACAAAACGACCGGGATCTCTAAGTTTTTCTGGAAGTTCTTTAAGAAGGATTGCAGAACAGTTTTCATTCAATCGAGTATTAACAAACTCGGCCATCTTTTCCTTCTTATTAAGCAATTCCTTAAACATCTTAACAAATGTTAGCATTTGGGCAAGAGCTTCAACAAGGATAATGGTGATGGTCACTCCCGAAATCTTCTTCAAAAAGTTTGACACTTGAATGTCATCCTTGGTGAGCAATTTGCACTTGTCTAGGCGAGAAGGATAAGGGATGTTGGGTTTAGGTGGTGTAGGTGTAGAAGGTGAAGGTTGAGATGTTGAAGGTTTAAAGGTGGAAGGTGAGGTTGGTGAAGGGTGTTTCTTGGGTACTTCTTCATTAAGAGGTGGAGACGATAATGGAGAACTAATACTAGGCGTGGAAGTAGGTGGGATAAATAGTGGTGTAGGAGGTATAGATGGAGTAACTAGGGGAGGGGTAGATGGTCCTACTAAGGTAGCTCCACTGCGTGTAGTAATAGCACTCACATTCGCTCTCGGGTTGGTGACGGTATTTGAAGGAAGAGAGCCCGAAGTAGAGGGTTGAGTACTTGGGAAGAAACTAGCCAGCATATTCTTCAAATCATTTGTTTGATTGCTAAAAGAGGTTTGCATATCATGTCGAAGCTCGGTTCTAATATCATTCCCTTGCTTAGTGATATCTCCTTTAAAGTTGCTGATTTAGCTTTGCAGAGTCTTAACTACCTCTCCTTGGGTCCTCATGAAAGCTTCAACATCATGAGTGATGGGTGGTGCTTGTTGAGCGGGTGGGTGATAAGGATTAGAAGCTCGAGGTGGGTTTGGGTTGCTTCTATTGTAGTTGTTGGGGTTGTGGTTTTGAGGAGAAAAACTGGGTGAAAGAAAGTTGTTAGAACGGTAACTTAGCAAGTTACGATCACCTTGAGGTCGGGCTTGATAGCTTTCTGTTGAATAGTTACCATGAGCCGCATACACGTTTTCGGGATTGTGATGAGTAGAAGGACAATTAGTGTATGAATGAGGACCCCCGCAAATCTCACAAGAAGTTGCTACCGCTTTAGCTTGTTGAAATTGGTTAGTAGCCAAAAGTTGCATATTTTTGCTCATTTCGACCATTGCGCGGGTCAATTCGGTCATATCAGGGTTTGAAGAAGTAGAAGAAACATTGACTCTCGGGTTTGATCTTGAGGATGCGGATGAATCCCAATTTTTGTGGTGAGTGGTCATGTTCTCTATGAGCTCTCTATACTCCTCAGGTCTTCTTTTCATAAATGTGCCACCGACGGCTGCATTAATCGTATCACGATCACGAAAAGTTAAACCGTTGTAGAAAGTATCAATTAAGGTGACGGGGAACATGTTGTGGTTTGGACATCGATCGATCAAAACATTATATCGTTCCCAAGCATCAAAAAGTGATTCATCATGTTCTTGTGTAAATCCACTGATTTGACTCCGAAGGCTCGTGACCATGGATGGTGGAAAGTAGCGCGACAAAAATCGTTGTGTCATTTCATCGCAAGTATGAATTGAATTCTTCGGAAGACGATCAAACCATTTTTCGGCATGGTGGGATAAAGTGTGTGGAACTAGATGAAGGCGAAGAAAATCCATAGTAACACCGGGCAACTTCATGCTTTGAGTAACGGTAATGAATTTGTCAAGGTGTTTGTTGGCATCATCATCCGGTAATCCGCGAAAAGGACAAGCGTTTTGGTCTTGTTGGATCATGTGATGCTTTAACGAAAACTCTGGAGCCGTGATTTGCATCGGCGCAATCGGTCCTCCTCGTCCATTCATCGTAGGTTAACACAGCTCCTCCATTGTTCGAAGGTCTGGTTGAGGACCATTGTTGTTATTATTCATGTTGAGGTGAGGTGGGTTATTGTTGTTGTGCACACCAGCCATATCTAAATCTTCACGAGTCTCGGGCTCTGAATAAGATGAAGATCTAGTATACACCTGCAAAAGAAAAAGAAAAAGATACCAAAGAAATAGAGAATATATGTATTTGTAAAAATAAAATCTTTTTGGATATGTGAATTTTTTTTAATTTTTATGGATTTTGAAAAAAATTTTGACACGAAAAATAACGTTCACGAGTGAACGGATCCCAAAATTCAACGCGTCTCTCACAGAAAGTCGTTAATCTTCACGAAAAGAGCCGACAGCGGCGCCATTTGATACACAGATTTTGATAGGTTCTTTTTCGATTTAATTCGAATTGATTAAGGTTGAAAGTGTGACTCAGTCGTCTTTTGGTGGAAAACAGATAGATTTGGTCGTTGTTTAAAATGAAATTGCAAAACTTTAACGTAAATGGTAAGGTAAATAAAGCTAAAATTAATTAAAAAGTAAATGGTGCAAAATTAAGACTTTAAAAGTAATTAAGTAAATGACGAAAAATTTAAGCTTGACGAAAGGTAAATTTTGAAAACTTAATTAAAATGCAAAGTTAAAATAAGTCTAAGATAAAATAATTAAAATAAGACTAAAGAAAAATGGCGGGAAAAATAAACGCTTGAAAATAAAACAGGGAATAAACAAAACCTAAGTCGGAATCCAAAATACTGTCACTATCAGGAATCCAAAACTTTCTCTTATCCGGAATATCCAACAAGCTGCTTATCCGGAATACACCAAACTGAAACTATCCGGAATGTGTGAAATGCAAGCTATCCGGAATACAAAATCTCCTTATCCGGAATCACAATTTCTTCGTTATATCCGGAATCCTTGTTGGAGTATTAATCCGGAATAAGGATGTTACTCTTATCCGGAATCCACCCTAACACCACTATCCGGAATGCTTGCTTGATGAGTTATCCGGAATCCTTTTTGTGAAGCAATCCGGAATGTTGATTTAGCATGCTAATCCGGAATCACAAGTTAAACTCTTATCCGGAATCCATCTTGTACTTACAATCCGGGATATGGGAACTGAGCACTATTCTGAATATGTTGTTATGATGCCTATCCGGAATATGAAGACTTTATACTATTCAGAATATAGATTTTGGATGCTATTCGGGAAAAAGGGGTTTTAAAACCCGGATAAGTACTAAATTGCAATTAAGCTAAGAACCAAAAATAAGCCAAAATATAATAAGCACTTAACCAAAACTTTAAACAATCTAATTTTAAGAAAAACTAAATAAGCCAAAATTTAAAAACTTTTAAAAACACTAAATAATAAAATCAACTTTTTATAAAATAACTTTTAAAAACACTTAATTAAATTTAAGAAAAGCAAGCAATAAGCTATATAATCAATAAGCTAACACAACCAAACACATAAAAACATAACAAATAATCAAATAAGCATGACAATAAGCAAATAAGCATAAAGATTAAGCAAAACAAGAAAGGTAGAATGAGAGATTAATTAAAAACTTGATTAAAATTAAAGATTCAATAACACAAAATTAAAACTTACTTGAAATTAAAGGCAAGAATTTAAATGAGAATTAAGTAAAAGATAATAAGAAAGTGCAAGTAATTAAATGGAAGAACTATGTGTCAAATATCCAACACCTCTTAATGACACATTAGGAGGGTATTTATAGGGAGGATTAACATGTGTTGATATTTTCTTTTTTTTCTCGTCTTTTCGTCTTTATAAATTTTTCGACTTTTTCGACTGTCTCGGGATTATTTGAACTCGTCTTATAATTTCTTCATTTATTAGACTTGAGTTCTTTGACTTCATTAAACTTCCGTCTTTAGACTTTTTCTTCGATAAATCTTCAGAATAGGCCTTGGACTTCCGTTCTTTTTGCACTCTTGATCTTTTGACTTCGTCTTTTGTCTTTTTCTTCGATAAAAGCCCGTGAAAGCCCGTGTTTTCTTCCCTTTTCGCATTTTGGTCCTAAATCACAACAAAAACACAAACCACGCATAATTCTGACATTTACGACATAAAATACACATTTTGGCTTGGTTATTATTATAATTAAGTGGTAAAAGGATAAGTGGTTTGACACTTATTACATATCCACTAATTTTGCTACACGTGTTAGGATTTACCCTATGCCATTAGATAATGCCTTATGCATTTCCATGCCACTTAGGGACTCTGTACAAATCACCCAGGTATACAAAGATCTTCCCCTAGAGTTTGATGATAGAATCCGCAGAGTTGACGCACTTCCTTTGGACATGTGCGATTTTGACTTGATTTTAGGAATGGACTGGTTAACCAAACACAAGGCTACGAATGACTGACACACTTATCGAGTTATCTTCGGTGATGTTAAATCTCCAGAGTACATACACCATGATTTTCTGCCAGGGAGGTCGGTACAAATTATTTCATCCATGGAGGCGCGTGCTTTATTATCACACGGCTGTCAGGGCTTCATAGCTAATATTCATGACATTACTGCCGAGTCTCCATCGATCCAAAATCAGCCTATTGTGTCAGAATTTCCTGACGTTTTTCCTGATGAACTTCCGGGCATACCACCTGTTCGTGAAGTCGAGTTTGGAATTGAGTTCATACCAGGTGCAGAGTCAATTTCCAAAGCTCCTTGTCGCATGGCATTGGCTCCTATAGTGCTTAAAGAATTAAAAGATCAGCTGCAGAAACTTCTGGAACAAGATTTCATCCGTCCCAGTGCATCGCCATGGGGTGTACCAGTACTTTTTGTGAAGAAGAAAGACGACATCGTGCGTTTGTGTATAGACTATCGTGAGCTGAACAAGATCACGATCAGGAATCATTATCCTTTGCCGCATATTGACGACCTTTTCGATCAACTTCAGGGCGCCAAGTATTTCTCCAAGATCGATTTGAGGTCCGGCTACCATCAGTTACGGGTTAAAGAGAAGGATATCTCTAAGACTGCTTTCCGTACACGTTATGGACACTACGAGTTCGTAGTCATGCCATTAGGAACTCACAAATGCACCAGCAGTCTTCATAGATTTGATGAACCATGTATTCTATGAGTTTCTGGACAAGTTCGTTATCGTGTTCATTGATGACATCCTGATTTTCTCCAAATGCAAGGAGGAACATGAGGAGCACCTTCGTACAGTCGTGCAGATTCTTCGTCGGAAACATCTGTATGCAAAGTTCTCCAAGTGTGAGTTCTCGTTAACCAAGGTGGCGTTTCTGGGCCATATTGTATCTGTAGAGGGGATCACCATGGATCCTGAAAAGGTTGAAGCTATCACCAAATGGCCGAGATCTACATCTGCAACAGAGGTCAGAAGTTTTTTGGGTTTAGTTGGCTACTACCGCAGGTTTGTAGAGAACTTTTCACGGCTAGCCTTACCTTTGACTAAGCTGATGAGGAAAGGAGAGAAATTCGTCTGGACAAAAGAGCGAGAGAAGAGCTTTGAAGATCTTAAGTAGAAGTTAGTGACTACACCTATTCTTACTCTCCCATCTGGCTCAGGTGGATTTCATATATATAGTGACGCTTCAGGAAAGGGTTTAGGCTGCGTTCTCATGCAACATGGGAAGGTTATTGCATACGCATCACGACAGCTGAAACCTTATGCAGAAAACTATCCTACTCATGATTTGGAGCTTGCAGCAGTTGTGTTCGCATTGAAGATCTGGAGGCATTATTTGTATGGTGAATCATGTGACATATTCACCGATCACAAGAGTCTCAATTACATCTTCACCCAGAAGGAACTGAACATGAGACAGAGGAGATGGTTAGAGCTATTGAAGGATTACGACACCAACATTCAGTACCATCCTGGAAAGGCGAATGTGGTGGCAGATACTCTAAGCAAAAGGTCGGGTATGATTGTTGGCATCTGGATTGCAAAGGAGATCATCCGTGACCTAGAGATGACTGATTTTGAGTTTTGTGTACGAGGACAACACGGTTACTGGGCGAATCTTATAGTGGAACCAGACTTACATTCTAGGATCAAGGAAGCTCAAAAGGACGATGGTGAGATTTGGGCTATCATTCAGAACCTTGATCAGCAGACGGAGTTTCGCGTCGATGATAACGGTATCTTATGGCAAGGCACTAGACTAGTGGTTCCTGATGACTCTACACTCAGGGAAGTTGTGCTGGCTGAAGCTCACAGCTCTCCATTTACCATACATCCTGGTTCTACCAAGATGTACCACGACATCAAGCAACATTTTTGGTGGAGTGGTATGAAGCAGGATGTTGTCACCTTCGTTTCTAAATGTATGATCTGGCAGCATGTTAAGATCGAACACCAGCGAGCTAGTGGGTTACTACAACCACTAGATATTCCAGCATGGAAGTGGGACAAAATCGCCATGGATTTTGTTACTGGTCTTCCTGTGACTCAGAGGAAGAACGACGCCATCTGGGTTATTGTTGATAGATTGACTAAATCTGCTCATTTTCTACCAATCCGCAAGGAGCATCCGGTCATCAAATTAGCAGACACTTTTCTTAAGGAGTTCATGAGACTGCATGGTACTCCATCAGAAATCATCTCTGACAGAGATCCCCGTTTCACACCACGTTTCTGGCAGAGTCTGCAGAAAGCTTGGGGCACCAGACTTAAGCTCATAACTGCCTTTCATCCTCAGGCCGACGGATAGTCGGAACGTACCATTCATACATTGGAGGACATGTTGCGGGCGTGTGCTCTAGAGTGGTCAGGAAGCTGGGATGATTATATATTTCTAGTGGAGTTTGCATACAACAAAAACTAGCACGCTAGCATCAAGTGTGCTCCTTTTGAGATGTTGTATGGTAGGAAGTGTCGCGCCTCAATCTGCTGGGATCAAGTGGGCGAACGACTGATTGAGGGTCCAGAGATGATTGAGGTGACTAATGAGAAGGTCGTCGTCGCCAAGGCAAAGCTTCAGGAAGCTCGTGCTCGTCAGAAGAGCTATGCTGATAAGCGTCGTAGAGATGTATCTTTCAACGTAGGTGATCACGTTTTCCTCAAGAGACCAGCTGCACGAGGAATTAAACATTTTGGAATCAGAGGGAAGCTCAGTCCTCGCTTCATCGGGCCGTTCGACATCATAGAACGCGTTGGTGAAGTGCCATATCGTTTAGCGTTACCGCCTCAGCTATCACACGTTCACAACGTGTTCCATGTGTCCTTACTCAGAGGATACAACTATCATCCAGTTCATATTGTCCAGTATCCGCTTGATCAGATTCGAGAGGATCTTTCATATGTCGAGGAACCCGAGAGAGTTCTCGAGCGACAAGATCGTGTTATGCGGAGGAAGACGATCCCTTTCGTCAAAATCCTCTGGAGGGGTCATCCTGAGCGGGAAGCTACTTGGGATACGGAGGAGTCTATACGGGCTTCTTACCCTCATTTCCAGTTCTGATTCACGTATGTTTCTTTCAGTTTATGTTTTCTCCAATTCGAGGACGGATTGTTCTTTTAGAGGGGAAGAGTTGTAAAACCCGCATTAAAATACCATGAACAGTACACATGAACAGTAAATACACGAAAATACAATAAAATTAAAACTTTCCATTTATAATATAATTCACGTGTCATAATATTAATTAACATGTACTTACGAATATATTATAGATGTATGACGATCATGACATATAAAATCCACGATAACTAAACATGAACGAACACGAATATAGTTTAACTTAATAAAAGCTTCGGGTTTTCCCTTGTGGGCCCCATATGCCGCGGCTAGAGACAAAAGAAAGGAGAAAGGTGGGCTTTGGCCCATGACCCAACTAGAAATCATGTAAAACAAAACAACCAGGAAACTTTATTCATAATTTAGGGTTATACAAAAAAATCAAGAAACCCTTGCCTCTTCCTTCCTTCTTGCCGTCGGCTACAGGTCACCACCAAGAGAGTTCGGGACGAATTTTGCTAGTTGATTTTTGTGTGTACGTGTTCATGATCTCATAGCCTTTTCTTACACGTGTTCGGTATAATCAAAACCCTTCTTTTCTTTTTAATTCTTTATTGAATTCATGTTCTTATTTTAATTAATCATAAAAACAAGTTATAAAAACATGTGAGATTAATTAAAAACATGGATTAAGGGGTGTTTGATGTTTGGTTTGTTTGGCCGAGGGACAACCGAGACCACATAGGGTCTCGACTTGTTTTTATCACCACCACCGAGACCACTTAAGGTCTCGGCTTGGTTTGTTGGCTCAGACGCAGGCAAAGGGAACCCCTACCGCGAGTCGGGGTGTGTTTGGGTTTGGTTTCGAGGCTAACCGAGACCACTAGGATCTTGGTGTGGCTCGGTTTGACAAAAACAGTGGGAACCGACAACAACCGGTGGGAACCGGGCTCAGGCAGTGGCTAGCTGGGCTCGGCAGTGGGAACCATGGCTAACCAGTGGCAAGCGGTTAATCGGTCTAGCCACTGGTGGGGCTGCGGTGGTTATTCAGCCGCTGGTTGACACCACTAGCCGCCGGCTATGTGGTGCCGGCTAGGCATTTTTGGGGCTCGGGTTGATTTTAAAACACGGGTTCGGGTTTCGAGAAAATATTAAAATCAGAAAATATGTTTAATTAAATTACTTCTAGATTATTTAATTAAATTAAATGCATGACTTAGGTAAAATATTAAAATTAATATTTCATGTATAACCTAACGTATTTTACTTAGCTTAATTTAATTAGAAAAATGTATTTTAATTAAATTCCTATAATGTATAGTTTAATTAATTAACCCAGTTATTTAATTAATAAGCTATAATCTTTAAATCATGACTTGTATTTACTAATTAAACTTTACTTATTATTAATAATCCAGCTTATTTCTAATTATGGAAACTTACTATTTTTGGAAACTTTCTATTTTTAGAAACTTACTATTTTTGGAAACTTACTATTTATGGAAACCTGCTATTTTTAGGAAGTTACTTAGTATTACAATACAAGTATTATAATACACTAATACATGCATAATACACTACAGAACATCAATATAACTACAGATAACACAGTAAAACACTAAAACATGACAGAATAAGTATAACAAGCTAACAACACACAGAACCAGTAAAACGCACGTAATTCATACAACTCATACACGTTCCCATTCTTATGTAGTATTATCCGTCAAGGCGGAGTAGGTTCTTCAGCGTTTCTGTTAGCTTCTACTGGACACAAGGTACGGATTTCCCGTCCTTCAGTAAGGACAACCTCTTCCTTTATTAGGATTTCTCGTATGCAGCCAACTGTTTTCCCCAGTAGTTACAGATTAAATGCTTATGTTTTATTAGTTACCTTAGCCATATACATGCATGACCAGTTTCACCTAGTTATGGAGGTACCATAACCATAACACTAGAGGCACCAGTGTTATGACTTCACCACGGTGGAGTGATAGCTCGTGGCGTCCCTTTCAGTTTATTTGGCCTTTATTATTATATTATCATGTAGAGCATATGGGTGCATCCTAGGTTCAGTTTTAGTCAGGATTTCATGGTTAATATGGTGTGTGCCTTGCATCCTTCACAAGGAGCTGATCCCTCCTACCCATTACCATATTAATTAGAGGCATCCCCTATAATTTGCATGACGAGGTCACCCCTCCAAGTATTCATGCACGTTGTTGACCTCATGACCTATATTGGCTTTTGGTATATTAAACTAATACAGATTTTCATAAGTAACATAAGTTATGTTTTTAGAACTAAAACCAGTAAACATGACATACATCTAGGTTTCCTAGGACTTATTCATTTCCGCTGCTTTTCATGCTTTTCATGTCTTATATGCTCTTATTATGTTTTCCTTCCCTTATGTCTTTATGTTATGCTATATATCCGTGCACTGAGTGTTATGCTCAGCCGTTTTCCATTTCCATGTTCCCAAACAGCAGGTACCCAAGGTCGTAAGTAGGATCTCCAGAGTATGTGCATTCGGATGGAAGCTATCCAGCCTCTTTTACCTTATGCATTTATTCCTACTTTTTCATACTTTACTTTATTTGGACATTGTTTAGTCCTTTCACTTATAGTACTTAATATTGCTTGTGTATGAGTTACTTAGACTACCGATGTTTGATTCTGGTATTTCTATTTATGGTCATGAATGTTTAGACACTTACCTTGCATGCTTTGATGATACGCCATATTTTACTATAGCATTCCATCTTAACAAATGGGGTGTTACAGTGGTAATTGTTTTAATTGTGAGATTTATACAGGGAGGGACGGGTATCTACAACTCTCCTTCAAATGACCACGGTTACAGATTTCAATCCTATGACCAAACTCCACAACCGCCTTCGTCTTATTCGTGTGATTTTTGCGGTTAAGAGCATAATTTCAGATTCAATTGTTCGATTTAATCTAATGACCCCGAGCCGAATCCTAATTTCTTTGACCAATCTTCACAATATCCACCGTCATATTCATGTGGGTTTTGTGGAAACGCACCTCATTATGGGTGTGATTGTCAACCAATGAATCAAAATACGTCTTCTACAATCAATTCTTCGGTTTTGACCAATCACCTCCACAAAAAAATTTCGATGATGATCTCGGTGCAAGTCGCGTCGACGAAGGATTTAAATAAATTAAAATGCCCTTCCAACAACTTATGGAAAAAGAGGAACTTTCAATCGTCAAAGTGATCGAAAAGAGCATCAAAGATATGGAAGAGGAAAAACGACGAATCAATCAAGAAATAAATGATATCTCTAATGAACTAGGCATTAGGAGATATCGTAAAGAAGAAATAAGTGACGAGTTTAAAAGAGAGCGTTAGATTAAAACTAAACAACTTTTACAAGATTACAATAGCTTAAGCATCGATATTCGTAATAAGAGACGATAACTAGAAAGAGAGGAGCATCTAGCTAGATGTGATCTCATGTTTCCTATTTATGATGACGACGAGGATAGCAACATTCTCAATCTCACCTCGTCTTATGAAACCATTACTCTCATGCTCCCTACGGAACCCTATGCCTCTCTAAGTATGGGGGAGAAGAATCTTAGCACTAATCCTAGTATTCCAATCCAAAGTGAGCCTACGGTTGTCTCCGATGATGAGTTAAGTGATTTTGCTCTCGATGAATTTTTCCACGAAGATTCTAACGAGGCTGTTAGCCTCAAAAATATTGAGCCAAACAAGAATGCTCGGTCATATGGTTATTATGTATCGTATTTTAGAACGTTGTAATAGGTAGTATATTAGTCGTGTTATACGGGCTTAACTTTAGGCTAAAGTTCATTAATAAGTAACTAAAGCCCAAAAGGAAAGCCCGGCCCAAACCATATAGTCCATAAAGAAGCCCGCATGTGGGTGGACTATATATACTACCCTCCTAGCATGTTAGGAGGGTTGGTGATTCATTTTCTTCTTAATCTAATAGTTCACAAATTCACACACTTCTCTCTCTTTTCTCTCTCTAGTTTCTCTCTCTAAAACTCATCTCATTTCTACCTTTCTTTCTTTAAATTCGTGCTAGAATCATCACATATTAGGGACAACAATTGGTATCAATCGCCATGGGGTAGTTTTTGTGATTCGTTGTTGATTTACTACTTAATTCGTGTGATTTTTCCATAAAATCTACTCGGATTCAAGTTTTTTTTATGCTTTTCGTGCTCTAAATCTTCCTCCTTTAATCTCTACATCTTTCATACGTGTGGTAAGATTTTGGTTACTTTGGTTTGGATTGAATCACGAAATCCAAGGTAAAAATCCACTCTTTCTTGTTACTCTTAAGTTTTGGCTTAATTTTGGGGGAACGATCTGATTTTGTGGTTGCATAAACCCTTGGGGTTTCTACTTGCGATCCATAGTCACGATCCATTGTTACGATCTAACTGCGATCATAACTTAGATCCACAATACGATCCACCAGTACGATCACGTAGTACAATCCACCAGTACGATCACGCAGTACGATCCCAAGTACGATCCAGAATCCTTTGCTGAGTACGATCAGGTTCACTACGATCAGGGTGCGATCAGGTTCATTACGATCAGGGTACGATCAGGTTCACTACGATCAGAGTACGATCATGTTCACTACGATCAGGGTGCGATCAGGTTCACTACGATCAGGGTGCGATCAGGGCACGATTGTTCAGTACGATCCGACTGCGATCTAGTAGTACGATGAGAGTGCGATCAGACTACGATCAGAGTGCGATGGACATCTAATTTTTTGTTCAAGTATTTTTTAGACTTAGCCACTATCTAGACTAGTCTCAGAACGTAGTTTACACGAAGATTAAAAAAAAAAAAAGAGTTAAAAGTTTTTAGGTCAAGTAAAATCAATTTTTTTCCATACTAGTTTTAGGCTATTTCTAGCTCGATTTCAAAATTTGGTGATTACAAATTTTTTAGGTCTACCGTTTTTGTCGGACTGAGGAATTTATTGTCGGGCTGAGAAAAAAATCGCAATTTTTCGGAATTTCAACAATCAAACAATCACAACACAACTACTTAAGATCCACATTCGTTTCATCATTTCAGAGAATATTGAGATGGATTCTACTGCCGAATATCGTGTGACGAACAACAACATAATGGTGGCTGGTAACAAGGAAAGACCACCAATGCTTGTGTCAGGTCGATATGATCAATGGCAATCACGTTTTATACGTTACCTTGACACAAAACCTAACGGTGATGCTTTAAGGCAATGTATTTTGGAAGGACCCTATAAACTCTCAAGGATTCAAGTTCCTGCAGTACCAGCCATAGACACAAGTGACACACAACCCGCATATGAACGTGATGAGAAGAGGACCGACCTCACCCCAGAGAACCATGCGTGGTTTGATGCAGAGAAGGAAGCAATCTACTTAATTCTCAGTGGCATTGGAGATGAAATTTACTCTACGGTTGACGCATGTCCTACTGCTCAAGAAATGTGGACGGCCATTGAAAGATTGCAACAAGGTGAATCACTTAACAAACAAGACGTGAAAACTAAGATGTTTTGGAACTTTGGCAAGTTTACATCAAAGGATGGGGAATCAATTGATTCTTATTACTCCCGATTCTACAAGATGATGAATGATATGACCCGAAACAACTTGCAAGTTTCCACCATGCAAGTCAATGTCCAATTTCTACAACAACTTCAACCAGAGTGGACACGGTTTGTCACCTTGGTGAAACAACAACAAAAGTTAGACGAAGTTTCATATCACAAGCTCTTTGACATCTTGAAACAATTTCAAAATAAGGCAAATGAACTTCGAGCTGAACGAGTTGCAAAGATTTCCAATCCACTTGCTTTGGTGTCTACCACTCAACATTACCCAGATTATCACTCCCGTACTTCAAAGACATACTCTACTCAATCATCATCACCACGATCATCCATTGTCTCTAAGACACATGCTCCAACACGATCCCGAGGCAAAGAAGTTGCAAGAGCACCATCACCCATACCTGAGCAATCATCCAAAGAAGACAGTGATGAAGAAGTAGCTCAAAGGGATAGGGAATTCAAGCAACAAATGGCTTTTGTTATGAAGCAATATAAGAAAATCTACAAACCCACCAACAACAACCTTCGAACATCTTCAAATTCGAGGAACACCCATGCACAGAGTCCTCCAAGGTATGACACACGAAGACGTGCTGAGAGTCCTCCAAAGTATGATCGACAACCTAAGTATGATAATCAGAGGGTGGCTACTGTTGTTGGAAATAGGGAAACTGTTGGTACTCAAATTGTGCAACAAAGTGGGATTCAGTGTTTTAACTGTAGAGGTTTTGGGCATTTGGCTAAGGAATGCAGGCAGCCAAAGAGGGTTAAAGATTATGGTTATCATAAGGAAAAAATGATGTTGTGCAAGAAAATGGAAGCTGGACTCAAGTTATCAGCTGAGGAAGGAGAAATGCTTGACGACACAGATGATGAACTCTCCGACCAAGAACTCGAGGCACATTATTCATACATGGCAAAGATTCATGAGGTCCTTAACGTCACTGAAGATGACAATGGTCCTATCTTTGATACCGAGCTAATTGATAAGGTACAAGATGATGCTGAATATAATATGTTTGGTGATACACATGAGCATAGTGATCTACCAACAACAATTACTGACACGTGTATGATGGAAACGGTTGATAGCAATACCACACCCGATTCATCAGACATGTGCAATAATGAGCTTGAGGATGATCAACATGCAAATGAGTATGATGACGAGGAGCGTGTCGCGCTTGCTAATTTAATTGCTAGTTTACAAAAAGATGTCAATGAAAATAGAAAGAATCAAAAGCAATTAAAGAAGGCAAACGCAGCGCTCACTCAAAACTTTGAAGAATGCAAAGCCGCTCTTATAAAATCTAGTGAGACTATTGATAGTTATAGGGCTGAGCTTCTTCAAAAGACCAACGAGCTTGAGGGGTACAAAAGTCGTGTCATCAACGTTAAAAAGGACGATTTTGAAAATAAATACAATGAAGCTCTTGCTTTGTTAACTAAAGAAAAACGTCAATTTAATGTTTTATTAAGTGATGAACGTCAAAAAACGTACCTTGCCACAACAAAAGTTAATGAACTTGAACAAAGGCTTTCTATGAACACCACTGATTCTGCTAAAATTCTTGACGAGAAGAAACAAGAGGTTGAAACATTAAAACAAGATTTCAAAAATAGACAAAGCAAAGATACTGAAAAAGTAAAGGATCTCGAAGAACAAGTCGATTTTTTGAAAAAAGTTGTTTATAATACACATGACTCTATTCAAACCGTAAGAATGATAGCACCTCGGTCGTTTTTCAAGGGTCAACCTAGCTTTGCCACCCCCAAGTACCTCGAACAAGCTCAAGCTGCGAACCCTCACTTATATCTTGATGAGTCCGAAAGGATTGATAATGACTGCCCTGTAGCTAACATCGATAGTGAAGAGACGTCCCTTTGGGATGAGGAGAGTAGATCACCGATCAACAAAGATTTTGTGAAACCATATAACTATGCTTATGAAAACAGTCTTTATGGTCTTTTCACTCCACAAAAACAGAAGTCTCGTGAGGAATTATTTCTAGAATGCAAACAAAAAAGAATTCAATGGAAAAAAGCTTTTGCCACTAAGAGGAAAACTAATGTTTTTAAATATATTAACTATTTGCCTCTAGATGCTTCTAAAAGCAAAAGTAGAAAAATTCTTGGTTTTCTTAAACACCGCGTTAATAATGTTCAATCAATTGTTGAAAGCGATTGGGAGAAACGTCAAAAGGATAAGTGGAAAACCGAGATTCCTCACGACATAACTGTGCTTGTGAAAGAACTTTTAATACCAAATACAAAGATAATAAAAGAACATGTTCTTGAGTTTGAAAATTTAATTCAGTCTGAAATGTTTGATGATTTGAAATATGTTGAGTCTCTTGAAAAAGAAATTGATGACCTTCAAAATGACAAATTAGAATTTTCAAACGAATACGATCTACTCTTAGAAGAATGTCTCTCCAAAGATATTTTGTGCGTTACTCTTCAATCTTGTGCTGATATCGATGAATATTCTGATGTTGCATGCAAATATCTTGATAAAATCAAAGAGTGTGAGCGCCTTGAACTTGAGCTTTCGAAACATAAAGAAAATGTTGATAAAAAGGCTTTTGAGTTACTTCAACACAAAACTGATTTCCTTCAAAAACATTGTCATTCTCTTGAACTTGCTTTGCAAAAAGACGTTGGTAGTTTTCCACATGATAATAAATTGCAAGAAAAACTTTCCCAAACGTTTCGAGAAATGAACGAACAGAATTTGGAAATTAAAGGGTTGAAAGCTCAGTTACAAGACAGGGACAGAGCGATAGCAGAGTTGCAGAAACTCATTGCTAAGATGGGTGGGAAGATTGTGGAACCTAGTGTTAAGAAACCTGTTGTAAGACAACCCAATGCTCAAAAAGTGACTAGACCCTCTGTCTTTGGAAAACCATCTGTTTTCTCTAATTCTGCATTTGCAAAACCTGCGTTTGCCCCCAAGACGGATGGGACGGATAGGTTACCACAAAACACTCTCAAAACACATATTCGATCACAAAGCATTAAGAACACAAATGTGGTTAAACCAGTGATGTATAGATTGGCCACTAAACCCACACAAACCAAAGAAAGTCAATCACCTCAGACTTCTAGAAACACTAATAGACGTGTGTCGTTTACTACAGGAGTAGTCCCCACTGCTAGTGTTAGCCGGCCCCAGCTTAAGAGCACTCGCATGAATGAAAAGGTCTGGCAAAACAAAAGTCAAGGGAAGATGAAGGAAGTAGAAGACCACCCTAGGATTTTCAATGTTTCTAAGAATAAAACGTCTGTAATCGCGTGTAATGACGATTTGAATGATTCGACTTTGAATGCTATGAAAGTTAAATTTGTTTGTGTGAAATGTGGAAAGTGTGCTAATGCTAATCATGCTATGTGTGTTTCGAATAATGTCAAAAGCTTAGAAACTAGAACTAAGAAGCAAACTGTGATGCCTATTAGTGCTAGAAAACCCAAACGCAAAGTGAACCATTCTGGTGCAACCCCCCCTAAGAAAAGTATTGCATCAGACTCCACCACTAAGAACCCTAGAAGCAGAATTAGGGAATTATATGAGTCTGCTAGCAAGCCTTGGAAATGGTGGTTTGCTAATCAATGTCCTCCAAGATATAAATGGATGCCTAAGGTTAGGACAGAAAATGTGACTACGAGCGTTAGTGTGCCTCTAAGTGATGAAACTAGGGAAACTAATGAATCGGAAATCACAACTAACATGGAATCCAATTTAGCAAATGCTCCATCGTGTTCTAATTCTTCTGCAGGTGATTGAAGTAATTCTCTTCATAATGGACTCCGGATGCACGAAGCACATGACGGGGAATCTCAAGATTCTAATTAACTTCGTGGAGAAGTTCCTGGGTACGGTCCGATTCGGAAATGATCAATTTGCATCGATCCTAGGATATGGAGACTTGGTTCAGGGGAATATCACTATAAAAAGGGTTTACTACGTCGAAGGGCTCAATCATAATCTTTTCTCGGTTGGTCAATTCTGTGATGCGGATTTAGAGGTTGCTTTTAGAAAGAAGACATGTTTTGTTCGTGATTATGATGGGAATGACTTACTTACCGGAACACGGGGTACTGATCTCTACACTATTTCACTACAAGACTCCACATCTTCAACTCCAATCTGTTTCATGGCTAAAGCTTCAACGACTCAAGCTTTGTTATGGCATCAACGTTTATCTCATCTTAACTTCGATACCATCAACTTGCTTTCTAAGAAAGATATTGTGCAAGGCCTTCCTAACTTGAAATTCATCAAAGATCATCTTTGTTCTTCTTGTGAGCTTTGTAAAGCTAAACGGAGTAGTTTCAAGACCAAGACTACACCAAGCTCTAAAGGACGGTTAGATCTTCTTCATATAGATTTGTGTGGTCCCATGCGTGTTCAAAGTATCAATGGGAAGAAATACGTTATGGTAATTGTCGATGACTACTCAAGGTACACATGGACTCACTTCTTGAGGTCCAAGGATGAAACACCCGATGTTCTCATCAGCTTCCTTAAAGTGATACAACGTGGTCTTCAAGCTCAAGTTAAAGTGGTTCGTACTGACAGAGGTACTGAATTTTTGAATTCAAAACTGAGAAACTATTTTGAAGCTGAAGGAATTGCACATGAAACATCTATTGCTCGAACACCCGAACAAAACGGCGTTGTTGAAAGACGAAACCATACTTTAGTTGAGGCTGCTCGAACATTGTTATCCGCTTCAAAACTTCCACTATACTTTTGGGCCAAAGCCGTGTCAACCGCATGCTACACACAAAACCGCTCCTTAGTTATCCCAAGACACGAAAAGACACCATATCACATAATTAATGATCGCAAACCTTCACTCAAACACCTTCACGTTTTTGGATGTACGTGCTACATTATTCGAGATGGTGAAAATCTGGACAAGATGAAAGAGAAAGGTGATGCATGCATTTTAGTGGGATATGCGACTCAGTCTAAGGGATACATAGTGTACAACAAGAGAACAAAATTGATAGTCGAGACTATTCATATCAGATTTGATGAATTGCAAGAGATGGCACTTGAACAAAACAGTTTAAGTCCCGATCCACAAAGACAAACGACTTCCGTTCACAACCGCACGGAACTCGGAACTCAAGACCACAACAATGAACCGTCAAGTTCAAAGCTGGTTCCTGAACATGTTCCTAGAGCAGATATGACAGTGGACACGACACTTGAAGAGTTGGAAATGTTATCTGGACCAATGTATGATGAATATTTCACGGGGGAGAAACAAGTTGCATCGAAGTCTTCCGCTGTCACTCATGATAAGAATGATGATACCGTTCATCGTCAACAAAAGGATACAACTTCATCTACTTCAACACGGGTTGTTGCAGATTTAACTCCTCAGAATATCAAATTAACAATCGATCCTACAACATCCACAACTACTGTCATTGCTCAAGAGAACACACATCAAGCAGACGATGCATTATCTGACGAAGACGAATTTATCAACCCATTCGGTACACCGATACACGAAACTGGAGAGTCTTCTACTCGCCATGTTGATCCGTCAAATATGCATACGTTCTATCAACGACATCCGTCAACACATCATTGGACCCGAGATCATCCTTTGGTTTACGTAATTGGAAACCCTTCACAGCCCGTTCGTACAAGACGACAACTAGCCACCGATGGCGATGTTTGTATGTTCGCACTCGCCGTGAGTACGACTGAACCGAAAAACATCAAAGAAGCCATGGCTGATCATGCTTGGATTGAGTCGATGACGGATGAACTTCAACAATTTGAAAGACTTAAAGTCTGGGAACTTGTTGACAGACCATACGACGTGACTCCTTTAAATCTTCGTTGGATCTGGAAAAACAAGATGGATGAAGAAAACACGATCATCAAGAACAAAGCTAGGCTAGTGGCTAAGGGGTATGGACAGAAAGAGGGCATTGGTTTCGAAGAATCATTTGCACCAGTAGCTCGAATGGAAGCGGTCAGGATTTTTCTTGCTTATGCTGCACATAAGGGATTCATTGTCTATCAAATGGACGTAAAGACGGCGTTTCTTAACGGTCCTTTGAAGGAAGAAGTCTATGTCACGCAGCCGGAAGGATTTGTCAATCCTCATTATCCTGACAAGGTGTATCGTCTCCACAAGGCATTATATGGACTCAAGCAAGCTCCAAGGGCGTGGTACGACGAGCTATCAAAATTTCTGGTATCCAAAGGTTTCTCAAAAGGTTCCATTGATCTAACTTTGTTCACTTATAAATATGGGGATGACATTTTGCTTGTGCAAATTTATGTTGATGACATTATTTTCGGGTCTACAAACCCAAAACTTTCAAAATGGTTTGAAAAAGTAATGCACAGCAAATTTGAAATGTCAATGATGGGCGAACTAAAATTCTTTCTAGGAATTAAAGTTCACCAATCCCCAAGTGGTATCTTTATAAACCAAGCTTGTTGAATCCAAGATCGTTAGACTCAAACAGTCGAAACCGTTTTATCTAGGATGATAATTGTACATGTGATGAACACAGCGGAATTGCACAATTAACATGAATAAGATGTTTGACAAAGATGAAAGATTCCCAAAGGGTTTGTATTATTGATGATTAACACAAACCACTCTAGGCATGTATACATTGAATCCCATGCCTAGAGATCAAAGACTCTGTAGGTTACATTTAAGTAGTATGAATTGATAAATAAACCTACGGTCTGGTGTTCCTTTTATAACTTAAGGAACCCAGGGATACATGGAAACTAAATAAGATAATAATGACTAAATCAAAACAGAATTATTCATTATTATCACTACTTGACCAAATCTCCATCTTTTTAGTATATAGCAGGGGAATCTTCACAGCAGTGGAAAGTTTAGTAGCAGGGGAAACTTTCTTGTATTTTGTCCACCAGCTTGAAGTTTCTCCTAATGCCATATTTGGTCCTTCTTGTTTGCATTTTTGTCACAAGAAGAGCCAAAGAAGATTTTTCAGGCTTTAAATGACCCAAGCTGGGTTGAAGCTATGCAAGAGGAGCTCTTACAATTTGACATACAAGAGGTTTGGATTCTGGTTGATTGTCCCAAATGGGCAAGGCCTATTGGGACCAAGTGGGTACTCAGGAACAAAAAGGATGAAAGGGGAATAGTTGTCAGGAACAAGGCAAGGTTAGTTGCACAAGGGTATACTCAGGAAGAAGGGATTGATTATGAAGAGGTGTTTGCTCCAGTAGCAAGGATTGAAGCTATTAGATTATTCCTTGCTTATGCCTCATTCATGGACTTCACTGTTTTCCAGATGGATGTGAAAAGTGCCTTCTTATATGGAACCATTGATGAAGAAGTCTATGTCATGCAACCACCAGGGTTTGAAGATCCAGAACATCCTGACAAAGTATACAAAGTGAAAAAGGCCATGTATGGCCTTCACCAAGCTCTCAGAGCCTGGTATGGTACTCTTTCCAAATATCTCCTAGACAATGCAGGGGGAAGATTGATCAAACCCTGTTTACCAAGAAACAAAAGGGTGACCTTCTGCTAGTACAAGTCTATGTGGATGACATCATTTTTGGATCAACTAACTCCATGCTTAGCAAAGAGTTTGCCAAATTGATGCAGGATAAATTTCAAATGAGTGCTATGGGAGAACTAAACTTCTTTTTGGGGTTACAAGTTCAGCAGCGGAAAGATGGGATATTTATCTCACAAGACAAATATGTAGCTGAGATTGTAAAGAAGTTTGGCATGTCTGATGGGAAGAAGGTGTCCACTCCCATGGACAAGGATCATCCATGGGGCAAGGATGGTCCTGGAAAGCCTATAGATGTCAGGAATTACAGGTCTATGATTGGGTCTCTTATGTATCTCACTGCTTCAAGACCTGACATCATGTTTGCAGTCTGCTTATGTGCAAGATACCAGGTGTCACCAACAGAGTGTCACTTATTTGTTGTGAAAAGGATTTTTAGGTATCTAAAATGTCATCCCACCTTAGGACTCTGGTATCCAAAGGAGTCACCATTTGAGCTGATAGCTTATTCAGATAGTGATTATGCTGGTGACAACAATGATAGGAAGTCTACAACAGGGGGATGCCAATTTTTGGGGAGCAGGCTTATATCTTGGCAATGTAAGAAGCAGACTATCATGGCAACATCCACAACTGAAGCTGAGTATGTAGCAGCTGCTGCATGCTGTGGTCAAGTTCTTTGGATGCAAAATCAATTGCTTGATTATGGGTACAACTTTCTTAAAACCAAGATATTTATTGACAACAACAGCACTATTTGCATCATAAAGAACCCTGTTTTTCATAGCAAAACCAAGCACATTGTGATTCTAGAAAGAGATGCCAAGGAGAATAACCAATCTATAAATGTTTTAACTGCTGAACTTGAAATTTTTAAAGCTAACCAAAAGATAGATGAGGAAACTGTTGAAAAATTTGGAAAAGCTTCAAAAGATTTAACCAAGGCATTTGAAATTGGTCAATCTCCTAAGGACAAAACAGGGTTTGGAATTAAGAATATGAATGCCACTATACCACCACCCCCTGCTAACATCCATGCGGCCTATCCTAGAAAAGACTTGTCATGGACTGGTCTACCTTGTTTTGAAAATCAGGATGACATTGAGTTTGACTTGAGTGCTTATATACCCAATAACCTTGATACTGAAGAGTCTCTAGTTAAAACTAGTGTCATTAGAGATGTTAAACAGGAACAGGTTGGTTTAAAGAAAATTGACAACCCTGTTAGATTTTCAAAAGAAGGAATTTCTAGCAGCAATCCAAACTCTAAGAGCATCTCTTCCAAATCTAAGGCTAGGCCACAGTCTCCTAAACCTACCATTAAATATGCTGGTATGTACAGGAATGTCAGAGGTAATCAAAGAAATTGGAATGACCAAAAGTCTCATCAATTAGGAAAAGACTTTGTGATCAATACCAAGCCCTGCTTCACATGTGGCAGTTTTGAACATACTTATCAAGAATGTAAGGCACCAATGGAGATGGTGGCTGCAAATCCCTTAAAGGATATGCAACCTAGAGCCATTCTTCTAAATGCAGGGACAAAATCCTTTTCCCCTGCCAAGTATGTTGCCCCTGCCTTGAGAAATAGAGTAACTGAGAAATATGTTGTTCCAGCCCTTAGAAAGGAAAATGATGTTCACCCAAAGCCCAACACTTCTGTGACCACCCCAACACCTTATACTGCATATAGATCTGGCCCTAGACCTTACCAACACATGAACAGAGGCCAAAACAAAAGGTGGGTTCCCTCTGCTAAACACAAGGATTCCCCTGCTAAAACTGGTGTATCCCCTGCTAGAAAAGTTGTACCTTCTAGGAACATGGGAAGATGGGGAAAAGCTGTGAAAGCCTCAGCTCGTTGGGTTTGGGCACCCAAAAGGGGTACTCAATCTAATGGTGTATCTCTAGTTTTCGATAAGCTATCCTACATTGATACACGAGGTAGATCCAAGTCTGTGATGGCTTGGGTCCCCAAGAAAAACTAATTTGTTTTTCCTTTTGCAGGTGACAAAGAAGACAAGGGATGATAGAGCATATTGGGATAGTGGATGCTCAAGAAGTATGACTAGACACCTTCCCCTTTTTGACATGATCAAATAGGGGTCTTCTATGTAAACAACCTTGATTTTCAACAACTACCAACCAATACCATACTTCTAACCCAAGCATTCCACCTTTCAAAATACCATCCATGAAGCACATAGGTCTGGGATCCTAATAAAAAATGATTTCAAGCAGTAGATACTCACATTAGTTGTCGTAGTACCAATAAGCAGTAGCGAAAACCTTTACTTCAGTGTCATATGTAAATGACTAACACTTTATCAAATGAACTTCCCCTTAAAGTGTGCTAGTCATTCATGAATCTTCAATTCTGTAGGCTTTGAAAGTAATAATCATAAGCGAAGAAAATTCAGTATCACCTATTTGATGTAGTAGTAGAAAAACCCGAATCTGTGTATTATACCATGTAATATCCACATAACAGCGAACGTATACATCTCATAATGTATAGGGAGTGGATGAGGCTCTTGTCAAAAACCAATATCTTAGCAAATATGAGCATAGAGCAACCTAAGAAAAATCTCATACCTTTGTATTTTTGTCAATGCATCATTACGGAATAAAGCATGAATAAAACACATACTCAACCAATTATACTTCATCTTCAAATAGCCAATAGTCAATTACCTTCATGACTATGTAAATAATCAATATGAAAGCCTTTTATACCTTTAAGACCAGTTGCTGTGAATAACCAAACTCCAAAACTCTGCTGTCCCAAAATTCATATCTGACAGCAGGGGGAACTTTCAAAAACAGTGGGAATCTATTAATGAAAGCAGGGGGATCTAATGAAGGCAGGGGGATTGCAGCAGGGGGAACTTTTAATGAAAACAGGGGTAACTTTTAATGCCCCTGTTTTTTTATTAACTGTGCCAAACCCATACAAAGTGGGAATGAATTTATAACAGTAAAATAAATAACAAAAATAGGGCAACTAAAAATTAACCTCGTTGTAAATTCATACCATATGAGTTGAGCCATTCGAACAAACAGCAAACATACAGTAGTACTTGTATCTTATTACCCCACTTATGTCATACCCTGTGAAAAGAATATTATAATGTGAACATGACTTATTCTTATCAATCGGAGACCCATCATAACAGACCTGGGACTACATCTTGCTTTTCATAAAAAAAAAACCTCACAGCTGTCATCAAACGAATTGCAATTTGCAACTTACTCCAATCACGTGGACCAGCTGCACTACGGACCATAGCAAGCGTACATATCAAAGATATGTTACTGTGGTTGATTTCTTGGCTTTTGTCCTTTATTGACCAAAAACACGTAGAAACAAAAATCTCGCCCACACTAATCGTTTATCATCTCGTGGCCTTGTGGTCCCCTTTCTGCTATAACATTGACTACCCCCACCTGTCGTTGAGCATAACTCGCATAATACCTTCAATCAAACTTTATTATATTCCCACGTTGAATTTATTTTAGTCACAAGTGAAAAAAAAAGTCATTCATACGTGATAACAAGCAAATGTTTAGTCCAATCAAACGCACCTGTCCCTTTCAAGCCGTATATGTTGAAACTTATCATCTGTTCAATTGTGAAGTTAAAATAATCAGACCATTGAATAAATACAAATCCAAGACAACGATTTGTTAATATATTCACATGTCCCAATCATTTAAACCACTCAATTGAATAAATCATGTTTGCCTATGCCAATAGTGATATCAGTAACAATTTTTCTTTGGCCGAGTAGAATAACTTCATTATCCCTACCAGCAAGTCATGAGACCAGCAGCAAAAAGCGTCAGACCAACACTTTTCATTAATTCTATTCGAACCCCAATTAACAATTATTCGAACACATATAAAGACCAAGCAATATAATGTTCAAACCGTAGCTATTTTGGAGCACAAACAACCATTATAATTTTTTTGGACAGTAGCAGCAGTATACGAACCTAATCACCCAAAACGTCTTCATGGTTTCAATAGTTAATTACCTAGGGTTTTAACACAAACCCTAGATCTTCACAGCAACAAAATTAAACACCTTAATTCTCCTAGATATCAAGAGCCACCCGCTCTGATACCACTTGTTGAATCCAAGATCGTTAGACTCAAACAGTCGAAACCGTTTTATCTAGGATGATAATTGTACATGTGATGAACACAGCAGAATTGCACAATTAACATGAATAAGATGTTTGACAAAGATGAAAGATTCCCAAAGGGTTTGTATTATTGATGATTAACACAAACCACTCTAGGCATGTATACATTGAATCCCATGCCTAGAGATCAAAGACTCTGTAGGTTACATTTAAGTAGTATGAATTGATAAATAAACCTACGGTCTGGTGTTCCTTTTATAACTTAAGGAACCCAGGGATACATGGAAACTAAATAAGATAATAATGACTAAATCAAAACAGAATTATTCATTATTATCACTACTTGACCAAATCTCCATCTTTTTAGTATATAGCAGGGGAATCTTCACAGCAGTGGAAAGTTTAGTAGCAGGGGAAACTTTCTTGTATTTTGTCCACCAGCTTGAAGTTTCTCCTAATGCCATATTTGGTCCTTCTTGTTTCCATAGTGATTTGACTCATCAACTTTTGACCCAACAAAGCTAAGTATTGTCAAGAGATAATCAAAAAGCATGGTATGACTTCATGTGACCCCGTTGGGACACCATTATCAACCACATCGCTAGATGCTGACTTGGAGGGAAATGCCATCGATCAAACGAGATATCGTTCCATGATTGGTTCCCTCATGTACTTGACAGCAAGCAGACCTGATATTCATCATGCTACATGTTATTGTGCACGATATCAAGCACGACCCACTGAAAAGCACCTCAAGGAGGTTAAACGGATCTTTCGGTACCTCAAGAATACCATTCATTTGGGACTCTGGTATCCGAGGGAAACCGGTTTCTTTCTAATGGCCTATTCAGATTCTGATCATGCAGGGTGTCTTGATACACGAAAAAGTACTTCTGGTGGTGCACAATTTCTAGGTCAAGATAAGCTTGTGGGATGGTCTTCCAAGAAGCAGGATTGCACGTCACTCTCATCAGCAGAAGCGGAGTATGTGTCTCTATCTGCGTGTTGTGCTCAAGTTCTATGGATGAGAACACAACTCACGGATTATGGCTTTCACTTTGATAAAGTACCTATGTACTGTGACTCAAAGTCGGCCATAGCCATCTCCTGCAATCCGGTACAGCATTCCCGCACGAAGCACATTGATGTCCGATATCACTTCATAAAGGAACAAGTTGAAAGAGGTATCGTTGAATTATACTTTGTTGGAACGGATTACCAATTAGCCGACTTGTTTACGAAAGCTCTGTCGAAAGATAGGTTTGAGTACCTCGTTAGGCAAAATGGTATGAGATGTTTGACTCCAGCAGACCTGGAGATTCTGGCAAAGGTGCCTGCTTGATTTATCTATCAAACATCAACTTGTAAATATCTTTGAAAAAGCAAAATACAAAAATATAAAACACATAAAAGCAAAACACAAAATTAAAAATCTTTCAAAATCCAAAAATATTCTTCTCGACATGTCTTTCAGTATCGATAATATGGACGTGCCTAGAAATGTCGCTCAATAACGACACGGGTGTGTACATAAAGCTCGAAAGAAAGTTGTAAATATTTTCCAAAACATGTCATTTCTTCTTTTAATAAAGGAAATTGTCTATTTTGGACAAATATTTCCAAACAACGGGTAGAGCAATCTATCACGGGTTGAGCTTGTCACAAAACATTCAACGTTTTGAGCTCAACACAATGGCTTGTAATCACTTTCAGATTGCAACCCGGAACTATATTCACGGGGGAGTGTACGATTTCGTGCTCTTACCCTCAGCAAAAGAAGAGAAATCTTCTTACACTTGAGTGGATTCGTCAAGACATTCAAAGTCTATGAACTCAAGTTTATGCTTAAGAAAAACCTCTTCGACAAAAAGAAATAGGATTTTTCAAAAAGCGTTGAACACAATTTTTTCAAGAATTTCTCAATGATTATTCAAAATCTTTCAAAAATTGTGTGTTCAACAACTCCCATCCTCAAAAAGCGAAATGTGGATCATATCCTCACAATGACAATTCAATTGGATCAATTTTTGAGGGGGAGCATTTTAACTTCATGCAAAAGATTAACACATCTTTCTCCCAGAGATTTCAAGACTATTTTTTCAAAATATATTTTAATCAAATTTGGTATCTCTAATATCAAAAGATTTTATATATTAGAGATACGGGGAGAAAATGTGATTAAAATGTGATCTAATATAAGACTCAAGCACTTTAACTCTTACCTACATGTGCGAAACATTTTCGATTATCGATGCACATGTGAAGGGGGAGCATTTCTAAAACGACAAAACTAGCAAGGTTTTAAATGTTTTTCACACACTTTGTTAGAATTTAAAGTGGTTTTCATGGTTACGATCAAATACCCACAACATCTTTAATTCACGACGTTATTGGTGTCAAAAGGGTGGTTAGGTTTAAGTCCTATGATCCAACCAGAACCGGAGGGATCTTCCCAGGGACAATCCAATAGATTATTAGAAGTCCTTAGGAAAGATGGAGTAGAATGTGAACGTAGCTGAATGCCGACTAAGTACTGATGATAGCACTGGAACAATCACAACAAGGTGCTATTAATGATGTCTTGGTAAGCATTTAAGGTGTTGAAGAATGAAAAAGAAATGTAAGGATAAAGGGTCTAAAGAAAGAAGCCCTCCATACAACTTAGGCAGAAACCGGGTCAACTCATCATGAAGACAAACTCATCATGGACCCAGTGATGTGAAGCACAACCCTTTCCTAGCTACTCAGGCTTCTCTCAAAAGAAGTTTGTTTTATTGTCACGGAGATCAACACGACTTCTATTGACTTTCTCACTCCGAGATAGTTGATATTGAATAGGTGGCATCTGCTCCAGCCTCCGACCACTAAAAGTGCACAAATAGAGTCTAGAGCCAAGAGATCAATCAAATCTCGTTAGGACACACGGATGAAGATCAAGAGAGTCCTACGCTATATCCTTGTGATATTACTAGAACACTCAGAGTGATACTATTTAGTATTTACAATGATGAGTGGAAATCCTTCCAGTGTTAACATCAAACAGCACTGCGGTAGGTCATATGCAAGATTCATTATGAATTGAACATGTGCAAAACTGAAAAGCAACAGTGGTTTGATTCTGAATTTATTCAAACTCGTTTCAGGTTTCTACGCAATATCTTTATGGTCTTGCCAGAACATTCAGAGTGATATTCATTAATATTCACAGTGACGAATGGAAATCCTTCTAGCGTCAACATCAAACAGCGCTACGGTAGGTGACTTGTGAGATTCTTATGAATCAAACTTGTGTCAACTGGAAAGCAACAATGGTAAGATTCTTAATGAATCAAACTTGTTCCAGGAATTTGAATTGACGACTTTAATCAAGCGGATATTTATCCAATTGATTCACTCTTTATGTTCGCAGTCTTGCTTTGAGACGGTCGAGTAAAGAGAACGGCTAGTACAGCCGCGAAACCCTGTCAAGGAGATTCTTAATTGAATCTACCTGATCACAGGTACGATATTTAATATCGTATAACGGTCTTCACCGACCAGAGGTAAAACGCTACCGATTTAGGACGAATGTCAAAGCCATTCAGTCCGTGTCTATGTTTTATCTCGAGAAGGTGGCGTCACGGTGTACACAGCAAAGTCAATGATTCAGAAACCACATACTCATGCCTAAAGACATATTTAACAATTAATAGTGTGAGCATGTGGATGAAGACACAAGATCGCAAGATGGCAAAGACAAGTCAAGGATGATTTTAAGATCTCAAGCTTAAAGACAAAGTCGAAAGACAACGACAAAGGCTCAAAGATCACATCATGAAGGAACAAGGCTACGATTACACGTTCAGGACTCATTTATGGCGAGATTAGTAATCTCTACAAATTTCCTAAATGACCAAGGTTTATGACCTCTCATTGGGGGAGATTGTTAGCCTCAAAAATATTGAGCCAAACAAGAATGCTCGGTCATATGGTTATTATGTATCGTATTTTAGAACGTTGTAATAGGTAGTATATTAGTCGTGTTATACGGGCTTAACTTTAGGCTAAAGTTCATTAATAAGTAACTAAAGCCCAAAAGGAAAGCCCGGCCCAAACCATATAGTCCATAAAGAAGCCCGCATGTGGGTGGACAATATATACTACCCTCCTAGCATGTTAGGAGGGTTGGTGATTCATTTTCTTCTTAATCTAATAGTTCACAAATTCACACACTTCTCTCTCTTTTCTCTCTCTAGTTTCTCTCTCTAAAACTCATCTTATTTCTACCTTTCTTTCTTTAAATTCGTGCTAGAATCATCACATATTAGGGACAACAGAGGCAAATTACGATAGTGAGTGTGATTCAATTTCATATGATGATGTCTCTCCCAATGACACTTCGGGTAGAGAATCATTGACTTTTTCGAACCCACTTTTCGAGGATGATTTTTCCACTAGTGATGACGAGTCACTACTCGACGAGGATGTTCAAATTGAAAATTTTAAGATCTTTTCAAACCCTTCTTTCGAATATGATGACGAGTTCATTTTCGGTGACGTAAATCCTCTCTTTGATGAGATGTTCGAGGACAACGAGAGCGAGGATTCTTTGGATCCTTAACTCGATGAGCCAGATTTGCTAGTCACCCTCCCTAAGTCTCATTTGGATGAGCCTTCTCTTTTAACTTGTGATGCTTCCATTCTCGAGGGGTTCACTGTGGACTACCTCTCGATGAGAATGAGGATTTTTATGAGGCCTTTGCCTATGAACCGGGAGGAGACTTTGAAACCCACATTTTGAGTGATTCTCTTTCAAGTTTACCTTTGTTTCCAAGTAATCCTACCCACCCTCCCGATTCTCATGACTACACGTACTTCAAGTACATTGTAAGGAGTTTTCTTCCTTACAAAACTTATCCTCCGGTTTTGCCTTTATCATTTTCCACTGGATGTGAGGATACCATCTTCGACCCGGGTATTTTGCATCATCAAAGGACTTAGTCCTTAAAATACCGGTTGCTTTTTGGGCCTTGTTTATCATGTAAGCCCCACCAAAAATGACCTTACCTTGATAATCCCTAAATGATCACATTTATGGAGATTCTAGTCGAGCTCTTGATCAGTTATCAAAAACAAGGTGCCTCGTGGGGGAACTCCCATGCTTATCCTTGTAAATATTATTTCTTTCTAATAGTGTAACGCGGAGACTTGTGCTCTTCCAACCTTTGTTCGTGGTTGTTTGTGATTGTGATTAATTAGGATCATCATCATCATTGAAGCCTCTCGTGTTCGTTTTACGTATCACTCGAGCTTCGATCGTTGCCTTTGAAGATTCCGATATCTGATGATATCCGTTTACATTCTAACCATAAACAGCTATATATTATTCGTTTTACCCTTTCCATGCTCGAGATTAAACATTCGACTTTTCGCCTCTAGTATGGGGGTGTTTCACCCTAAGACTCGAAACATTTAGGATAATGTTTAGTTTTAGTGTGGGGAGGTGAATAGATACTTCACCTTGCTCACGCCATCGCACAATCCAATTTTTATCTTTTTGTTAGCGTTTTGTTGCAAAATAACGCTAAAAATGGCCAAAATTTAAATTTTTTCTTGTTTTTCATAAATGTTTAAGACACGAATGTAGGTTTTATAATGGTGCGAATAAGAGTATTTTTTACTCGACCGTACGTGTTGAGCACTTAGCTTCGATTCCCTAACTATATTAGGTTAAGTCTCATTAAATTGAGGACGAGAAATGATAGCGTTAATTATAAGTTACTATGCTAAACGTAGAATATTCGTATTCTTTCAAAAACTCATGTGTCCTAATTATTTGCTTTTTCTCCCAACGCTTTTATATTAAATTGTTAATAAATAGGTTTTTTGCGGTTTAATCTCTATTGTTGGTTTCTAATTAATTCTAGTAGCTTCCGTGTAATTAAATTGGGAAAACATTAAGGTTTCGCCAACGTCACGGATTTGAAGTATTGACACCCGAATAATCAAAGGCTTCCCCAATAATAATTTTAAGTTCCTTTTCACCTAAATCAAGAAAAAATTTCAAGCTCACAAGGCCGAAAAATCTATGCGAAAAGTGAAGTGAATGTCTTAAAACCATGAAACCTTAAAGATCCAAAAATTGTTTTGGCGTGAGGATATACGTCAAGTCATAATAAACACCTCATGGCGAGGTTAAATAAAAGACAAGGGCAAAACCAAAGGCATAATAAACACTTAATGGCGAAGTTCAATAAAAGATGGCGGTAAACCAATGCAAATTGGTAATAAGTCTCATGTTCAAATCCGTTATAAAAACTTGTTTATCGATCCTTTTTGTTAACTTAATTTTTGACATCGTTGTCTATTAGGAAAGATTATTAATTCAATAATTTTGCTTACACCGTTTTGACTCTATTTTTGGACCTAATCTCTATTCACGCATAAGTAAAAAAAGTATCATCGTGATCATTAAGACAAAAATAAAATGTAAGAGATACACCTTAAGAATAAGGGAGTTTAAGTACGTGATAAGAGCATACGAGTAGTGTTAGCATTACTAACTTATATTGACAATGATCTTGTTTCACGCTTAGCATGGAATTGGGTGAAAATCGAGGACGACGAAATTATTTCTAACAAAGCATTCACGTGTTCTTATTCTATGATCCTAAACTTCCTAATTTGCGATGAAAACAATACATTATGTCTAAAAACACAAGTGGTAGTTAATTTAAATTTACGTTTCAATAAATGTCATATAAAAATGAATTTTAGAAGTGCTAAGATACTTAATTCTAGCATTGCGTGAGGGCACGACAATGGTTTAGTATGGGAAGTGATGAGACTGCAATTATACATAGTCTCATCGTTCTTTTCGGGCTTAAAATGTGTAAAAATGTCATTAAATACCGTAAAATATGCTTGTATTTGTTCATTGTGTATTTTAGGTACGGATATCGTGAGTTTACCAAAAGATAACAAGAAACAAGCAAAAACGAACATGGGAAACGAAGCCGCACAAAGAACCGGACCCGAGCAATGAATTTCCAAAAAAGTCCTTGAAGTTTGAAGATTTGTCAAGATTGGTCCCTTATTTTTGAAGACTCGTCACTTTAGACCCTTGTAAATCTCAAATATACAAGAAAGATCCCTAATGTTTCAAGATATCACAACATAAGCCCATGAAGAATGCATTTATGGCAAAAGAGGTCCTTATTTAAAGATAAAGACTTAGTTGTGCCAAATATGACAAAATCCAGGGACCATTTATGCCTAAAACCATACCCAAACCCTATATCTACCCGGTCTAAGCCCTAACCTAACCCATCCTAAGCCCAAAACAATCACTAAGCCCGACCCAAACCTACTAATACCCAGCCCAACACCTGCTGACATCACTATCCACTAACTCGTTATTTATATTAAATATTAGTTCTAAATGAATTGTTTAATATAAATAATGAGCGCCAAACACCTCTTATAACCCCCATTACAAATCAAACCCATGTTCTTATTTTCCCCTGATTCCACAAAACCCCAAAACCCTAATTACCATTAAACCTTAAATCAAAGGGAAAAAGTATGATCCTTTCCAAAATTATTGACTCAACACACAGTCAACACACCCACATAAAGACTTTGGTTCCCACTCAATCCCACATGCCATATGGGACCTCCCCTGCAACAAAACTCCAAACCATGTACATTGGATCAATGGACTAGGGAGATTCCTTCATACCCACAACAAAACCAAAGGCTAAGATCATTTTAAGCAAGCTGGTACCAAATGGCACAGTAGAGAGAGTCACGGGTTATGATTTTAACCAAATACAAGTTTCAAACAAGGGCATTCTTGGAAGAACAAAGCTAGGGTTTCTCTTCCTAGGGTTTAGTGATTAGACTAGAAGCATCCTTAGACTAGTATAAAAAGAGGTGCTTGTACCTCTTTATTTTTGTTCCAACTCTATTTGTAAAAGTTTTAAATTAATGGAAAATATTATTTTAATTTTTAAAATAAGCTGAGTTCCTTTATTGTTTTTGTAGTGTAATCTCTTTAAGTTTTCTACAAGTTTAGTTTAAGGTTACTGATTTTATCAAAGGTTTTCTTGACTCAAATTTTTTTGGTGTTAATCCCAATCAATCCATAACATAAGATTTAAAGAAAGAAAGAAAAGAAAGTTGTAGAGAGACAATAGAGAGATGGTGGAAGGTAAATGTTACTTACAGAGAGAAAGTAAATGAACTAACACCCTCTTCCACACCTGGAAGAGGGTTTATATACCCACGAGCTTGGTGGGCTCGTGGGCTTATTTCTTGGGCCGGGCTTGGCTTGTCTTTGGGCTTAGAGCCCCTAACTTATACAATATTAGGTTAAACTCCAAACCCGGTTAACCCGACTAACCTATTGTGAGACCCCTAAAATCAGGCAAGGAAACACGTAGGCAACAAGGGGGTGCCACGTCATGGTACAAGAAACTATGAAATACTGTTGACACAAAGTTGACGTAATAAATCATATACATTACATCATATAAGATCAGAGTTTTTTAAAAAGGTCTCAGAGTTTTATAAGCAGAAAAACCTATTATTTAATTATGGTTTTGTAACTATAGTTACCAAGAATATATAATAAACTTCAGACAGTTTTTACCAAACCAAAGTTTAAATATACACAGAAATCTCCAAGCTGCGATAATATCTTGTGGGCTCCCATCCAAGCAAAGTTAAGTATTAATACCTGAGATTAAACATGTAAAATCATCAACACAAAGTTGAGTGATATTCATAGGTTTAGGAGTAAAGGTGTGGAACACAAGCATTCATTTGTAAAACAAGAAATAGGGAAAATGGTTATGTACATTAACCATAGTCTGAAACCATTATTATTACTATTTAGTTCATGAACCGAAGCTTAACATCAATGTAAGTTCCTCTAGGGAGTATTCAGCCCTAATACTCAAGTAACAAATCAAATGTTAAATGCGTCAATGGTTAAACAACCGCAACATGGGACGGGGATAGTCAATCCCGATGGATACACCCACAACATTCGCGCTTAGCAACACAAGTAAATTAACGGTTCATGATCAAGAGAAGAAACTTAAGGGCTATAGACTAAAAGCAATAATATCAATGAAAACTGTTGGAAAGCATACAACTTCTGGATAGCATACAAGTTCTGGATAGCATACAATTTTTAAATGGATGTGTTCCACCATGTAAAATCTCACCCCGCGTTTAGAAACAATGTGCAAGTAGTAAAAAAGGGGCTATGAACTCACCTTAGACACGAGGTAAGTGAATCACGGAACTTAGAAGCTGAGTAGAAACAATAATGGTAAGACGATCGCCGACGATATAGATGCCCGATAAACACGAAAGCCGCAACCTGTGGAAACCTTGGTTTCCGGATCTTTGAAGCTACTAGGAATGATCATTGTTCATATGATTAGATAATAAAAGCGGAATTAGAACAACAACCATTAACAAGGTGTTTGGACACAAAGACATGAATTAAAAACAAATGGATTGTTAACTATATTAATAATTAACAACCACTAGACGTGTATACATTGAATCCCACGTCTAGTGCACACACGCTTTTAGGTTTACATTGTGATGAATGATGATTAAAACCTAAGACCCTTGGTTCCTTTTATAGTGTAAGGATTAGGGTTTACAAGAGATAATAACAAATAAACAAGTAAATCTTCTATTTAAATAAACTTATGCAGAATATATCTTGCATGTTTATCTAAATAGAAGCTTCCATAAGCTTCTTGTCTACGTTTCTATCAACTCTTAAATTGCATGTAACAATGCTTAGATTGTACATGAAAACTCTTGAGCCAACAACGCTTAATTTGTTCTTGTCAACGCTTGAATTGCTCTTGACAACGCTTAGACAATATCTTCATGTTTTCTTCGTTTTTGAGTTTCTGCCACATCAACTTTTTGACCCAACAATCTTCCCCTAGTTGATGTCGGCAAAACTCTATGTGTATCTCTTGTAAGTTGTCACATGATCTTCAAATTGCTTCCCCTCAAGTGTAGCATGTATATCTTCCCCTTTTTGTCACATCAACAGGGAAGTAAACAATGTATGCAATCTTTGAAGATTCTCCAAATGTAGCTCTAAGTAATGATCTTGAAGAAAAATAAATAAAGTATTCTTGATGTAGAAGTAGAATAACCCAACCTTGTGTTCCATGTCTTGTACTATCCATGTGATGAAGAACTTATACCTATTGCAAATTATAAGTAGACCTCGATCCCTTGTCAATATTCTCATCCTATGTGAGACACTAAGCACGATAATGTAACTCCTTCAAGTGTTATGACAAGTCTTCATCACCAACCATGTAAAGCACAAACAAGTTACCTTTAAAGTCACAAGTGCATGACTTTAAGATATGATAGAACACAAACTCGCGAAAATCTTCTTCAAACATCAAACTTACCATAAGAATTCTTCCCCTTAAGCCAACACCTCTTCATGACAAGTCAATATCTTCATATGTAAAAGATGTCAACGAATAACTCTTTCACAAGGCTATCCCGATTACATACTCTAATAAATTACTTCATGAATCGTTGCTAACTCGCCTTAAAATCATTAATCTCTTTTAAAAATATCCAAGCCATAAATATCAACTTGATATTCTAAATTAAAACAGAGATTCCATGTACCTTCGTGTGTAAATACCACCTTTTTGTGTGCTAAAAACGTACCAATTTTCTCAAACAGCAGCAATCCTTGTGTTGTCCAACATCCTCTTTTATCCAAGATCCTCATTAGATGTATTGTCCGATATCAGACAATAGCTATCAGCGTTTGAATGATCATATATCGGACAACACTGTCAACCTGTCAGCGTTGACTTATTCTGTCAGCATCAAAAGTACACTCGTCAGCGTCAAAATGAATCCTGTCAGCGTCTCATGCTTCTGACGATTTAGCTAGTATTTTTCCCATGTAGCTGCATATATTTCTTCCAAATATAGGAGATTGTATAGAACCAGTAATAGATACTAAACATTCGCATCTCACCAAAACATGCAGTAACCTCCATATATATCCCACAAATTTAGGAGAGAATATATCTTACTTAGCTCACGTGATTAACAAGCCCATGAAACAAATATTAAGGAAATCGAATTTACTTTGTAAGCTCACGTGCGTATCACTGAAATCACTCCTAAAAATCCGTAGCTTTCACATACCAGATCACTTCCGAATATAACTCACAATTCAAGCAGCTATAATTTACTTCTGTCACGTATTGTCACATACCAAACACAGATAATATGGACCAGCTATATCACGTCACATCTCCTTATACAGTCGACATCAAAGAACTGTATAACATCCTTGGCAATCTTATGGTTGCTATGTTTCATAATAGATCTAGGGTTTTTTCATAAACCCTAGTATTTACATATACTCAACCATGCTTCCAAGTGTCAATCTGGTCCAAAACATCCAATTTTCTGTGATATGCAACGATCTAAGGTTTTCAGAAACCCTAAATCATGATTTCATGTGAATACAAAAATCTAAAAATCAACTCTGCTGCCTATTTCGACGCCTAATAACTTTTTACTGGGGATAAAACTCGATAATCCCTCCGGTGGATGTCTAGATATATGTGTATAGAATACACACAAGAAATTTCGTGACGATCCAACGGTTCAATCAAACGTTATGACCTTCTGAATACTGCTGCGCACACAAAAACGTCCAGAAAAACCCTAGACGGATTTTTCTTCTTTTCACAATACACGAACACCTTGTTGGTCCTAGCATCACGAGCCACGAGGCTCTGATACCAGTTGTGGAAACCTTGGTTTCCGGATCTTTGAAGCTACTAGGAATGATCATTGTTCATATGATTAGATAATCAAAGCGGAATTAGAACAACAACCATTAACAAGGTGTTTGGACACAAAGACATGAATTAAAAACAAATGGATTGTTAACTATATTAATAATTAACAACCACTAGACGTGTATACATTGAATCCCACGTCTAGTGCACACACGCTTTTAGGTTTACATTGTGAATATGAATGATGATTAAAACCTAAGACCCTTGGTTCCTTTTATAGTGTAAGGATTAGGGTTTACAAGAGATAATAACAAATAAACAAGTAAATCTTCTATTTAAATAAACTTATGCAGAATATATCTTGCATGTTTATCTAAATAGAAGCTTCCATAAGCTTCTTGTCTACGTTTCTATCAACTCTTAAATTGCATGTAACAATGCTTAGATTGTACATGACAACTCTTGAGCCAACAACGCTTAATTTGTTCTTGTCAACGCTTGAATTGCTCTTGACAACGCTTAGACAATATCTTCATGTTTTCTTCGTTTTTGAGTTTCTGCCACATCAACTTTTTGACCCAACAATCTTCCCCTAGTTGATGTCGGCAAAACTCTATGTGTATCTCTTGTAAGTTGTCACATGATCTTCAAATTGCTTCCCCTCAAGTGTAGCATGTATATCTTCCCCTTTCATAAGACTACGTTATTAAGACAAGTGCTCCCGAAAGTACTCAGCCGGTACATACCAAATGTACTCGCTGATTTCCCATACTTAGACAACTCGGATTTTTATAAAACTTGGTGAAAAACTCAATAATAACCTGAGAAAAACTCATTTTAAATTTCATCCAAAGATTTAGATTTTAGAACTACTTGCTCAACACATTTCTAAACTTGAAAAACCAGAAAAATTTGAAAACTTGACTCGTGAAACCATTTTGACCATCATAAGCTTTCCCGTTTACAAATCCGACCATTGACTTTGAAAATAGACTCAAAATGATAAGTTTAGAGCCTGAGTTCAGCCCTTGAACATTTTTGAAACTCGTTCTATAGTCCCCGAGATTTGACCAAGCACCGACAACAATTTCGTGTTGTGTCGATACTCGCCTCCCGGTACACGAATTTTCAAACTAGTGTAACTTCTTCCTCGTTTTGAGTTAGAAGCTCTTATTTATATCAAAACAAAGCTAATGAAAATCTCCACAACACTATCTCATTAGTACAACAATAATTCAAACTTAAGACACCCAAATTTATCCTTAAACCTACTACCCTAAACCACCTCATCAAAACTCATATTAAATCACTTTTTTAACTCATTTTACTCATTTTTCTACCATTACGAGCATCCTATAATTATCCGCTTTCAATCCTATCACTTGCATGTTATTAATAACAAAATCAAAATTAAAAACTCAAACTTTTCATCATCAAAACATCATGATCTTGTGAAGATCATCACATGCATGATCTTTAAAACATTTCACCAACTCTAAATCATAAGAAAACTTGAAACTTGTTACATGTGAGAATAATGGATACCAAAACAATCACCTTTTAATTTTAAGAGTGGGTCTTGAATTAGTTTAGGCTAAAACAAGATCAAAATCAATGATCTATAGTGTTCTTAGGGGTGTAGGCTCACGACAAGAAAGAAGAATAGGGAGGGTGATGAGAGATTTTTTTTACTTGTTTCTTTGTCTTTTTAGGTAAGAAAAAAATATTTATTTAGTGGTAGGTAGGGGATAATCTTGCCAAGTTTGCATTTCTTTGGAATAAAAGTAAATAGTTAGTTAAAAAGCGGAAAATGACTATTAGTCAATTTTACAAATATTCACGGGACTCGGGTTTCGTAAAAATACTTCTCAAAAGTTAAAACGCATCATAAATATGATATTATAGTCTCCCGACTCGACTTAACACGTCATTTAAAATAAAATATCGAAAACATCGAACATTGAAACAATCGACAATGAAATGTAAAATATCGGGCATCCGTCGGTATCGCGGTCACTAGTAGTTCTCGTTACTCGTTGACTTGAGTTGTAAGATGCACGCGGGTGTTTTTAAATCAAAAACTTTGATTTAAATAAATATAGAAAACTATAATAAAATTTCTATAATTCTAAATAAAGTATCATCAATGATCATAAAAATACTTTAAAAGTATAATTTATTAAAATTATCATGATCTCAGGATTTACGTATAAAGAATAAAAGAAAATGTAACACGTTGGAAAATTCAAGAAACACGAATAAAAGAATAAAATAATATCGGGAAAATACGAGTTCTCACAGTCGACCCCCCTAATGGAACTCTGGTCCCTTAGAGTTCAACTGGAGACAGAAGAAGATGCAAACAAAAGAAGATACATAGTTTAGAACTGATTCATTGCTTTCCAGGTAATTTCTGCACCACGGAGTACCTTAACAATTAGAATTCACTACACTTCAGTTTCTTAACTCCTTTTCGAATAAATTTTCAAACTTGGATTAAAATAATGACCTTTCAGTACAAAGAAATATCAAGAGATAGAATGAACACAAGAATTGCTTAAACGGACAAGGTGCGCTAAAATGAATCAAGATTGTTAATCAAAAGGAATCACAAATCACGCAATTGTAAAACATGACAATTTACTTATTAGCAAAATAGAGGGGAAATATGATGGATTACAAGTTGTCACAATTATCTGTCTAGGATTTGGTATTACTTTGAAACTCGGTTTAGGTATTTTCTTGATTAAAAGAAATTTTTACAAGGTTTAGTGATTTGAAATCAAACTATATATATTTAGTGATTAAGCAGTCGATAAATCTTTTTCTTGACCAGGATTTCAAAGCAAAAAGTAGAACATTTCAAAATAGTTATCTTGATCGGCTTAAAAAACTTTGGATGACTGTATGAAATTATTGTTAACAACTCAGGTTTATCATTATCATTAGAGAAAATCAATTTTCTAAATCATTTAAAATCTTTGTTAGAAATTATAAATTAAATCGATAATTTCATTAGGTTGAAAGTAAGGTATGATACAATCAAATACTTTAAAAGATAAAGCTTGACATCCTTTTAAACACTAGTTATAAATCTACCAAAGAGGATGTATAGATCCGACATTACACTTGAAACATGTATTTTGGTAATTTAAACACTTGATAAAGTGTGTAAAACGTTCTTAAAAATTTAGAATAATTTATAGAAATCCATAAAGGTGTTTAATGTCTCAAATGGTAAACATGTGACATATTCGGGTTTTCAAAAGGTGACAAGATAGCAACCGAATATGAAATGAATAATAATCAACAATTAGTAAGCAAGCAATAGCATGAGGGAATAAAACGAAATTCGTACCAATTTCTTAATGAACATGACAGAATAAATGCATCGATGATAAGGACAATAAGAAACAAAGGGTTTAGCAAGATTAATTCACGAGTGTGGTTGGCGTCACCACCAATGGCTTATTAAGTTCTCGGTGGTCGATACACAATCGAAAGAGAAAAGCCACACAACATGTTTTCGAATAAAAAAAAATTCTTAAGAAGTCACTTGAGAGTAATTCCAGTAAAATGAACAACATTAGAAATGAGAGGCGAAATCAACATATGGTTCACACGAATGAATTTCAAGACAATAGAGTCTAACACACATCATGACAAATACACAAAATCATTGTTCACTTCCAGTCATAAATCACTAACCGCGTCCAGAGACGTTCCGAAGGTCTACCAAAATAGATAGAGAAGGTCGATCGATGTAGAAGCATAACAACGTTGAAACTTTCAAGTCTGGTATCAATGGTAAGAAATTAGACAAGTGGTAACGAGAATTATATCACAAAGGAAGATGAGGTAACAAGTAAAAGAAAGATCGTTGAGTAAGGAAATATGTGTTTGAGGCATGTACTTTATTCAAGAAAAGATAAGGGTTCATATGTGTATGTCGCGAACTGGTGCTACTCGCATAAGATGTAAAAGTTTTCTAAACTTTATTTTATCTAACTTTTTAAAGAACATAAGTAAAAATTTGGTTCTTGGCCAAATATTTAAGGTGACTACTATTCGGCCTCGCATGGCTCCTTCTAAATTAGGCATAGGTGATCAGGTCATGCGTAATTTAGGACTAGTAATGCGATGCTCAGCTTCGTCAAACCAGTATTACATGTCATATGATTTAAAAAATGTATAATGCCATTTGTAAAAATAGGCTTGAAAATAATTTATGAAACTTTTCGCCAGTAACTAATTGGCTAGATGTTTAAATCAACAATTTTATTGTTACAAGAATTATTTACAAGACCAATTGTTGAAGAATTTGTGAAATTACATCGTAAAACAATGACCAATGTAGAACATTATGTAAAACGTTTCACAAACGATACCAGTTTAAATTCATATGGTGACACGATGATAGCTTACAAAATAGCGAGTGGGTTACACGAGAGTAATAAAGAGTAGTTCAAGACATCAATGAAATGGTTACAAGTTGATAAAGTTTCAAAAAGTTTAGCCAGAATCGTCATGAGACACGTGTCAAAATGATAACGAAAGATATGAAAACAAGAACTTCAAACCTCGGCCCAAATCAGTGTTACGTTAGAAATAGAAGAAGATAAGTGAAATTGACAAATAAGTCATTTATGAAAGAGAAGATAAAGAAATCCATATGCGCTCATGTCGTAATTTATTTGACATAAATATGCTTTTAAGAAAGTAGGGCATCAGTTCCCAAATAGTACAACTACTCCGAAAAATTTCTATTTTAGGATAGTTTAGGAATTTAACACGTAAATAGTGACGCATAAAAATTTACACATTTTTCGAAACATATAGTTCATGATCGGTTATCAAATCACTTGGTTCCAAAAGTTCAAGATATATGTATGTATGACCGGACTCAAAGATACTATTTTTAAACGTTTTCAAAGACAATCAATGTTTTTAGTTGTAAAATATCATTAGTTAAAGTTTTACGAGCTCAAATGAACTCAAAAACGCTTCAAACCATATTTTTAAATTCTATCAATTTTGACTTTTGGGGTCTGACCGAACCAATTGACTTGCTAATGACATTTTTACGACTCGAAGTCTAAAACAATTTGGTGTAAAACGATGTTTTGGACAACTTTCTAGTTTTACTCGAGACTTGAAACGGATAAAAATGGACGAAAATGCCCTCGCATCAAATCTGTCAACAAAATGATATTTTAGAAATATGCAAAATTAAGTTCTTAAATTTTACAATTTCAAATGACCGTAACTTGCTTGTTATTAAGATTTTCGGGTCAAATTTTATGTCCTACACGAACGTCTCACAAGTAGAAACATATTTTTATGTCTAAAGTTTATAAAAATATTTTCTCGACATCGCTAAATTACATGTAACTTTTCTTCAGAAAGTATATTTTTCGACACACCTTGAAATTTAATCAAACTTCATAACGACCCGGAATTTATGTACACACATGACTTGTGGATTCCATAAAGACGAAAGAGAATAGATTATATAATTAAGCATGTAAAGAAAAACATAGTATAAAAATGGTTCAAAAATGCCAACAATAAACTAAGAAATCAAAAACGGCGCATGACATCTGTGTCTTTGATTTCAAAATGCAATGCAGGAAGGTCTCTTGGCGGCGTGATTTTCCAAAATCACAAGACATGCCGAGAAAGAAACAGAACATTAACAAGTCTCACTCCTGGAACGAGGAGGTTTAATGAAAAGGAAGGATACAAGTTTATAGAAGTAGAATCGTATTCCAAACAAGCACCAGATTATATCATAGGATATGAATTACAAGACGACGGTGGTGTTTCCAAGGTACAAACGAACGTTGTAATTCGAAATCGAAACGTATAATGGACAATGAAATAATATTTAATCGATATACGAGTATCTTGTAAAATGGTGACGTAAAGGTCAATCAAGGTTACGAAAACCCACGATATAATTCAACACAGATTCAAGGAATGCTTCGAGATGTGTAACTCACACGGTGTTCTTTAGTCTTTTTCGGAGACACATTGAGCTACATAATGGTCTACAGACTAATTTTCAAGGCATCCAATCACAGATGGTCGGAAATCAATTTGGATATCTAAATAGATATCTTAAAGAGGTTTAACAATGGAAGTAACACACAGGGTAGTAAAATGAAAATCAGTAATTTCATTAAAAGCAATACTTCTTAATACCAAACAATGGTATCACGAGAATACACACAACATGTAACAGTGAATCAAGAAAAATAGGCGGTTCAAAACGAACGAGTATATGAGGTCAGTCGTATCACACATAAACAAGATATCAATAGTACTCATAAAAGTTAGTATGAAAAGTCAGCAACATACTCGCTCCGAATACAAGTATGTAACGTCATAACAAATTAAAATCATGGTAACAAGATCAAGTTTACATGAACAAGAATTCAAGAAATACAGTAAGGGCAGATGTAATCACAGTAATATCCTTGAGCACAAAGGCTTTGAAAAGAGATATTAATTATCGTCATTAGGATAAGGTAATAGTTCAAAATGTAATCAAGAGCTGAAATACTACAACGATAATTAAAAGTAAATAATAAAGATTAGAGAGTTACCCGCGCAGATATTGAACAACAATGGCAGATTCTGTGTTTGACACTTAGAAACATGAAATATTTGAACTTTCGGTTATAGACTAAGTTTTGAAAATGACTCAGTTCCCTATAACCATCGCTCTGATACCAATCTGTGAGACCTCCAAAATCAGGCAAGGAAACATGTAGGCAACAAAGGGGTGCCATGTCATGGTACAAGAAATAATGAAATACTGTTGACACAAAGTTGACGTAATAAAAACAGATACATTACATCATAAAAGATCAGAGTTTTTAAACAAAGGTCCAGAGTTTTATAAGTGGAAAAATCTATTATTTAATTATGGTTTTATAACATATAGTTACCAAGAAGGGTTAATATACAAAGATGTTCTAAACTTTACAAGAAATTTGTCCTAAGTCATTAAACTTTCATTTTGTGTTTATAGGTTACTCATGTTTACATGACCGGTAGTTTACGTTACTCTCTATATTAAAACCTGGGATAACAGGTCAAAATCTTACGTGGCAAGGTTAAATGACAAAATACCCTCATCTTCAACATTATTCATCTTCAATCTATTTTTTAGCAACCCCCAATTATTCCGACCAACTCTTAAATTTTCTACCAACTATCATTTCTCGACCAACATTCGACTAGTCCGCCAATCACAAAGAGTGTAAATTCCTTTAATTTTTCTACCACCTGTCTTTTTTCAGTAACCCTCAATTTATAGTAGGTTGGATATCTTTTTCTACCACTTATCTTTTTTCTACCACCTATCTTACTCGTGATATTGTTGGGATGTAAGTAGTAATCTGCAGATCAAATCCTTTATAGATGATACTGCCATTATTGTGGTACATTAATGTAAGTTGGAATTGGAACATCTTTTTCTCCTAGTGCCTGATATGCATAGCTTTGATTAATAATATTTGTGCTTTTGCTTATGCTGAGAAATGAGACTAAATGTTCACTTTTTAGTTTTGATTCTCTACGCTAATATATTAGTGTTATCTACATTACTTTACTAAAAGAAACATATCGAAAAAGATAAACTACCGCTATTCCCACAAACAAGTCTCAAGAATAAAAGTAACTTTGCGAAGCCACCAAAAATCCATAACTCTAAGAAAACAACATGCCAAAAAAAGAATCCTAGATGCCCCCACATAAAAAAATCTGTCACCACATAAAACACCGGAACTATAAGTCTAATGCCGTTAATTTGTCCATCACGGTCAAGTCGATTACCCAAATGCTTACATGCAATACCACTCACAAGTCACAACCTGATGGGGACACTTTGTGATCAATACATCTACCTAACCAGTACTGATCACATATATGTAAATCATCCCTTGAAGATGGGTAATTTCCTGATTGGATAGCCACATGTACCATCATACAAGATATGACAATAAAAAAAATCAACCTAAAATTCTAAAATAGAATTTTACCAGCAAACATATATGTAACCAACATATTCTGAGTAAACTTCCATATATGTTACCTTCAAGAGTCAAACGAGTTAAGGTTGTAACTCAAAGCCTGTAACATAAGATAGTTTTTTAATGAACACATATAAGTTTGGAGTTCTAAGGAAGAATATGAGATCTTACAATAAGAAGGTTTGAATGTTAAAATGAGATAGCTGACCTAATTTTGTAATAATTTTCTACCTAACTATTGTTCAATATTGTTGCTCAGTATATTTTAGTATTTATTTATATTAAAATAGTTATTTGATGAGTTAGAAAAGTGTGGGTCCTATTTGACATAAGATACAGGTTACCATCAGGTAACCCATCCAAAAAGTAATATGACTGTAACTTATACAAATGTTGGGTACCCTAGTTAAAGAACCCGTGAACTTGAGTAACCTAGAAACATAAAATGAAAGCTTAGTAACTTAGGATAATTTTTTTGTAAAATTTAGTAATATCTTTGTATATTAACCCTTACCAAGAATATATGATAAACTTTTAACAATTTTTACCAAACCAAAGTTTAAATATACACATAAATCTCCAAGCTGCGATAATATCTTGCGGGCTCCCATCCAAGCAAAGCTAAGTATTAATACCCGATGTAAAATCGTCAACACAAAGTTGAGTGATATTCATAGGTTTAGCAGTAAAGGTGTGGAACACAAGAATTCATTTGTAAAACAAGAAATAGGGAAAATGGTTATGTACGTTAACCATAGTCCGAAACCATTAATATTGTTATTTAGTTCATGAACCGAAGCTTAACATCAATGTAAGTTCCTCTAGGGAGTATTTAGCCCTAATACTCAAGTAAAAAATCAAATGTTAAATGCGTCAATGGTTAAAGAACCGCAACATGGGACGGGGATAGTCAATCTCAATGGATCCACCGACAACATTCGCGCTTAGTAACACAAGTAAATTAACGGTTCATGATCAAGAGAAGAAACTTTAGGGCTATAGACTAAAAGCAATAATATCAATGAAAACTGTTGGAAAGCATACAAGTTCTGGATAACATACAAGTTCTGGATAGCATACAGTTTTTAAATGGATGTGTTCCACCATGTAAAATCTCACCCCGCGTTTAGAAACAATGTGCAAGTAGTAAAAAGGGGATCTGTACGCACCTTAGCAACGAGGTATGATAACTGATTTTTACTATGTAATTGTTCTTCGTTTCTATTTGAATTGATTACTAGTTAAAAGTGTGACTCGGTCGTTCTTGGTGAAATGTAAAATAAAATGATTATCTATTTTAAAATAAAAAAGGAAATATAAATGTCGTTGAGTAAAGGAAAAAATAAAGTAAAAACGAAAGCTTTAAAATGTGAACTAAAATTTAAGAGTTTAAAGATGAATGACGAAAATTAAAAGTTTATAAGTAAATAAGAAAAATTTAAAACTTAATAAGAATGTAAACTTATAATTAAACTAAGATAAAACAATTCAAAATTAAACTAAGACAAAGTGTTTAAAAATAAGTCTAAGAAAAATGGCGGGAAAAGTAAAATTCAAAAACAATACTAGAAACTGAATCTAGTTCTAATCCGGAATATGAAAATAAGTCCTAATCTGGAATCCGTAATACTGTCACTATCCGGAATCTGAATTTGACTTACTATCCGGAATCACCTTCTTCAGTATATCCGGAATCTGAATTTGACTCCTTATCCGGAATGTGAAAGTTTACACTATCCGGAATCAGTGTTGATTTGCTTATCCGGAATCCTTGTTTAGTGCTTTATCCGGAATCCAGTTGGGGTTAGTTATCCGGAATGTAGTGTACTCCTTATCCGGAATCAAGAGTTGGCTTGCTATCCGGAATATGAACTTGAAGCTTATCCGAAATACTATATAAGTTTCTTATCCGGAATCAAGTAATAAGGGCTTATCCGGAATACTATATATATGACTATCCGGAATCCTAGGGTATTGAAAACCCGGATACGAGAAATATTAAACAAGATGCAAATAAGCTAAAATCCAATAAGCACTTACCAAAAACTAAACCAAATTGATTTTAAGAAAAAGCTAATAAACCAAAATTTTAAAACTTTTAAAAACACTAAATAATAAAAATATTTAAAAACAACTTTTTATAAAAATTAACTAATAAGCACTTAATTAAAAATAAGAAAATTAACTCAATAAGCACTAAAACACTTTAAGCTATAAAAATCAAACACTAAAAGATCAATAAGCACAATTAAACACAAACATCAATCAATCAAGAATATGATTAACAAACTACATGATTATCTAAATCAAAATAAGATTAAAAAGATTAAGAAAGGTAGAATGAGATTGATTAACTAAAAAGCTTGAAGTTAAGATGATTAAAGATTCAAATTACAAGATTAATGAAAAAGCTTGAAAAATATTAAAAAAAGCTAGAGAGAGAAAGTAATATTAAACTACTTCTAATTACCTTACAAAATTAAAACTAACTAAAAGCTATCTAACCACCTCCTAATGACACATTAGGAGGGTATTTATAGGAGGAGTAAAATGTTGATGTTTTCTTCATTATTTCTTCTTGTCTCGACTCGATTTAAATTCTTCGTCTTTCTCGACGTCGTCTCGGGATTTGTCGATATAAATTGAACTCGTCTTATAATTTTCTTCTTTAATTAGACTTGGTTCTTCGACTTCATTAAACTTCCGTCTTTAGACTTTTTCTTCGATAAATCTTTAGAATAGGCCTTGGACTTCCGTTCTTTTTGCACTCTTGATCTTTTGACTTCGTCTTTTGTATTTATCTTCGATAAAAGCCTGTGAAAGCCCGTGTTTTCTTCCCTTTTCACATTTTGATCCTAAATCACAACAAAAACACAAACCACGCATAATTCCGACATTTACGACATAAAATTCACGTTTTGGCTTGGTTATTATTATAATTAAGTGGTAAAAGGATAAGTGTTTTCACACTTATTAAATCCCCTACACTTGACCATTGCAATGCCCTCATGCAATGCATTAGTTACAAAGCAAGTTTTACATTTTCCATCTAAATCAATCCACCTTGGACTTTATTAAACACAAGACATTAAAGAGATAGAAAATTGCAAAATATTAGAAAGAAGAAAACAAGTAAAAAGATAAAAGACTTACCTTAGGGTTTTGGAATGTCATGAATGTTTATCACCCTCAAGTTTCACGTTCCCCATATCAAGCTTAAAAACGAGATCATTGTTATTATAAGTTAGCAAACTAAACACAAACTCATATGGCCCAGTTATTCACTTAGACTCCCTTATTCCTAGGTGTATCTCTTATATTTTATTGTTGTCTTGAATGATCACGAAGATGCATTGTTGACTTACTTCGATAGTTATTTAGGTTGAAAATAAAGTAGGACGATTTAATCAATAGTTAGCTAAAGGACAAAATCTTTTAAAACTGCTTCTCGGGACCTCTTAAAGTTCATATCTTGGCATAACTTGCTTCACGATTTGAGACCTTTCTCGGACCGATATTTGGCAGTGACTTCATAACTTTGAATCTTGAGAGACGTTCTTGAAATAATGGTCTTCTCTTCATAATAGGAATTTCTTCACTTGAACTTTTTGAGAGATTCTTCATACTTGGACCATGACTTATTCATTTTTATCCAATCTTTATTTTGGATTTTGATATACAACGATCCGCCTCCTTTTAGGACTTGGATCTATTTATCCTCATACCTTGCTAGGGTCTTTTCGGATAGACTTCTCCCTGATCTTTAGGGGAGTATTTGCTTTTCGTCGTGTGTCTCGATCCTTCATATTGATTTTTGATAAATGATTCTTCATATCACTTTGGATCTGTAGCAACAAAATGTAGCCCTCATGTCTTGTTAGGACCTTTTCGGACTCGCCAATCTTCGCATCCCGCTTCAATAAGTTATGCCTTGGCTATGAACTCTAATCAATACCGAGCAACTTTTAAACGATCTTGTGCTAGAAGCTAAGTAACTTTTCAAATCGTACAACCTTATTTATTGCAATTAAATTTATTAACAAGCGATGGGAGAAAAAGCTTATAATCAACTCACATAAATTCATGAAAGAGTACCAAACTTATAATTTACTCTATCATCTCTCGCACTCCACAATTTAAAATCTCAAGGAATGAGACTCGTGGATGCTTAGCCAATTAAATCAAAGTTTTGGGTTTTCAAGTCATCTATAGGATCTTGCAACTTCTTAGACTTTTTCAAGTTTAGAATTCGCATTTTAAAGTTCCCTGACTTTCTAGGATCAATTATAGGAGCTTGCGAAAAGTTCTTGTTCTTAACCGTATGAGTTAAGCCTTTCGCGTTTTAAAGCTCCCTATATAAAAGCCTAGCAAAACCTGACTTAAACACGTTAAGGATACTAGCTAGAGTAAACTTAGATAAGTAAACTTGGGTTGAGTCAAGAGATTCACACCGTTTAGAAATTAAAACCACTTTATTAAAATTTATTCTAGCAACGAAATTAAATAACTATAACAAAGGAAAAACTACAAGGCCAAAATAGATCAATAATTTTGAAAAATGTCGAAAAATCAAATTTTCGGTTAAAATGAGGACATATACAAGGAAAAGCCCACTTAATCTTCGACAGAAGTCCCCCTACACTTAATATAAACATTGTCCTCAATGTTTAAGCATGTGGAAGTAAACTCCCCTACACTTAGGACATTGTGTACGTTGTTTAAATCTTGCTTAGGAAGAGACAACTAAAGTGATTCCTATTTTAATATTGAAGAATATAAAATAGTGAATCAAAAGAGTTTAGGATAGAACTGGGAAAACGGGAACACGGAATCACGGGTCGTCAAAAGTCATCAAGAATGGATCTTTGAAAACTCGAATCCCTGCACATGATAAGAAAGAAAACAACAAACACATAGTAGGGTCTCCCCTACAATTATTATAAAAACGGAATAAAAGGATAGATACTGCGGGTTGCCTCCCGAGAAGCGCTTGTTTTTGGTAACCGAGTCATGAGCCTGACTCGACCTTGATTAGCATGGTAAGAACCTTGAAAAATATCCACCGGGGTCAAAGACATGGTTTTCATCCATCAAGTAGCACAAGCTTAAGGCGAACAAGGTAAGCCAAAGAAGAGTAGACAAGGTTCCCTTAAGCAAAGATTGAGCACGGTGGTAGAAAGTAGGATGAAGTGCAAGCATATCTCCACAAGTTCCAAAAATCTTTCCTTTTATTTCATCATATGGATACTGAGATGGCTTAAAATTTGCAATACCGGGATCGAACACCTTTTCCTTTAGGGAAAAATAACACTCAGGCTCAGTAGACCTTGAAGAAGATCCGCTCATAAATCGCACAATCTCATCCTCAGAAGGTGGATAGAGAGGTGTCAAAACATAAGTACTGCGGATGTTGGTGTCTTACGGCTTCTTCTCCTTTGAAACGGGTTTCTTCATATCCGAAGGAGGATAAATACCAAAATCAAAGTCCAAAGGAGGATAATCATTCTCATTGGAGAAGTATGTATTAAGGAAAGTGGCAAAATCTTCCTCAAATGAGTAATTATCCAAAGTATCAAGAGTGTTTGGTGGAGGATCTTCATCAAAAGTAGGAGCAAGGTCATCATGTGAAGAATCACTCGAGAGAGTATCAACATCATCAAAATCATCATATGTTGGTATGTCTTTATACTCTGAATCAAAAGCAGCATAATCATCCCCATCAGAACTAGAATCATCATAGATCGATGGAGAATCATAAATTGGTGGGGGTCCAAATTGGAGATAGAATCATCAAAATTATCCACATCGTCTTGGAAAAGTGGATTATCATGGCAAGACTCGAAAATAGGATTATCATATACAACAAAATCATCAAGCTTAAAACTTTCCAAAGTAGTAGTAAGCTCTTCTCGAAGCACATTAATCATTTTCGCGGATTCTTTTCCATTTGACTTACTTGTAATCTTCCCCATCTTAAAAACTTGAGCGTCATTCCCGATCCTTAAGATTAATTCACCTTCGGCAACATCGACTAAAGCTTTTCCGGTTCTCAAAAATGGCTGACCAAGTATTTACGGAATACGAGGGTCCATTTCATAATCAACTACAACAAAATCGACCGGAAAAGTAAAGGTACCAACTTTAATAAACACATCTTCGACAATACCAACGGGGTAAGCGAGAGATCGATTTGCTAGCTCAAGAGTCATCTTTGTTGGTGTAAGGTCAGGTAATGATAGCTTTTTCCAAACACTTAATGGCATCACATTTATACTTGCCCCAAGATCGGCTAAGGCAGTAAATTCTTCAACTTTGTTAAAAATGAAAGGCAACACAAAACGACCAGGATCTCCAAGTTTTTCCGCAAGTTCTTTAAGAATGACTGCAGAACAGTTTTCATTTAAGCGTGTGTTGACAAACTCAGCCATCTTTTTTTTCTTGCTAAGTAATTCCTTGAATGCTTTGACAAATTTCGGCATTTGGACAAGTGCTTCAACAAGAATAATGTTGAAATTCATTTGAGAGATCATCTTCAAATAGGATTTAACTTGAGAAGCCTCTTTTGTGAGCAATTTGCACTTGTCTAACCGAGAAGGATAAGGGATGTTGGGTTTAGGTGGTGTGGGTGTAGCAGGTAAAGGTTGAGATGTTGAAGGTTGAGAAGTATAAGGTTTAGAGGTGGTAGGTAGGGTTGGTGGAGGGTTTTGCTTGGGTACTTGTTCATTAAGAGGTGGAGACGGTAATGGAGAACTAGTACTAGGTGTGGTAGTAGGAGGGATAAATGGAGGTGGAAGAGGTGTAGATGGAGTAACGGGAGGAGGGGTAGAAGGTCCTACTAAAGTTTCTCCACTTTGTGTAGTAATAGCACTCACATTAGCTCTAGGGTTTGTTTTGGTTGTAGAAGGAAGAGCACCTTGGGGACGAAGGGTTTGTAACATTTGAACGAATTTCCTATCCGTGGACTCTTGCATTTGTCTAGTAGATTCTTGCATTGCTTGCATTATTTTCTCATGTTCATTCAATTTTTGCAAAACCAAGTCCATTGGCGGATGAGGTAAATTGAACCCTTGTTGTTGAAAACCTTGGTTTGGGTATTGGTTATAAGGTGGAAAACCTTGAGGATTGAAACCTTGGTTTGGGAAGCCTTGATTTTGCATGTGAAAGTTTCCCTGATTTGCATTTTAGCCCCTCACATTTGCATTTTGTTGAACATTTGCTCTAGGTGGCCCTTGGTTGTTATGGGTGGGTGGGTGAGGTCTTTGCTGAAAACTGGTGGAGCCAAGTAATTTGTCGAGTTGTAAGACAAGTGATTAACATCGACATTAGGCTTGAAATGAACTCTCTCGGTGTTGTTGTAAGCATACACTTCCCCGTGAGATTGATCATAAGATTTATCACAATTAGCATAAGAGTGTGGCCCACCACAAGTTTCACAAGTTATATTAATAGCATTGTTGTTTTCGGCATTGTTAACGGCTTGTAAAGCAAGTGCTTCAACAACCGTAGTAAGCTTATCAAGTCTCTTGTCGGTGTCACTAGTGCTAGCACTAGCCACATTAGCCCGAACACTTTTAGTTTGCACTTTAGATTTATTCTTAATAATATCCCACGCGGCATTAGAAGATTTAACCAAAATGTTACCCCCCGAGGCACTATTTAGTGAATCTTGGTCATTCATGCTTAAACCATTGTAAAAAGTATTAATTTGATGCACTTTTGTGAAACCATTTTGTGGACACTTTCTTAAAAGTTCCTTAAAATGGTCCCAAGATTCACTAAATGTCTCACATTACTTTTATTCAAAGTTAATGATTTCATTCCGCGAAGCGGTAGTACGTGAGGGTGAGAAAAAGTAGTTGATAAATTTGGTCTCTAAATCCGACCACGTAAGAATACTTTGTGGCGGTTCCTTATCAAGCCAATGCCGGGCTTGTCCCTCTAAGGAGAAAGGAAAAAGTTGCAAGCGAATTACCTCTTGTGAAACCCCATTAAACTTGACCGTATTAGTGAGTTGAAGGAACCTTTTGATATGGTCGTGAGGATCATCAAGTGTACGCCCCAAGAATGGTTGAGCAGAGACCATTTGAATGAAGCCGGATTTGAGCTCAAAGTTGTTGGCTCTAATCTCGGGTATGACAATAGCATCGGTGTTACCCTCTACGTGCGATTGCAAAAGCTCGATCATTGGTCGATTGTACATGGCGACAATAGGTTGAGTTTCGATCTCGGCTTGAGCACGGGTACGCATACACACATACAAAAGGAAAAGAAAGATAGACAAGAAATATTTTTGGTTTTTTATGTTTTTCTATTTTTTTTTATTTTTGAAAATTTTATATTTTTAGGATTTTTGAAATTTTTTGAAAATTAGACAAGAAAAATAACGTTCAAGAGTGAACGAATCCCAAAATCCAACGCGTCTCTCACAGAAAACCGTTAATTTTCACGAAAAGAGCCGGCAGCGGCGCCATTTGATAACTGATTTTTACTATGTAATTGTTCTTCGTTTCTATTCGAATTGATTACTAGTTAAAAGTGTGACTCAGTCGTTCTTGGTGAAGTGTAAAATAAAATGATTATCTATTTTAAAATAAAAGAGGAAATATAAATGTCTTTGAGTAAAGGTAAAAATAAAGTAAAAATGAAAGCTTTAAAATGTGAACTAAAATTTAAGAGTTTAAAGATGAATGACGAAAATTAAAACTTTATAAGTAAATAAGAAAAACTTAAAACTTAATAAAAATGTAAACTTAAAATTAAACTAAGATAAAACAATTCAAAATTAAACTAAGACAAAGTGTTTAAAAATAAGTCTAAGAAAAATGGCGGGAAAAGTAAAATTCAAAAACAATACTGGAAACTGAATCTAGTTCTAATCCGGAATATGAAAATAAGTCCTAATCCGGGATCCGTAATACTGTCACTATCCGGAATCACCTTCTTCACTATATACGGAATCTGAATTTGACTCCTTATCCGGAATGTGAAAGTTTACACTATCCGGAATCAGTGTTGATTTGCTTATTCGGAATCCTTGTTTAGTGCTTTATCCGGAATCCAGTTGGGGTTAGTTATCCGGAATGTAGTGTACTCCTTATCCGGAATCAAGAGTTGGCTTGCTATCCGGAATATGGACTTGAAGCTTATCCGGAACACTATATAAGTTGCTTATCCGGAATCAAGTAATAAGGGCTTATCCGGAATACTATATATGACTATCCGGAATCCTAGGGTATTGAAAACCCGGATAAGAGAAAAATTAAACAAGATGAAAATAAGCTAAAATCCAATAAGCACTTACCAAATACTAAACCAAATTGATTTTAAGAAAAAGCTAATAAACCAAAATTTAAAAACTTTTAAAAATACTAAATAATAAAAATATTTAAAAACAACTTTTTATAAAAATTAACTAATAAGCACTTAATAAAAAATAAGAAAATTAACTCAATAAGCACTAAAACACTTTAAGCAATAAATATCAAACACTAAAAGATCAATAAGCACAATTAAACACAAACATCAATCAGTCAAGAACATGATTAACAAACTACATGATTATCTAAATCAAAATAAGATTAAAAAGATTAAAAAAGCTAGAATGAGATTGATTAATTAAAAAGCTTGAAATTAAGATGATTAAAGATTCAAATTACAAGATTAATGAAAAAGCTTGAAAAACATTAAGAAAAGCTAGAGAGAGAAAGTAATATTAAACTACTTCTAATTACCTTACAAAATTAAAACTAACTAAAAATTATCTAACCACCTCCTAATGACACATTAGGAGGGTATTTATAGGAGGAGTAAAATGTTGATGCTTTCTTCATTCTTTCTTCTTGTCTCGACTCGATTTAAATTCTTTGTCTTTCTCGACGTCGTCTCGGGATTTGTCGATATAAATTGAACTCGTCTTATAATTTCCTTCTTTAATTAGACTTGGTTCTTCGACTTCATTAAACTTCCCTCTTTAGACTTTTTCTTCGATAAATCTTCAGAATAGACCTTGGACTTCCGTTCTTTTTTCACTCTTGATCTTTTGACTTCGTCTTTTGTATTTATCTTCGATAAACGCCTGTGAAAGCTCGTGTTTTCTTCCCTTTTCACATTTTGATCCTAAATCACAACAAAAACACAACCCACGCATAGTTCTGACATTTACGACATAAAATAAACGTTTTGGCTTGGTTATTATTATAATTAAGTGGTAAAAGGATAAGTGTTATTAAGGTAAGTGAATCACGGAACTCAGAAGCTGAGTAGAAACAATAGTGGTAAGACGATCGCCGACGATATAGATTCCCGGTAAACACGAAAGCCGCAACCTACCAAATAAGGCGCGAACTTTATTAATAATTGACTCAAGTATAAACCATACTTAGTAATATAAAACTCAAATTACATAACAATGACAAACCCGAAAGAACAACAATACAAGTGATACTACAAGACAACTTTCACAAGACTACGTTATTAAGACAAGTGCTCCCGAAAGTACTCAGCCGGTACATACCAAATGTACTCGCTGATTTCCCATACTTAGATAACTCGGATTTTTATGAAACTTGGTGAAAAACTCAATCATAACCTGAGCAAAACCCAGTTTAAATTCATCCAAAGATTTACATTTTAGAACCACCTGCTCAACACATTTCTAAACTTGAAAAACCGGACAGATTTGACCACTTGACTCGTGAAACCATTTTGACCATCATAAGCTTTCCCATTTGCAAATCCGACCATTGACTTTGAAAATAGACTCAAAATGCTAAGTTTAGGGCCTGAGTTCATCCCTTGAACATTTTGAAACTCATTCTATACTCCCCGAGATTTGACCAAATACCGACAACAATTTCGTGTTGTGTCGATACTCGCCTATCGGTACACGGATATTCAAACTAATGTAACTTTTTCCTTGTTTTAAGTTAGAAGCTCTAATTTATATCAAAACTAAGCTAATGAAAATCTCCACAACACTATCTCATTAGTACAACAATAATTCAAACTTAAGACAACCAAATTTATCCTTAAACCTACTGCCCTAAATCACCTCATTAAAACTCATTTGAAATCACTTTTTCAACTTAATTTACTCATTTTTCTACCATTACTAACATTCTATAATTACCCACTTTCAATCCTATCACTTGCATGTTATTAATAACAAAATCAAAATCAAAAACTCAAACTTTTCATCATCAAAACATCTTGATCTTGTGAAGATCATCACATGCATGATCTTTAAAACATTTCACCAACTCTAAATCATAAGAAAACTTGAAACTTATTGCATGTGAGAAAAAAAGGATACCAAAACAATCACCTTTTAATTTTAAGAGTGGGTCTTGAATTAGTTTAGGCTAAAACAAGATCAAAATCAATGATCTATGGTGTTCTTGAGGGTGTAGGCTCACGGCAAGAAAGAAGAATAGGGAGGGTGATGAGAGATTTTTTTACTTGTTTTTATGTGTTTTTAGGTAAGAAAAAATATTTATATAGTGGTAGGTAGGGGCTAATCTTGATAAGTTTGCATTTTTGGACTAAAAGTAAATAGTTAGTTAAAAAGCGGGAAATGACTATTAGTCAATTTTACAAATATTCACGGGACTCGAGTTTCGTAAAAATACTTCTCAAAAGTTAAAACGCATCATAAATATGATATTATAGTCTCTCGACTCGACTTAACACGTCATTTAAAAGAAAACATCGAAAACATCAAACATTGAAACAATCGACATTGAAATGTAAAATATCGGACATCCGTCGGTATCGCGATCACTAGTAGTTCTCGTTACTTGTTGATGTGAGTAAACTTTATAAATGCACGCGGCTGTTTTTAAATAAAAAACTTTCATTTAAATAAATATAGAAAAATAAAACAAAATTTCTATAATTCTAAATAAAGTATCATCAATGATCAGAAAAATATTTTAAAAGTATAACTTATTAAAATTATCATGATCTCAGGATTTACGTATAAAGAATACAAGAAAATGTAACACGTTAGAAAATTCAAGAAACACGAATAAAAGAATAAAATAATATCGGGAAAATACGAGTTCTCACACCTATTATAATTCAAGACCTTTAACGACTAAGATGACCTATTACATTCTTGTTCAACTATAAAATATAGGGCTAACAATCTCCCCTAATGTATCGGTCATCTTTAAAATGCATAAGATGATTGAGTAAATACATTCTTGTGGAGGCGATCTTCCTTCTTGGGTCTTGTGTCTTGGTCTTGATCTTGTTTGTAACGGCTTTGTTCCTTCATGCTTTTGTGATCTTTATCTTAATCCTTTGTCATTTGACTTTGAGTGCTTGAGATCTTCAATCTATCCTTGATAGTGATCATATTGTGCTATGTGACAAGATGACCAATTACATTCTTAAGTATCTTGATTTTTGCCATCTTGTGCTCTTGTGACTTCTGAATCGATATATTCATAATTTGTTGATTTCGAAAGGCTAACAATCTCCCACAAATATAGTTGAAATTAGACCTTGAGGTATCTATTGATTATCAGAGTAGCGGAAGTCTTTAACTTGTAGTATGAACATGTGAAGACGACTTCGGTTAGTACACAACTACGCCACCTTCTTGATATGCAGCAACATATATAGACACGGACGAAATGGCTTTGAACATTTCACCCTAACTCGGTAGCGTTTTACCTCCGGTCGGTGAAGATCGTTAGACGGTATTAGATATTGTACCTGTGCTCGGGTAGATTCGATTAAGAACCTTCTTGACAGGGTTTCCCAGCTGTACTAGCCAGTTCTCTTTACTCGACCGTCTCAAAGCAGATTATGAAAGTAAAGAGTGAATCATAAGGATAAGTTATCCGTTTGATTAGAGTCGTCAATTCAGATTCTTGAAGCATGTTTGATTCAAATAAGAATCGTACCATTTTTGCTTTCCAGTTAGTCACAGGCTCGATTCATAGAGAATCTTGCGAGTTACCTACCGCAGTGCTATTTGAGGTTGACACTGGAAGGATTTCCATTCGTCACTGTGAACACTTAATAGTGTCACTCCGAATGTTCTAGCAAGATCACACGAATTTTGCAAAGAGACATGTAATCAAGTTTAAATCAATTTAGAATCTAAACTTAGTTGCATTATAGTTATCACAAGTTTGATTCGTGTAGAATCGCACAAGTTACCTACCATGAGCTTGTTTGATGTTGACTCAAGTAGGATTTCCATCTTCATTGTAAATCGTATCACTCAGATGTTCTGGCAATATCACAAGGATAATGCGTAGGACTCGATTGTGTCCTAATTAGATGATAGATTGATCTCTTTTTGGCTCTAGACTCGATAAGTGCATTTTGGTAACCGGAGGCTAGAGCAGACTGCCACCTTTTTAATATTGACTAACTCGAAGTGAGAAAGTCAATAGTTACGTGTTGATTTCCATGACAATGAGACAAGTTTCTTTTGAGAGAAACCCGAATGGCTAGGGAAGGGTTGTGCATTGCATCACTGAGTCCATGACGACTTGTATTCAATAGATTTATTGACCCGGTTTACGCCTAGGTTGCATAGAATATTCAACTCCTTTAATGGTTACCAATACGTTATCACTAGCACCTTGTTGTGATTGTTCAAGTGCTAACTTATGTAATTGGTTCACATTCGGCTTCATTCCACTCCATCTTTCCTAAGGACAATGTAGCTATGGATTGTCCTTGGGTAGACCCCCCCTGTTCTGGTTGGATCATAGGACTTAGTTTCCTATCCTAAACCACCTTTTGACTCCATCGTTCCGTCGTGGATAGGTTGTTTTGGGTATAGATCGTAACCATAAAACCATTGAAAACTATTCAAAGTGCTTGATAAAAATCAAAACTTTTAACACTTTGAAAGATTTACATTTCCGAAATACTCCCCCTACACACATGCATCGATATTCGAAATAGTTTAGAATGTGAAGTGAAGAGTTGCACTTGAGTCTTTAAGATCACATGTTGCGATATATTACATTTTAATCACATTTCTCCCCTGTCTCTAATATAAAAATATAATATTAGAGATAACAATTGATTAAAATGTGACAATTTTCTGAAAACTGATAGGAGAGAAAGATGTGTGTATGCATGAATCATGGAACTTTTGTAGTCGGGTTGCTCCCCCTCAACAATATATGTGTGTCTTGAAACAAAATTTGACAAAATTTTTGAAAAACGATACCACAAGATATGTTGAGGTACGGAGTTGAGATGCCTTTTCCGATATAATATATTACATTTGACAATTTTATACTATTATCAGAATGTGTTGGATACATAAAAAATGATAATTTCTAAGATGTACCCAACAACATAAAAGGCTTTGATTTTAAAACGCTCCCCCTCAAAAATTGATCCAAATAACATATGACATTTTTGAGATATAAAACCACATTACGAGGAGGGGAGCGTTGAACACACAATTTTGAAATATTTAGAAAAATCTTTTGAGAAATTCTTGAACAATTGTGTTCAACGATTTTAAAATAAATTATGATTTACATGAGCTTAAAACTTTGTATGTTTTGTGACTAGCTCATGACCGAGGAAAATTAATTTCCCGTTTTGAAGGGTAAGTTATCATCCGTGATAAACTTTCCTTAAGGTGACGTTTGAGTTCTAAGCTGACATTTACTTAGAAGTCGTTTGTCATGAACTTAAAAACTTGGAATGTTTTTATGAGAAGCTCATGACCGAGAAATATTAATTTCTCGTTGAGAAGGATAAGTTATCGTCCGAGATACACTTTCCATATTTGAGGTCTGATAACGTCAAAATTCAACATGTTTTTGGGAGCGTTATCCGTACTTTTGTACATGTATATTGGTTCTTTCTATGATACTTTTGTGCATATTTGTGCCCAATTGTGCTTGCAAGTCTTTGCGTAGCCAATTGTAGGAATGAAGTGTAAAACAACACAAATATGGAGATTATTACGAGTACGTAGAATCCTAGTCAAGTTCAAGACCCGTGTACAAGTTACAAGCCTTTGAAGATCAATTTCGGGTGCAAGAACAAGTATTTCCAAGGAGCATACAAGTCACTCAGCATGAAGATGCCACCAGCAGCATCAAGTTGCCACTAGCAAAAATCATCAAAGTTGCCACCAGTAGGATGAAGATGCCACCAGCATTTGTGTTGGCAGAATTTGTGTCTACATTCATGCAAGAACACACAAGATCATACAAGAAAGTTCTAGACTTGCTTTAGCTCCAAGCATTTGTCTTTGGCTCCAAGCCATGCATTCACTCCATGCCTTCAATTTTACTTATAAATAAGACCCTTAGGGTCATGTAACAACATATCTTTTCACAACTCAAATATCTCTTCATATCATCTCATAAATAACTCTCTCAACCTTGTTTAAACCTCCATTCCTGGATTTGAGTAAGGTGGTGCAAGAAAAGTCACTTTTGGAGTCCGAAAAGCAAAGTTAACATCACGAAACTCTTAGTGATCATTACCCTAATCATTAGAAACATATTTCCACTTTGTAAGACTCTTTATTATGACTTATAAGACTATTATTTAAGAGTTTATTCATCATTTGTTATGAGTAGCTAAATCTCATTCTACACTTGGTAGGATGATGTTTGTGGTATAAAGTAGTGGTTGTGATTATGATTTATGTCTATTTCAAGTCAAGATTTCCTATGAACCATTGGTACTTATGTTTCATGTGAAAATTGTTATCAAAACTTAATTCGTTGGTAAAGATTTCATAGGTCGAAAGGGTTATTTTCTATCAACAAGTCATAGCCAGTTTGTCTATGATTGGCTATCTTTTGTATTGATCATTTCTTAAGAAGTTTTGATTATCAAGAAACATAAATATAAGTGTTAGCAAATTCGTGAAATGACCGTGAATCGAATGTGTTGAAATTAGATTAAGTCTTGAATTGAGTGATTGAGTCTAATGCTTGTTTTCTTTAACCAAAGTCTTGACGAGGATTGGAGCTTTTGAAAACAATAGATTGGATTATCCATCTAATTATCATAATCATATTTGTTAAACGTGTCATCACAATCATACCACTATGGATGCTCAAACTAGTCCTTACTAAGTGTTGCTGTTATTCTTATTATTCATCTCATTATTTTACTTGTTACTTGTTTGTCACCAATTGCTACAATCAACGATTATAGTTTTACTTTTGAATGATCATAGGTTTTCTAAATCCCCGTGAACGATCTCGGTATTACCACATAAAAGCTATCACAAACGAAAGGGTTATACTTGCCCGTGCGTTTTTAGTCAATCCGGTAATTCGTGTTTATAAATTTAAAACTCGTTCTCCAAATCCAATACACGACTGACGCATCAAGTTTTTGGCGTCACTGCCGGGGATTTGATTGTGTTCTTAGTTCCAAAATCATCCTATAATCAAACCCATTGTAGCATTTTTTTGCCAAAAAGCCCCCCCTAAAAAATCAAAATTTTGCAGCAGAGTCGATTTTGCCGCCGACGAAACCTCTCTGCCGCCGGCAATTCCAACACAGAAGCACTTTTGCCTCCCGAAAAAGTACTTCTGTCGCCAGCAACTTCCAAACAGACTCCAATTTGCCGACCGTCACGGTTTCTTGCCGCCGACAACTCCCCCATTTTTTACAGACCCGGTTTTGCCGACCGGCACCCCTCCTTGCCGCCGGGAACTTAAAAAAAAATAGTTTTTATGTTTTTATTTTGTTTGATTTATTTAATTTCTTATCTACTTATTTTTCTATTAGTAGTATTTTGTTTGTTTTTATTTTTATTACTTATAGTCTTTTTCAAAAGTTCTTCAAGACTTGAATGAACACACGTTCTTCCGGTCAAGAATTACTTAGTCCGTACGCCAATCCGAACGTTATATCCGTCAATCTCGATAGAAAAACCGCAAGAAGCAACCCTTTGTTTCTTTGGAAAACCGAATTCCAAAAACCAAAAACCCACTGTTTGATAATCTCTTAGACGCATTTATCGCCTATAACCTATTTAACGATCTACCATCCCCAATGGCCGACGATCAATCCATGTGGGCAGCCAAACGAGTAGTAGCACCTACCCCCGGGGCTGATACTATTCAAGTTGAGCTTGGAGAAAACTTCACCGTGAAAGGTCATCACCTTTCAATGATCAAAGACCACCAATTTGACGGCCGTACCAGGGCCGATCCACATAAGCACATAGCCGAATTCATAGAGATATGTGGCATGTTCCGATATGGAGCCGACGTCGATGTAGACGCTATAAAACTCAAACTCTTCCCATCATCTCTATCCGGAGATGCAAGAGTTTGGTATAATGAGTTGACGCCCGATACCATTGAAACATAGGAACAAATGAGAACCGCTTTTGTTAGCCGATTCTTTCCACCCGCCATGTACGAAAGACTCATGGGAGAAATCCGAGGTTTCGCCCAAATTCCACAAGAAACACTCATTGATGCGTGGAACCGAATGAAAGACCTACTTCGTAGTTGTCATGTACATGGTTTACTAAAAGGAACCATCATCCAAATCTTTTGTCATGGTCTCAATGAACCGACGCAAGCAATCCTTGACGCCGGTGGACTCTTTCTATATAAGACTCCCAACGAAGCATATCGATTGCTCGAGGACCGAGTTCTCTTAAAACTCGATTGATCCAAAGATAACCGTTCCAAACCCTTCAAGAAAACTGTTGCTTTCTTTGAAAGTAGCGAAAATTCTAAACTCATGGAAAAGATGGACGCTCTCACATCTAAATTCGACTCACAGTTCAAAACTATCAGAGATGAAATGAAAGAGATGCGAGGCGAATGTACTCTTTGTGGAGGACCACAACCATCTACGGAGTGTGATGACACACCAATAAGAGAACCACCACAAGAAGCAAACTACACCCAAGGATACCGAGGAGGTGGTTATCGAGGTAACTACTTCGGTAGAAACTCCAGCACATGGCGTGAGTACCCCAAGAACGAAGTAACTCACAACCTCGTGAGAACGATAATTCCGTTCCATCAAACGAGAAGAAACCCGAAGGATCGAACTTAGAAAAAACGTTGTTAGCTTTCATAGAATCTCAAAAATCAACAAACACGTTCATTAAGAACCAATTCTTCGATCTCAAAGCCAACGTTGAAAGAGGACAAAGACACCACACCGCCACTATTAGTGATCTCGAAACCAAGATCGGTCGAATCAACGACCAATTAGCCAATCGACCAAGTGAATGTCGTATTCACAAGAAGTGGGCTGAGTTATGATCCACCACCACAAAACCCAAATACCAATGCTCCCACTTTCTCCAATGAAAGCGAAGATGAAGCTGATGAGCCCGAGAAGGAATAAACCGTTCCTCCTTCCAAACCAAAACCAAAACAAACCACACCCATTCCAACACCAACACCAAAGGCGTATACACCCAAAATTCCATATCCTCAACGCCTAGGAAAGGAAAAGATGGAGGCTCGTAATGCCAAATTCCTTAAGATGATCAAAGAAGTTAAGATCAACGTTCCCCTTGTTGATATCTTAACGGGCATGCCCAACTATGGGAAATTTCTCAAAGATCTTGTGAGCAACCATAGTAAGACGGAGCAAATCTCTGCTGCATTTTTGAATGAGGAATGTTCTGCAGCCTTGCAAAGCAAACTTCTACCAAAGCTCGGAGATCCGGGAAGCTTTCTCATACCATGCACTCTAGACAACAATGTTGAATGTCACGCCTTGGCCGATCTAGGCGCGAGTATCAATCTTATGCCATACTAAGTATACAAGAATCTTTCAAACAATACTCTGAAACCTACAAGTTGTTGTGTCAAATATTGAGTTGATGTCACAAAATAAACAAAATAAGAAGACAAGGACTAAAATGTACAAGAAGCAAATCTACAAACTGGTGGAGTCTTTTTTATTATTATGTTAGCTTTCTTTGTAAGCTATGTTTTATATTATATAAAGAAAACATACGTAGGTTTATATTCATTCAGTTTTCACAATGTAACCTACAGTAAGTTCGATCTCTAGGTGTGGGATTCAATGTATACACACCTAGATTGTTTGTGTTAATTATTAATACAAGCACTTTGGGAGAATTGATCTTTGTTAATACCTTGTTTATATTAATGTTTTATTCCGCTATGTTTTATACATATGATCGTTGATAATGCTAGATATAATGGTTCTTAACCATTGAGTCTAACGATCTAATGGACTCCACAATTGGTATCAGAGCCTAAGGCTCGTGATATCTAGGATCTACAAGGTGTTATGTTCGTGTTCATGTTGCTGTGAAGCACTGTCCAGAATTCACGAAAGTTTAGCGACGGTTTTGTGACGGATCTGGTGTCGCTAATGCTGATTTTTAGGGTTTCATTAATAAACCCTGGATTGGTGATTTGTGTTGCTGTGAAGAAGATTGTGTAGGGTTCCTTTATTTGAGAACCCTAAATACGTAGCTAAAGATGATTGAAGTTGTGATTTTGTGTAGGGTTTTTAGGTATAAACCCTAAATCGGTTGTTCTACAAACCCTAGGTTGTTCAAAGAAGAAGCAAAAGGTTGCTTGTGTTCGTGATCTATGAACAATAGCAGGTTTGTTTAAATAATCAAATGTTTTGAAACTGCTATAACATTGGGATCTTCATGACTAGACCCTCCTGGTTATGTTTGATGACATTACTAGGCTCGTTTGAAGGCTGTTGTGATACAAAAGGTTTGTGATTCATTATGTTTATTTAAAAGTCTGGTGATGTGGCTGTTTAAGTTCATTCAGCAATGGACTGCTCAAAGAAGTACATCGGCTGGGACATGAGGATTGTAACAACAGGCACATTAGTTTTTGGATCGTTTTGGTACGTGGTATGGTGGATGCGAATATTTTGGTAAGATATTGTTTCCTGTTGCTTTGTGCTATTAAATAATAGGGATTGTCTAACAAGTGCCCTTAAGGCATTGTTTAAGGTGCATTAATTCATCCTAAACTTACCTATTACATCAAAATATGCATTTAATACGTATTTAATACACATTAATTTATCTTATAGTTTACCTTAATTAATTTTGATTTGTAATTAATAAACTCAAAGTTTCCTTATTTAATCATTTAAATTGGTGCCCTGTGGGCACTCGTTAGACAAACCCTAAATAATATTATGGGAACAATATCATTTTGGTTGACACGATCAAATTATGAAAGTGTGTGTCATCACTAATATGGAATGGATCTCGTTATCTGTTATTTTTCTGAGATGCGGCTATTATTGCTTTGTTTTAGGGATTTCTTTTTATTTAAAAAAGGATCCTAAAATAATTATATTGAACGTGTGAAGATATGCTCCAGAATGGTATTATCTATTTCAAGCATTTGTTTGATTATCAATTTATTGGTCACGTTCTATACTCGGCTGCTGATAAAGACGTGGGTTGGCATTGGTTCATAAAAGACGCAACAAGAAAAACGCCAAAGTGTGAAACAAAGAAGCAGATTGTGATGTCACGACAAGCTATGAGATGTTGAAACATGGTCATGGCAGCTATGGTCTTTGAATATTAAATGGAATAGGTATCACGTGATTCATTATAAATGGAGTATTATTTGTTCATGTGGTCCATCTTTGTATTGCTTTGTCGTAGGGTAGTAAAGGTAGTGTATGGATGCACTAGCTGCCAAGGAAGGATACAAGTTGAAAGGGATGTGTTTGCTCCTATGATCAGTATTATACTATTATCACGTGAGGAAAGAAGGAATGGTATTCTTCAATGTTATTTTATACTAATCAACTTTATATAAATATTGAAGTACTATGCTCATCGCTTGGGAGTGCTTTATGATGTGCTTTATTGATCAAGCCAAGATTCGTACAGTAAGAAAAGCAAATGGTCCATGATTGCAAACAGTGAGTTTGTAATATTTATGTGGTCCTTCTTTGAGAAAAAAGAAAAGTGGTATGGAGTCACAGTAAGCATAATTTGTAGCCATTGTCACATATTATTAAGCCACTGATAGGATGTCAGCGGGTAGTCCCAGTCGCTGACAAATAGTTTTGGAGATATTTTTTGTTTGGTTTATTCACAGCAACTAGTTCTTAAAGGTATAAAGGTTCGTTTTATTTTCATTGGCTACAAAGAAAAGTTTTTATTACTTGTTTGAAGACGAAGTAGATTTTCGCGGATTGGTGTTCTACCATATCTTCAAATTTTGTCAGCATTTGAAGGTAACTTGTAGGTTCTTTTAATGTGTGACAATGGACTTGATAAAAAGGTAGCAAAGGTATGAGATTTTTCTTAAGACGATGTATGCTCATATTTGCTAGAGAACTCTTTTTGTCAAGAGACTACTCATTATAGCCGTGAGTTTTTTAGTCTATTCATTATAGCCGTGAGTTTTGGAGTCACATGTTTAGTACAAGACATGGAATACAAGTTTGGGTTATTCTATTTCATCATCAAGTAAGTCATAATTAGATTTCTTCATATGTGATCATTACATAAAGCCTACAGAATTTGAAGATTCAAGATACTTGACAAAAGTTGATCTTATTTGGTTCTATTCAACCATTGGAAGTTGCTCTTTTCAAAGATACTACTACTTGGGTACGTATACTATTAGTCATTTATAGATGACACTACATGTTAATTTCTGGTGCTGCTCTCATCATGGATGGTACTACATAGTATTCGTTTCTGCAAGTGGTTAGTTATTCGTTTGTTTTTTATGGTTGATACTTCTACTTTTGTTCAAAAGAAATGGTGAACGCATGGTATAAGGGGAAGCTTATTGTTCTAAGCGTTACATCATTTACATGGTACTTGTATGCTTCATAGTTGTCTACGTTTTACTACTTCCTTGTTGATGTGACAAAAAGGGGAAGAAGTAATAAATTAAGGGAAAGATGGCAACTTGAAGAACTAGTGTCATGAAAGAAAGCAGTTTGTTTTGTCATATCAACTAGGAGAAGATTGTTGGGTCAATGAGTATACGTTTGGCTAACCACACTTACCAATATCCCATTGGGATAACCTAGAACATGCTTGTTCAATTTGGCAAATTCATATTTCCCGCCGACTTCGTAATCCTTGAAATAGAGGAAGACCATCACGTCCCTCTCATTTTAGGACGACCATTCTTGCACACCGCCGATGCTATCATTCGTGTGAAGAAAAAAGAACTCAACCTTGGAGTTGGTGACGATCGAGTCACATTCTTAGTCGATAAAGCTATGCAACATTCTCATTCCAATGATGACACATGCTTCCGCGTGGATGTTATCGATGAAGTAACGGAAGAAGAGTTGGATGCATTGCTTGATGACAACGCACCATTCCAAACAACTTTGGAAAAGATTAGCAATACCGACCATGATCATAAATTCGAAGAATTCATGGCCCTTGATTCCGAAGTAACTCTCGAAGAAGAGGAGAACAAATTCTTCGAATTTTTGCCTTCGAAGTCGAACTTTATAGTTCACAAATCTATTCATGATCCACCGACAGATCTTGAATTGAAACCTCTTCCCGAACACCTCGAGTACGCTTATCTAGAGAAGGATTCACTCCTTCCAGTGATTATCTCAGCCTCACTCGAGGAAGATGAGAAGAAACGCCTTGTTTCTATGCTCAAAAACCACAAAGAAGCGTTTGCACGGAAAACATCCGATATACCGGGAATCAATTCGTAATTTTGCAAACACAAGATCAATCTTGAAGACGATGCCTAGCCCGTTATTGAGAGGCAACATCGACTTAACCCAAACTTGAAGGAGATTGTAAAAGCCGACGTAATCAAACTCTTGAGGCAGGAATCATCTTTGCCATAGAAGATAGTCCTTGGGTTAGTCCTATTCACTGCGTTCCTATGAAAGGAGGAATGACTGTTGTGACCAACGAACATAACGAACTTGTTCCTACAAGAACCGTTACCGGTTGGCGTGTGTGTATTGATTACCGCAAATTAAATGATGCCACACGAAAAGATCATTTTCCTCTACCATTAATGGACCAAATGTTGGAAAGATTAGCAGGGAACAAATTCTTTTGTTTTCTCGATGGCTTTTCCGGATATTTCCAAATACCTACCGAACCATCCGATCAAGAAAAGACCACTTTTACGTGTACTTTTGTAACGTTTGCTTATAGGCGTATACCTTTTGGTCTTTGCAATGCACCTGCGACGTTTCAAAGGTGTATGATCGTGATCTTTCAAGAAATGATCGAAGTATCCATTGAAGTTTTCATGGATGATTTCTTAGTCTTCGGAAACTCATTCGAGTCTTTCCTTTTTAATCTAGAGCACATGCTCATCCGATGCAAACAAGCTCATCTCGTGCTCAATTGGGAGAAATGTCACTTTATGGTGACTAAAGGAATTGTGCTTGGACACAAAGTCTCCGGAGCCGGATTAGAAGTAGACAAAGCCAAGATCGAAGTGATATCCAAATTACCACCACCCACTAATGTTAAAGCCGTTAGAAGTTTTCTAGGTCATGCGGGATTCTACCACCGATTCATAAAATACTTTTCCAAATCGCTAGACCGATGACCAAACTCCTTGAAAAAGACATAGACTTTGATTTCAACGAAGAATGCATAAAGGCATTTGAAAAGCTTAAAGACAAGTTAACAAATGCACCGATCATGGTTTCACCGGATTTGTCGCGACCGTTTGAACTTATGTGTGATGCAAGCGATTTCGTTGTAGGAGCCGTATTAGGACAACGCGAAGGAAAACATTTCCGTCCTATACATTTTGCGAGCAAAACTCTAAATAGCGCGCAACTCAGCTACACGATCACCGAGAAAGAACTACTTGCCGTAGTTTTTTATTTTGACAAATTTCAATCCTATCTCGTGTTGTCGAAAATGATTGTATTCACCAATCATTACGCGTTGAAATACCTGTTCTCTAAACAAGATGCTAAGCCGCGTCTTATTAGATGGATTTTACTCCTCCAAGAATTTGACATCGAAATTCAAAACAAGAAAAGAGCCGAAAACGTCGCAGCCGGTCATTTATCGCGACATGAAAACCCAAACATGGAAGAGTTAAGGGATGAAGATATAGATGACTATTTTCCCGATGAAACTCTTATGCAAATCTCTACGGACGAATCTCCGTGGTTTGCAGATTTTGCAAATTACCTCGTAGGAAGAATTCTAAGAAAAGGTTTAACCTATCACCAACGATGTAAATTCTTTTCCGACCTAAAACACTATTTCTGGGAAGATCCCTATCTTTTCAAGGTATGCCCTGATGGCATGATTAGGGGATGTGTTTATGATGCGGAAACAAGAAAGATCCTTGATGAATGTCATCATGGCTCTATTGAGGGACATTATGGTCCTTCCACCACCGCGAAAAAAGTGTTTGATGCTGGTTTCTATTGGCCAACAATTTTTAAAGAGGCCTATACTCTAGTCGAAAATTGTGATGCTTGCCAACGTACTGGTAGCCTCTCACGAAGAGATGAAATGCCTCAAAACAACATCAAAGTTAGCAAAATATTTAACGTATAGGGAATTGATTTCATGGGACCCTTTCCCAAATCCCATAAGTTCGAATATATCTTAGTCGCTATTGATTACATGTCCAAATGGGCCGAAGCCGAAGCTTTACCCACGAATGATTCACGTGCCATAATCAATTTTCTGAAAAAGCTTTTCTCTCGCTATGGAATGCCGAAAGCTTTAATTAGCGATCGAGGTTCCCATTTTTGTAATAAAAAAATGGAGAAAATCTTAAAGCGTTATGGAGTTACCCATCGCTTTGCCACCGCGTATCATCCACAAACGAGTGGACAAGTTGAGAATACCAACAGAGGCTTGAAACGAATAATCAAAAAAATAGTTAAGGACAATCCTTCCATTTGGTCAAGGAAACTTGACGACGCTCTGTGGGCATTCCGAACAGCTTATAAGACACCAATTGGCACAACACCTTATCGTTTATTATACGGTAAAACGTGTCACTTGCCCTTTGAAATTGAGCAACATGCTAATTGGGCATTGAGAAGCTATAATCGCTGGAGAAAACTGATTCTTGTAATTGCATGAACTCGATGAATTAAGACTCCAAGCTCATGAGAATTCCAAATTATACAAAGCACGTACCAAAGTTTATCATGACAAGAAACTTCGAATCCAAAAAGAATTCAAGAAGGGAGACAAAGTTCTCTTGTTTAATATGCGATATAAATTCAAAGCTCCAAAGCTTAAACAAAAGTGGTACAGTCCTTTTATACTAAAACATGGATACCCGTCTGGTTATGTTGAATTGTATGACAAGAATGGAGGAAGCTTCATTTTTAATGAACACCGTGTTAAACTATACCATGATGAGTGGAGTGAACATTTTCCACTCGATAAAAACACAGAAAAAAAAGAAGTACAAGTCAGGCTGATGACTCGATAATAAAATAAGCGCTTCTCGGGAGGCAACCCGTCTGTTTTGAAGTTTTTAAGTGTGATTTTCTTTTTTAAAATAAATTTATGCTTACACCCCACAATTTTTAACCAATGTTTTGCTTAAGTGTGAGGAGGTGTAGCATGTGTCGCTTTTATAAAAACCCATAAAAAACCAAAAATAGAGTGTTTTCGTTTTTTTGTGTGTTTTATCTTTTTTTGTAGGTACCGCAAGTTGAAGGCGAAGACAAGACTCTTGTATGATACATGATATGCCCGTGATTCTGGTTTTTCTCTTATTCCATATACTTTTGTTCAATTTCATCACATTGAGGACAATGCTAAACTTAAGTGTGAGGGGGTTGTAGGGAAATCGTGAAAAAAGATGCTTAATTGCCATATTTTTGGGGCTATTTTAATTTTTTGTTCTGTTTTACCCTCGTAAATAAAAAGTTTCAAGCAAATGTACTTAAATAATTAAGAAATTATCCAATCGGTAATTTTTGAAAATTTGAGATATATTTTTGTGTCAAACTTACCCAAGTCAAAGTCTCATATAATAGTAGAAGAAAAATACCAAAAAAATTAGAAGAAAGTTGCAAATTCCATGTTTGTCAATACAACATGAACTTTGTAAGTATGTTGATCCATGGCTAGGAGTTTTGGCAAAAAAAAGAGAAAAAAAAAGAAAGAAAAAGTCAAAAAGACAAATAAATAGCCAATGAGCTATAATGTTATGAAGTCGAAGGAAGAAGAAGAAATAAAAGGTATCGATTAGCCAATGTGCTAAGTCAGGATACATATAACTTCAATTCATATGTTATTAGTGTAGTTAGAAACAGAAGACTTTCTAGACTTTTATGGGTATTGGCTTTATATCTCAATTTTTCAACGGGTTAAGTCCATATATTACCAACGTACTTATTATCTTTTATACATCTAGGTAACCAAGTCAATATATTACTGATATAATCATTAAAACCGACTAATTTTTTTAAATATAGGTAAGATTACCTACTGATTTTCTACCTAATTAAATAATTAATTTTTATATTCCAAGTGGACATTTTTTTATTTTATTTCCACGTGATCTTCACCTGTTTCTTTTTGAAATCATTGAACAAACTCACTGGTACTTGTATTGCAGATGAAGAACACAAAAAAATCTAGAACATCTTAAAAATCATAAACACTATTAATCTAGAACACATGTCACAAATTAAAAACATCATAAATTAAGAACATTATAAACATCAAGAGCACCTACTACAATAACATCATACAAATCAAGAATATCATAAAATCAAGAACACTACAAATCGAGAACACCATATCCATTCTAATCCAATCCCAACCAAATCAAACTATACAACATCTTCCTAGTGTAACCATACAAACATACACCTTCCATTACAAGGAATCCTACTCCAACCCGTTGGACTTCTTAATGACAAAACTCGTCCCCTCAACAACCCGTTACCCAAATATTTTTCCGATGGTGGTAGAGTTTTTGGTCGAGGTGTGTTACGATTTACTGGTGGTTAAGGTGATGATGTTGCAGGATGTTCACGAAACAAAGAAATTCATATGGGAGCAAGATTTGTGAATTATTTTTAGAGTTGGTCACTTTATTGTTAAAGTCATTGGTGAAGAAGATAGAGTTTTAGATGAAGTAGATAGATGCAGGTGGGATAAAATAAAATAAAGAAGTAGGTGAAATATAAGAAGATTGAGTTTTTTGTGACAACTAGCACATGATGTGGTATATCCAGGTAAGTAAAAGAAATTAAAAAAATGACGTGTCAGTCATTTTTAAGTTGCAACCGACACCTAATCGGTCATCTTACCTATATTTCAAAAAATAAACCAGTTTGAATCACCATTTTAGTAATAAGTTGACGTGGTTACTTAGAAGTGTAAAAGATGTAAAGTATGTTGCTAAATATATGGACTTAACCCTTTTTCAACCTTAAAAACTTAAGTCGATGAGTTTTATCTTGTACTTGTACTTGGTAGACTTGCATCGAATTTTTATAATACATGTACCTTTGGATTTAATTTTCTTTTCTTCTTGCTTGAGGGCAAGCAAAACTTAAGTGTGAGGGGATTTGATAACGCCCAAATCCAACATGTTTTTGGGAGCGTTATCCGTACTTTTGTACATGTATATTGGTTATATCTATGATACTTTTGTGCATATTTGTGCCCAATTGTGTTTGCAAGTATTTGTGTAGCCAATTGCAGGAATGAAGTGTAAAACAACGCAAATATAGAGATTAGTACGAGTACGTAGAATCCTAGTCAAGTTCAAGAGCCGTGTACAAGTTACAAGCCTTTGAAGATCAATTTCGGGTGCAAGAACAAGTATTTCCAAGGAGCATACAAGTCACTCAGCATGAAGATGCCACCAGCAACATCTAGTTGCCACTAGCAAAAATCATCAAAGTTGCCACCATCAGGATGAAGATTGTCACACCTCACCATGGCGGAATATGGGACGCGACGTATGGATATCATCACAACATGGCGTGTCTATAGAGATAACTAAATGAAATGAGAAATGTCATAAAATGGTGACATAAATGTCATGACAATATCTCAACAACGCAGGAGTCTAGGTAAGTAGGTAACATTCTTACCGCTTACCTGAGACAAACAATTAACATAAAAAAAGCAAACATATAGATGTCAATAAAGTATCACTTATTCAAACATCAAATAAAGACTAAGAGGAAAGGGGGTTCCTCCAAATGCAATCCTAAGCCTCCAAAGCTAGCCACTCCTATTCTCATGCTTAACCACATTCTCACCTGAAAGAGACACTAAAACACCTCAACATAATGTTGGTGAGAGTCATAGGTTTAGACTCCAACCTCAAATCAGTTATAATATAAGCTGTGAATAACCAACATCAATAAAAATATATGGACAATGTGTTACAAATGTGCATTAACAACTAACAATTCTAGATTAATCATACCAAACCAATTCCAAGGCTATAAGCCTTTCCAAACACCATGGTTCCATAGGCGCCCATACACCTATGAACCAATCCCATGACCCCGCCTTGTCAACATCCCCTTGGTACCAAGTCAAATCACAAAACAATCATGAATCAATTAGTAGTTAATCTCATAAGTACACACAAGTCCATCACCAATCATAAAACATTCACAGCAACAATTTACAAAACCATAACGAGTGTCTCTTCCATCCCATCTGGAAGTCAAAATCATTAAAAGATATGGGACTATGAAACTCACCTGATTCAAGCTTCTCCACATATTCGCGCTCTAGCGAAAATCTAAACACACAAACATATACAATCAAGAGATGAACCACATACCAAAATGTCTCATCAATCTATGATGGATATATAACATTCTCCTACAACTTAACCTTATTTATATGCTATAAGCATCCCATTACACCCCTCTACAAGCCCTTAACTTAGTTAAGTTCATAACCCGCCCCGTTAACATTTTATCCAAAACAGTCCCGATTTTTATACTCCGTATTATGAGCGAAACGCCCACCAAACCTAACCCACATTACTTTCCATGAAAATCCCATAGACTTATATGTGTTATCTAAAATATCAGCCCTTGCCCCAACATCAAAGCAAATTTTAAGTCCCCGATATACAACTTATACTTTCGCTTGTCCAGATTTTACCGATTTTGAACATATGAAAAGTTTGTTATGATCAGAGGGTCTTCCACTATCCCAATTCATTAGCCCTCTTACAGATATTTTATATAACATATAAAATAACTCTCATGTTCGTTTGAAAGTCCAATTATACTCCTAAGTACCCTAACCACCTTAAAACATTAAATTAAACCCGACTGATTTCAAAACTGTTTTGACCTTGACTGTTGTAACCTATTTTTGACCCAATTCCCTACCTCCAATTCAATTCTAGTTTCTTGCATTTGAAAGCCAATTAAATTACCTTTTCAGGGATATAAGATTCGAAAATTAAAAGTTTGTATAACTTTAGATATGATCAAAACATTTGCCCTAAAATTCTGCCCAATTTTTAAAAACGAATTTAACAGAACTAGTCTAATTAATTATCCACACCATGTATAATTATTAACCCTAATCAATCTAAACATGTTTATATCATTAAAATACAGAATTTATATTTAACCTAACCCTAGATCCATCATCTATTGATTAATTACATGATTAGATTAATTAGTATCATAAGTTAAAGAAGAGTTTTGAAGATATTACCTTAAAATCAAAGGAAGAAATTGTTTTTGATGAAACCTAATTCCACCATTAATGGAATTCGTCTGGGAGAGGTTATGGTGAGTAAAAATCTGATGTTTTTAGTTATGGTATGAGTTTAATGTAATCCTAAAGGCCTCCTAACCCAATTAAAAGTCCATTGGGCCTGTTTTGGGCTTTTTTCTTATTTTCTTCATTCCTTTTTCTTTTGACTGCCCAAACCAAGCCCAAAACACCTAAGGATCTGGTTTTTAACCTTATTTTATCACTTATATCATTCTTAAACTAAACCTCACATTCGGGTTACTTCCGGGCCAAAACCCTAAAGCCTTACGTTGATTTTTTCCCGACTTTTTACGCGATTTCCGAACTAACCGTCGTTTCCAAAAGTTTCTAATTTTGGAAAGTATCTCTAAAACTTATCCTAACCATATAATATATACCTAATACATACATACATACAACATACGATACGTACTCGAAACCTTGTAAAAATGATATCCGAAGTTTTCCCGCAACTCATTTCTGAACTCATTTCATTTCATTTCCAACCCGTACCATGATTTACAAATCATATACCTCATTTCGTCCATTCTCATCCCCAAAATCACACATATAAACACATAAATCACATAAAACACATAGTCACACAAAATACCCCAAAAATAAGACTAAGTGACGAACCTCAAAAATTGGGGTTGTCACATCTCCCTCCTAATAGAAATCTCGTCCCGAGATTTACTCCTTAGGATCATCATTAGCAAATATCTAAGGATACTTGTTCCTCATAAATCCTTCCAGTTCCCACGTGAACTCTAGTCCATGTTCCAAATTCCATCTAACCATAACTACTGTATATTACCCTTTTTTCTGATTTCTTAGCTTCCCGACCTAAAATCTCTACCGGTTCTTCGATGAACCGAAGACTCGTATCCATACTAATATCATCTAACGGTACTTGCAAGTCGGTTCTTGCTAAGCATTTCCTCAAGCTTGATACACGAAATACATCATGCACACTACTCAATTCTCCCAGTAATTCCTCAACCTATAAGCCACTGGTACAATCCTTTCAAGGATTTCGAACGGACCCATGATTCTAGGTGCTATCTTCCCTTTCTTCCCAAACCACATCACTCCTTTCGATGGTGAAACCTCTAGCATAACCTTACCTCCAATCTTAATTCCCAACGGCTTATGCCTCTCTTCTACATAGCTCTCTTGTCAGCTCTTTGCCATTTTCAACCTCTACTTAAGCACTGCCACCACCTCCATAGTTTTCCGATCCACCTTCGGTCCAATACGTTGGCCGCTTCTAACTTCATCCCACTATAACGGTGATCCACCTCATCTCCTATGAATTAACTCCAACAGTTTCTACTACAATTCCTATCACCAGACCTAACGGCTTCTATCCTCTATGGATTTTCCATCTTTCGGAAGTTCTCCCAACCTTAATCACATCTAATGGTATATGCAGGATTGCATAACCAAGAGCTTCCCATAACATTCACATGAAACATGTCATAACCACCACCTCATCCTTGCTTTCCCATCCTCTGAACCGAGTAACTAACCATACTTCATACTAACAGGTGCTACACCTTTTCCCTAGGTGGACGTTGCATTGTTCGTGACTACTAACCTCTTGCTCTAACGGTTTTCCCTTCAGTATCACCTCACTATCTTAACAACCTCTTGCTACCTCGAATCATTCTTCCTCCATACTACTTTTCGCTTGTCTTTCCACAATCTTAATTTCCATACCATATTATATCCCGTCTTCAGCCTATTATTTAGGCGTTTCCTCCTTTATTCCCTACATTCTCATCAATAGGGAATATGCCCCTCTCACCGGAGACTCTCTCTTTGTAGAAGAATTCTTCCTAATATAATGCGTTCTCCAACTATCTCCAACTCTCACGCCAATGCTCTAGGTGTCTTTCTCAATTACCCTATAGTATGCTCATACCAACCATTAGTCTATCAACGGTATACTACGCTTACTTCCCATCATTTATTCCCTTGCCATAATCCTGCATAAAGCATTCCATACTTCTTAGGCTAATTTTTATACAGAAACTCCTATTCTATCACATCCGTATGCAATCCTTCCAACTTCTCAACTACTTGACTTCTCATTCCTCTTAGAATATGCAATGAATTATTCAGTCTATCGACTATCACCCAACTCTCATCGTACTTATTCCTCTACCCCATTATGTATCCCCTCTACCATCTTCGTCCTTACACCGCCCTTTCTATGCTACTCCTATCTATGTAGGAAGTATAGCCTATGTCCCTTTTCTCCATATGATTGTCCAAGCCACGCAACATAAATGTTGACGCGTTCTATGCTTTAGACAACTACTCGTGCAACTTACATCCTTCATCCAAACCCTCCTAACACGTCATCTATATAGCTAAATTTTGTCTCAACATCACTTCCTCCCTCTTATTCCATGTCTCATTAACTATGCTTGCCTTTCCCAGATGGTACTTGGCCTTGCAATTTTTCTTCATCAGTTAACTCCACACATCACCTTTGCCAAAGTTCAATCAAGAGGACTGAATATGTGTTGGAGACGTTCATGATCCGAATAGATCATTCTCTACATCTCGTACACCAAATGCCTCTAGCATTCTAGGCACATCTAATAATCCATCTCTACTAACTAAGTCTTATCTAGTTCTTCTAAATCTCCAGTTCCTGTAACGTATAAGCAATCGCCTTTCTTTGTCATCCTCGTACGCATCCAAATCCTTGCTCCACGTATCGTCATGCTTCGCGAATTCATCCAGTCCTTCCGATAATGCCAGGATGTACTCATTATCGAATCCACCTCTTCAGCCTCCAAAATGCTTCCTCGTCCTTTTTCACTTCTCCCCTTGCTGGTACCATGATATGCCATCATCTCTAACTACTCATCATGGTAAACTTAATACTAAAACTCACACTTGAAAATCTCACGTATAATTCCTTTTCCTAACAACTCCAAAACCAACTCATAATTTGCCTCACTCTCCTTCTTAGACTTTGAGTAGATCAAGATGTCGTCAATACTCTTGATGACAACTCGTTTATATACGTTCATGCACACTCGGTTCATTGACTCCATGAAAGCCGTTAGTTCTTTGGTGAAGCGAAATGCATAACCGTAAACCTAAAGCGTTCATACAACATTCTTAACATCATCCCTGCATCCTCTCTTCGCAGCAACACAAACAAATTTCTACCTCTTTCTACTCGTGAAATTCTACACACATTCTAAAAGATCGATACTCCTTCTTATCAACCCGTCCAACCGCTTTCACATCACATTTACTACCAGGCAACTCAACCTTTATCCTGCATTCCTTGCAATTTCTAACAACTCATGTCTTTAAAATCATTCCATCAACAATTTCCTTGGAAAGGCACTAACTACAACTCATCTTGCTCCTTCAACTGGCTCTGTTCATGGTTCTACTTCAAGATAATAGGTAAACCTACTAATCTTAAGAAATTTTCGGAAAATTTTACATACCTAACGAATATCACATCCCCTTCTAACATTCTCTATGATGCGTTACTTGTGCCAATATCCATACTTTATACAAATCTCTATTCATCTACCTTGGCACTCCTAAGAGACCTCATGACCACATTAGTTCGTCTTTCTACGAACTTCTAACTCTTTCCCCATCACAAAGGGAATTCCAACTATTCTCTCATATGACTATATCAATGCTCTTAATCAATACAAAACCAAAACTACATCTGGAACCCACCAGACACGACCAACGAATCAAAAATATGATAACTAACAACATTTCACGTGCACCAATTAAAACAAGTCAAAAACCACGATACTCAAAACCAAAACATGTATCAATTCAAAATGACCCATGACAACGAAAAATAATCCAAGAAACACCCAATGGCAACCAAAACATATTACGCCCCACGACATACTTTTTTAAACCTCGCACGACATCGACTTTTCCTAAAATAATATTTTTCTTTACCTCTCCACATCTATGTGACTCAAACAATCTACAAACAACCCTCTATACGATCTCAAGACTCAACTCAAAGACTAGGTACCCCGAACATCCCAAATCATAAGTTTAAAAACTACTATTCAAAACTCAACATTGAACCCGACGCTTGTACAACAATTTCGACCAGGCTACTGACCTCCCATGACTATACATTCTGAATATTTGAAAAGTACGTTCCGAGTACATAATTTAGGCTTTTGAATCACCCAAAAAGCTTTAAAAATGAACAAGTTATGACCAAAACAATTTTATACTAGTTGTTTTAAAAACTAAAGAATCATCTTAGTAATTAACGTAATCCTTTTTAAATGAAAAGAAATAAATGTATGTGAAATTTTTATGAACTTTGATTAGTCTTGTATATATAATTATAAATGACGTATATCAATTAAACTCACTTATATGAAATATTTAAGTAGGAAAATTTTATTTTGCTTTATTTTAAAGAAGGTCTTTTAGAATTTGAAATAAATAAGTGTTGATTACATAAAAAAAACTTATGTTATATCTTGTTGCAAACACGACTCCTACACCCTACCCTTACTTTACCGAATACAACCAACTATCTTACTCTATAGTAGATTTCCAAGTATTTTTTTCAATATATGCCGACCAAAAGAAATGTAAGACTCAACACAAAAGATTTCATTATCCCAAAAGAAATCCCAATTTATTACAATATACTTAACACCAAGGAAACCATTTTAAAACAAACACGTGAAATAGGAAACTCGAAGAATACGCCACAACAGAGGTTGAATACCTAAAAAGAAGCGAGCTAGCAAACCCTACTACGGATACAATCGATAATAGCGAGGGATCATACATATGTAGGCATATCGGGATAAATATAATTAAATCCGTCCAACATCTACTATACAAGCATGTATTAACCCTCTTTCATGCAATCATACTTAGGAATCCATTGAAGTTGTGGTACTTGTATAACTATGTTGGCCACCATACTTATACCTGTCCCTTTCACTAATGTACTCCCTCCTATGATGACACTTATAAGAATTAATACCACACATAACACATCAGTCTACCAACTCAAATAAGCACATAGATCCTACAACTCACATAAGAACATAATCCACAACATAACATAAGGTCTAAAATTCCATGTATCAAAATAACGTAGCCAATGCATGAAACACATAAACTCGTAATCCAACTGAACCAACGTAGACAAAATTCAAAATGTATAAAGAACATGAAAGCAAAATTAAACGAAATCCAATAATGACTAGCGTATACGACTATGGTTCAACCCGCACTAGTCAAAACTCATAAAGAAAATAACATGTAGCTAAGTATGAACTTACTATGGTTCAATTCATACTAGTCAAAACATCGCAATAAATAACATCCAAACACATAAATTAATATAAAATGCACACATACTCCTATGACGCCTATATGCAGGGACCCTTAAGCTATAGACTAGGCTACGCTACTAGGCAACCTAATTCTCTATAATCATTGTCTCTAATACCATTCTGTCACACCCCACCATGGCGGAATATGGGGCGCGACGTATGGATATCATCACAACATGGCGTGTCTATAGAGATAACTAAATGAAATAAGAAATGTCATAAAATGGTGACACAAATGTCATGACAATATCTCAACAATGCAGGAATCTAGGTAAGTAGGTAACAGTCTTACCGCTTACCTGAGACAAACATTTAACATAAACAAAGCAAACATATAGATGTCAATAAAGTATCACTTATTCAAACATCAAATAAAGACTAAGAGGAAAGGGGGTTCCTCCAAATGCAATCATAAGCCTCCAAAGCTAGCCACTCCTATTCTCATGCTTAACCACATTCTCAACTGAAAGAGACACTAAAACACGTCAACATAATGTTGGTGAGAGTCATAGGTTTAGACTCCAACCTCAAATCAGTTATAATATAAGCTGTGAATAACCAACATCAATAAAAATATATGGACAATGTGTTACAAATGTGCATTAACAACTAACAATTCAAGATTAATCATACCAAACCAATTCCAAGGTTCCAAGCCTTTCCAAACACCATGGTTCCATAGGCTCCCATACACCTATGAACCAATCCCAAGGCCCCGGCTTGTCAACATCCCCTTGGTACCAAGTCAAATCACAAAACAATCATGAATCAATTAGCAGTTAATCTCATAAGTACACACAAGTCCATCACCAATCATAAAACATTCACAACAACAATTTACAAAACCATAACGAGTGTCTCTTCCATCCCATCTGGAAGTCAAAATCATTAAAAGATATGGACTATGAAACTCACCTGATTCAAGCTTCTCCACATATCCGCGCTCTAGCGAAAATCTAAACACACAAACATATACAATCAAGAGATGAACCACATACCAAAATGGCTCATCAATCTATGATGGATATCTAACATTCTCCTATAAATTAACCTCATTTATATGCTATAAGCATCCCATTACACCCCTCTACAAGCCCTTAACTTAGTTAAGTTCATAACCCGTCCCGTTAACATTTTACCCAAAACAGTCCCGATTTTCATACTCCGTATTATGAGCCAAACGCCCACCAAACCAAACCCACATTACTTGCACTGAAAATCCCATAAACTTATATGTGTTAGCTAAAATATCAGCCCTTTCCCCAACATCAAAGCAAATTTTAAGTCCCCGATATACAACTTATACTTTCGCCTATCCAGATTTTACCGATTTTGAACATATGAAAAGTTTGTTATGATCAGAGGGTCTTCCACTATCCCGATTCATTATCCCTATTACAGATATCTTATATAACATATAAAATAACTCCCATGTTCGTTTGAAAGTCCAATTATACTCCTAAGTACCCTAACCAGCCTAAAACATTAATTTAAACCCGACTGATTTCAAAACTGTTTTGACCTCCGACTGTTTTAACCTATTTTTGACCCACTTCTTAACCTCCAATTCAATTCTAGTTTCTTGCATTTCAAAGACTATTCAATTACCTTTTCTGGGATATAAGATTCGAAAATTAAAAGTTTGTAGAACTCTAGATATGATCAAAACATTTGCCCTAACATTCTGCCCAGTTTTTGAAAACGAATATAACAGAACTAGTCTAATTAATTATCCACATCATGTATAATTATTAACCCTAATCAATCTAAACATGTTTATATCATTAAAATACAGAATTTATGTTTAACCTAACCCTAGATCCATCATCTATTGATTAATTACATGATTAGATTAATTAATATCATAAGTTAAAGAAGAGTTTTGAAGATTTTACCTTAGAAATCAAAGGAAGAAATTGTTTTTGATGAAACCTAATTCCACCATTGATGGAATTCGACTGGGAGAGGTCATGGTGAGTAAAAATCTGATGTTTTTGGTTATGGTATGAGTTTAATGTAATCCTAAAGGCTTCCTAACCTAATTAAAAGTCCATTGGGCCTGTTTTTGGGCTTTTTGGTTATTTTCTTCATTTCTTTTCTTTTGGATGCCCAAACCAAGCCCAAAACACCTAAGGATCTGGTTTTTAACCTTATTTTATCACTTATATCATTCTTAAACTAAACCTCACATTCGGGTTACTTTCGGGCCAAAACCCTAAAGCCTTACGTTGATTTTTTCTCGACTTTTTGTTGGGAATAAATATAAGTACATTAGTTACCCCTGCTAGTTGATCAATGGTTCCCCAGCTAGAGTAAGTTACCCTCTGCTAAATAACAAAGGCAGCGGGATTGGTTCCCCTGCTGAAGTCAAAGGCCCTGCCGCTAGAGATAAACTTGGAATAGATTATTACGCGTTTCTGTTACTACTCCGAGATACTTTCCAAGTTTGTTAGTAGTAATCTTGTACGTGAGTCCTTGTGCTATAAAAGGACTCACTAGGTCATCATGCATAGTGTGTCTTTCTCATTTGTCTTTCATTTCATACTTTAAGGTTTTTGTAACCCTAATACCATTATTGGGTATTCGTATATCTTTGATATATTAAAGTTTAACGTTTGATTTAATCATTTGTTCTTGTGCTAAACACTACATTCCGCATCTTGTTTAGTTACTTTGTGTTGCAAAGTTTCTCTAGTGTTAGATTGATTTTATTCTTTCTATCACAACCCTTAAACAAGCTATAAAGGTTTAAGATCTGAGTTTGAGATCAACAAGTGGTACCAGAGCGGGTGGCTCTCGATATCTAGGAGAATTAAGATGTTTAATTTCGTTGCTATGAAGATCTAGGGTTTATGGTGAAACCCTAAGCAATTATTGGTGAAGCTGTGTTTAATAATTAATTGTTGTTTTAGGGTCTGTGTGAAGAAACCCTATGTTGCGGTTATTGTTGCTGTCAAGAAAAAAAACCAGACGAATGGACCGTATACTGCTACTGACAACAAATAAAACAATGTGAAAGAGACGGTTGACTGGTACATGTGATATATGGTTAACAAAAGCATATTACAAATCATATGTCGTGTACAAGTGATATACAAAAAGAGGTGATGGTGCCGTAATGATTCGATACTAAAAAAAAGCGACGGATAGTTTGTGTTCACACGATTGGTTTTGCCAAACTTTATGTTCACACGAAACAAACAATTGAATTTGGTTATCTTATGTTCACACGAAATTGAAAAAAAAAGGTGAATGGTTGTGTTCACACGAACATAATTATCTGTTCACACGAAGGATACAATTTGTGTTCACATGGATAAAGTGCTTTGTGTGTATATACAAAGATTGCATCACAAGTACAAAGATGATAAGTCATCGTGGGTCCCAGCAGTTGTGGTCAAGTAAATTGATATGAAAAGCTAGGGCTGAGCATCGGTCCGTGACCGGACCGGACCGGCTAAGACCGGACCGGATCGAGGACCGAAATGGTCCGAAACCCCGGACCGAGGCCGGACCGAAATGGTACGGTCCGGTCCGGGTTGGTCCGGTCCGGTTCGGTCCTCGGTCCGGTCCGGTCTTATTAGGCATAATTGGCGAGATTTGGGTAAGACCGAACCGGACCGGACCGGACCGAGGACCGAATTCGTCCAAAACCTCGGACCGAGGACCGGACCGAAATTGTTCGGTCCGGTCCGGTTCGGTCCGGTTCGGTCCGGTTTTCCGGTCCGGGTCGGTTTTGGGTCTGCCGTGCTCAGCCCTATGAAAAGCATAACGACAGAGCACGAAAAAGGACGTGGGGTTCAGAAAGCAGCGTACCAAGAGGGCACTGTTTGCTTATTATTATTGGATTACTTGATGTGGTCAGACGCAATAAAATGGGGTATACAAGTGCAAGTACATACTAACAGTGAACACTTTTTACAGTAGGTAATTTTTAATTGCCCTTTTTTTGTTATTTATTTTTCTGTTATAAATTCATTCCCACTTTGTGTGGGTTTGGCACAGTTAATAACAAAAACAGTGGCATTAAAAGTTCCCCCTGCTACGATCCCCCTGCCTTTAATAGTTCCCACTGCTTTCATTAAATAGTTCCCACTGTTTTTGAAAGTTCCCCTGCTGTTAAATCTGATTTTTGGGACAACAAGGTTTTAGAGTTTGGTATATTCACAGCAACTGGTATAAAGGTATAAAGGCTCATTTTAATTTTATTGATTACGAAGAAAAGTTCTTATTAGTTATTAGAAGACGAAGTAGATTTTCACGGGTATGTGTTTTATCCTTACATGCTTAGTGACAAAGTGATACAAGATCTAGGAATATGTGATTTCTCTTATGGTACTCTATGCACATATTTTCTATCACTTGAAGGAGTTACATTATCGTGCTCAGTGTCTCGTTTCAAAGGTAAACGAGGATTTTTGTATACAAAGGCTCTTTGTCACATGGTTAGTGCAAGTTATAGAATGCAAGTTCGGATTATTCTTCTTCATCATCAAGTAAGTTATAATTCATATTCTTCATATGTAATCATTACATAAAGCCTACAGAATTAAAGATTCATCAATGACTAGCACACTTTAAGGGGAAGCTAATTTGATAAAGTGTTAGTCATTCACATATGATGTCAAGGTGAAGATTTTTGCTACTGCTCATTGGTATTACTACAACTAATGTGAGTATCTACTGGTCAAGATCATTTTTATTAGGTGGGTGGTTCTACTGTGCTTCATGGAGGGTATTTTGAAAAGTGGAATACTTGGGTTTGATGTATGATATTGGTTAGTAGTAGTTGAAAATCAAGGTTGTTCATATAGAAGACCCCTATTTGATCATGTCAAAAAGGGGAAGTTATCTACAAAGAATGTTCAGCCTGTTGATCGTTTGATATTGTATGCTTAAGGGAAGTGTTTTGACATCATCAACTAGGGGAAGATTGTTGGTCAAAAGTTGATGAGTCAAATCACTATGGAAACAAGAAGGACCAAATATGCCATTAGGAGAAACTTCAAGCTGGTGGACAAAATACAAGAAAGTTTCCCCTGCTACAAAACTTTCCACTACTGTGAAGATTCCCCTGCCATGTACTAAAAACATGGAGATTTGGTCAAGTAGTGACAAGAATGAATAATTCTGTTTTGATTTAGTCATTATTATCTTATTTAGTTTCCATGTATCCCTGGGTTCCTTAAGTTATAAAAGGAACACCAGACCGTAGGTTTTATTCATATCATATACTACTCAAATGTAACCTATAGAGTCTTTGATCTCTAGGCATGGGATTCAGTGTATACATGCCTAGAGTGGTTTGTGTTAATCATATATAATACAAACCCTCTGGGAAATTCGTCTTTGTTAAACATCTTGTTCCAATCATTGTTCTATTCCGCTATGATTCATCATATGAATAATGGTTAACCTAGATAAACGGTTTTTACTGTTTGAGTCTAAAGATCTTGGATTCAACAGGGGGAAAATTGACCAGACCCTGTTTATCAAGAAACAAAAGGGTGACCTTCTTTTGGTACAAGTCTATGTTGATGATATCATCTTTGGATCCACAAACTCTATGCCCATCAAAGAGTTTGCCAAGCTGATGCAAGACAAATTCCAAATGAGTGCCATGGGTGAGCTCAACTTCTTTTTGGGGTTACAAGTTCAACAGAGGAAAGATGGAATATTTATCTCACAAGAAAAATATGTGGCTGAAATTGTGAAGAAGTTTGGCATGTGTGAGGGAAAGAAGGTTTCCACACCAATGGACAAGGATCATCTATGGGGCAAAGATGGTCCTGGAAAGCTTATTGATGTCAGGAATTACAGGTCTATGATTGGATCTCTCATGTACCTTACAACTTCAAGACCTGACATCATGTTTGCAGTCTGCTTATGTGCAAGATACCAGGTGGCACCAACAGAGTGTCATCTATTTGCTGTGAAGTGAATTTTTAGGTATCTAAAGTTTCATCCAACTTTAGGACTTTGGTATCCCAAGGAGTCACCATTTGAGCTGATATCCTAATCAGATAGTGATTATGCTGGTGACAACAATGATAGGAAGTCTACAATAGGTGGATGCCAATTTTTGGGAAGCAAGCTTATATCTTGGCAATGTAAGAAGCAGACTATTATGGCCACATCAACAACTGAAGCTGAGTACGTAGCAGCTGCTGCATGTTGTGGTCAAGTTCGTTGGGTTCAGAATCAGCTGCTTGATTATGGGTATAATTTTCTTAAAACCAAGATATTTATTGACAACAACATCACCATTTGCATTATCAAGAATCTTGTTTTTCATAGCAAGACTAAACATATTGAACTAAGACATCATTTTATTAGAGATTGTTGTGAAAAAGGGCTAAGTGTCCCTGAGAAAATTGATACAGAACTTAATGTTGCTGATCTTTTGACAAAAGCTTTAGAAGTGGGGAGGTTTCAGTACCTGGTTGCAGGTATTGGAGTGGTTTCTCCCTAAAAATTTATGTCTATTATGTCTTGTATATCCAGGGTTGCTCTATTGCTGTTGTTGTATAAATGTAAGTCAATTTTCCCTTCATTTTTCATTCCACTGTTTTTGAACAAAGATTCCCCTGCTGGGGTTCATTCCCCTGCTAAAGAGTTTTTCTCTTAAGCTGGGTTTTTTCTTTTTAAAAAGTGGTTATATGTGGTTTTAGACTAACAATGCAGAGATCCAAATGGTTCATACTACACTCATGGGTGGATCAGGTATATGCTCTATGTTTTAGGGGAGGTTAGGTCACACATTTAGGACTTAGGGTATCCTTAGGATACTCATATATGATTCTAGATCATATCCATTGGTGAGTAAGGGTTCAAAATGATGAAGACTTGCTGTAAAGCTTGTCAGAATTCTGAAGCCTTGAGGCACTGTAATGTGTACTAATACTTCTTTATTAAAACAACTTGCTGTCTAGATTCTGATGTTTGGTACATATTGCCAAGACTAACTGACCATAGGTAAGGGAAAGGTAGGGATGGTGACTTGGGTATGTTTATTTTCTTGGGTTGACCAGGTGCATGGAGACTTATGTGTTAACTTTTTGTGTTTAGAACATTGCTGAATAGAGGACTCTTGAGTTTCTGTGTATCTACCTTGTGTATACAAGGGTGTGAATTAGAGCAGAGCTATTTAGCATTGGTCTCTTCATGATTAGTCTAATACCCCTAGGAAAGTTTCCCCTGCTTTCATCTTTTAATTCCCCTGCTTGATCAACATTCCCCTGTTTGACCGTTGACCGACAATACCTTTACCCTGCTTATAGCCGTTGGGCCTGCTTGCTAAAATTTTGGTTAGGGAATATTTTATTCCTTTTAAAAGATATTTAAGGCGCTTTCTTCGTTGATTGGTAATCTTTTCTTTATTATTTCAAATAAATTACCTTTTTATCAAGATTTATCTCTGATATTTTTGCAATTTGAAAATTTGGTCCAATCACAGCTCTTCAATTCGCCTATAAAAACTTAATTCCCTTCATCAGCAGGTCCATCTCTCTCCTTCGATCAAATCCCACCTAACTCTCACCATTATAAACCTTCAAACGTTTTCAACCTTTATCATGCCTCTCAAAATTGCTGTAATCATAATCAAATCGCTTTATTACATGATGAACCAGCAGAATTCGTTGATGCAGTGGCTTTTCTAAAATCTTCGTATTTTAGAGTGGCTCTTCTCATCAATCCTAGGATTTACACCTCACACATTCAGCAGTTTTGGTCTAAATCTATGACCAAAACAGTGAATGGAGAGGTAACAATTCAAAGCACAGTAGATGGTCATCCCAAGGTGATTACACTTGCCTCCATCAGAGACAAACTTATTCTAGATGATGAGGATGGGATAACCAACAAACCCGAGGCTGACATCTTTGAGGGTCTTGTTAAATTGGGGTATACTCTTTCTGATGATCAAAAATGTAAGTTTGCTAAAGGTCAGTTTTCCCCACATTGGAAATATCTGATTCATACAATTTTACAATGTTTGTCACCTAAAACCACTGCTTTTAATGAATTTGGTAGTGAAGTTGCCTCTGCCCTGATTTGCTTAGCAATAGGGGGAAGTACTGTTTTTCTCAAATGATTTTCAAAGGAATGGTTAAAAATGTTACAAGCAATTCAAAATTTTGTATGTACCCAAGTTTACAGAACTTTTGCTGAATATGAGTGAACATGGTCCTATCACACACAAAAACTACTTTTCAGCAACCAAGCATACTACTAAACTGTTCACCACACTTCTTGCACCATCTCCACAATTTTCTGGCAGGGCTATTCCACTCACTTCAATCACGATGAAACAAATCAGACAAGAAGAAGCCAAGACAAAAACAGCCACACACAAACCTTCTGATTCCCCTGCCAAGAAACTACCCCCTGCCAGTACTCTACCCCCTGTTGATCCAAAACATGAAAGGATAACCAAATCCAGGTTTTCCAGGTCTCCCTTGCCTGGTGAATCTTCACAAGTAGCAGAGAGGAGAGCCTCCAAAAGGTTGGAGCACAATGAGGGTTTGGCTGCCACTACTGTGTCATCCTCAAGGGGTGAGCAGGATAGTGACACCATCAGTAAGTCCTCTCCCTCACTCAATGATACCCAAAAAGAGGAGAAATCCCCTTCTAGGGTTGAGAGCAGCATGCAACCAATGACCATTTTGGAATTGACGAATATGTGCATGAGCTTGAAAAAGCAGAATGCTCAACTTATACAAACTGTCAAAAAGCAAGGTCTGGTTATCAATAATTTGGAAACCAGACTTGCTACACTTGAGGGGGGGGGGAGAAAGCCCAAGCTTATCATATCTATAGATGAGGATGCTTCCAAAGGGGAGGAAGTTCCTAATACAGAAGAATCTACTCAGTGGTATGAATATCCTGGTGGTCAGGGTTAGGAACAAGGAAAGATAGCAAGTGCTGAGAAAGGGACTGAGAAAGGAAGTGCTGAGAAAAGAAGTGATAAGGGGAGTGCAACAAAAGAGATTGCTCAAACATTGCTAACTATGGGAAATCAAGAAGAAGCCCCTGCTTCAAAAATTTCCCCTGCTGTAACAGATCCCACTGCTGTAAGTCTTTCCCCTGCTAAGCCTATCACTCAAACATTTGTTACGAAGAAAAGGCAACCAGCTCAGAAGGGGATCACAATTAACGAACCTGCACCTAAAGCCAAATCAGCACCAGCAGTGGATCCAAAAGACAAGGGAAAGGGATCATGGTTGAACAACCCAAGAAGAAAAAGTACAAGCATAGAACTCCTGAACAACAAAGGGCTCAAGAAGAATATGATGAACAGGTTGCTCTGAGAATGCAACAAGAGGAGATTGATATGCAGGATCAGAGAATTCAAAAGATGAGGCCTAGAGAGATGCTTAAGCAGATTGAAATCATGCATAGAGAATTAGATGACAGGGTGCCTCATGTTCAAGAGTTTCTAAATCAATAGGAAAGGAGTTGGTGAATGCTCCTTTGGAAGACAGGTATGAATTGATTTGTCTTGTTTACTAGTATCAAAATGAATATCTGGAAAGAAGGGCAAATCAAATTAAGAAATAAAAATATTTGAAGTCTGAGAAGGGGAGGCTTGCACACTACAAAGTTTTGCTCAAAAGACATAAGAAGTGGAAGGATGGTGATTTCACAGACATGACTTTTGGGGATATAGAGAAGGCAGTCAGACCAGTTTTAAGAGAATTAAATGTGGAAGACTTCATGACTATCAACTCTCCTGAGGAAGCTGAGTATCTCAGGAGGCAAAATGAAGTATTACAGAAAGCTAGGGAATCCAGAAAAAGAAAGGCTGAAGGAATAACATTGGAAACTACACAAGCAGATGCATCATCCCAAGCAAGTGCATCATCACAAGCAGGGGTATCACATCAAGCAGGTGCAAGTTTTCCAACAATTGAAAGATCTGTACTCAATGCACAAAGGGCAGCCAAAAGACTCAAGAGGATGGAAAAAGTTGGCATAGTTACTAAGGAGTCTCAACGACCCTCAAATGAAGAAATTGATAAACAACTAATTGTGCAGGAAAATGATGAAGTCTCACCTAGGGAGCTTGGGAAGAAATTTGCCATAGTGGAATATGCTGTTTATGAACACAGGGGAAGGACTTGGTAGAAGCTTACAAGAGCTGACAATACAGCATAGACATTTCTAAGTCTAGATGTCATGTTTCAAACCTTGGATAGTGAGGACTTAGAAGATCTGTGGAAGATTTTGAAGAAGACCTTTGCTGCAAAACCTCCTACTATGGATGGTGTAGAGAAGGATTGGGTGATCTGGGAGTGCATGCATAGGATGTATGAGCATGAATTGTTTGATCCCATATTTGATGCAGTGAATGGAGGAAATCTGTTGTATTGGAAGCTGTTTACCAATTCTAGGGTCTATGAGATAGTGATGGAAGGGGTAAGTGTTTACTTGATCAATGATCATTACTATCCTTTCAATCAGGAGACCTTGAAGAAATTAGCACAAGCTGACTTGATTGTAGATGATAACGCACCTGTTGCTTATGATCTGGTAAGGATGATGCATAGTCAGCTTTGGCCAGTAACTTTGTAAGCACCCTCATCAGCTAGTATTTATTCAGAAACTTGTGTTTAGGAGAAAGCACAAGTTTAGGGGAGGATTGTTGGGAATAAATATAAGTACATTAGTTACCCCTGCTAGTTGGTCAATGGTTCCCCTGCTAGAGTAAGTTCCCCCTGCTAAATAACAAAGGCAGGGGGATTGGTTCCCCTGTTGAAGTCAAAGGGCCTGCCGCTAGAGATAAACTTGAAATAGATTATTACGTGTTTCTATTACTACTCCGAGATACTTTCCAAGTTTGTTAGTAGTAATCTTGTACGTGAGTCCTTGTGCTATAAAAGGACTCACTAGGTCATCATGCATAGTGTCTTTCTCATTTATCTTTCATTTCATACTTTAAGGTTTTTGTAACCCTAATACCATTATTGAGTATTCGTTATCTTTGATATATTAAAGTTTAACGTTTGCTTTAATCATTTGTTCTTGTGCTAAACACTACATTGTTCTAGATAGACATAACCTTCTCCCGGAAATCTTTCATATCCTTCATTATTAGAAAAAGCTCAACATGCTGTCAATCTTGCTTTTATCTGCTGATACCCCTTCACTGCTCACCACATGCTCGAAATACTCTAACCTTGCCCTTACGCCTCTCTAGGCTTCGCTATCGCTCATGACTGGTATATGGATTTCTCTATGTAGTGGTGGCCTTCTAGAAGCTTCGCCAGAAAGGTGCTTAATGAAGAAAATAAAAAACAAATGGAAATGCTTTTGCCAATGAATTCGAAGAGAGAAGAACGCATGAAACTTAGGTGAATAAGATCCCGTGCGCGAGTATCGATCCAGAAGGAAGTGGACATGGATGGAAAATGTTTTGGTATTCCTTCTTGAGCTTCTATTTCTTCCGTTAAAGGAGATTCGAGAAAAGATGGAATAAGAAGACGTGTTCCGGATAGAGTGAAAGTGGAAATGTAACAAGTCTTCCGGCTTTGGAGTCTTCCTCGAGCAGTGAATCATTGGCTACGTTTAGAGCCGAAATAGCAGCCGAGAGAACGAAGCTGAGATTTATGCTCGCATACGAAGTCTCCAGAGCCGTAGTTACTTTGTGTTGCAAAGTTTCTCTAGTGTTAGATTTATTTTATTCTTTCTATCACAACCCTTAAACAAGCTATAAAGGTTTAAGATCTGAGTTTGGGATCAACACTTTTTACGCGATTTCCGAACTAACCGTCGTTTCCAAAAGTTTCTAATTATGGAAAGTATCTCTAAAACTTATCCTAACCATATAATATATACCTAATACATACATACATACAACATAGATACGTACACGAAACTTTGTAAAAACGATATCTGAAATTTTCCCACAACTCATTTCTGAACTCATTTCATTTCATTTCCAACCCGTACCATGATTTACAAATCATGTACCTCATTTCGTCCATTCTCATCCCCAAAATCACACATATAAACACATAAATCACATAAAATACATAGTCACACAAAATACCCCAAAAATAAGACTAAGTGACGAACCTAAAAAATCGGGGTTGTCACAAAGATGCCACCAGCATTTGTGTTGCAAGAATTTATGTCTACATTCATACAAGAACACACAAGATCATACAAGAAAGTTCTAGACTTGCTTTGGCTCCAAGCATTTGTCTTTGGCTCCAAGCCATGCATTCACTCCATGCCTTCAATTTTTCTTATAAATACGACCCTTAGGGTCATGTAACAACATATCTTGTCACAACTCAAATATCTCTTCATATCATCTCATAAATAACTCTCTCAACCTTGTCCAAACCTCTATTCCCGGATTTGAGCAAGGTGCTGCAAGAAAAGTCACTTTTAGAGTCCGAAAAGCAAAGCTAACATCACGAAACTCTTAGGGATCATTACCCTAATCATTAGCAACATATTTCCACTTTGTAAGACTCTTAATTATGACTTATAAGACTATTATTTCAGAGTTTATTTCATCATTTGTTATGAGTAGCTAAATCTCATTCTACACTTGGTAGGATGATGTTTATGGTATGAAGTAGTGGTTGTGATTGTGATTTATGTTTATTTTAATGTCAAGCTTTCCTATGAACCATTGGTACTTATGTTAATTGTGACAATTGTTATCAAAACTTAATTTGTTGGTAAAGATTTCATAGGTCGAAAGGGTTATTTTCTATCAACAACTCATAGACGGTTTGTATATGATTGGCTATCTTTTGTATTGATCATTTCTTAAGAAGTTTTGATTATCAAGAAACATAACTATAAGTGTTATCAAATTCGTGAAACGACCGTGAATCGAATGTGTTGAAATTGGATTAAGTCTTGAATTGAGTGATTGGGTCTAATGCTTGTTTTCTTTAACCAAAGTCTTGACGAGGATTGAAGCTTTTGAAAACAATAGATTGGATTATCCATATAATTATCATAATCATATTTGTTAAACGTGTCATCACAATCATTCCACTACGGATGCTCAAACTAGTCCTTACCAAGTGTTGCTTTCAATCTTATTATTCATCTTATCATTTTACTTGTTACTTGTTTGTCACCAATTGCTACAATCAACTATTATAGCTTTATTTTTGAATGATCATAGGTTTTCCAAATCCCCGTGAACGATCTCGGTATTACCACATAAAAGCTATACACAAACAAAAGGGTTATACTTGCCCGTGCGTTTTTAGTCAATCCGGTAATTCGTGTTTATAAATTTAAAACTTTTTCTCCAAATCCAATAAACGACAGACGCATCAAGGTCCAAGTCCTAAGCGGTGATGCGCTTAGAAGTAATTAGTGGGAAATTATCAAGCATATTCATTTGCCAGAACTTCCAAGTCTTCTAGAGTCATATACTTCATACCAAGACGACCAACGAGATACTCAAACTTATCTTGCGACAAAGCTTTTGTAAACAAGTCCGCTATCTGGTACTCAGTTCTGACAAAGTATAATTCCACGATACCGCGTTCCACTTGTTCCTTGATGAAGTGATATCTGACATCGATGTGCTTGGTGCGTGAGTGCTGAACCGGATTGCAAGAGATGGCTATGGCCGACTTTGAGTCACAATACATAGGTATTTTATCAAAGTGGAAGCCATAATCCGTGAGTGGAGTTCTCATCCAACGGACTTGAGCACAACATATGGATAAAGACACATACCCTGCTTTTACGGATGACAGCGAGGTGCAATCCTACTTCTTTGACGACCAACTCACGAGCTTATCTTCCCTGTTGGAAATACGTTTCTACGTATTTAGGAAGGATCGGTCACTCCAACGATATATATGTAGTATGGGATCGTGATCTAGTTATGTAACAATATAACCCATAAAGCCCACATGTAGGGTGGGCGATATATACCCCCTCCTAGCATGTTAGGAGGGGTTGGTTCTCACACTTACACATTCCTTAATCTAATATTCTCTTATTCTCTCCTTCCTCTCTCTACTTTCTCTCTTTAAGATCTTCATCTATCTCTCTCTAGTAATCATCTCCATAGTTAGATAATCTAAGGATTACGATAAATTATCAATTGGTATCAAGAGCCATGGGATGATTTGTTGGGAATTATTTGTTAAGTGTCAAGTACCGTTAGTATTATTGAAGTACTGTTAGTTATCTTTCAAGTACCGTTAGTGTTAACGCGGTACATAGTAAGTACTACTACTTATAAAGTAAGTACTGCTATATTGATTAGGACGAATATATCTTTGAATAAGATATGTCATAGTTATAGCTAGAGTATATCTTATGTGATATACTTAAATAGTTAGAATATTGATAATATATCGTCTGTGATATAGTTATCTTTATAGAATATTCTAAGGTTTCTAGGGTTCCTTACTCTATAAAAGGAACATAGGTATGATGTCATTTATGTACCTCATTCAAGTCGATTAATAAGAGAATCGGATAGTTAAAAGTAATCCTGTTCTTCTGTGCTTTATAAGTTAGATTTCGCATAACTTATTTAGCTTGAATAAGAGTTCTCAAAGTGTTTTAGTTTGATTACAAACTACTATACTAGTTCTTAACAGAATATAAATCCAATCAAAGGGATCAACAAGTGGTATCAGAGCTTGTTGAGAAACTCTAAAAAAGAAGAACATAACCCCAAAAAACTCCACTCACACTAGAAATCAATGTCTCAACCTGGTGATGACCCTCACTTGGAAGATATTCTAGATCCTGATCCAATACCACAGGGACAACCTCAAGTTGTGCATCCTGCACCACCACAAGGTGTTCAAGCCATAGATGCTGTAGCTACCTCTACAACTACAACACCATCCCATACTCTCTCTCCTGTCAAACTCCCAGTTCTCAAGGGTGATAACTATGAGACATGGGCTATGCAGATGGAACATTACTTGAATCACAAAGATCATACTCTGTGGCAAGTTATCAAGAATGGGAATACACCTAAGAAGCTACACTGGTTGCCTGATGGTACATGCTATGCTCTACCTGCTGTGAATGTTGAGGAGGTACAAGTAGAGATCAGAGAAAGAAAGGCCAAAACTGCTTTGGCTATGGCACTTTCAGAAGACATCTTACCTAGCTTTCATCACTATAAGGATGCAAAGGCTATGTGGGATGCCATCAAACTTAGATTTTGAGGTAATGACAAATCCAAGAAGATGAAGAAGATTGTTCTGAAACAAGAATTCGATAACTTCTCAATATCCAGTATAGAAGGAATCCATGGTGGCTATGGAAGGTTCAGTAAGTTGCTTATTCAATTGGCAATTTATGGACAGATTATTCCCAATGAAGAAGCTAATCTGAAATTCTTAAGGAGTGTTCTACAAGAGTGGAAAGCAATGGCTATGCACTTCATCACAAGAGATGATCTGGATACAATTACTTTTGATCATCTCTACAACAATCTTAGAGCATATGAGATGGATGTAAAAGGCATTGAAGTGACCAAGGCAGCACCAACAACAAAGTCTAACTTGGCTTTTGTGTCAGAAGGTAACAACGCTACTTATTTTCCAAATACCGCTAGTGGATCTAGCAGCAGTACTTACTTCCATAATACCGCTGGAGGACTTACAAGCGGTACTTACTCACAAAGTACTGAAGGCAGTCTCATAGTCTCTCAAAATCCACAAGGAATATCTTCACCATTGTTTAGTGACAATGATGCCTTCTCATTCTTTGCTGGACAAGACAACATGCCAAGACTAACACTCAATGAATTGTTCTAAATGGATGATGCTGATGTTGAAGAGATGGATCTCAAATGGAAAGCTGCTATGGTTTCTATGAGATCTAATAGGTTCTTCAAGAAGACTGGAATGAAGATGACTGTTGATCCTAATGAGCCATTAGGATATGACAAGTCTAAAATTGAATGCTATAATTGTGGAAGGAATGGACACTTTGCAAGGGAGTGCACTAGAGACAAGGCTGAGAGTAGCAGTTAAAAGTCCAAAAACAGCTATAGAACCAATCCAAGAATTACTGAAAGCTTTCCAAAAGGAAATAGTAGGAGTCCCAAGGGAACCAAAGCATTGGTGACTGTAGATGGAGTGGTGAACTGGGCTGAAGATGAAGAAGAAGAAAAGCTTGGTTTGATGGCTCTCTCACATGAAGATACTAAGGTACATCCTTGTTCTAAAGATTGTGTTCTTAAATTTAATAGCTTAAAAGTAGAACTAGATAAACAGTATCAAAAAGTCAACACATGCACTGTAGAACTAAATGCTTTTAAACAGGGTGTTTCTAAGTTAGAAGAAATTATAATTTTGTATAAAAAAGGTCAACAAAACTATGAAGAGAAAATAAGGATTTTAACTCTTCAAATGAGGGAAAAAGATGTGGAATTTAAAACTTTTGAAAAACAACTTTTGAAAGTATCAACATAAAATGAAGCTTTAAGAGCCAGTATTTATAATGAAAGGGAAGTGATTAATCATTGGCAAAAGTCCTCTAAAGGATTGGGTAAACTGAGTAATTCAGAAATGGGGTATTATGATAAGTCAGGCCTAGGATACATTAAGGACCAACCTGGGATAACTTTAACTGACAAGGACTTATCAAAAGGGATTTTTGATAGTTCTAGTGAGTCAGATAATACACCTGAAAATGATAGATATGCTGAAGGAATGAAGGCAGTTCCTCCACCATTATCAGGAATTTTCATGCCCCCTTGCAATGATACAAGTATAGAGTTAGAAGAACCAAAGACTGTTAATGATTCAAACTCTAGTACTTGGTCCCAAGATACATCTGTTGTGACCAAAAACATTGTTTATCCACATTTAATGAACAATTTTGTTTCTAAAGAGTCTAAAACTAGTTCTGCTCCCAAGCAGGTAAAAACTCCTAGTAAGGCAATGGATAATGATGTAAAACATAATAAAACCAAGAGGGGTGGGATAGGTTTTGAGAAAGTTAAGTTAAAACAACCTTTTGGGTCTTCTTTAAGAAGAAAAGGATGTTATGTTTGTGGTAGTCTAAGTCATTTTATCAAAGATTGTACTTTACATGAAGATAAAATTGTGAAACAAAAGGCTGCACAAAAGGCCACAAGAAACAGTAATGGGAAAAATGCATAGGTTAATAGGCAACAGAGATTTTAAGATGTCAAACCTAAGTTTGATCATTCTAAGAGGGTAGCTAAAAAGGTTACAACTAACTCTACCAAGAACTTTGTTCCTAGAGCAGTACTTATGAAACAAGGTCTAGTACCTTTGAAGTCTGGTAAACCAAGTACCGACAAGTCTAGAACTGCAAGTACTGCTAGACCAAACTCAAGTACCGCTGGTGCGAAGTCTGTTAAACCAAAGTCCCACAAGAGTTCTAAGAATGTTATTGAGAAAGCCAAAACATCTAGAAGTAAGCCTAATAACAAACCAGTGCAAATGTGGGTTCCTAAAGGTGAAAAACCGTATGTTCAAGCAAGTACTGCTAAAACAGTACTTACGCAAAAAATGTACAAAGACAACTCACCTACCTATGTGTTTGACTATGTGACTAGAACCATGAAATATAAGAGTGTATGTAGTCTTACTGGAAAAACTACCTATCAAACTCTTAAGTATGTAGGTCCCACAAGATCCGAGCCAAATGTGGCTTGGGTCCCTGTTAAAAACTAATAAGTTTTGTTTGTGTGCAGGGGCATCTAATTGATGAATTAAAAGATAAAGGTATAGTAGACAGTGGATGCTCAAGACACATGACAGGGAATAAAGATTTCCTTGCTGAATTTGAAGAATTCAGAGGTGGACTAGTAGCCTTTGGAGGTAGCAAAGGTAGAATCACTGGCAAAGGGAAAATCAATACATGGAAGTTGGAATTTGAAGATGTGTTCTTTGTGAAAGAATTGAATGAATTCAATCTCTTTTCTGTATCACAAATGTGTGATAAGAAGAACAAGGTGCTGTTTACAGATACAGAATGCTTGGTGCTCTCCAAAGACTTTGAGATGCCTAAAGAATCTCAAGTACTGCTTAAAGTACCAAGGCAAGAAAAGATGTACACCTTTAATCTTCATACTATTATTCCAACAGGTGGTATTACATGTGAAATTGTATATAGTTAAGTTCGTTTCTCTCAGTTCTTGTCAAATTGAAAGTCCTAACAATATCGGGTTTTTAACTGTTTTTGGTTGTTAATATTTTTTGGATATTCTATTGCTATTTCAAACAATGCCTTGCAAAAGTGAAAAATAACGTCTACTTATATGTAAAACATAGTGCAAATACCAAGTATTTATTCAATTAAAATTCAAAATGTAAATTTTACAAACTATAAGGACTGAAAGTGTAAATTCTATGAAATGTAAATGCTCAAAATGTAAAGCTGAAAAGTATGAGGGCTAAATGTGTAAAAACAGTAAACTAGGAGGACTTGAAATGAAAGTTATCCAAACTACTAACTAATTCTTAACAAATCCAAAACTTACTAACTGATTTTGAACAAATTTCAAAATTAAAGGACTCTGTTTATGAAAACCCTAAAAACTTGCAAGTTTTGCCATCATTACAAACAGTTTAAAACATTAAGGACCTAAAAGCAATTTTTGAAAAGTTTTAACTAAAAACGGGCTTAACACACAAATAAGCTCGTTTGAGCTTATTTCTCAACCAAAATCAACCAAACCACTTGCAAAATGCTTAAAATCAAAAATTAACTAGACCTGTAAAAGGAAATAAGCTAACAATGGCTAAAACTCTAATAAGCAATTTTCAATAAGCACAAAATAAGCTATAAAGGAATCTAGACTTGCACAACTGAATTTTAGTAATGAAACTGATTAATAAGCTCAAAATATGAATGGGAAATCAAGTCTCATAAGAAATCATTCATTAATAAGCTTAGAATCCAAAATTAAGCAAAACTAGTGCTTAAGTTGACTAGCGTTGACCAAACTTTTTCAATAAGCTCAAATTCTCAAAAACCAACCAAGAACACTTGCTGAATGAATTTGTAAAAGAAAATGGACCAGTTTATGAAGAGGATTATGAGATATGAAAAATTAGTTTTCCATTTACAGTAACTTGCATTTGCTAATTGGTTCAGATTTTGGCTTATTTCTACTTGATTACTGAATACTGTACAAATCCCTTATAGAATCTGAAACTTCATATGTTGACCTAGAATTGAGAGCTGGTTTGGTGGAATTTCATTAAGAAACAAGTAAATGCTAAGAAAATCAAAATGACAACTTTTCTGAACAACACTTAACTGAAAATGACCCACACTTTTTATGACCTTTTGCCTTTTTGACTTAACAATTGACTACAAAATGGCTTAAAACTACTTGTTATGACTTTGTAAATGAAAATGGAACAAAGTGAACCAATTTCTAACACTAGATTATCAAGTATAAGCTAATGCCAAACACACTTAAACTGATATTTTTGGAATTTTTGTGAAGTCTTTTTGAGTAAAAGTTTAAACTGAGTGAAAAGCTTTAGCACACTAAATTCAGTAACCAAAATGAAGCATGTAAGAACTAGTAACAAGCTATGATCTCAACAAGAACTTAAAATGATGAACCAAGCTAAAGTTACTGATATAAGGTGAAAACAGGTTAAGTACAACGCAAATAAGCAGATTTAAGCTACGATTAAGCTACCAAATGACTGAAATCAAATCAGGAACAGGCTAAACAACTTTTATCATGCAACAAACAAGATTAACTAGAATTAAGCAGGCATTTGACTGTTAAGAGGAACCAAAAACAAGAAAATCAAAACCTTATGCAAAGGCCTCCTTTGGGGAGTAGAGGAGCGCTGAGCTCTCTTTCTAGTGCTAACCACCACCTTAGCACTAGAAATCACTATCAACAAGCTAATAAAAAACAATCAATCAACAGGAATCATCAATACTGGCTGAATTCATCAGAAACTGCTATGAATTGGAAATGGATGATCAGAACAGCTACAATCTTCAATCAAAGTCAATTATGGTCAGATTATGATCATAACAAACTTATAACAGCAACACAGTAACAATGGTGCAAGGAATGAACAATATAGAAAGTAATTAGAATTGGCGGGAAAGTGAAATTTGAATTTTTATTGAATGAAAAGTTGTTACAAAGCTGGTAATTGGTTACAAACTAACTAACAAACTCAAGAGTGTCTCAGACTCTTGAGTTGTTGAACTAAAATCTAGAAATGGTGGAAGAAAATTAAAAGTGGTGTGTGTTTTCACACTTTTCTACAACAACTGAAAATGAGAGCTATCTAGGGTATTTATAGACTTGAGAAGTAAAGCAGTTGGGGTTGGTGACGTGTTGGAACCAATCCCAGGCTTCCACGTGTCACAAATCTGCCAAAGTGATTTTGCTGATGAAGAACTAAATTGGGGGTTTTGACTTGAGTTAATTTCAGCCTAATTGATTGTGCTCAATGGATTCGTCCTTCAAAAATAAGCAATTTTGATGTTCATAACTTTACTTGAAATCGCCTCTAGCTCCAAGTCGAATCTGGCAAATTTTGTTGATGAAGAAGATGACACGTGGCATGTCTTCATTGGTTGTGGAGGTAGCACACGGATTGTTATCCTTATACTGATTTTCTATTGGCTGAAGGATGAGTAGTGGGATTACACTGTTGAGATTTGGTAATTAATGGAATGGCGGCTAGTGGACAATGAGTTGGCAATCCATGTTCCATATTTCTTGGCTTCTTATTGGTTGTAAGCATAGCACACAGATCAAACTTGTATATCTTTCCAAAATTGGCAGAATGAACCCCTCAACTTTGGTAGATTGTATTCTTTAGCTAGTAACTTCATTTTAATGGCATTTTTGGTCCTTCCACTTGCATTCTTGAATACTTTGATCCTTTGACTGAGTTGACTTAAGAGTTGACCAAATTTGACTTTGATCTTGACTTTTACATATTTACACTTCTATTCCTTCATCTTTGGCAGTTTGTCAAGATAGGTCCTTTGTCTTCAAAGTCTTGTCACTTTTGATCCTCTTTTGTCTTTTTCATCAAATAAAGCTTGATTTTCCTTTGTTTGCTTGAAAATGTATCCTTCTTACCTATTTGAGCACAAATACAAAGCATACCACATAATTCCGCTTTATAGCACAAAGTTTGGGTATTTTTATTGTATTTTAGGGTGATTTGTTCATAAATTGATATGAGTTTTTGCTCATATCAAATCCCCTACACTTGAACATTGTCATGTCCTCATGCAATGCTATATTTTAAAGCACAAATTTACATTCTCCTCATAATTAATCCACCTTGGCCATTATGGAATGCATCTACACTACTCTAAACTAAATGATGCATGATTTTGATTTTAAACAATGCAATGAACAAAATACAATTCTATCTATATCTTTTTGGTTTTTCTTTGAAATGGTTTTGATGGAAATAACTCATAAAGAATTCAATGACTTTGATTAGGGCTTGGATACCATGGACATTTATCACCCTCAAGTTTCACTTTCCCCATACCAAGCTTAAAAATGGGATCATTGTATTCACAAGTAAAAAGTGCATCAAATTATTCATGACAATTAAATGTGGAACCGGTTATTATTTGAGCAAATTGCTTGTGGGAAAATTTGTCATTTATTCAAGTGTGAAGTATAAGAAGTGTAAAATCCAAAAATAAGGAAGCACGGTTTTAATCCTAAGTAATCCTCTCATCCATTACTTGAAAAACCGCTCACAACTAATATAAGTCCGTTCAAGAGTAATAAGTCATTAGCCTTATGTGTAAAATCCTCATGTCATGCTTTCATAAGTAGCTACACACTCGCTAAGGAAAGAAAAATAAAACTCACGCAATAATTTACAGCCGCCGACTTTTTGAGACCTTGGATCTTCAACCCCGCAACCCGTCAAGGTAATATTGGATTGGAGCAATCTATCGAATCCCCGCAACCCGTCAAGGTAATATTGGAACTCAATAGTCACTATAATTAACACCACACTGCCCCTCTTGGGAGTCTTGTATATATTTTTTTCTTTTCTTTTTCTTTTTCTCTTTTTTTTTTCTAGCCACTCATTTTTTTTTGTAAGCCGCTCTTATTTTTCTTTATTCCTCACAAAGAAATTTGAAAAGAATAAAAGGAAAAACACCCGCTAAATATTGAGCATGACATAAGTCTAGTACATATAAAACGTTATAACTTAGAATCTTAAGACGTACTTATATCAACCATGAATGATTAAACAAAAATGCATAAGAGATTACAAACCAATTTAAACCGTTCTTGATTATTTATTAACAATTATATACATGCGAAGAAATTAGAGGTAAAGAAGAGAAAGGTTTAGCCACAAGTAATTATCATGAAGTTTATCTAGCCCTTTTACACTTGCTTCAACTCTATCATTTCCCATTCTCCACAAATTTAAAATCTCAAATAATGAGATTGGTGGATGCTTAGCCTAATAGACTAATGAAGGACTACATGGTTAAGGATACTAGCTAGAGAATGCTAAGATAAGCAAACTCGGGTTGAGTCAAAATATCCATGGCGGGCCTAATATGTCAAAGAAGTCTAAACTTGTTAAACCATGTTTTTATTATATTTTTTACTCTTTTGGATTTTTTTAGCAAAAGAAGAAATATATACAATGCAAATGTGATATGCAAATGAAAAAAATTGATGCAACAATTATGTATGCATATTTTTGGTGGCCAAAGTAGATCAAAATTTTGAAAAATGTTTGAAAAATTAATTTTCCAAGTTATCATGAAAGACAATGACAAGTTCTAGGTAAGGTCACTTCGATAGAAGACCATATGATCTCAACAAGAACTTAAAATGATGAACCAAGCTAAAGTTACTGATATAAGGTGAAACAGGTTAAGTACAACTCTAATAAGCAGATTTAAGCTACAATTAAGCTACCAAATGACTGAAATCAAATCAGGAACAGGCTAAACAACTTTGATCATGCAACAAACAAGATTAACTAGAATTGAGCAGGCATTTGACTGTTAAGAGGAACCAAAAACAAGAAAATCAAAACCTTATGCAAAGGCCTCCTTTGGGGAGTAGAGGAGCGCTGAGCTCTCTATTCTAGTGCTAACCACCACCTTAGCACTAGAAATCACTATCAACAAGATAATCAACAACAATCAATCAACATGAATCATCAATACTGGCTGAATTCATCAGAAACTGCTATGAATTGGAAATGGATGATCAGAACAGCTACAATCTTCAATCAAAGTCAATTATGATCAGATTATGATCATAACAAACTTACAACAACAACACAGTAACAATGGTGCAAGGAATGAACAGTATAGAAAGTAATGAGAATTGGTGGGAAAGTGAAATTTGAATTTTTATTGAATGAAAAGTTGTTACAAAGCTGGTAATTGGTTACAAACTAACTAACAAACTCAAGAGTGTGTCAGACTCTTGAGTTGTTGAACTAAAATCTAGAAATGGTGGAAGAAAATTAAAAGTGTGTGTTTTCACACTTTTCTACAACAACTGAAAATGAGAGCTATCTAGGGTATTTATAGACTTGAGAAGTAAAGCAGTTGGGGTTGGTGACATGTTGGAACCAATCACAGGCTTCCACGTGTCATAAATCTGCCAAAGTGATTTTGCTGATGAAGAACTGAGTTGGGGGTTTTGACTTGTTTTGATTTCAGCCTAATTGATTGTGCTCAATGGATTCGTCCTTCAAAAATAAGCAATTTTGATGTTCATAACTTTACTTGAAATCGCCTCTAGCTCCAAGTAGAATCTGGCAAATTTTGTTGATGAAGAAGATGACGCGTGGCATGTCTTCATTGGTTGTGGAGGTAGCACACGGATTGTTATCCTTATACTGATTTTCTATTGGCTGAAGGATGAGTAGTGGGATTACACTGTTGAGATTTGGTAATTAATGGAATGGCGGCTAGTGGACAATGAGTTGGCAATCCATGTTCCATATTTCTTGGCTTCTCATTGGTTGTAAGCATATCACACGGATCAAACTTGTATATCTTTCCAAAATTGGCAGAATGAACCCCTCAACTTTGGCAGATTGTATTCTTTAGCTAGTAACTTCATTTTAATGGCATTTTTGGTCCTTCCACTTGCATTCTTGAATACTTTGATCCTTTGACTGAGTTGACTTGAGAGTTGACCAAATTTGACTATGATCTTGACTTTTACATATTTACACTTCTAGTCCTTCATCTTTGGCAGTTTGTCAAGATAGGTCCTTTGTCTTCAAAGTCTTGTCACTTTTGATCCTCTTTTGTATTTTTCATCAAATAAAGCTTGATTTTCCTTTGTTTGCTTGAAAATGTATACTTCTTACCTATTTGAGCACAAATACAAAACATACCACATAATTCCGCTTTATAGCACAAAGTTTGGGTATTTTTATTGTATTTTAGGGTGATTTGTTCATAAATTGATATGAGTTTTTGCTCATATCAACATGTTTTCTAACTAAGGCTTCTAATGATGAGTCTAACTTATGGCATATGAGGTTAGGTCATGTGAATTTCAAGAATCTTAACAGATTAGTGAATAGAAATTTGGTTAGAGGGTTACCTAATAAATCTTTTCAAAATGATTTCACATGTGCTGCTTGTCAAAAAGGTAAAAAAACATAGAACCTCTTGTGATACCAAGACTGTCAATACTGTGACAAAGTCTTTGCAACTTTTGCATATGGATTTGTTTGGTCTAGTTTCTATAAGAACCATTAGTCATAAGATCTTTTGTCTAGTCATAACTGATGATTATAGTAGATTCAGTTGGGTTTTCTTTTTAGCTCTTAAGAGTGAAACCAATGAATTACTTAAGGATTTTATCACTTTATTTGAAAAGAAGTTCACTAAAAGAGTCTTAATCATTAGGACAGATAATGGGACAGAATTCAAGAATGCTGAATTTGATGAATTTTGTAGGTCTAAAGGAATTAAGAGACAATTTAGTAATCCTAGGACTCCACAACAAAATGGAGTAGCTGAAAGAAATAATAGGACACTAATTGAGGCTGCTAGAACTATGCTGGCTGATTCTCTTTTGCCAAATACATTTTAGGCAGAAGCAATCAATACTGCATGTTATGTGTTAAATAGAGTCTTAGTGACCAAGCCTCAAAACAAGACACCTTATGAACTTTTGACTGGTATTAAGCCAACCATAAGTCATTTAAGACCTTTTGGGTGTCATATGTCTATACTAAATACTCTTGATCATTTGGGGAAGTTTGATTGAAAATCAGATCCAAGATATCTTGTAGGATATTCATTGTAAAGTAAAGCATATAGGGTTTACAATTTGGCATCTAAAAAGGTTGAAGAAAATGCCCATGTTAATTTCTTAGAAAATAAACCTAATGTCCCAGGAATAGGTTATGCTTGGATGTTTGATTTAGATTATCTAACTAATTCCATGGATTACTATTCTGTGCAAAAAGATTGTCAAACTAACAATGCAGGTGAGGAGTATGGCACAACCAAGATAGGTACTCAAGGAGAATCTTCTTCATCAGATGATGATGTTCACATCTATGTACCTAGTATGCCTACTGTTACTCCCATGTCTGCTACTCCCCAGAAGCAAACTATTGCATCAACAGATGATCAAGCCTCCCAAGAGCTTTAGAGGCTTCAAGATCAAGAAAAGAATGCTACATCTTCTAATAAGCATTCAGGAGAAGAATCTTTTGAGTCACAACACTCAGCAGTACATACTACACCTAGCGGTATCTCATCTGCAAGTATTGCTAAGTCAAAATCTGCAAAGTCTGCTGATTCATTAGAAGATATGTTACAAGCTATGGACGATGAAGACATGTATGCTAGTCCAGCTAAAGGAATCTTCTCCAAAGCTTCCTATGTTGAGTAGGGTGCAGTAACTGATTTCAACCATTTGGAAACTAAAATTCCAGTCAGTTTTATTCCCACTCATAAAGTCAACAACAACCATCCTACTACTCAAATCATTGGAAATCCGAAGTTTGCTGTACAAACCAGAAGACAACTTCAAGCCAATACTAAAACTCATGCACTTGTGAGTTATGTCAAACAACAGCAGAGAACCAATCATAAGGATACTCAGCATTATTTGTTTGCCTGTTTCTTATCACAAATAGAGCCCAAGAACATTTCTCAAGCTCTTGATGAAGAAAGTTGGGTAGATGCCATGCAAGAAGAATTAACACAATTTGAGCTACAAAAGGTTTGGATTCTTGTGTTTTCGACATATATATTAAATAACTTGCTAAAAAATGGTTATTAAAATGCACCGCTGTCGCTTCGCTCGTTACGATTGACGATTTTTAGTGAGAAGTTTGGATTTTGGGATACGTTCAATTTTGAACGTTATTTTTCTTGTTAAAAAATAAAAAACATATAAAAAAAATCAAAAACATAAAAAAATCAAAAACTTAAAAATAAAAAAAATATAAAAATCATCAAAAGCAAATTCTTTCCTAAGATTTGCCCCAAAAAATTAAAAAAAATCCAAAAAGTAATACTTTTCCTAAAGTATTACACCAAAAATATATTAAGTATTATTATTTTTCTTATTTCGATTTATCTTGATTTTTATTGTGAATATATTTTTCCTATAAAATAAAAAATAAAAAAAAATTTATTTTTACTATAGATATTACGTATAAGAACCCCAATATACAATATTTCCATAAGTATTGCTTGCAATACCCCGTATTTGGAGGCGTTCCGGTTCCTTATACGTCTAACGATCAAACAAAAATAAAGGCAAAAATAGATAAATACTTTCGTTAAGCAATAATTTGAAAAATACGAACTTTAAGTTGAATAGAAAGGCGACGTGCTATAAAAGACCGTATAAGGGAAGCTAGGTACTTAAGTGCTTCACGCCACCTCATTCCCCCCGTTCACTTGTAAGTATTTTGAGAAGGAAGGCTCATCGAGGGTTTTGCCACCCAAGTAGTATTACATATATATTTTTTGTAGCTTTTTAATATTGAACCTCGAGAGGGATAATTCCTTTCCTCTCAAAGTCGACCGAGGTCTTCTACCCCATTCCTCGAGTTTAGTTGTATACGCACTCGCGCGCATGCACACATACCGAGTGATGTACCGAATACTTCTAATTCATCCAAAAAGAAGAAGAAGAACAAAAAGACCGTCAATCAAGCCTATCCCGGGAATCGAGCTTTCAACAATATGATGGTAATGGATAACCGACCTATGATCGAGATTTTGCAATCACACGTTGAGGGAAACAATGACGCTATCGTTGTCCCCGCAATTGGAGCAAATAATTTTGAAATTAAAACGGGTTTTATTCAGATGGTTTTCGCTACATCATTTTTGGGTCGTTCCCAAGATGACCCTCATGATCATATTAATAGATTCATCCATTTGACTAATACGGTGAAATACAATGGGGTTACTCAAGAGGCAATACGTTTGTTGCTCTTTACTTTTTCCCTCGAGGGACAAGCCCGGATTTGGCTTGATAAGGAACCACCCCAAAGTATTCTTACATGGGCGGATTTAGAGACCAAGTTCATTAACTACTTTTTCCCACCATCACGGACCACCTCTTTAAGGAATGACATCATTACCTTTGAACAAAAATATGGGGAAACTTTTAGTGAGTCTTGGGATAGATTTAAGGAGCTTTTGAGAAAGTGTCCTCAACATGGTTTTACTAAAGTTCATTAAATTAATACTTTTTACAATGGATTAATTTTGAATGACCAAGACTCACTAAATAGTGCTTAGGGAGGGGGGGATATTTTGGTTAAATCAATGAATGATGCTTGGAATATGATTGAAAACAAGGCAAAAGTTCAAACCAAGAGTGTAAGGGATACAATGGCTAGTGCTAGTGATAATGAGGTGACTAATCAAATTAAGGAGCTTACTTCAATTGTGAAACAACTTGCTTTAAGAGATAACCCTCCCACTACACATGTACATGATTTAAATGATACTTTTGAAAATTTTGAAACTTGTGGTGGACCTCATTCATACTATAATTGTGACAAGGTTTACAATCAACAACAAGAATTTTATGCTTACAATTCCAGTAAAAATGAGAGGGTTCACTTTAAACCGAATGTTGATGTTAACCATTTGTCTTATAAGAGTACTAACTATTTGGCTCCCCCGGGTTTTGTAGCTCCACAACGACCACCCCCACCCGCCCAAAATACCCAATATCAAAATATGAACCAAGGTCCTCAAAGGGGTATTTTTCAAGGGAATTCAAATGCAACGGGTTCTAACCAAAATCAAGGGAATTATCAAGGGCAAAACCAAGGGTTTAATAATCAAAATCAAGGCTTTAATAACCAAGGTTTTCAAAAACAAGGTTTTCAAAATCAAGGTTTTCAAAATTATAATCAATATCAAAACCAAGGTTTTCCTAATCAAGGGTTTAACAATCAAGGGTACAATATGCCTAATCCTCAAATTGACTTCGTTCTTCAAAAATTGAACGAACATGAGAAAACCATGAAACAAATGCAAGAGTCCACCGAAATTCGTGCAAATGTTACAAGCCCTTAGACCCCAAGAAACCTTACCTTATAATACCGAGACTAACCCTCGTGCTAATGTGAGTGCTATTAATACTCGAAGTGGAGCCACTTTAGTGGGACCTTCCATCTCTTCGCCCATAAAGGAGAGACAAGGCCCGGAGGTCATAATGAGTAATCCTACTCCCCCTTCGGTGATACCTCCCACTACCACTCCTAGTACTAGTTCTCCATTGCCTAATGAGCTTAACCCTAAGGTTGTTCAAGAAAGCGAGTCATTCTCCTTCTCAAACTTCAACTTCAAAGCCCAATATCCCTTATCCCTCTAGGTTGGACAAGGCTAAGTTGCTTACCAAAGATGACGTTCACGTTTCCAACTTTTTGAAAATGATTTCCCAAGTGAATGTTAACATTAGCCTTATTGAAGCACTGCTCAAATGCCTAAATTTGTGAAAATGTTCAAAGATTTGCTCAAAAAGAAAGAAAAAATGGTAGAGCTCGTTAACACTCGTTTAAATGAGAATTGTTCCGCGATTCTTCTCAAAGAGCTTCCCGAAAAGCTAGGAGATCCCGGACGATTCGTGTTACCTTGCTCGTTTCCTCAAATTGATGATTGTATGGCTTTAGCGGATCTCAGTGCTAGCATCAATCTTATGCCACTCTCGGTATGGAAATAATTATCATTACCCAACCTTGTACCGACTCGCATGAATCTCGAGTTAGTTAATAGAACTCTCGCATACCCTGTTGGTATTGCAGAAGACCTTTTTGTTCGGGTTGGTACATTCACTTTCCCCGTGGACTTTGTCGTCGTCGACTATGAGATGGATCCTCATATTCCGTTAATACTTGGTAGACCATTCTTACGATTCGAAAAAGCATTAGTTGATGTGGCCGAAGGGGAGTTAATTCTTAGGGTTAGGGATGAACAACAAGTTTTAAAAATGGTAAAATCACAACTAAATCAAATGGAAAAGAGTCGGTCAATATGATTGATGTTCTTAATTATGATAATGAAGAGATTTTTATTAATCCTTTTGGAATTAAAAAGTCTAATCAAAATGATTTTGTGATAACTTCATCCCTTTTCTTAGAGTCTCAAATTTTTGAAACTCCTATTTATGATACTTATAGTGATGACACTTCTTTAAGTGATCACACTATCTTCGGTTTAGACGACCCACCTTTTGACCCACCCACTTTTGATCCACCAATCTTTGATGATTACGATGATGACACTTCTTTAAGTGATCTCATTATTTTTGATGACCCACCTCGTGACCTTAACCTCATATCTCTATGAGTGATTCTTCCATTATAGAGACTCCTTTTAACTTTTATACCCCAATTTTAGAAGTCATGACTTTTGAGGAGGATCCTCCACTCTTAGAGATCATTCCTACTTTAGAGGATATTTCATTTGAGGAGGATTTAGATATCTTTCAAAATACATATTTTCCTCACGAGGATGAGTTTTCCTATGACTCCAATGATACTTATGTTTTCACATCGAGTTTGGAAGAGGACGACTTTCCCACTTTGGATTATGATGACATTTTGAGCTTTAATGTCAACACCTCTTGTTATTTTCCCGTTAAGGAACCGGTGTTTGATCCCGGAATAGAGACTTTTGTGCTATCATTGCCATATCACCATACCACCCTTTCCTTTAAGGTATTGTTGCCTAAGGATACCCCACTCGACTTATACTTGTATGATTTTACCACCATGGGGTTTATTTCCTTTCGTAATGGAAATTATGTGTTTGACCCGGGTGGACCTTCGTGGGGTTTTCCTTATATGAGTGTGCTTCACCCTTTATCATGGAGAGATTTTCCTCCCTTGGAAATCTTGGTTTTTCCATGGTTTACCCATTTAAATGATGATATTCGGGGAATCGAGTCGAGCTAGAGACTCATGATAAAAATCAAGCATCGTTTAACTAGGATAGATTTTTACCTTTTCCACCATTTCCGCCTTTTTAACCTTCACCCATTTCCACCAATAAGTGTAGGGGATCCAAGTAGGTTGTGTTTTGTGATGTTGTGTAGGGACATGTGCTTTAATGATCCATTTTTGGTGCTTTTGACGCGACCCGTGATCCCGTGTACCCATGATACCGGTTATTTTTGTTATTGTGATTCGATTTCATATATATAATAAGTTGAATAAATGTAATCACTTTAGTTGTCTGTTCCTTAGCAAGATTTAAACAACATGCACAATGTCCTAAATGTAGGGCAGTTTACTTCCACATGCTTAAACATTGAGGACAATGTTTATATTAAGTGTAGGGAGACTTCTATCGAAGTAATAAGTGGGCTTTTCCATAAATATGTCGTCATTTTAACCGGAAAATTAATATTTTTTTCACGTTTTTCAAAATTTTTGATCTATTTTGGCCTAGTAGTATTTTTCATTTAATTTATTTTATCTACTTTCCTTTTTTATCACCATCATATGTATATATTCCATAATAAAGTCAAAAATAAAAAAAATGAATAAAAAAATGGTTTTAACAAGTTTAGACGTCTTTGATATATTAGGCCCGTCGTGAATATTTTGACTCAACCCGAGTTTAGTTATTTCAGTTACTCTCGCTAGTATCCATAACCATATGGACCTTAATTGGTTTATTAGGCTAAGCATCCACGAGTCTCATTACTTGATATTTTAAATTGTGGAGAACGAGAGATGATAGAGTTGATAATAAGTTTAAAGGTTAATTCTTCCTTATATGGGTTTTCGTGGCTCTTTCTTCACGCTTAAATATTTAATTGCTTAATAAATGAGGATTTTTGCGGTTTAGATTCGATATTTTAGCTCTTAAATAATTCTTTTATTTCCTTGTAATTAAAACATGAACACATTGAGGATGCCAGCGTTGTGGACTTCCGACTAAGGTGGCTCATAACCACTAAGTAGGAGGTATTCAGACCATGGGACCATGGAATTGGCCTACTATATATATCATAAATAAAGAAGAATAAGATTAAAACATGATCTCAAGGAGCCTTAGGGTGTGGGACATGTAGCACGAACCTTGTCATTAGAGCCTTAGGGTGTATGGCATGGTAAGTGTTTAATAAAAATTGATAAATAATCAATTCTCTTGTTTGTGGTTCAAGGAGCCTTAGGGTGTGGATCATAGATAAGGAGCACTTTTACATCTTAAAGAGCCTAAGGGTATATGATGTGAGTTTGATAAACTCCACTATAAAGTCAACATGACTATGGAGGAAATAATAATAAGTAGCACTATTGGCCAAATTTCGGATCCGAGAATTTATTCCCTAAATCGTATTAAATTATCCTTGATGTGGGCTTACTTTAGTGACGATGTTTTTGAGGACGAGGTTAGGTTCTAAGTGTCGGGTTTGCACCGTTTTGCCTTCATTTTTGGACTAATAATTATTTAATAAGTCAATGAGCCTACGGGTGAATGACAATCTTTAAAATCTAGAGATACAACTTAGGAATAATGGAGAAGGATTTTCAAAATTTCTTATATAAGTGGTTTTAACTTGAGAACTTATGGTAAACAATGATCTTGTTTTTATGCTTGGTATAGGGAACGTGAAACTTGAGGGTGATTAATATTCATGACACCAAAGCCCTAATTTAAGTCTTAGATTTCTTTACAAGTTTCTTCCATCAAACAATTTCAAAGTTAATAAATTGAATGGAAATTGTTATATCTTTTGCTTCCTTGAATAAAGTTTTTATCTTTTCATCGTACTTTAGTTTCTTTTATTGTAGTAGTAGTAGTATATCGTAATAAAGGCTGAGATGGGTTAATTATGATGAAAAATGTAAATTTATGCTTTAAAATTGTGCATTGCATGGGGACATTGCAATTGTCAAGTGTAGGGGATTTAATAAGTGTGTAAACACTTATCCTTTTACCACTTAAAACAAGCAAAAACCAAACCAAAACGTGTATTTAATAACGTAAAAGCCGGAATTACGCGTGGTTTTGTGCTTTTGTGTGAAATAGGTACAAAAGATCATAAATAAAGAAAAAACGGGATTTCACGGACGTCATCGAAGAAAAAGGTCAAAGATAAAACTCAATGGACCAAAAGTGCCAAAAGAATGCAGTTTGGAGGGCTAAGGAAGAAGATTTGATGAAGATTTTACAACAAGGACCATTTTTGCTATTCTCCAAAATCATCCACTAATAAACCACATGGAAGAGCACAAAATTATGAAGCCAACGATCCCGACCTCGCATCGTAACTCCTCACGGTTTGTTCTCTATGAATTTTTTAAGTTTAATTAGTTTTTAAATTAAATAAATAGTTTTTAATAAATAAATAATAAATAAATAATAAATAAAAAATATATTTTCATAAATTAATAAAAAAATAATAAAAATAAAAGTTTTTAATTTTATAATAGTTAGTTTAGTATTGAAATAATTAATTTTGATTTTAAAATTTTAGTCTTAGTAGTTTTATTTTTATCTATTTTTAAACTAACACAAAAATATTAAAAAGAAAAAAATAGTATGTGTGTTTCTTTTGTGAGTAATTAGGTGCATGTTTCTAGAAGATTAAAGATGGTGGAGTTGGTTAAAGTAAATTAATCAAGAGCCATTGAATAAAAGAATAATGAAATGTGAAGATGGTGATCCATGTGAAGTGCTCCCATTGGTCTATCTAAAAGTATATTTCATCTTATTGGTGGAAACACATCATCACCTACCAAATGATCAAGGTGCCCTCAAGTTAAAGAAGAGAAGGTGATTAAAAGCCTGAAAAGACTAATCTACCTCAAGCACATTGACTTCAACTATAAATAGCACATCATTCTTCTTCATTTTATATATATATTTTAGGTAGCTAAATAATGTCAATTTTATTTCTTGTTTTTTAATGTATTTTCCTTCCAAGCTTTGTACTAGCTTATTTATTAATCTTTTTCATATTAATAAAATTAAAGTTTTAGCTTAATCTCTTAGCTTATTCTCATTCTTCCTTTCTTTTTTACTTTTCTTTATAATCTAGCTTATTATTTGGGATAAGTTTCATAACTTTTTCCTAATAAGTTAGATTTATATACAAGCTTATTTCAAGCTTATTGTCGCCTTATTTATCTAGATCTAGCTTATTGTTGGTGTAATTATTTAATTAGCTTTTTAGCTTTTTAAATCTCATAAGTTCTAAGCTTAGGCTTACAACTTATTTATAAGCTAGCTTTTTATTTAAGTACTTTTAGTTTATATCTATTAGTTTAAAGTTTTAAAAATTAAAAATACTTTCATAAAACCAAAAAAATAGTTAGATCTATTAGTTTTTTATATTAATTAATTTAGATCTATAAGTTTTAAGCATTAATAATTAATATATTTTTATAAAACATAAAAAATATTCTAGATCTATTAGTCTTATTTGAATCTCTTTATATAATATTAATTGTTGCTTATTATTGTTCTAACCTCTTGTGTTTTTGTGATATTGGCGATCGATTCATCAAGTTTGGTAGAGAGCTTATGGTTGATTAATTTGGTTCGAGTTTGATATGGTTGATTAATTTGGTTCGAGTTTGATTTGGTTGGCCGTGTACTTTACGGGCCGTATTTTGTTGCTTTTGGGAGGCCGGGTACTTTACGGGCCATGTGTTGTTGATTTTGTTGATGTTGTTTTAGTACGTTATCTTCAGACTACGGGTACTAAAGTTCTCCTTTTTATTTTTCTAGCTTAATCGCGTTAGTTTTATTAATTAGATCGTTATAGTTTAAATTGTTTTTAATAAAATTATATTTTTCATAAAAAACCGGTTTAATTAGTTTTAGTTATTATTATTGTTTTAAAATATAGATTTAAAAGTTTTAAAAATTAGATTTCATTTAGATAAACTCATTATTAGTAAAAAGTTTACACCTTTTTGTGATTATTAAGCTTATTAGTATATAAAGCTTGTAGCTTTATCATCTAAAAAGATTAATAAGCTTAAAAGGTTGAAGCTTTATGCTTTATTTTTAAGTTTATCTTTGTGATTTCATTTTTTGTCACTTTTATTTTACTATTACGTGCTTGCATTTAGATTAATTTTGCATTTAGATTTATTTTTAATTATAGTTTATTTTTGTTGCATCTAGATCTATATTTGTAGTTTAATTTTACATTGCATTTTAGAGTAATTTTATGTGAATTAATTGCGCTTTTACTTTTATATAGTCCTTAGCCCACATATTTTCCCTATTTTTAGCTTAAATAGACATAGATTACCAAACAATTAACAATTAAATCTTGTGTTAAGTTGTTAATCAATTCGAGTCGAGTCGAGGAAAATCGAATCACCAAAAAATGTTATATTAATGCCATGCAAGAAGAATTAACATAATTTGAGCTACAAAAGGTTTGGATTCTTGTGGATCTTCCCTCAGGAAAAAGAGTTATTGGTACTAGATGGGTTTTCAGGAACAAGAAGGATGAAAGAGGAGTTGCTGTGAGGAACAAGGCAAGGCTTGTTGCTCAAGGCTATAGACAGGAAGAAGGGATAGACTATGATGAGGTTTTTGCATCAGTGGCAAGGATAGAAGCCATTAGGTTATTTTTGGCCTTTGCATCATATATTGGTTTTATAGTCTATCAGATGGATGTGAAAAGTGCCTTTCTTTAAGGTACTATTTCAGAGGAGGTATATGTTTCACAACCTCCAGGTTTTGTAGATCCTAAGTTCCCCAACAAAGTCTACAAGGTTATCAAAGCACTTTATGGTCTGCATCAAGCTCCAAGGGCTTGGTATGCCACTTTATCCAATTTTCTCTTAGAACATGGATATAGGAGAGGGACCATTGACAAAACTCTGTTCATCAAGAAGAATGCTAAGGATATTATTCTAGTGCAAGTCTATGTTGATGACATTATTTTTGGTTCAACCAAGAAATCATGGTGTGAAGAGTTTGAGGCTTTGATGAAAGGAAGATTTCAGATGAGTTCTATGGGAGAACTTACTTTCTTTTTGGGACTACAAGTCAAACAAAGGAAAGATGGAATATTTATCAGTCAAGATAAATATGTTGCTGAAATCTTGAAAAAGTTTTTATGTATGGATTCAAGGAGTACAAGCACACCTTTTGAAGCTAAGAAGTCTTTATCAAAATATGAACATGGTGAAAATGTTGATATTCATCTATACATATCAATTATTGGTTCATTGATGTATCTTACTCCTTCAAGACCAGACATTATGTTTGCTGTGTGTGCCTGTTCAAGGTTCCAAGTTAATCCAAAGGTTCACATCTACATGCTGTGAAGAGGATTTTTAAGTATCTTAAAAGTCAACCTAATTTAGGATTATGGTATCCTAGAGATTCAACCTTTAAATTGGAAGCTTACTCAGATAGTGATTATGCTGGAGCTAATCATGATAGGAAATCCACAACAGGAGGTTGTCAATTCCTAGGCAGAAGACTCATATCATGACAGTGTAAGAAGCAAACCATTGTTGCTACTTCTACAACTGAAGCTGAATATGTAGCTGTTGCTCATTGCTGTGGACAAGTACTTTGGATTCAAAATCAGTTGTTAGATTATGGGTTCAACTTCATGAACACCAAGATTTACATTGATAATGAAAGTACTATATGCATTGTCAAGAATCTAGTATTTCACTCCAAGACCAAGCACATTGAAATAAGACATCACTTCATAAGAGATGCCTATGACAAGAAGCTTATTCAAGTCTTGAAGATTCATACAGAAAACAATGTGGCTGATTTGTTGACCAAGGCATTTGATGCAAAGAGATTTGAGTTCTTGGTGACACATATTGGTATGCTCAACCAATAGACTACTGCATATGTTGAGGGGAGGTATTAGCTGTATAATTTTATGCTAATTTTTATTGTATAGTGTATGTTTTTGATGTGCTTGCAGGTTGATAGAATAAGATAAAAGAGGTTATAATGATAGTGGAATGCATGAACTGGTCAAAATTGTGAGGTACCGTTATGGATCCAAGTACCGCTAGCACAAATCTAAGTACCGAGTATGTTCCATGTACCGCTAGATGTCCGTTGTACCGTTAAGGGTCTCTTTTGTAAATTTGGCGGTTTCTTCGCGCTTAGGTTTGTTATTTACATACATACTTACTCCAATTATACAAATGATTCACCTAATCTTTTATTCTTATCTCTTAATTCTATAACCTTCTCTCTAATTTTTCGATCATCAAAAATACTAATGGCTGCTTTATAAGTGATCTCTAAGCATAATTTGGTTGCAAATCTTGCTCTAAATGATGACTCTCTTGGGTTCCATGAGATTCTTGGATTCTTATCTCGAAGTCATATTCGTTTCGCACTCACTATAAGTCCCATTGTCTCTGTTCCCACTGTTGAATAATTTTGGAACACTGTTGTGCTAGGTACTCGGTTTGATCAACCTTGCATTAAGGCTAGGGTAAATCATAGAAATATCTATGTAACTGAGGTACTGCTAAGGGCTAGTTTGAGATTAAATTATGAAAATGGACTTAGTATGCTTAATAATACAGAGATACATGATGGCCTTGTAGCCATGAGTTATGAGGGTGGTAGAGAAAGTCTTACTTACTTTAAAGCTTTGTTTTCACCACAATGGAAATTGATTTTTCATGCCATTATTCACTGTTTAAGCTCCAAAAGTACTTCTTTTGATCAAATTCCTGCTGTATTGGCATCAGCTGGTATTTGTCTAGCAAATAACAGGGTTTTCAATTTTTCAAGATTAATTTTTGAAGGCATGACTAGAAATTTGGAAGGAAATAAGAAGTTTTTAATGTATCCTAGATTCATTCAGACTTTAATTAATGACCAAATCCCTAACCTACCAGAGTTAACAAATACATGGGATGTTCCTACCTTCACAAAGAGAAATTTCTCTTTCTTGACCAAACAAGGCAATGCCTTTACAGGAATTGTTACACCATTATTTGCTCATATGTTAGCCCAACCTGCCAACCAAGAAGGTGAGGAACCTACCAATGCTAGTGCTTCTCAGCAAACTCCTTTTAACCAGAGTTCCCAATCCTCAGAAGATTCTCAATCTTCTTCTCACAATATTGGTGTTCAACCAACTACTGATGAGATGATCCATACACCTGCTGCTTCCATTGCTGCTAGTGGTTCACCACAAGAACAGGCACCAGAGGTGACGGGTGTTTCAAATTTAACTGCTTTATGTATTAGTTTGTCCCAACAGGTACATGTGTTGCAAAAGGAAAAGCTTGTTTAAGACAAGAAAATTGCTGCATTGGAGGCCAACCTAATCAAGTTGAGGAATAAAGTATCCCCTTGGATGAGGCAGAATAGGTCTATTCAGAAAGCTGCACTTAAAAAGCAAAGGTTCAGAAACCACAAGAAAAGGCAAGTGAATGCAACCAAACAAGAGAGGAATTATGAAGAACATATACCTTCTTCTGATAATCAAACAAGGGTCTCTGGAAATGACATCAATTTTGAATTGGATGATGATGTCATTGGAAATTATGAAGAAGGAACTGGTTTAGAGACTGGTGTAGATGAACCTACTAACATGGAGTTTCAACAGGAAGAACCACAACCTACTCATGAGGAACCACAAATTGAAGAAATAGTGGTAACTCAGCCAGAGCCACAACCTCAATCACCACAACTTCAAGTAAATTGGAGTACTTTCTATGAGAAGTTGGAGGAGATTAATGTTCAATTTCCTATATCTTCAACTCCACCACAAAGACACTTCTGGTTTCACAAGAAACAGTCTTTGCAAGTACTGTCAAGATCAAGAGTGAGCTATGGATCAGACAAGACTAAAGAGGTACAAGTTGAAAGGATAGCTTCAGTGGAAGAAAGGGTATCTGGAGATACACAAGTGATTGAAGAAACAAGTGTGTCTAACACTAGTGAAGTCAACATTGTTGAAGATCCAAGTACTGCTAGGCCAACTAAGCTGACTACAAGTACCGCTAACATTGTTGAAGACCCAAGTACTGCTAAGCCAACTAAGCCGACTACAAGTACCGCTGATGATCATCCTTCACTAGAAAGTCAAACTCCTTTTGGAGAGGATGAGACTTTAGCCCAAATACTGCTTGATCTAAGAGAAAAGAGTTCAGCTGAAAAAGCAAAACAAGCAGAGTTTGAGAAGAAGACACAACAAGAAGTTCTTGCCAAAAACGATCAAACTAAAGGTAAGAAAGTTCAAGCTTCTCATCCCAATAAAGGTATAGTTATTCAACAGCAAGCTGATGAAGAAAGACCTTCCAAGCTGAAGAAGAAGTTACCAAAGATTAATCCAAAGGATAAGGGAAAGAATCAAATACAATCAGAATTTGAAAATGAAAGTGATTCAGATGAATATATCAGCAAAGTCATGTATAGATTTAATCAATTGGACCATGATGAGGAATATGCTCTTAGAATGCAAGCTTAAATTCGTGAATAATACTTACAAGAGGAACTTGCAGCAAAGCAGCATTTGCTAGAAGCTAGGAGAATACAGCAAGAATGGAACATACAAGAGTATGATAGGATTCAAGCTGAATTACATGCAAGTGAGCTTTTTACAGATTCATTGATAGCTGAAGAAAGAGATGCTTATGATGAAGAAGAGAAATCAAAGTTGATTGATGATCTGGTAAGGGAGCAACAAAGATTCTTTGCTGAGAAAAGAAGAAGAGAAAAGATTAAGCCTCCAACTACCATGCAGATTAGGAATCAAATGATGACATTTCTCAAAAAGTTAAGCATTTCACTCATACTCAACTGGTCAAGAAGAATTTTGAAGAAATTAAGACTTTGTATGAACAACATAAAAGAGCTGAATTAAATTTTGTTGAGATTGGATCTGAAGCAGATAGGATAGCTGTTGAAGAAGCTAGAAGACATCTGCAACAACAAAGGCAATTTGGAAGTGCTCCTAGAATTGAGCCAAGTACTGCTGAACATACTACAACATCTCCACCTATCAAGACCACATATGTGAGGAAGAATATAAAGGAGAAGGTAAGTTCAAAAGAGGAAGAGACTACTCAAAGAATGAATGAAGGAGATAAATCTCAAGATGTTGATCAAACTGAAAATGTACAAGCAGTACATACACAGTCAACAATACATACTAAAGAAACGGTACATACAAACTTGGAAGAAGGTTCAATGGAATTTGAAGGAATCTCCAAGGGTGTTAAGAGGAAAATATCAACAAAGAAGAAGCAGAAAGTCAAGAAAAAGGCTAAAACAACAATAGAAGATAGTGATGATGATGAGAGTTTGAAAAAGTACTTGAAGATAGTAAGTTTTAAAGATCAATGTATTGATACAGAGATTTTTAGAAAGAGATCATCCATTGCTAGATGGATATACACTAAGGATCAAGGACTGGAAGCTAATGGAATACAAAGAACTGATAGCACAACAAGGATGTTCTGACTTTTGGAAGATATTCTTCACATTCTTGACAGACAAGATATTTAAGATCTTTTCAGGTTAGTTCAAGAAGCCACTACAGGTAAAACTGAGGTATCACTATTATACAATGAATTACTCTTCATGTATGAGCCACACAACTGTGATCAGAAAATCTTGAAGGTATTAGAGAATCAGGTTCTTGTTACTGGAGATATTATAGGTCATGTGGATTGCATATTTTGGATATAGATGATGTTACTTACTATATGCTACAAGAGAAGAGATATCCATTTGAGAGAAGATTGTTAGAGAGTATGTTGGAACAACAATTAGAAGTCTCAAAAGAGTCTGTTGGTGCTTTGGAGTTGATCAAAATGGTTAAACAACAAATCAAGGATTTGGAGCAAGAGGAAGAAGTTGAGAAAGAGCCTCAAGTATTTGACTTTCAGTCACACTTCACAAATGGTTCTCAGTTCACCATGTCTAACACACATAAGAACTGGCTATACATAAGCAAACGGTTGGTAAAGACTTCTTAAATCCATTGAAAGCTGGTAGTTTGCTAAAAACTATATGGTTCTGACTCACCTTGTTTTGAGACAAAGAGTTAGTTAGTCCTAGACAAACAGTACTAGGTAAAGACCTAATCAAATCCGTTGATGGTTGACAATTTACCAAAAATTGTAGGGTTATCAGTATACCTTATTCATTATGAATAAAGTATTGGCTATTCCAGAGGGTACGGCTAACTGGTAAAGCATATATCAAATTCGTTGATAGCTGATGATTTGCTAAAAATCATGAAGCCAATACAGATTGGTTTTTGTTGATAACTGTTTTATTTCTGTTGGGAATAAAATGTAGCCAATACACTTGGATGCTGACAAGAGCAATCTGGACGTTGATAAGAAGAAATGAAGCGTTGACATGACAAGCGTTGACAGGAAGAAGTCAACCGTTGATAAGAAGAAGTCAAGCACTGATAGAAGACTTAGTTTACACGTATTATGTTTCTAGTATGTTTCTAGTAAAGATATGTTCGACAATGTATTTCTTATGTTTATCTTTACCTAAAATAGCTGATACGTAGACTCTTGTACAGGGCTCCTTAATATATAAAAGGAGGCCTTTAGGTTATAAGTTATATATAGGTTCTACACTTTCATTGTACGTAAGTTTGATTTATCAATCAAAGTGAATGTTTGGTTTATACAGTTTGTGTGTTCTTGTTTAAGTATTAATTCCGCATAATACTTGAATTGTTACATATACAACAAAGTTTCTCTACGTGTTTAACTTGATTTAATCTCGTTTACACAAGCTAAATCGATCTAAGTTTGGGATCAACAAGTGGTATCAGAGCTTGTTGAGAAACTTTGATCTAAAGAACACAAAAACCCTAAATCGCCAAAAACCCTAATTTTCAAGAAACCCTAAAACTAAAACTCCATGTCTACTCCAGAGTTAACCTCATCCTCCTCCTCAACCCCTAACATCAAGATTCCCATGCTAGACCCAGACAACTTTGAGCTGTGGAAGTTTAACTTTGAATAGTATCTTCAAATCCATGCCCACGCCCTATGGGAAATTGTTGAATATGGAAACACATTCAATAAGGCTGCCAAGATTGCAGCTGCAATCTTGGTAAGATCAACTCCAGACTCTACAGAAGAGGATCAAAAAGAAAAACCTGAAGATGGAAGAGTTGTCTCAGTTGAGGACGTTGGAAAAAGAAGGAATGACATGAAAACCCTAAGAATCCTCAAACTCTCTTTGGGACAAGCCAATCAGCTCAAGTATAGAGGCTATGATTCTGCAAAAGATCTATGGGCAGCCCTTGAAGCTGCTTATGGTGGTAATGCTGATACTGTATAAGAGAAAAAGAAGCAACTCTTGCATGAGTATGTTGTTTTCAAAGCTCAACCCAATGAAAAGCTAAGTGGAGTGAGAAGCAGACTTCTTGACATTACAAGCAAGTTGTCCTTTATGGGAACAGTTCTTGGTGATGTTGATATCATCACCACTTTTCTTAAAAGTCTTGGTGATTCATGGAAGATTCAAGCAAGGTCTATGATTGCTAATAATACTCACAAAAACTCCACTTTTGATGATGTTTACAATAAACTGAGGCTTGTAGAGAATGAAATCCTTTTGGATCAAGGAAGCAAGTCTACCAATGGAAACATGGCCTTCTTCTCACACAGTGAAGGTCAATTTGATCAAAGGGAGTCATACATGCACCCCGTTACTGTATCGTCTTGTGTCAATGCTGGATCAAGCTTTGTCAGCGCCTCTCATTCAAACGCTGACACATACAATGTTGACTCACCAAGAGTTAAGCCTGCTGGTATTGATCTAGATACTGTGTGTGCATACATTGCTTCATTGTCCAATGGTTCAGTTATTACATATGAGGACCTTGAGCAAATTAGTGATGAGCATTTGGAGGAGATGGACATAAAGTGGAATATGGCTCTTACAAGCATAAGGGCAAATATATTGAATCAGATATTTAAGAAGAAGATGACTTTTAATGCTAAGGACACTGCTAGATTTGATAAATCCAAGGTTTAGTGTTATAATTGTCATCGAATGGGACATTTTATGAGAGAATGTAGATCTCCAAGAAGATCTGATGTTGGAAAACCCTCAAGCCAGATCATCAAGGCTCAGGATTCCAAAGCTATGGTTGCTATGCAAGACATTGATGGTGTTGGCTGGGATTGGAGCTATTTGTCCAAGGATGAGGAATAAAACAAAGCTTTGGTTGCAGAAAAGGAAGAAGAAGAGCATGTTCACTATGCTCTCATGGCACACTCTTCATCTTCATCAGACAATGAGGTATATGATGATGCATATTGTAGTAAGGGTTGTCATCTAAACACTAAAAAACTTAACAAAGAAGTTTTAAAATTGACAACAGATGTGGTTAATGAAAGATGCAAGTTATCTAACTATCAACTTGCTCTTACTCAAACTGAAAAGACTGTAGCTGAGTATAAGAAAATGGAGTTTGACCTAAAAGATCTGTTAGCCCTATATTTTATATAGTCGAACAAGAATTTAATAGGTCATCTTAGTCGTTATTGGTCTTGTATTGTAATAGGTTAGTCGGGAAAACCAGGCTTGGTATTTAAGCTAATATTGTATAAGTTAGGGGCGTAAGCCCAAGCAAAGCCAAGCCCGACCCATGAACAAGCCCACTAAGTCCTTATGGCCGTGGCATATAAATACCCTCTTCCATGTGTGGAAGAGGGTGTTGGTTAGCATTTGTTTCTCTCTCTAAAAGTGTTTAATCATCCATAATCTCTCTTATTTCTCTCTCTACTTTTCTACTCTTTATCTCTCTAAATATCATCTTATATTGTGTTATGGATCAAAGTGGGATTAACATTTGGTATCAAGAACCTATAGTGGATAGGTGATTGAAGATTCGTGGTTCATGTTCTTATTGATTTCATAAGGTATTTGATCCAAATTTTTTTTGTGTTTTTTATTCTTTATTTTTTATACAAATCATCTACATAGTTGTGGTAGAGATTTGGTATTGTTTATTTGGGTAAAAACACAAAATTTTTGGGTTTTTGGATCAAATTTTGGCTTAAAGTTACGTTTTTTATAAGTTTGCTCCGAGAAACACGGGATATCGATCAATAAGTAGTAATTTCGGAAAAGGGTTTTGTTTTTCCGAAATTGTGGGCTTATTCCGAAGAAATTTTTCGGTAAAGGGTTTATTTCTCTGAAAAAGTTGTGTTTTTCCGAAAATGATTCCGAAGAAGTGGTTTTTCTCTGAAAAACTTTTATTCCGAAAAAGAGCATATTCCGAAGTTTTTTCCGAAGAAGGACATTTTCCGAAGATTATTCCGAAGAAGGACATTTTCCGAAGATTTTTTCGAAGAAGGTATTTTTCCGAAGTTTTTTCCGAAGAAAGGTATTTTCCGAAGATTTTTCCGAAGAAGGACATTTTCCGAAGATTTTTCCGAAGAAGGTATTTTTCCGAAGTTTTTTCCGAAGAAATGCATTTTCCGAAGATTTTTCCGAAGAAAGGCATTTTCCGAAGATTATTCCGAAAAAGGTGTTATTCCGAAGATTATTCTGAAAAAGGGTGTTTTTCCGAAATTTTCAATTTCTCTGAAGAAGTGCTTTATTCCGAAGATTTTCATTTCTCTGAAAATTTCACATATTCCGAAGATATCATTATTCCGAAAAACTTCATTTTTCTGAAAAGTTCAGTATTCCGAAAATTGAAGATTTTTACAAAAGTGAAAATTCGAGTGTTTTTTTTTTGCCTTGGAATTTTTAGTTTCTGGAGAGACAATTCCTAGGGGATTTTAACATCTTTTCTCAACAACATCAAACACACCTCATCACAACACATCCACTAAGATCCAAATCCATTCACAATCATCGACAATGTCTAACAGCAATATCAGCAATGCGACTGCAAATCAAATTCGTTTGGAACAAGGTGGCAATGGAAATCCACCTGTGCTCACTGCCGGTTGTTATGTTCAATGGAGATCTCGCTTTCTCAAATTTCTAGATGGAAAAGAGAACCGAACTGCTCTTCGTCACTGCCTTGAGAACCCACCTCCAGTTTTTAAATTCAGACCAATTACCACACAAGCAGAGGATGGTACTTCATCAACTATACGAGGTATGGAAGATTTCGACACATGTTCTGCTGAGAAAAAGAAACTCCTCCAAGCTGAAGCTGATGCTGTAAACTTTATACTCACTGGAATTGATAACGATATCTATTCCACAGTTGATGCATGTCCTAATGTTATGGAAATGTGGAATGGAATTCATCGATTGAAGCAAGGTGAGTCGATCAATGTTCAAGATCTCGAGACTAATCTACTTTGGGAGTTTGGAAAATTCACATATGAAGATGGTGAATCCATTGACTCATATTACTCGAGATTCTACAAAATTATGAATGAGCTAGTTAGAAATCAGTGCACCATCTCCAATTATCATGCCAATGTTTAGTTTCTACTTCAACTCAAACCGGAATGGCAAAGGTTTGTGACTTTGGTTAAACAAAGGGAAGATATCAAAACCATCTCCTATAAAAAACTTTATGATATCCTGAAACAACATCAGAATGAAGTGAATGAACTAAGGGCTGAAAAGGCAGAACGGTCTGCTAACTCTATTGCTTTTGTGGCTACTACTTCAAAAAAACCCGTACACCGTCAACAACCACCTACTCATTCCTCAAAGTCATCAAGCTCATCCACCAAACCTCCGGCTACTGCTAAAAAGACAAAAGCAATTCTCCCCACTCCACCTCCAAAGTATAACACCGAGTCAGATGGAGACAGTGATGATGAACAAACTTCAAGGGACAAGAAGATTGAAGAACTCATGTCTCTACTCACCACAACTTATAAGAAGATCTACAAACCTACCAATAACAACCTCAGATCATCATTCAATGCTCGATATAAGGAAGTTGATCATGCACCTAGGTATGATCGTGAGGCTAGGTATGATAATCAGAGGATGCCGAATCAAGTTGGGGCTAGAGATACTATGGGCACTCCGGTTGTGCAGAAGACTGGGATTCAATGCTTCAATTGCAAGGGATTTGGGCACATGGCTAGGGAATGCAAGAAGCCAAAACGGGTTAAGGATTCGGGATATCACAAGGAAAAGATGTTGCTGTGTAAGAAAGAAGAAGCAGGAATTCCACTCACAGCAGATGAAGTTGACTGGCGTGATGACACTGATGATGAAGCCGATGATCAAGAGCTAGAGGCACCTTATGTGTACATGGCAAAGATTCAAGAAGTGCTTCCAGAGACTGCTGATACTTCTGGACCTATATTTGATACTGAGCCAATTGAAAAGGTACCAACATATGATAACTATAATGTGTTTGCTAATGAACGACTGCATCCTGAGCAACCCGAAAGCATCAATGACACATATGTAATGGACACGGAGGATAGCAATATCTCTACGGATTCACAACATATGTGTAATGATGAAGGTAATGCTGCTCAGGATACTGACTCGGATGAGGACCGTGATTTGCTTGCGTCTATAATTGATTCTTTAAAACATGAAATTGAGGAAAACAAAGAGGCTAATAAACGTTTGAAGCAAGCAAACACATCCTTAGCCGAGGATATAGACAGGCTTAAAGAGTGTGATTATGTAAAATAAGCTGATCGACGGGTTGCGATAGCTAATGGTTTGGTATATGAACGTAAGGTGCTCAATGAACAATATTGTTCTGAAGTAACACACGAAATTCATATGACAAAACAAAAGATATTGGACCTTGAAGAACAACTGCTGCTACATAAACTCCAAATTACTGAATTACAGTCGGTTAACAAAGAACAAACTGAGCTTTATAAAACTCGTGAAGAAAAGGATATTGAAAAAATTCTTGCTTTGGAAAAGAGAGTCGACACGTTAAACAACATTGTTTACAAAATGGGTCAGTCTATTCAAACTATGAATATGCTCAATAGAAATATGAAAACGAGTTTTGTCAAGCCTGAATATCTCAAGAAAGTTCAAAGTACCAAGCCTGCTCTTTATGATATCGGTTGTTATGTTGATAATCTTGCTCTTATGCTTTCCCCTGACTGCGAAGAAATCATTCATCAACAAGAAGAAAGTCGATCAAACTTAAGTGATTTAATAAACCTTTCTGATTTAGATAATTATATTAAGTTTGTTCCTCAAAAAGAACTTTCCAAAGAACGAAAGATGTACAATAGTGTTCCACCACCAAGTGATGAACCCCAAAAGAAAGTTTCTTTAAAAAAGGAGTTTCAAAAAGCAATCAATTTTGTTAGAAAAACAAATTTCGGATGAAAAATGTAAATGGGATGAGAAAAGCAAAAGTGTTCAGCAATTTGAGTTTATAAAACAAAGGGTTTTAAATTTGTACAAAGGTGTCGTCGATTATGAAAAAGTTTCTTGGGATACCATTTGGAATATTAAACCTAATCCACAAGTAGAAGTCGTCATTCAACAATGCATTGTTCCAACCATTGATGATCTTTCAAAAAATGTGGAAATTTTTTATAATGCTCTCACTGAGGAAATGTTAACTGATTTAAGCTATGTCAAATCTCTTGAAGATGAAGTTGATTTTCTTCAAATTAAATTAAAGACACAAGAACACCAACTTTCTAACGAAATTGATCGACTTTCTAAGGAATACTTTTATGCTGACCATATGAATGCTATACTTGGTGTGTATACCGATCTTGATCAATATTGTCATGTAGCATGTCTAGTGTCAGAATCGGACGAGAAATGTCACAATCTTGAAGTAGAGCTTTCGAAACAAATTCAGTTATATAACAAACTTTCGAAAAGTTTTTCCCAACTTGAGAAACACTCCATTTCTCTTGAACTTGCTTTACAAAAAGGTGATAAATCTCATAATCATAAAAAGTGTCAAGAAATGGCAGCATCCTCGTTTCGTATTTTAAAAAATTTTGAAATAAAGGATTTGAAAGCTTAACTACAAGAAAGAGACATGGCAATCAGTGAGTTACAAAAGCTCATTGAGAAACTGAAAGGAAAGTCGGATTTAGGTAAACCATCCGCTGCTCGTCAACCGAATGCGGTTAAATGCCCTAAATCATCTATTTTGGGCAAACCCCCACAGACTTTGCCTAAGCTAGGAACTGATAAGAGCACAAATGTGATAGCACCTGGAGTGTACAAGATGAACACTAGGTCCACTCAAACTGGAACATTGGGGTTACCTCAGAATACTAGGAAAACTAATCAACATGTGTCTTCTTCTACAGGAGTAACTCCCACTACTAGCGTTAGCAGACCACAGCTTAAGAGCACTAGAATTGAAGATAGAGTCATGCCTAACAATAGTCAAGGGAAGAAGAATGAAGTAGAAGATCACCGTAGGAATTTTAAGTTTTCTAAGAATAAAACGTCTGTAACTGCATGTAATGACAGTTTGAATGTTAAGACTTCGAATGTTGAATTTATTTCTGTTAAATGTGGAAAATGTGTTCGTACTTTCAATCATGATGCTTGTGCTTTTAATCATAATAGCGTGAATGCTAGAACTAGGAAGCCTATTCTTGTGCCCACTAGTACTAGAAAACCCATAAGAACTTTGAATCAATCCACTGCTCATCCACTTAAGAAGCTAAGTGCGTTAGAATCCACTACTCTGCATAAACAAAAAATATTAAAGAAGCTTTATGAGAACATGAGTAGGACATGTAAACAGGGGTACTCTAGATTTACACCACCTGGATACAAATGGGTACCTAAGACAACCACTATTCTAATTGGGTCTATGAATTTTAGTTTGCCCTTTGAATCTATGTCTACTAATATTTTGGAACCCACTTCTATCAAGGGCTCCCATTTGTCAAACTCTACATTGTCTTCTAATGCTTATGCAGCTCGTCGAGATCATTCTCTTCATAATGGACTCTGGGTGCACAAAGCACATGACGGGCAATCTCAAGCTTCTAATTAACTTCGTGGAGAAGTTTCTGGGTACGGTACGGTTTGGAAATGATCAGTTTGCACCGATACTCGGATATGGAGACTTGGTTCAAGGGAATATCACTATAAAACGGGTTTATTACATCGAGGGACTGAATCACAATTTATTCTCGGTTGGTCAATTTTGTGATGCGGATTTGGAAGTGGCTTTTCGGAAAACTACTTGCTATGTTAGAGACTACGATGGGAATGACCTTCTTACAGGTTCTCGTGGTTCTGATCTCTAGACAGTAACTCTTCAATATACATCTTCAACAAATCCAATTTGCTTAATGGCGAAATCTACATCCTCTCAAGCATGGTTATGGCATCAACGATTGTCATATCTCAACTTTGACACCATCAACTTGCTTTCGAAGAATGATATTGTGACCGGTCTTCCTAAATTAAAATTCGTCAAAGACCATCTTTGTTCTTCTTGTGAGTTGGGGAGATCAAAACGAAAGTCTTTCAAAACAAAGACTACCCCAAGCTCAAAAGGACGATTGGAACTTCTACACATGTATTTATGTGGTCCCATGAGAGTATTAACGGGAAAAACTATATTCTCGTGATTGTTGATGATTACTCTAGATACACATGGAATTTCTTCTTAAGGTCCAAGGATGAAACACCAGAGGTTCTCAAAAACTTTCTCAAGATGATACAACGCAATCTTCAAGCTCAAGTCTTAACCGTAAGAACGGATAGGGGTACTGAATTTTTGAACAAGAATTTGCAATCTTACTTTCAAGAAGAAGGCATTGAACATCAAACGTCTATTGCTCGAACTCCTGAACAAAACGGCGTTGTCGAAAGACGGAACCGCACCTTGGTTTAGGCAGCTCGAACAATGCTTTCTGCTTCAAAATTACCACTATTCTTCTGGGCTGAAGCAATTGCAACTGCCTGTTATACTCAAAATCATTCTCTCGTCATCCCAAGACATGAAAAGACACCTTACCACATCATCAATGGCAGGAAACCTATAGTTAAATTCTTTCACGTATTTAGATCTTTATGCTACATTCTTAAAGACGGTGAGAATCTCGACAAGATGAAAGAAAAAGGTGTTGCATGTATTTTTGTGGGGTATGCTACATTGTCGAAAGGATACCGAGTTTACAACAAGAAAACAAAGATTATTATAGAAACAATTCATGTGAACTTTGACGAATTGCCACAAATGGTACTTGAACACAACAACTCAAGTCCCGCACCTCATTGTCCAGCAATGGCACCTACACAAAACAGTGTACGTCCCGTGCAAGAATGTCAAGAAAATACTCCTACAGCAGAATCGACGGATACGACACATATGAATGAGTTGGTTGATTTATATGATCCAATGTTTAATGAATATTACTATGGAAACAATCAAGTTGTGTCAAAGCCTTCCGCTGTCAATACTGCTGATGGACCTGAACAAAATCAAGAAAACACAACTGCCTCTACTTCAGCAACCGTTGCTCAAGAGACTATTCCATTGGATACTCAACAAACTCTAGAAACTATCATACAACCAACATCACCAACCGTCAATGCTGCAGGAGGAAACAACAATCAAGCAGTCGATGCACAACCAGACGAAGAAGAATTTATCAACCCGTTCGGTACACCGGTACACGAAGTCGGAGAGTCTTCTACTCAACATGTTGATCCGTCCAACATGCATACATTCTACCAAAGATATCCATCCACTCACCATTGGACTCGTGATCATCCATTGGAGCAAGTAATTGGAAATCCTTCACAACCGGTTCGAACACGCAAACAACTCAACACCGATGGCGATGTATGTATGTATGCACTCACCGTGAGTTCAACTATACCTACTGATTGTGGTAAAATACGACCTTTAGGAAAAGGAGCGTAAAAATGGTAAGTATTAAACAAATGATTTTAGGAAAAATCAAGTGTTAATGACCCTTATGAAATGAAAGTTCGTTTCCCAAGGAGGTATATGTGTGTGACTAAGATTTAAATGATTTGAGATTAATATTGGTTTAGAAAGGGATGAGAAAAGAGGATGACGAAGACGTGAAAATTATTACTACAACGACAAAACGTAAAACCGTAAAACAAGCTAAAATAAAAATTAATTCTAAAAATTACCAAAAATTCACCAAAAATCAAAATAAATAAACTAAGAGTTTACCAATGATCAAAACTTTTTCAAACCTTTTAATAATTAAATATTCAATTTTTAAATTCTAATTAAAGCCCTAAAAATCAAATAAATTATCAAAAAGCCCAAATAAATATTTTTCAATTGGTAAACCTCTAAAATGACCTTAAAAGATTAAAAACTATTTTTAGAAATTTTAAACTAAGGAAAACTATTTAAAATGATTTAAAAACTATTAAAACTTAAAATAATTATAAAAAATAATCTAAAAGTGATAAAATTATTCAAAAAGTTGCAAAATTCCTATTTTAATGTATTTAAGCTAATAAAAATGTAAAAAGTTGAAAAATGTGAAATTTGAAAAATAATAATAAAATAATATTAAAATAATATTAAAAATCCAAAAATTATAAAAAATTCTAAAAACTTGCAAACTAGTTTATTTTAACCTAAATAAACAGAAAATGAAAGTGAAATTACCAGAATACCCCTATTGGCCCCTCAAATGGGCCAAAACCAAAAACAGTCCACTTAAATGGGCTTTTTAGCCCAAAAAGTCAAACTTGGCCCAATTGACTTGAAAAAGGCCTATCTGACTCAAAATTCAATTCTAAACACAAAACTCTAAAGGCCCAAAAGCTGAAAGTGAGCTTATCACAGCTTAATAAGCAAACAGCTTATCCTTATTGGGCTTTTTAGCCCATTAAGCAATAAGCTAATGCCATAAGCTCTAATTTGACACACAACCCTCTTTTGGGATGCTTAAGAGATCTGTAAAAAGAAATTTTGAAAAAGCACACTCAATAAGCCAGAAATAAGCAAAGTACAAATTTACTAAAAGACAAAATAGTCGGGTTTGAGATTTAGGGCACCTCAGAACTTGATTCAACTTGCAAAATGTCACAAATGAACTCAATAAGCCAAATCAATCAACAAAATTCCAATAAGCAAAACCAATAAGCCAGAATGAACCAATAAGCACTTATGAAAAAGTCAATTAAGTTGGGTTTCTAGTCAAACCCTAAAGTCAACCCACCAAATGCTCCAGTATGAACAAATGGGTCAAATAGTGAGCATCTATTACAAAATCCAAGTTGTTGCTGGTTAAAATAAGCTATTATAGCTTATTGATAAGCTGAAACCCAAAATACACTATCAGTGGCTAGTAGCAGGGGAAAGGAGTTCCCACTGCTTTGACTATTTGACCAAGCTTTTTAGAGAGATTTAGTTGGATTCAATTGGAAACAAGGGCACCCTTGTGATCAGTGAATCACAAGGAGTCAATATCAACAAGAAAATCACAATTTGGTTCACACAAGCTCAAATCAATCAAACAGTCACCAGATATTGCTCAGACATGGGAAATAAGCAGTTATGCACAAATAAGTAGATATAGCATGAATAAGCCAACCAAATTCAACAGGATGCATACACAAGCTATATAAACTATGAATAAGCACAAACAAACTTAAATCAAACACTGAATCAAAGTAAATAACAAGAATCAAGCACAAACAGTTACTGATAAGAACAAGGTGAATATGCAGCAACTTTGCTGATCTAATTGACACTAAATCCAATTTCAATGCTTCAAATCTTTTTTCCTGGTGTAATTAACTAAGATCTAGCACTTGTTAACCCTAGTCTATGCTTAGATCTAGGTGTCCTCAAAATTCTAGCCAATTTTACCAAGTAAACAAGATTTTAGAGCCCTTTTATGAATCTAGGTGTTCTCAAACCACAAAACCTGCAAACAGATGAACAAGAGCACCAAGTAAACAGATACCAACAATAAACAACATAATACAACCACTTAACAAACCACAAATCCTGCTTATGCAGTTAACCCAAACACCCCTTAATAACCTGTTTTGACAAATTTTTAAAGGATAATCCAGTTTTAACCCACAAATCAAACTAACAACACCTCATAAACATCAAACAATGCCAGATGAACAATAATCAACAACAATAACACATATTCAAGAACAATCATGCATAATCACCAAAATTCAGAAAATAAAGGAGAAAAATGAAAAGGGAGAAGGTGAAAACCTCCAAGACCTACATCCAGACCCTGGATTGTTTGAGTTGAGGTACTAGCAGAACAAGTACCAGCTTCCAAGTACCTGCTAAGATGAACAAACAAAAGTGATGCACAATAAACACACACTTTTCTGATTTTTGAAACCCAAGTTTTATCACTTAAAACCTTGCCTCAAAAACCTTCAAATATCAAAGTGGAACTCAGAATTAGGCTATTCTAACACCAACTTTTAATAAACAAGAACAAGATTTCTCAAAATTCAGAAAATCAAATTTTATTAACTTAAAAAGGGATTACAAAGATTGATAGCCTAAACCTGGAACAAAAGCTCTCTCACATGTTGAGGAGTCTATTTATAGGTAAATGCTAGCTATTCACTATTCACAAACCCTAGAAGTGAAATTCCTATTTTATCCTTGAGGTCTTCTAGATGATTCTTGGTTGTGAGCTGTTTAAAGTGATCAAGGACGTTCATTTTAGCTTTAGGATGAAGCAAAGGCTCTCAACTGTTGATCTTGACATGTGGCATACCTTGGAGAATAAGTTGTCACATGATGGGTGAAACGGTTTTGGGTGTGGGGTCACATGGTGAGTGGGAGTGAGGGTTTTATGTGAAGGATAGATTTCTGCATGTGTGAATCACACATGTGCCAGGGTAATTGAAAATTACCCTTTGTTTAAGTGAAGTAATTTCTGGGTGGATGAATGGTAAACAATAAACATTTAGATCCTATTTTGAGGGAGAAAAGGTGTTTGGCGCGTGTTATGGGATTTGAACTTTCAGAATGTGTAACACCCCCAAATGTGGAAACCTTGGTTTCTAGATCTTTTAAGCTACTAGGAATGCATTATGTTCATATGATTAAATAATCAAAGCGGAACTAGAACATAACACATTAACAAGGTGTTTAGACACGAATAACATGAATTAAAACAAAAGGGTTGCTCATTATATTAATAATAAACAACCACTAGACGTGTATACATTGAATCCCACGTCTAGTGCACACACACGTTTAGGTTTACATTGTGAATGAATTATATGAAAAACCTAATAACCCTTGGTTTCCGGATCTTTTAAGCTACTAGGAATTCATTATGTTCATATGATTAAATAATCAAAGCGGAACTAGAACATAACACATTAACAAGGTGTTTAGACACGAATAACATGAATTAAAACAAAAGGGTTGCTCATTATATTAATAATAAACAACCACTAGACGTGTATACATTGAATCCCACGTCTAGTGCACACACACGTTTAGGTTTACATTGTGAATGAATTATATGAAAAACCTAATAACCCTTGGTTCCTTTTATAATGTAAGGATTAGGGTTTTACAAGAGATAATAACAAATAAACAAGTAAATCTTCTATTTAAATAAACTTATGCAGAATATATCTTGCATGTTTATCTAAATAGAAGCTTCCATAAGCTTCTTGTCTACAATTCTGTCAACTCTAGAATTGCATGTAACAACTCTTGAATTGCACACGACAACTCTTGAGCCAACAACGCTGGATCAACTCTTGTCAACGCCTAAATTGCTCTTGACAATGCTTAGACAATATCTTCATGTTTTCTTTGTTTTTGAGTTTCTGCCACATCAACTTTTTGACCCAACAATCTTCCCCTAGTTGATAGTGGCAAAACTCTATGTGTATCTCTTGTAAGTTGTACATGATCTTCAAATTGCTTCCCCTCAAGTGTAGCATGTATTTCTTCCCCTTTTTGTCACATCAACAAGGAAGTAAATAATGTATGCAATGTTGAAGATTCTCCAAAAGTAGCTCTGTGTAATGATCTTGAAGAACAATTAATATAATATTTTTGATGTAGAAGTAGAATAACCCAACCTTGTGTTCCATGTCTTGTACTATCCACGTGATAAAGAACTTATACCTTTAGCATTATAAGCAGACCTCGATCTCTTGTCAATATTCTCATCCTATGTGAGACACTGAGCACGATAATGTAACTCCTTCAAGTGTTATGACAAGTCTTCATCACCAACCATGTAAAGCACGAACAAGTTATTGTTAAGTCAATGACTGTCGTCCACAACTTAACAATATGATAAAACACAAACTCGCGAAAATCTTCTTCAAGCATCAAACTTACCATAAGAACTCTTCCCCTTAAGCCAACACCTCTTCATGATGAATTTAATGGAATAACATCTTCATACCATATGTAAAAGTTTCGCAACGGATAACTCTTTCACAAGGTTATCCCGATTACATAGTTTAAATATCCATCAAATTTCATGAATAGTTGCTAACTCGCTTTAAGATCATTAATTTCGTTTAAAAATATCTGAGCCATAAATACCACCATGATATTCTGAATAAAAACGGAGATTCCATGTACCTTCGTGTGTATAATCCTCCTTTTTGCGTGCTCAAAACGTACCAATTTTCTCAGACAGCAGCAATCAGTGTGTTACCCGAGATCCTCCTCTGTCCAATATCCTTCCATGTGTATTGTCCGATATCGGACAACACGTATCAGCGTTTGAACAGCCATATCTCGGACAACACTATCAACGCTGTCAGCGTTGACTTATTCCTTGTCAGCGTCCATAAAACACACATCAGCGACTAATACCAACCTTGTCAGCGTCATTGTTTCTGCTGACGTCATCAAGTGCTATGAATTTCAACAGTGTCAATCCATACGTTTGAAAATATCCTAAACTTTAGGAAAGTCAATTGTGATCTATAGTAATCATAACCCATATCATGGGTATCAATCTTCTCACGTATTAGTAGGACCACTCAAAAATAGAATCAAATCATGAAATCACGTCCAAAAATAGCTCATATCTGCTCCATAATTTACGTATGAAGAATAAATGAGTATCCCATGTTTGATAAATAAACCTCCGGTTTTTAAGAGAGTCCCGCGTATATCCAGTACACATTACACAGCAACTCCTGAATTGTAGGGAGTCCCATGTCTGAAGCGTATCAAATATTTTATATGAAAATTCATATCTCACTTGCTGGTATCACGTGAAATCTGGAATCACAACAGCCGATGTGAACGTGTAAACAATTGTATACAGACCACCAACCAACTATGAACATGTTGCAATCCCATATATCAGAATCATCATCACATCTGATTCTCGTATGTCCGTACGTCTTGATTCAGCAACAAGAAACAATAACGAATGCTAAACTCGAACCATATGTTTTGAATCTTTTAGTTTTGCTAGGGTTCATCGTTGATCAATAGATTAACACACCAAAGCTAGCAAAACAGCATTAAGAACAAGTAAACATCTTTCTTTTCTGTTTAAAGTCGTCCTAGGGTTTTTAGAAAAACCTAGTTCAAGATTTAGGGCAAACCAGAAAATTTGAAACACTTCTTTGCAGCCAACTTCGACCTCAAATATCCTTCTGATAAAAGCTCAGATCGAAAATCCCTTCGGTGAGATTCTAGACACAAGTGCCAAGAATCTACAGTCCAAAAATCACGAAGATCCAACGGTTAGCGAAGGAGAGATCGTGTTTTGAACATGGTTGTCCACAGAAAACTGCATTCACTCACTGCTGACTTTGACGCTTAATAACTTTTTCCTGGAGATAAAACTTGACAATCCCTAAGGTGGATGTTTAGATATATGTATGTAGAATACACATATAAAATTTCGTGACGATCCAACGGTTCAATAAAAGTTATGACCTTCTGAATACTGCTGCGCACACAAAAACGTCCAGAAAAACCCTAGACGGATTTTTCTTCTTTTCACCATACACGAACACCTTGTTGGTCCTAGCATCACGAGCCACGAGGCTCTGATACCAATTGTGGAAACCTTGGTTTCCGGATCTTTTAAGCTACTAGGAATGCATTATGTTCATATGATTAAATAATCAAAGCGGAACTAGAACATAACACATTAACAAGGTGTTTAGACACGAATAACATGAATTAAAACAAAAGGGTTGCTCATTATATTAATAATAAACAACCACTAGACGTGTATACATTGAATCCCACGTCTAGTGCACACACACGTTTAGGTTTACATTGTGAATGAATTATATGAAAAACCTAATAACCCTTGGTTCCTTTTATAATGTAAGGATTAGGGTTTTACAAGAGATAATAACAAATAAACAAGTAAATCTTCTATTTAAATAAACTTATGCAGAATATATCTTGCATGTTTATCTAAATAGAAGCTTCCATAAGCTTCTTGTCTACAATTCTGTCAACTCTTGAATTGCATGTAACAACGAATTGCACACGACAACTCTTGAGCCAACAACGCTGGATTAACTCTTGTCAACGCCTAAATTGATCTTGACAATGCTTAGACAATATCTTCATGTTTTCTTCGTTTTTGAGTTTCTGCCACATCAACTTTTTGACCCAACACCAAATTTATACAACTCAATACAGTGGAAGACTAGTTGGTGTTACGGGATAGCACATTACTCACATCATAGACAACGCTTAAAAATCGCGTCGTTTAATAATAAAACATTTCCATTCATAAATATAAATTTTACATAGGTCCCAAGTCATATTATTTCATACAAATTTTACAAATCATTTGAATGGAAATTGTTATTTAAGTGCGGGCCATAAATCTTGTCGTCTTCCCGAGAATTACCTTCAAGTACCTGAGATAAAACATGTTAAAAGAAAAGGTCAGCGAAAACGCCGAGTGAATTCATAGAGTTTAATGAAATCCATCAATATAACATCGGTATAAAATTATTACCGAAAATCATTTTGTACAAATCTTTGTAATAGGCCATAAAATAGCCAAAGTCATTTTATGCAAATCCTTATCAAAAATTATAATATAGGCTATCGCCTTCAAAATCATTATACGAACCATTGTCGTTAAAAAAATCATACACTACGTTTTATAACGTTAAATAAAAACCGTCATATGAATATGGTTATGTAAAACCAAAACACGAACATAAAATCAATAATAAGACCCTGTATTGCTAGTCAGGCAATATATCGTAATTCGGTGCGTATAGCAGTATTTCGTTAATTGGATTATTATAAGTCGCATGACATTGTTACCTTACTATAACAAACAATGGGTAGCTACCCCGAAACTCAATTTGGCCATCTAAATTAGCGTGTCGTCACAATAATCACGCTTGTGTAAATCTTCTCATACATAAATTCGCTTACCAATCAATGTGGCACGACGGGGATCAACCGTCAAGGCGCGAACTGGGGTGATCGTCCCCAAATAGTACTATTATATGCATAAGCGTCTACCAAATCCCGGTAGTTCACAATTCATGCTAATGGGACTTTTAATGACATAACCTAACTTTAATAATCCATTTTATTTCATACATCGGGTTATATAATCATTCATCGGGTCATACAATCATTCGGGTCCAATCAATAAACAAACAATCGGGACAAATGGTGTCTTATTTTATCAAAACTAAAATGTTATCTCCCTCGCGGGTTTATAAAACATTTCATAAAAACATTTAAAAGAGTGCGAGGCTATGAACTCACGTGGATGTGGGAAGGCGGGTTATCGGCAATTCGGACGTACGGTACGTGCTTCAATCACAGAAACCTAGACAAATAATACTCGTCTTAGACTTTTTTCCAATGACTTTATAAAAATAAGAAATATACATATGATGATTTTGTACATATGATGATGATCAAGTGGGTTTATATATTCTTATTTACTCATTTTAGTGTTTATGTATTGGTAACTTTTTACTAGTTTACTAGTTTTACCTATTTACATGTTTTAGGTCCAATAAGCCTATTATAAGTTCATTAACTTGTATTAATCTATTTTACACTTGTATTATCAGTATTTATACTTTACATATTGGGCCCAAATGGGTTAAGCCCAATAAGTAATTTTTATAAGTGTTTAACTTATTTAGTTAAATTATTAGTCCAAATATGCTAACTTAGCTCGTTAATGTCCGTATGTCGTATAGTTCGGGTTTTATTGGTTTTTAATTGTATTAGGTACTTATACATCAGTATATGACTTTTAAAAACTTTACATTAGACGGGTTTGATCGTCTAAGTTTTAATTGGCGAAAAACGTTAATTTTACGGTAATAGCCGAAAAAGTCGTAAAAATCATGTTTATAGTTTTTATAACTTATAAATATTATTCAACTACCATTTTTATAAAGTGTCCATTTATTTAACCTTATACATATTTATATAAATGAAATTTATAAGTTAGTGGGTTTTAATTCACATTTTATACTATATTGGTTTGAGTGCTTATATAATACTATTAAACATTAATTCTTCAAAATCTGATTATTAGTTTCATCTTCACCATTTTTATCATATCTTGAGTTCTATAAGGAGATAGAAGCTCATTTTAGGATGGCATAAACTTCATATTATGTGCTACAATTAAGTTAGTTATAGCTACTGCTCATTCCATGTTTAACTATACTTAACAGTCCCTACAAAATCGACTATTCAGATTGGTACACTCATCTTGTTTTGATCATATCTCACTCATTTTTATGATTCTATTGTATGGCCAACTCTCACATGTGTATAACACCTAATACTTACTGTATATTGATTCCACTTCACCATTTTATCAGTTTAACATTTGGTTACTTACTGTTTTTATACAGCCATCATATTTAGCAAGATTTTAACCTTGTTACCTATAGTTTTTCATCTCTTTAATCATATTTATCAACACTTGATCCCCACACAACATTTTTATCATCATATATTCATCATATACATGTACAATAAGAAATAAAATACATGATTACATAATCAAAATAACAAGAGGATGGAAAGAACAATCTTTATACCACCAAGGTTGTGTAGTTTATGATCAAGGCTTGGATTTTGATGGAAGAACTTGTGATAGATCAACACCAATATTCATGGCCACCAATACTTGTAAACTTCATGTAGAAATCAGCCCTTGAAAATCACCAAATCTTCTCCTTGGATGTTAAAATCACCTCCAATCTTCAAGGCTTCAAAGGGACATCATCATATGTATGAATAACACATGATTTTATCGTCAAACTAGATCAAATGAGGGTTGTTGTTGGTGATTTTAGGACGAAATTAGAGAGAGTTTTGAGAGAGATTGGTGGTTTTTCATGTAAGATAAATGAACAAATAGTTTGGGTGTGAGTGGTTTTAGTATTGATGCTAGTTTGGTGAAGTGGCTAAGACATGTGTCTTAGCTTACTTCTTAAGCTTGACACATCATGGTGTTGTGGCTTATTTTAGCCATCCATGAGTGGGGGTGGGGCAAAAGTGTTTTTGTCTCATCCCCATTTATTTACAGGTACTCCTCGATTCTAGTTTCCTCGATTTGTGTGCCCTCGGGTCGTTTTCCGAAAAACGTTTTTATAAATTATGAATCAACGACACAGAACTAATCTAGTAAAAATTGTCTCATCAAAAACGGAGTTCGAAAACGTAAATACGTAATCCTAAGGTTTCCGGTTTAGTCGTAAAGGACGTTAAATTATAATCGTAAGTCCCAATCTCTTCTTGTAAATTTGTGAGTTTATGAACCAACACAAATTTAAAATCTCAAAATAATATTTACGGATAAATTTATTTTCTGAAATGTCGGACTGTCACCAAAACGGTGTATGTAAACGTAAGCACGTAACGTAGAATCCTCTGGTTTAGACGTAGTCGATGCTACTTCAAGACGTAAATCCAAATTTCTTCCCAAATATAAGTGAGTTCATATTATAACATTAAAATAATGTTTTCAATTAAATATTAAGAATAAAATATAAACCATAAATTGACGGATTGTCACAGCATTTACCCCTAAACAGGATCTTTGTCCTCAAAGATCATCTTATCTTACTACTTGCTTCTTATAGAGTTAAAGCCATGTGGGTATTTCCTCCACATTCGGTCTTTTCTCACAAGTGTAATCCATTACAATACACGAGTTTCATCAAACATAACTACGGGAATAAGATCAGGCTTAATGTTCACTTACTTTCTCTATCCATGATTTTCACGGGTTTTTGATGAATGCAACTTTTCGTCGATCTAAACTTCATTAAGGAATAGTTAGATTTTCACTTGATAGACATTTTATCAAGTTTGATTTACGAAACATAATTCACGCAGCTCTTGAAGTCATAGGGTAGATCCAGCTTATATGCCTTTCAAACCAACTTTTACATCATCTCAATGGTCCCATACAACAGGGACTTAATTCCCATGATCTTTCAGATCTTCAATTCATCTGTCTATGGCAAAAATTTTTGGCATAACTTCGCTTCCCATCCTGCACTTCAAGATCTACATTTCATATTCACATAACCTCCTGCCCACTACCGGCAGTCAATAATCAGATCCTAATTTCAATAATCATTTCAGGTCTCGCGGGTCGAGTATTTTGTAAGGTTAGGTTCGCCATCATAGGAAACCTTAAACGTAAAATACATGTCCAACTCACAATAGGTGTATGTCAGGTGTCTTCATCCCAACTCCTGTTTACAGATGCTCTCATATATAGATCCTAACAAGATTCGATCTCGATCCTAATACGATAATTATCAATGATAATCTCTACAAAGGAAAGCGATTATACGGTTTATTACCAAAGGTCAATCATTCAAGCATAAAACAGTGCTTCTAGTATTTTGTATCGCTACTTTACCTCGTCCCTTCGATTGGGGTGGTACATAGTACTCTCATCAAGATTCGTTCTCAATGACTTCTGAGCAAATCTCTAGAAATTCGATGCGAAGCGAGGATCTTGATAGAGATGATCGATACAGGCACACCATGTTTACACAACTCCTTTAAATACAAAAGAGTCATTTTCTTCATCAAGAATCTATCATTAATAGGAATGATATTATCAGATTTGGTCTGTCTGTCGACGATGGTCCAAATCGAATCAAATTCAGATGATGACCTTTGTAATAGTTAGACGTTTACTAATGTATGAGGCGATGTCTGCCTTCATAATTTTCCATTAGTACAACTTCTTCTTGAAAGTCCCTAATCAATGCAAGAAACCCTAATCTTAACTTAATCAACACAAGGTATTACTTTTCAAACGTAATCTTATTATTGTATAATAAAGAATTACAAGTGTTATGGATAACACCGTTTGATGACAATGTGTTGTGCACACTTTGAACAATAATAAACCCTAACTTATGAATACAGTCGTAGCTGTTTGATTCACTAAGTTATACGCACTAATGTTCTTAATATCTCAAAGTGTTAAACATTAATGCATGGATACATCCTATTTATAGTGTTACGAGTTTGACTTAAACAGTACTTGATGTCGACTACACAAGCTTTTACAAGTTCCCACATCGGTCACATGATGTCCTTCTATTCTTGGTAGTCTTCCATTATGCTTTAAGGAACAGTTGTCAAAAACAGTTTCCTTATTCTTCATAGTCTCGAACACACAAATGGCATGTCCAAAGTGTGCTGAGAGTTATCAGGGTATTGCCACCCCTGTTAACTCTCAACCCCTCAGAGTCCCTAATACATCTTGGTTGTTATCCATCACAGCCAAGGAGTATGTCTTCAGGTAATCTTCGACTTCCCTGACAATGTCTCTGACATGGACTCCTCTGAGGTTGCTCACAGAGACTTGGATCTCTGTGAGTCTTGCGAAACTTGCCTGCCTCCTAGGCACAGGCAAGGGACTATCTATCAGCCTAATTATGTTTAAATCAATGATCAGGAAATCTAATAAGTTTAGATTCCCAACAATCTCCCCCTATTTAAACATAAATAATGCTAGATCTAACTAAGTTAAGGTAAGTGAGTTTAACAGCTTCTTCTTACAGATAACAGATCTAAATAAACATACCTCATGATTTTATTAAGACTTAAAGAAAATTACAAGTTCATTACATAAGTAAAATAAAAGATGAAGGTAAAAAGGGCTGACACCATCTTCAATAGTCATCATTTTTGATTCTTTCTTCAGCTTCGGCCACATCTAATATGTTATCAATTTCATCCTGCAAAGTCTTTGCAAACTTCTTGGAATACTCTGTGTTGATCTTGAGACACTTCTTGTGACAGAGTAGCTGAATAGTTGAAGCCAAGCACAGCTCATCTTCCCTCTAAAAAGCATACTGGCAAGCCTTGTTCATAAATGCCATTCCTCTTTCAGGCTCTGAGTATGTCTGACCATCAACAGGGCCAACAATACCATTTGGAAGGATCAAATCCCTGTGCATACCATCCACACGAACATCTTTAGTAACAAAAGTTTCATCAACAATTTGTGAAATTCTTCTTCTTTTGTTGCCTGTCTTTGGGGGTTCTTGTTCAAAAAGCTGTGGTGGGGGATCAATCTTGAGTTTGGCTGCTGTTTCCTTGATCCAGTTAAACTTAGCCTTAAGAGTTTTAAGCAGAAGGAAATTTGCCTGTCCAGACTTTTTGGCAGCTAAGGCTTCGAGTTCAAACCATTCTAATAACCCAAGTGTCTTTAACCTGAAGTTGTCAAACACATCCATATTCCTCTGTTGGTTTTCCCTCCATAAGATCATCTGTGGGGTGTTTGTGGATTTGTGAATGGTGTATTTAAACTTGGTTATCTTGCCAGCAGCATACCTGTTGTTCACGCATGCATCATAGTCAGCTTTGACTTTCTTTAAGGCCTCAGCGCGTTTTATTTCCATTTCCCTCAACCTTTGTTTTTGTTTTTCTCTTTCAGGTGGTGTCATCTTCCTCAGAGTCGCTTCATTTAGTTCTTTGGCTGTCTTGAGTTCACTTAATCTTTTGAATTCTTCAGCCTGTTGCTCAATGTCTTCAGGGGTCAAAGGAATCTCATCGAAAGGTGTAAAGGTTGAGAATTGTGAAAGGTCTGTGGTGGATCCTCCTGTCTCTAGCATCGCAGCTATCTTCTTAAGTTTGGTGTCAGTATCAACCAACACTATCTCCTTTCCTTTCTTCGAGACAGAGGACTCCACACTTATGTTTTTCAAAACATCAGCTCTTTTGAGAAACACTGTTTGAGCCTGAGTTTGAATAGATATGGGAAGAGAGCTCACAGTGAATTTTAGTTTCTTGGCCGCTGGCTCATCATCATCCTCAGGCTTGCTGATGTTAACTAAGATCATGGATTTAGATGAGTCAGCTCCATCTTGTGTTTGTTGCTCCCCCTGAGTATCATCCTCATCATCAGGTACTATAACTGGTGTGATGACTTGTAGAGGAACATGTGTAGTTGAGGGATTAGCTGATGATGAGCCTTGTTCAGCAGATGCAAGGCTGAGTGTAGTATTCTTCTCCCCCTCACGTTCATCCTTACTTCGCTGATGCTTGGATGAACGTGCCTGAAAACGTCTTGCAATCTGCTCCACAGAGGCAGCCATGGCACATTGTCTTTTTCTTGAAGCCCTGGCAATCTTCAGCAAGAGGTTGGCATTGGCATTAGTATTTGCCTGAACACGTCTGACAATAAAGTTTGCATGGTTGTATTGCCTGTTGCGAACAGCATTAAATTGCCTGTCTAAGGTGAGTTCATGTTCACGGAACATAGCAGGGACAGCTGAGTCAATAGCATCCTTGATTCGTGTTGAGAGATGACTAAGTCCCTGGGCTACACCTTTTCTTGCCCCATCCTGAATTGGCTCAGTGACAGCCTCAGTCACAGCCTTCTTTATGATGCCTGGAAATGTTATAGTAAAATTGTGCATCTCTGACTTGATCACATCCAGCTTCCTTGATAAGCGCTCAATATCAGATTGATGATGTACGGGCTGAAGATTCTTGATATTGAGGCTTTGCTGAGCAAAATCATCCCCCCTTGGAATTAAGTCAAAGTTGGTCTGGTCTGGATGATCAAACATAGGAATTCGGCTGTTGGATCATATGTTGGTGTTTGGAAGACTGATGTTGCAGATGTAGCAGAGTTTGGAGTGTCAACAGCTTCCTTGAGAGGAGAAGTCTTGTCATTAGCTGGTGTGGACACAGCTATATCTTTAGGAGGAGAGGCTGACAGCTGGTCATCCTCATCTTCTTCATCCTCTTCATCAAACATTCCCTCAGGGAATTCATCTTCAGGCATGGGCTTAAACTCAGAGACATAATCTTCTATTGAGAGCATTTCTTCATCAGCATTGAGCACAGGTTCTTCTTCATTTGGATTGTCCTGAGTCATTGTTTCAGCCTCCTTTTCGTGTACCTGAGATTCTTTGACTGGCTGTACAATTTCAGCCTGCAAGTTTGTTGTAATTAGTAACAGGGAAAAATATAAGGGGAATGGTCGCCATTTCGCTGTCCCAGAGAGGCTGAGGGTGATTACTCAGCCACTCTAACGGATAAATCCTTGGGATTCTTTTAAGTGTGAATGAAGTGTGGTTAATGGTCGCCATTCGCTGCCCCTAGGAAAGCTGAGTGTGATTATTCAGCCCCCCCCCCCCAAAAGGTAAAAAACCTTTGGGACTCTTTTGATTGTGAAACATATGTTGTTTAATGATCGCCAGTCGCTGCCCCTAGGAAAGCTGAGTATGATTATTCAGTCCCCCCAAAAGGTAAAACCTTTGGGACTCTTTTAAGAGTGAAACATATGTTGTTGTAGGTCGCCTGTTACGCTGCCCCTAGGAAAGCTGAGGGTGATGATTCAGCTCCCCCTGAAAGGATAAATCCTTTGGGACTCTTTTAAGGAGGGAACCAAGAGGCTGTGTGAAGTACAGCTGATCAAGGTTGAGACATTAGTGTATTCAGGTTGTTGTTAGCCTGAATACTGTCTAGAGGGTTCAGGGTCATCGAGGTGCTTTATAAACACAAATGAATCATTCCCTGGTGCAAAGACAGGGTGTAAAGAAGTCTTAAAGTATTCTAAGTGTAAAGACAGACTTCTATAGGTCGAGGATTACCCTAACTTCACCACTCTCTCCTACAGACAAATGAGAGTGGTTGCTTGTGAACCTCTAAAAATGTACACTGATTACCTGTGAGATATCAGCTTGGTTTGGCTGGTTTCCTGTTGTCTCTGCTGACCTAGAGACACTAGACTCCTGTTGTTTGTCAGCCAAAGATTCTGAATCCACACGAGTATCTGGACCAGAGGCGGTGTCAGTCTTCTTTTCCTTGGCCTTAATAACAGCTTTGGAGTGGGAAGAAGAGGGGATTTTCTTCTTCTTTGGCTGTTGGCCAGATGAAGCCTTGGACTTAGTAGTGTGCTGCCCAGAGGTCAAAGACATAGACTTGCCAGCGACACTAGAAGTATTCACCTTCTCAGAGGAAGGGAGAAAGGGCTTCTCAGCGTTAGGTACCTGGTTGGCCACGTTCAGCATGTGGGCGGTGACAGGGATATCCTCAGCTCCTATTTCCTTGTAGATGGCGCCTGTGATGCGATAGGGCTTAAGAGCAGTCAAGGCCTTGTTGTGGTAATTCTCTCCCAGCAAACTCTCAAAGATCAGGGACAGGAAGCGCACATAACAGATGTTCTTTTCCCTGACCTGATTCCTTCCCTTAAGTTGTTCTACCAGGTTTGAGAATAGGATGCTTCCAACGTCAACATCAGCTCCCCAGATTAATCCATACGCAATAGCCTGATGATTAGATGACATCTGATCCTGTGATCCCTGCATTCCTCCCAGGGACTTCACAATGTGGGTGAAGAGGACACGCCATATAGGAGTGAAATACTTAATCTTCAGAGGGGATTTAGCGAGGACCTCAGCTGGAGTAAGAGCATGGTTAACATCATGGCAAGGGTTGAGTGTGGCCAGGGCTTCCTTGATAGCCTTTTTGTCAACAGTCTTCAAGCATTCATCTCCATGTTTTAGTCCGGCCACACTAGAAAAGTCTTTAAGGGAAAAGGCAAAGGGATGTTCATTGCATGAGAGGCTAAATGTAATGGTGTCTTCTACTACTTCAGCAGAATACCAGAATTCCCTAAGGTATTCTTGGTAAAAAGTGGATGGAGATTTGGTGAAGGCTTCATTTAGGTCACAATTCTGCATGAAATTTACCAGATCTGAATAGGTGCTGTTTGGTGCCTTAATCCATCCAATGGCGTTGTTGGAGGCGATGATGCTCTCGTTGATCTCGAAGTTCACATTGGAGGCTTTTGGAACGGGAAACGCCATGGATTTGAGGTTGAAGGTGAATGAAAATGGCGGATGGTTGAGAGAGATAAGAATTTAGAGAGAGAAGTAGATTTTAGAATGGTGGTGGGTGAGAAGAGAAAGAAGACAATATATATTCAAACTTAAGTGAACAGTTATTCAACCGTATTAAATGCAAGGGCGAAAATGACTGCTCAAGTGGGTCCCCTTGACCTTTCAAAAAGTTTGTCTCCTCGTTATCCGAAAAATAAATGATTAAATATTTGAGAATGTTTTTTGCATTTACTTGGAAAGTAACTACCTAGTTTCATGTGAAAAACATTTAATAAACATTTAATATAGAATCAATCATTTAATGAACACATTTAATATCAAGCCACAGGCTTTGAGATATTGAGCATCCCTATCTCAGCAACTAGCCTGTTGAACGAAGGTCCAGCCAAAGGCTTTGTAAAGATATCAGCTAGTTGCAGCTCTGTGGGAACAAAATGCAGCTCAATATCTCCCTTCATTATATGATCCCTGATAAAATGATACCTGATATCAATGTGTTTGGTACGAGAGTGAAGAACAGGGTTGTTGGATATGGCAATGGCGCTGGTGTTGTCACAAAAGATTGGTACTTTGTCATACAAGATTTCATAGTCAGCCAATTGACTTTTCATCCAGAGCAGCTGAGCACAACAGCTGGCTGCAGCGACATATTCTGCTTCAGCTGAAGACATAGCCACAGAGTTTTGCTTCTTAGCACTCCATCCAACCAATTTTCCTCCTAGGATTTGACAGCTGCCTGAAGTACTTTTCCTGTCAATACAGCATCCAGCATAATCTAAATCTGAATAGGCCTTGAGATCAAAGCCTGATTCCTTTGGATACCATAGACCTAGGGATGGTGTTCCTTTGAGATACCTGAAAATTCTCTTAACAGCCACTAGATGGGATTCTTTTGGGTTAGCTTGGTACCTTGCACAGAGACATGTGGAGAATTGGATATCTGGACGACTGGCTGTTAGATACATCCGTGACCCAATCATGCCTCTATATAAAGTCTCATTGACAGAGACCCCTGACTCATCAGGGCCCAAGTTGTTGGGTGGAAGCATGGGGCATTTCACTGATGCACAGTCAGCTAAGTCATATTTTTTAAGTAGATCCTTAACATACTTTTCTTGACAAATAGAAATTCCCTTAGGACATTGTTTAATTTGAAAGCCCAAAAAGTAAGTTAATTCACCCATCATACTCATCTCATATTTCTTGGTCATTAATTTAGCAAAACGTTTACTAAGATTGACATTTGTTGACCCAAAGATGATATCATCCACATAAATCTGCACAATGATGAAATCACTCTTGTCCTTGAAGGTAAAGAGTGTTTTATCAATAGAACCCCTGATAAATTTATTTTCAGATAAGAAATTTGAAAGAGTTTCATACCATGCTCTTGGAGCTTGTTTCAGGCCATACATTGCCTTGTGAAGTCTGTACACATGGTTGGGAAACTCGCTGTTCTCAAATCCTTCAGGTTGTGCAACATACACTTCCTCAGCTAAATCACCATTGAGGAAGGCACTCTTAACATCCATCTGATACACAATGATGTTCATATAGGCAGCATAAGCAAGGAAGATTCTGATGGCCTCAAGTCTAGCAACAGGTGCAAATGTTTCATCATAATCAATTCCTTCAGTCTGAGAGAACCCCTGTGATACCAGTCTTGCCTTGTTCCTGATGATGTTCCCAATTTCATCCATCTTATTTCTATAGATCCATCTAGTGCCTGTGATATTCTTTCCAGGTGGAGCTGGCACTAGTGTCCATACTTTGTTCCTTTTGAACTGATTGATTTCTTCTTGCATAGCAGCTACCCATCCTTCTTCTACCAGAGCCTCAGCAACTCTTTTAGGTTTAATTTGAGAAAGAAATTCAGCAAATAGACATTCATTGGCTGAGGCTGACTCTGAGTCTTGGATTCGTTGTCTGGTTGTGACCCCTGCATTTGGTTCCCCAATAATGTTGACAAGAAGAATGTGTTGATCTTTTGACCACTTATTTTGAGGAGCTGGGGATTCAAGAACAGGGGTACTTGAGGGCACAGCTGGTACAATTTGAGTCTCATCCTGCTGACTAGGAGGGCTTTCTTCAAAGACTACTTTAGTGTCAGAGTCTTCTTCAGCCATATCAAGGGAAGCTATTTCATTATCAGCAGGAGAATCTTCAGAGATTTGAAGAATTGGTGAGTCATCAATATCATGAGAAGGACCATCAGAGATTTGAGGTTCTTCTTCATCAAGTTCCTGAGAGGTAGGAACTTCTATGTTGTGAGTAGACAGAGGGTCAAAAGCAGGAACATAAGGAGTGAGAGTGTTGGAGTGGTGATGACAGGTAGATCTGGGTTCTGTGAACTCATCACTTGGGAAAGAAATGTTTTCATTAAAATCTACTTCATCACCCTCTGTTCCTGTCCTCTGTATGACTTCATCATCTTCATTGAATCTGACATGGAAAGTTTCTTCTACTTCTTGTCTTCTGATGTTGAATACTCTGAAGGCTTTGGCTGTTGGAGAGTATCCCAAAAAGAAACCATCATCAGCTTTTTCATCAAACTTTCCAAGTTTATCCCTGTAGTTATAAATAAACACAGGGCATCCAAACACATGAAAATAGCTGACGTCTGGAGATCTTTTTCTGAAAACTTCATAGGAGGTTTTGCCATGTCTTTTGACAATGATTGATCTGTTTTGAGTGTAGTAGGCAGTGTGTACAGCTTCTCCCCAAAATTGCTTTGGTAAGGCTGCACCATTTAACATAGTTCTTGCTGCTTCAATCCGAGTCCTGTTTCTTCTTTCAGCCACACCATTTTGTTCAGGAGTGCCAGCTGAAGAGAAGTTCTGAGAAATCCCTTTTTCATCACAAAATGATTCAAGTTGATGATTCTTGAATTATGTACCATTATCACTTCTTAGAGCTTTGACTCTAACATCATTCATATTTTCAACCTGTCTGATGAAGGACATGATGGTTTCAGCAGCATCACTTTTCCTTCTGAGAAAGAACACCCATGTATATCTTGAAAATTCATCAACTATGACCAAGGTGTATTTGTTGTGATTAATGGTTTGAGGTTTGACAGGCCCAAACAAGTCCATGTGAAGGAGATGTAAGCACTTGTCAATAGAGAATGATTGCCTAGTCTTGAATGAAGACCTGTGATGTTTTCCTTTGACACAGGCAGAACAAGTTTTGTCTTTGGAAAACATTACTGAAGGTAGACCAGCAACCAAGTTTTGAGTGGCTATCTTATTGATGTTCTTGAAGTTGAGATGAGACAGTCTTTTGTGCCACAGCCAGTTGACACTTTTAGAGGCTTTGGCAAGAAAACAATTTGAACTGTCTTCAGAGCACACAACCATGTTGATGACATAAACATCTCTCCTTCTAGGTGCAACCAGCACAACATCATTGTTTTTGTTGAATATGGTTCCCTGAGTCTTAGTAAACAAAACCTTATAGTCAACAACACATAATTGGCTGATGCTAATAAGATTGTGTTTAAGACCATTCACATATGCAACCCTGGTAAATGTGATTCCATTGCAATTCACTGAGCCATATCCTTCTGTGTCACCTGAAGAGTTATCTCCAAACACCACTTTGGGACCTGGCTCCTTTGAGTATCTGTGCAGGTATTGTTGAATCCCTGTCATGTGTCTAGAACAACCACTATCTAGATACCATACCGATTCCTTGAGATATTTCTGCACAGATACATAGAAACAGATTAGTTCCTATGGTGAACCCACTTTCCAGTGGGTTCCCTGAATTGCTTGTTAGCAACTCTTGTGTTCCTGAAAAACTTTTGGCGATGGGATGGACAGTTCATTGTTTCATGGTTATAACTCCCACAGATATCACACCCAGGGAAGTCACCACACTCGTCTGAGTGATGGTCTGTGAACCCACAGAATTTACAGGGAGGATAAGATTTGTAATTTCCCTGTTGTCTTTTGGAACTCTGTGGTCTGTCCCTAGAGGGTGTCTGAGCTCTTTTAGCTGCCATGTGTCTGTCATGATCTAAGGTCGAATGGTGAGAATTTTTACAAACATTGCAATAAGGTTTGATTAATCTTTCCCCTTTGGGTTCACCTAGGACTGACTTAGGTTCATGAGAAGTAGAGCATTCAGCGGAAGGCTTAATATGTTGTTTCAAGAGTTCTACTTCTTTCATAAGAGACAACAGGCGATCTTCAGTGGTGGGGTCAACCTTATTCACAGCTTTAGTAGTAACAGGCTTAAAAGCTACTTGTTTACCAGTTTGTTTAGCAGGCACACGAAAAACTTTGGCTGGAGGATTCTCAATATCTGTCCTAAGTTCGTCCTTAGCAGATCTAGAAGAACTGCTAGGTTCAACTCCAGAGAGTTTGGGCAAAGATGGTAGCTCAGCCACATCTTCAGAGACAGGGTCATTAGTCAAAGAGGTATCTGACATATGAATAGTCTCTGTAGATTTAAAGACAATGTCTTTGGGTTTGGTGAGAATCCTCAGCTTTTTATTCTTAGCAGTTATATCCCTGTTTAAGTCAGCAGGCACTTCATCCCTAAGCAATTCATCAATAGTAAACCTAGCACACAGCCATTTTTCAATAATCTTGTTCAATTCAGTGACTTGATCATTCAAAGCTATGTTTTTCAAGGTTAATCTAGTTACTTCATTTTGCAGGAATATTTTCTCTAAGTTAACCCGCCTGAGAGTTTCACATTCAGCCTTAGCATTTATCATTTCAGATTTAACAGAGTGAAACTTATCAAGTAGGTTCTTTCTTTGTTCCTCAACAAAGTGCAAATCAACAATGGTGTAATCAAGGACATGCTTACGTTCATCACTATCAGACATAGATAAAAGCCTGTGTACCTTTTTCATTGTGATGTCAACCCATTGTCCTGATCTTGCATCACCTTTTCCAACAGCTGGTTCATCCTCAGCTATCGCCATAAAAGCCCTGACTCTTGTGGTGTCTTCTTCATCTGAAGTCAATGGTTCATCATTCCAATCATAAGTTTCAGCAACCAACCCTTTCTCTGTCTTTTTCTCACCACCTTTCTTTTTGGACATAGCTTCAATCTTCAAGTTCATTTGTTCCAACTCAGCTTTAAGTGCCTTGTACTTATTTTTGTAATCTTTCTTCTCAGTGTCTGAAGAATTGGATTGAGATGAGTTGTTATGTTGTTTGAACTTGTAGGGTTTGGATGAAGATGATGGATAAGAGGGTGAGGATGTCTTGGTGGAGGGACAATCTTTTTGATAATGTCCAAGCTTTCCACAGGCAAAACATGTTTCTTTTGACCTGTCAGTTGGTTTGCTAGCTGATCCTACTCTTCCAGATCTTTTGTAGTATCTTCTTTGGTTGGCTAGCAGTGCTCTTTCATGGAATTCTGCATTGAGGTCTGACAAGAACTCTTGGCTGCTACGGGTATCTTCTTCAATATCAGAATCACTGTTATGAGGATGTGTTGCAGAGATCAAAGCTTTGGAAGATGCTCCTTGGACTACAAATCTTTCAGTCTCTGATTTGTAGATAGTATCGATCAACCCTTCTTCATAATTGTACTTACCATAGAGCTGAGCAAGGGTATCATTTTTGATTGAGTTGTTAGCTCTCTAAGTCTGATTCATGCTCAGCCACTTTCTTGGAAGGCTGTTGACAAAAGTAGCATTGATCTCAGCTTGACCAATAGTGACATCATTCATAGCCAGGTCATTTAGAAGAATCTTCAGCCTAGTATAGGTTTGCTGAACCTTTTCACCTTCAAGTGACTTAAAGGCATTAAACTGAAGTCTGAGTGCCTGAATCTTTGTCTCTCTTGTTTCAGAGGGTCCTTCATGGCCAAGAATGAGGTCTGTCCACATTTGTTTAGCTGTGGGACACTGAATGACAGACTTCATGATATGCTTGGGAAGACAAGAAATTATGATGCTTTTGAGACGTTTATCTTGGTTTGCTAATTTCCTATCAGCTGAAGTCCATTGTTTGATAGGTTTGGGAAGAGGGTTTTCTTCAGTGGATGTAAGCGCCATGGGAATATATGGACCATTTTTCTAAAATTTCTAAGAGAAAAGGTTCAAGTCCATCAAGGTAAACAAGAAATTGACTCTTCCAACTGGCAAAGTCTTCTTCATCAAAGACTGGTACACTGGTTACGTGTGATCCACCTCTTGAGTCAAGAAGTTGGGGTAGATCATCGTCATTTGCTGGAGGGTTAAGTCTTGGTGAAGATGGGTTTGTGGAAGGTGATTGTGGGCTAGAAGTTTCCGGCATGGTGGATCTTGATTATAAAACTGAGAACGATGTTTCTTGAAGGTTTTAATATCAAACACCGCTCTGATACCAATTGAAAGTCCCTAATCAATGCAAGAAACCCTAATCTTAACTTAATCAACACAAGGTATTACTTTTCAAACGTAATTTTATTATTGTATAATAAAGAATTACAAGTGTTATGGATAACACCGTTTGATGACAATGTGTTGTGCACACTTTGAACAATAATAAACCCTAACTTATGAATACAGTCGTAGCTGTTTGATTCACTAAGTTATACGCACTAATGTTCTTAATATCTCAAAGTGTTAAACATTAATGCATGGATACACATCATATTTATAGTGTTACGAGTTTGACTTAAACAGTACTTGATGTCGACTACACAAGCTTTTACAAGTTCCCACATCGGTCACATGATGTCCTTCTATTCTTGGTAGTCTTCCATTATGCTTTAAGGAACAGTTGTCAAAAACAGTTTCCTTATTCTTCATAGTCTCGAACACACAAATGGCATGTCCAAAGTGTGCTGAGAGTTATCAGGGTATTGCCACCCCTGTTAACTCTCAACCCCTCAGAGTCCCTAATACATCTTGGCTGTTATCCATCACAGCCAAGGAGTATGTCTTCAGGTAATCTTCGACTTCCCTGACAATGTCTCTGACATGGACTCCTCTGAGGTTGCTCACAGAGACTTGGATCTCTGTGAGTCTTGCGAAACTTGCCTGCCTCCTAGGCACAGGCAAGGGACTATCTATCAGCCTAATTATGTTTAAATCAATGATCAGGGAATCTAATAAGTTTAGATTCCCAACACTTCTGATAATGATACATTAAATCAGAAATGACAGGAATAGAATACTTATACTTACAAGATTTCCAAGATAACTATATCTCAAAATCTCCATTTTTAGGCAACCTCAAGTGGCCTGTTATACATTCAACGCCATCCGCTTCTTAATTCTAATGGTTCACATTAGCCGCGAACCCCTTTCATTATCTATATTATCCTTTTTACAAGCATCAATTATTTCTAAATTGTTTGGCAATTTATTTTGCACAATCATTACTAAGGAACATATCCTAATTGATTCTTTATTTTTACATAATGTGTCAGTAATTACGTTCACTTTCCTAGATGGAATAATTATCATGTCCATAATTCACTCAGAAATTCTTTCTTCACATCTTCTAAGTTTTAGTTTCGTCTCAACTATTATTTTTATCCGTTTTACTCAATCTGACGTCTAAAACGTCGATAATTATTAAAAGTAAATTAACAATAAATATTAACTTTTAATGAAACGTAAACGTAAAAATTTTAAATTTCTTAGTTCGACCAATTATATAAAAAATTTCAAAATAAATTTGAATTTAATCAACACGATTTTTGCTGATTTATCGAAAATAATTAATAAGATTCGTAATTGTTCGAAAATCTTTGTTTATACTTTGGTCAAAATTTTCTTAGTTGAAAAGCAAAAATTGTTATTTCAAATTTCAAGTCATAAGTTATATAGTTTCCTCAATTCTTCTTAAGATGTCTAGAAGTATACACAAACATTTACCCCTAAACATGAGTTTAGTTAAATGTTCTGGGTATAAGGGAATAATCCCTCAAAAGTTCTTTTGATAAAACATTTGTCAAAACATTTTTACACTTTCTTTTTGGTAAAATCCAAAGTCTTTAATCACACGATCAAATAATGTAAATGATTAAGCCTTAAATCATATGTTAATTACTCAAGGTATAGGTTTTCACTGTTCGGCCAATTCAAGGCAATCTATAAATAATTATTAACTCATTCTTATTCTTATAAACAAACAAATAGTCGTTAATGATCACGAGCATGAATTTATCAAATTACATCCTACACACGTGATTCACCAAATTTATGAATGCTACATGTGTATTAGTCAATCCAAACGACATCACGTGAAACTCATAATGTTCATTACAAGTTCTGGATATAGTGATTGGAATAGATAATCTTTTTCGCGGATGCGAAGTTGATGATAACCATGCCGTGGATCAAATCTTCGAATATACGCTAGAACCTTGTAAATGATGGAACAAATCTATCATCTTGGATAGTGGATATAGATTTTGATCATCAATTTACCTAGTTCACGGTAATTCAACAAATAAATATACGGAATGATAACACCATAGCTCTTCATAATGACGAGCTCGGTAGAATAAAAGCTTTCTCCGACAACTCTCTCAGTTGTACGGTAAGTCTTTTAATTCGGATGGTGCTGACGTACAATGCACAAGCCACAGGTGCAGCACCGGGAATATAATCAATACCAATTTCAACTTGCCTTAATGGCGAAAGTCTAGGTAATTCACCAGCAATACCTCTTAAAGTTTCAGATAACATAAACATCTTTTAATAAATTCATATTAGGTTCTTTCTAGATTATAATATCTATGACTAATTCACAACCATTCACGGTATAATTTCAAGTCTAAATGCAGGATATGGTCATCCATCAAGAATTATTTAGATCACTTTTGATAATCAACATCTTATCATTTAGGGGAATTCTACTCGAGTTCCCATCAATTAAGACAATGTCATTATGTCATAATCAATCAATCCATTCTACTGGCACTATTAACTTTCCAGTTTCATTGTCGTCGATAAGATGTGAATTTCTCAAAAGACTAATAATAACTCATAATCCTTCACAAGTTCAAGGATATCTGGAGACATAACTAACCTTAAAAGAGTAAGGTCAACGCATACACTACGCGAGAGAATTTCAAATCAGATACAGACGAAAACATTTAATGAATATGAATATATCCCATGTTTTCATAATTTGAGTACGCATTCGAAAGCTCCTCGGATCGTTACCCAGGTCATTCAAATGAAATCTAATCAAAAGAAATGATAGGAACGTCGATACATCCAATCGGGTATCAACACTCGGTAATCAGATACTTTTCCTAAGAATTTCACTACGGGAGAATTGGACAAGAAAGAATTGTCAATTATCAAATAAGACAATTTCCACAGATGAGTAAATTCGACTCAGAAGAATAGATGCTACAGGCACATATGTAGGTGTCCCTAACACTATGTCCCTATTTTTCACTTCTTGCAGATCTCATAAAATTTAATCTTTCACAATCTTCAAAGAAAATTTAGTGTTTATTAATAATTTCATGGTGACTACTAATCAGCCTTGCATGGTCACTTCCAAATTGTATGTAGGCGCGCAACTATATACAATTTCAAGATTAACGATGCAATACTCAGTTCGTCAAAATTTTATTATCATGTTTATAATAGAAACATATTCATGCTTAATTCTTAAATAAGAATCAAAAATAAATTTACAAATGTTTTCTTTGTTATGAAAACAATTAAGTTTTCCAAGGTGTTTCATAAACAACTTCATTTCGATAACGATTACTTATAAATCTCACTTTAGATCATCCTTACGGTGATGAAAATTCAAAAAAAAAATTTCTCAAGGAATACTGTTTTATCTTATAAAAATAATGAGTGATCTGCAAAAGAGTGATGAAAAGTTGTTCACCAAGAACTAACTACAATATATCAAGAAATGATATTAGCCAAATAATCATGAGGTTCATGACCTCAATGGCACTCAAAAAGAATAATCCACAACGTAACTTAAATCAAGATGAGCATTTGTTCAATGGTTGCATCACTAATGCTAACATTAGGATGAAGCAATAAAGATAGATAACATCGATACATGTAGGATTTAGCAATCAGAGGTAGTCTTTTCATTAATCGCAAACAAGTCAAAATTGTACCGTAACACATTACGTGTCACTATGTCATACAATTCCAAAAACTCATCCTACCAACTGATATCTCAGTTAAGTTAGGGATTTTTAAAAGATACCATAATGAATACTAATCTACAAGAGTCATTCGGTGTTCCTCCTATCCCAGAAGATCCATCGGTCCCAATTCAAAAGAAGATTTCTTCAATTTATTTCTTGGACACTGGGCATCCTCGTTAGTGGACAATGGCCTAGGAACAACACTTAACACGAATCAACAATCAATTAAAACCTTATAATTCAATCACAGGACTTAACGACTTCTTCTTAACAATCTTATATTCCATACAAGTTAAATTTTACTTTATTCAAGTTTCAATCAATCTTATACTCAATGCGATATCCTACCTCATTCTCTAATACTTTCAACCTTATTTTTAGACCTTAATAAGGCAATAAAAGTTCAATATGAACAACACTTAATTTTCAATCCTATAGCTCCTTCATCAATAGTTATCAAATGAGTCACTAGTGTGAAATGACTCAACCATTCAATTAGACTTCTCGGAAAGGTACTAGTGGCATGAGGCTTTTGGGTAATGGTTCCATTGACAGCGTCAAGTGCAACATTCACCCTTTAGATTTCAATTTAAGAATTGGGTGACAACGAATCAGATGACATCTTTCCAGGTGGTAACGTTTTGTCAAACTCCACTCTATAAGGAAAGATCGTCATGACATCGATATCATATTTAATTTCGCCAATTCTTCTTCAATATCACAATCATCTAATATCTACATTTCTACGAATATCAACCAGTTTGTTGGGATCATAGATATCCACAACTTGGTTTAGATCTAGGATAGATATAATTCCTACGAGAATAGCTTCGATTAATTTACTAGGGGATTTAGGGTTCCTTGTGACATTATACGTCGTATAAATACCTCGTATAAATATCAAAATAATCATCAAACAATCATGTAATAAAATTACATCATATATATATATATATATATATATATATATATATAATCCAAGTTATATGTATATTAAAATAACACTTCTCAGTCTGGCCTTGTCGGTAACTCGGGAATTCTTCGGCACCGTTATAGTCAAAAGATTTTTAGACATTTTTAGAAAAATGTTTATAGTTAAAAGATTTTGAAATGTTTTATTCAAAACCTTGGTTTTAAAAATCTTTCGTTCTCTATAACGAGAGCTCTGGTACCAAACTGTAACACCCCCAAATTTATACAACTCAATACAGCGGAAGACTAGTTGGTATTACGGGATAGCACATTACTCACATCATAGACAACGCTTAAAAATCACGTCGTTTAATAATAAAACATTTCCATTCATAAATATAAATTTTACATAGGTCCCAAGTCATATTATTTCATACAAATTTTACAAAGCATTTGAATGGAAATTGTTATTTAAGTGCGGGCCATAAATTCTTGTCGTCTTCCCGAGAATTACCTTCAAGTACCTGAGATAAAACATGTTAAAAGAAAAGGTCAGCGAAAACGCCGAGTGAATTCATAGAGTTTAATGAAATCCATCAATATAACATCGGTATAAAATTATTACCGAAAATCATTTTGTACAAATCTTTGTAATAGGCCATAAAATAGCCAAAGTCATTTTATGCAAATCCTTATCAAAAATCATAATATAGGCTATCGCCTTCAAAATCATTATACGAACCATTGTCGTTAAAAACATCATACACTACGTTTTATAACGTTAAATAAAAACCGTCATATGAATATGGTTATGTAAAACCAAAACACGAACATAAAATCAATAATAAGACCCTGTATTGCTAGTCAGGCAATATATCGTAATTCAGTGCGTATAGCAGTATTTCGTTAATTGGATTATTATAAGTCGCATGACATTGTTACCTTACTATAACAAACAACGGGTAGCTAACCCGAAACTCAATTTGCCCATCTAAATTAGCGTGTCGTCACAATAATCACGCTTGTGTAAATCTTCTCATACATAAATTCGCTTACCAATCAATGTGGCACGACGGGGATCAACCGTCAAGGCGCGAACTGGGGTGATCGTCCCCAAATAGTACTATTATATGCATAAGCGTCTACCAAATCCCGGTAGTTAACAATTCATGCTAATGGGACTTTTAGTGACATAACCTAACTTTAATAATCCATTTTATTTCATACATCGGGTCATATAATCATTCATCGGGTCATAATCATTCGGGTCCAATCAATAAACAAACAATCGGGACAAATGGTGTCTTATTTTATCAAAACTAAAATGTTATCTCCCTCGCGGGTTTATAAAACATTTCATAAAAACATTTAAAAGAGTTCGAGGCTATGAACTCACGTGGATGTGGGAAGGCGGGTTATCGGCAATTCGGACGTACGGTACGTGCTTCAATCACAGAAACCTAGACAAATAATACTCGTCTTAGACTTTTTTCCAATGACTTTATAAAAATAAGAAATATACATATGATGATTTTGTACATATGATGATGATCAAGTGGGTTTATATATTCTTATTTACTCATTTTAGTGTTTATGTATTGGTAACTTTTTACTAGTTTACTAGTTTTACCTATTTACATGTTTTAGGTCCAATAAGCCTATTATAAGTTCATTAACTTGTATTAATCTATTTTATACTTGTATTATCAGTATTTATACTTTACATATTGGGCCCAAATGGGTTAAGCCTAATAAGTAATTTTTATAAGTGTTTAACTTATTTAGTTAAATTATTAGTCCAAATATGCTAACTTAGCTCGTTAATGTCCGTATATCATATAGTTCGGGTTTTATTGGTTTTTACTTGTATTAGGTACTTATACATCAGTATATGACTTTTAAAAACTTTACATTAGACGGGTTTGATCGTCTAAGTTTTAATTGGCGAAAAACGTTAATTTTACGGTAATAGCCGAAAAAGTCGTAAAAATCATGTTTATAGTTTTTATAACTTATAAATCTTATTCAACTACCATTTTTATAAAGTGTCCATTTATTTAACCTTATACATATTTATATAAATGAAATTTATAAGTTAGTGGGTTTTAATTCACATTTTATACTATATTAGTTTGAGTGCTTATATAATACTATTAAACATTAATTCTTCAAAATCTGATTATTAGTTTCATCTTCACCATTTTTATCATATCTTGAGTTCTATAAGGAGATAGAAGCTCATTTTTGGATGGCATAAACTTCATATTATGTGCTACAATTAAGTTAGTTATAGCTACTGCTCATTCCATGTCTAACTATACTTAACAGTCCCTACAAAACAGACTATTCAGATTGGTACACTCATCTTGTCTTGATCATATCTCACTCATTTTTATGATTCCATTGTATGGCCAACTCTCACATGTGTATAACACCTAATACTTACTGTATATTGGTTCCACTTCACCATTTTATCAGTTTAACATTTGGTTACTTACTGTTTTTATACAGCCATCATATTTAGCAAGATTTTAACCTTGTTACCTATAGTTTTTCATCTCTTTAATCATATTTATCAACACTTGATCCCCACACAACATTTTTATCATCATATATTCATCATATACATGTACAATAAGAAAGAAAATACATGATTACATAATCAAAATAACAAGAGGATGGAAAGAACAATATTTATACCACCAAGGTTGTGTAGTTTATGATCAAGGCTTGGATTTTGATGGAAGAACTTGTGATAGATCAACACCAATATTCATGGCCACCAATACTTGTAAACTTCATGTAGAAATCAGCCCTTGAACATCACTAAATCTTCTCCTTGGATGTTAAAATCACCTCCAATCTTCAAGGCTTCAAAGGGGCATCATCATATGTATGAATAACACATGATTTTATGGTCAAACTAGATCAAATGAGGGTTGTTGTTGGTGATTTTGGGACGAAATTAGAGAGAGTTTTGAGAGAGATTGGTTGTTTTGCATGTAAGATAAATGAACAAATGGTTTGGGTGTGAGTGGTTTTAGTATTGATGCTAGTTTGGTGAAGTGGCTAAGACATGTGTCTTAGCTTACTTCTTAAGCTTGACACATCATGGTGTTGTGGCTTATTTTAGCCATCCATGAGTGGGGGTGGGGAAAAAGTGGTTTTGTCTCATCCCCATTTATTTACAAGTACTCCTCGATTCTAGTTTCCTCGATTTGTGTGCCCTTGGGTTGTTTTCCGAAAAACGTTTTTATAAATTATGAATCAACGGCACAAAACGAATCTAGTAAAAATTGTCTCATAAAAAACAGAGTTCGAAAACGTAAATACGTAATCCTAAGGTTTCCGGTTTAGTCGTAAAGGACGTTAAATTATAATCGTAAGTCCTAATCTCTTCTCGTAAATTTGTGAGTTTATGAACCAACACAAATTTAAAATCTCAAAATAATATTTACGGATAAATTTATTTTCTGAAATGTCGGACTGTCACCAAAACGGTGTATGTAAACGTAAGCACGTAACGTAGAATCCTCCGGTTTAGACGTAGTTGATGCTACTTCAAGACGTAAATCCAAATTTCTTCCCAAAAATAAGTGAGTTCATATTATAACATTAAAATAATGTTTTCAATTAAATATTGAGAATAAAATATAAACCATAAATTGACGGATTGTCACAGAATGGCCATTATAGTCCTTGTTCTTTGGTGAAATAGGTATAAAACGTTTTTCAGCCATGAAGCTTACTTCCCTTTGTTATTTAAGTTTCATATTTCTCACCTTTGGCACAAAACTTTGGTAAAAGGATATCAAGGGTTGTTTTTGCCATTTTTCCATAATTCAAAGACTGATCTTGGACATTGTTGATCTTCAAAGGTCTTCAATGCAACTTTAACTCCATGAGGGACCATAATTGACAAATTAGATTTGATGAGGGACTAATTTTGTCATTTCTTCAAAGTTGAAGGACCATTTGTGTAATTTTGACAAACTTAAGGGACCAAACTTGTAATTATGAATTCACAAGGGTTTTAAGTGTCATTTATTCATTCATTGAGGATCAATCTTGCATATCTTCAAGTCTTCAAGGATAAATCTTGGATATATCATGAACTAGGGCCCGGTTCTTTGTACGGCTTCGTTTCTCGTGTCCGTTTTTCCTTGTTTCTTGTGATCTTTTATCTTTTTCACGATATCCATACCTAAAATACACAAGTAAACAAACACAAGCATATATATGGTATTTATGACATTTTTATGCATTTAAAGCCCAAAAAGAACGATGAGATCATGTATAAATGCCATCTCATCACTCCCCCATACTAAGCCATTGCCGTGCCCTCACGCAATGCTAGAATAAAGTATCTAAGCATCACCAAAGTTCAATTTTATTAACCTTTATTGAAGAGTAAAAGACTTGCAATAATACTACGAAGATTTGTAAAGACATAATATATGATTTTCATCACAAATGTGACTTTTAGGGTCAAAGAATAGAAACAAGTAAATGTCCCTTAGAGTAAACTTCGTCATCCTTGATTGTTATACATTCCATGCTAAGTGCAAAAACGAGATCATTGTTGGTACAAGTCACAATGCTAACACTACTCATACGTCCAAATTGTGTAATACTTTTTCTCCCCACAATCCTAGTTATTATAAAAGGAAATGGGTTACTAGCATTTTTTTAACTAATTGTCATGGATCACAAGTGATTCATATTGACTTATTTGAGTAGTTATTAGTCCGAAAGCAAAGTAGCACGATTTAATCGATAGTTAGCCGAAGGACAAAATCTTTTAAAACGGCTTCTCGTGTATCTCCTTAAGTTCATATATTGGCATAACTCGTTTCACGATTTGAGACCTTTCTCGGACCGATATTTGGCATGTACTTCATACTTCAAATCTTGGGAAGACGTTCTTGAAATTATGGTCTTCTCTTCATATATTTGGAATTTCTTCACTTGACGTTTTTGAGAGATTCTTCATATTTGGACCACGACTTCATCATTTTTCTTCAATCTTTATTTTGGATTTTGATATACAACGATCCGCCTCCTTTTCGGACTTGGATATATTTATCCTCATACCTTGTAAGGGTCTTTTAGGATAGACTTTCTCCATGATCTTTAGGGGAGTAATTGCTTTTCGTTGTGTGTCTCGATCCTTCATATTGATTTAGGAATAATGATACTTCACATCATCTTGGATCTTTAGCAAAAATAGAGCTCCTCATGCCTTGTTAGGGCCTTTTTGGATGATCACCAATCTTCGCGTCCCGCTTCAATAAGTTATGCCTTGGCTATGAACTCTATTCAACCCCGAGCAACTTTTAAACGATCTTGCGCTAGAGACTAACTAACCTTTCAAATCGTACGACCTTACTTATTGCAATTATTTTTATTCCTAATGCATTGATCTTATGGGAAGAAAAAGCCACAATTAAAAACATATGAGTTTTTGAAAGAACATTTTCATGTTCTACGTTTAGCATGATCACTTGTCTAACTCTATCATATCTCGTTCTTCACTATATAAAGACCTCTAATTAAAGAGAATCGTGAATACTTAGCCATGCAAGTCAAAATTAAGCCAAATTTGGATTAGCTTTCATTAAGACTATATCAAATCAAAGTTTTGGGTTTTCAAGCCACCTATAGGATCTTGCACTTTCTTAGACTTTTTCAAGTTTAGAGAATGCATTTTATAGTTCCCTTGATAAGTGACTTTCTAGGATCAATTATAGGAACTTGCGAAAAGTTCTTGTTCTTAACCCGAATGAGCTAAGACTTTCGCGTTTTAAAGCTCCCTATATAAAAGTCTAGCAAAACTTGAAGCGGGTTAAGGAATGTAAATGGATCCAAATGCCCATCAAATCAAAAATTAGCTCTTATTCTACCCATCGGAAAATATACATTCGTGTCTTAAAAACACTAAGAATTTTTTTTTAAAATTGGGCCATTTTTAGCCTTATTAGCAACAAAAACAAAACATTGAAAGTTGGAAAGTGTGAGGGCGTAGCAAAGCAAGTATCTATTCACCCCCCATACTAAAAGTAAACATTGTCCTCAATGTTTCGAGTCTAAAGGTGGAGCACCCCCATACTAGAGATGAAGAATCGAATGCTTAGGATCTAGCATGGAAAGGGTGATCAACAATATATCTAAAGCCGTTTATTAAGTATGCTAAAAGATAATTGTTAGAACAATAAAGGATATGTCAATGGATTCGTGAAAAACTTCTTCAAGCAAACGATGGAGGCTCACGTAAACGAACACGAGAGTCTTCAATCGTAGATGATGATGATGATCTAGATAACACAATCACAAACAACCACGAGACAACGAGTTGGAAGGGTACAAGTCCCCTTATTAGTGAATAGTAAGCATAAAAGGATAAGAATGGGATTTCCCCCACGAGGCACCTCGTTTTTGATTACCGAGTCATGAGCTCGACTCGATCCCCTCAGAATGTGAACATTTAGGGAAAATCATGGTATGGTCAATTTTTTGATGGGGCTTACATGATAAACAAGGCCCAAAAATCAACCGGTATTAAGGACTAAGTCCTTTAATGATACAAAATACCGGGGTCGAAGATGGCGTCCTCGTTCTCATTGGATAAACATATCAACGCCACTTCAACACGTGCCAAAAACTCAAAGAGTTTGAAGAAAAGAGATGAGGAGTAGAAGGGTGGGACAATTGGTAAGACAAAATTTTGAGCTACTCGAGGTAGACTCGCACCAAGCAAATAGATATAGTTTCCATTTATTGCATCGGTGGAAGACCGAGATTTCCCTTTATAATAGATTCCGGGATCGAATATCTCGTCCTCGGTGGACAAGGATGAGGGAACATAAGGGGCTTCCCCCATACTAAAACCACACAAAGCATTGTCAAAAGGAGTAGACGAACTTGTAGCACTCAAAACACGTGGTGATGACGGAGTTATATTTGTAGAAAAATCTTTTAAATCACATTTAAAATCCTTTCCTTTTTTACCTTTTAAACTCTCCTTATGAAAATCTTTTTTGATTATGTCGAAAATATTTGGTGTTTCTAGTGACTAAAAATTCTCACATTTGAAAACCGTTTTGGTTTTGGTGGTGGTAAGTTCTTAAAACGTTTATCGACAAAGAAAACCTCCCCATCGGGGTCAACATATTCGTCATCCGAAATATCTTCCGTAGAAACCGGCGACTTATCAACACTTTTCAAGAATGAATGCTCGAGGTGAGGCGAAGGATTTTTCGATTCAAGTATTGACGGTTTCTTCTTTGTAGGCTTTACACTCATAACCTCCACCGGCGGAGGAAATGGTAAATTGTTTTTGGCGACATTTCCTAAAACTCTTGGTGAAAATTCTTTGCAAACGACATTGGTTGAATCACCATGGTTTAAAGTTGCAATAGAATAGACATGAGAAAGATTGGAGTTTTGTGTTGCATTGATGACAAGTTCTTCCTTATTGAAACGAAGGGTGATTTTTCGAGCATGAACATCAATAAGTGCTCTTGATGTATCCAAAAATGAACGACCCAAAATGAGAGGAACTTTTCGATTGATAGGAATGTCTACAACGATAAAGTCAACGGGATAGTAAAACTTTCCGACTTTAACGAAAACGTCCTCGGCTACTCCACATGCTAAAATCGTAGAATGATCGGCCATCTCGATAGACATGTTCGAAGGAGTAAGAGCCGGAAGCGAAAGCGATTTGAAAATCTCAAGAGGCATTAAATTGATACTAGCACCAAGATCGGCCAAGGCGTAGCATTCCTCCATATCTTGAATTGCACACGGAATCAAAAATTTACCGAGATCACCGACTTTTTGTGGTATGCGGCTAAGAAAAACCGATGAACAACTAGACGATTGTTGTAACTTCTCTTTGTTGTTTAGCATACTTTTGAAGTTTGCGGCGAATCGAGGCATCATGATAAGAGCGTCGGCAAAACTTATGTTAAAATGTATATCACGAAACATTTTCATAAATAGCTCAAATTTATAATTATTCCGTTCTCGTGCCTTTTCCTTGTCACGTCTCGAAGTGTAAGGTAAGGGTGGTGTGGGTTGGACATTAGGCAACGGCCTTGGAATCTCGGGTTCCATGATTGGTATTGGTTCAACCGTAGGTGTGGTATGAGCGGTACTTCGTGGGATTGTAATGTGCTCCTTTTCGACCATCACCTCGGGCTCTTTCTCGATTTCCTTCTCCGTAGAAGTACTTGGACGAGAGATCGGTTCCTTGAAAGTTTTACCACTTCGTGTAGTAATAACCTTCATTTCTCCCTTCGGGTTTGCAATGGTATCACTAGGAAGACCATCCGAGGAAGAGGGTTTACACATGATTGCTTCAAACATTTTAGCCATTCGGTCCTCAAATTTTGATTGCCTAGCATCCGCTTTTAACAACTCTTGCTTAATCTCATGTTGTCCTTGTTCCATCTTTTGTTGATTTTGTTGAAGACGTTGAACATTTCCTTCCATTTTATTTGCATGAGTTTTAAGTTCATTAGCAAGTTCGTTTTTAAGCTCGTTTTTTAACTCGGATCTTAAGCTAATCATCTCACGTTGCATGTTATCAAATTTAGCATCATTTGCTTTAGCATAATCCAAAAATTCTCCTTGAAGATTTTTAGTGTGAGCATTTTGAAAACCTTGTGTAGTGTTTTGAAAATCACGGTTTTGGTTTTGATTAGTGACTTGTCCATTCCTACTTTGATAATTCCCTTTGTTGTAGTTACGTGAATTGCCTTGATAATTACCACCTTGATTGTTGTTTCGATAGTTATTAGCATTTTGATTTGGTGGAGCTTTATTTGGGCGAGAACCTTGGCCGTTTTGGTTATAAGTTCCCGTTGCTACATAAGCACTCGAAGTGTTACCATCCGCGGTAATGCACTCGGAAAGATCATGAGCTCCACCACAAGACAAACAACTCTTAGCAACCGCTTTAACCGAAGCGGAATTTGAAGCTTCTTGAGCTTTCCAATGGGACATAAGATTAGCAAATCTATCAAAAAACCGATTTTCCTCATTAGCTTCATCATGTAAGGCATTAATGCTACGAGACGATGACGAACCCAAATTGGCAACACTCGGTGTGTTACGAGGGCTATAAACCTTAGATCTATTCTCGATAATCTTTAAAGCCTCATCGGTCGTTTTGCACAAAAAATTACCACCCGCGGCGGCATTCAAGTAATCTCGTTCATGATCATTAAGCCCATTATAAAAAGTATCAATTTGATGTAATTCCGAAAAATCATGGTGTGGACATTCATGTAACATTTCTTTAAAGCGTTCCCATGCCATTGAAAAACATTCATTATTTCTTTGAACAAATCGTGAAATCTCATTTTTCAAATGTGTTGTCTTAGATGGTGGAAAAAACTTGTTCACAAACTTAGAAACGAGATCACCCATGTCAAAATTGAATTTGGCGGTTCTTTCTCAAGCTAAATTTTAGCGGGTCAATCTAACGAGTATGGAAACAACATCATCTTAATGGCGTCATGTGGAACATCCTTAAACTTGCTAGTAGCGGTGAGACGATTAAAATTCCTAATGTGATAATGCGGGTTGTCTTTCTCATGACCTCTAAACTTATTAGCTTGCAACATCGACATTAAACCCGTCTTAATCTCGAAATTATCCGCAAGGATAGCGGGAATCACAATGGCCTCTCCAAAACCCTCGGTGGGTGCTTGTAGCAACTCCATCATAGTACGATTAGCCATGACGACTTCTTGTTCTACAATAGGTTCAACAATTGGAGGTTGTTCTTCAATCAACGTCTCTTGATTGGCTTGCTTTTGAAGACGTTTACGAGCTCGTTTTGCTTGATTACGAGTGATCATAAACTTCACGAAGAATGGGAGGTGAGCAAAGAAGATTCTTTTTGGGTGTTTTGTGGATTTTCACCTTTTTTGTGTTTTTGATTGTTTTTAATTTTTTTGGATTTTGGTGTATCTTCGTAGACAAAAATATACCAAATCTCTCCTCGAATCAAACTCTTGATTAAAGAAGCCTCAAAGGAATGAAAACGATCACGTGGAGTGAACGCCTTCGAATGACTTTAGAACTCTGATGAAAACCAAATTGTTCAAGAGGGTTTAATCACAAAGAAAACAAGCAAATATATTATATGTAATAATACTTTGGGCGGAAAAACGCTCGATTAGCCTTCAATCTCAAAATACTCACAAGCAAGCAGGGAAACGAGGCGGCGCGAAGCACTTAAGAGCCTTTTTCCTTAGGGTATATTTTATAATACCCGCCTTATACCCACCTTATAGTTCGTATTTTTCAAAATCGAGCTTCACAAAAGTATTTATCTATTTTTGCCTTTTTCTTTTTGTTTGAGATTCGAATACAATAATTAGGAGATCAAATCCCAATTAAGGTTGTGTTTTCACACTTTTGGAGATGTTTTGTATTTATTGTGATACTTAATACAATACAGTAATAATAATTTCACAAGGAAAACCAATAAAACCGATAATACGTATTAGTAGATTTCTACTAATACAAATACTATTTATGGTTAATATTAAAAACAACAAGACAAATTATTTACGACACACCTCCCCGGCAGCGGCGCCAAAATGATTGTGGTAAAATACGACCTTTAGGAAAGGAGCGTAAAAGCGGTAAGTATTAAACAAATGATTTTAGGAAAAATCAAGTGTTAATGACCCTTATGAAATGAAAGTTCGTTTCCCAAGGAGGTATATGTGTGTGACTAAGATGTAAATGACTTGAGATTAATATTGGTTTAGAAAGGGATGAGAAAAAAGGATGACGAAGACTTGAAAATTATTACTACAACGACAAAACGTAAAACCGTAAAACAAGCTAAAATAAAAATTAATTCTAAAAATTACCAAAAATTCACCAAAAATCAAAATAAATAAACTAAGAGTATACCAATGATCAAAACTTTTTCAAACCTTTTAATTAATTAAATATTTAATTTTTAAATGCTAATTAAAGCCCTAAAAATCAAATAAATTATCAAAAAGCCCAAATAAAGACTTTTCAATTGGTAAACCTCTAAAATGACCTAAAAAGATTAAAAACTATTTTTAGAAATTTTTAAACTAAAGAAAACTATTTAAAATGATTTACAAACTATTAAAACTTAAAATAATTATAAAAATTAATCTAAAAGTGATAAAATTTGAAAAATAATAATAAAATAATATTAAAAATCCAAAAATTATAAAAAATTCTAAAAACTTGCAAACTAGTTTATTTTAACCTAAATAAATAGAAAATGAAATTGAAATGACCAGAATACCCCTATTGGGCCCTCAAATGGGGCAAAACCAAAAACAGTCCACTTAAATGGGCTTTTTAGCCCAAAAAGAACTTGGCCCAATTGACTTGGAAAAGCTCTATCTGACTCAAAATTCAATTCTAAACACAAAACTCTAAAGGCCCAAAAGCTGAAAGTGAGCTTATCACAGCTTAATAAGCAAACAACTTATCCTTATTGGGCTTTTTAGCCCATTAAGCAATAAGCAAATGCCATAAGCTCTAATTTGACACACAACCTTCTTTTGGGATGCTTAAGAGATCTGTAAAAAGAAATTTTGAAAAAGCACACTCAATAAGCCAGAAATAAGCAAAGTAACATTTCACTAAAAGACAAAATAGTCGGGTTTGAGATTTAGGGCACCTCAGAACTTGATTCAACTTGCAAAATGTCACAAATGAACTCAATAAGCCAAATCAATCAACAAAATTCCAATAAGCAAAACCAATAAGCCAGAATGAACCAATAAGCACTTATGAAAAAGTCAATTAAGTTGGTTTTCTAGTCAAACCCTAAAGTCAACCCACTAAATGCTCCAGTAGGAACAAATGGGTCAAATAATGAGCACCTATTACAAAATCCAAGTTGTTGCTGGTTAAAATAAGCTATTATAGCTTATTGATAAGCTGCAACCCAAAATACACTAGCAGTGGCTAGTAGCAGGGGAAAGGAGTTCCCACTGCTTTGACTATTTGACCAAGCTTTTTAGAGAGATTTAGTTGGATTCAATTGGAAACAAGGGCACCCTTGTGATCAGTGAATCACAAGGAGTCAATATCAACAAGAAAATCACAATTTGGTTCACACAATAAGCTCAAATCAATCAAACAGTCACCAGATATTGCTCAGACATGGGAAATAAGCAGTTATGCACAAATAAGTAGATATAGCATGAATAAGCCAACCAAATTCAACAGGATGCATACACAAGCTATATAAACTATGAATAAGCACAAAAAAACTTAAATCAAACACTGAATCAAAGTAAATAACAAGAATCAAGCACAAACAGTTACTGATAAGAACAAGGTGAATATGCAGCAACTTTGTTGATCTAATTGACACTAAATCCAATTTCAATGCTTCAAATCTCTTTTCCTGGTGTAATTAACTAAGATCTAGCACTTGTTAACCCTAGTCTATGCTTAGATCTAGGTGTCCTCAAAATTCTAGCCAATTTTACCAAGTAAACAAGATTTTAGAGCCCTTTTATGAATCTAGGTGTTCTCAAACCACAAACCCTGCAAACAGATGAACAAGAGCACCAAGTAAACAGATACCAACAATAAACAACATAATACAACCAATTAACAAACCACAAATCTTGCTTATGCAGTTAACCCAAACACCCCTTAAAAACCTGTTTTGACAAAATTTCAAAGGATAATCCAGTTTTAACCCACAAATCAAACTAACAACACCTCATAAACATCAAACAATGCCAGATGAACAATAATCAACAACAATAACACAGATTCAAGAACAATCATGCATAATCACCAAAATTCAGAAAATAAAGGAGAAAAATGAAAAGGGAGAAGGTGCAAACCTCCAAGACCTACATCCAGGCCCTGGATTGTTTGAGCTGAGGTACTAGCAGAACAAGTACCAGCTTCCAAGTACCTGCTAAGATGAACAAACAAAAGTGATGCACAATAAACACGCACTTTTATGATTTTTGAAACCTAAGTTTTATCACTTAAAACCTTGCCTCAAAAACCTTCAAATATCAAAGTGGAACTCAGAATTAGGCTATTCTAACACTAACTTTTAATAAACAAGAACAAGATTTCTCAAAATTCAGAAAATCAATTTTTATTAACTTAAAAAGGGATTACAAAGATTGATAGCCTAAAACTGGAACAAAAGCTCTCTCACATGTTGAGGAGTCTATTTATAGGCAAATGCTAGCTATTCACTATTCACAAACCATAGAAGTGAAATTCCAATTTTATCCTTGAGGTCTTCTAGATGATTCTTGGTTGTGAGCTGTCCAAAGTGATCAAGGATGTTCATTTTAGCTTTAGGATGAAGCAAAGGCTCTCAGCTGTTGATCTTGACACGTGGCATACCTTGGAGAATAAGTTGTCACATGATGGGTGAAACGGTTTTGGGTGTGGGGTCACATGGTGAGTGGGAGTGAGGGTTTTATGTGTAGGATAGGTTTCTGCATGTGTGAATCACACATGTGCCAGGGTAATTGAAAATTACCCTTTGTTTAAGTGAAGTAATTTCTGGGTGGATGAATGGTAAACAGTAAACATTTAGATCCGATTTTAGGGGAGAAAAGGTGTTTGGCGCGTGTTATGGGATTTGAACTTTCAGAATGGCCATTATAGTCCTTGTTCTTTGGTGAAATAGGTATAAAACGTTTTTCAGCCATGAAACTTACTTCCCTTTGTTATTTAATTTTCATATTTCTCACTTTTGGCACAAAACTTTGGTAAAAGGATATCAAGGGTTGTTTTGCCATTTTTCCATAATTCAAGGACTGATCTTGGACATTGTTGATCTTCAAAGGTCTTCAATGCAACTTTAACTCCATGAGGGACCATAATTGACAAATTAGATTTGATGAGGGACTAATTTTGTCATTTCTTCAAAGTTGAAGGACCATTTGTGTAATTTTGACAAACTTAAGGGACCAAACTTGTAATTATGAATTCACAAGGGTTTTAAGTGTCATTTCTTCATTCATTGAGGATCAATCTTGCATATTTTCAAGTCTTCAAGGATAAATCTTGGATAAATCATGAACTAGGGCCCGGTTCTTTGTACGGCTTCGTTTCTCGTGTCCGTTTTTCCTTGTTTCTTGTGATCTTTTGTCTTTTTCATGATATCCATACCTAAAATACACAAGTAAACAAACACAAGCATATATATGGTATTTATGACATTTTTATGCATTTAAAGCCCAAAAAGAACGATGAGATCATGTATAAATGCCATCTCATCACCTACTAACATCAAACAAGCCATGACTGATCATGCGTGGATTGAATCAATGCAAGACGAAATTCATCAGTTTGAACGCCTAAATGTTTGGGAACTTGTTGACAGACCTTATGGAATCTCGCTTTTAGGTTTCAAATGGATCTGGAAAAACAAACTGGATGAAGAACAAACCATCATCAAAAACAAATCTCGTCTTGTGGTTAAGGGGTATCGTCAACAAGAAGGGATAGATTTCAATGAATCATTCGCTCCAGTTGCTCGTTTGGAAGCTGTCAGGATATTCCTTGCTTATGCTGCACATAAGGGCTTCACGTTTTTTCAGATGGACGTTAAAACTACTTTTCTCAACGGTCATTTGAAGGAAGAAGTGTGTGTGAATCAGCCGGAAGGATTCATCGATCCTCATCACCCTAACAAAGTCTATCGTCTCAAGAAGGCTGTATATGGACTTAAACAAGCTCCAAGGGCATGGTACGAAGAACTATCCAACTTCTTGGTCTCGAAAGGATTCTCCAAAGGTTCTATTGATCCTACTCTTTTTATTAATAAATATGGGGATGACATACTGCTGGTGCAAGTTTACGTTGATGACATTATTTTTGGTTCTACGAACCCAAAACTTTCAAAACGTTTTGAAAAATTAATGCACAGCAGATTTGAAATGTCAATGATGGGGGAGCTAAAATTCTTTTTAGGCCCCCAGATTCATCAATCCCCACGTGGTATCTTCATAAACCAAGCTAAGTATGCTCAACAGATACTTAAAAAGCATGGTATGACCTCATGTGCTCGCGTTGGTACACCATTGTCGACCACATCCCTAGACGCTGACTTGTACTCATATCCCGTAGATCAAACACGATATCGTAGTATGATCGGGTCACTTATGTACCTTACAGCCAGCAGGCCTGATATTCATCATGCCACATGCTATTGTGCACGATATCAAGCCAGACCTACTCAAAAGCACCTCAAAGAGGTTAAACGGATCTTTCGGTACCTTAAGAATACCATTCACATGGGACTCTGGTATCCGAAGGGAACCGGTTTTCATCTAATAGCTTTTTCAGATTCTGATCACGTAGGTTGCCTTATTAGTCGAAAAAGCACTTTTGGTAGCGTACAATTTCTAGGGGAAGACAAACTTGTGAGTTGGTCGTCAAAGAAGCAGGACTGCACTTCGCTCTCATCAGCTGAAGCAGAATATGTGGCTCTATCCGCGTGTTGTGCTCAAGTCCTCTGGATGAGAACTCAACTCACGGATTATGGATTCCACTTTGAAAAAATACCTATGTATTGTGACTCAAAGTCGGCCATAGCCATTTCATGCAATCCGGTTCAACACTCCCGTACCAAGCACATCGCAGTCAGATATCACTTTATCAAGGAACAAGTGGAACGTGGCATCGTGGAATTATACTTTGTCAGAACTGAGTACCAGATAGCTGACTTGTTTACAAAAGCCCTATCTCAAAATAGGTTTCAGTATCTCGTTGGCCGTCTTGGTAAGAAGTATATGACTACAGATGACTTGGAGGTTCTGGCAAATGAAGCTGCTTGATTTTTCTCTCATAATGACTTCTAAGCACATCACAGCTTAGGACTCGGACATCAACTAAGAAAAGTTAATCTCGGATGATAACTTATCCTTCTCAACGAGAAATTCATATTTCTCGATCATGAGCTTCCTATAAAAACATTCAAAATTTTTAAGTTCATGAAAAACGACTTTTAAGTAAATGTCAGCTTAGAACTCGTACTTCAACTTAAGGAAAGTTTATCACGGATGATAACTTATCCTCCACTATGGGAAATTAATTTTTCTCGGTCATGAGCTAGTCACAAAACATTCAAAGTTTTGAGTTCATGTAAATTGGAATTTATTTTAAAACCGTTGAACACAATTTTTCAAGAATTTCTCAAAAAGATTTTTCTAAATCTTTCAAAATTGTGTGTTCAACACTCCCTTCCTCATATGTGGTTTTCGTATCTCAAAATTGTCATATGTTATTTTGATCAACTTTTGAGGGGGAGCGTTTTAAAATGAAGCCTTTTAATGTTGTTGGGTACATCTCTAAAATTGTCATATTTTATGTATCCAACACATTCCGAAAATGATATTAAATCTGTCTTATATATTATCGGTAAAGGCATCTCAACTCCGTACCTCAACATATTTTGTGGTGTCGTTTTTCTAAACTTTTGTCAAATTTTGTCTCAAGACACACATATATTGTTGAGGGGGAGCGACCCGACTGAAAAGGTTTCATGATTCATGCGTGCACACATGTTTCTCTCCCGTCGGATTTTTGGAAATTGTCATATTTTAATCAATTTGTATCTCTAATATTATATTTCTATATTAGAGATAGGGGGAGAAAATGTGATTAAAATGTAATATATTGCAACATGTGATCTTAAAGACTCAAGTGCAACTCTTTCCTTCACATGCCAAACTATTTCGTATATCGATGCATGTGTGTAGGGGGAGCTTTTTGGAAATGTAAAACTTTCAAAGTGTTAAAAGTTTTGATTTTTATCAAATACTTTGAATGATTTTCAATGGTTTTATGGTTACGATCTATACCCAGAACAACCTACTATCCACGACAGAACGATGGAGTCAAAAGGTGGTTTAGGATAAGAAACAAAGTCCTATGATCCAACCAGAACCGGAGGGATCTACCCAAGGACATTCCATAGCTAGAAATAGTTGTCCTTAGGAAAGATGGAGTTGAATGAAGCTGAATGCGGACCAATTACTTAAGCTAGCACTGGAACAATCACAACAAGGTGCTAGTGATGACGTATTGGTAAGCATTGAAGGAGTTGAATATTCTATGCAACTTAGACAGAAACCGGGTTAACACATATCTTGAAGACAAGTGTCATGGACCCAGTGATGTGATGCACAACCCTTTCCCAGCCATTCGAGTTTCTCTCAAAAGAAACTTGTCTCATTGTCATGGAGATCAACACGTATCTATTGACTTTCTCACTCCGAGTTAGTTAATATTGAAAAGGTGGCAGTCTGCTCCAGCCTCCGATTACTAAAATGCACTTATTGAGTTAGAGCCAGAAGAGATCAATTTATCATCTCATTAGGACACAATCGAGTCCTACGCATTATCCTTGTGATATTGCCAGAACATCTAAGTGATACGATTCACAATGAAGATGGAAATCCTGCTTGAGCCAACATTAAACAAGCTCATGGTAGGTAACTTGTGCGATTTTACACGAATCAAACTTGTGAGAACTGGAAAGCAACTAAGTTTCGATTCTTATTTGATTAAAACTTGATTCCAGGTTTCTTCGCAAAATCCGTGTGATCTTGCCAGAACATTCAGAGTGACACTCATTAGTGTTCACAGTGACGAATGGAAATCCTTCCAGTGTCAACATCAAACAGCACTACGGTAGGTGACTCGCAAGATTCTCTATGAATCAAGCTTGTGACAAACTGGAAATTAACAATGGTGCGATTCTTTTAGAATCAAACTTGTTCTAGGAATTCTGAATTGACGACTCTAATTAGACGGATAATTTATCCTTATGATTCACTCTTTACGTTCACAGTCTGCATTGAGACGGTCGAGTAAAGAGAACTGGCTATTACCGCCAAGAAACCCTGTCAAGGAGGTTCTTAATCGAATCTACCTGATCACAGGCATGGTATTTAATACCGTTTAACGGTCTTCACCGACCGGAGGTAAAACGCTACCGAGTTAGGGTGAAATGTTCAAAGCCATTTTATCCGTGTCTATATATGTTGCTGCATATCAAGAAGGTGGCGTAGCTGTGTACTAACCTATGTCGATTCAGAAGTCACAAGAGCACAACATGGCGATAATCAAGATACCTAAGAATGTAAGAATGTAATAGGTCATCTTAGTCACAAGGAGCACATATGAATATCTCAAGCACTCAAAGTCAAATGACAAAGGCTCAAGATAAAGATCACAAAAGCATGAAGGAACAAAGCCGTTACAAACAAGATCAAGACCAAGATACAAGACCAAAGCAGGAAGATCAACTCTACAAGAATGTATTCACTCAATCATCTTATTCTTTTTAAGCTTTTTAAGATGACCGATACATTAGGGGAGATTGTTAGCCCTATATTTTATATAGTCGAACAAGAATGTAATAGGTCATCTTAGTCGTTATTGGTCTTGTATTGTAATAGGTTAGTCGGGAAAACCTGGTTTGGTATTTAAGCTAATATTGTATAAGTTAGGGGCGTAAGCCCAAGCAAAGCCAAGCCCAGCCCATGAACAAGCCCACTAAGGCCTTATGGCCGTGGCATATAAATACCCTCTTCCATGTGTGGAAGAGGGTGTTGGTTAGCATTTGTTTCTCTCTCTAAAAGTGTTTAATCATCCATAATCTCTCTTATTTCTCTCTCTACTTTTCTACTCTTTATCTCTCTAAATATCATCTTATATTGTGTTATGGATTAAAGTGGGATTAACAAGATCAAATCAATATTTTAACTCATGATTTAAATGCTAGTGTTGCGGTTAGAAACATCATGGAGAGAGCCAATGGTGTTTTCCAAGCTAAGTTAGATGAGGCTATAAAAAACAAAGATAATGTAGATCTTAAAATTCAGAGATTTGATAAAGCTTCACAAACCCTAGAAAACTGTGTTAGTTAACAAAGGGATTCTAGGGATATGATTGGGATTGGGATGAAAGAGTATGCTGGTGTTCCACCACCTGCTGGGAACTTCTATGGTGTCCTTAGAAAGGACTTGTCTTGGACTGGTATACCAGAACTCTAAGAAGAGGAATTTTTTACCTCCACCAAGAGTTCTTACCCTAGTAGAGGAATACAAGCAGAAGTTGACTGATTTGGACCAATGGAAGAAAGCCAACCCTACCTTGTTTGTTAATGGTGGCATGCTTAGTGACAACCCAAATGAGTCTACACCCATAAAAGTGACCAATCCTACTACTGGCAAGACTGTTGACCTTGGCTTAAACGTTGATAGAAAACCTAGTATTAAATATGCCGAAATGTATAGAAAACCTAGGTCACCAAAAAGCCAAATTAGTGATAATGGGACAGGTTTCTTTTCTTCTAGACCTAGAGCTATGTCTAGAAAAGCCTGTTATTCTTGTGGAAGTTTTTCACATTTAGCTTATAAGTGTGTCAATGCTTCAAAGGTCAACGCTGATAGAAAGTCAAAAACTGTCAAACCCAAACCTTTTGTCCAGTAAAGTCCACAAGTTGTTAGACCAGCCCCATTCTTTACTAAAGGGTCTAATACTTATGGACAAAGACCTTTTCAGAAGACCAATACGTGGTCTAACAGACAATGGGTTCCTGTAGCAAACCCTAGGTTCAACGCTGATAAGGGTAATTTCAGCGTTGACAAAAACAAATTAAACGCTGATAGGAACGTTGCTAGACCAAGTAATGGAAAATATTTGCAACCAAAGGGAAAGGGGTCTAACTCTTCTTCTAGCTTGACATGGAGACCTAAGCAAGACCAAAACCCTAATTCAGATGGGATTTCTATGACCTGTAACTGATTTCATTATATTTCAAAGGTCATAACAAAACCAATTAGGGTTAACTGGGTGTTTAATCCAAAAAGGGATGAACAAGGGGTTGTCATAAGGACTAAGTCTATTCTTGTTGAACAACCAAATGAATCCAAGTCTGCTCAGGCTTGGGTTCCCAAAGAAAACTAATTTGTTTTCTTTATGTGCACGGAATTCAAAAGTAGGTTAATGATTATGGTTATTGGGATAGTGGATGCTCTAGACACATGACGGGGAAGGAAGATTATCTGACAAATTTTATCCCCATTGAAGATGGTGACAAAGTGTACTTTAGAGGAGGATATAGGACTATCACTGGCAAAGGTACTCTTCTCACCAACAATTTGCGTTTTGAAAACATGTTTCTGGTAAAAGAACTTGACTATAATTTGTTTAGTGTATCACAGGTATGTGATAACAAAAATAAGGTTCTTTTCACTGATACTGAATGCTTGATGTTGAGCAAAGATTTTAAAATACCAGATGAGAAATTCATTGATTATAGAACACCTAGGCATAAGGACATTTATAATGTGAATCTTAATGGAATTGGATGAATAATAATTTGTCATGTCTATATGCTAAGGCTTCAGTTGATGAGAGTAATATTTGGCACATAAGATTAGGGAATAGACGTGTGAGACATGGTTTAGTTGATGGTTTGCCTAAAAAGGCTTTCCACAATGACCATTCTTGTGTTGCATGTCTTAAAGGTAAACAACACAAGGTCTTATTTAAGTCTAAACCAATGCACTCTAGTTCTAAACCACTTCACTTGCTGCATATGGACTTGTTTGGTCCAACTAATATAGAAAGCTTAAATGGTAAATCCTACTATTTTATCATCACTGATGATTTTTCTAGATTTACTTGGACTTTCTTTTTAGCTTTGAAAAGTGACACTGTTGACACTTTGATCAACTTTATTACCCAAATTGAAAAGAAGTCTGGTAATGAGGTTAAGATGCTTAGAAGTGACAATGGTGGTGAGTCTAGAAATAAGTTATTAGATGACTTTTGTGCCAAGAAAGGGATTACTAGACAGTTTAGTGTAGCTAGAACCCCACAACAAAACGGGGTAGCTGAGAGAAAGAATAGAATCCTCATAGAAGCAGCCAGGACTATGTTGCCTGATGCTCACTTTCCCATTGCTTTTTGGGCTGAGGCTGGGAATATAGCTTGTTATGTTTAGAATAGGGCAGTAGTCAACATGATTCATAACAAAACACCTTATGAGTTACTTTGGGGCAGGAAATCTAATATTGGTTTTCTTAAACCTTTTGGATTTCATGTAGTTGTGTTGGACACTAGTGATGCCTTAGGTAAGTTTAGTGCTAAAGGTGATGAAGGATACTTCATGGGTTATTCTGTGCAGAGTAGAGGATATAGAGTTTACCTTAAGAAAGAAAAACGTATACTTGAAAAGGTACATGTTAGGTTTTTAGAAAGTAAACCTAGTGATCCTGAAAGTGGTCCAAGTTGGTTATTTGACTTAGAACCTCTGTCTAGAACATTGACTTATATGCATGTTACTAATCCAAACATTGTGAAGGTGACTTCAAATGTTGTGGAAGAACCCGTTGTTGATATTTCAGGTAAACAGGTTGATGAAGAGGTTGGATCACAAGCAGACAAATCAGTATCCATACTTGAGTATGTTACCATTCCCATATGGACTGATGCATTTGGTGCTGCTGCTGCTGCTGGAAAGGACAAAGGTGGTCCCCAAGTATCACCAGTTAAAAACATGCATGATCCTTCAGGCGCTGACAAAGGAAATTCTGGTGCTGACAAGACAAATTCAGGCGTTGATGGCTCAAACGTTGACAGCTTTGGTTTAGGCGTTGATAGATCTTTTGAGCATCTTTTCTCTTCTAATAATTTTGAACAAGGTGAACCTTCAAACAGTCATGGAGGGGTTCATTCAGATGATGATGGAAGAGAGTCTGAAGAGGATCTTGGTAACTTGGAAGATGATATTAAGGACAACACAATTATTGACGGAGGAGTGCTTACTTCTACAATCAAAAATCATCCTCCTTCTCTAATTATTGGTGATGTGATGACTCCTGTGCAAAATAGAAGGTCTCATCAGAATCATGGAGGATTTATTGCCAATATTCACAAGAAGGTTGATACCCCTCTTGTTCAAGCATGTTTGTTTGCCTGTTTTCTGTCACAACAGGAACCAAAGAAGCTTTTTGATGCTCTCAAAGAACCAAGTTGGGTGGAAGCAATGCAAGATGAGCTTCACCAATTTGCTATTCAGGATGTTTGGGAGTTAGTTGATTGTCCCAGACATGTCAGACCTATTGGGACAAGATGGGTTCTTAGGAACAAAAAGGATGAGAGAGGCATTGTGGTCAGAAACAAGGCACGTTTAGTGGCACAAGGATATACACAAGAAGAAGGGATAGACTATGAGGAGTTATATGCACCTGTTGCAAGGATTGAGGCTATAAGGATTTTTCTAGCCTATGCTTCCTGCATGGGATTTACAGTCTATCAAATGGATGTGAAGAGTGCTTTTCTTTATGGCATAATTGCAAAGGAGGATTATGTCATGCAACCTCCTGGTTTTGAAGATTCAGAACATCCAGACAAGGTGTATAGAGTGAAGAAAGCTATGTATGGACTTCATCAAGCCCCAAGAGCATGGAATGGCACATTATCCACCTATCTGGTGGAAAATGGATTTAAAAGGGGCACCATAGACCAGACCTTGTTTACAAAGAAGACTGGTAAGGATTTCTTACTTGTACAGGTCTATGTGGATGATATCATCTTTGGCTCTTCTAGTCCAAAGATGAGTGAAGACTTTTCCAAACTCATGACAGACAAGTTCAAGATGCGTGCAATGGGAGAGATGAACTTCTTTCTAGGGTTACAAGTACAGCAAAAAGAAGATGGTATCTTCATCTCTCAAGTAAAATATGTGGCAGAAATCTTGAAGAAGTTTAGCTTTTCTCCACATGAGAAACGGGCTAGCACACCTATGGATAGGGAACACCCTTGGGGAAAACTTAGAGATGGAAAAGAGGTGGATGTCAGGCATTATAGGTCAATGATTGGTTCATTGATGTATCTCACAGCTTCAAGACCTGACATTATGTTTGCTGTGTGTGCATGTGCACGCCATCAAGTGACTCCCAAAGAGTGTCATCTTCATGCTGTCAAGAGGATTTTTAGATACCTAAGGTGTTATCCAGACTTGGGATTATGGTATCCAAAAGATTCCCCATTGGAGCATATTGCATATTCAGACAGTGATTATGGTGGTGACAAGTTTGATAGAAAATCCATAACTGGTGGATGCCAATTTCTTGGGAGTAGATTGATATCTTAGCAATGCAAGAAACAAACAGTGGTGGCCAATTCTACAACTAAAGCAGAGTATGTTGCTGCAGCTGCTTGTTGTGGACAAGTCTTATGGATTCCGAACCAGCTGTTGGACTGTGGGTATAATTTCATGCATACCAAGATTTTTGTAGACAATAACAGTACTTTAGGCATTATTAAAAATCCTGTATATCACTCTAAAACAAAACATATAGAAATTAGACATCATTTTATAAGAGATTGTTTTGAAAAAGGTTTAATCCAACCAGATAGGGTTGACACAGAAGAAAATGTGTCAGATTTATTAACTAAACCTTTTGACACTGGAAGATTTCAATACTTGGTAACAAGTATTGGAATGATCAATCTTACTTAATATGTGTTTTGGGAACTTATTGTAATAGTATGTACAGGATATGCATTTGTTATTGGTCTTTATATAAAATTAGATTTTCCACTTTATTTGTCTAACGCTGACAAAGGTTACTTTAACGCTGACAAGTGTTAAATTGACGTTGTCAACAACATGTTAGTTTTGTGGTTTTTGATCTAATTATGCAGGCATTGTTAGCATTGTACAATTGGATACAGAGTTGCTTATGGAGTCTTGGAGCATTATTGGAGCATGTTTCATTTTATGGATGATGGTTGGAATATTTATATTCCTATCTTGACATAAATTTTTATTACATGCATATTATTGTTGGCAACCTATGTATCATAGTTTAAAGGGAGGTTTATGAACCTTTTAGGACTTTTTGGGTACTCATATAATACTCTTATCACAATTCTAGATTGTGTCCACTGGTGAGTATGAATTAGTTTACTAACTCATGAGGCACTGTAGCATGCAAAGTTGATAAACTATGCACGCTGCCAAGACTTTTTGTCCTAGAATTGGATGTGGTCTGTTGGGAGACTTGAGTATGATTTTTATTGGGCTTACCTGGGAAGTTACAAAGGATTTTATGAGATAACTTCACTTTTAAGAACTTTGGTTAGCAAGGGACACTAGAGGACTATTATGTCTATCTTACTTAAGCAAGTGTGCATGATTGGATAGTGCTTGCCACCATATAGTAATTTTCAGTTTATAGGTTATCTTCACTAGGATAAATCACTTTGTTAAGGTCCTTTTTCATTTTTAATATTTTTATTTTTGGACGTTGACAGATTTATTTCCAAACGTTGTTATGACCATATTAGACGTTGACATGGCTTTTTCCAACGTTGACAAGAATATAGCCGTTGGGCGTTGATGGGTTATTTTTTACCGTTGACACTCATTGGGTCCTACCCAGTTGTTATTTTTGACGATAATTGGGGCCGTAATTTTAGGAGTTGGTAACTTTTAATTAATGAACAAGATAAGTTATTTTCTTTTCAAGATTTTCATCATTATATATTGAAAATTACTGCCTCATTTTTTACCAATCACATGTGCTTACCTCTCCTATATATTTGGTTCCTTCTTTTTAAACAGGGTAATTTCATATTCTTGTCTAACAAATTTTTCTCCTATATTCATCTTTCATAATCTTTCACACAGCTTTCTACATCAATGGCGCCTAAGTTTAAACCGAGGGACTTGGTGATGGGATTCATAAGTCAGCATAACATGGTTGCCTATTTGGAGGTTGATGATGCTCTGTTTCCTCAATATACTCAGATGGTGGCGTATTTGAATGCATCCCCATTACGGTATGCACTTTCTCATGCTCCTCTTATCCCTGTCACTCATATTAAACAGTTTTGGAACACTGTTAGTTCCTCAACGCTTAATAATGTGACTACATTAACTGCTATTGTCCATGGGCGTCCATGGGTGGTTACTGATGCCTTGGTTCGCCAGGCTTTGCATCTTAATGATGCAGATGGTATAACCACTCTACCCATTGGTGAGATAGAACAGGGACTTCAAGCTTTGGGGTATCCTTTCCCTGAAGAGGGTACTTTAAATAAATATAATAAAAAGGAATTTCCCCCAGGTTGGAAGTACTTAATACATGTCGTCCTTCAATGTTTAAGTCCTAAATGTACTACACATAATGAAATTAACAGATCTATTGGTAGTGCTATTGTGTGTATTGCTAATGGGCAACAGTATAATTTTTCTAAACTGATTTTTGATGGCATGTGTAAAAACAAGGGTAGAAAGATGACTCTAGCTTACCCAATATTTTTACGAATGCTTTTTGATGAGCAAAGGTATTGCACCAGGGATCATGATGATTTTTATGCGATCCCTGTGCAAAAGAAAGCTATTTTTAGTAAGATGAATTCACCTCCTCACAGAGACATACCCCTTACCCAAGCCATGCTTGCTGTTATTGCAGCAACATAACCTCAACCTGACCCACAACCACAACTTGACCCATTACCTGAACCATCAACTTCACCTCAACATATGGAACTTGACCAAGATCCCTTCAACATTGACACATTAAATGTTGGCGTTGATGCTTCAAATCCAAACGTTGACACCTTTCTACAACAGAGCCAAAATAGTCGGGTTTGAGATTTAGGGCACCTCAGAACTTGATTCAACTTGCAAAATGTCACAAATGAACTCAATAAGCCAAATCAATCAACAAAATTCCAATAAGCAAAACCAATAAGCCAGAATGAACCAATAAGCACTTATGAAAAAGTCAATTAAGTTGGGTTTCTAGTCAAACCCTAAAGTCAACCCACCAAATGCTCCAGTATGAACAAATGGGTCAAATAATGAGCACCTATTACAAAATCCAAGTTGTTGCTGGTTAAAATAAGCTATTATAGCTTATTGATAAGCTGAAACCCAAAATACACTATCAGTGGCTAGTAGCAGGGGAAAGGAGTTCCCACTGCTTTGACTATTTGACCAAGCTTTTTAGAGAGATTTAGTTGTATTCAGTTGGAAACAAGGGCACCCTTGTGATCAGTGAATCACAAGGAGTCAATATCAACAAGAAAATCACAATTTGGTTCACACAAGCTCAAATCAATCAAACAGTCACCATATATTGCTCAGACATGGGAAATAAGCAGTTATGCACAAATAAGTAGATATAGCATCAATAAGCCAACCAAATTCAACAGGATGCATACACAAGCTATATAAACTATGAATAAGCACAAACAAACTTAAATCAAACACTGAATCAAAGTAAATAACAAGAATCAAGCACAAACAGTTACTGATAAGAACAAGGTGAATATGCAGCAACTTTGCTGATCTAATTGACACTAAATCCAATTTCAATGCTTCAAATATTTTTTCCTAGTGTAATTAACTAAGATCTAGCACTTGTTAACCCTAGTCTATGCTTAGATCTAGGTGTCCTCAAAATTCTAGCCAATTTTACCAAGTAAACAAGATTTTAGAGCCCTTTTATGAATCTAGGTGTTCTCAAACCACAAAACCTACAAACAGATGAACAAGAGCACCAAGTAAACAGATACCAACAATAAACAACATAATACAACCACTTAACAAACCACAAATCCTGCTTATGCAGTTAACCCAAACACCCCTTAAAAACCTGTTTTGACAAATTTTTAAAGGATAATCTAGTTTTAACCCACAAATCAAACTAACAACACCTCATAAACATCAAACAATGCCAGATGAACAATAATCAACAACAATAACACATATTCAAGAACAATCATGCATAATCACCAAAATTCAGAAAATAAAGGAGAAAAATGAAAAGGGAGAAGGTGAAAACCTCCAAGACCTACATCCAGGCCCTGGATTGTTTGAGCTGAGGTACTAGCAGAACAAGTACCAGCTTCCAAGTACCTGCTAAGATGAACAAACAAAAGTGATGCACAATAAACACACACTTTTCTGATTTTTGAAACCCAAGTTTTATAACTTAAAACATTGCCTCAAAACCCTTCAAATATCAAAGTGGAACTCAGAATTAGGCTATTCTAACACCAACTTTTAATAAACAAGAACAAGATTTCTCAAAATTCAGAAAATCAAATTTTATTTACTTAAAAAGGGATTACAAAGATTGATAGCCAAAAACTGGAACAAAAGCTCTCTCACATGTTGAGGAGTCTATTTATAGGCAAATGCTAGCTATTCACTATTCACAAACCCTAGAAGTGAAATTCCAATTTTATCCTTGAGGTCTTCTGGATGATTCTTGGTTGTGAGCTGTCTAAAGTGATCAAGGACGTTCATTTTAGCTTTAGGATGAAGCAAAGGCTCTCAACTGTTGATCTTAACACGTGGCATACCCTGGAGAATAAGTTGTCACATGATGGGTGAAACGGTTTTGGGTGTGGGGTCACATGGTGAGTGGGAGTGAGGGTTTTATGTGTAGGATAGGTTTCTGCATGTGTGAATCACACATGTACCAGGGTAATTGAAAATTACCCTTTGTTTAAGTGAAGTAATTTCTGGGTGGATGAATGGTAAACAATAAACATTTAGATCCTATTTTGAGGGAGAAAAGGTGTTTGGCGCGTGTTATGGGATTTGAACTTTCAGAATGTGTAACACCCCCAAATGTGGAAACCTTGGTTTCCAGATCTTTTAAGCTACTAGGAATGCATTATGTTCATATGATTAAATAATCAAAGCGGAACTAGAACATAACACATTAACAAGGTGTTTAGACACGAATAACATGAATTAAAACAAAAGGGTTTCTCATTATATTAATAATAAACAACCACTAGACGTGTATACATTGAATCCCACGTCTAGTGCACACACACGTTTAGGTTTACATTGTGAATGAATTATATGAAAAACCTAATAACCCTTGGTTTCCGGATCTTTTAAGCTACTAGGAATGCATTATGTTCATATGATTAAATAATCAAAGCGGAACTAGAACATAACACATTAACAAGGTGTTTAGACACGAATAACATGAATTAAAACAAAAGGGTCGCTCATTATATTAATAATAAACAACCACTAGACGTGTATACATTGAATCCCACGTCTAGTGCGCACACACGTTTAGGTTTACATTGTGAATGAATTATATGAAAAACCTAATAACCCTTGGTTCCTTTTATAATGTAAGGATTAGGGTTTTACAAGAGATAATAACAAATAAACAAGTAAATCTTCTATTTAAATAAACTTATGCAGAATATATCTTGCATGTTTATCTAAATAGAAGCTTCCATAAGCTTTTTGTCTACAATTCTGTCAACTCTTGAATTGCATGTAACAACTCTTGAATTGCACACAACAACTCTTGAGCCAACAACGCTGGATTAACTCTTGTCAACGCCTAAATTGCTCTTGACAATGCTTAGACAATATCTTCATGTTTTCTTCGTTTTTGAGTTTCTGCCACATCAACTTTTTGACCCAACAATCTTCCCCTAGTTGATAGTGGCAAAACTCTATGTGTATCTCTTGTAAGTTGTACATGATATTCAAATTGCTTCCCCTCAAGTGTAGCATGTATTTCTTCCCCTTTTTGTCACATCAACAAGGAAGTAAATAATGTATGCAATGTTGAAGATTCTCCAAAAGTAGCTCTGTGTAATGATCTTGAAGAACATTTAATATAATATTTTTGATGTAGAAGTAGAATAACCCAACCTTGTGTTCCATGTCTTGTACTATCCACGTGATAAAGAACTTATACCTTTAGCATTATAAGCAGACCTCGATCTCTTGTCAATATTCTCATCCTATGTGAGACACTGAGCACGATAATGTAACTCCTTCAAGTGTTATGACAAGTCTTCATCACCAACCATGTAAAGCACGAACAAGTTATTGTTAAGTCAATGGCTGTCGTCCACAACTTAACAATATGATAAAACACAAACTCGCGAAAATCTTCTTCAAGCATCAAACTTACCATAAGAACTCTTCCCCTTAAGCCAACACCTCTTCATGATGAATTTAATGGAATAACATCTTCATACCATATGTAAAAGTTTCGCAACGGATAACTCTTTCACAAGGTTATCCCGATTACATAGTTTAAATATCCATCAAATTCCATGAATAGTTGCTAACTCGCTTTAAGATCATTAATTTCGTTTAAAAATATCCGAGCCATAAATACCACCATGATATTCTGAATAAAAACGGAGATTCCATGTACCTTCGTGTGTATAATCCTCCTTTTTGTGTGCTCAAAACGTACCAATTTTCTCAAACAGCAGCAATCAGTGTGTTACCCGAGATCCTCCTCTGTCCAATATCCTTCCATGTGTATTGTCCGATATCGGACAACACGTATCAGCGTTTGAACAGCCATATCTCGGACAACACTGTCAACGCTGTCAGCGTTGACTTATTCCTTGTCAGCGTCCATAAAACAAACATCAGCGACTAATACCAACCTTGTCAGCGTCATTGTTTCTGCTGACATCATCAAGTGCTATGAATCTCAACAGTGTCAATCCATACGTTTGAAAATCTCCTAAACTTTAGGAAAGTCAATTGTGATCTATAGTAATCATAACCCATATCATGGGTATCAATCTTCTCACGTATTAGTAGGACCACTCAAAAATAGAATCAAATCATGAAATCACGTCCAAAAATAGCTCATATCTGCTCCATAATTTACGTATGAAGAATAAATGAGTATCCCATGTTTGATAAATAAACCTCCGGTTTTTAAGAGAGTCCCACGTATATCCAGTACACATTACACAGCAACTCCTGAATTGTAGGGAGTCCCATGTATGAAGCGTATCAAATATTTTATATGAAAATTCATATCTCACTTGCTGGTATCACGTGAAATCTGGAATCACAACAGCCGATGTGAACGTGTAAACAATTGTATACAGACCACCAACCAACTATGAACATGTTGCAATCCCATATATCAGAATCATCATCACATCTGATTCTCGTACATCCGTACGTCTTGATTCAGCAACAAGAAACAATAACGAATGCTAAACTCTAACCATATGTTTTGAATCTTTTAGTTTTGCTAGGGTTCATCGTTGATCAATAGATTAATTCACCAAAGCTAGCAAAACAGCATTACGAACAAGTAAACATCTTCCTTTTCTGTTTAAAGTCGTCCTAGGGTTTTTAGAAAAACCTAGTTCAAGATTTAGGGCAAACCAGAAAATTTGAAACACTTCTTTGCAGCCAACTTCGACCTCAAATATCCTTCTGATAAAAGCTCAGATCGAAAATCCCTTCGGTGAGATTCTAGACACAAGTGCCAAGAATCTACAGTCCAAAAATCACGAAGATCCAACGGTTAACGAAGGAGAGATCGTGTTTTGAACATGGCTGTCCACAAAAAACTGCATTCACTCACTGCTGACTTTGACACTTAATAACTTTTTCCTAGGGATAAAACTTGACAATCCCTAAGGTGGATGTTTAGATATATGTATGTAGAATACACATATAAAATTTCGTGACGATCCAACGGTTCAATAAAAAGTTATGACCTTCTGAATACTGCTGCGCACACAAAAACGTCCAGAAAAACCCTAGACGGATTTTTCTTCTTTTCACCATACACGAACACCTTGTTGGTCCTAGCATCACGAGCCACGAGGCTCTGATACCAATTGTGGAAACCTTGGTTTCCGGAGCTTTTAAGCTACTAGGAATGCATTATGTTCATATGATTAAATAATCAAAGCGAAACTAGAACATAACACATTAACAAGGTGTTTAGACACGAATAACATGAATTAAAACAAAAGGGTTGCTCATTATATTAATAATAAACAACCACTAGACGTGTATACATTGAATCCCACGTCTAGTGCACACACACGTTTAGGTTTACATTGTGAATGAATTATATGAAAAACCTAATAACCCTTGGTTCCTTTTATAATGTAAGGATTATGGTTTTACAAGAGATAATAACAAATAAACAAGTAAATCTTCTATTTAAATAAACTTATGCAGAATATATCTTGCATGTTTATCTAAATAGAAGCTTCCATAAGCTTTTTGTCTACAATTCTGTCAACTCTTGAATTGCATGTAACAACTCTTGAATTGCACACGACAACTCTTGAGCCAACAACGCTGGATTAACTCTTGTCAACGCCTAAATTGCTCTTGACAATGCTTAGACAATATCTTCATGTTTTCTTCGTTTTTGAGTTTCTGCCACATCAACTTTTTGACCCAACACCAAATTTATACAACTCAATACAGCGGAAGACTAGTTGGTGTTACGGGATAGCACATTACTCACATCATAGACAACGCTTAAAAATCGTGTCGTTTAATAATAAAACATTTCCATTCATAAATATAAATTTTACATAGGTCCCAAGTCATATTATTTCATACAAATTTTACAAAGCATTTGAATGGAAATTGTTATTTAAGTGCGGGCCATAAATCTTGTCGTCTTCCCGAGAATTACCTTCAAGTACCTGAGATAAAACATGTTAAAAGAAAAGGTCAGCGAAAACGCCGAGTGAATTCATAGAGTTTAATGAAATCCATCAATATAACATCGGTATAAAATTATTACCGAAAATCATTTTGTACAAATCTTTGTAATAGGCCATAAAATAGCCAAAGTCATTTTATGCAAATCCTTATCAAAAATCATAATATAGGCTATCGCCTTCAATATCATTATACGAACCATTGTCGTTAAAAACATCATACACTACGTTTTATAACGTTAAATAAAAACCGTCATATGAATATGGTTATGTAAAACCAAAACACGAACATAAAATCAATAATAAGACCCTGTATTGCTAGTCATGTAATATATCGTAATTCGGTGCGTATAGCAGTATTTCGTTAATTTGATTATTATAAGTCGCATGACATTGTTACCTTACTATAACAAACAACGGGTAGCTAACCCGAAACTCAATTTTCCCATCTAAATTAGCGTGTCGTCACAATAATCACGCTTGTGTAAATTTTCTCATACATAAATTCGCTTACCAATCAATGTGGCACGAGTGGGATCAACCGTCAAGGCGCGAACTGGGGTGATCGTCCCCAAATAGTACTATTATATGCATAAGCGTCTACCAAATCCCGGTAGTTCACAATTCATGCTAATGGGACTTTTAATGACATAACCTAACTTTAATAATCCATTTTATTTCATACATCGGGTCTAATCAATAAACAAACAATCGGGACAAATGGTGTCTTATTTTATCAAAACTAAAATGTTATCTCCCTCGCGGGTTTATAAAACATTTCATAAAAACATTTAAAAGAGTGCGAGGCTATGAACTCACGTGGATGTGGGAAGGCGGGTTATCGGCAATTCGGACGTACGGTACGTGCTTCAATCACAAAAACCTAGATAAATAATACTCGTCTTAGACTTTTTTCCAATGACTTTATAAAAATAAGAAATATACATATGATGATTTTGTACATATGATGATGATCAAGTGGGTTTATATATTCTTATTTACTCATTTTAGTGTTTATGTATTGGTAACTTTTTACTAGTTTACTAGTTTTACCTATTTACATGTTTTAGGTCCAATAAGCCTATTATAAGTTCATTAACTTGTATTAATCTATTTTACACTTGTATTATCAGTATTTATACTTTACATATTGGGCCCAAATGGGTTAAGCCCAATAAGTAATTTTTATAAGTGTTTAACTTATTTAGTTAAATTATTAGTCCAAATATGCTAACTTAGCTCGTTAATGTCCGTATGTCGTATAGTTCGGGTTTTATCGGTTTTTAATTGTATTAGGTACATATACATCAGTATATGACTTTTAAAAACTTTACATTAGACGGGTTTGATCGTCTAAGTTTTAATTGGCGAAAAACGTTAATTTTACGGTAATAGCCGAAAAAGTCGTAAAAATCATGTTTATAGTTTTTATAACTTATAAATCTTATTCAACTACAATTTTTATAAAGTGTCCATTTATTTAACCTTATACATATTTATATAAATGAAATTTATAAGTTAGTGGGTTTTAATTCACATTTTATACTATATTAGTTTGAGTGCTTATATAATACTATTAAACATTAATTCTTCAAAATCTGATTATTAGTTTCATCTTCACCATTTTTATCATATCTTGAGTTCTATAAGGAGATAGAAGCTTATTTTTGGATGACATAAACTTCATATTATGTGCTACAATTAAGTTAGTTATAGCTACTGCTCATTCCATGTCTAACTATACTTAACAGTCCCTACAAAATAGACTATTCAGATTGGTACACTCATCTTGTTTTGATCATATCTCACTAATTTTTATGATTCCATTGTATGGCCAACTCTCACATGTGTATAACACCTAATACTTACTGTATATTGATTCCACTTCACCATTTTATCAGTTTAACATTTGTTTACTTACTGTTTTTATACAGCCATCATATTTAGCAAGATTTTAACCTTGTTACCTATAGTTTTTCATCTCTTTAATCATATTTATCAACACTTGATCCGCACACAACATTTTTATCATCATATATTCATCATATACATGTACAATAAGAACTAAAATACATGATTACATAATCAAAATAACAAGAAGATGGAAAGAACAATCTTTATACCACCAAGGTTGTGTAGTTTATGATCAAGGCTTGGATTTTGATGGAAGAACTTGTGATAGATCAACACCAATATTCATGGCCACCAATACTTGTAAACTTCATGTAAAAATCAGCCCTTGAACATCACCAAATCTTCTCCTTGTATGTTAAAATCACCTCCAATCTTCAAGGCTTCAAAGGGGCATCATCATATGTATGAATAACACATGATTTTATGGTCAAACTAGATCAAATGAGGGTTGTTGTTGGTGATTTTAGGACGAAATTAGAGAGAGTTTTGAGAGAGATTGGTGGTTTTTCATGTAAGATAAATGAACAAATGGTTTGGGTGTGAGTGGTTTTAGTATTGATGCTAGTTTGGTGAAGTGGCTAAGACATGTGTCTTAGCTTACTACTAAGCTTGACACATCATGGTGTTGTGGCTTACTTTAGCCATCTATGAGTGGGGGTGGGGCAAAAGTGGTTTTGTCTCATCCCCATTTATTTACAGGTACTCCTCGATTCTAGTTTCCTCGATTTGTGTGCCCTCGGGTCGTTTTCCGAAAAATGTTTTTATAAATTATGAATCAACGGCACAAAACTAATCTAGTAAAAATTGTCTCATCAAAAACGGAGTTCAAAAACGTAAATACGTATCCTAAGGTTTCCGCTTTAGTCGTAAAGGACGTTAAATTATAATCGTAAGTCCCAATCTCTTCTCGTAAATTTGTGAGTTTATGAACCAACACAAATTTAAAATCTCAAAATAATATTTACGGATAAATTTATTTTCTGAAATGTCGGACTGTCACCAAAACGGTGTATGTAAACGTAAGCACGTAACGTAGAATCCTCCGGTTTAGACGTAGTCGATGCTACTTCAAGACGTAAATCGAAATTTCTTCCCAAAAATAAGTGAGTTCATATTATAACATTAAAATAATGTTTTCAATTAAATATTGAGAATAAAATATAAACCATAAATTGACGGATTGTCACAATATTTACCCCTAAACAGGATCTTTGTCCTCAAAGATCATCTTATCTTACTACTTGCTTCTTATAGAGTTAAAGCCATGTGGGTATTTCCTCCACATTCGGTCTTTTCTCACAAGTGTAATCCATTACAATACACGAGTTTCATCAAACATAACTACGGGAATAAGATCAGGCTTAATGTTTACTTACTTTCTCTATCCATGATTTTCACGGGTTTTTGATGAATGGAACTTTTCGTCGATCTAAACTTCATTAAGGAATAGTTAGATTTTCACTTGATAGACATTTTATCAAGTTTGATTTACGAAACATAATTCACGCAGCTCTTGAAGTCATAGGGTAGATCCAGCTTATATGCCTTTCAAACCAACTTTTACATCATCTCAATGGTCCCATACAACAGGGACTTAATTCCCATGATCTTTCAGATCTTCAATTCATCTGTCTATGGCAAAATTGTTTGGCATAACTTCGCTACCCATCCTGCCCTTCAAGATCTACATTTCATATTCACATAACCTCCTGCCCACTACCGGCAGTCAATAATCAGATCCTAATTTCAATAATCATTTCAGGTCTCGCGGGTCGAGTATTTTGTAAGGTTAGGTTCGCCATCATAGGAAACCTTAATCCTAAAATACATGTCCAACTCACAATAGGTGTATGTCAGGTGTCTTCATCCCAACTCCTGTTTACAGATGCTCTCATATATAGATCCTAACAAGATTCGATCTCGATCCTAATACGATAATTATCAATGATAATCTCTACAAAGGAAAGCGATTATACGGTTTATTACCAAAGGTCAATCATTCAAGCATAAAACAGTGCTTCTAGTATTTTGTATCGCTACTTTACCTCGTCCCTTCGATTGGGGTGGTACATAGTACTCTCATCAAGATTCGTTCTCAATGACTTCTAAGCAAATCTCTAGAAATTCGATGCGAAGCGAGGATCTTGATAGAGATGATCGATACAGGCACACCATGTTTACACAACTCCTTTAAATACAAAAGAGTCAATTTCTTCATCAAGAATCTATCATTAATAGGAATGATATTATCAGATTTGGTCTGTCTGTCGACGATGGTCCAAATCGAATCAAATTCAGATGATGACCTTTGTAATAGTTAGACGTTTACTAATGTATGAGGCGATGTCTGCCTTCATAATTTTCCATTAGTACAACTTCTTCTGATAATGATACATTAAATCAGAAATGACAGGACTAGAATACTTATACTTACAAGATTTCCAAGATAACTATATCTCAAAATCTCTATTTTTAGGCAACCTCAAGTGGCCTGTTATACATTCAACGCCATCCGCTTCTTAATTCTAATGGTTCACATTAGCCACGAACCCCTTTCATTATCTATATTATCCTTTTTACAAGCATCAATTATTTCTAAATTGTTCGGCAATTTATTTTGCACAATCATTACTAAGGAACATATCCTAATTGATTCTTTATTTTTACATAATGTGTCAGTAATTACGTTCACTTTCCTAGATGGAATAACTATCATGTCTATAATTCACTCAGAAATTCTTTCTTCACATCTTCTAAGTTTTAGTTTCGTCTCAACTATTATTTTTATCCGTTTTACTCAATCTGACGTCTAAAACGTCGATAATTATTAAAAGTAAATTAACAATAAATATTAACTTTTTATGAAACGTAAACGTAAAAATTTTAAATTTCTTAGTTCGACCAATTATATAAAAAATTTCAAAATAAATTTGAATTTAATCAACACGATTTTTGCTGATTTATCGAAAATAATTAATAAGATTCGTAATTGTTCGAAAATCTTTGTTTATACTTTGGTCAAAATTTTCTTAGTTGAAAAGCAAAAATTGTTATTTCAAATTTCAAGTCATAAGTTATATAGTTTCCTCAATTCTTCTTAAGATGTCTAGAAGTATACACAAACATTTACCCCTAAACATGAGTTTAGTTAAATGTTCTGGGTATAAGGGAATAATCCCTCAAAAGTTCTTTTGATAAAACATTTGTCAAAACTTTTTTACACTTTCTTTTTGGTAAAATCCAAAGTCTTTAATCACACGATCAAATAATGTAAAGGATTAAGCCTTAAATCATATGTTAATTACTCAAGGTATAGGTTTTCACTGTTCGGCCAATTCAAGCCAATCTATAAATAATTATTAACTCATTCTTATTCTTATAAACAAACAAATAGTCGTTAATGATCACGAGCATGAATTTATCAAATTACATCCTACACACGTGATTCACCAAATTTATGAATGCTACATGTGTATTAGTCAATCCAAACGACATCACGTGAAACTCATAATGTTCATTACAAGTTCTGGATATAGTGATTGGAATAGATAATCTTTTTCGCGGATGCGAAGTTGATGATAACCATGTCGTGGATCAAATCTTCGAATATACGCTAGAACCTTGTAAATGATCGAACAAATCTATCATCTTGGATAGTGGATATAGATTTTGATCATCAATTTACCTAGTTCACGGTAATTCAACAAATAAATATAAGGAATGATAACACCATAGCTCTTCATAATGACGAGCTCGGTAGAATAAAAGCTTTCTCCGACAACTCTCTCAGTTGTACGGTAAGTCTTTTAATTCGGATGGTGCTGACGTACAATGCACAAGCCACAGGTGCAGCACCGGGAATATAATCAATACCAATTTCAACTTGCCTTAATGGCGAAAGTCTAGGTAATTCACCAGCAATACCTCTTAAAGTTTCAGATAACATAAACATCTTTTAATAAATTCATATTAGGTTCTTTCTAGATTATAATATCTATGACTAATTCACAACCATTCACGGTATAATTTCAAGTCTAAATGCAGGATATGGTCATCCATCAAGAATTATTTAGATCACTTTTGATAATCAACATCTTATCATTTAGGGGAATTCTACTCGAGTTCCCATCAATTAAGACAATGTCGTTATGTCATAATCAATCAATCCATTCTACTGGCACTATTAACTTTCCAGTTTCATTGTCGCCGATAAGATGTGAATTTCTCAAAAGACTAATAATAACTCATAATCCTTCACAAGTTCAAGGATATATGGAGACATAACTAACCTTAAAAGAGTAAGGTCAACGGATAATCTACGCGAGAGAATTTCAAATCAGATACAGACGAAAACATTTAATGAATATGAATATATCCCATGTTTTCATAATTTGAGTACGCATTTGAAAGCTCCTCGGATCGTTACCCAGGTCATTCAAATGAAATATAATCAAAAGAAATGATAGGAACGTCGATACATCCAATCGGGTATCAACACTCGGTAATCAGATACTTTTCCTAAGAATTTCACTACGGGAGAATTGGACAAGAACGAATTTCAATTATCAAATAAGACAATTTCCACAGATGAGTAAATTCGACTCAGAAGAATAGATGCTACAGCCACATATGTAGGTGTCCCTAACACTATGTCCCTATTTTTCACTTCTTGCAGATCTCATAAAATTTAATCTTTCACAATCTTCAAAGAAAATTTAGTATTTATTAATAATTTCATGGTGACTACTAATCAGCCTTGCATGGTCACTTCCAAATTGTATGTAGGTGCGCAACTATATACAATTTCAAGATTAACGATGCAATACTCAGTTCGTCAAAATTTTATTAACATGTTTATAATAGAAACATATTCATGCTTAATTCTTAAATAAGAATCAAAATAAATTTACAAATGTTTTCTTTGTTATGAAAACAATTAAGTTTTCCAAGGTGTTTCATACAAACTTCATTTCGATAACTATTACTTATAAATCTCACTTTAGATCATCCTTACGGTGATGCAAATTCAAAAAAAAAAATTCTCAAGGAATACTATTTTATCTTATAAAAACAATGAGTGATCTGCAAAAGAGTGATGAAAAGTTGTTCACCAAGAACTAACTACAATATATCAAGAAATGAGATTAGCCAAATAATCATGAGGTTCATGACCTCAATGGCACTCAAAAAGAATAATCCACAACGTAACTTAAATCAAGATGAGTACTTGTTCAATGGTTGCATCACTAATGCTAACATTAGGATGAAGCAATAAAGATAGATAACATCGATACATGTAGGATTTAGCAATCACAGGTAGTCTTTTCATTAATCGCAAACAAGTCAAAATTGTACCGTAACACATTACGTGTCACTATGTCATACAATTCCAAAAACTCATCCTACCAACTGATATCTCAGTTAAGTTAGGGATTTTTAAAAGATACCACAATGAATACTAATCTACAAGAGTCATTAGGTGTTCCTCCTATCCCAGAAGATCCATCGGTCCCAATTCAGAAGAAGATTTCTTCAATTTATTTCTTGGACACTGGGCATCCTCGTTAGTGGACAATGGCCTAGGAACAACACTTAACACGAATCAACAATCAATTAAAACCTTATAATTCAATCACAGGACTTAACGACTTCTTCTTAACAATCTTATATTCCATACAAGTTAAATTTTACTTTATTCAAGTTTCAATCAATCTTATACTCAACGCGATATCCTACCTCATTATCTAATACTTTCAACCTTATTTTTAGACCTTAATAAGGCAATAAAAGTTCAATATGAACAACACTTAATTTTCAATCCTATTGCTCCTTCATCAATAGTTACCAAATGAGTCACTAGTGTGAAATGACTCAACCATTCAATTAGACTTCTCGGAAAGGTACTAGTGGCATGAGGCTTTTGGGTAATGGTTCCATTGACAGCGTCAAGTGCAACATTCACCCTTTAGATTTCAATTTAAGAATTGGGTGACAACGAATCAGATGACATCTTTCCAGGTGGTAACATTTTGTCAAACTCCACTCTATAAGGAAAGATCGTCATGACATCGATATCATATTTAATTTCGCCAATTCTTCTTCAATATCACAATCATCTAATATCTACATTTCTACGAATGTCAACCATTTTGTTGGGATCATATATATCCACAACTTGGTTTAGATCTAGGATAGCTATAATTCCTACGAGAATAGCTTCGATTAATTTACTAGGGGATTTAGGGTTCCTTGTGACAATCTACGTCGTATAAATACCTCGTATAAATATCAAAATAATCATCAAACAATCATGTAATAAAATTACATCATATATATATATATATATATATATATATAATCCAAGTTATATGTATATTAAAATAACACTTCTCAGTCTGGCCTTGTCGGTAACTCGGGAATTCTTCGGCACCGTTATAGTCAAAAGATTTTTAGACATTTTTAGAAAAATGTTTATAGTTAAAAGATTTTGAAATGTTTTATTCAAAACCTTGGTTTTAAAAATCTTTCGTTCTCTATAACGAGAGCTCTGGTACCAAACTGTAACACCCCCAAATTTATACAACTCAATACAGCGGAAGACTAGTTGATGTTACGGGATAGCACATTACTCACATCATAGACAACGCTTAAAAATCACGTCGTTTAATAATAAAACATTTCCATTCATAAATATAAATTTTACATAGGTCCCAAGTCATATTATTTCATACAAATTTTACAAAGCATTTGAATGGAAATTGTTATTTAAGTGCGGGCCATAAATTCTTGTCGTCTTCCCGAGAATTAGCTTCAAGTACATGAGATAAAACATGTTAAAAGAAAAGGTCAGCGAAAACGCCGTGTGATTCATAGAGTTTAATGAAATCCATCAATATAACATCGGTATAAAATTATTACCGAAAATCATTTTGTACAAATCTTTGTAATAGGCCATAAAATAGCCAAAGTCATTTTATGCAAATCCTTATCAAAAATCATAATATAGGCTATCGCCTTCAAAATCATTATACGAACCATTGTCGTTAAAAACATCATACACTACGTTTTATAACGTTAAATAAAAACCGTCATATGAATATGGTTATGTAAAACAAAAACACGAACATAAAATCAATAATAAGACCCTGTATTGCTAGTCAGGCAATATATCGTAATTCGGTGCGTATAGCAGTATTTCGTTAATTGGATTTTTATAAGTCGCATGACATTGTTACCTTACTATAACAAACAACGGGTAGCTAACCCGAAACTAAATTTTCCCATCTAAATTAGCGTGTCGTCACAATAATCACGCTTGTGTAAATCTTCTCATACATAAATTCGCTTACCAATCAATGTGGCACGACGGGGATCAACCGTCAAGGCGCGAACTGGGGTGATCGTCCCCAAATAGTACTATTATATGCATAAGCGTCTACCAAATCCCGGTAGTTAACAATTCATGCTAATGGGACTTTTAGTGACATAACCTAACTTTAATTATCCATTTTATTTCATACATCGGGTCATATAATCATTCATCGGGTCATACAATCATTCGGGTCCAATCAATAAACAAACAATCGGGACAAATGGTGTCTTATTTTATCAAAACTAAAATGTTATCTCCCTCGCGGGTTTATAAAACATTTCATAAAAACATTTAAAAGAGTGCGAGGCTATGAACTCACGTGGATGTGGGAAGGCGGGTTATCGGCAATTCGGACGTACGGTACGTGCTTCAATCACAGAAACCTAGACAAATAATACTCGTCTTAGACTTTTTTCCAATGACTTTATAAAAATAAGAAATATACATATGATGATTTTGTACATATGATGATGATCAAGTGGGTTTATATATTCTTATTTACTCATTTTAGTGTTTATGTATTGGTAACTTTTTACTAGTTTACTAGTTTTACCTATTTACATGTTTTAGGTCCAATAAGCCTATTATAAGTTTATTAACTTGTATTAATCTATTTTATACTTGTATTATCAGTATTTATACTTTACATATTGGGCCCAAATGGGTTAAGCCCAATAAGTAATTTTTATAAGGGTTTAACTTATTTAGTTAAATTATTAGTCCAAATATGCTAACTTAGCTCGTTAATGTCCGTATGTCATATAGTTCGGGTTTTATCGGTTTTACTTGTATTAGGTACTTATACATCAGTATATGACTTTTAAAAACTTTACATTACACGGGTTTTATCGTCTAAGGTTTAATTGGCGAAAAACGTTAATTTTACGGTAATAGCCGAAAAAGTCGTAAAAATCATGTTTATAGTTTTTATAACTTATAAATCTTATTCAACTACCATTTTTATAAAGTGTCCATTTATTTAACCTTATACATATTTATATAAATGAAATTTATAAGTTAGTGGGTTTTAATTCATATTTTATACTATATTAGTTTGAGTGCTTATATAATATTATTAAACATTAATTCTTCAAAATCTGATTATTAGTTTCATCTTCACCATTTTTATCATATCTTGAGTTCTATAAGGAGATAGAAGCTCATTGTTGGATGGCATAAACTTCATATTATGTGCTACAATTAAGTTAGTTATAGCTACTGCTAATTCCATGTCTAACTATACTTAACAGTCCCTACAAAACAGACTATTCAGATTGGTACACTCATCTTGTTTTGATCATATCTCACTCATTTTTATGATTCCATTGTATGGCCAACTCTCACATGTGTATAACACCTAATACTTACTGTATATTGGTTCCACTTCACCATTATCAGTTTAACATTTGGTTACTTACTGTTTTTATACAGCCATCATATTTAGCAAGATTTTAACCTTGTTACTTATAGTTTTTCATCTCTTTAATCATATTTATCAACACTTGATCCCCACACAACATTTTTATCATCATATATTCATCATATACATGTACTAAAATACATGATTACATAATTAAAATAACAAGAGGATGAAAAGAACAATCTTTATACCACCAAGGTTGTGTAGTTTATGATCAAGGCTTGGATTTTGATGGGAGAACTTGTGATAGATAAACACCAATATTCATGGCCACCAATACTTGTAAACTTCATGTAGAAATCAGCCCTTGAACATCACCAAATCTTCTCCTTGAATGTTAAAATCACCTCCAATCTTCAAGGCTTCAAAGGGGCATCATCATATGTATGAATAACACATGATTTTATGGTCAAACTAGATCAAATGAGGGTTGTTGTTGGTGATTTTGGGACGAAATTAGAGAGAGTTTTGAGAGAGATTGGTGGTTTTGCATGTAAGATAAATGAACAAATGGTTTGGGTGTGAGTGGTTTTAGTATTGATGCTAGTTTGGTGAAGTGGCTAAGACATGTGTCTTAGCTTACTTCTTAAGCTTGACACATCATGGTGTTGTGGCTTATTTTAGCCATCCATGAGTGGGGGTGGGGAAAAATTGGTTTTGTCTCATCCCCATTTATTTACAGGTACTCCTCGATTCTAGTTTCCTCGATTTGTGTGCCCTCGGGTCGTTTTCCGAAAAACGTTTTTATAAATTATGAATCAACAGCACAAAATGAATCTAGTAAAAATTGTCTCATAAAAAACGGAGTTCGAAAATGTAAATACGTAATCCTAAGGTTTCCGGTTTAGTCGTAAAGGACGTTAAATTATAATCGTGAGTCCTAATCTCTTCTCGTAAATTTGTGAGTTTATGAACCAACACAAATTTAAAATCTCAAAATAATATTTACGGATAAATTTATTTTCTGAAATGTCGGACTGTCACCAAAACGGTGTATGTAAACGTAAGCACGTATGATGGAGAATCTTTGGGTGTGGCTGAAGCTCTTACAGATTTGAAGAAGCAACCAGGTTTTGATGTCTCTTTGGTTACTCATACAAATTTGAATTTGTCCTTTACAGAAATGATGAAGCAGTTCACAAGAAGCACTGACAAGAGTAAGGTGAGTGTTGACAAGCAGATTATTGACGCTGACAAGCCAAGCGCTGATAAGAGTAAGTTGGGCGTTGACACACAGGTTTTGGACGTTGATAGACCTACATATATGGTTGATGTATTCCAGTCATCAGCTATCATCAAGGAAGTGTCTTCACAGGTACCATCATCATCTTTACCCATCATTGATACATTGGATAGGGGTAAAGGAATTATGGTAGAAACAGAGGTTCCCAAGGATGCAGCTCAAGTAAAATTTGATTCAATATTGGCTGCACAACTTATGGAACAAGAAAAGAAGAAGGTTGTTGAGTCACCATTTGTGGTTACCTCTGAGGAACAAGAAGGAAGTAATGACGAGAGAACAAATTCAAGTGTCATGATTATTGAAGAACCCGAAAGACTTAAATATGGTTATGTGTTGGAAAGGGAGAAACTTGCAGAATTAAAGATGAAGGTGGATTATGATATGCCAGAAGTTGCCCAGATGTACTTTGCTTGGGAGAATAAGATCATGGAGAATCCAGATATGTCTTTATCAGATCAGATTTGGGGATTGGAGATTCTTCTCAGGATTCAAAAGGATTTCTAGGCAATCCTAAAATATAAGCCAGCAAAGTTTTCTCACAATCTAAGAGGGAAAGAAGGGAGTTTTATTATATGTTGCTTAGATGTCATCAAGGAGGTTGGACTTTTCAGAAGTTGCAGGAATTGTCCTTTGATGAATTGGAATATAAGGCTTATCTTATTTGGGTAAGAGTGCAAGAGATGAACACTATCAGACTTCTTTCAGATGAAAGGAAAGAAGAACTTGCAGAGGAGACGGAGATTCAAAGGGCTATGATTGTACCAAGACCATTGAAGAAGGGAGTTCCACTTGAGTCCTTCAAATTTGAATAGAGTGAATCCCAGTGAAACTGTTATAAGAAAGTGTATTAAGCTCTCACCCATGGAAGCTTCACATATGGTAAGAGTATTACCTCATGATTCTAGAAACCCTATCATTAGTTATGAAGAAGATGCAAGTGGATTTTGGATGATTGGCAGATATGGGAAAGAGGTACATACTTTTACTACTCTTATGTCTTTGTTTGCAAGTTTGGATAGGGAAGATTTAGCAGACCTTTGGAGGTTACTGCAGGCCAAGTATGAGACTGAAGCACCCACTTCAGTTAATGGAATAAAGATTTGGTCAACATTCAAGAGAATGTGTGCACCAGATGAAGAAGATCTAGTTTGGAAGGATCTTGAGGATGATATCAGTGGACTTCAATGGCGTTTATATTCAGCAACTGGTGTGTATCATTTGAGTTCTACAAAGTTTTCTGAATATCTTCTTGTGGATGCTGAGTATCCTATGTCCAAAGAAGTTTTGAAGAAAATGATGACAACACAGCTGGAGATAGACTACTCAAGTGATGTGGCCAAAGATTTGATTAGATATATTTATTTCCAGTTTGATAAGATTTGTAAGAATCCTCCTAGTTCTTAGTTTTTATTCAGAAACTTGATTGCTAGAGTAGATATCAAGTTTAAGGGAGGATTGTTGGGAATAAAATGTAGCCAATACACTTGGACGCTGACAAGAGCAATCTGGACGTTGATAAGAAGAAATGAAGCGTTGACATGACAAGCGTTGACAGGAAGAAGTCAAGCGTTGATAATAAGAAGTCAAGCACTGATAGAAGACTTAGTCTACACGTATTATGTTTCTAGTATATTTCTAGTAAAGATATGTTCAACAATGTATTTCTTATGTTTATCTTTACCTAAAATAGCTAATACGTAGACTCTTGTACAAGGATCCTTAATATATAAACGGAGGCCTTTAGGTTATAAGTTATATATACGTTCTACACTTTCATTGTACGCAAGTTTGATTTATCAATCAAAGTGAAAGTTTGGTTTATACAGTTTGTGTGTTCTTGTTTAAGTATTAATTCCGCATAATACTTGAATTGTTACATATACAACAAAGTTTCTCTACGTGTTTAACTTGATTTAATCTCGTTTACACAAGCTAAATCGATCTAAGTTTGGGATCAACAATTTTAGGTATGAAGATTGCAAGCAAAGAAGTATTAAAGAAAAAGATACTTAGAAAGTTTTGTCTCATCAAATCAAGACTAAAGTTCATGATTCAGAGTTCATATATTTAGCTCAAGAAGACAATTACTGTTGCTGCAAAGACAAATGAATGTTCACAAGACACAAGAAGATCATAGTTTGAAGACAAAGATGATGTTCATGATGCTTAAAGGTTATCTTATCAGAAGAAGATCTACATTGAAGTGTTTGGCTACATTCAGTTGGATACAAATACAAATTACCAAGTTCAATCCAAGGATGAAGAAAATACTGAAGACATGTATTCTAAATACATTCAGTACAAAGAGAAACAAGAAGACAACATGGTATCATTCTTGTTTAGGGAGGATTGTTGGGAATTATTTGTTAAGTGTCAAATACCGTTAGTGTTATTGAAGTACTGTTAGTTATCTTTCAAGTACCATTAGTGTTAACGCGGTACATAGTAAGTACTACTACTTATAAAGTAAGTACTGCTATATTGATTAGGACGAATATATCTTTGTATAAGATATGTCATAGTTACAGTTAGAGTATATCTTATGTGATATACTTAAATAGTTAGAATATTGATAATATATCGTCTGTGATATAGTTATCTTTATAGAATATTCTAAGGTTTCTAGGGTTCCTTACTCTATAAAAGGAACATAGGTACGATGTCATTTATGTACCTCATTGAAGTCGATTAATAAGAGAATCGAATAGTTAAAAGTAATCATGTTCTTCTGTGCTTTATAAGTTAGATTCCGCTTAACTTATTTAGCTTGAGTAAGTGTTCTCAAAGTGTTTTAGTTTGATTACAAACTACTATACTAGTTCTTAATAGAATATGGATCCAATCAAAGGGATCACATGATTATATTGTTTTGTGTTTGTGTTCTTGATTTTTGTGTCTATTTTTGATTCAAAATCATTCGATCCAATTTTTTTTGGTGTTTTTTATGGTTTAATCTTGATAAAAATCATCTACATAGTTGTGGTAGAGATTTGGTATTGTTACTTTGGTTAAAAACACAAAATATTTGGGTGTTTGGATCATTTTTTGGCTTAAAATCTCGAATTGGTTTGTTTTATCCGAGAAAACTGGAAGTTAGGATACTTTTCGTACTATTGCGACACAAAATCCATAGCAATGTCATTAAGGTTTCGATATTACGACACTTTTTGCGATAGACATTGCGACAGGTGATATTGCGATAGGTGTTATTGCGACGAGTTTTGTGATATTGCGAAATGTGTTATTGCGACGAGTTTTGTGATACTGCGACATGTGATATTGCGATAGGTGATATTGCGACGAGTTTTGTGATATGGCGACAAGTGATATTGCGACGAGTTTTGTGATATTGCGACAAGTGATATTGCGATGAGTTTTGTGATATTGCGATGATACCGAAATTATTCCTTAAAAAATTTCGAACATTCGTGAGTTTTTGTTTGTCTTGGAATTTTTTGGTTTATTGAGAACATATCTTAGGGGATTTCAACATTTTTTCTCGACTTCAACACACGACAACAAACACAATTACTTTCTTTCATTGCTCGATCGACAAGTAATCCTTACCTTCATTTTCCATCGAATTTTAATGGAATCGTTGAATTCGACATCTTAAGAGGGAGAATTGCATCTAATGCAAAACACAGCTAGAGAAAGTGGTATAACGTTATTTCGACTACTTCAGTCTCATCTTGTAACCCTTTCATGGCTTCAAGGAGGAAGCGAATTTGTGACACTCTTTGGTCAAGATCGTAACATATTCATCGACTCAATATTCCTCAGATTGAACCAACTAGCTGAACAACTTCACAAAGAAGACTTTAATCACTCTGCATCATAATCTACATATAAAGCTCTCGTTACCCAACTTACACACTTCTTCAAATAAGTCTGACAATTTAGGGATATGTCAATCATTTTTCAATACTCACATACTGAGGTTCAAGATTTCCGTGGTACACTGTTGAAATTCATGACATTGGTCTCGTCTTTGATTTATGAAAGACCCCGACTTCAGCAAACGTATGATAGTGGAGTGCAAGATTCTATGATGCAGATGCAAGAGGAGAATGGTCATAAGATTGACATATTGGAGGCTGCTAAAGAATGCAAGGGCATGGAACCCACAACTAAGCATGATCTTAGCAACACGCCAAGGAATTTTACAAACATCTCTAATGATGACACCATACCCATTTATGATGAAGAGCCTACAAACATGGTACAATGTAATGTTGTATATTATGTACATGTTGATGAAATGTCGCATATTGAGCATTTTGAACCTAATTATGACAAACATGGGATGGAAAAGAGTGATAGCGATACCATTTCGGATTCATCCGATATGCGTCATAATGGGGGAGAAAGTGTTCAAAATGCTAACAATCATGATAATTGCCTTATGACTGCTTCTTTAACCGATTCTGCTTCTAGGATTAAAGAGCTTGAAATGATAATAGCTCAACATTCTCAAGATTTTGAGGATGCCAAAATTGAATTTTCGAAGAAAACGTATAAATTTGAAAAGTATTTTGAAACACTTGAAAATTCAAACGTTGTTCTTGAACGAAAATTAAATCAAAAAATTCAAGATTTTAAAGCCAAAAAAGATAATTTTGTGAAACAACTTACTTTGCTAGAATCTAAGTTGGCATCCAAAGACATCTTACAAACAGAATACGAGACCTTAAAACAGCGTTATAATGAGTTAAATAAATCTATCGTAGAGATGAGGTCTAAAACTCTAGAGTCAACGACCTTGTTAACTACTGAAAATGCTGATTTAAAGGCTCAAGTTCAGAAAAAGGTTTTTGCTATAGCTGCTCTGAAAAACGAGCTAAGGAAAATTAAGGGCACTAGTGTGGACACTAGACTTGAAAAACCTTCAATCGTGGGGAAACCACCTAAAAATCAGTCCGTTCGACAACTGACTGCATTTAGATCCGAGCGACCAAAATCCTCGAGATCGCGGTTTGCCTCCCAAGTTGATATGGTTCATAGTTCTAGACCAGTCACTCCACAATCTAGGCCTACTATGATCAAATCAGCCTATGCAAAACCTACACACAAGACTGCTACTAGTAATTCTAGGTATTGTTATAAGAATATGCCACAACATAGGTCGAATAGCATGCCTAATAATCACTATGTAGTTGCATCTAAGTAAATGACACAAGCAAGAACTAGGATTTCTAGATCTCATTCGGATCCCAAACACGGTGTTTGTTCTGTATGCATGAAAAGTGTCTTCACGACAAATCATGCGGCTTGTGTAACTAAAGTCTTGAAGGAGCTGAACTCAAGTGCTAAAAGAGGGATTCCTAAAGGAAATAGGTTTTCTACCGCTAAGTCTTCCGTTGTGCATAAGAAAACCATGTCGCCTAGCTCCAATGTTAGGTGGAAACCCACGGGTAGGATTCTCAAGTCGAGTAATCTTCAATGGGTTCCGACAGGAAGGATGTTCCCCTCTTGCACTACCAAAGTTGGTTGTGAACCCCCGCATGGTTCTAAAATAGATATCGCTAACCCATATCAAAGCATACAAATGAGAATGCAGGTATAAACGTCAACGTTCAGCAAATCTGTCTAGTCGCTTTATACCATTCAGCTCAGGACACTCTCAGAGTTTGGTTGCTGAAGAAGCTGATATCTATGAATCAAGTGTCTCAGGGGATTTGCAGTTAAATGCTCAAAATGGCTCCTCGTTAAATAGCAGACGATGACCCGATCTTCAAATAAAGGAAAGTTTATCGCCTATGATAAACTTTTCCTCACAACGAGAAATTAATTTTTCTCGGGCATGGGCATATATTAAAAACATTCAAAGTTTTTAAGCTCATGCACAATGACTTACAATTAAAATATCGGACTGTAACTCAGACTTCAATCTCAGGAAATCTTATCTTTAATGATAACTTATCCTCGTAACAGGAAATTAAATTTTCTCGGTCATGAGCTTGTATTAAAGCCTTCCAAGTTTTATGCTTATAAAGGAAAGTGTATCTTTTAAATAAGAGAACTTTTCCTCATAACGAGAAATTCATCTTTCTCGGTCATGAGCTTTCTGATAAAATATTCAAAAATTTTCAAGCTCATGAAAATGACTTCTAAGTAAATGTAAACTTAGAACTCGTTCTTCAGTTAAAAGGAAAGTTTATACCCGATGATAACTTATCCTTAACAACGGGAAGTTTACAACTTCACGGACTTGAGCTCGTTTCGTAAGATATTCAAAATCTTTAGCTCAAGTAATTGGTTTTCAAAAAGGGCATGTCTTCTGAAATCAATAATATTTACGATCCTGGAAATGTCGTTCAATAATGACACGGGGTTGTAAATAAAGTTCGAGCAGAAGTTTAAATGATTTAAAACATGCTCAAAATGGCTTACTATTATTTCAAATAGTAACCCGCTTTTCATTTTTAAGTCAAGCATTTCACCGGAAAGCTTTGACTCAATAACGGGAATTAGTTTTCTCAGGCATGGTTTATCTTATAACCATGTAAGGGATTGTGTTAACGTAATAACACAATCTAACACGAATATATGTAAGTGTTAGTGCATTTATTTGTTAAAACAATAGAAATCTTGTTTTTATGAAGTTATCATCTCCACAATCCGCAGCAATATACAATTGATATCTACATACTCGACGATACGACTACTCAAACAGCGACTACTACTCTTTAGATAGAACACGGGTCAACAATTGAGGGGGAGCAATTGTCCAGCATTCAGAATCTTTGATGCCGAAAGTGCCAAGTTCACAAATTGGTTTCAAGACAACAATATCAATCGTACAAATTGTGTCCAGAGATAACTTCAGATGTGACGAGGAGACCAACATTCGTGAACAAGAACCATGTGATTCTATCATATGATGTTCTCCATCATTCAGGTCCAACCTCGTAAATTGCTAATCTTGTGAATACATTATCATATATGATCTTTGAACGTGATAAATACCTTACACTTGTGTTTAAAAGATATTTAATTTATGTATCAAGTAAAACCTCATTAATTTTAGGGGGAGCTTGTGTAAATCATGAAGATAATTGGATTTGCGTTTTTCTTCCCAAATTTTCTTAAAATTTCATTAAATCAATTGATATTAAAAACATCGATTGGGTTAATATTTTTAATATGGGGGACAAAATGTGATTTAATATTGAGATCAATTAATTCAATGGTTTAACTTAATGTGTTGGCTCATCTCAACATGTGCGAAATGTTTTCGAATATCGTGGCATATGTTAAGGGGGAGCAAAATGGATTTGGATATCAAAATGGATTTCATGGTGACATACACTTACCCAAAACATCTCTATTCACGATGGTGATGATTGTAGTGACATAAGGATTATAGGATAGGTCCAATGCTTCTTCTAGAACAGGAGGAATCTTCCCAAGGACATTCCATAGCTAGAAATAGTAGTCCTTAGGAAAGATGGAGAAAGTTTGTGAACGTAGCTGAATGCCAACCAAGTACTTAAGTTAGCACTGGAACAATCACAACAAGGTGCTAGTTATGACGTATTGGTAAGCATTGAAGGGGTTGAAGAATGAAAAAGAATTGTAAAGATAAAGGGTCTAAAGAAAGAAGCCCTCTTTACAACCTATGCAGAAACTAGGGGTGGAAACGAGCCGAGCTGCTCGTGAAAAGCTCGGGATCGGATCGGTAAAAAGCTCGAACGAGCCGAGCCTAAACGAGCTCGATCCCGATCTCGAGCTTAATTTCGAGCTCATTTAGTAAACGAGCTCGAGCCCGAGCTTTACGTACAAAGCTCGTTTAGGCTCGCGAGCCTAAACGAGCCTAACGTTTTATATACGAGCTCCTTAACGAGCTTAATAAAAATCTTATTAACGAGCTTAATTTATATATATTACTAGCCGAGTCCGAGCCAACCTTTATTTTTACATTGAAAATTCGTATAAACGAGCCGAGCTCGAGCCGAGCCCGAGCTTGTCTACAATACCACGAGCCGATCTCGAGCCTAAAGACTAAGGCTCGAAACGAGCCGAGCTCGAGCTCGAGCTTTGTAAAACTCGCTCTTCTTTTATCCCGCCTGGTTTTTGATTCCTGTTCCGTAAATTTCGTATGTAGATAGTTAGTTGCTCTGACTAGTTTTTTAGTGCAAAAAAGGACCAACGACGACCCTATCCTAAAGGAGAAGAAGGAGTAGGAGCAGAGCGGAGAATATTTTTTGATTCCAGCCGAGAAGAATAGTAAAAGGAAGGATCAAGAATGTTATATATTTCAGGAGCTAGATCAGTTGCCGATGAACAAGTCAGAATTGCCTCAACAAAAATAGATGGAATTGGGCCTAAAAAAGCCATTCTGGTTCGTTATCGATTAGTTATCAGTGGGAACATAAAGATAAAAGAATGAACTAAGTATCAGATCGACCCAATTGAACAAATGATAGGTCAAGATCATGTTGTTCATTGGGAATTAAAGAGTGGTGGAGAACGAGCAGACATCGAACGATTAATTTCTATTTCTTGTTATAGCAAAACTAATAGGGGCCGGAGCTGCTACAATTGCTTCAGCGGGAGCTGCTATCGGTATTGGAAACGTCCTTAGTTCCTCGATTCATTCCGTGGCTCGTAATCCATCATTGGCTAAACAATCATTTGGTTATGCCATTTTGGGCTTTGCTCTAACCGAAGCTATTGCATCGTTTGCCCCAATGATGGCCTTTCTGATCTCATCCGTATTCCGAACAAAGAATCGAAGAAAGAAGGTTTCAGTTTCATAAAGCAAGCACCTCTTTCCAGCCTTAGTCAAATAGCCACCGGAGGCAAGGGGGCGCAGTTCTTAAACAGAAGAATGGCGATAAAGAGGAAATGATTCAAATTTAAGAAAAAAAGAGTCGAATTGTAAGTCAAGTAAGAAGGAAGGAGGAAACGAGCCGAGCTCGAGCTTTAGCGAGCTCGAGCTCGGCTCGGCTCGTTTCCACCCCTAGCAGAAACCGGGTCAACTCATTAACTATTGAGATCATTTTCAATGATGCTCGATATTGAAGATAGACATCATGAACCCAGTGATGCAATGCACAACCCATCCCAGCTAACTCAGATATCTCTTAAAAGATATTTGTTTTAATCACACGGAGAAAACGCATTATCTATTAATTTATTCATTCCGAATAATTGGTATTGAAATGGTGGCACTCCTCTCCAGCCTCTAATCACTAAAATCCAAAATGCACGATCGAGTCTAGAGCCATTTGAGATCATCAAATATCTCATTAGGACACACTTCCATATTTCCTTCCTTCTTCAAACACTGTGAAAAGTAAGAAAGATATTATGAGTCCTACGCAAAATCTTCATGATCTTGCCAGAACATCCGAGTAATACGCAAGTATTTGCAATGAAGATGGAAATCCTTCTTGAGCGAACATTAAAAAGCTCATGGTAGATGACTTGTGCGATTCTTTAAGAATCAAACTTGTGATAACTGGAAAGCAACAGTGGTTTAATTCTTAACTGAATTTAAACACGTTCCAGGCCTCTACGCAATATCTTAGTGATCTTGCCAGAACATTCAAAATAATACTTTTTAGTATTTACACTGATGAAATGAAATCCTTCTAGTGTTAACATCAAACAGCACTTGGTAGGTAACTTGCAAGATTTAATATGAATCGAGCTCGTGACAACTGGAAAGCAACGATGGTGCGATTCTTTAATGAATCAAACTTGTTCCAGGAATCGGAATTGACGACTTCAATCATGGGGATAATTTTATCCAAATGATTCACTCTTTACGTTCGCAGTCAGCTTTGGACGGTCGAGTAAAGTGAACGGGTTTACCCGCGAAATCTTGTAAAGGAGGTTCTTAATTGAAACTACCTGTCACAAGTACGATATTTAATATCGTCCAACGGTCAGCGACCGGAGGTAAAATGCTACCTAATTAGGTTGAAATTTTCAAATCCATTTCATCCGTGTCTTTGTTTTGTTGCTAATTGTCTTATGCAGCGTAACAAGAAGGTGGCATTGCGGTATCCGAGAAGAAGTCATCCACGCATGCTTATACTTTATGCACTTAATACTTAATATAATTCTAGAAAGCCTAAAAGTCAAGTCTTCCGCTGTATCAAACTCTGAAGCTTTCAAGAATTTATAAAGGTGTAAGTATGTGGAACATGAAGTCACAAGGAGGCAAATTTCACAAGTGATGAATGCACAAGGTTAAGGCAAGGAAACATGCTTAAGACTAAAGTCAAAGATCTCATCAGCATATTCACAAGAACAAGATCGAAGACTCAAGCATAGTATGCTAGGTTTAAGATTTTGTAAAATGGTGTGACCTCCCTTAGGGGGAGATTGTTGGAAATGCGTTTTTCTAAAGAAAGTCTCTGTAGAACCCGTACTTTCCCAACATATTTTATTATTTTATTCGTGTTTCTTGAATTTTCCAACGTATTACGTTTCTTGTATTCTTATATGTAAATCCTGAGATCATGATAATTTTAATAAATTATATTTTTCAAGTATTTTCTGATCATTGGTAATACTTTACTTGGAATTATAAAAATCTTATTTTATTTTTCCATATTTATTAAAATCGAAGTTTTTGAGTTAAAATCACCCGCGTGCGTTTTACAACGAGTTTACTCAAAATCAATGTACAACAAGAATTCCTAGTGATTGCGATATCGACGGATGCCCAAAATTTTACACTTTATTATCGATTGTTTCGATAATTAATAATTTCAACGATTTCGTTTTAATTACGTGTTAAGTCGTGTCGGGAAATCATATAATCATATTTATGATGCATCTTAACTTTTGAAAAGCATTTTCACGAAATTCGAGCCCCGTAAATATTTTCAAAATTTACTCATAGTCATTTTATATCCATTAAACTATTAAATTGCTTTTAGGTCCAAATGAATGCAAACTTGGCAAGTTTAACCCTCCACCCCACTATATAAATGATTTTTCTTACATTTCTCTCATTTTCATCTCACAAAAACACACACTAGACAAAAAATACTCTCATCCCTTTCTTTCTTAAAAATTTCGCCACCTCTTTAGCTCAAAACACCCTCAAAAATTTGATTTTTATCTTGATCTAACAAAAACCAAATCAAGTCCCATCTCTAATATGTTCTTGTGATTCTAATGATATCAAAATCATGTACATGCATCAAGGTTTTAAGATTTTATGATTTTGTGGTTGGTTTATGTTATAATCATCATGCATGTGTTATTTTTGTTAAGATCATCATATTTTGATCACAAAAAGTTTAATTTTTGATCTTTGATTTTGTTAAAATCTAACATGAAAGTGTTTTTTGAGTGTTTGGTTGATAGGTATGATAGTAGGGTGATTTTAAAGGTGTAGGAATGGTTAGAATTGGTGGGAAAATTATTTTGATTTGATTTTCTTAAGTATATATTATATCAGTGGGTTTAGGCTGATTTTTCGTGGGTTTAAGATTTGAGATAGGCTGAGATTATTTGATTTTGTTGTAGAGTTTTCCGAGACGCTCGTTTTGATATAATATAGATCTTATAACTCATTACGAGTCAAACGTTATGCTAGTTTTAGTATTCGTGTACCGGGAGACGCAAGTCGGCACAATCTGAAATTATGGCTGATTTTGGGTCGACTCTCGGGTACTTTAGGCTTGGTTAGATAAATGATACTACTGGTTTTCAAAGTTTATAAACATAAATGATGAGTCTATTAGTGGGTTTAAAAGGCGGATTGTCAAAATAGTACTTTTAAAGTGGTCTAAACGTTTTTATAAAACAAGTATACAATTTTGTCCCAAATTTTAGGGTCGAGTATAGTGTCGAGCTGATGGATTTTAAAGTATGAACTTTGACTCAATTTTTGGCAGGGTCTTATATAGGTTATAAGTGGCGTTGAAACAAAATTTCATCCAAAACGGACAAGTCTAGATAGGGTAGATCGGTGTGTACATTCGGGGTGTACTTGCTGATTTTTATTTTGGGCACATAGTTAATGCTTATGTTGTGTGAGTTTGAGTATTCACTATTGGACATGGTGACTTACTCAAGTTCTTAGTCATTATATAAATGATTTAGCTACTGGTCCGAGTAAGTTAAAGGGATAGTTTCACTTGCGTTGACTGGGCGCCTTATGACGGGTCAATTTCAGGTGTACAAGTGTTTAAACGAGTAGTGTTGGATAATTGGGTTAGTATGGATTCATTTGGTTCGTGTCATTGGTTTTGAAATATGAATACTTTGAAAATATTTAAAGTCTTATTATACTTGGTATACAACATATTTGAGTTCGAGTCTTAACGCGCGTCTTAATTTGATAGGTTGCGGTTTTCGTGTTTCCCGGGCATCGATATTGTCGGTGATCGTCTCACTACCGTTGTTTCTACTCAGTCGTTGAGTACCGTGATTGGCTTACCTCGTGGCTAAGGTGAGTTTATAGCCCCTTTTTACTTATACATGGTTTCTAAACACGGGGTGAGATTTTACATGGTGGAACACAACCATTTAAAAACTACATGCTATCCAGAACTTGTATGCTATCCAGAACGTGTATGCTTTCCAGAATTTCGATATTATTATTGTTTTTTAGTCTAGCCTTGAGTTTCCTCTCCTGATCATGAACCGTTAATAATCATGCTACCAAGCACGAATATTGTGGGTGGATCCATCGGGATTGACTATCCCCGTCCCGATTACCTTGACGCACTAATATTTGTTTATACTTGAGTATTTAGGCTGAATACTCCCTAGAGGAACTTACATTGAGTTAAGCTTCGGTTCATGAACTGAAGCAATAATAATAATAATTTCGGACGATGGTTACTGTACATAACCATTTTCCTAATTCGTGTTTACAAATGAATGCTTGTGTTCCACACCTTTACTTCTAAACCTATGAATATCACTCAACTTTATGTTGACAATTTTACATGTTTAATCTCAGGTATTATTACTTAGCTTTGCTTGGATGGGAGCCCACAGGATATTTTCGCAGCTTGGAGATTTCTGTGTAGATTTCAACCTTGGTTTTATCTAAAAACCGTCAGAAGATTTTTCTGTATTTTTGGTAAATAAGTGTTATAAATCATGATGAAACAATGAATCTTTTCGCATATAAAACTCTGGGACCTATGTTTATAACTCTGATTATTTTATGATGTAATGTACATGTTTTTATTACGTCAGCTTTGTGTCAACCGTAATTCATTGTTTCTTGTACCATGACGTGTTACCCCCTCGTTGCCTAGTTGTCCATGTCAGATTCTGGGGGTCTCACAGATTGGTATCAGAGCGATGGTTATAGGGAACTGAGTCATTTTCAAAACTTAGTCTATAACCGAAAGTTCAAATATTTCATGCTTTAAGTGTCAACCACAGAATCTGCCAATGTTGTTCGATATATGCGCGGGTAACTCTCTAATCCTTATTATTTACCTTTAATTTTCGATTGTAGTATTTCATCTCCTGATTACATGTTGAAATATTACATTACTCTAGTGACGACAATTACTATGTCTTTTCAAAGCCTATGTGCTTCATGAATTACTATTCGATATTACTGTGGTTACATCTGCCCATAATTTATTTCTTGAATTCTTGTGAATTGATCTTGTTGCAATGATTTTATATTGTTATGACGTTACATACTTGTATCCAAAGCGCGTATGCTGCCGACTTTTCATACTCACTTTTCTGAGTACTATTGCTATCTTGTTTATGCGTGATACGACTGACTTCATATACTCGTTCGTTTTGAACCGCCTGTTTTTCTCGACTCGCTGTTACATGTTGTGCATACTCTCGTGATACCATTGTTCGGGATTGGATAAGTGTTGTTTTCAATGAAACTTCTGATTTTCATTTTACTACCGCACGTGTTGCTTTTATTGTTAAACCTCTTTAAAATATCTATTTAGATATCCAAATTGATTCCGACCATTTGTGATTGGATGTCTTGGAAAATAGTCTATAGACCATTGTGTATTTCAATGTGTCTCCGAAAAGGACTAAAGGATACCGTGTGAGTCACACATGTCGAAGCATTCGTTGAATCAGTGTTGAATAATATCGTGGGTTTTCGTAATCTTGATTGACCTTTACGTCACCGTTTTACACGACAATTGTGCATGAACTACATTTTATTTCATTGACCATTATTCGTTTTGACTTCGAAATGCAACGTCCGTTGTACCTTAAAAACATCATCGTCATCTTGTAATTCATCCTCTATTTTCAGACGATTGTTTGAAACATGATTGTACTTCTATAAACATGTACCCTCCCTTTTTATTAAACCACCTCGCCCAGGAGTGCAACCCGTTAAATTTTCAAATTCTTTCTCGGTATGTCTTGTGATTTTGGAAAATCGTGCCACCAAGAGACCTTCCTGCATTGCATCTTGCAACCTAAGACACGGATGTCATGCGCCATTTTTGATTTCTTAAGTTTATCGTTGGCATTCTTGAACCATTTATATACTATGTTTTCTTTACATGATTAATTTTACAATTTATTCTCTTTCGTCTTTATGGAATCCACAAGTCATGTGTGTACATAAATTCCGAGTCATTATTAATTCGATTAAATTTCAAGGTATGTCGAAAAATATACTTTGTACATAAACTTTACACGAAATTTAACAGTGTCGAGAAAATATTTTTATAACTTTAGACATAAAAATATATATTTCTACTTGTTGAGACGTTTGTTTAGGACATAAACTTTGACCAGAAAATATTATAAAACGAGCAAGTTACGCTCATTTGGGATTGTAAAATTTAAAAACTTATTACTGCGTAAGTAAAAAAAATCATTTTATTGATAGATTTAATGCAAGGGCATTTTCGTCCATTTTTTATCCGTTCCAAGTCTCGAGTAAAACTAGAAAGTTGTCTGAAACATCGTTTTACACCAAATTACTCTAGACTTCGAGTCTTAAAATGTCATTTAGTGAATCAATTGGCCTAGTCAAACCCAAAGGTCAAACCAAAAAAGTCAAAGTTGACTAAAAAGGTCAAAACTGGTAGAAGTTAAAAATATGGGTTGAAGCATTTTAAGTTCATGTGAACTCGTAAAATTTTTAACTAATGATCTTTTACAACCATGAAACATTGATTGCGTTTGAAAACGTTTACAAATAGTAACTTGAGCTTGGTCATACATAAATCTTGAACTTTTAGAAACCAAGTGATTTGATAAACCGATGCTCTACTTTTTTAAAAGTGTATATTGTCAAGTAAATTACGATGTGCACACCTACGGATTCCTTTATCCTTTCTTTTATATATGACTTATTTGTCATCCTATATTGTCGTTCTTTGTTTCTATCGTACCACTGATTCAGGCCGAGATTTGAAGATCTTGCTTTCATATCGTTCGTTATCATCTTGACACGTGTCTCCTGACGATTCCTGCTAAACCTCTTGAAACCTTATCACTTTGTAACCATTTCATTGATTGTCTTGAACCACTCCTTACTTCCCTCTTGAAACCCACTTGCTACTTTTTAAACTATTATCATGTTACCATATAAACTCAAAATGGTCTTGTTTGCGAATCATTTTACAAAAGGTTTCACTTGGGCTTTCTTAAATAATTGAATGCTATCTTATAAAATTAATTTATATTAATTTTACAATGTATTTTCACAAATTTGCTCTACTTTGGTCTTGTAAAGAATTATTGCAACGATAAAAAAATTGCTGATTTAAACATTTAGCCAATTAGTTATTGGCGAAGAGTTTCATAAAATTATATTGAATCCTACTTTTACAAATGGCATTATATGCATATTTTAAATAATATGACCTGTAATACTGGTTCGACGAAGGTGAGCATCGCATTGCTAGTCCTAAACTATGCATGGCCTGATCACCTATGCTTAATTTAGAAGAAGACATGCAAGGCCGAATAGTAGTCACGTTAAATATTTGGCCAATAACCAACTTTTTAATCATGTTTCTTAAAAAGTTAGATAATTAAAAGTTTTGAAAACTTTTACATCTTATGCGAGTAGCAACAGTTCGCGACATACACATATGAACCCTTATCCATTCTTGAACAAAGTACAGCCCTCAAGCGTAGATTTCCTTACTCAACGATCCTTGTTTTACCTATTACCTCATCATCCTCATGATTCTTGTTACCGCTTGTCTAATTTCTTACCATTGATACTAGACTTGAAAGTTTCAACATTGTTATGCTTCTACATCAATCGACCTTCTTTATCTATTTTGGTAGACCTTCGAAACGTCTCTGGACCCGAATAGTGATTTATGACTGGACGTGAACGATAAATTTGTGAAACTGTCATGATTATGTGTTAGACTCTAGCATTTTGAAATTCATTCGTGTGAATCGTGTGTTGATTTCGCCTTTCATTGCTAATGTGTTCATTTTACTAGGATTATTCTCAAGTAACTTCTTAAGAATCTTTTGTGATTCAAAAATTTATTGTGTGGCTTTTCTCTTTCGATCGTGTACTGGCCATCGTGAACTTAATAAGCCGTTGTTGGTGACGCCAACTACACCCGTGAATTAATCTTGATAAATCATTGTTTCTTATTGTCCTTATCATCGATGCATTTATTCTATCATGTTCGTTAAGAGTTGATACGACTTTTGTTTTATTCTTTTGTGTTATTGCTCACATACAAATTGCTGACCTTATATGTCTCATATTCGTTGCTGTCTTGTCACCTTTTGAAAACCAGAATATGTCAAGCTGTATCTTTTAAAGTAATTGATTTTATCATACTTTACCTTCAATATAATGAAATTATTAAATAAATTTAGAATTTCTAACAATGATTCTAAATAACTTGGAAAACCTGATTTTTTTTAATGGTAACGATAAACCTGATTTCTAACAATAATTTCATGCAGTCATCCAAAAGTTCTTAAGCCGATCAGGATAACTACTTTGAACTGTTCTACTTTTTCTTTGAAAATCTTGATCAAGAAAAGATATAGCAACAGCTTACTCACTAGATATAGATAGTTTGATTTTAAATCACTATACCTTGTAAAATTTTCTTTTAATCAAGAAAATATTTAAACTGAGTTTTAAAGTAATACCAAGATCCTAGACAACTGATTGTGACACCTTGCATTTTAAATGTACATATGTAGTTCATTTTCCCCTCTATTTTCGTTGTAACTAGATTGTTACGTTTTAAGACTGTCGTGTTTTACAGTTGCACGAATTGCGATTTCTTGTTGATTAATAATCTTGGTTCATTTTAGCGCACTTTGTCCGTTTAAGCGTTTCTTGAGTTCGTTCTATCTCTTGATATATCTCCGTACTAATAGGTCATTATTCTAATCCGAGTTTGAAAATTTATCCGAAAAGTAGCTAAGAAACTGAAGCGTAGTGAATTCTAATTGTGAAGATCCGTCGTGGTGCAGAAATTTCCTGAGAAGCAATGAATTTGTTCTACACTTTGTACCTCCGCTTGTTTGCATCTTCTACTGTTTCCAAGAGAACTCTGAGGGACCAGAGTTCCGTTTGGGGGGAAGATTGTAAGAACCCGTACTTTCCCAGCATAATTTTATTCTTTTATTCGTGTTTCTTGAATTTTCCAACGTATTACGTTTCTTGTATTCTTATATGTAAATCCCGAGATCATGATAATTTTAATAAATTATACTTTTGAAGTATTTTTTGATCATTGGTAATACTTTACTTGGAATTATAAAAATCTTATTTTATTTTTCCATATTTATTTAAATCGAAGTTTTTGATTTAAAATCACACGCGTGCGTTTTACAACGAGAATACTCAAAATCAATGTACAACGAGAATTCCTAGTGATTGCGATACCGACGGATGCCCAAAATTTTACTGTTTATTATCGATTGTTTTGATAATTAATAATTTCGACGATTTCGTTTTTATTAAGTGTTAAGTCATGTTGGGAAATCATATAATCATATTTATGATGAATCTTAACTTTCGAAAAGCATTTTCACGAAACTCGGGCCCCGTAAATATTTTCAAAATTTACTAATAGTCATTTTATACCCTTTAAACTATTAAATTGCTTTTAGGTCCAAAAGAATGCAAACTTGGCAAGTTTAACCCTCCATCCCATTATATAAATGATTTTTCTTACACTTCTCTCATTTTCATCTCACAAAAACACACACTAAACAAAAAAAGCTCTCCCTTTCTTTCTTAAAAATTTCGCCACCTCCTTAGCTCAAAACACCCTCAAAAATTTGATTTTTATCTTGATCTAACAAAAACAAAATCAAGTCCCATCTTTAATATGTTCTAGTGATTCTAATGATATCAAAATCATGTACATGCATCAAGGTATTAAGATTTTATGGTTTTGTGGTTGGTTTATGTTATAATCATCATGGATGTGTTATTTTTGTTAAGATCATCATATTTTGATCACAAAAAGTTTAATTTTTGATCTTTGATTTTGTAAAATCTAACATGCAGGTGTTTTTGGAGTGTTTGGTTGATGGGTATGATATTAGGGTGATTTTATAGGTGTGGGAATGGTTAGAATTGGTGGGAAAATTATTTTGATATGATTTTCTAGTGTATATATTACATCAGCGGGTTTAGGCTGATTTTTCGTGGGTTTAAGATTTGGGATAGGCTGATATTATTTTATTTTATTATAGAGTTTTCCGAGACGCTCGTTTTGATATAAGAGAGAGCTTCTAACTCATTACGAGTCAAAAGTTATGCTAGTTTTAGTATTCGTGTACCGGGAGACGCAAGTCGGCACAATCCGAAATTATGGCTGATTTTGGGTCGACTCTCGGGGACTTTAGGCTTGGTTAGATAAATGATACTACTGGTTTTCAAAGTTTATAAACTTAAATGATGAGTCTATTAGTGGGTTTAAAAGGCGGATTGCCAAAATAGTACTTTTAAAGTGGTTTAAACGTTTTTATAAAACAAGTATACAATTTTGTCCCAAATTTTAGGGTCGAGTATAGTGTCGAGCTGATGGATTTTAAAGTATGAACTTTGGCTCAATTTTTGGCAGGGTCTTCTATAGGTTATAAGTGGCTTTGAAACAAAATTTCGTCCAAAACGGACAAGTCTAGATAGGGTAGATCGGTGTGTACATTCGGGGTGTACTTGCTGATTTTTATTTTGGGCACATAGTTAATGCTTGTGTTGTGTGAGTTTGAGTATTCACTATTGGACATGGTGACTTACTCAAGTTCTTAGTCATTATATAAATGATTTAGCTACTGGTCCGAGTAAGGTAAAGGGATAGTTTGACTTACGTTGACTGGGCGCCTTATGACGGGTCAATTTCAGGTGTACAAGTGTTTAAACGAGTAGTGTTGGATAATTGGGTTAGTATGGATTCATTTGGTTCGTGTCATTGGTTTTGAAATATGAATACTTTGAAAATATTTAAAGTCTTATTATACTTGGTATACAACATATTTGAGTTCAAGTCTTAACGCGCGTCTTATTTTGATAGGTTGCGGTTTTCGTGTTTCCCGGGCATCCATATTGTCGGTGATCGTCTCACTACCGTTGTTTCTACTCAGTTGTTGAGTACCGTGATTGGCTTACCTCGTGGCTAAGGTGAGTTCATAGCCCCTTTTTACTTATACATGGTTTCTAAACACGGGGTGAGATTTTACATGGTGGAACACAACCATTTAAAATCTGTATGCTATCTAGAACTTGTATGCTATCTAGAACGTGTATGTTTTCTAGACTTTCGATATTATTATTGCTTTTTAGTCTAGCCTTGAGTTTCCTCTCCTGATCATGAACCGTTAATTAATCATGCTACCAAGCGCGAATGTTGTGGGTGGATCCATCGGGATTGACTATCCCCGTTTCGATTACCTTGATGCACTAATATTTGTTTATACTTGAGTATTTAGGCTGAATACTCACTAGAGGAACTTACATTGAGTTAAGCTTCAGTTCATGAACTGAACAACAATAATAATAATAATTTCGGACGATGGTTACTGTACTTAACCATTTTCCCTAATTCGTGTTTACAAATGAATGCTTGTGTTCCACACCTTTACTGCTAAACCTATGAATATCACTCAACTTTATGTTGACGATTTTACATGTTTAATCTCAGGTATTATCACTTAGCTTTGCTTGGATGGGAGCCCACAGGATATTATCGCAGCTTGGAGATTTCTGTGTAGATTTCAACCTTGGTTTTATCTAAAAACCGTTAGAAGATTTTTCTGTATTTTTGGTAAATAAGTGCTATAAATCATGATGAAACAATGAATCTTTCCGCATATAAAACTCTGGGACCTATGTTAAAACTCTGATTATTTTATGATGTAATGTACATGTTTTTATTACGTCAGCTTTGTGTCAACTGTAATTCAATGTTTCTTGTACCATGACGTGTTACCCCCTCATTGCCTAGTTGTTCCATGTTAGATTCTGGGGTCTCACAGTCTCGGTTACATCATTGTTAGTATAGATCATGAGCTATAGACTATTTAGGACTTTGTAACTTGGAGTGACCTCCCTTAGGGGGAGATTGTTGGAAATACATTTATAGGTATTTAGGAAGAATCTGTCACTCCAACGATATATACGTAGTATGGGTTCGTGATCTAGTTATGTAACAATATAACCCATAAAGCCCACATGTAAGGTGGGATATATATACCCTCTCCTAGCATGTTAGGAGGGGTTGGTTCTCACACTTACACATTCCTTAATCTAATATTCTCTTATTCTCTCCTTCCTCTCTCTACTATCTCTCTCTAAGATCTTCATCTATCTCTCTCTAGTAATCATCTCCATATTTAGATAATCCAAGGATTACGATAACCTGTCATTACCCTAGAAATTGTAGGCCACCAAAAGTGCTCTTTCTAGTATCAAGGCAACCTGCTTGATCAAAATCTGAAAAAGCTATTAGATGAAAACCGGTTGCCTTCGGATACCAGAGTCCCATGTGAATGGTATTTGATAGGTGTGAAAACACCCATCCTTTTACCGCTTAACTATAATAATAACCAAGCCAAAACGTGTATTTTATGTCGTAAATGTCGCAATTATGCGTGGTTTGTGTTTTTGTTGTGATTTAGGATCAAAATGTGAAAAGGGAGGAAAACACGGGCTTTCACGGGCTTTTATCAAAGAAAAAGATAAAAGACGAAGTCAAAAGATCAAGAGTGCAAAAAGAACGGAAGTCCAAGGCCTATTCTGAAGATTTATCGAAGAAAAAGTCAAAAGACGGAAGTTTAATGAAGTCGAAGAAATCAAGTCTAATTATTGAAGAAATTATAAGACAAGTTCAATTTATATCGACAAATCCCGAGACGACGTCGAGAAAGACAAAGAAATTAAATCGAGTCGAGACAAGAAGAAAGAGAGAAGAAAGTATCAACCATACTTCCACTCCTCCTATAAATACCCCCCTAATATGTCATTAGGAGGTGGTTAGCTAGTTGTAATTTTTAGTTTTATTATTGTAAGGTAAGTAGGAGTAGATTAATATACTTTCTCTCTCTAGTTTTCCTTAATGTTATTCAAGCTTTTTCTTTAATCTTTTGTTAAATCTTTGATCTTTAATCTTTTAAATTCAAGTTTTTAATCATCTTCTTCTACCTTTCTTATTTTGTTTATCTTTGATTCATGTTAATCTTTGATTTTATTTCATCTTAGTGTTTATTTGATTAAAAAGATTATATTTTTGTTCATTTATAAGTTTAACACAAATTGAGCTTTGAGCTTGACATGCTTATTGGCTTATTTTTTAATTAGCTTATTTACTTTTTAAGTTTTCTTAAAAGTTTTGTCTTTTTAAAGTTTGATTTCAAAGTTTTGTTTATTTAAAGTTTTGTAAGTTTTAATTTGTGCTTATTTAGTTATTTTCATTAAATAGTTAGTTAAGTTTCGGTTTTAGCTTATTGTAGTAGCTTATTTATCAGCTTATTTCGAATTTCGTTCCAATCGGAATAGGGTTTCCCCTTTCCGATCAGCATTCTGACTAGTGTCACCTTTATTCCGATCAAAGGATCGGAAAAGGGTTTCTGTATTCAGACCAGGATTCCGATCTGGATTCCGACTAGGGTAGTTTTTTCAGCATTCCGATTGTAGCCTTTTTCTTATTCCGATAGTTTAGATTTTCACTTATTCCGATAGTTTGCATTTTCAACATTCCGATAGGATTTGATTTGATATTCCGACATCTTTCTTTTTATGCACATTCCGATAAGGCTTAGTTCTGTTATTCCGATCATTGTCTCTTTTGATATTCCAATTAGCATTCCGATAGTGCATTGTTATATATTATTCCGATCGTTGTCCTTTTTCTTGTATTCCGATAGAACTCATTTTGTTACTTTCCGATGGTATTTTGACGTCAATATTCCGACAGGATTCCGACGGAGGATTTTCCAAAAGAATTTTAGTTTTTATTTTCTATTTTAATTTTTACTTTCAAGTTTAATTTTTCCCGCAATTTTTACTTAGTGTATTTTAATTGTCTTTACTTAGAATTATTTTTAATTAGATTTGCTTTTTAAAGTTTTTAATTTTACGTCTTTTACTTTTAAGCATTAATTTTTAGTTTTAAATTTCAACTTCCACTTTTACTTAACGACATTTTCATTTGCTTTTACGTTTTCATTTTCATTTTAATTTTCATTTTACTTTAGTTTTAATAGATAACCTTTCCCCTTTATATTCCACTAAGAACGACTGAGTCGCACTTTCAACCAGTAATCAATTCGAAAAGATCGGACGATAAAATTTCATACTAGGAAAACCCCAGTTATTAAATGGCGCGGCTGCCGGCTCTTTTCGTGTAGATTAACGGTTTTCTGTGACAGACGCGTTGAATTCTGGGATCCGTTCACTCGTGAACGTTATTTTTCTTGCTCAAAAATTTTCAAAAATCCATATAGATTAAAAATTGTTAAAAATCCATAAAAATTAAAAATTTTCAAAAATCCAAAAAGATTTTTGTTTTTTTATTTTTACACGTACATATATATTCTCTATTTCTTTGGTATCTTTTTCTTTTGCTATTGCAGGTGTATGCGTACTAGATCTTCAACTTATTCAGAGCCCGAGACTCATGAAGATTTAGATATGGCTGGCGTGAACAACAACAATAACCCACCGCACCTCAAAAATAATAATAACAACAATGTTTCCCCACGCGATCTTAGAACGATGGTGGAGCTTTGTCAACCAACGGTGAATGGACGAAGAGGACCGATTGCGCGGATGCAAATCACGGCTCCAGAGTTTTAATTGAAGTATCACATGATCCAACAAGTTCAAAATACTTGTCCATTTTGCGGATTACCGGATGATGATGCCAACAAACACCTCGACAAATTCATTACCGTTACTCAAAGCATGAAGTTGCCCGATGTTACTATGGATTTTCTTCTCCTTCACCTATTTCAACACACCTTATCCCACCATGCCGAAAAATGGTTTGATCGTCTTCCGAAGAATTCAACTCATACTTGGGATGAGATGACTCAACGATTTTTGTCGCACTACTTTCCACCATCCATGGTCACGAGCCTTCGGAATCAAATTAGTGGATTTACTCAAGAACCCGATGAATCACTTTTTGATGCTTGGGAACGATATAATGTTTTGATCGATCGATTTCCAAACCACAACATGCTCCCCGCCACCTTAATTGATACTTTCTACAACGGTTTAACTTTTCGTGATCGTGATACGATTAATGCAGCCGCCGGTGGCACATTTATGAATAGAAGACCTGAGGAGTGTAGAGAGCTTATAGAGAACATGACTACTCATCACAAAAATTGGGATTCATCCGCATCTTCAAGGAATAACCCGAGATTCAATGTTTCTTCTACTTCTTCAAACCCTGATATCACCGAATTGACCGGCGTAATGGTCGAAATGAGCAAAAACATGCAACTTTTGGCTACAAATCAACAAAAACAAGTTAAAGCTGTTGCACTTTCTTGTGAGATTTGCGGGGGTCCTCATTCATACACTGATTGTCCTTCTACTCATGACAATCCGAAAAACGTGTGTGCGGCTTATGGTAACTATTCAAGGAAAGCTATCAAGCCCGACCTCAAGGTTATCGTAACTTGCTAAGTTATCGTTCTAACAACTTTCTTTCACCCGATTTTTTTCCTCAAAACCACAACCCCAACAACTACAATAGAAGCAACCCAAACCACCTCGAGCTTCTAATCCTTATCACCCACCCGCTCAACAAGCACCACCCATTAATCAAGATGTAGAAACTTTAATGAAGACCCAAGGAGAGCAAATCAAGAATCTGCAAAGCCAAATCATCAACTTGAAAGGAGATATCACTAAGCAAGGGAATGATATTAGAACCAAGCTTCGACATGATATGCAAACCTCCTTCAGCAATCAAACGAATGATTTAAAGAATATGATGGCTAGTTTATTTCCAAGTACTCAACCCTCTACTTCGGGATCTCTTCCTTCTAATACCGTCACCAACCCGAGAGCGAATGTGAGTGCTATTACTACACACAGTAGAGCAACCTTAGTAGGACCATCTATCCCTCCCCCAGTTACTCCATCTACACCTCCTCCACCACCATTTATCCCTCCTACTCCCACGCCTAATATTAGTTCTCCATTACCGTCTCTACCTATTTTTGGGAATAAATTATAGCCAGTCTACTTGAGCGCTGACAAGAGTAAAACAAGCGTTGACAAGAGTAAAACAAACGCTGACAGATCAAGCATTGACAAGAAGAAGTCAAGCGTTGACACACTGAAGACAAGCACTGATGGAAGGATATGATCTACACGTTTATTATATTCTAGATTACTTCTAGTAAAGATAGGAACAACAATGTATTTTCTATATTTATCTTTACCTAGAATAGTTGATACGTAGATTATTGTACAAGGCTTCTTATGTCTATAAAAGAAGACCTTTAGGTTAATGTTCAATATAAGTTTTCATACATAAAACACTTTCATTGTAAGCAAGTTTGATATCATTAATCAAAGTGAAAGTTTGTTTACATCTTATGTGTTCTTGTTTAAGTGTTAATTCCGCATAACACTTAGATTTTCATATACATATACAAAGGTTTCTCTAAGTGTATTACTTGATCTAATCTCGTATACATAAAGCTAAATCGATCTAAGTTTGGGATCAACAAGTGGTATCAGAGCTTGTTGAGGAACTTTTGATCTTAAAGAACACAAGAACCCTAAAATCACCAAAATCCTAATTTTCTCAATACCATAAACAACATCATGTCAAATCCAGAAATAACCTCTTCCTCCTCACCTTTGCCAAACATCAAGATTCCCATGCTTGATGCAACCAACTTTGAATTGTGGAAATTCAACTTTGAGCAATATCTGGGGATCTATGACTACACTCTCTGGGAGATCATTGAGTATGGAAACACATTCAATAGAGATGAAAAGGTTGCTGCTGCTATTGCTACAAGAACTGCTGTTGCTGGATGTCCAGAAGCAGATAAGAAAGAAAAACCTGGTGATGGTAGAGTTGTGTCTGCTGAAGACATAGCAAAGAGAAAGGTTGATATGAAAACCCTAAATATTCTGAAACTCTCTTTGGGACAAGAGAACCAACATAAATACAGAGGTTATGACTCTGCTAAAGACCTTTGGGCAGCTCTTGAAGTTGCATATGGTGGCAATGAAGATACTAGGGAAGAAAAGAAGAAGCAACTCATGCATGATTATGCTGTTTTCAAGGCTCAACCTAATGAGAAGCTTAGCAGTGTGAGAAGCAGACTGCTTGACATTACAAGCACGTTGTCCTTCATGGGGACACAACTTGGTGATGTTGACATTAATACCACTTTTCTTAAAAGTCTTGGTGATGCGTGGAAGATTGAGGCAAGATCTATACTTGCCACCAACACTCACAAAAGCTCTACTTTTGATGATATCTACAACAAACTAAGGTTGTTGGAAAATGAAACCCTTTTGGAGCATGGAAGTAAGTCTACTAATAGTAACATGGCCTTCTTCTCACATAGTGAAGGACAATTTAATCAGAAGGACTCTTACATGCATCCAGTCACTGGATCAACATGTGTTAACGCTGGAACATGTCCTGTCAATGCCTCATATTCAGACGCTGAAACATACAAAAGTGACTCACCAAGAGTTAAACCTGCTGGTTTGGATCTAGATAATGTATGTGCTTATATTGCTTCTTTGCCCAATGGTTCAGTGATTACATATGAGGACCTTCAGCAGATAAGTGATGAGGACTTGGAGGAGATGGATATTAAGTGGAACATGGCTCTTGCTAGTATAAGAGCAAACAGATGGAATAAAAGTTTTAAGAAGAAGATGACCTTCAATGCAAAGGACACTGCTGGATATGATAAATCCAAGGTTGAATGCTACAATTGTCATCGTATGGGGCACTTCATGAGGGAATGTAGATCTCCTAGAAGATCTGATGCTGGCAAACCCTCAAGCCAAATGGTTAAGGCTCAGGATCCTAAGGCCATGGTTACAGTTCAAGAAATTGATGGTATGGGATGGGATTGGAGCTATTTGGCTAAAGATGTAGAAAAGGAAAAAGCTTTGGTTGCTGAGATAGAAGAAGAAGAGCATGTTCAATATGCTCTCATGGCACACTCCTCCTCTTCATCTGATAATGAGGTATACGATGATGCTTTTTGTAGTAAGGGCTGTAGGTTAAATACTAAGAAACTTAACAAAGAGGTGGTAAGGTTGTTAGATGATGTGAGTACTGAGAGATGCAAACTGTCTAACTATCAATTAGCTCTCACTTAAACTGAGAAAACAGTTTCTGAATACAAGAAAATGGAATTTGATTTAAAGGATAAAATAAATATCTTAAAATAGATGCTAGTAATGATGTAAGGAACATCATGGAAAGGTTTAATAGTGAATTACAGGCTAAGTTAGATGAGGCCATTAAGAATAAAGACAATGTTGGCCTTAAAATTCAGAGATTTGATAGGGCCACACAAACCCTAGGAGAATGTGTTAATAAACAAAGGGATCCTAAGGACATGACTGGGATTGGGATGAAAGACTACTCTGTGGTTCCACCACCAGCTGGTGACTTCTATGGTGTCCAACAAAAGGACCTATCTTGGACTGGTTTACCAGAACTCCAAGAGGAGGAATTCATTCCTCCACCAAGAGTTGTTACCCCAGTTGAAGAGTATCAACAGAAGTTAACTTACTTGAATGAATGGAAGAAAGCCAATCCTACCTTATTTGTTAAGGGTGGCTTGTTATGTGGAAGTCCTAATGAGTCAACCCCTATTAAGGTAACAAACCCAATCACTGGTAAGGCTGTTGACCTTGGCTCAAACACTGTTAGAAAACCTAGCATTAAGTATGCAGAGATGTATAGGAATACTAGGTCACCTAAAAGCCAAGTTAGTAATAATGGAACAGGCTTATTCTCTTCTAGACCTAGGTTTGTGTCTAGAAAAGCCTGTTACACTTGTGGTAGCTTTTCACATTTAGCATATAAGTGTGTCAACGCTTCCAAGGTCAACACTGTTAGAAATTCAAACGTTGTCAGACCCAAACCTTGTGTGCAGCAAAGTCCACAAGTTGTTAGACCTGCCCCATTCTTCACTAGAGGGTCTAACACTCATGGACAAAGACCATTTCAAAAGACAAATACTTGGTCTTATAGGCAATGGGTTTCTGTAGCAAACCCTAGGTTCAACGCTGACAAGGGTAATTTCAGCGTTGACAAGACCAAATCCAACGCTGACAGAACGTGACTAGACCTAAATATTTGCAACCACAGGGTAAGGGGTCTAAAGCTTCTTCAAGCTTGACATGGAGACCAAAGAAAGATCAAAACCCTAATGATAATGGGATTTCAATGACCCGCAACATATTTAATTACATTTCAAAGGTCATTACAAAACCTATTGGGGTTAACTGGGTATTTCATCCAAAGAAGGATGAACAAGGGGTTGTTATGAGAACTAAGTATGTTCTTGTTGAACAACCAGATGAATCCAAGTCTGCTAAGGCTTGGGTTCCCAAAGAAAACTAACTTGTTTTCTTTATGTGCAGGGCATTCAAAAACAGGTCAATGATTATGGATATTGGGACAGTAGATGCTCAAGGCACATGACAGGGAAGGAAGATTATTTAACTAACTTCACTCCCATCAAGGATGGTGATAAGGTTTACTTTGGAGGCGGATATGGTACTATCACAGGCAAAGGAACACTTCTCACCAAGAACTTGCGTTCTGAAAATGTATTTTTGGTAAAGGAACTTGATTACAATCTTTTTAGTGTATCACAAGTTTGTGATAACAAAAATAAAGTTCTGTTTACTGATACTGAATGTTTGGTGTTAAGCAAGGATTATAAGATCCCTGATGAGAAATATATTGACTATAGAACACCTAGACATAAAGACATATATAATGTGAATCTAAATGGGATTAGGATGAATAACAATATGTCATGTTTTTATGCTAAAGCTTCAGTAGATGAAAGTAATCTATGGCACAGGAGACTAGGGCACATAAACTTCAAGAATATAAATAGGCTTGTGAGACTTGGCTTGGTTGATGGCTTGACTGAAAAGGCTTTCCACAATGACCACTCTTGTGTTGCATGACTTAAAGGCAAGCAGCACAAGGTCTCATTCAAGTCTAAACAGGTGCACTCTAGTACTAGACCACTTCACTTGCTTCATATGGACCTATTTGGTCCAACCAATATAGAGAGTTTGAATGGTAAATCATACTGCTTTGTCATCACAGATGACTTTTCTAGGTTTACTTGGACTTTCTTTTTAGCTATGAAGAGTGATATAGCTGACACTTTTTGACTTTATCACTCAGATTGAGAAGAAGACTGGTAATGAAGTTAAAATGCTTAGGAGTGATAATGGTGGTGAATTTAGGAATAAAGTGTTAGATGATTTTTGTGCCAGGAAAGGGATTACTAGGCAATTTAGTGTTGCCAGAACCCCTCAGCAAAATGGGGTTGCAAAAAGAAAGAATAGAACCCTAATTGAAGCAGCCAGAACTATGTTGGCTGATGCTCATTTCCCTATAGCTTTTTGGGCTGAGGCTGTTAATACAGCTTGCTATGTTCAAAATAGAGCATTGGTCAACAAGATACAGAACAAAACACCTTATGAATTACTTTGGGGAAGAAAACCTAATATTGGTTTTCTTAGACCTTTTGGTTGTCATGTAGTTGTCCTTGATACTAGTGATGCCTTAGGTAAATTTAGTGCAAAAGGTGATGAAGGCTATTTCATGGGGTATTCAGTGCAGAGCAAGGGATATAGGGTTTACCTTAAGAAGGAAAAACGTATTCTTGAGAGAGTACATGTTAGGTTTTTAGAGAGTAAACCTAGTGATCCTGAAAGTGGTCCAAATTGGTTGTTTGACTTGGAACCTCTATCTAGAACTTTAAATTATATGCCTGTCACTAATCCAGACATTGTGAAGGTAACTTCAAATGTTGTGGAAGAACAAGTTGTTGATGTTTCAGGTACACAGGTTAATGAAGAGGTTGGATCACAAGCAGAAAAGTCATCTCCTATACTAGAGTATGTCACAATTCCCATATGGACAGATGCTTTTGCTGCTGCTGCTGCTGGAAAGGATAATGGTGGTCCCCAAGTACCACCAGATAACAACATGCATGGTCCTTCAGGCGCTGACAAAGGCAAATCTAGCGCTGACAGGACAAATTCAGACGTTGATGGCTCAAACGTTGACAACAACATTTCAAGCGTTGTTAGCCCAGACGCTGACAACCAAGGTTCAGGCGTTGACAACACTTTTGCGCATCTTTTCTCTTCTACTTTTGAACAGGGTGAACCTTCCAATTTATATGAATAGGTTCATCCTCATATTGATGAAAGAAAGTCTGAAGAAGAAGATATTGGCAACATGGATAATGAGATTGAAGACACCAGACTTTTTGAAGGAGGAGTTCTCACTTCTACTATGAAGAATCACCCTACTTCTCAAATCATTGGTGATATTATGACTCATGTTCAGACTAAAAGATCTCATCAAGGTCTTGGTGGATTTATTGCCAATATTCACAAGAAGGTTCATACCCCTCTTGTGAAAGCATGTTTGTTTGCCTGTTTTCTGTCACAACAGGAACCTAAGAAGATATTTGATGCTCTCAAAGAACCAAGTTGGGTGGAAGCAATGCAGGATGAGCTTCACCAATTTGCAATTCAGGATGTTTGGGAGCTGGTTGATTGTCCCAGGTATGTCAGACCTATTGGGACAAGATGGGTTCTAAGAAACAAGAGAGATGAAAGAGGTATTGTGGTCAGAAACAAGGCACTATTAGTGGCTCAGGGATATACACAAGAGGAGGGGATAGACTATGAGGAGGTCTTTGCACCAGTTGCAAGGATTGAAGCTATAAGGATCTTTCTAGCCTATGCATCCTGCATGGGCTTCACTGTATATTAAATGGATGTCAAGAGTGCCTTCCTCTATGGAACAATTGTTGAGGAGGTATATGTGATGCAGCCTCCTAGTTTTGAGGATCCAGAGAATCCAGACAAGGTGTATAGAGTCAAGAAGGCTATATATGGACTTCATCAAGCCCCAAGAGCATGGTATTGTACTTTGTCTACTTATTTGGTGGACAATGGATTCAAGAGGGGTACCATAGATCAGACATTGTTTACAAAGAATAAGGGTAAGGATGTTCTACTTGTTCAGGTCTATGTTGATGATATCATTTTTGGGTCTACTTATCCAAAGATGAGTGAGGATTTCTCCAAACTGATGACAGACAAGTTCAAGATGACTGCTATGGGGGAGATGAACTTCTTTCTTGGGTTACAATTTCAACAGAAAGAAGATGGTATCTTCATCTCCCAGGATAAATATGTGGCAGAGATCTTGAAGAAGTTTGGCTTTTCTCCACATGAAAAGAGGGCTACTACTCCTATGGATAGAGAACACCCTTGGGGAAAGATTGGATGTGGAAAGGATGTTGATGTCAGGCACTATAGATCAATGATTGGATCATTGATGTATCTCACAGCCTCCAGACCTGACATCATGTTTGTTGTGTGTGCTTGTGCACGCCATCAAGTGACTCCCAAAGAATCTCACCTTTATGCTGTCAAGAGAATCTTTAGGTATCTAAGATGTTATCCTAGTCTTGACTTGTGGTACCCAAAGGATTCATCATTGAAGCTGATTGCATATTCAGACAGTGACTATGGAGGTGATAAGTTTGATAGAAAATCCACAACTGGTGGATGTCAGTTTCTTGGGAGCAGGTTGATATCTTGGCAATGCAAGAAACAAACAGTGGTGGCTAATTCTACAACTGAAGTAGAGTATGTGGTTGCAGCTGCTTGTTGTGGACAAGTTTTGTGGATTCAGAACCAGCTGTTGGATTATGGGTATAATTTCATGTGCACCAAGATATTTGTTGACAATAACAGCACCTTATGCATTATTAAGAATCCTGTACATCATTCTAAAACTAAGCACATAGAAATTAGACACCATTTTATAAGAGATTGTTTTGAAAAAGGTTTAATACAACCAGATAGGGTTGACACAGAAGAAAATGTGTCAGATTTACTAACTAAACCTTTTGATGCTGGAAAGTTTCAATACTTGGTAACAAGTATTGGAATGATCAATCTCACATAATATATGTTTTGGAGTCTTTTTTTAAAAGTATGTACAGGATAATGCATTGTTATTGGTCCTATTGAGGATTTAGATTTTCCACTATATTTTTCTAACACTGACAAAGGTTACTTTAACGCTGATAAGTGTTATTGTGACGTTGTCAGCAATATATTTGTCTAACGCTGACAAATGTTTCTTTAACGCTGACAAGTGTTATCGGGGCGTTGTCAGCAACAATGTTAGTTTTGTGGTTTCAATCTAGATGTGCAGGTGGTGTTAGCATTATACCAATGGATACAGAGTCGCTTATGGATCATTGGAGAAGCATTTGAGCATGTTTTTGTTTATGGATGATGGTTGGAATTTTCAATTCCTATCTTGACATAAATTTTTTATGTTCATGCATATATTTGGCAACATATGTATCACAGTTTAAGGGGAGGTTTTAGGAACCTTTAGGACTTTTGGGTATCCTTATGATACTCTTATCACAATTCTAGATTGTGTCCACAGGTGAGTATGAGTTAGTTTTACTAAATCATGAGGCACTGTAGCATGCAAAGTTGATAAACTATGCATGCTGCCAAGACATTTTTGGCCTAGAATTGGTTGTGGTCTGTTGGGAGACTTGGGAACGATTTTATCATGGGTTTTACCTGGGAGTAACAAGGGATTTTATAAGGTAACTTAGTTGTTAAGAATTTTGGTTAGCAAGGGACACTAGAGGATTGTTATGTCTATCTTGCATAAGCAAGTGTGCATAACTGGACAGTGCTTGCCGCCCTATAATAATTATCAACTTTTTGGTTATCTTCTCTAGGATAAACTACTTTGTAAAGGTCATTTTTCATTTTAAACATTTTTATATTTGGACGCTGACAAGTATTTCTCCAAGCGTTGTTGTGACCAATTTAGACGCTGACATGGCTTAGGAAAACGTTGACAAGAATATAGCCGTTGGGCGTTGATGGGTTATTTTTGACCGTTGACACTCAATGGGACCTACCCAGTTGTTACTTTTTGACATATTTTTAGGCCGTAATTTTGGGAGCTGGTAACTTTCATTTAATGCATGAGATAAACTTATTCTTTTTCAATATTTTCATGATTGCATTTTGAAAATACTTGCCTATTTTTGGGCCAATCACATGCATTTTTCTCTCCTATATATTTGGCTCCTATTTTAAACAGGGTACCTATTATTCTTGTCTAACACAAGTTTCTCCTATAACTTCATCTTTATCAATCATTCAAACAGCTTTCAACAATGGCACCAAAGTTTAAACCAAGTGATTTGGAATTGGGGTTCAGTTGTCAACACAACATGGTAGCATATCTTGAAGCTGATGATACTCTGTTTCCCCAATATACACAAATGGTGGCGTATCTGAATGCATCCCCAATTAGGTATGCTCTTTCTCATGCTCCACTCATTCATGTCACACATATTAAACAGTTTTGGAACAATGTTAGTTCCTCAATAGTTAATAGAGTGACTACATTATCTTCTATTGTTCATGGGCTCACATGGGTGGTTACTGAAGCTTTGGTACGCCAAGCTTTGCATCTTGATGATGCTGATGGTATAACCACCCTCCCTATTCATGAAATAGAACAAGGACTAAGGGCTTTGGGTTATCCTTTTCCTGATGAAGGAACTTTAAATAAATATCATAAACAGGAGTTTCCCCCAGCCTGGAAGTACCTAATACATGTCCTCTTACAATGTTTGAGTCCCAAGTGCACTGCACACAATGAGATCAATAGATCTATTGCTAGTGCTATTATGTGCATTGCTACTGGGGAAAAGTTTAATTATTCAAGAATGATTTTTGAGGGCATGTGTAAAAATAAAGGGAACAAAATGACTTTAACTTATCCCAGATTTTTACAAATGGTTTTTGAGGTGCAAAATTACTACACAAGGGATCATGATGATTTTTATGAGATCCCTGTGCAAAAGAAAGCAATTTTTATGAAGATGAACTCACCCCCACATCGTGACTTACCCCTAGCCCCTGCTATGATTGCTGTCATTGAAGCAGCTCAACCCCAACCAGACCCCCAACCCCAAATTGACCCAATACCTGAACCTTTACCTTCACCACAACATATGCAAATTGACCAAGAACCCTTCGACGCTGACACATTAAATGTTGGCGTTGATGTGCCTATTTCGAACGTTGACACCAATCCTTCACAGACCCAAACACCCCTTAACCAACCAACATCCACCCAATCCACATCTTCTTCTCCCCCAACACAATATAGGTTGCAAAAACGCCAAAGGACTACTGGAGTGTTCTCCTCTAGTGGTCCTAGCCATGTAGTAGAGAGAACCACCACCACAAGTGTGGTTGATGTTATGGATGAGGCTGGGACTATTGGTTCTGGCTTAGAGGCTGGCCAAGACAGTCCTACCATAATTAAGACCTCATCCATGCCCAATGAATCTAATTTGGGAGGTCAAATACCCATTTTAGAAGAGGGCAGATTGGAACCAATGACTTTGATGGAATTGACGCCAGTCTGCATTAGCTTGCAAAAGCAAAATGCAGACTTGGTACAAGTTGTCAACACACAAGGCCTTGAACTCAAGCAATTGAGGGAGAGGATTGTTATCTTGGAGAATGCTAGAACAAGGAGAGGGATGGAGGAATCTTCCAAAGGGGAGGATGAACAAATAAATGTGAGTGATAAGGGCTCTCATGATGGTCAATCTTTGGATGTTGCTGAGGCCCTAACAAGTTTGAAGAAACAGACAGGTTTTGATACGTCTCTAGTCTCTGCTACAAACTTAAATATTTCATTTACAGCCATGTTGGAGGAAATTGCAAGAGGCGCTGAGACAGGTAATTTGAGCGGTGACAAGCAAAATTTGAACGCTGACATGAGTATCTTGGGCGCTGACAAAGCAAGATTGGGCGTTGACAGACCTGCAAATGAGGTTGATGTATTCCAGTCATCATCCATCATCAAAGAGGTTTCTTCACAGGTATTACCATCTACCTTACCAACAGTTGATCCATTAGATAAGGGTAAGGGTATTATGGTAGAAGAAGTTTTTCTAAAGAATACAGCACAAATTGAGTTTGATAGAAGGTTGGCTGCACAAATTGTGGAACAAGAAAGAAAGAAGGTGAATGAATCACCTTTTGTTGTCACTTCAGAAGAGCAAGAAGGAAGTGATGAAGCCAGTTCAGACTCCAGTGTAATGATCATAGAGCAACCAGAAAGACTTGAGTATGGTGATGAGTTGGCCAAAGAGAAGTTGAATGAGTTGAAATTGCAGGTTGATTTTGATATGCAAGAGGTTGTTCAGATGTACCATGCTTGGGAAGATAGGTGTATGGAGAATCCACATTTGACCATTTCAGATCAGATATGGGGTTTGGAGATTCTTCTTAGATTACAAAAGGATTGCAAGGTCATTCTAAAACACAAAGCAAGCAATTTTCTCTCAAATTTGAAAAGGGATAGAAGGGAGTTGTACTGCATGTTGCTCAGATGTCATGGAACAGGGTGGACTTATAAGAAATTGATTGGATTGACATTTGAAGAGTTAGAGTGTAGAGCTTATCCCATTTGGGTTAGAGTGCAGGAAGAAAACACTCTAAGACTTCTTTCTGATGAAAGAAAAGAAGAACTTGCAGAGGACATGGAGCTTAAGAAGGCAATGTTTGTTCCCAGACCTGTGAAAAAGGGAGTCCCTCTTGAGTTTCCCAAAGATATGGATCCATTAAATCCAAGTGAAGCTGTTATAAGAAGGAGCCTCAAGCTCTCACCATTAGAAGCTTCAGATATGGTACAAGTGTTACCACTTGATTCCAAAAACCCTATTATAAGTTATGAAGAAGATGAATGTGGGTTTTGGAAGATTGGCAGGTATGGAAAAGAGGTTCACACTTTTACCACCCTTATATCTTTGTTTGCAAGTTTTGATAGAGAAGACTTGGTAGACCTATGGAGGTTGTTAGAGGCCAAGTATGAGACTGAAGCACCAACTTCAGTCAATGGAATAAAACTGTGGTCAACATTCAAGAGAATGTGTGGACCAAGAGATGAAGATCCTGCTATTTGGAAGGATCTTGAAGATGATATTAGTGGTCTTCAAAGGAGATTGTATTCAGCTGCTGGTGTTTATTATTTGAGTTCTACAAAGTTTGTTGAGTATCTACTTGTAGATGGCCAGTATTTCATGTCCAAGGAAGTCTTGGAGAAGATGAAGAATACACAGCTGGAAATTGATTATTCAAGTGACATGGCCAAAGATTTGATCAGATTTATTTATTACCAATATGAGAAGGTTTGTAAGATTCCTCCTAGTCCTTAATGTTTATTCAGAAACTTGATTACTAGAGTAGATATCAAGTTTAGGGGAGGATTGTTGGGAATAAATTATAGCCAGTCTACTTGAGCGCTGAGAAGAGTAAAACAAGCGTTGACAGGAGTAAAACAAACGCTGACAGATCAAGCGTTGACAAGAAGAAGTCAAGCATTGACACATTGAAGACAAGCACTGATGGAAGAATATGATCTACACGTTTATTATATTCTAGATTACTTCTAATAAAGATAGGAACAACAATGTATTTTCGATATTTATCTTTACCTAGAATAGTTGATACGTAGATTATTATACAAGGCTTCTTATGTCTATAAAAGAAGACCTTTAGGTTAATGTTCAATATAAGTTTTCATACGTAAAACACTTTCATTGTAAGCATGTTTGATATCATTAATCAAAGTGAAAGTTTGTTTACATCTTATGTGTTCTTGTTTAAGTGTTAATTCCGCATAACACTTAGATTGTCATATACATATACAAAGGTTTCTCTAAGTGTATTACTTGATCTAATCTCGTATACATAAAGCTAAATCGATCTAAGTTTGGGATCAACACCTATTAATGAAGAAGTACCCAAGAAACACCCTTCACCAACCCCACCTTCCACCTATAAACCTAACATCCCTTATCCTTCTCGCTTAGACAAAGGCAGATTGCTCACCAAGGATGACATTCAAGTGTCAAACTTTTTGAAGAAGATTTCGGGAGTGACCATCACCCTTAGCCTTGTTGAAGCTCTTGCCCAAATGCCGACATTTGTTAAGATGTTTAAGGAATTGCTTAATAAGAAGGAGAAGATGGTCGAATTTGTTAATACTCGATTGAATGAGAATTGTTCTGCAATCCTTCTTAAAGAACTTCCGGGGAAACTTGGAGATCCCGGTCGTTTTGTGCTACCATGTACTTTTAACCAAACCGAAGAATTTATTGCCTTATCCGATCTCAGGGCAAGTATAAATCTGATGCTTTTAAGTGTTTGGAAAAAGTTATCATTACCCGACCTTACACCAACAAAGATGACTCTTGAGCTAGAAAATCGCACTCTCGCTTACCCTGTTGGTATTGCCGAAGATGTGTTTGTTAAAGTTGGTACCTTCACTTTTCCGGTCGACTTTGTTGTTGTTGATTATGAAATGGACCCTCGTATTCCGTTAATACTTGGTCGGCCATTCTTGAGAACCGGAAAAGCCTTAGTCGATGTTGCCGAAGGTGAGTTAATCTTGAGAGTCGGGAATGATGCTCAAGTATTTAAAATGGGGAAGATCACAACCAAACCCAATGGAAGAGAATCAGCGAATATGATTACTGTGCTTTATAACACCCCCAAATTTATACAACTCAATACAGCGGAAGACTCGTTGGTGTTACGGGATAGCACATTACTCACATCATAGACAACGCATAAAAATCGCGTCGTTTAATAATAAATCATTTCCATTCATAAACATCAAAGTTACATCGGTCCCAAGTCATTATATTTCATACAAAGTTTTACAAAGTATTTGAATGGAAAATATTGTTTAAGTGCGGGCCATGAATTCTTGTCGTCTTCCCGAGAATTACCTTCAAGTACCTGAGATAAAACATGTTAAAAAAAAGGTCAGCGATAACGCCGAGTGAATTCATAGAGTTTAATATAATCCATCAATATAATATCAGTATAAAATTATTACTGAAAATCATTTTGTACAAATCATTTTAATAGGCCATAAAATAGCCAAAGTCGTTTTATACAAATCCTTATCAAAAATCATAATATAGGCATTTGCCTTAAAAGTCATTATACGAGCCAATGTCGCAAAAATATCATACAATACGTCTTATAACGTTGTATGAAAATAAAAACCGTTATATGAATATGGTTATGAAAACAAAAACACGAACATAATATCAATAGTATGACCCCGTATTGCTAGTCAGGCAATACTTCGTAATTCGGTGCGTCTAATAATATTTCGTTAGTTTGGATTATTATAAGCCGCATGACATTGTCACCTTACTAAACCAACAACGGGTAGCTAACCCGATACTCAATTTGCCCATCTAAAGTAGCGTGTCGTCACAAAGGTCACGCTATGGAAATCTTCTCATACATAAATTCGCTTACCAATCAATGTGGCACGACGGGGATCAACCGTCAAGGCGCGAACTGGGGTGATCATCCCCAAATAGTACTATTATATGCACAAGCGTCTACCAAATCCCGGTAGTTCACAATTCATGCTAATGGGACTTTTAGTGACATAACCTAACTTTAATAATCCATTTTATTTCATCTATCGGGTCCTTTAATCATTTATCAGGTCATACAATCGGGTCATACAATCATTCGGGTCCAAATCAGTAATCAAACAATCGGGACAAATGGTGTCCTATTTTATAAAAACTAACATGTTATCTCCCTCGCGGGTTTATAAACCATTTATAAAAACATTTAAAAGAGTGCGAGGCTATGAACTCACGTTGATATGGGAAGGCGGGTTATCGGCAATTCGGACGTACGGTACGTGCTTCAATCACGGAAACCTAGACAAATAATACTCGTCTTAGACTCATGTCCAATGACTTTATAAAAATAACAATTATGTATACATATGATGATTTTATATATATGATGATCCAGTGGGTTTACATATTCTCTTTCACTCATTTTAGTGTTTACGTATTGGTAACTTCTTACTAGTTTACTAGTTTTACCTATTTACGTGTCTTAGGTCCAATAAGCCTATTATAAGTTTATTAACTTGTATTAATACATTTCATACTTGTTTTATCAGTATTTATACTTTACATGTTGGGCCCAAATGGGTTAAGCCCAATAAATAAGTTTATAAGTGTTTTAGTCCATTTTGTTGTATTATTAGTCCAATAACGTTAATTTAGCCCGTTAATGTCCGTATGTTATACAGTTCGGGTTTTATCGGTTTTTACTTGTTATATATGTTTATATATCAGTATATGAGTTTTATAAATTTTACATTAGACGGGTCCAACCGTCTAAGTTTTATTTAACAAAAACGTTAATTTTACGGTAATAGCCGAAAAAGTCGTAAAAATCATGTTTATAGTTTTATAACTTATAAAACTTAACAAGTTACCATTTTTATAAAATTTCCACTTATTTATCCTTATACATATTTATATAAATGTATTATATTAGTTAGTGGGTTTTTAATTTACATTTTATACTATTTTTATTTGAGTGCTTATATAATAATATTATACTTTAATTTCCAAAATCTGATTTTTATTTTCATCTTCACCAAAACTGCCATATCTAGAGTTATATATGGAGATAGAAGCTCAAATTTTTATGACATAAACTACATGATATGTGCTCCATTTAACTCTTGTATAGCTACTGTTGAATGAGCCTCTAAGTATTTTCTAAAAATCGTCCAAAACAGTGAACTCAGATTTGTACTTTAAACTTGTTTTGATCATATCTCACTCATTACAATAATTCCATTGCATGGCCAACTCTCACATGTGTACAAGACAAATAGCTTATTGTAAATGGATTCTGCTTCACCATTTTATCAGTCCATGACCTGTTTCTTTACTGTTTTATACAGCCAACATATATAAACAAGATTTTAGCCTTGTTTCTTATAATTTTTCACCTTTTTAAGCATGTTTATCAACAACAAATCCCCACATAACATTTTATCATCATATAATCATCATATACATATACAATAGGAAATAAAATACATGTTTACATAATCAAAATAACAAGAAGATGAGGAGGACAATCTTTATACCACCATGATGATGTAGGTTGTGATCAAAACATGGATTTTGATGGAGAAACTTGTGCATAGCCAAGACCATCTTCAAGACCACCAATCTTCATATACTCCTTGTGGAAAATCAGCCTCAAGACTCCATGGAAACTCCTCCTTGGATGTTATAATCACCACCAATCAATAGGGTTTCAAAAGAGCTTCATCTTATGTGTAAATAACATAAGATTCCATGGTAAATTTTTGATCAAAATGGTGTTTTAGGGTGAGATATGGACGACATCTTTGAGAGAGATGAGAGAAAATGGTGGTTTGCATGTTGAGTGAAAATGTGTGAATGGTTTTAGTTAGCTAGTTTTGAGGTGTAAAAGCTTAACTTGTAAGCTTTGCTTACAAGTGTCGCATTATTGTTACAAAGGTGCCACATCAAATGATGTGGTGTCCTAGCTTGGGCCGGTTTTGATGGGGGTGGGACAAGTGTCCCACTTGTCTCATCCCCATTTATTTACGGGTACTCCTCGATTCCAGTTTCCTCGATTTGCGTGCCCTCGGGTCGTTTTACTTAAAACGTTTTTATAAATTATGAATCAACGTCACAAAACGAATCCAATAAAAATTGTCTCATCAAAAACGGAGTTCGAAAACGTAAATACGTAATCCTAGGGTTTCCGGTTTAGTCGTAAAGGACGTTAAAATAAAATCGTAAGTCCTAATCTCTTCTCGTAAATTTGTGAGTTTATGAACTAACACAAATTTAAAACTCCAAAATAATATTCACGGATAAATTTATTTTCTGAAATGTCGGACTGTCACCAAAGACGGTGTATGTAAACGTAAGCACGTTACGTTGAATCCTCCGGTTTAGACGTAGTCGATGCTACTCCAAGACATAAATCCAAATTTCTTCCCAAAAATATGTGAGTTCATATTGTAACATTAAAATAATGTTTTTAAATAATATTCGAGAATAAAATATTGACCATAAATTGACGGATTGTCACAGCATTTACCCCTAAACAGGATCTTTGTCCTCAAAGATCATCTTACTACTCGCTTCTTATAGAGTTAAAGCCATGTGGGTATTTCCTCCACATTCGGTCTTTTCTCACAAGTGTAATCCATTATAATACGTGAGTTTCATCAAACATAACTACGGGAATAAGATCAGGCTAAATGTTGACTTACTTTCTCTATCCATGATGTTCACGGGTTTCTGATGAATGCAACTTTTTGCCGATCTAAACTTTATTAAGAAGAACTTAGATTTTTAACTTGATAGATATTCCATCAAGTTCGATTTACGAAACATAATTCACGCGGTTCTTGAAGTCCTAGGGTAGATCCAGCTTATATGCCTTTCAATCCCAACTTTTACATCATCTCAATGGTCCCATACAACGGGGACTTATATCCCATGATTTGTCAGATCATGAATTCATTTTTTTCCAAGGTTAAGAATTATGGCATAACTTCGCTACCCATTTGGCACTTCAAGATCTACATTTCACATTCACATAACCTCCTGCCCACTATCGGCAGTTAATAATCAAATCCTAATTTCAACAATCATTTCAGATCTCGCGGGCCGGGTATTTTGTAAGGTTAGGTTCGCCATCATAGGAAACCTTAAACCTAAAAGACATGTCCAACTCACAGTGGGTGTATGTCGGATGTCTTCATCTCAACTCTTGCTTACAGATGCTCTAATATTTAGACCCTAACAAGATTCGATCTCGATCCTAATGCGATAGTTATCAATGATAATATTTCCAAAGGAAAACGATTATACGGTCTATTACTAAAGGTCAATCATTCAAACATAAAACATCACTTATATTACTTTGTATCGTTACTTTACCTCGTCCCTTCAATTTGGGGTGGTATATAGTACTCTTATCAAGGTTCGTTCTCAATGATTTCTAAGCAAATCTCTAGAATTTCGATGCGAAGCGAGGGTCTTGATAAAGATGTTCGATACAGGCACACTATGTTTACATAACTCTTTTGCATTTATCATTAACGGAAATGATATTAGCAGATTTGGTCAGTCTGTCGACGATGACCCAAATCGAATCAAATTCAGATGATGACCTTTGCAATAGCTAGACGTTTACTAATGTATGAGGCGATGTCTGCCTTCATAATTTGTCATTAGTACAACTTCCTCAGACAAAGATACTTCTAGTCATAAATGACATAAATATAATACTTATACTTACAAATTCCAACATAACTATATCTCACAATCTCCATATTTAGGCAACCAGAAGTGGCCTTTAAAACATTTAACGCCATCGGCTTCTTAATTCTAATGGTTCACATTAGCCGCGAACCCCTTTTATTATCTATGTTATTCTTCTAATAAGCATTGTAAAATTTTTATTTTTTTTTTATCGTTCGGCAATTTATTTTGCACCTTCATTATTAAGGGAACATGTCCCAATTGGTTCTTTATCTTTTCTTCATATCTTCTATGTTTTAGTTTCGTCTTTACTATCATTTTTATCCGTTTCACTCAATCCATCGTCTAAAGCGTCAATAATTATTACAACTAATTAAATAATAAATTTTCAATTTTTATGAAATGTGAACATAAAGATTTTAAATTTCTTAGTCCGTCCAATTATATGAAAATGTTCAAAATAATTTTTAATTTAATTAACACGATTTTTGTTGATTTATCAAAAATAATTAATAAGATTCGTAAATGTTCGAAAAATCTTTGGTTATACTTCGGTCAAAATTTTCTTAGTTGAAAAGCAAAAATTGTCGTTTCAAATTTTAAGTCATGGTTTAAATGGTTTCCTCAATCCTTCTTAAGTTATCTTAAGGTATACACAAACATTTACCCCTAAACAGAGGTTTAGTTAAATGTTTTGTGTATAAGGGAATAATCCCTTTAAAAATCCTTTGTTAAAACATTTGTCAAAACATATTTCCATTTCTTTTTGGAAAAATCCAAAGTCTTAAAAGGGCTCTTAATTTTTGAAGAGTCTATATGCATACATCTTACCATTATTAATCCAACGGTCATTTTATGTAAAGGATTAAGTTTTTAATCCCTAAGAGTTAATGGTTCTAATCTTTGAAAAGTCAATATAGCTTCCATTATCTATTAATCACACGGTTAAATCATGTAAAGAATTAAGTCTTAAGTCTTATGTTAAATATTTAAGGTACAGGTTTTTATCGTTCGGCCAATTCAGGGCAATCTATAAATAATTATTAACTCATTCTTATTCTTACAAACAAACAGATGGTCCTTAATGATCACAAGCATGGATTTATCAAATTACAGCCTACACACGTGATTCACCAAATATATGAATGCTATATGTGCATTAGTCAATCCAAACGACATCACGTGAAACTCATAATGTTCATTACAAGTACCGGATGTAGTGATTGGAATACATAATCTTTTTCGCAGATGCGAAGTTTGATGATAACCATGCCGTGGATCAAATCTTTAAAACATACGTTAAAACCTTGTAAATGATCGAACAAATCTTCCATTTCGAGTTATGGATATCGTTTTCGATTGTCAATTTACTCAGTCACAGTAATTTATAAATATAAGGAATGATAACACCATAGTTCTTCATGATGACAGGCTTGGTAGAATAAAATCTTTCTCCGACAACTCTCTCAGTTGTATGGTAATTCCTTTAATTTAGATGGTGCTGACGTACAGTGCACAAGCCACAAGTGCAGCACCGGAAATATAATCAATACCAATTTCAACTTGCCTTAATGGCAAAAGCCTAGGTAATTCATCAACAAATACTTACTAAAGTTTCAGATAACATAAACATCTTTTAATACATTCATATTAGGTTCTTTCTAGATTATAATATCTATGACTAATTCATAACCATTCATGGTATAATTTAAGTCTAAATGCAGGATATGGTCATCCATCAAGAATTATCTAGATCACTTTTGATAATCAACATCTTATCTTTTCGGGGAATTCTACTCGAGTTCCCATCAATTAAGACAATGTCGTCATGTCATAATCAATCAATCCATTCTACTGGCACTATCAACTTTCCAGTTTTATTGTCGTCGATAAGATGTGATCTTCTCAAAAGACTAATAATAACTCATAATCCTTCACAGATTCAAGGATATCTGGAGACATAACTAACCTTAAAAGAGTAAGGTCAACACATAATCTACGCGAGAGAATTTCAAATCAGATACAGACGAAAGCATTTAATGAATATGAATATATTCCATGTTTTCATAATTTGAATACGCATTCGAAAGCTCCTCGGATCGTTACCCAGGTCATTCAAATGAAATCAAATCAAAAAGAAATGATAAGAACGTCAATACATCCAGTCGGGTATCAACACTCGGTAATCAGATATTTTTCCTAAGAATCTTACTACGGGTGAATTGGATACGAAAGAATTGTCAATTGTCAAATAAGACAATTTCCACAGATGAGTAATTTCGGCTCAGAAGAATAGATGCTACAGGCACATATGTAGGTGTCCCTAACACTATGTCCTTATTTTTCACTTCTTGCAGATCTCATAAAATTTATTCTTTCACAATCTTCAAAGAAAATTTAGTGCTTATTCATTAGTTTTATGGTGACTACTAATCAGCCTTGCATGGTCCATTCCAAATTGTATGTAGGCGCGCAACTATATACAATTTCAAGATTAACGATGCAATACTCAGTTCGTCAAAATTTTATCATCATGTTAATGATAAAAACACTTTCATGCTTAATTCTTAAATAAGAATCAAAAATAAATTTACAAAGATTTTCTTTGTTATGAGAACAATTAAGTTTTCCAAGGTGTTTTATAAACAACTTCGTTTCAATAACGACCACTTATAAATCTCACTTTTAATAATCCTTATAGTGATGAAAATTAAATTTTCTCAAAGGATACCGTTTTAACTTTATAAAAACAAGGTGTGATCTGCAAAAGAGTGATGAAAGCTTGTTCACCAAGAATTAACTACGATATGATAGGAAATGAGCTTAGCCAAATAATCATGAGGTTCATGACCTCGATGGCACTCAAAAGAGAATAATTCACAACGTAACTCAAATCAAGATGAGTACTGGTTCAATGGTTGCATCACTAATGCGAACATTAGGAAGAAGCAAGAAAAGATAGATAACATTGACACATGTAGAATTTAGCAATCAAAGGTAGTCTTTTCCTTAATCACAAACAAGTCAAATTGTATCGTAACACTTTAGGTGTCACTATGCCATACAATTCTCAGAACTCATCCTACCAACTAATATCTCAGTTAAGTTAGGGATTATTTTTAAAAGATACCACAATGAATACTAATCTACAAGAGTCATTAGGTGTTCCACATGTCCCAGAAGATCCATTGGTCTCAATTCAGAAGAAGATTTCTTCAATTAATTTCTTGGACACTGGGCATCCTCATTATTGGACAATGGCCTAGGAACAACCCTTAACACGAACCTACAATCATTTAAAACCTTATAATTCAATCACAGGACTTAACGACTTCTATTAACAATCTCATATTCCATACAGGTTAAATTTTACTTTGTTCAAGTTTCAACCAATTTTTATACTCAATTCGACATCCTACCTTATTTTCCAATACTTACAACCTTATTCTTCGGCCTTGTAAAGGCAATACAATCTCAATATGAATCAACACTTAATTTCCAATCCTATAGCTCTTACAACAATAATTATCAAATGAGTCACTAGTATGAGATGACTCATACATTCAATTAGACTTCTCAGAAATGTATTAGTGGCATGAGGCTTTTGGGTACTGGTTCCAATGACAGCCTCAAGTGCAACATTCACCCTTTCGATTTCAATTTAAGAATTGGATGACAACGAATCAGATGACATCTTCCTAGGTGGTAACGTTTTGTCAAACTCCACTCTATAAGGAAAGATCGTCATGACATCGATATCAGATTTAATCTCGCCAATTCTTTTTCAATATTACAATCAACTAATATCTACATTTCTACGAATATCAACCATTTGTTGGGATCATAATTATCCACAACTTGGTTTAGATCTAGGATAGCTAGAATTCCTACGAGAATAGCTTCGATTAATTTACTAGGGTAGTTAGGGTTTCTTGTGACAATCTACGTCGTATAAATATCTCGTATAAATATCAAAATAATCATCAAACATTCATGTAATAAAATTACATCATATATATATATATATATATATATATATATATATATATATATATATATATATATATATATATATATATATATATATATATATATATATATATATATATATATATATATATATATATATATATATATATATATATATATATATATATATATATATATATATATATATATATATATATATATATATATATATATATATATATATATATATATATATATATATATATATATATATATATATATATATATATATATATATATATATATATATATATATATATATATATATATATATATATATATATATAATCCAAGTTATATATATTAAAATAACACTTCTCAGTCTGGCCTTGTCGGTAACTCGGGAATTCTTCGGCACCGTTATAGTCAAAAGATTTTTAGACATTTTAAGAAAAATGTTTTTAGTTAAAAGATTTTGAAATGTTTTATTCAAAACCTTGGTTTTAAAAATCTTTCGTTCTCTATAACGAGAGCTCTGATGCCAAACTGTAACACCCCCAAATTTATACAACTCAATACAGCGGAAGACTCGTTGGTGTTACGGGATAGCACATTACTCACATCATAGACAACGCATAAAAATCGCGTCGTTTAATAATAAATCATTTCCATTCATAAACATCAAAGTTACATCGGTCCCAAGTCATTATATTTCATACAAAGTTTTACAAAGTATTTGAATGGAAAATATTGTTTAAGTGCGGGCCATGAATTCTTGTCGTCTTCCAGAGAATTACCTTCAAGTACCTGAGATAAAACATGTTAAAAGAAAAGGTCAGCGATAACGCCGAGTGAATTCATAGAGTTTAATAAAATCCATCAATATAATATCAGTATAAAATTATTACTGAAAATCATTTTGTACAAATCATTTTAATAGGCCATAAAATAGCCAAAGTCGTTTTATACAAATCCTTATCGAAAATCATAATATAGGCATTTGCCTTAAAAGTCATTATACGAGCCAATGTCGCAAAAATATCATACAATACGTCTTATAACGTTGTATGAAAATAAAAACCGTTATATGAATATGGTTATGAAAACCAAAACACGAACATAATATCAATAGTATGACCCCGTATTGCTAGTCAGGCAATACTTCGTAATTCGGTGCGTCTAATAGTATTTCGTTAGTTTGGATTATTATAAGCCGCATGACATTGTTACCTTACTAAACCAACAACGGGTAGCTAACCCGATACTCAATTTGCCCATCTAAAGTAGCGTGTCGTCACAAAGGTCACGCTATGGAAATCTTCTCATACATAAATTCGCTTACCAATCAATGTGGCACGACGGGGATCAACCGTCAAGGCGCGAACTGGGGTGATCGTCCCCAAATAGTACTATTATATGCACAAGCGTCTACCAAATCCCGGTAGTTCACAATTCATGCTAATGGGACTTTTAGTGACATAACCTAACTTTAATAATCCATTTTATTTCATCTATCGGGTCCTTTAATCATTTATCAGGTCATACAATCGGGTCATACAATCATTCGGGTCCAAATCAATAATCAAACAATCGGGACAAATGGTGTCCTATTTTATAAAAACTAACATGATATATCCCTCGCGGGTTTATAAAACATTTATAAAAACATTTAAAAGAGTGCGAGGCTATGAACTCACGTTGATATGGGAAGGCGGGTTATCGGCAATTCGGACGTACGGTACGTGCTTCAATCACGGAAACCTAGACAAATAATACTCATCTTAAACTCATGTCCAATGACTTTATAAAAATAACAATTATGTATACATATGATGATTTTATATATATGATGATCCAGTGGGTTTACATATTCTCTTTCACTCATTTTAGTGTTTACGTATTGGTAACTTCTTACTAGTTTACTAGTTTTACCTATTTACGTGTCTTAGGTCCAATAAGCCTACTATAAGTTTATTAACTTGTATTAATCCATTTCATACTTGTTTTATCAGTATTTATACTTTACATGTTGGGCCCAAATGGGTTAAGCCCAATAAATAAGTTTATAAGTGTTTTAGTCCATTTTGTTGTATTATTAGTCCAATAACGTTAATTTAGCCCGTTAATGTCGTATGTTATACAGTTCGGGTTTTATCGGTTTTTACTTGTTATATATGTTTATATATCAGTATATGAGTTTTATAAATTTTACATTAGACGGGTCCAACCGTCTAAGTTTTATTTAACAAAAACGATAATTTTACGGTAATAGCCGAAAAAGTCGTAAAAATCATGTTTATAGTTTTATAACTTATAAAACTTAACAAGTTACCATTTTTATAAAATGTCCACTTATTTATCCTTATACATATTTATATGAATGTATTATATAAGTTAGTGGGTTTTTAATTTACATTTTATACAATTTTTATTTGAGTGCTTATATAATACTATTATACTTTAATTTCCAAAATCTGATTTTTATTTTCATCTTCACCAAAACTGCCATATCTAGAGTTCTATATGGAGATAGAAGCTCAAATTTTTATGACAAAAACTACATGATATGTGTTCCATTTACCTCTCGTATAGATACTGTTGAATCAGCCTCTAAGTATTTTCTAAAAATCGTCCAAAACAGTGAACTCAGATTTGTACTTTAAACTTGTTTTGATCATATCTCACTCATTACAATGATTCTATTGCATGGCAAACTCTCACATGTGTACAAGACAAATAGCTTACTGTAAATGGATTCTACTTCACCATTTTATTAGTCCATGACCTGTTTCTTTACTGTTTTATACAGCCAACATATTTAAACAAGATTTTAGCCTTGTTTCTTATAATTTTTCACCTTTTTAAGCATGTTTATCAACAACAAATCCCCACATAACATTTTATCATCATATAATCATCATATACATATACAATAGGAGATAAAATACATGTTTACATAATCAAAATAACAAGAAGATGAGGAGGACAATCTTTATACCACCATGTTGATGTAGGTTGTGATCAAAACATGGATTTTGATGGAGAAACTTGTGCATAGCCAAGACCATCTTCAAGACCACCAATCTTCATATACTCCTTGTGGAAAATCAGCCTCAAGACTCCATGGAAACTCCTCCTTGGATATTATAATCACCACCAATCAATAGGGTTTCAAAAGAGCTTCATCTTATGTGTAAATAACATAAGATTCCATGGTAAATTTTTGATCAAAATGGTGTTTTAGGGTGAGATATGGACGGCATCTTTGAGAGAGATGAGAGAAAATGGTTGTTTGCATGTTGAGTGAAAATGTGTGAATGGTTTTAGTTAGCTAGTTTTGAGGTGTAAAAGCTTAACTTGTAAGCTTTGCTTACAAGTGTAGCATTATTGTTACAAAGGTGCCACATCAAATGATGTGGTGTCCTAGCTTGGGCCGGTTTTAATAGGGGTGGGACAAGTGTCCCACTTGTCTCATCCCCATTTATTTACGGGTACTCCTCGATTCCAGTTTCCTCGATTTGCGTGCCCTCGGGTCGTTTTACGAAAAACGTTTTTATAAATTATGAATCAACGTCACAAAACGAATCCAATAAAAATTGTCTCATCAAAAACGGAGTTCGAAAACGTAAATACGTAATCCTAGGGTTTCCGGTTTCGTCGTAAAGGACGTTAAAATAAAATCGTAAGTCCTAATCTCTTCTCGTAAATTTGTGAGTTTATGAACTAACACAAATTTAAAACTCCAAAATAATATTCACGGATAAATTTATTTTCTGAAATGTCGGACTGTCACCAAAGACGGTGTATGTAAACGTAAGCACGTAACGTTGAATCCTCCTGTTTAGACGTAGTCGATGCTACTCCAAGACGTAAATCCAAATTTCTTCCCAAAAATATGTGAGTTCATATTGTAACATTAAAATAATGTTTTTAAATAATATTCGAGAATAAAATATTGACCATAAATTGACGGATTGTCACATGCTTGATGATTTTGTCGTCTACAACAATCCTATTTTCGAGTCTTGCTATGATAATCCACTGTTCCAAGATGATGTGGATGATTCTCTCTCAAATTTGGATCCTCCACCAATTTATGATTCTCCACCGATCTATGAAGATTATGATGATTCTAGTTCTGATGGGGATGATTATGATAATTTTTTTCCAGAGTATCCAGACATGCCAACTTATGATGACTTTGATGATGTCGATACTCTTTCGAGTGATTCTTCACATGATGACCTTGCACCTACTTTTGATGAAGATCCTCCGCCGACAACACTTGATCCTACTTTGGATAACTACTTATTTGAGGAAGATTTTGCTACTTTTATCAACACTTACTTCCCAAATGAGAGTGATTCTCCTCCTTTGGACTTTGATGATGATCTTTATCCTCCTTTGGATATGAAGAAACCCGCTTCAAAGGAAAAGAAGCCGGCCGACACCGATATCCGCAGTACCTATGTCTTGACACCTCTTCATCCACCTTCTGAGGATGAAATTGTGAGATTTATAAGCGTATTCTCTTCAAGGTCTACTGAGCCTGAGTGTTATTTTCCCATAAAGGAAAAGGTGCTCGATCCCGGTGTTCCAATTTTTAAGCCATCTCAGTATCCATCTAATGAAATAAAAGGAAAGATTTTTGGAAATAATGGAAATATGCTTGCACTTCATCACACTCTCTACCACCGTGCTGAATCTCTGCTTAAGGGAACCTTGCCTACTCTTCTTTGGCTTGCCTTGTTCGCCTTAAGCTTGTGCTACTTGATGGATGAAAACCATGTATTTGATCCCGGTGGATGCTCTTCAAGCTTCTTCCTATGCTAATCAAGGTCGAGTCAGGCTCACGACTCGGTTAACAAAAATAAGCGCTTCTCGGGAGGCAACCCGTAGTATCTATCCTTTTTATCCGTTTTTATAATAAGTGTAGGGGGAGACCCTAATATGTGTTTGTTGTCTTCTTTCTTATCATGTGCAAGGATCCGAGCTTTCAAAGATACATTCTGGATGACTTTTGACGACCCGTGATCTCGTGTACCCGTCTTCCCGGTTCTATCCTAAACTCTTTTGATTCACTATTTTATATTCTTCAATATTAAAATAGGAATCACTTTAGTTGTCTCTTCCTTAGCAAGATTTAAACAACGTGCACAATGTCCTAAGTGTAGGGGAGGTTACTTCCACATGCTTAAACATTGAGGACAATATTTATATTAAGTGTAGGGGGGGACTTCTATCGAAGTTAAGTGGGTTTTTCCTTGTATATGTCCTCATTTTAACCAGAAAATTGATTTTTCGAAAATTTTCAAAATTTTTGATCTATTTTGGCCTAGTTGTATTTACCTTTGTTATAGTTATTTTCTTTCTTTGCTAGAATAAATTTTAATAAAGTGGTTTTAATTTTTTAAACGTTGTGAATCTTTTGACTCAACCCGAGTTTACGTATCTAATTTTACTCTAGCTAGTATCCTTAACGTGTTTAAGTCAAGTTTTGCTAGGCTTCTATATAGGGAACTTTAAAACGCGAAAGTCTTAACTCTCACGGGTTAAGAACAAGAACTTTTCGCAAGTTCCTATAATTGATCCTAGAAAGTCATTTATCAAAGGAACTTTAAAATGCGAATTCTAAACTTGAAAAAGTCTAAGATGTTGCAAGATCCTATAAATGACTTGAAAACCCGAAACTTTGATTTAATAGGCTAAGCATCCACGAGTCACATTCCTTGAGATTTTAAATTGTGGAGAACGAGAGATGATAGAGTCAATTATAAGTTTGGTATTCTTTCATTGATTTATGTGAGTTAATTATGAGCTTTTTCTCCCATCGCCTGCTAATAAATTTAATTGCAATAAATAAGGTTGTACGATTTGAAAAGTTACTTAGCTTCTAGCCCATGATCATTTAAAAGTTGCTCGGTATTAATTAGAGTTCATAGCCAAGGCATAACTTATTGAAGCGGGATGCGAAGATTGGCGAGTCCGAAAAGGTCCTAACAAGACATGAGGGCTACATTTTATTGCTAAAGATCCAAAGTGATGTGAAGAATCATTTATCAAAAATCAATATGCAAGATCGAGATACACGACAGAAAGCAAATACTCCCCTAAAGATCATGGAGAAGTATATCCAAAAAAGGCCCTAACAAGGTATGAGGATAAATAGATCCAAGTCCTAAAAGGAGGCGGATCGTTGTATATCAAAATCCCAACAAAAGATTGGAGAAAAATGAAGAAGTCATGGTCCAAGTATGAAGAATCTCTCAAAAAGTTCAAGTGAAGAAATTCCTATTATGAAGAGAAGACCATTATTTCATGAACATCTCTCAAGATTTGAAGTATGAAGTCACTGCCAAATATCGGTCCGAGAAAGGTCTCAAATCGTGAAGCGAGTTATGCCAAGATATGAACTTTATGAGGTCCCGAGAAGCAGTTTTAAAAGATTTTGTCCTTTAGCTAACTATTGATTAAATCGTCCTACTTTATTTTCGGCCTAAATAAACTATCGAAATAAGTCAACAATGCATCCTCGTGATCATTCAAGACAAAAATAAAATATAAGAGATACACCTAGGAATAAGGGAGTCTAAGTGAATAATTGGGTCACATGAGTTTGTGTCAGTTTGCTAACTTATAATAACAATGATCTCGTTTTGAAGCTTAGTATGGGGAACGTGAAACTTGAGGATGATGATCATTCATGACATTCCAAAACTCTAAGGTAAGTTTTTGATCTTTTCACTTGATTTTCTTCCTTTGAATATTTTATAATTTTCTATCCTAACGTTTTATGTTTAATAAAGGCCAAGGTGGATTGATTATGATGAAAAATGTAAATCTTGCTTTGTAACTAATGCATTGTATGAGGGCATGCAATGGTCAAGTGTAGTTGATTTGATAGGTGTGAAAACACCCATCCTTTTACCGCTTAACTATAATAATAACCAAGCCAAAACGTGTATTTTATGTCGGAATTGTGAGTGGTTTGTGTTTTTGTTGTGATTTAGGATCAAAATGTGAAAACGGAGGAAAACACGGGCTTTCACGGGATTTTATCGAAGAAAAAGACAAAAGACGAAGTCAAAAGATCAAGAGTGCAAAAAGAACGGAAGTCCAAGGCCTATTCTGAAGATTTATCGAAGAAAAAGTCTAAAGACGGAAATTTAATGAAGTCGAAGAACTAAAGTCTAATTATTGAAGAAATTGCAAGACAAGTTCAATTTATATCGACAAATCCCAAGACGACGTCGAGAAAGACAAAGAAATTAAATCCAGTCGAGACAAGAAGAAAGAGAGAAGAAAGCATCAACCATACTTCCACTCCTCCTATAAATACCCCCATAATATGTCATTAGGAGGTGGTTAGCTAGTTGTAATTTTTAGTTTTATTATTGTAAGGTAAGTAGGAGTAGTTTAATATAATTTCTCTCTCTAGTTTTCCTTAATGTTCTTCAAGCTTTTTCTTTAAACTTTTGTTAAATCTTTGATCTTTAATCTTTTAAATTCAAGTTTTTAATCATCTTCTTCTACCTTTCTTATTTTGTTTATCTTTGATTCATGTTAATCTTTGATTTTATTTCATCTTAGTGTTTATTTGATTAAAAAGTTTATCTTTTTGTTCATCTATAAGTTTAACACAAATTGAGCTTTGAGCTTGACATGCTTATTGGCTTATTTTGTAATTAGCTTATTTACTTTTTAAGTTTTCTTAAAAGTTTTGTCTTTATAAAGTTTGATTTCAAAGTTTTGTTTATTTAAAGTTTTGTAAGTTTTAATTTGTGCTTATTTAGTTATTTTCATTAAATAGTTAGTTAAGTTTCGGTTTTAGCTTATTGTTGTAGCTTATTTTATCAGCTTATTTCGAATTTCGTTCCAATCGGAATAGGGTTTCCCCTTTCCGATCAGCATTCCGACTAATGTCACCTTTATTTTGATCAAAGGATCGGAAAATGGTTTCTGTATTCAGACCAGGATTCCGATCTGGATTCCGACTAGGGTAGTTTTTTAGCATTCCGACTGTAGCCTTTTTCTTATTCCGATAGTTTAGATTTTCACTTATTCCGATAGCTTGCATTTTCAACATTCCGATAGGATTTGATTTGATATTCCGACAGCTTTCTTTTTATGCCACTACTACAAAATGGGGGTAAAATTAACACTCATAAAGTGTTGTATTATGTCTTAAAAATGTTGCATTATGCATAATGTGACACTTTATGAAGTGCTATATTATGCAACGTCATCTTACGTATAAGTGACACTTTTTATTAGAATGTGCAACACTTTTTTAATGTGTTGCCTATGTTTTACCAATGTGATACTTTAAAATGCAACACTTTTTACACTCAAACACAACACTTTTTACACTCAATTGTAACACTTTCACTCTAAATTGCAACACTCATAAGATTAAAATGCAACACTCTATATACCAAGTGCAACACTTTTTACACAAAAATGAATATTTTTTACTTAACGGTAACACTTTTCCTAATTGAAATGCAACATTTTTCGTACAATCGCAACACTTTTAGATTAAACTGCAACACTTTCTCAATATTAAAACTAATTATGCAACACTTCATTCCGTGAAATGCAACACTTTTAGATGTTTTCTCTAACATAAGCCGACACTTTCATAAATGATTAGTAACAACATCGTTTGACACAATACAGTGCTTATTGCTTAATATATGCAGTGCTTAATATATGCGATATTGGTATCATACACATTCTTCAAACAGGAAAAAGGTCTGATAATGCATCAATTATTCACATGTTCAACCACATGAATACGAAAATACCATAGATAACATTCGAGTTGTACTTTGAACAAATCATGTAATTTAAAATAACGAACATCAAAGTTCTACTAAATAAAAGAAAAAGAATTCAAATTATAACCCTAAACATCTTGACTTCGTCTTTTAAAAGCTCCACATGCATCTTGAAGTACTATGAAACGATGTTGCCTGGTCTAATATGAAAACAATAGAAAATAGTGTTAGTTTACACTCATGATATAGATTTGTATAAACAGATTTTACACAAAAAAAAACTAATAATATAGATCATAGTATGATACGAGTGAACCAAAGTGAATTGTTCAATTCATAAATAACATGGTGACCTAACACGCAATGCTCTTCAAGTGTTATAAATGTGTTAAACCACTATAAAACATTTAGCTACAAGTGCTACAGGTCTTGCTACATTCTGGTTCCGCTACAGTTCTGCTACCTTAGTTATGCTACTGTATGTACTTGTATTATTAGGTACCAACAACGCTCAACCCCCTCGCATATGACAATGACCCGTCCCAATACCAAGGTAACTTGTTTTTTAAACCAATGCAGCGTATGAAATATAACTAGACTAGTCCAATAAATTTACTCATATTTTATATGCAGAATTATAAATTAAGGACGTACCTTACACCAAACATATAGGATATCTCATGTTAAAAACTCTTCAACAATTCTAGCAGGTAACTTTTGAATAAGCATAGCGAACGCATCTTCAACAAATTTGCCACGTTGGTCTTCAATGTCTTTACGCATAACTTCTACTTCAGCTTTGTTTCTTTTATGTTCGTTTGCTATCTTGAGCTTCTTCTATTCATGATCATTTTCAATTTATTTTCGCATCCTTCCTCAACTTGTCGTGAGTCATTAGGAGCAACAATGCGTTTCTTTGCTAATTTGCATATTTGTTCATGGATAATGGCGGAATAAACTGTGGGCGATGTTGCTGTATAAACATAAATATGTATTAGAGAACAAATTTATTAAAATGTATACAAATATAACAATATTATGTTTCTCAATTAGTTACCATTTTTGCCACTCCAACACTTCCAGAAACTTTTTCACGAAAACGTCTGGCATCTCTCTCACTATTGGTTGTTGGATTCTTTTTTGTTTTCTTTGGCTTTTGGCTATCTACTAAACTTGTCAAAGAATTTGCCATATTTTAATCCCTAATTGTCTTAACCTCTCTTGGTTTTCTTAAAACCCTTAACAATTTACACCTCTCATAATCACTTATATGTGTCGGTGCACTTTGGTCTGGATTGCTTTTTTTTCCATATCTGACTTGTTGCAAGTAAAATAAAACATTAGTATCAGGTATGAACTATATCTCACCTGACGGAGATTATGACTACGCTCCGGCAACATAAATAGACTAATTAGTGAACTTATAACACTAACTCTGACGTCTAGAATGCCAGTGACCAGGAGGGCTGATCATGCAACCTGACCTCTTTTGATTAATTATTAGTCAACAATTAAAAAGTAGCATGTACTATAAAGGTGCTTAATTATAAGCAACAGCAGTGTAGTCAAAAGCGAGAAAAGCGAGCGCTTAAGCGAAGAAGCGACGCGAAGCACCCTAAAGCGCTTTAATTCCAAAGAAGCGCGACGTTTTACTAGAGCGAGAAAAAGCGTTGTCAGACAACCAAAAAGCGACCGAAAAGCGCTCGCTTTTATGTAAAATGGCTCATTTTTTATTTTTATCTAATTTTTAGACTTTAGTCTTTAAGTATTTGAATAAACTTCTCTTTTTTGGCAATTTTATTTTCAAAATGAAGATTTTAAGTTAATTATATTTTTATTTAATCATTGTTTTCATACTAAAAACTATTATACGCACAAAGGGTAACAAGTTAGTTGAAGCGCTCGCTTTTTTCGCTTCTCGCTTATCGCTTTAAGGAAAGACATGTCGCTTTGAGGTAGCTTTCGCCTTTAACTACCTTGAGCAACAGATAACAAAAACAAACTAAAAAAGTGAACTCAGAAAGTATAGATCGAAGCCACATATAATCATTATATCAGTTACTATTAGAGAAAATGAAATATATATGGGCATGCTTGATGACCTCAAAAGAAAGATGGAACTCTATCAGTACCTTTTAAGGCCGAGACAGATTCTCAACAGCTTGCAATATATAAAAAAAAATTGGAAAGGCAACAACTTGCACTATTAGGTACTGCATTTACGATTGCAGAGGAGCTATTACCAACAGTGATGTCCTCAATTTGGAGTATTTTAAATGAATGTAAGGAAGCAAGAGGTGGAGTTAATGACAACATTGCCCCTTTGCTGAACAATATGATTGATTATAAAGATTGGAGAAAGCAGCTTCAGCATTCACTATGTTTGTAACTCGCAACCATGACATTGCTAGCATAACCGAGATTATAATGAAAACATATATTCCACTTTAAAAGTTGTTGCTGGTTGGTATTCTTCAACTACCTTTCTAGCTTTGTATCTATCGATGTACTTTCCACTATAGAAAAGGTTTATGAAGTAACAACTTTACTCGTCTTTGAGATTATTTATATTGTATAGTAGTATTCAGAAACTAATATTAAATTTTCAATAGTTCTCTCTATAGCTGATTATATATGCTTGTTTGGGCTCTGAATTTTGAGTTGTGGCTTATGTTATGTCCATGTTGTTTGTCAAGCACAACTTGGGTTCAAGATTTTACAAGCAAAAATCTGAGTTGCTTTAGGAGCTACGCTCAGATGAACTATAGCTGGGATTTAGTATCTTTATATTTAGGAATTACGCTCAAGTATGGGTTAGGATGCAGAGTGCACAGTTGTGTGAGCTAACATGATTTAGCATTGCCAATTATCAGGGCACAAGGGGGTTGTGCCCCCTTTACGAGAACTATGGAGAAAGACCATCCGTTTTTATGTCACCACCACTAGCAAAATTCATGTTTATTTATATAACAAATTGAAGTGTTGCTTATCATAAGCTATATTACAAATCTATATGTTTTGCTTCAATTCGTCGTGCCTAGAATCTGAGTGCATTTCTTGAATCATCTCACCATATATTTTTCCTGTAACCTATGCATAAGAAGGTTGCAATACTAAATTTGGAAAGTGAACTTGACCAGGGGCGGGCCTACACTATACTAAGGTTGTTCCCAGGAACCACCTTAGAAATCTAAACTTTTGATAAGCAATGAACAAATATGTTTAGGACCTAGCTTAGGATTTGAATGGGAACCACCTTAGTATCTTACATCAAAAAATAAGAAAGAAAGACAATGAATAAAGTATAAACAGAAGAGAAACCTAATATGAAAATCGTTCTTTAATGAAGGTTTTAAGGTCTCTTTTCTTGATATAGAGAAGATAACCAGGAACACAATATGTTTAATTTTATCTAATATTCTCAAAACCTTATTTTTAACTAGAATTACTATTTTAATCCTCACATTTTCACAGCATGTTAAAAGTACCAGGACGTACTATATCATTATTAAAAAGAATTGAGATTTTATTTTATTGTAGAACTCGACAAAAAGTAACTTACATATTGGTATATATTGAAACAAAAATGTTGACTGATGTATATGAACTTTTCGTTAGTCATGAATGCTAATAAGCAGTGGTGGAACCCGGTTTATTACATAATGGGGCAAAAAAATTTTTACACTAGCGACATGATTCAAGAAAAGTTTTGTGAGTACTAAAGAATAGATTGAGAATTATTACTTAGAGAATAAATAATCTATAATCCTTAACAATGTTAAATGTTGGGTTTTAGTGTGTTAGTGACGGACAATTTTAGTTTTCGATGGAGGACGCTTAAAAAAAGCGCTCAAAATCTTCTAAAAATTACACTAAAATCTCACCATTTTTGTCTAGTCATTAGGGGCATCGCCACCACATACTTTGTGAATGCCTCCACCCTGCTGATAAGTACTAGTAATAAGCTACGAGAAAGTTACAGCAAATGCTATGAGTAAGTGTTATTTAGTAGATAGCTTTTATTTTTTTTCATTTGCTACCCATTTTTTAATTTGAACCTTATGCGACCCGACAAAACCCGATCCAACATATTGACCTTGCATTCAACCTTTAAGATTTCCGTCCTGCCAAAATCAAGGAACCACCATGGTTTTGTAGCTGGGTCCGCCAATGAACTTGACACGTCAAACCAATTATCTAAGCAAATCCCTTATTATCATCTAACATTTAACCGCTTATCTAACATGATTTTTTCATTAGACACCGATTAATAGGACTTATTCATCATAAGTCAGTATATACCAAGACTGATGACAACCATGACATTAAGGCACTAAACCCAATAACGGCCTATCTGAACCATTTATATCCTAAGAAAACATAGCGTTTCGTTTAGGCGGGCATGATAATGAAACTATACCCAAGTTTGATAATTTTGATGATTAGCAACATAAAATAGCATATCCAAGAAACACAAACAGGGAATTGTTAGATTCGTTTTACCAACATAAATTGAGGATATAAAGTCAAAGTCAATCCTAATATATATTTAAGAATAAAACCAACAGTAACCCCACACAAATCTTAATTCATAGGCTAATTATCTATTGATCCACTTATATACAAACCCCACAGAAATCGAGAGAAAAATGGACATGATAAGACAAAAAAAATAATAAATGATGAGATTCTATGATTTTACCTTTGATTCCAGTTGAAATAAGGTCTCACAAACAGATTAGCTAATTTGAGAGAAAGGTAGGGGCGATTGGGTTTACAGTAACCAGAAAGGAGGCTCAATTGGTAGTTACTAAATTCATGGCTGAAGGTTTGGAGAAGAGAGGTGACCATGCTTTATTATTTATCTTTCTTGTATTTATAGTTTGATGGAAAATGTTGACCACGCTTTATTATTTATTTTTCTATTAACATTAATCAATTTCTTTTAAAAAAAATCTTTTTTACTTTTCCCGTTTAGTCATCGAATCACGATTCAATCGTGTTTTTTCTTAAAATTAGAATCCGATCAGTTGATCGGATCACGGGTCAACTGACCAGGAAACCTGAGTTAAAAAAACGTAACATTAATAAAGAAAATTAGTAAATTTTCATAGGTAAGCAACGAGCAGAACTGACTCGAACCGACAAAAAACAAAACCGATCCAAAATTAATTAATGTAAATTTACGACCAACCACCAAATGGAGTATGCCTACATAAACCGAAGCCAAAGTGAATAAGTTTATTTCGGTTGGTTCGTCGACTCGGCTCGTTTTCAAGTCATTTGCTCACTTGTACCACAAAGTCCCTAACTAAGACCTATACGCCATAATCGTTGATAGAGTTGTGTTTTAGAGTTTATTTCTTGTTGTATTTTTGATAGGTGTGAAAACACTCCATCCTTTTACCACTTAATTATAATAATAACCAAGCCAAAACGTGTATTTTATGTCGTAAATGTCAGAATTATGCGTGGTTTGTGTTTTTATTGTGTTTTAGGACCAAAAGATGAAAAAGGAAGAAAACACGGGCTTTCACGGGCTTTTATCGAAGAAAACGAGAAAAGACGAAGTCAAAAGATCAAGAGTGCAAAAAGAACAGAAGTCCAAGGCCTATTCTGAAGATTTATCGAAGAAAAAGTCTAAAGACGGAAGTTTAATGAAGTCGAAGAACCAAGTCTAATTAAAGAAGAAAATTATAAGACGAGTTCAAATTATATCGACAAATCCCGAGACGACGTCAAGAAAGACAAAGATATTAAATCGAGTCGAGACAAGAAGAAAGAAGGAAGAAAGCACCAACATTTTACTCCTCCTATAAATACCCTCCTAATGTGTCATTAGGAGGGGTTAGTTAGTTTAGATTAGGAGTAGTGTAGATTTACATTCTCTCTCTAGTTTTCATTTTCTCTCTCTAGCTTTTATTTCATGTTTTAATCTTTTTCATTAATCTTTTATTAGATCTTAATCTTTATCTTAATCAAGCTTTTTAAATTAATCATTCTCATTCTACCTTTCTTAATATTTTAATCTTGTTTAATTTTGATCATCATGTAGTTTATTAATCATGTTCTTGTTTGATTGATGTTTTTGATTGATTGTGCTTATTGGTTTTTATGTGTTTGATTTTTATAGCTTATAGTGTTTTAGTGCTTATTGTGTTAATTTTCTTATTTTTAATTAAGTGCTTATTAGTTAATTTTTATAAAAAGTTGTTTTTAAATATTTTTATTATTTAGTGTTTGTAAAAGTTTTTAAATTTTGGCTTATTAGCTTTTTCTAAAAATCAATTTGGTTAAGTTTTTAGATAAGTGTTTATTAGTTTATTTTATAAAAAGTTGATTTTTATTATTTAGATTAATTAGTGTTTTTAAATTTTTTGATTTGTGGTTAAATTAGTTTTTGTTAAAAGTGTTTTAGATTGAGTTTTAGTTAATTGCTTATTTGATTTGTACTTATTTTTAGCTTATTTCGTGAATTTTTATTGTTACTGTATCTGTCTATCATATCTTCGCAAAAGGGTTTTAACATTCCGAAGATTTCCTTTTTTATGAATTTAGTTTTCTCTGAATTACTTGTTTTTTCTGAAATTAGTCATTTCTCTGAAAATACTGAAATTCATTTTTTGGGAAAAACTCATTTTTTGGGAAATACTCATTTTTTGGGAAAAACTCATTTTTGGGGAAAAACTCACTTTTTGGAGAAAAAAACTCATTTTTTGGGAAAAACTCATTTTTTTGGGAAAAACTCATTTTTTGGGAAAAACTCATTTTTTGGGAAAAACTCATTTTTTAGGAAAAACTCAGTTTTTCCGAAAAAACAAGTTTTTCCGAAAAATCAATTATTGCGAAGAAATGCAACTTCCGAAGATTACTGTATCTATGGCAAAGTAGCTGTTATTCCGAAATAATTAAGCTGTGTGCTTGCCTGGTTCCATCGTTTGGCGCCAAATTGAGCAGCTAGGCTGGCTGCTTCCAGCTGCTTGCCTGCTAGCTTGTTTATTATTTAGTATTGTTCCGTAATTGTTTAGTTTTATCTGAAAGTTGTTCCAATTTTAATTTTGAAAGTTACGTATTTTAGGAATTTTTCATCTATTTTTAAAATTAATATTTTTTCGTAAAGTTCAAGTTTTATCTTTTATTTAGTACCCGCTTTAGGTTTTGCCTCGTTTAACTTTAAAGTACCATTTTAGTTTTATTCTCTCATTTTTCATTAAGTAAACTTTATTTTCGAGTCGATAGTTAATTTCGTCTTTCTGTTTTATTTTTATTAATTGTTTCTTTTAATATTTGTTTTAATATTCGTTTTAATATCGTTTTAATTTTTAGTTTTTAATATTCGTCTTGATTTACGTTTCTTTATTATTTGTCATTCGTCTTTAGTTTATTCTTTTTACTTTTCGCATTTACTTTTTAATTAGTTATAGATAATCAACGACATTTTCTTTTTATTCACCAAGAACGACTGAGTCATACATTTAACTAGTAATCAATTCGAAATGATCGGACGATAACTTCTTTTATACTTGGTGAAAACCTAGTTATTAAATGGCGCCGCTGCCGGCTCTTTTCGTGAAGATTAACGGTTTTTTGTGAGAGACGCGTTGGATTTTGGGATCCGTTCACTCGTGAACGTTATTTTTCGTGTCAAAATTTTTCAAAAATCCAAAAAAAAAATATATAAAATTTTTTCAAATATACCAAAAAACATTTGAAAAATCATAAAAAGCATTTCTTTTTCGAAAGTTTTGCACCAAAAATATTCTTCTTGCTTATCTATTATTCTTAATGAATTCGTATGTTGCTTGTGCTGCAGGGTGTGGAATACCACTGTATGGCTTTCCAACATGTCAATGGTGTACATGTGAGCGGTGTGGAAATGGTATCGACAATACACAATTTGGATTTTGTCCCTTGTGCAATTCGATTAACTCATCCTTTGCTTCTAATGCGCTTACTCCACCCTCTTGCATATATTGTGGAAGCTATTCTCACTGGCATGTTTCGTGTCCAATTCGATACCCGTCTCATGGCGAGCAAGAACTGGGTTACAATTATGACAATGGTAATAGCTATCTACAAGAAGCAACGGGTTTTCCTCAATACTCGTATTGCAACAATTGTGGGGGCCCTCACGATACCTTTTATTGTCAACCGTTGAATTATTATAACCCACATCCGTGTTCTAATTCTTCTCAACCGATGAATTATGAGCCACATCCGTGCTATAATTCCGGTTTTCAAAATTTTGAGCCCCCACGTCACACCGTCAATCATCAACCTTCCTTCGAACATTTGAGCTCCCACGAACAATGGGCCACTCTTGTTAAGCAAGGTCAACAACTTCAAGAAGCTTGCAACAAGATCATCGAAAATGTCAAGAGGATCAACGACAAGAGCAAATATCGAATATCGAGACTTATACTCCTCCTCCTGTGTATCCATACTATTATGATGATGATGACGATGAGAATACTATTTCTTGGAATGATCTTGTTGCTCAATGTCCTAGTGCAATTGTACCTCCTTCTCTCGATATCCCAAATGCGTCTAAGGATAGTGATACATCGAGTGAGATTAGTGATTTTGGTCTCGACAAATTCTTTGATGAGGTTTGTGATGTGCTGACTTTTGAGGAGCTTACGGAAGAGGTCGCTCTTAATGATGATGATTTTTCTCCATGCTATGAGAATTTCACTTTTGAAATTTCTCCTTCTCCTTCGGGCGATGAAGGCGATGTTGATTTATTCTCTCCGACATACGAGAAGTTCACCACTGAACTTGGTCTTGTAGATGAGGTGGAAGACGTTATTCTTCGCAACAAATTATTGAAAGTTCATCTTCTTATTGCTGAAATTGAAGCGTTGAATTCTAATCCTATTTCTGAGTCTTTACCCCCATCTATTACCCCCGTTGAGAATAGTGACCCATTTATGGGAGAAATCGACATTCTCTCAATACCTCCGGGTATTGATGATGTTGACATGGAGGGGGATATTCTTTTTGATAATTTGCTCCAAGTCCCCCTCCCGAGCACCTTTCATCCACTCCTTTAGAGACCATTACGGAGGATGAGTGCTTTGACCCGGGAGGTGACATTGACTATTTTATGATTGATAACCTTACGACTTTGCCGCTTTCTGAGCATCAATTGTCTTTGGGGGATGACATTTTGATTCCTTTACCCACCCCACCTCCCGTGGATCACGATCTCACATACTTTTCGTATGTTGAGAGGACTTTTCTACCCTTTAAGACTTATCCTCTGACCTCTCCTTCATTAATGTCCTCCGGGAACAAGGACAAGGTCTTTGATCCTGGTATTACATTCGAGGCTTCCCCATGGACCATTTAATTCGGGAACGAGTCAGGCTCGTGACTCGGTTAACAAAAACAAGCGCTTTTTGAGAGGGAACCCAATTATCTATCCTTTTATTCTGTTTTTCTAATAAGTGTAGGGGAGACCCTAGTATGTGTTTGTTGTTTTCTTTCTTATCATGTGCAGGGATTCGAGCTTTCAAAGATCCATTCTTGATGACTTTTGACGACCGTGATTCCGTGTTCCCGTCTTCCCGGTTCTATCCTAAACTCTTTTGATTCTCTATTTTATATTCTTCAATATTAAAATAGGAATCACTTTAGTTGTCCTTTCCTTAGCAAGATTTAAACAACGTGCACAATTTCCTAAGTGTATGGGAGTTTACTCCCACATGCTTAAACATTGAGAACAATGTTTATATTAAGTGTAGGGGGGACTTCTATCGAAGTTAAGTGGGCTTTTCCTTGTATTTGTCCTCATTTTAACAAGAAAATTTGATTTTTCAACATTTTTAAAAATTTTTTAATCTATTTTGGCCTAGTTGTATAGTAGTATTTTCCTTTGTTATAGTTACTTTCTTTCTTTGCTAGAATAAATTTTAATAAAGTGGTTTTAATTTTTCAACGTTGTGAATCTTTTGACTCAACTCGAGTTTACTTATCTAAGTTTACTCTAGCTAGTATCCTTAACGTGTTTAAGTCAAGTTTTGCTAGGCTTTTATATAGGGAACTTTAAAACGCGAAAGTCTTAACTCTTACGGGTTAAGAACAAGAACTTTTCGCAAGTTCCTATAATTGATCCTAGAAAATCGTTTATCAAGGGAACTTTGAAATGCGAATTCTAAACTTGAAAAATTCTAAGAAGTTGCAAGATCCTATAGATGACTTGAAAACTCAAAACTTTGATTTAATTGCCTAAGCATACACGAGTCTCATTCTTTGAGATTTTAAATTGTGGAGAACGAGAGATGATAGAGTCAATTATAAGTTTGGTATTCTTTCATGAATTTATGTGAGTTGATTATAAGCTTTCTCCCATCGCTTGTTTATAAATTTAATTGCAATAAATAAGGTTGTACGGTTTGAAAAGTTACTTAGCTTTTAGCCCAAGATCGTTTAAAAGTTGCTCGGTATTAATTAGAGTTCATAGCCAAGGCATAACTTATTGAAGCGGGATGCGAAGATTGGCAAGTCCGAAAAGGCCCTAACAAGGCATGAGGGCTACATTTTGTTGCTAAAGATCCCAAGTGATGTGAAGAATCATTTATCAAAAATCAATATGAAGGATCGAGACACACGACGAAAAGCAAATACTCCCCTAAATATCATGGAGAAGTCTATCCAAAAAGGCCCTAACAAGGTATGAGGATAAATAGATCCAAGTCCTAAAAGGAGGCGGATCGTTGTATATCAAAATCCCAAATAAAGATTGGAGAAAAATGAAGAAGTCATGATCCAAATATGAAGAATCTCTCAAAAATTTCAAGTGAAGAAATTCCTATTATGAAGAGAAGACCATTATTTCATGAACGTCTCTCAAGATTTAAATTATGAAGTCACTACCAAATATCGGTCCGAGAAAGGTCTCAAATCGTGAAGCGGGTTATGCTAAGATATGAACTTTATGAGGTCCCGAGAAGGAGTTTTAAAAGATTTTATGTTGTCCCTTATATTTGTGATTGATTAAGCAATGAAGAAAGAAAGAAAATAGAAGAGGGAGAGATGAATTCCTAGAGAGAGAAAGTAGTGAGAGAAAGTAGAGAGGAGATGATTAACTTGGTGAGATTAGATTAGAGAAAAGAATTTGTTACAAATGACCATACACCCTCCTAACATGCTAGGAGGGTAGTATATATAGTCCACCCACATGCGGGCTTTAATGGACTATATATTGTGTCGGGCTTGTCTTTTGGACTTTAATTAGTTTAAATCCAAGCCCGTGAACCACGACTAAATAACTACTTATTACAACGTTCTAATAAATATTACAATAGAAACATATGACCGAACATTCTTGCTTGACTCAATATTTTGAGGCTAACAATCTCCCCCAATGTGAGGTCATTCCTCTTTGATATTTGGATTCCAATGGAGATTTATGAATTTCGTCATAAATGAGTCTTGAACGTGTAACAGTAGTTTTGTTCCTTCATGCTATGATCTTTGAGCCTTTGTCGTTGTCTTTCGACTTTGTTTTTTAGTCTTGAGATCTTCAAATCATCCTTGACTTGTCATTGCCATCTTGCGATCTTGTGTCTTTATCCACATGCTCACACTTTCAATTGTTGGATAAGTCTTTGGGCATGAATATGTGGTTGTGAATCTTTGACTTTGCTGAGTACACCGTGACGCCACCTTCTCGAGACAAAACATAGACACAGACTGAATGGCTTTGACATTCGTCCTAAATTGGTAGCGTTTTACCTCCGGTCGGTGAAGACCGTTATACGATATTAAATATCGTACCTGTGATCAGGTAGATTCAATTAAGAATCTCCTTGACAGGGTTTCACGGCAGTACTAGCCGTTCTCTTTACTCGACCGTCTCAAAGCAAGACTGCGAACATAAAGAGTGAATCAATTGGATAAATATCCGCTTGATTAAAGTCGTCAATTCAAATTCCTGGAACAAGTTTGATTCATTAAGAATCTTACCATTGTTGCTTTCCAGTTGACACAAGTTTGATTCATAAGAATCTCACAAGTTACCTACCGTAGCGCTGTTTGATGTTGACGCTAGAAGGATTTCCATTCGTCACTGTGAATATAAATAAATATCACTCTGAATGTTCTGGCAAGACCATAAAGATATTGCGTAGAAACCTGAAACGAGTTTGAATCAATTCAGAATCAAACCACTGTTGCTTTTCAGTTTTACATATGTTCAATTCATAAAGAATCTTGCATATGACCTACCGCAGTGCTGTTTGATGTTAACACTGGAAGGATTTCCACTCATCATTGTGAATACTAAGTAGTATCACTCTGAGTGTTCTAGCAATATCGCAAGGATATAGCGTAGGACTTTCTTGATCTTCATCCGTGTGTCCTAACGAGATTTGATTGATCTCTTGGCTCTAGACTCGATTTGTGCACTTTTAGTGGTCGGAGGCTGGAGCAAATGCCACCTATTCAATATCAACTATCTCGGAGTGAGGAAGTCAATAGAAGTCGTGTTGATCTCCGTGACAATAAAACAAACTTCTTTTGAGAGAAGTCTGAGTAGCTAGGAAAGGGTTGTGCTTCACATCACTGGGTCCATGATGAGTTTGTCTTCATGATGGGTTGACCCGGTTTCTGCCTAAGTTGTATGGAGGGCTTCTTTCTTTAGACCCTTTATCCTTACATTTCTTTTTCATTCTTCAACCCCTTCAATGCTTACCAAGACATCATTACTAGCACCTTGTTGTGATTGTTCCAGTGCTAGCATCAGTACTTAGTCGGCATTCTGCTACGTTCACATTCTACTCCATCTTTCCTAAGGACTTCTAATAATCTATTGGATTGTCCCTGGGAAGATCCCTCCGGTTCTGGTTGGATCACAGGACTTAAACCTAACCACCCTTTTGACACCAATAACGTCGTGAATTAAAGATGTTGTGGGTATTTGATCGTAACCATGAAAACCACTTTTAATTCTAACAAAGTGTTTGAAAAACATTTAACACCTTGCCAGTTTTGTCGTTTCAGAAATGCTCCCCCTTTACATGTACATCGATAATCGAAAGTGTTTCGCACATGTAGGTAAGAGTTAAAGTGCTTGAGTCTTATATTAGTTCACATTTTAATCACATTTTCTCCCCCTATCTCTAATATATAAAATCTTTTGATATTAGAGATACCAAATTTGATTACAATATATTTTGAAAAATAGTCTTGAAAATCTTCGGGAGAAAGATGTGTTAATCTTTTGCATGAAGTTGAATTGCTCCCCCTCAAAAATTGATCCAATGGAATTGTCATTACGAGGATTTGATCCACATTAAACTTTTGAGGATAGGAGTTGTTGAACACACAATTTTTGAAAGATTTTGGATATCATTGAGAAATACTTGAAAAAATTGTGTTCAACGCTTTTTGAAAAATCAATTCTTTTTGACGAAAAGGTTTTTCTAAAGCATAAACTTGAGTTCATAGACTTTGAATGTCTTGACGAATCCACTCAAGTGTAAGAAGATTTAACTTCTTTTGCTAAGGGTAAGAGTACAAAAGCGTACACTCCCCCGTGAATTTAGATCCGGGTTGCAATCTGAAAGTGATTACAAGCCATTGTGTCGAGCTCAAAACGTTGAATGTTTTATGACAAGCTCAACCCAAGATAGATTGCTCTACCCGTTGTTGGAAGTGTTGTCCAAAATAGACAATTTCCTTTTGAAAAGATAGAAATGACATGTTTTGAAAAATATTTACAACTTTCATTCGAGCTTTATGTACACACCCGTGTCGTTATTGAGCGACATTTCTAGGTACGTCCATATTATCGATACTGAAAGACATGTCGAGAAGAATATTTTTGGATTATCAAAGATTTTTTAATTTTGTATTTGGCTTTTTGATTAATATTTACAGGTAGATGTTTGATAGATGAATCAAGCAGGCTTCTTTGCCAGAACCTCCAGTTCTGCTGGAGTCAAACATCTCATACCAATTTGCCTAACGAGATACGGAAACCTCTCTTTCGAAAGAGCTTTTGTAAACAAGTCAGCTAATTGGTAATCAGTTCCAACAAAGTATAATTCAACAATACCTCTTTCAACTTGTTCCTTAATGAAGTGATATCGGACATCAATGTGCTTCGTGCGGGAATGCTGAACCGGATTGCAGGAGATGGCTATGGCCGACTTTGAGTCACAGTACATAGGTACTTTATCAAAATGGAAGCCATAATCTGTGAGTTGTGTTCTCATCCAAAGAACTTGAGCACAACACGCAGATAGAGACACATACTCCGCTTCGGCTGATGAAAGTGACGTGCAATCCTGATTCTTGGAAGACCATTGATATGAGTGTTTTTACTCATATCATTTATAGCTTAAAACAATGAAATATTGCATGATTTGTATCATATATGCCTTGGAAATGCTTGTTTCTTGTTTTCATGTGTGTAGGTACCAAGTTCGAAAAAACCGACGAAAACCGACACAAGATTGATGCAAAAGATCGAGGAAGCCAAAACCGAGCTTGATTTAGGGGATTTAATATTTAAATAAGTGATTCAGGCCAAGTGGGTCCCACAATGGTGTAAATGGGCCCAAAAGCCCATTTGAGAGCTAAGTGAAATAAAAAGAAGAGTTTTGAAAGTCAAATAGCCCAAAAATGGCAAAGTAAATCGGCTGGAAAAGTTTTTACTATTTGGGCCAAAAGCCCAACAAAATAGAGAAGGAATGAACGGAGGAAGACAATTTGGGCTTTTAGGTTTTGACATCACAATTTGAGTCTCTCATTTTACTCTACAAATACACAAAACGATTTCATTCACTCTTTACTCGTTTTCCCCACATGTTTTCACTTCACCAAATAAATAAACATTACTCACACGTTTACTTTTTATTTTCCCCACACATCCATTAAATAAACCAAACGATAATTCCTATGTTCACCATCCCCCCCATTTACCTTCTTCCCCAAAAAAACTGAAACCCTATTTACTGTTACAAAACCTAATCAGTAAATTAATAAGTTTAACAAAGGTTTTTTTTAAGTATTTATTTAATTCAAACCAAGGGGATTAAAACCCCCATGGTTTAAGGAAGAGAAGGTATAGAGGTGATACGCTACGTGGCCTATTCTTATAGGAAGCAACACATCACTCTATTTCAACCAATCAAAAGCTGCAAAAGAAACACAACTAGCACACGGATGCCACGTTGGCGATCCGTGTGCTAATTGGATCATCTCAACCACCCATTTGAAGAAAGAGAAAGATAATCAAGATCAAGGGCTACAAATTAAGAAGGAATATCCATTGAAGATCCGAATATTCGCACCAACAAAGCCCTGGGGAGGCTATAAATACCCCCGAAAATTATCATGTAATCATCCCTTTTCTTATTTTTTACTGTTATAATGTTTAAATTAGAGTAGAAAGTTGTATCTCTCTTTTATAAGTTTTGTATCATTTTCAGTCTGATTAATAAAATCACAGTTATTTTAATTGGTTCGTGAGTTTCAGTTTCTTTTATAAAGTCTTTTCATCCTCTTTCTCAATCTAGTTTATATTATAATGTTAAAAGATATTAAATTAAGCTGTTCAATAGTTTAATTAAATATTGAAGGTAAGATTTGGGAATAAATCAAACCCTACTGGTTTGATTAAAGCTATTGTATGAATCGACTGTTTGAGTTTTTATAAAGCTGCTGGATTGTATTGATGAATTTGGGTAAGTATCATGGTGTACGATGGGTAAGATGATGGCGAATGGTGGTTACGTTTAGGTTCATAGGTTGCTCAGCGCATACCTACGTCTCAAAGGATATCTCCAAAAGGTGCTTATTACTTTTAATTTTCATGTTTATTAGATAAATCTTAGTTTTAATGATTTCCTGCTTTAAATATTTGGTATGTTTGCTTTTTAAGTCTTTTGATGATTTCAGTTTCATTAAGTTTTTAGTATGAATGGATTTAAATTTGGTGAAGTAGATTTGTTTTACTGAAGTATGAACTCACTGTTTTATGGTTTTGATATGGACGTGTTGTATCACTTGAATGTTTCAGTTTGCTTTGTATTTAAATGAATCTGTTTCGTCTTTACCTGCTTACTTGACTGATTATTCGGTTAAGCTTGGTTTAATTTGTTTAGCTTATATCTATTTAACTGTCTTTCTGATTTGATAAGTTGTAATGATTTCGGGTATAAAAGTTTAAGTTTTTATATGGAGATTTATATGACTGATTTGATTAGATCTGGACGAATTCATTCATGCTAGCTGGTTAAGGGATTATGTATCATAGCTCACCTGTATGTAGTGTTACTGCTCTCTTTGTGATAATATTTGGTAGGGTTGGCTTACCTTTGCTGGATATATAATCTGCAGATATGATCAATTTGATATGGCATGATTAGAGTTTTTTTACTGATATTAGCTGTATAAGTGTTGGATTATTCTGTTTTTCTACATATTAGTTGGATTTGATAGCTTAAGTAGTTTAGATCTGTGTTTTTTTTTTAGTTTACTGTCTTGAATCTGGATGATTTAATTTGTGTGGTATTTCTGGATAACTGATTCAGCGTGGTGATTTTGGTTACTGTTTTGATAGCTGGTTTATTCTTGGTGTTTTATTCATTTTAGTTCTACTGATTTGTTGTTCAAGCAATCAGCTTATCAGATCCTATTGATCTGATAAGCCCATAAGAGCTGATTACTATCAGCTTATTCATAATAAGCTCATTTAAGGTCTTTCCTAAGACTGTTATTTGTAAACTGTCAAAAAGAAAGTTTTTCCAAAAACTTGTCCATGGCAAGGTTCGAACCCGTGACCTCACGGATGTTTGTCCAACGTGATACCCAACTGGGCTACACGCCCTTTTGATTTTATTATCCCTTAGTTCAGTATTATAGAATTAATATCTTGTCAGCTTTTGATTTAGTTTATTCTCTTATTCACGTTTCTTTTATTTAATATAACTTTTTTTTATTCATTTATATTATAGTAGATTTAATATATAATAAAAAAATAAAAATATGTTTTATTTTTAAAAAAAGTTTAATTAGTTTAATAGATTTTAACAATTTTTTAGATTTAAACAAATATAGTTTTTTTTAGATTTGTTTTAAAGTAAATTTTAACAAATAAAGTAAATTAGTTTTAATTAAATAGATTTATTTTTATTAGATTATTAAATAAATTAAATTTTCATAGTTAATTAAATTAGTTTAAATTTTAAACAGAGTATTAATTTTTAAGTAATTAATTGTTAGATTTATTTTAAAAATAGCGAGGTTTAACGATTCATGCACTTTAGGATAAGTTTTAATAATTTAAAATTCGTAGAGTTTAATGGTAGTTTAAAAACCAACGACACATTCAAATCAATTGTCCAAAATAACAAGATTGAGCTTAATCAACAAAGAATGGAACAAAGATTTGAACAAATGTTTGAGCAAGGTCAAAATCGTTTGCAACAAAGTGTGGAACAAAATCAAAATAAATTGCTTTCTATGTTTGAAGGATTTATGTCTAAACCGTCATCTTCTTCGGGTTGCTTACCTAGTAATACCATTCCTAACCCGAGGGGAGAGCTTAAGGCTATCACCGCTTATGATAATTTAGAAAGGAAGCTTGAGCTTATTGTGCCACCTAAAGAAACCTTTTGGAATGTCACCAAGGCTACTTTAAATGTGATTAGTACCTCGGATTTCATTGATCTCTTTCCTAAGAAGTATAATGATCCGGGTCACTTTTTGATACCTTGTGTTTTCGATGAGCTTGGGGAATACAAAGCTCTAGCCGATCTAGGAGCTAGTATTAACGTTATGCCCCTAGCCATTTGGAAAACTCTTGACTATTTGCGACTTATACCCACTCGAATGATCATTGAGCTTACTAATGGTACCACCACTCGACCGGTTGGTATAGCGGAAAATGTCATTGTTAAAGTGGGGGAGTTCGTTTACCTAGCCGATTTTGCTATCATTGATTATGAGCCGAATCCTCGTGCGCCTATAATTTTAGGACGACCATTTTTGTGTACGGCCGGTGTTTTAGTTGATATGAAAGAAGGGGAGCTTAAATTATTTCATGGGGATAAACATATGATTTTTAAACCGGAAAAAATTTCAAGATTGCTTCCTAAGAAATTGGAAAGTGATAAACCTAATTTTGTTGAATCATGTTGTAATGTTACCTCATCTATACTCACTCCACACGAGGATGATAAGATTGAAAAACAAATTGATGATTACTTGACTGAGCCATTCGATGCTAGTGAGTTTGATAATGAGAATTTTGATCCCGAGAGTGATATTGCTTTAATTGAACAATCTTTGAAGATGGACTCATTTTCACTCTCTTCTAAGGATCATGTTGATGTTCCTAAGGCACAATCTTCAATTGAAGAGCCTTTGATTCCTAACTTCACACCGAGTGAGGTTAGTGATTATTCGTTGGATAAGTTCATCGATGAACTTTTTGCTATCCTTGATCCATTTCCACGGGGAAGTGAAGACGTTTCCGATCTCGAGATCGAACGTGATTCTTGTGTTTTACCTACCATTCTCGAGGAATTCACCGATGAATTGCCTTTAAATGAGAATGATGATCTTGTATCCGAATGTGACACACTCGATACTTTGTCGGATATGTCTTGTGATGACAAGGATGACGACACTTTTGTGACTTACTCAAATCCTCTATTTGAAGCTTCATTGAACAATAATCCATTGTTTCAAGAGGATTTTGAGAGCATCATACCTCCTACATCTCACAACCTTTGTGATGATGATCTTCTTATGAAGGAGGTTGATGAGGTTTGTGATGATGATCACACCTTTTGTGATGAGTATGTCGACTCGGATGGAGAAATTTACATTATTCCCAATCTCCCTCCCACTCGCGTTGATCTTAATGTGCGGGTTTTTCATGTGACTCATATTGAGTACCATGACCCCTTTGTTCACGTTCCTAAGAGTGAAAAAGTCGACAAAGTCATGCAAGTTGAAACCACTATGGTTGAGACTTTTGTACCACCATTACCATATGCTTCATATGACTTAGGATTAGGGGACGACACCTTGTTGTCTATTCCTTTCTCCACCGAGGACGAGGTATTCAATCCCGGAATCGTTGATTTAGGGAAATCTCGGCCTTTCACCGATGTAATAATTGAAAGATTTTTCGATCATATTGGTGCGAGTTTATCTCGTGGAGCATGCTATATCCATACCATTCGTTGTGACTACCATCTCTTTTTAGAGATTTATGTTGAAGTTTTATCCTTTCGTTTGTCATCCGACAACGAGGATGAGATCTTTGACCCCGACATCGTGCTTTATGTTGGATTCTATCCTAATATGCCGGTTTTCACCATTTTCCCTAAGGACCAATGAATGCGGGGATCGAGTCGAGCTCATGACTCGGTGAACAAAAACGAGTTTTTCTATCTTCTTTCTATTTTCTAACACCTAATAAGGCTTGATCTTTCAAGCTCGTGTTCGTGTTTTGTTGTGATATTAGGTATGACCCTAATATTTGAAGACTCTCGTGTTCGGTTTTTGCCGGTCCACTTGATCTTCCATTCTTTGAATGCCAAAAAGGGGCACACTTTATATCCCTTGATTTTTATCGACTAACGTTTTATCTTGAGGCATAATTAATAAACGGCTTATAGATGTGCGTGCTCTTTCCATGCTAGGAGATTGCATTAGACTCTTCGTATTTTAGCAAGGGGGTGTCACTCTTGAGCTAAGAAACGTTGAGGACAATGTTTGATTTTAGCATGGGGGAGTCAATCGATATAATCGCTTGCAATTGCTTTTGTCGTGTCTAAACGTTGTTTTTCTCATTTTTCAATAAAATTTTAAATTTTTTGTGTAATTTTTAAGTTTTAATAAAGGAAATAAGTGTTTTTGACACGAATGTAGGTTTTCAATAAGAATAGTTTTTGACTCGACTCGGTTTTTAACCTTAGCTTTTCCTTAACGTATTTGAATTAAGTTTTGCTAGGCTATTATATAGGGAGCTTTAAAACGCGAAAGTCTTAATTCATATGAGTTAAGAACAAGAACTTTTCGCAAGCTCCTATAATTGATCCTAGAAAGTCGTTTATCAAGGGAACTTTAAAACGCAAATTCTAAAACTTGTAAAAGTATAAGAAGTTGCAAGATCCTATAGACGACTTGAAAACCCAAAACTTTGATTTAATAGGCTAAGTATCCATTGATTTCATGCTTGGAATTTTACAATATGGAGAACAAGAGATGATAGAGCCAATTATAAGTGTGGTATTCTTTCGGGAATTTATGTGAGTTAATTATGAGCCTATTCTCCCATCACTTGTTAATAAATTTAATTGCAATAAATAAGGTTGAACGATTTGAAAAGTTACTTAGCTTCTAGCCCAAGATCGTTTAAAAGTTGCTCGGTATGGATTAGAGTTCATAGCCAAGGCATAACTTATTGAAGCGGGATGCGAAGATTGGCGAGTCCAAAAAGGTCCTAACAAGACATGAGGGCTATGTTTTATTGCTAAAGATCTCAAGTGATGTGAAGAATCATTTATCAAAAATCAATATGAAGGATCGAGACACACGACGAAAAGCAAAATACTCCCAAAAAGTCATGGAGAAGTCTATCCAAAAAGACCAAAATAAGGTATGAGGATAAATGAAGCCAAGTCCAAAAAGGAGGCGAATCGTTGTTAATCAAAATCCCAAGTAAAGATTGGAGAAAAATGAAGAAGTCGTGGTCCAAGTATGAATCTCTCAAAACTTCAAGTGAAGAAATATTATGAAGAGAAGACCATTATTTCGTGAACGTCTCTCAAGGTTGGAAGTATAAAGTCATTGCCAAATATCGGTCCGAGAAAGGTCTCAAATCGCGAAACAAGTTATGCCAAGATATGAACTTTATGAAGTCCCGAGAAGCAGTTTTAAAAGATTTTGTCCTTTAGCTAACTATTGATTAAATCGTTCACTTTATTTTCGGCCTAATAAATTATCGAAATAAGTTAACAATGCATCCTCGTGATCATTCATGACAACAATAAAATATAAGAGATACACTTAGGAATAAGGGAGTCTAAGTGATTAATTAGCCCACATGAGTTCGTGTTAGTCTACCAACTTATAATAACAATGATCTTGTTTTTGCACTTGGCATGGAAAAGTGAAAAGTCGAGGACGATGAATCTATTTGAGTTTTATGATCCTAAAAGTTATTTTTCAAATAATGAAAGCAATACATTATGTCTTTGCAAAATTATTTGTCAAAAGTTGAATAATGGTGTAGTCATAGTTTAATTTTGTCATTGCGTGAGGACACGGTAATTGCTTAGCATGGGGGAATTTGATATGAGTGTTTTTACTCATATCATTTATAGCTTAAAACAATGAAATATTGCATGATTTGTATCATATATGCCTTGGAAATGCTTGTTTCTTGTTTTCATGTGTGTAGGTACCAAGTTCGAAAAAACCGACGAAAACCGACACAAGATTGATGCAAAAGATCGAGGAAGCCAAAACCGAGCTTGATTTAGGGGATTTAATATTTAAATAAGTGATTCAGGCCAAGTGGGTCCCACAATGGTGTAAATGGGCCCAAAAGCCCATTTGAGAGCTAAGTGAAATAAAAAGAAGAGTTTTGAAAGTCAAATAGCCCAAAAATGGCAAAGTAAATCGGCTGGAAAAGTTTTTACTATTTGGGCCAAAAGCCCAACAAAATAGAGAAGGAATGAACAGAGGAAGACAATTTGGGCTTTTGGTTTTGACATCACAATTTGAGTCACTCATTTTACTCTACAAATACACAAAACGATTTCATTCACTCTTTACTCGTTTTCCCCACATGTTTTCACTTCACCAAATAAATAAACATTACTCACACGTTTACTTTTTATTTTCCCCACACATCCATTAAATAAACCAAACGATAATTCCTATGTTCACCATCCCCCCCATTTACCTTCTTCCCCAAAAAAACTGAAACCCTATTTACTGTTACAAAACCTAATCAGTAAATAAATAAGTTTAACAAAGGTTTTTTTTTAAGTATTTATTTAATTCAAACCAAGGGGATTAAAACCCCCATGGTTTAAGGAAGAGAAGGTATAGAGGTGATACGCTACGTGGCCTATTCTTATAGGAAGCAACACATCACTCTTCTATTTCAACCAATCAAAAGCTGCAAAAGAAACACAACTAGCACACGGATGCCACGTTGGCGATCCGTGTGCTATTTGGATCATCTCAACCACCCATTTGAAGAAAGAGAAAGATAATCAAGATCAAGGGCTACAAATTAAGAAGGAATATCCATTGAAGATCCGAATATTCGCACCAACAAAGCCCTGGGGAGGCTATAAATACCCCCGAAAATTATCATGTAATCATCCCTTTTCTTATTATTTACTGTTATAATGTTTAAATTAGAGTAGAAAGTTGTATCTCTCTTTTATAAGTTTTGTATCATTTTCAGTTTGATTAATAAAATTACAGTTATTTTAATTGGTTCGTGAGTTTCAGTTTCTTTTATAAAGTCTTTTCATCCTCTTTCTCAATCTAGTTTATATTATAATATTAAAAGATATTAAATTAAGCTGTTCAATAGTTTAATTAAATATTGAAGGTAAGATTTGGGAATAAATCAAACCCTACTGGTTTGATTAAAGCTATTGTATGAATCGACTGTTTGAGTTTTTATAAAGCTGCTGGATTGTATTGATGAATTTGGGTAATTATCATGGTGTACGATGGGTAAGATGATGGCGAATGGTGGTTACGTTTAGGTTCATAGGTTGCTCAGCGCATACCTACGTCTCAAAGGATATCTCCAAAAGGTGCTTATTACTTTTAATTTTCATCTTTATTAGATAAATCTTAGTTTTAATGATTTCCTGCTTTAAATATTTGGTATGTTTGCTTTTTAAGTCTTTTGATGATTTCAGTTTCATTAAGTTTTTAGTATGAATGGATTTAAATTTGGTGAAGTAGATTTGTTTTACTGAAGTATGAACTCACTGTTTTATGGTTTTGATATGGACGTGTTGTATCACTTGAATGTTTCAGTTTGCTTTGTATTTAAATGAATCTGTTTAGTCTTTACCTGCTTACTTGACTGATTATTCGGTTAAGCTTGGTTTAATTTGTTTAGCTTATATCTATTTAACTGTCTTTCTGATTTGATAAGTTGTAATGATTTCGGGTATGAAAGTTTAAGTTTTTATATGGAGATTTATATGACTGATTTGATTAGATCTGGACGAATTCATTCATGCTAGCTGGTTAAGGGATTATGTATCATAGCTCACCTGTATGTAGTGTTACTGCTCTCTTTGTGATAATATTTGGTAGGGTTGGCTTACCTTTGCTGGATATATAATCTGCAGATATGATCAATTTGATATGGCATGATTAGAGTTTTTTACTGATATTAGCTGTATAAGTGTTGGATTATTCTGTTTTTCTACATATTAGTTGGATTTGATAGCTTAAGTAGTTTAGATCTGTGTTTTTTTTTTTAGTTTACTGTCTTGAATCTGGATGATTTAATTTGTGTGGTATTTCTGGATAACTGATTCAGCGTGGTGATTTTGGTTACTGTTTTGATAGCTGGTTTATTCTTGGTGTTTTATTCATTTTAGTTCTACTGATTTGTTGTTCAAGCAATCAGCTTATCAGATCCTATTGATCTGATAAGCCCATAAGAGCTGATTACTATCAGCTTATTCATAATAAGCTCATTTAAGGTCTTTCCTAAGACTGTTATTTGTAAACTGTCAAAAAGAAAGTTTTTCCAAAAACTTGTCCATGGCAAGGTTCGAACCCGTGACCTCACGGATGTTTGTCCAACGTGATACCCAACTGGGCTACACGCCCTTTTGATTTTATTATCCCTTAGTTCAGTATTATAGAATTAATATCTTGTCAGCTTTTGATTTAGTTTATTCTCTTATTCACGTTTCTTTTATTTAATATAACTTTTTTTTATTCATTTATATTATAGTAGATTTAATATATAATAAAAAAATAAAAAATATGTTTTATTTTTAAAAAAAGTTTAATTAGTTTAATAGATTTTAACAATTTTTTAGATTTAAAAAAATATAGTTTTTTTTTTAGATTTGTTTTAAATTAAATTTTAACAAATAAAGTAAATTAGTTTTAATTAAATAGATTTATTTTTATTAGATTATTAAATAAATTAAATTTTCATAGTTAATTAAATTAGTTTAAATTTTAAACAGAGTATTAATTTTTAAGTAATTAATTGTTAGATTTATTTTAAAAATAGCGAGGTTTAACGATTCATGCACTTTAGGATAAGTTTTAATAATTTAAAATTCGTAGAGTTTAATGGTAGTTTAAAAACCAACGACACATTCAAATCAATTGTCCAAATCAAAACGAAACGTCTCAAATTCACTTGATCTTCGTGTACAACGAACTTGGTTCACTCACGTGTTTAATCGTATCCGTCTTTGACGTATTTTTGGTTAATTACTTTTTCCTAAAGGTAATTACCTAAATTTGTCCTATAACGTATATGTGTTAATCCACGACACATCAAAAATTTTGGCGCCGCTGCCGGGGATCTTGTGTACGATTCGCTTTTGTGGAGATTTGTTGATCGTGGATTTGAAGACCCTTTCCGTCCTCGGAAAGTTTTGTTATTTTTCCATTATATAGTATGTATCGTTTTTCTCGTTTTTTGTGAATAATATATTATATTACGTAGAACAATAATTTTAAATACTTTTCAAATAAGCCTTAGTTGGGATTTCATCACCTAGCTATTGTATTCGAACCCAAAACAAAAATAAAGGCAAAATAGATAAATACTAATAAGAAGTTTGAACTCGATTTATACAAACTATAAGGTGGGTATAAGGCGACGTGCTATAAAAGGCCGTCTAAGGAAAAAGGTTTTTAAGTGCTTAGTGCCACCTCGTTTCCCCGCTTGCTTGTGCGTATATTGAGAGGGACAACCTATTATTGGTTTGCCGACTCAAGTAGTAATAAATCTTATTTTTGTTGTTTACTTATTGAACCTCGAGACGTTTAGGTTTTCACCTATCGTTTCAAAGTCGACCGCGGGTAATTTACTTCCATAGTAGTTATCCTTATTCCGTGTTTTTTATCGATCATTATTGATTGAGCAATACCAAATAAAAAACCAAAAATAATCTTCTTTCTAGTGTAATTTCTTTTCTTTAATCCTCTAAATTCTCGTCTTTGTAGTGTATTCAATTACGTTCTTCTCGTCTTGTGATTGATTTTAATAGGCTTGAAAATATTCCTCGTAGAAATAGAAATCTTCAACAACGAATAGTGGAACCCGAGATTCCACCTATTGTTGTAGAGATGGCCGATAACCGAACAATGGAGGAATTGCTCCGTGCACCCACCGAAGGGTATGGGGAAGCAATCGTTGTGCCGGCTATTTTGGCGGATCATTTTGAGATTAAGACGGGTCTTTTATCGCTCATTCGTGCCGACCAATTTCGTGGCAATGAGACCGATAGTCCGCACTCTCACATACGGAATTTTAATCGAATTACCTCGACTCTCAAGTTTAGAGATGTGCCGAATGACGTGATTAAGCTTATGCTTTTTCCGTACTCGCTCGAGGGTAATGCTAAGCTTTGGTATGAGAAAGAACCACCGGGTTCGATTTTAACTTGGGATGATTTAGTGTCAAAGTTTATGAATTATTTCTTTCCACCGTCCAAGACAACACACTTTAAAAATGAGATCACTAGATTTGAACAAAAAGTGCATGAATCGTTTGGGGTTGCTTGGGAAAGATTTAAAGATTTGTTAAGACAATGTCCACACCACGGTTTCTCGGAATTGCATCAAATAAATACTTTTTATAATGGGCTTAATATGATTGAACAAGATTCTTTAAATGCCGCCACGAGTGGTAATCTTTTAAGAAAAACACCGAGAGACGCGTGGAGAATAATTGAGGATAAGTCTAGAGCACAATATTCACGAAACACACCAGGTGTTTCCAATGAGAATTCATCTAATCACGATATTGCTAGATTGGACTCTAAGATTGATAGTGGATTTGCGACTTTGTTGAGTGAGATTAGGAAGAATCCTCATGGATCGATTAATATGGTTGGGAATGTTTGTGTATCATGTGGTGGAGCACATCCTAATTATGCTTGTTTAAACGCGGGGTTTGATCAAGCTAGTGTTTTTGCCGCGACGGGAACTTATGGCTCCAACGGTCAAGTTCCTCGTCAAAATCATGTTGCTCCACCAGGTTTTCCACCGGTTCAAAATAGGTACAACAATGGTAATAATGGGAATAATTTTAACCGTGGTAACCAAGGGAATTTTAATCAAGGAAATGGTTTTAATGCTAATCAAAACAATCAAGGTTTTCAAGGGAATAATCAAAATGATTTGTCAAGTTACATGAAGTCAAATGAGGCAAATATGAAAGCTTTGCAAAATAACATTCAAGGACAAATGGCAACTTTGAAAAATGAGTTTCAAAATACACTAAAGGGACAAAATAACAAGATTGAGCTTAATCAACAAAGAATGGAACAAAGATTTGAACAAATGTTTGAGCAAGGTCAAAATCGTTTGCAACAAAGTGTGGAACAAAATCAAAATAAATTGCTTTCTATGTTTGAAGGATTTATGTCTAAACCGTCATCTTCTTCGGGTTGCTTACCTAGTAATACCATTCCTAACCCGAGGGGAGAGCTTAAGGCTATCACCGCTTATGATAATTTAGAAAGGAAGCTTGAGCTTATTGTGCCACCTAAAGAAACCTTTTGGAATGTCACCAAGGCTACTTTAAATGTGATTAGTACCTCGGATTTCATTGATCTCTTTCCTAAGAAGTATAATGATCCGGGTCACTTTTTGATACCTTGTGTTTTCGATGAGCTTGGGGAATACAAAGCTCTAGCCGATCTAGGAGCTAGTATTAACGTTATGCCCCTAGCCATTTGGAAAACTCTTGACTATTTGCGACTTATACCCACTCGAATGATCATTGAGCTTACTAATGGTACCACCACTCGACCGGTTGGTATAGCGGAAAATGTCATTGTTAAAGTGGGGGAGTTCGTTTACCTAGCCGATTTTGCTATCATTGATTATGAGCCGAATCCTCGTGCGCCTATAATTTTAGGACGACCATTTTTGTGTACGGCCGGTGTTTTAGTTGATATGAAAGAAGGGGAGCTTAAATTATTTCATGGGGATAAACATATGATTTTTAAACCGGAAAAAATTTCAAGATTGCTTCCTAAGAAATTGGAAAGTGATAAACCTAATTTTGTTGAATCATGTTGTAATGTTACCTCATCTATACTCACTCCACACGAGGATGATAAGATTGAAAAACAAATTGATGATTACTTGACTGAGCCATTCGATGCTAGTGAGTTTGATAATGAGAATTTTGATCCCGAGAGTGATATTGCTTTAATTGAACAATCTTTGAAGATGGACTCATTTTCACTCTCTTCTAAGGATCATGTTGATGTTCCTAAGGCACAATCTTCAATTGAAGAGCCTTTGATTCCTAACTTCACACCGAGTGAGGTTAGTGATTATTCGTTGGATAAGTTCATCGATGAACTTTTTGCTATCCTTGATCCATTTCCACGGGGAAGTGAAGACGTTTCCGATCTCGAGATCGAACGTGATTCTTGTGTTTTACCTACCATTCTCGAGGAATTCACCGATGAATTGCCTTTAAATGAGAATGATGATCTTGTATCCGAATGTGACACACTCGATACTTTGTCGGATATGTCTTGTGATGACAAGGATGACGACACTTTTGTGACTTACTCAAATCCTCTATTTGAAGCTTCATTGAACAATAATCCATTGTTTCAAGAGGATTTTGAGAGCATCATACCTCCTACATCTCACAACCTTTGTGATGATGATCTTCTTATGAAGGAGGTTGATGAGGTTTGTGATGATGATCACACCTTTTGTGATGAGTATGTCGACTCGGATGGAGAAATTTACATTATTCCCAATCTCCCTCCCACTCGCGTTGATCTTAATGTGCGGGTTTTTCATGTGACTCATATTGAGTACCATGACCCCTTTGTTCACGTTCCTAAGAGTGAAAAAGTCGACAAAGTCATGCAAGTTGAAACCACTATGGTTGAGACTTTTGTACCACCATTACCATATGCTTCATATGACTTAGGATTAGGGGACGACACCTTGTTGTCTATTCCTTTCTCCACCGAGGACGAGGTATTCGATCCCGGAATCGTTGATTTAGGGAAATCTCGGCCTTTCACCGATGTAATAATTGGAAGATTTTTCGATCATATTGGTGCGAGTTTATCTCGTGGAGCATGCTATATCCATACCATTCGTTGTGACTACCATCTCTTTTTAGAGATTTATGTTGAAGTTTTATCCTTTCGTTTGTCATCCGACAACGAGGATGAGATCTTTGACCCCGACATCGTGCTTTATGTTGGATTCTATCCTAATATGCCGGTTTTCACCATTTTCCCTAAGGACCAATGAATGCGGGGATCGAGTCGAGCTCATGACTCGGTGAACAAAAACGAGTTTTTCTATCTTCTTTCTATTTTCTAACACCTAATAAGGCTTGATCTTTCAAGCTCGTGTTCGTGTTTTGTTGTGATATTAGGTATGACCCTAATATTTGAAGACTCTCGTGTTCGGTTTTTGCCGGTCCACTTGATCTTCCATTCTTTGAATGCCAAAAAGGGGCACACTTTATATCCCTTGATTTTTATCGACTAACGTTTTATCTTGAGGCATAATTAATAAACGGCTTATAGATGTGCGTGCTCTTTCCATGCTAGGAGATTGCATTAGACTCTTCGTATTTTAGCAAGGGGGTGTCACTCTTGAGCTAAGAAACGTTGAGGACAATGTTTGATTTTAGCATGGGGGAGTCAATCGATATAATCGCTTGCAATTGCTTTTGTCGTGTCCAAACGTTGTTTTTCTCATTTTTCAATAAAATTTTAAATTTTTTGTGTAATTTTTAAGTTTTAATAAAGGAAATAAGTGTTTTTGACACGAATGTAGGTTTTCAATAAGAATAGTTTTTGACTCGACTCGGTTTTTAACCTTAGCTTTTCCTTAACGTATTTGAATTAAGTTTTGCTAGGCTATTATATAGGGAGCTTTAAAACGCGAAAGTCTTAATTCATATGAGTTAAGAACAAGAACTTTTCGCAAGCTCCTATAATTGATCCTAGAAATTCGTTTATCAAGGGAACTTTAAAACGCAAATTCTAAAACTTGTAAAAGTATAAGAAGTTGCAAGATCCTATAGACGACTTGAAAACCCAAAACTTTGATTTAATAGGCTAAGTATCCATTGATTTCATGCTTGGAATTTTACAATATGGAGAACAAGAGATGATAGAGCCAATTATAAGTGTGGTATTCTTTCGGGAATTTATGTGAGTTAATTATGAGCCTATTCTCCCATCACTTGTTAATAAATTTAATTGCAATAAATAAGGTTGAACGATTTGAAAAGTTACTTAGCTTCTAGCCCAAGATCGTTTAAAAGTTGCTCGGTATGGATTAGAGTTCATAGCCAAGGCATAACTTATTGAAGCGGGATGCGAAGATTGGCGAGTCCAAAAAGGTCCTAACAAGACATGAGGGCTATGTTTTATTGCTAAAGATCTCAAGTGATGTGAAGAATCATTTATCAAAAATCAATATGAAGGATCGAGACACACGACGAAAAGCAAAATACTCCCAAAAAGTCATGGAGAAGTCTATCCAAAAAGACCAAAATAAGGTATGAGGATAAATGAAGCCAAGTCCAAAAAGGAGGCGAATCGTTGTTAATCAAAATCCCAAGTAAAGATTGGAGAAAAATGAAGAAGTCGTGGTCCAAGTATGAATCTCTCAAAACTTCAAGTGAAGAAATATTATGAAGAGAAGACCATTATTTCGTGAACGTCTCTCAAGGTTGGAAGTATAAAGTCATTGCCAAATATCGGTCCGAGAAAGGTCTCAAATCGCGAAACAAGTTATGCCAAGATATGAACTTTATGAAGTCCCGAGAAGCAGTTTTAAAAGATTTTGTCCTTTAGCTAACTATTGATTAAATCGTTCACTTTATTTTCGGCCTAATAAATTATCGAAATAAGTTAACAATGCATCCTCGTGATCATTCATGACAATAATAAAATATAAGAGATACACTTAGGAATAAGGGAGTCTAAGTGATTAATTAGCCCACATGAGTTCGTGTTAGTCTACCAACTTATAATAACAATGATCTTGTTTTTGCACTTGGCATGGAAAAGTGAAAAGTCGAGGACGATGAATCTATTTGAGTTTTATGATCCTAAAAGTTATTTTTCAAATAATGAAAGCAATACATTATGTCTTTGCAAAATTATTTGTCAAAAGTTGAATAATGGTGTAGTCATAGTTTAATTTTGTCATTGCGTGAGGACACGGTAATTGCTTAGCATGGGGGAATTTGATATGAGTGTTTTTACTCATATCATTTATAGCTTAAAACAATGAAATATTGCATGATTTGTATCATATATGCCTTGGAAATGCTTGTTTCTTGTTTTCATGTGTGTAGGTACCAAGTTCGAAAAAACCGACGAAAACCGACACAAGATTGATGCAAAAGATCGAGGAAGCCAAAACCGAGCTTGATTTAGGGGATTTAATATTTAAATAAGTGATTCAGGCCAAGTGGGTCCCACAATGGTGTAAATGGGCCCAAAAGCCCATTTGAGAGCTAAGTGAAATAAAAAGAAGAGTTTTGAAAGTCAAATAGCCCAAAAATGGCAAAGTAAATCGGCTGGAAAAGTTTTTACTATTTGGGCCAAAAGCCCAACAAAATAGAGAAGGAATGAACGGAGGAAGACAATTTGGGCTTTTGGTTTTGACATCACAATTTGAGTCACTCATTTTACTCTACAAATACACAAAACGATTTCATTCACTCTTTACTCGTTTTCCCCACATGTTTTCACTTCACCAAATAAATAAACATTACTCACACGTTTACTTTTTATTTTCCCCACACATCCATTAAATAAACCAAACGATAATTCCTATGTTCACCATCCCCCCCATTTACCTTCTTCCCCAAAAAAACTGAAACCCTATTTACTGTTACAAAACCTAATCAGTAAATAAATAAGTTTAACAAAGGTTTTTTTTTAAGTATTTATTTAATTCAAACCAAGGGGATTAAAACCCCCATGGTTTAAGGAAGAGAAGGTATAGAGGTGATACGCTACGTGGCCTATTCTTATAGGAAGCAACACATCACTCTTCTATTTCAACCAATCAAAAGCTGCAAAAGAAACACAACTAGCACACGGATGCCACGTTGGCGATCCGTGTGCTATTTGGATCATCTCAACCACCCATTTGAAGAAGGAGAAAGATAATCAAGATCAAGGGCTACAAATTAAGAAGGAATATCCATTGAAGATCCGAATATTCGCACCAACAAAGCCCTGGGGAGGCTATAAATACCCCCGAAAATTATCATGTAATCATCCCTTTTCTTATTATTTACTGTTATAATGTTTAAATTAGAGTAGAAAGTTGTATCTCTCTTTTATAAGTTTTGTATCATTTTCAGTTTGATTAATAAAATTACAGTTATTTTAATTGGTTCGTGAGTTTCAGTTTCTTTTATAAAGTCTTTTCATCCTCTTTCTCAATCTAGTTTATATTATAATATTAAAAGATATTAAATTAAGCTGTTCAATAGTTTAATTAAATATTGAAGGTAAGATTTGGGAATAAATCAAACCCTACTGGTTTGATTAAAGCTATTGTATGAATCGACTGTTTGAGTTTTTATAAAGCTGCTGGATTGTATTGATGAATTTGGGTAATTATCATGGTGTACGATGGGTAAGATGATGGCGAATGGTGGTTACGTTTAGGTTCATAGGTTGCTCAGCGCATACCTACGTCTCAAAGGATATCTCCAAAAGGTGCTTATTACTTTTAATTTTCATCTTTATTAGATAAATCTTAGTTTTAATGATTTCCTGCTTTAAATATTTGGTATGTTTGCTTTTTAAGTCTTTTGATGATTTCAGTTTCATTAAGTTTTTAGTATGAATGGATTTAAATTTGGTGAAGTAGATTTGTTTTACTGAAGTATGAACTCACTGTTTTATGGTTTTGATATGGACGTGTTGTATCACTTGTATGTTTCAGTTTGCTTTGTATTTAAATGAATCTGTTTAGTCTTTACCTGCTTACTTGACTGATTATTCGGTTAAGCTTGGTTTAATTTGTTTAGCTTATATCTATTTAACTGTCTTTCTGATTTGATAAGTTGTAATGATTTCGGGTATGAAAGTTTAAGTTTTTATATGGAGATTTATATGACTTATTTGATTAGATCTGGACGAATTCATTCATGCTAGCTGGTTAAGGGATTATGTATCATAGCTCACCTGTATGTAGTGTTACTGCTCTCTTTGTGATAATATTTGGTAGGGTTGGCTTACCTTTGCTGGATATATAATCTGCAGATATGATCAATTTGATATGGCATGATTAGAGTTTTTTACTGATATTAGCTGTATAAGTGTTGGATTATTCTGTTTTTCTACATATTAGTTGGATTTGATAGCTTAAGTAGTTTAGATCTGTGTTTTTTTTTAGTTTACTGTCTTGAATCTGGATGATTTAATTTGTGTGGTATTTCTGGATAACTGATTCAGCGTGGTGATTTTGGTTACTGTTTTGATAGCTGGTTTATTCTTGGTGTTTTATTCATTTTAGTTCTACTGATTTGTTGTTCAAGCAATCAGCTTATCAGATCCTATTGATCTGATAAGCCCATAAGAGCTGATTACTATCAGCTTATTCATAATAAGCTCATTTAAGGTCTTTCCTAAGACTGTTATTTGTAAACTGTCAAAAAGAAAGTTTTTCCAAAAACTTGTCCATGGCAAGGTTCGAACCCGTGACCTCACGGATGTTTGTCCAACGTGATACCCAACTGGGCTACACGCCCTTTTGATTTTATTATCCCTTAGTTCAGTATTATAGAATTAATATCTTGTCAGCTTTTGATTTAGTTTATTCTCTTATTCACGTTTCTTTTATTTAATATAACTTTTTTTTATTCATTTATATTATAGTAGATTTAATATATAATAAAAAAATAAAAAATATGTTTTATTTTTAAAAAAAGTTTAATTAGTTTAATAGATTTTAACAATTTTTTAGATTTAAAAAAATATAGTTTTTTTTTTAGATTTGTTTTAAATTAAATTTTAACAAATAAAGTAAATTAGTTTTAATTAAATAGATTTATTTTTATTAGATTATTAAATAAATTAAATTTTCATAGTTAATTAAATTAGTTTAAATTTTAAACAGAGTATTAATTTTTAAGTAATTAATTGTTAGATTTATTTTAAAAATAGCGAGGTTTAACGATTCATGCACTTTAGGATAAGTTTTAATAATTTAAAATTCGTAGAGTTTAATGGTAGTTTAAAAACCAACGACACATTCAAATCAATTGTCCAAATCAAAACGAAACGTCTCAAATTCACTTGATCTTCGTGTACAACGAACTTGGTTCACTCACGTGTTTAATCGTATCCGTCTTTGACGTATTTTTGGTTAATTACTTTTTCCTAAAGGTAATTACCTAAATTTGTCCTATAATGTATATGTGTTAATCCACGACACATCAACCATCCCACAAGCTTGTCTTGACCTAGAAATTGTGCACCACCAGAAGTACTTTTACGTGTATCAAGACACCCTGCATGATCAGAATCTGAATAGGCCGTTAGAAAGAAACCGGTTTCCCTCGGATACCAGAGTCCCATGTGAATGGTATTCTTAAGGTACCTAAAGATCCTTTTAACCTCCTTGAGGTGCTTTTCAGTGGGTCGTGCTTGATATCGTGCACAATAACACGTAGCATGATGAATATCAGGTCTGCTTGCTGTCAAGTACATGAGGGACCCGATCATGGAACGATATCTCGTTTGATCTATGGGTAATCCCTCTAAATCAGCATCTAGGGATGTGGTTGATAATGGTTTCCCAACGGGGTCACATGATGTCATACCATGCTTTTTGATTATCTCTTGACAATACTTAGCTTGGTTAATAAAGATACCACTTGGGGATTGGTGAACTTGAATTCCTAGAAAGAATTTTAGTTCGCCCATCATAGACATTTCAAATCTGTTGTGCATTACTTTTTCAAACCATTTTGAAAGTTTTGGATTTGTAGACCCGAAAATAATGTCATCAACATAAATTTGCACAAGCAAAATGTCATCCCCATATTTATAATGGAACCTTTTGAGAAACCTTTGGAGACCAGAAATTTCGAGAGTTCGTCGTACCACGCCCTTGGAGCTTGCTTGAGTCCATAAAGTGCTTTGTGGAGACGATACACCTTGTCAGGATAATGAGGATTGACGGATCCTTCCGGCTGCGTGACATAGACTTCTTCCTTCAAAGGACCGTTAAGAAACGTCGTCTTTACGTCCATTTGATAAACGATGAATCCCTTATGTGCAGCATAAGCAAGGAAAATCCTGACCGCTTCCATTTGAGCTACTGGTGCAAATGATTCTTCAAAATCAATACCCTCTTTCTGTCCATACCCTTTAGCCACTAGCCTAGATTTATTCTTGATGATCGTGTTTTCTTCATCCATCTTGTTTTTCCAGATCCATCAAAGATTTAATGGTGTTACATCGTATGGTCTGTCAACAAGTTCCAAAACTTTAAGTCTTTCAAATTGTTGAAGTTCATCCGTCATCGATTCAATCCAAGCATGATCTGCTAATGCTTCTTTGATGTTTTTCGGTACAGCTGAACTTACGGCGAGTGCGAACATACAAACACCGGCATCGGTGTTAAGCTGTCGTCTTGTGCGAACGGGCTGTGAAGGGTTTCCTATGTCATGAACCAAAGGATGATCTCGGGTCCAATGATGTGTTGAAGGATGTCGATGGTAGAACGTATGCATATTTGACGGATCAACATGGCGAGTAGAAGACTCTCCAGTTTCGTGTACCGGTGTACCGAATGGGTTGATAAATTTGTCTTCGTCAGATAATGCATTGTCTGCTTGATTTGTGTTCTCTGGAGCAATGACAATAGTTGTGGATGTTGTAGGATCGATTGTTGAAGTAATATTCTGAGGAGGTAAATCTGCAGCAACCCGTGTTGAAGTAGATGAAGTTGTATCCGGTTGTTGACGATGATCGGTATCATCATTCATATCATGAGTGACAGCGGAAGAGTTTGATACAACTTGTTTCTTCCCCGTGAAATATTCATCATACATTGGTCCATATAACATTTCCAACTCTTCAATTGTCGTATCGACTGTCATATCAGCTCTAGGAACATTTTCTGAAACCAGCGTTGAACTTGACGGTTCATTGCTGTGGTCTTGAGTTCCGAGTTCCGTGCGGTTGTGAACAGAAGTCGTTTGTCATTGTGGATCGGGACTTAAACTGTTTTGTTGAAGTGCCATCTCTTGTAATTCATCAAATCGTATGTGAATAGTCTCGACTATCAATTTGGTTCTCTTGTTGTACACTCTATATCCCTTAGACTGAGTTGCATATCCCACAAGAATACATGCATCACCTTTTTCTTTCATCTTATCCAAGTTTTCACCATCTCGAATGATGTAACAAGTACATCCAAAAACATGAAGGTGTTTGAGTGAAGTTTCTCGATCATGAATTATGTGATATGGTGTCTTTTCGTGTCTTGGGATAATTAAGGATCGGTTTTGTGTGTAGCATGCGGTTGACACGGCTTCGGCCCAAAAATATAGTGGAAGTTTTGAAGCGGATAATAATGTTCGAGCAGCTTCAACCAAAGTACGGTTTCGTCTTTCAACAACGCCGTTTTGTTCGGGTGTTCGAGCAATAGATGTTTCATGTTCAATCCCTTCGGCTTCAAAATACTTTCTCAGATTTGAATTCAAAAATTATGTACCTCTGTCTGTACGAACCACTTTAACTTGAGCCTGAAGACCACGTTGTATCAATTTAAGGAAGCTGATGAGAACTTCAGGTGTTTCATCCTTGGACCTCAAGAAGTGAGTCCATGTGTACCTTGAGTAATCATCGACAATTACCAGAATATATTTCTTTCCATTGATACTCTTAACACGCATGGGACCACACAGATCCATGTGAAGAAGATCTAACCGTCCTTTAGAGCTTGGTGTGGTCTTTGTTTTGAAGCTACTTCGTTTAGCTTTACAAAGTTCACAAGAAGAACAAAGATGATCTTTGATGAATTTCAAGCTTGGAAGGCCTCTCACAATATCTTTCTTGGAAAGCAAGTTAATGGTATCAAAGTTGAGATGAGAAAGACGTTGATGCCATAACCATGCCTGAGTCGTTGAAGCTTTTGCCATGAAGCAAATTGGAGTTGATGAAGTTGTGTCTTGAAGTGAAATTGTGTAAAGATCAGTACCCCGTGTACCGGTAAGTAAGTCATTCCCATCATAATAACGAACAAAACATGTCTTCTTTCTGAAAGCAACTTCCAAATCCGCATCACAGAATTGACCAACTGAGAAAAGATTCTGATTGAGCCCTTCGACGTAGTATACCCTTTGAATCGTGATATTCCCCTGAACCAAATCTCCATATCCTAGGATCGGTGCAAATTGATCATTTCCGAATCGGACCGTACCCAGGAACTTCTCCACGAAGTTAATTAGAAGCTTGAGATTCCCCATCATGTGCTTCGTGCATCCGGAGTCCAGTATGAAGAGAATTATTTGTATCACCTGCAGAAGAGTTAGAACACGATGGAGCATTTGCTAAATTTGATACCTCAGTAGTTGTGATAGTAGAATCATTAGTGTCCTTATCAACATTTAAAGGCAAACTAACACTCGTTTTCACATTTTCTGTCCTAACTTTAGGCATCCATTTATATCCGGGAGGACATTGATTAGCAAACCACCATTTCCAAGACTTACTGGCAGACTCATATAATTCCTTAATTTTGCTTCTAGGATTCTTAGTGGTGGAGTCTGATGCATTACTTTTCTTAGTGGGGGTGGCACCAGAATGGTTCATCTTGCGTTTGGGTTTACTAGCTCTAATAGGCATTGCAACTTGCTTCTTAGTTCTAGTATCTACGCCTTTGACTTTATTTATAACACACATAGAATGATTAGCATTAGCACACTTTCCACATTTGACACAAACAAATTTCACATTCATAGCATTCAAATCATTCACAGCATCCAAATCGTCATTACATGTGATTACAGACTTTTTATTCTTAAAAGCGTTCAAATTCCTAGGGTGTTCTTCTACTTCCTGCATCTCCCCTTGATTCTTGTGTTTCCAGACCTTATCATTCACTTGAGTGCGCTTAAGCTGAGGCCGGCTAACACTAGTAGTGGAGACTATTCCTGTAGTAGAAGACACACGAATATTAGTGTTTCTAGAAGTCTGAGGCGAGTGAGTATCTTTGTTTGTGGGCTTCGTGGACATTCTATACATCCCTGATTTAATCACATTATTGTGCTTAACGCTTGGTGCTATAGGAGTCCTTATGGGTTGATCTTGTGGTAACCTTTCCTTTCCATCCATCTTGGGGGCAAACACAGGTTTTGCAAACGAGGAATTAGATAAAGCAGATGGTTTTCCCAAGATAGAGGATCTATTCTCTTTAAAGGCATTGGGTTGTCTAACAACATTTTTCTTAATGCTAGGTTCCACAATTTTCCCACCCATTTTAGCAATGAGTTTCTGCAACTCTGCTATCGCTCTGTCCCTGTCTTGTAATTGAGCTTTCAACCCTTTAATTTCCAAATTCTGTCCATTCATTTCTCGAAATGTTTGGGAAAGTTTTTCTTGCAATTTATTATCGTGTGGAAAACTACCAACGTCTTTTTGCAAAGCAAGTTCAAGTGAATGACAATGTTTTTGAAGGAAATCAGTTTTGTGTTGAAGTAACTCAAAAGCCTTTTTATCAACATTTTCTTTACGTTTCGAAAGCTCAATTTCAAGACGTTCACATTCTTTGATCTTATCAAGATATTGGCATGCAACTTCAGAATATTCATCAATATCAGCACAAGATGTAAAATAAGCACACATAACATCTTTAGAAACGCATTCTTGCAAGAGTAAATCATATTCATCTGAGAAATCAGACTTCTCCATTTGAAGATCATCAATGTGTTTCTCAATAGATTCAACATATTTTAAATCATCAAACATTTCAGTCCGAATGAACTCCTCAAGTTGAAGAACAGTTTCTTTAATCAACGCCGTGTTTGGAATTAAGAGTTCTTTGACAAGCAAGGTAATATCGTGAGGAATCGGACGTGTCCACTCAGCATTTTCACGTTTTGCCCAGTCTCTTTCAACAATAGATTTAACATTATCTATGTGGTGTTTAAGAATACCTAATGTTTTCCTACTCTTGCTTTTAGATTCATCTAGAGGGAGGTAGTTTATGTATTTGTAAACATTATATTTCTTAGGGGAAAATGCTTTCTTCCATTGAATTCTCTTTTGTTTGCATTCAAGGAACACTTCCTCACGAGTTTTCTGAGTTTGTTTATAGAAAAGGCCATAAAGACTATTCTCATAAGCATAATTATATGGTTTCACAAACTCCTTATTAACAAGTGGCTGACTATCATCGTCCCAAAGGGCAGTCTCTTCACTATTGGCACTAACAGGCATGCAATCAAGATCTGTCCTTTCAGTCTCATCAAGATAAAGATGCGGGTTCGCAGCTTGAGCATTGGCAAGATACTCAGGACTTGCAAAGCTAGCTTGACCCTTAAACATTAAAGGAGGTGCCAGCATTCTCACAGATTGAATAGAATCATGCGTTTTATAAACAACGTTCTTCAAAAATTCGACTTGTGCTTCTAATTTCGTTACCTTTTCAGTTTCTTTATCATATCTACTTTTGAAGTCTTGTTTTAACGCATCTACCTCTTGGTTCTTATCCTCAAGAATTTTAGCAGAATCTGTAGTGGTCATAGAGAGCTTTTGTTCAAGTTCATTAACTTTGGTATTGGCAAGGTACGTTTTTTGACGTTCATCCATTAAGAAAACATTATATTGACGCTTCTCTTTGGCTAATAACTCAAGAGTTGTATTATATTTGTTTTCAAAATCGTCCTTTTGACTTTTTAACGCACTTCCCTTGTACCCCTCAAGCTCTTTGGTTTTCTGAAGGAGCTCATCTCTATAGCTTTCAGTCATCTCAGTAGATTTGATAAGAGCACCTTTACATTCTTCAAAACTTTGAGTGAGCGTAGCGTTTGCCTTCTTTAATTGCTTTTGACTCTTTTTATTTTCAGTGACATCTTTTTGTAAAGTAGCAATTAAATTAGCAAGCGCAATACGTTCCTCTTCATCATATTCATTTGCATGTTGATCATCCTCAGACTCATTATTGCACATGTCTGATGAATCGGGTGTGGTATTGCTATCAACCGTTTCCATCATACACGTGTCATTAATGGCATTGGGTAGATCACTATGCTCAGGAATATCACCAAACACATTATATTCATCAGTAGTGTGTACCTTATCGATTGGCTCAGTGTCAAAGATAGGGCCATTGTCATCTTCAGTGACTTTGAGAACTTCTTCAACCTTTGCCATGTACGAGTAATGTGCATCAAGCTCTTGATCAGAATCTTCATCATCAATATCATCAAGCATGGCTCCTTCTTCAGCTGACAATTTAACCCCTGCTTCCACCTTTTTGCATAGCAACATCTTTTCCTTGTGATAGCTGGAGTCTCTAACCCTTTTCGGCTTCCTGCATTCCTTTGCCATATGCCCAAAACCTTGGCAATTAAAACATTGAATCCCACTCTGCTGAACCACTTGACTTCCAACCGTTTCCCTATTCCCAGTAGCAGCAGCAATCCTCTGAGTATCATACTTTGCAGTTTGTCGATCATATCTTGCAGAACCCTCAACATGCGTTGGATTATGTCGATCATACCTAGAAGGACTTTCACCACGTCGACGTGTGTCATACCTTGGAGGACTCTCAACATATCGGTTCTTTGTGTTAGATGATGTGCGAAGATTGTTGTTGGTGGGTTTTTAGATTTTCTTGTAAGTCTTCATTATTTAAGCAATTTGTTGTTTCATCTCTCGGTTCTTTTGAGCTTGGTCTTCATCACTATCTTCTTCAGATGAGGACTCAGATGGTGGTGATGGTGCTCTTGGCGCTTTACCTCGAGATTTTGTTGAAGATGAAGACTTAGATGATGTGGAATATCGTGGTGAAGAGGATGTATTGGACTATGGCTTAGGAGCACGAGAGTGAGGATCTTGAACATGTTGAGTGGTAGTCACTAAAGCAAGTGGATTAGCCGTCTTGGCAATACGTTCAGCTCGAATCTCATTTGCTTCATTCTGAAATTGTTTCAAGATGTCAAAGAGTCGATGATATGAGACCTCGTCTAACTTTTCTTGTTGTTTCACCAAAGTGACGAACCGTGTCCACTCGGGTTGAAGTTGTTGAAGAAATTGGACATTGACTTGCATGGTGGAGACTTGCAGATTATTTCTTGTCATGTCATTCATCATCTTATAAAACCTGGAGTAGTAAGAATCAATTGATTCTCCATCTCTTGAAGTAAACTTGCCAAAATTCCAAAACAAGTTTGTTTTGACATCTTGTTTGTTGAGAGATTCTCCTTGTTGCAAGCGTTCAATAGCAGTCCACATTTCATGTGCTGTCGGGCATGCATCAATCGTGGAGTAAATATCATCTCCAATCCCACTTAAAACCATATAGATGGCTTCCTTCTCCGCATCATGCCAAGCACAATTTTCAGGTGTGAGATCAGCTCTTGTTTCATCACGTTCACTTGCAGGTATTGGATCAGTAGTATCTGTGGCTGCTCTTGGAGGAACTGAGATCTTCTTAAATATATATGGTCCATGAGTAATACATTTCCTCAAGGCATCACCATTAGGTCTTGTATCAAGATATCGTATGAAACGTGATTGCCATTGAGCATACCGACCAGATACAAGCATTGGTGGTCTCTCTTTGTTACCCGCCACCATTATGTTGTTGTTCGTCACACGATATTCGGCAGTAGAATCCATCTCAATATTCTCTGAAATGATGAAGTGAATATGGATCTTAAGTAGATTTGTTGTGATTGTTGTTGTGGTTTAAATTTCGAAAATTGCAATTTTTCTCCAGGCCGACAATAAATTCTCCAGTCCGACAAAAACGGTAGACCAAAAAATTTTGTATCGCCAAATTTTGAAATTGAGCTAGAAATGTCCTAAAACTAGTATGGAAAAAATTTGAATTTACTTGACGAAAAAAATTTAACTCTTTTTTTTATTTTTTATTTTTTATTTTTTTTTTATTTTTTTGATCTTCGTGTAAACGATATTCCGAAACTAGTCTAGATGGTGGCTAAGTCTAAAAAATACTCAAACAAAATTTAGCAAAACACATCATCGGAACGTCCCCTAATCGAAATGTCCTAATCGGAATGTCCTAATCGGAATGTCCTAATCGAAATGTCCTAATCGGAATGTCCTAATCGGAATGTACAATCGGAATGTCTAATCGGAATCCCAATCGGAATGTCTAATCGGAATATCTTCGTCGGAATACCCAATCGGAATGATGATCGGAAAGACCTTGTCGGAATACCAAATCGGAATGATGATCGGAAAGCCCTTGTCGGAATACCAAATTGGAATGATGATCGGAAAGACTGGTCGGAATACCAAATCGGAATGTCTGATCGGAATGATAAAACCCTTTTCCGATTGCACTGATCGGAATATATCCCCCTTTTCTCGGACAAAACTCAACCAATACGTGATTTTAAGCCAAAAAATGATCAAAACACCCAAAAATTTTGTGTTTTTAGCCAAAGTAAATTTACCAAGTCACTACTACAACTATGTAGAAGATGTAGATGAAGAAGTAGAGCACGGAAAACACAAAAAAATTTGAATCCGAGATGATTTATGGATTAAATCATTCGAATCAAATATACTAACAACAACCAATCACAAATCTACCCCGTGGCGATTGATACCAATTGTTGTCCCATGTATTTGTGATGATTAAGCAATGAAGAAAGAAACAAAATAGATGAAGAAGAGATGAATTCCTAGAGAGAGAAAGTAGTGAGAGAAAGTAGAGAGGGGGAGAGGATTAACTTTGGAATATTAGATTAAGGAATGAGAAAATGAACAACCAACCCTCCTAACATGCTAGGAGGGTAGTATATATAGTCCACCCACATGCGGGCTTTAATGGACTATATATTGGGCCGGGCTTAACTTTTGGACTTTAATTAGTTTAAATCCAAGCCCGTAAAACACGACTAAATAACTACTTATTACACCGTTCTAATATATATTACAATAGAAACCTATGACCGAACATTCTTGTTTGACTCAATATTTTGAGGCTAACATTTTGTCCTTTAGCTAACTATTGATTAAATCGACCTACTTTATTTTCAGCCTTAACAACTATCGAAATAAGTCAACAATGCATCCTCGTGATCATTTAAGACAATCATAAAATATAAGAGATACACCTAGGAATAAGGGAGTCTAAGTAAATAATTGGGCCACATGAATTTGTGTTAGTTTGCTAACTTATAATAACAATGATCTCGTTTTTAAGCTTGGTATGGGGAACGTGAAACTTGAGGGTGATAAACATTCATGACATTCCCAAAACCCTAAGGTAAGTCTTTGATCTTTTTACTTGTTTTCTTCCTTTGAATATTTTGTAATTTTCTATCTCTTTAATGTCTTGTGTTTAATAAAGGCCAAGGTGGGTTAATTATGATGGAAAATGTAAAACTTTCTTTGTAATTAATGCATTGCATGAGGGCATTGCAATAGTAAAGTGTAGGGGATTTTATAGGTGTGAAAACACCCATCCTTTTACCACTTAATTATAATAATAACCAAGCCAAAACGTGTATTTTATGTCGTAAATGTCGGAATTATGCGTGGTTTGTGTTTTTATTGTGTTTTAGGACCAAAAGATGAAAAAGGAAGAAAACACGGGCTTTTATCGAAGAAAACGAGAAAAGACGAAGTCAAAAGATCAAGAGTGCAAAAAGAACGGAAGTCCAAGGCCTATTCTGAAAATTTATCGAAGAAAAAGTCTAAAGACGAAAGTTTAATGAAGTCGAAGAACCAAGTCTAATTAAAGAAGAAAATTATAAGACGAGTTCAAATTATATCGACAAATCCCGAGACGACGTCGAGAAAGACAAAGAATTTAAATCGAGTCGAGACAAGAAGAAAGAAGGAAGAAAGCACCAACATTTTACTCCTCCTATAAATGACCTCCTAATGTGTCATTAGGAGGGGTTAGTTAGTTTAGATTAGGAGTAGTGTAGATTTACTTTCTCTCTCTAGTTTTCATTTTCTCTCTCTAGCTTTTATTTCATGTTTCAATCTTTTTCATTAATCTTGTATTAGATCTTAATCTTTATCTTAATCAAGCTTTTTAAATTAATCATTCTCATTCTACCTTTCTTAATCTTTTAATCTTATTTAATTTTGATCATCATGTAGTTTATTAATCATATTCTTGTTTGATTGATGTTTTTGATTGATTGTGCTTATTGTTTTTTATGTATTTGATTTTTATAGCTTATAGTGTTTTAGTGTTTATTGTGTTAATTTTCTTATTTTTAATTAAGTGCTTATTAGTTAATTTTTATAAAAAGTTGCTTTTAAATATTTTTATTATTTAGTTTTTTTTAAGTTTTTAAATTTTGGCTTATTAGCTTTTTCTAAAAATCAATTTGGTTAAGTTTTTAGATAAGTGCTTATTAGTTTATTTTATAAAAAGTTGATTTTTATTCTTTAGATTAATTAGTGTTTAAAGTTTTTGATTTGTGGTTAAATTAGTTTTTCTTAAAAGTGTTTTAGATTAAGTTTTAGTTAATTGATTATTTGTTTTGTGCTTGTTTTTAGCTTATTTCGTGAATTTTTATTGTTACTGTATCTATCTATCATATCTTCGCAAAAGGGTTTTAACATTCCGAAGATTTCCTTTTTTCTGAATTTAGTTTTCTCTGAATTACTTGTTTTTCTGAAATTAGTCATTTCTCTGAAAATACCATTATTCCGAAATTCATTTTTTCGGGAAAAACTCATTTTTTGGGAAAAAAAACTCATTTTTTGGGAAAAAAAAACTCATTTTTTGGGAAAAACTCACTTTTTGGGAAAAACTAATTTTTTGGGAAAAACTCACTTTTTGGGAAAAACTCATTTTTTGGGGAAAAACTCATTTTTTTGGGAAAAACTCATTTTTTTGGGAAAAACTCATTTTTGGGGAAAAACTCATTTTTTAGGAAAAACTCAGTTTTTCCGAAAAACAAGTTTTTCCGAAAAAACAAGTTTTTCCGAAAAAACAAGTTTTTCCGAAAAATCAATTATTGCGAAGAAATGCAACTTCCGAAGATTACTGTATCTATTGCGAAGAAGCTGTTATTCTGAAATAATTAAGTTGTGTGCTTGCCTGGTTCCATCGTTTGGCGCCAAATTGAGAAGCTAGGCTGGCTGCTTCCAGTTGCTTGCCTGCTAGCTTGTTTATTATTTAGTATTGTTCCGTAATTGTTTAGTTTTATCTGAAAGTTGTTCCAATTTTAATTTTGAAAGTTACGTATTTTTAGTTGAATTTTTCGTATATTTTTAAAATTAATATTTTTTCGTAAAGTTCAAGTTTTATCTTTTATTTAGTACCCGCTTTAGGTTTTGCCTGGTTTAACTTTAAAGTACCATTTTAGTTTTATTCTCTCCTTTTTCATTAAGTAAACTTTATTTTCGAGTCGATAGTTAATTTCGTATTTTAGTTTTACTTTTATTAATTGTTTCTTTTAATATTTGTTTTAATATTCGTTTTAATATCGTTTTAATTTTTAGTTTTTATTATTCGTCTTGTTTTACGTTTCTTTATTATTTGTCATTCGTCTTTAGTTTATTCTTTTTACTTTTCACATTTACTTTTTAATTAGTTATAGATAATCAACGATATTTTCTTTTTATTCACCAAGAACGACTAAGTCACACATTTAACTAGAAATCAATTCGAAAAGTTCGGACGATAACTTCTTTTATACTTGGTGAAAACGTAGTTATTAATTTTTTTTAAATATGAACGCTTATTTTCGTTATAAACAAGTGGATTAGAGTTAACAAAATTTGTATTCGTGTCCTGAATACCAAGACGATTATCAGGAATCACGTAGTGAATCCATCTAAAAGTTACCCTATCAAATCCTTATTTCAAATTCTCATCTTAACCTTAGAAGAATTATAATCCAGGGCTTGTTAATTTTCGAATGATTAATGGAGTAAGTTATCACAAATTCATTTGTGTAGAGAATACATACGAGTTTAACGGAGTAAGTTATGACCATTAGTTTGGTCATAACGAAAGTATATCTCATGCATGAGACCCTTGTGAGTTAAGTCACTATAATTGCACCAACTAAATCAACACTATCACATATAAAAAAAATCCTAATTCGATCAATATTGTTTAAGTTCAGAAAGTCAAATGAACATCATTACTTTTTATGGCCCATTAGTTAAAATGAGAGATACTAAAAAAATCAGTTCTAGTTCATTTAAGAGGTGTCGAAATAGCGATCTTACGTAACTCAAATTGGAAATATTCGGTCAAGTTGGGTTGATTATCTTATTTTAGGTTGTTTGCATTTTGAACCGGCTAACCTGAATGTTAAAAGATTAGGTGTTGTATAAATATATTTTGTTAATTTGGTTCGGGTTTACAGCGTTTTAAACCCGAATTGACCTTGTTGGTTGAACAGTAGTGTTCAACCAACAGATCGGATGAATGGACCAGCTCGGATGAACAGACCTCTGTAAACCTGGTTTAAAACACTAATGTTCAAGTACTTAAACCGTGAGCAGGTCGGATGAACGGACCTTGATTTTGAGAAAAAATATGGTTGCATAGTGCCCGAGTAGTTTGACCGTACCAATTAATTAACCGATTTTTAAAATATTATTACAAATAACCTAGATTAGTGACGAGAAAAACCGACTCACAACCAAAAACCGACACAAACCGACCGAAACTGACCGACACAAACCGACCTTACACGGGTCGGGACTCGGGATGGGTTTTCCACGATGTCGGGACTTGGGATTAAATCGGGATCCTAGAATGAAAATCACACAAAACTGGGATTAACATAGGCCTAACTCGGTTCGGTCCGGGACTCGAAATTAAATCAGGTTGGGATTCAGTTTGAGTTTTTCACGATGTTAGTTTCAGGATGAGTCTTGATCAAGTCAGGACGGGTCAGTTTCATCTGCTCACCCCATACCACTAGATAAAGTGTTATGTTTTAAAATTATAGAAAATTTTTATGTATTAAAAAGCATATATTATTCCTGCCTTTGTTTTCCCAATTTCATATCATTCCCGCGCATCATTTTCCTCAATTATCATTTCATTCCCGCCCTTTATTTTGTTAAGTTTTTATCCAAAAACAAAATATTTGCGGTTTATACTCACCAGTTTGAATGCTCCCCGTTTAACCATTTCATTTCAATCCTCTTTAATCATGGTCTTAGTTTTTAACTCGTTATTTTCAGTGGACAAACCAATAACAAGGAAAACTGGGAATATATCTCTTCTTTCACCATTTTGTTTGCAAAGTAAGTTTCGTATATTGTTTCTCTTTCTTAGTTACTTATGATCTATCGATTTTTTTAAATATGTTACAAGTGTGCCTATTGTGAACGCCAAATGTTTGATGAAATGTCTAAATGACAAATGTAATTTTTAGTCTTAATTTTTAGTGTTAAAATGTTGTTTGTAGACGCGAAATCTCTAATTGAGGACTTTAAAAACCTTAAATGCCATAAAGCCGAGTTGTGATGTGTATGTTTTAACCTTTATTATAGTAAAGTGTAATAGTTTTAAGTTTTAATTTTAGTGTGATAGTGTTGTTTGTAGACTCAAAATCTCTAATTGAAGACATTAAAAACATTAAATGTCGTATAGCCGAGATGTGATATGTATGTTTTAACCTTTATTTTGGTAAATTCTGGTCTAAACAATCCATATGTTTTGTTCTGGGGCATTGAGATATGGGGAAGATGGTAGAGACTGGATGTATTACCCTAGAAGGTTACCTGAGTTTGAAGCTGGAGTTGATGATTTTCTTAATGCTTCCTTTGCTAAGTCGGCAAGGGGAGGTGAAATTTATTGTCCATGCAAACAGTGTAGAAATCGTTTCTGGTGTAGTTCAGACGACGTAAAAGATCACTTAATAGGACAAGGATTTGTAAGAAACTACTATGTGTGGAATTTTAATGGAAAGCCCCCCCCCCCCCCCCCCCCCCAGGTGAGAATTTTATTTAACTACACTTACTTTCACATACTATATGTACCTAAATTTAGCTTCTTGAATACATTGGAATATTTACTACGTCAGAAAGTGATCCATTGATCCGAGTTGCCTCATTTTTTTTCCGGAGTGATCTACTGGGAAGAGGTTACTTGATTGACCCAATGGACGTACTATAGCTTTATAAAATCTAAAACTTTCACATTTTCGATAGTAGCTGAGTATAAAGAAGTAGAATTCTCTCGTAGAATTCTAATTGTACATTTAGATGATGAAACGCTTGCTAGACAAATATATGTTCAAATGTTACCAGAGATTAGTGTGAAATGTAAACGTGATATGTAGGTTCTATTTCTGGTCCTAAAGATTACTTGCTTTGGAATTTTGTTCTACATATGTTGCTATACCCTTGCAACTATAAGCTTCACATCATGAAAGCTTGATTATTTTGTACTTTCCCCTGGAGAGATAGTGTGCTCATTTTCCACACACATTTGCTTTCTATCAGTTCTTGAATCACTGAAAAATATGTTTCTTTCTACTTCCATGTGCCTTTTTTTGGCTCATCATCTGAAGGAAAGCTGTAATATCGCTCAATCAATCCTGATCTTATAGAAACGACCTCTTAATACCTCCACTATCTTTCTTCTCTTGCCAGTAATTCATAAACAATACTTACAAAATATTTTTAAACATTTATAAATAATGTTAACTTTTTTAGTATTGGATGAGTCATGCCTCATTTTTCGTTCTGTTGCAAATATTCTAAACTTAGGTTCTATTGTAAAAGTTTTGGACAATTGGTTCTGCTACAAGTTATACAATTCTACAATCATAATGTATGTTGTGGTTTTTGTGTTGTCAAGTAGCAGTACTCCACCCGGCTAGAAGTACTTAGTTTAGGACTAGAGATGACTAGTTTCATAGATAACCCATTTTACCTTCTTTCGGTCCCCACTTAATTTGAAATTAGAACATATAGATTACCTTCACAAACCCAAATCTTTCATGGCCATCGTAATAGTGTTATCATTATGTTCTCTATCAAATATGAGCTTGTTTAGTTTATCCTCGATTATCATCTTCTCTTCTTTGACGTGGATCCCGTGTACTTGATTCAGTGTATCAGCCAAGTAATATGGATTTTTGTGTATTAGGAATTGATTTTCACCAGAATTATATGCTGAATACACATCATTTTGGGAGTTACTAATATCAGTTATTATGCCAAAATATTTCCAGAATGCTAACTAGTTGACACGTGAAGCAATAGCTTTAGGATAATACCAAGCTCACTACCAAATGCTCATCATGCAACACCTTCGCTGTAGCAGTACGTAAAAACCCCTATTAACAGATATATTTTGTACTACACAAAAAACAAACTACATTTTGCAATTTAAAACATACCAGATACCAAAGGCCTGAATGGTAACAAAACCAGCTAATTTAGTATGTGTCGGTATCTGTTATAGTATCACTTAACTTATTTAGGTTGTTTGCTCGTTGAACCAACTAACCTGAATGGTAACAAAACCAAATATAGGTTAAAAACGTTTTGCTAATACAGTTTGAGTCTACTCTAATAACCAATGTTTAAAAACATGGACTGACCAGTTAAGTTGAAACGTGAACCGTCAGATGATCGAACCCCCGTTTTGAAAATGAACAATAATGCCCCCGTTAGTCAAAATGAGCGTCTATGTGATGTGTTTATATATAGTTCAATATAATCCTTTACTCGTCAGAAGATTTATTGATCACAAGCTTTTCTTTGTCGTATATAGTGATTGCACACAGAAGAGTTAGAAGAAAAAAATGCCATGGAATAAAGAAATTTCTAAGGTATACAAATTTGTTGGTTGTTTTTATTTGTTATATTTTAGCAAATACTGAGGTGTCCGATCTTTTGGACCAGTTGACAATTTGTTTAATCTTTAACTGATAATTGCTTTTACTACGGCTTCTTGAACTTAAACCATTAGCTCAAGCGTTAAGCACATAAGCTATTAAAAAATGAGCTAATAAGCTCATCAAATTAGCTAAAACAAACATACCTAATTATGTTTAAATACATTATGATCTGTAGTAGACAACACAGTAAGGAGAAAAAAAAAGACTTAACTTGCAGACATGTAGAAGAGAACAAATACATTACCAAGAATTCATATATGGATCCAAATTCCAGAATAAAACTGCTACAGGTTCCACACATTCCCGAATACAGTATCAACATGTTCCAAACAATTCAAAAGCACATGTTCAGAAGAAGATAGGTCGTCATCCATTGTTTAGTTTTATAAAGTTATGGTTAGTGGTTTTTGGATGTTTTTTTTCGTATCACAGTGAGTAAAAGGAAGGAGAAATGGAATTATGGATCACCTAACTATTTGACTCTTTATAGTCCCACATTTTATTATATAATCAGGCTAGGATAGGGTTTTTGTCAGTTTTGTCGGTTTTCAGTCCAAAGGTTGGTTGGTTCGGTTAGGTTTACTCGGTTCGGTTCTAGTTTCTTGGCTCGGTTAGGTTCTTATTAGGTTTTTCTCACCCTTATCTACATCAGTCTAGGAGTGTTACAATCACTATCTAGTATATTACACTCAGTTGAACTATTTTACCTTCCTTTGTCAACATTTTTACTCATTAGCACAACACAACCCAATTTAACAACAACTCGATTAGAACCAAACTCGATCTTTTATAGGGTCGGGTTGCGGGTCATTCTATACGTGAGTTTGGGTTTTGGTTTGCATATATAAGCGTTTTGTTTTCTGTATACATGGACGTTTTTCTACAAAATGTTTGAGGTGCTTATTTTCTACTTTATGAAGTACCTGAAAAATCTAAGGCCAATTGCGCAAAACAGAACATGCTGCAAGCTACAACTAAAAAAGGTTATGTTAGGGTGCGTGAAGAACTAAAGGTAGTGAAGCCTCCTTTGATGGAGTAGAGGAGCGTTGAGCTCTCTTAAACTAACACCAAAACACCACAATCAACTATTAGAACTCATCAGAACATCATCATCATCAAGGAATGATCAACTCTGCATTATTCTGAACTTCTGGCAATGAAAAAAAAACTAGGGTTGACTGAGATTAACTACAAGCTTCCAAAACACATCAAACAAGCTCTATTGATCTGTTATGATCAATAAAACTGAGCAGTAACAGTGAAGGTAGACTACTAACTAACTAACTCAAGTGGTTGTCAATCACTTGACATTAGTTGCTAACTAAAACTCTAACTAAAAATGAGAGAAAATGATTAGTGTGTGTTTTTTCACACACTTGCTACAATACACACATGAAATACATCTAGGGCTATTTATAGAAGGAAATCAAAGTCAGTTGGGGATGAGTGATGTATGGGAACCAATCCCCAGCTTCCACGTGGCATAAATCTGTCAATTAGATTTTGTTGTTGAAGAACACATTTGGGCTTTTTCTTTTGAGTGGATTTTAGCTTAATTTACCACTTGGAATGGATTCGTCTTGTGATTTTAAGCAAGATTGATGTTGAACACTTTCTCTGAAAATCATTCCTTCTTGATCTTGATTCTGGGTGCGTTTGATGTTTGAGAAGCATGTGTTATGTTTGTATTGGGTAAAAACCACTCACTCGGATCATTATCCAATATCTCAAATCTGATTGGCTGAAACTAGAAGTAGTGGAGTGGCATTGTTTGGATTTGGTTATTTAATATGACAGCTATTAGTTGCCAACTGGCAGTGATGTGGCGATCCAGACAAAGGAAATGGGCGCCTCTTATTGTTCCATTTCAATGGCACATGGATTCAATGTAAACTTCTCTTCATATTGGCAAATTCAGTCCTTGTGATTAGCAGAATTGTAATTTGAGATAGAATCTTTATAAAGTTGTCAATTCTAGTCCTTCTAGCTTCAAACTTGCACACAATAAGCCCATTGACTTGTTGACTTGATAGTTGACCATGTTTTACTTGATTTTTAACTTTTCCATATTTGTACTTTTAGTCCTTCAACTTCGAAAGTTGTTAAGAAAGGTCCTTTGACTTTGATTGGCTTGTCACTTTTCATCCTCCTTTTGTCATTTCTTCATCAATAAAGGCTTGAATTCCTTGTTTGCTTCATAATTGTACTTTTTACCTACACAAGCCCAAACAACAAAACATACCCATAATACTGCTTTTATGAATCAAAATCAAGTATTTTGCTTTGCGTTTTAGGGTGATTTGTGATATAATTAATATGAGATTTCACTCATATCAGAGGTGAGTACAAGTCAGCGTCTAGGGATGAGGTCGATAATGGTGTACCAATGCGAGCACATGAGGTCATACCATGCTTTTTAAGTATCTCTTGAGCATACTTAGCTTGGTTAATAAAGATACCACGTGGGGATTGATTAATTTGGAGGCCTAAAAAGAATTTTAGTTCCCCCATCATTGACATTTCAAATCTGATGTGCATTAGTTTTTCAAAACGTTTTGAAAGTTTTAGGTTCATAGAACCAAAAATAATGTCATCAACATAAACCTGCACCAACAATATGTCATCCCCATAATTATTAATTAATAGAGTAGGGTCAATAGAACCTTTGGAGAATCCTTTGAGACGGTAGACTTTGTCAGGATGATGAGGATCAACGAATCCTTCCGGCTGATTCACATACACTTCTTCCTTCAAATGACCGTTGAGAAAAGCAGTTTTAACGTCCATATGATAAACCGTGAATCCCTTATGTGCAACATATGAAAGGAATATGTTGACTGCTTCCAAACGAGCGACTGGAGCAAATGATTCATCAAAATATATTCATTCTTGTTGACGGTATCCCTTAACCACAAGACGAGATTTTTTTGATGATTGTTTGTTCTTCATCCAATTTGTTTTTCCAGATCCATTTGAAGTCGAGAACCGATGTTCCATATGGTTTGTCAACAAGTTCCCATACTCCAAGTCTTTCAAATTGATGAAGTTCTTCTTGCATTGATTCAATCCACGCGCGATCAGTCATGGCTTGTTTGATGTTTGTAGGTACGGTGAAACTCACGGTGAGTGCATACATACATACATACATCGCCATCGGTTTCGAGTTGTCTGCGTGTTTGAACTGGTTGTGAAGGATTTCCAATAACTTGTACCAATGGATGATCACGTGTCCAATGGTAAGTGGATGGATATCATTGATATAATGTGGCATGTTTGACGGATCAACATGTTGAGTAGAGGGCTCACCGACTTCGCGTACTGGTGTACCGAATGGGTTGATAAATTCGTCTTCGTCAGACTGTGCATCGACTGCTTGATTGTTGTTTCCTTTTGTAGCATTGACGGTTGGTGATGTTGGTTGTATGATGATTTCTTGAGTTTGTTGAGTATCCAATGGAATTGTCTCTTGAGCAACGGTTGCAGAAGTAGATGCAGTTGTGTCTTGTTGACTTTGTTCGGGTGCATCAACAATATTGATGGCGAAAGGCTTTGACATAACTTGATTGTTTCCATAGTAATATTCATCAAACATTGGATCATATAAATCATCCAACTCACTTATTTTCGTCTTATCCGTCGAGTCTGCTGTAGGAATTTGCTTGACATTCTTGCTCGGGACGTGCACTGTTTTGTGTAGGTGCCATTGTTGGACATTGAGGTGCGGGACTTGAGCTGTTGTTACCAAGTACCATTTGTGGCAATTCATCAAGTTTCACATGAATTGTTTTGAGAATAATCCTTGTTCTCTTATTTTAAACTCGATATCCTTTCGACAATGTAGCATACACCACAAAAATACATGCATCACCTTTTTCTTTCATCTTGTCGAGATTCTTACCGTCTTTAAGAATGTAGCATAAAGATCCAAATACGTGAAAGAATTTAACAGTAGGTTTCCTGCCATTGATGATGTGGTAAGGTGTCTTTTCATGTCTAGGGATGAAGATAGAATGATTTTGAGTATAACATGCAGTTGCAATTGCTTCAGCCCAGAAGAATAGTGGTAATTTTGAAGCAAAAAGCATTGTTCGAGTTGTCTCAACCAAAGTATGGTTTCGTCTTTCGACAAATCCGTTTTGTTCAGGAGTTCGAGCAATTGAAGTTTGGTGTTCAATTCCTTCTTCTTGAAAGTAGGCTTGCAGAGTGTTGTTCAAAAATTCAGTACCCCTAGCCGTTCTTACCGTTAAGACTTGAGCTTGAAGATTGCGTTGTATCATCTTGAGAAAGTTTTTGAGAACCTCTGGTGTTTCATCTTTGGACCTTAAGAAGTAAGTCTTTCTATATCTGGAGTAATCATGAACAATCACGAGAATATATTTTTTCCCATTAATACTCTCTACACTCATGGGGACACATAAATCCATGTATTGAAGTTCCAAACGTCCTTTTGAGCTTGGGGTAGTCTTGGTTTTGAAAGACTTTCATTTTGCTTTCCCCAACTCACAAGAAGAACAAATATGGTCTTTGACGAATTTTAACTTAGGAAGACCGGTCAAAATATCATTCTTCGAAAGCAAGTTGATGGTGTCAAAGTTGAGATGTGACAATCGTTGAGACTATAACCATGCTTGAGATGATGAAGCTTTAGTCATTAAGCAAATTGGATTTGTAGAAGATGTGTATTGAAGAGTTACTGTGTAGAGATCAGAACCACGAGAACCTGTGAGAAGGTCATTCCCATTGTAGTCTCTAACATAGCAAGTAGTTTTCTGAAAATCCACTTCCAAATCCGCATCACAAAATTGGCCAACCGAGAATAAATTATGATTCAGTCCCTCGATGTAATAAACCCGTTTGATAGTGATATTCCCTTGAACCAAATCGCCATATCCAAGTATCGGTGCAAACTGATCATTTCCAAACCGCACCGTGCCTAGAAACTTCTCCATGAAGTTATTGAGAAGATTGAGATTGCCCGTCATGTGCTTTGTGCACCCGGAGTCCATTATTAATAGAATGATTTCGACGAGCTGCATAAGAATTAGAAGACAATGTAGAGTTTGACAAATGGGACCCTTGATAGAAGTGGGTTCCAAAATATTAGTAGGCCTAGATGCAAATCCTAAAGGCAAGCTAACATTCATAGACCCAATTACAATAGTGGTTATCTTAGGTACCCATTTGTATCTGGGTGATGTGAATCTCGAGTACCCCTATTTACATGTCCTAATCATGTTCTCATAAAGCTTCTTTAACCTATTTTGTTTACGTAAAGTAGTGGATTCTGACGCACTTAGTTTCTTAAGTGGTTGAGTAGTGGATTGGTTCAAAGTTCTTGTGGGTTTTCTGGTATTAGTGGGCACATGAATATGCTTCCTAGTTCTAGCATTCACGCCATTATGATTAAAAGCACAAGCATCATGACTGAAAGTACGAACACATTTTCCACATTTAACACAAGCAAATTCAACATTTGAAGTCTTAACATTCAAACTGTCATTAAATGCAGTTATAGACGTTTTATTCTTAGAAAACTTAAAATTCCTACAGTGGTCTTCTACTTCCATCTTATTCCCTTGACCATTGTTAGGCATGACCTTATCTTGCATTCTAGTGCTCTTAAGCTGTGGTCCGCTAACGCTAGTAGTAGGAATTACTCCTGTAGAAGAAGACACACGTTGATTAGTTTTCCTAATATTTTGAGGTAACTGCGATGTTCCAGTTTGAGTGGGCCTAGTGTACATCTTATACATTCCAGGTGCTATCACATTTGTGCTGTTATCATTTCCTAGCTTAGGCAAAGTCTGTGGGGGGTTTTCCCAAAACAGATGATTTAGGACATTTAACCGCATTCGGTTGACGAACAACAGATGTTTTACCCAAATTAGATTTTCCTTTCATTTTCTCAATGAGTTTTTGTAACTCACTGATGGCTATGTCCCTTTCTTGTAGCTGAGCTTTCAAATCATTTATTTTGAAACTTTTTCCATTCAATTGACGAAACGAAGAAGCTGCAAGTTCTTGACACTTTTTATGATTATGAGATTTATCACTAGTTTTAAGTTCAAGAGAAATGGAGTGTTTCTCAAGTTGGGAAAACTTTTTGAAAGCTTGTCATATGACTGAATTTGTTTCGAAAGCTCAACTTCAAGATTTTTACATTTAGCGTTCATTTCTGACACTAGACATGCTACATGACAATATTGATCAAGATAGGTATACACACCAAGTATAGCATTCATATGGTCAGCATAATAGTATTCCTTAGAAAGTCGATCAATTTCGTTCTTTAAAGTTGGTGTTCTTGTGTCTTTAATTTAGTTTGAAGAAAATCAACTTCATCTTCAAGAGAGTGAACATATCTTAAATCAATTATCATTTCCTCAGTGAGAGCATTATAAAACATTTCCATATTATTTGAAAGATCATCAATGGTTGTAACAATACATTGTTGAATGACGACTTCTACTTGTGGGTTAGGTTTAATATTCTAAACGGTATCTCTATAAACTTTTTCATAATCGACGACACCTTTGTATAGATTTAAAACCCCTTGTTTTATAAACACAATTTGCTGAACACTTTTACTTTTCTCATCCCATTTACGTTTTTCATCCGAAATTTGTTTTTCTAACAAAATTGATTGCTTTTTGAAACCCCTTTTTAAAGAAACTTTCTTTTCCGTTTCATGACTCATTGGTGGAACATTTGTAAAAAACTCTTGTTCTTTTGAAAGTTCTTTTTGAGGAATAAACTTTATATGATGATTAGAAACAGAAAGGTTTATCAAATCACTTATGTTGGATCGACTTTCTTCGTGATGACGAGTGATTTCGTCGTAGTCAGGGGAATGCATAAGGGCAAGATTATCAATATAACAACCGATGCCATAAAAATCAGGCTTGATACATTGAATTTTCTTGAGATACTCAGACTTAACAAAACTCGTTTTCATATTTCTATTGAGCATGTTCATAGTTTGAATAGACTGACCCGTTTTGTAATCAATGTTGTTTAACGTTTCGATTCTCTTTTCCAAAGAAAGAACTTTTTCAATATCCTTTTCTTCACGAGTTTTATAAAGCTCAGTTTTTTCTTTGTTAACTGACTCTAATTTAGAAATCTGGAGTTTATGTCAGAAGTTGTTCTTCAAGTTTCGATATCTTTTGTTTTGACATATGAATTTCATGTGTTAATTCAGAACAATATTGTTCGTTGAGCACCTTACATTCATATACCAAACCATTAGCTATAGCAACTCGTCAATCACCTTCTTTTACATAATCACACTCTTTAAGCATGTCTATCTTCTTGGCTAAAGATGTGTTTGCTTGCTTCAAACGTTTATTAGCCTCTTTGTTTTCATTAATTTCATGTTTCAAAGTTTCAATAATAGACGCAAGCAAATTACGGTCCTCATCCGATTCAGTATCCTGACCAGCATTACCGTCATCATTACACATATGTTGTGAATCCGTAGAGATATTGCTATCCTCCGTTTCCATTACATATGTGTCATTGATGCTTTCGGGTTGCTCAGGATGTCGTCGTTCATTAGCAAACACATTATAGTTATCGTATGATGGTACCTTTTCAATTGGCTCAGTATCAAAGATAGGTCTAGAATTGTCAACAGTCTCTGGAATCACTTCTTGATCAATTTGCCATGTACACATAATGTGCCTCCAACTCTTGATCATCGGCTTCATCATTAGTGTCGTCACGCCAATCAACTTCATCTGCTGTGAGCGGAATCCCTGCTTCTTCTTTCTTAGACATCAACATATTTTCCTTGTGATATGCATAATCCTTAACCCGTTTTGGCTTCTTGCATTCTCTATCCATGTGCCCAAATCCCTTGCAAATGAAGCATTGAATCCCAGTCTTCTGCACAACCAGAGTGCCTACAGTATCTCTAGCCCTAACTTGATCTGGCATCCTCTGATTATCATACCTAACATCACGATCATACCTTGGTGCATTATCAACTTCTTTGTATCTTACATTGGATGATGATCTGAGGTTGTTGTTGGTAGGTTTGTATTTCTTCTTGTAGGTTACAGTGAGTAAAGACATGAGTTCCTCAATCTTCTTGTCCCTTGAAGTTTGTTCATCGTCGCTGTCTCTATCTGACTCGGTGTCATACTTTGGAGGTGGAGTAGGTACAATTGCTTTTGCTTTGTTTCTAGCAGTAGCTAGAGGTGTAGATGAGCTTGATGACCTTGAGGAATGAGAAGGTGCTTGTTGACGGTGAACGTTGAAGCAGCAGCCACAAAAGCAATAGAGTTAGCAAACCGTTCTGCCTATTCAGCTAAGTTTATTCACTTCATTATGATGTTTTTTCAAGATATCATAAAGTTTGTGATAAGAGATAGTCTTGATATCTTCCCTTTATTTAACCAAAGTCACAAACCTTTGACATTTCGGTTTGAGTTGAAGTAAAAACTGAACATTGGCATGATGATTGGTGTGAGGTCTCAAGTTCAATTACCATTAGGTGCAAACAACCTTGAAGTGGCCACGCCAACCTCCTGAAAAGGGAGGGATTTACCTGGTTTGAGTCTGTGTGGCGGTGGGCTCAAACCCCGTGGATTAGTCGGCCAATGAGTCGGAAATAACGGTTACTAAAAAAAAGAACATTGGCATGATGATTGGAGATGGTGCACTGATATCTGAAAAGCTCATTCATCATTTTGTAGAATCTCGAGTACTATGAGTCAATGGATTCACCATCTTTGGATGTGAATTTTCCGAACTCCCAAAGTAGATTAGTCTCGAGATCTTGAACATTGATTGACTCACCTTGCTTCAATCGATGAATTGCATTCCATATTTCCATAGCATTAGGACATGCATCAACCGTGGAATAGATATTGATTTAATGGGTTTTGTGTGTGTAGTTCGTTCTTGGTATCAATTCTAATTGATCACGGTTTATGGTGGACTTATCGGTTTTGGTCACTAAAAGGGGGAGCTTTTGATTATCTATTTTAAATTAAATGACAAGTTAACAAAACTAAGATTAAACGAAATAACAAGATAATAAAAGTAATTAAAAATAACTTTGAAAACGAAATAAGATAAGGCAATTTGAAATTAAACTTAACAATAAGTAGCGGGAAAGAAACAAACTTTTAAAAACAACAAAGTAAAATAAAATAAAAACTGAAACAATCGCAACGATGATCGCAACACGGATCGCACCAAGTGATCGCAGCCTACGATCGTAACAATCGATCGAGGCCTAGATCGCAAGATTGGATAGCTGTACCCTGATCGCAACCAACGATCCTAACCACGATCGCATTATGGGATCGCAGCCAGTGATCGTACCCACGGATCGTAACACACAATCGTATCCCACGATCGCACCCTTCGATCGCACTAGGGATCGCAACGAGCTATCGTAGCCCACGATCGCAACGGACGATCGTGACTTTGATCGCAACAAGTTGGATCGCAACCTGGATCACAACAACGATCGCAACTTGGATCGTGGTTGTGGATCGCAGTTTGGATCACAATCAATGATCGAAGTTTCTGATCGCAAGTAGAAACCCTAGAGTTTATGTGATCACGAAACTCGATCGTAACAAGTAAAACCCTTAGAACTGATACGATGGAATATCAAAGGTAAATAAGCAAAACCAAATAAGCACTTTTTCAAATAAGCATTTACCGAAACTTAACCAATTCTAAATAAGCACGAATTTAAAAACATTTAAAACACTAAATAAGCAAGATTTTTTAAAGTAAACTTTAGAAAGATTAAATTTTTAAAGACACTTGAACGAAAATAAGCTAAACACAAAATAAGCTAAAATTACAAAAAGCTAAGACCATGAATCGCATGAAATTGATAGGAACAAAAAGATAGACTTTTTGATCAAACAAGCATCAAGATGAAATAAGATACATACTTGATCCGAATCAAAATCAAAATCAAAAACAAGAAAGGTAGAATAAGATAGATGACGAAAAGCTTGAACTTGAACTTGTAGATTAAGGATTCAAATACAAGATTAAATGAAAAGCTTAAAACTTGAAAGAAAAATGGAAGAAATCTAGAGAGAGAAAGTAGAATCACCTACTTCTCTCTAAAGATACGAAAACTAAAAAATAAAATGACTAACTAACTAACACCCCCCCCCCCCCTAATGAAAGAGTAGGAGGGTATATATAGGAGAAGGGAGGTGTGGTGTGTTGCTTCCCTCTCTCTTTCTTTTGTATTCTCGACTTTTTTTAGATAACTCGTCTTTCACGACTTTGTCTCGAGATTAGTCGAATGATAAAATGAACTTGACTTCTAATTTTCTTCTTTTAGTTGACTTGGTTCTTCGACTTCGTCAAACTTCCGTCTTTAGACTTTTTCTTCGATAAATCTTCAGAATAGGCCTTTGACTTCCGTTCTTTTCGCACTTTTGATCTTTTGACTTCGTCTTTTGTCTTTTTCTTCGATAAAAGCCCGTGAAAGCCCGCGTTTTTTTCCTTTTTCATATTTTTGTCCTGAAACATAATAAAAACAAAAACCACGCATAATTCCGACTTTTACGACATAAAATACACGTTTTGGTCTTGTTTTTATTATAATTAAGTGATAAAAAGATAAGTGTTTTCACACTTATTAAATCCCCTACACTTGACCATTGCAATGCCCTCATGCAATGCATTAATTTCAAAGCATAGTTTACATTTTTCATCCTAATTAACCCACCTTGGCCTTTATTAAATACTAGACACTTAAGAAAACTAAATAAAAATAGAAAAGTACAAAATACTTGAAGGAAGAATAAGTAAAGAGATCGAAGACTTACATTAGGGTTTTGGTTGTCATGAATGTTTATCAGCCTCAAGTTTCACGTTCCTCACACCAAGCTTATAAATGAGATCATTGTTATTATAAGTTAGTAAGCTAACACTCACTCATGTGATTCAATTATTTGCTTAGACTCCCTTATTCCTAGTGTATCTATTATATTTTCTTATTGTCTTGAATGATCACGAGGATACATTATTGACTTATTTCGATAGTTTATTTAGGCTGAAGGGCGATTTAATCCATAGTTAGCTAAAGGACAAAATCTATTAAAACTGATTCTCGGGAACTCATAAAGTTCATATCTTGGCATACTCGTTTCGCTATTTGAGACCTTTCTCGGACAGATATTTGGCAGTGACTTTATACTTTGAATCCTGAGAGACGTTCTTGAAATAATGCTCTTCTCTTCATAATAGGAATTTTTTTACTTGAAGTTTTTGAGAGATTCTTCATACTTGGACCACGACTTCTTCATTTTTCTCCAATCTTTATTTTGGATTTGGATATACAACGATCCGCCTCCTTTTAGGACTTGGATATATTTATCCTCATACCTTGCTAGGGTCTTTTCGGATAGACTTCTCCATGATGTTTAGGGGAGTATTTGCTTTTTGTCGTGTGTCTCAATCCTTCATATTGATTTTTGATAAATGATTCTTCACATCACTTTGGATTTTTAGCAACAAAATGTATCCCTCATGCCTTGTTAGGGCCTTTTCGGACTCCCCAATCTTCGCATCTCGCTTCAATAAGTTATGCCTTGGCTATGAACTATAATTAATACCGAGCAACTTTTAAACGATCTTGTGCTAGAAGCTAAGTAACTTTTCAAATCGTACAACCTTACTTATTCATATTATATTATTAACAAGCGATGGGAGAAAAATCTCATAATTAACTCACATAAATTCATGAAAGAATACCAAACTTATAATTGACTCTATCATCTCTCGTTCTCCACAATTTAAAATCTCAAGGAATGAGATTCGTGGATGCTTAGCCTATTAAATCAAAGTTTTGGGTTTTCAAGTCATCTATAGGATCTTGCATCTTCTTAGACTTTTTCAAGTTTAGAATTTGCATTTTAAAGTTCCCTTGATAAACGACTTTCTAGGATCAATTATAGGAACTTGCGAAAAGTTCTTGTTCTTAACCCGTAAGAGTTAAGACTTTCGCGTTTTAAAGTTCCCTATATAAAAGCCTAGCAAAAATTGACTTAAACACGTTAAGGATACTAGCTAGAGTAAACTTAGATAAGTAAACTCGGGTTGAGTCAAAAGACTCATGACGGGCCTAATATATCAAAGATATTTAAACTTATTTAAACCATTTTATTTAACTTTATTTTTCTTTTGACTTTATTTTTGAAATGAAATATATACATACGATGCGATAACAAAAGGAAAGAACATAAAAGAGAATAAATGAAAAATACTACTAGGCCAAAATAGATCAAAAATTTTGAAAAAATGTTGAAAAATTAAATTTTCCGGTTAAAATGAGGACAAATTAATGGAAAAGCCCACTTAACTATGATAGAAGTCCCCCTACACTTGATATAAACATTGTCCTCAATGTTTAAGCATGTGGAAGTAAACTCCCCTACACTTAGTGTTGGGAATAAATTAAGGCCAGATCACTTGAGCGCTGACAAGAACAAAACAAGCGTTGACAGGAACAAAGCAAGCGCTGACAGCTCAAGCGTTGACAAGTTAAAGTCAAGCGTTGACACATTGAAGACAAGCACTGATGGAAGATATAATCTACACCTTTATTATATTCTAGAATACTTCTAGTAAGGATAGAAACGACAATGTATTTTCTATGTTTATCTTTACCTAGAATAGTTGATACGTAGCTTATTATACAAGGCTTCTTAGTCTATAAAAGAAGGCCTTTAGGTTAATGTTCAATATCAAGTTTTACATAAGTTTTCGTTCATAAACATCTTTCATTGTAAGCAAGTTCGACATTAATAATCAAAGTGAAAGTTTGTTTATATCTTGTGTGTTCTTGTTTAAGTGTTAAATTCCGCATAACACTTAGATTCACAAAGCATATACAAAGGTTTCTCTACGTGCTATACTTGATCTAATCTCGTATACACAAAGCTAATCGATCTAAGTTTAGGATCAACAAGTGGTATCAGAGCTTGTTGAGGAACTTTTGATCTTTGAAGAACACCAGAACCATACACGAACACCAAAACCCTAATTTTCTCAGAAACCCTAAAAACAACAAAACCCTAACAACATCATGTCTGAAGCAATAACCACCTCCTCTTCACCCTTACCAAACATCAGGATTCCCATGCTTGATGCAACCAACTTTGACTTATGGAAGTTCAACTTTGAACAATATCTGGGGATCTATGACTACACACTCTGGGAGATTATTGAATATGGAAACTCATTCAATAAGGCTCAAAAGATTCTTGATGCCATTACTCAAAGATCAGCTGTTGAAGGATGCCCTGATGAGGATAAGAAAGAAAAACCAGGAGATGGTAGAGCTGTAGGTGCTGAAGATATTGCAAAGAAAAGGGTTGACATGAAAGCCCTAAATATTCTGAAAGTCTCTTTGGGACAAGAAAACCAGCACAAATATAGAGGCTATGAATCTGCTAAAGATCTTTGAGAAGCACTTGAAGTTGCATATGGTGGCAATGCAGACACTAAGGAAGAAAAGAAAAAACAACTTCTGCATGACTATGCTGTCTTCAAAGCTCAACCCAATGAGAAACTGAGTAGTGTGAGAAGCAGATTGCTTGACATCACAAGCAAATTGTCCTTCATGGGGACACAAGTTGGTGATGTTGACACCAATGCTACCTTTCTTAAAAGTCTTGGTGAGGCATGGAAGATTGAGGCAAGATCTATTCTTGCCAATAATACTTACAAGAGCTCCTCGTTTGATGACATCTACAACAAACTAAGACTATTGGAAGATGAAACTCTTTCAGAACATGGAAGCAAATCTAGCACCAGCAACATGGCCTTCTTCTCTCATAGTGAAGGTCAATTCAATCAGAAGGACTCTTTTATGCATCCAGTTACTGGATCATCATTTGTCAGCGCTGGAACAAGTCCTGTCAACGTCTCCTTTTCAGACGCTGACACATTCATGAATGACTCCCCAAGAGTTAAACCTGTTGGTTTGGATTTGGATACTGTGTGTGCTTACATTGCTTCTTTGCCCAATGGTTCAGTGATTACATATGAGGACCTTGAGCAGATAAGTGATGAGCACTTGGAAGAGATGGACATCAAGTGGAACATGGCTCTTGCTAGTATAAGAGCAAATAGGTGGAATAGAAGGTTCAAGAAGAAGATGACCTTCAATGCTAAAGACACAGCTGGATTTGATAAATCCAAAGTTGAATGCTACAACTGTCATCGTATGGGGCACTTCATGAGGGAATGCAGATCTCCTAGAAGATCTGATGCTGGTAAACCCTCAAGTCAGATTGTTAAAGCTCAGGATTCCAAAGCTATGGTAGCAGTTCAAGGAATTGATGGTACAGGATGGGATTGGAGCTATCTGTCTAAGAATGCTGAAGAGGACAAAGCTTTGGTTGCTGATATTGAAGAAGAAGAGCATGTTGAATATGCTCTCATGGCACACTCCTCCTCTTCATCTGATAATGAGGTATATGATGATGCTTTTTGTAGCAAAGGTTGTAGGTTAAACACTGATAGACTTAACAAAGAGGTGTTAAAACTAAAAGATGATATGAGCACTGAAAGGTGTAAATTGTCCAATTACCAACTAGCTCTTACTGAAACTGAGAAAACCGTTTCTGAATACAAGAAAATGGAATTTGACTTAAAAGATAAGATAAATATCTTAAAACATGAGCTAGAGGGTAGTATGGATATTAGAAATATCATGACAAAGGTCAATAGAGACCTACAGGCTAAGTTAGATGAGGCCATTAAGAATAAAGATAATGTTGACCTCAAGATTCAAAGATTTGATAGAGCCACCCAAACCCTAGGAGACTGTGTAGCTAAACAAAGGGATCCTAAGGACATGACTGGGATTGAGATGAATGATTACTCTCTGGTTCCACCACCAGCTGGTGACTTCTATGGTGTCCTTAGAAAGGATTTGTCTTGGACTGGTATACCAGAATGCCAAGTAGAGGAATTCATTCCTCCACCAAGAGTTGTCACTCCAGTGGAAGAGTATCAACAAAAACTGACTGACCTAAATGAGTGGAAGAAAGCTAACCCTACTTTATTTGTTAATGGAGGTTTGCTATGTGAAAGTCCCAGTGAATCACCACCCATTAAGGTTACTCATCCAATCACTGGTAAAGTTGTTGACCTAGGCTCAAACACTGTTAGAAGACCTACCATTAAATATGCAGAGATGTATAGGAATAATAGGTCACCCAAGAGCCAAGTTAGCAATCATGGAACAGGTTTCTTCTCTTCTAGACCTAAGAGTGTGTCTAAGAAAGCCTGTTACACTTGTGGCAGCTTTTCACATTTGGCATACAAGTGTGTCAACGCTCCCAAAGCCAGCGCTGATAGGAACAATTTCAACGCTGATAGGAAGAAAGTCAACGTTGTTAGGAAGTCAAACGTTGTCAGACCCAAACCTTGTGTGCAGCAAAGTCCACAAGTGATTAGACCTGCCCCATTCTTTTCTAGAAGGTCTAACACTCATGGACAAAGACCTTTTCAAAAGACAAACACCTGGTCAAATAGGCAATGGGTTCCTGTAGCAAACCCTAGGTTCAACGCTGACAAGGGTAATTTCAGCGTTGACAGGACTAAATCCAACGCTGACAGAAACGTGACCAGACCTAAATATTTGCAGCCACAAGGTAAGAGGTCTAAAGCTTCTTCAAGCTTAACATGGAGACCCAAGAAAGATCAAAACCCTAATGATAATGGGATTTCAATGACTTGCAATAGATTCAATTACATTTCAAAGGTCATTACAAAACCTATTGGGGTTAACTGGGTATTTCATCCTAAAAAGGATGAGAATAGGGTTGTTGTGAGAACTAAGTCTGTTCTTATTGAACAACCAGATGAATCCAAGTCTTCTGAGACTTGGGTTCCCAAAGAAAACTAATTTGTTTTCTTTATGTGCAGGGCATTCAAAGACAGATCAATGATTATGGATGATGGTTGGAATGTTTCATTCCTATCTTGACATAAATTTTTTATGTTCATGCATGATTTTAGCAAACTTTTTGTATCATCGTTTAAGGGGAGGTTTTAGGAACCTTTAGGATGTTTGGGTATCCATATGATACTCTTATCACAATTCTAGATTGTGTCCACAGGTGAGTATGGGTTAGTTTTACTAAACCATGAGGCACTGTAGCATGCATAGTATATCAACTTTGCATGCTGCCAAGACATTTTTGGCCTAGAATTGGTTGTGGTCTGTTGGGAGACTTGGGAATGATTTTGATATGGGATTTACCTGGGAGTAACAAGGATTTTATAAGGTAACTTTGTTGTTAAGAGTTTTGGTTAGCAAGGGACACTAGAGGACTGTTATGTCTATCTTGCTTATGAAAGTGTGCATAACTGGACAGTGCTTGCCGCCCTATAATAATTATCAGCTTTTGGTTATCTTCTCTAGGATAAATTACTTGTTAAGGTCATTTTTCACTTTTTAAAACAATTTTATTTTTGGACGCTGACAAGATTTTTCCAAGCGTTGTTGTGACCAAATTGGACGCTGACATGGCTTTAGGCGAACGTTGACAAGATTATAGCCGTTGGGCGTTGATAGGTTATTTTTGACCGTTGACACTCAATGGGACCTACCCAGTTGTTACTTTTTGACATATTTTCAAGCCATAATTTTAGGATTTGTTACTTTCATTTAATGCATGAGATAACTTATAACTTTTTCAATATTTTCATGATTAGTTTTTGAAAATCTTTGCCTATTTTTGGGCCAATCACATGCATTCTTTCTCTCCTATAAATTTGGCTCCTATTTTAAACAGGGTATCTATAATTCTTGTCTAACACTTTTCTCTTATCAACTTCATCTTCTACACTTCAAATTAACAGCCTTCATCAATGGCACCAAAGTTTAACTCAGCAGAATTGGAATTGGGGTTCAAGTCTCAACACAACATGATTGCTTATCTTGTTGCTGATAATGATTTGTTTCCTCAATACACACAAATGGTGACGTATTTGAACGCATCCCCACTAAGGTATGCTCTTTCTCATGCTCTACTCATTCAAGTCACACACATTAAGCAGTTTTGGAACACTGTTAGTTCCTCAATAGTTAATAGAGTGAACACATTAACTTCTATAGTTCATGGGAGGTCTTGGGTGGTTACTGAGGCCTTGGTACGCCAGGCCTTGCATCTTGATGATGCTGATGGTGTAGCCATCCTTCCCATAAATGAAATAGAACAAGGGCTTAGGGCTTTGGGATATCCTTTTCCTGATGAAGGTACTCTTAATAAGTATCATAAGCAGGAATTTCCCCCAGCCTAGAAGTACCTCATCCACATCCTCCTTCAATGTTTGAGTCCCAAATGTACTGCACACAATGAGATCAATAGATCCATTGCCAGTGCTATTGTGTGCATTGCAACAGGGCAAAAATATAACTATTCTAAAATGATTTTTGAAGGGATGTGTAAAAACAAGGGGACAAAAATGACTTTAGCTAATCCCCGTTTTCTGCAAATGATTTTTGATGATCAAGGTTACTGCTCAAGGGATCACAATGATTTTTATAAGATCCCTGAGCAAAAGAAAGCTATTTTTACGAAGATAAATTCACCACCCCATAGAGACTTACCTTTAACCCCAGCCATGCTTGCTGTTATTGCAGCAGCACAACCCCAACCAGACCCCCAACCTCAAATTGACCCTCAACCACAACTTGAACCCATTCCTGAACCTTTACCCTCACCTGAACAAATGCAAATTGACCAAGAACCCTTTGACGCTGACACATCAAATGTTGGCGTTGATGTGCCTATTTCCAACGCTGACACACAACCTTCACAATCCCAAACACCCCTTAACCAACCCACATCTACCCATTCTTCCACACCATCTTCAACACCACCTGAATATAGGTTGATGAAACGCCAACGGACTACTGGAGTGTTCTCCTCTGGTGGTCCTAGCCATGCAGCAGAGAGAACCACCACCACAAGTGTGGCTGGTGACTTGGATGAGGCTGGGACTATTGGTTCTAGCTTAGATGCTGGCCAAGGCAGTCCCACTATAATTAAGTCCTCATCCATGCCCAATGAATCTGACTTGGGAGGTCAAATTCCCATTTCAGAAGAGGGCAGACTGGAACCAATGACTCTTTTGGAATTGACGGCAGTCTGCATTAGCTTGCAAAAGCAAAATGCAGATTTAGTACAAATTGTCAGCTCTCAAGGCCTTGAACTCAAGCAATTGAGGGAGAGGATTGTTGTTTTGGAGAGTGATCATGCTAGGAGGGGTATGGAGGAGTCTTCCAAAGGGGAGGAAGATCAAAGAAATCTGAGTGATAAGGGTAACCAAGATGGTCAATCAATGGATGTTGCTGAAGCCCTTACAACTTTGAAGGAACAAACAGGTTTTGATACGTCCTTAATCTCTCCAACCAACCTAAATTTATCATTTACAGCTATGTTGAGAGAGGTTACACAAGGCGTTGAGGGAAAATATTTGAGCATTGACAAGACAAATTTGGACGCTGATAGAAGTATTTTGGGCGCTGACAGGATAAATTTGGGCGTTGACAGACCTGCACATGAAGGTGATGTATTCCAGTCATCATCTATCATCAAGGAAGTTTCTACTCAGGTATTACCATCTACCTTACCAACCATTGCACCATCAGATAAGGGTAAGGGTAAATTGGTAGAAGAAATTGTTCCAAAGGATGCAGCCCAAGTTGAATTTGATAGAAGATTGGCTGAACAAATGATGGAACAAGGTGAAAAGGAAAAGTCACCATTTGTTGTGACTTTTGAAGAAGAAAGTGTTGGAGCTAGCTCAGACTCAAGTGTGATGATTATAGAACCAGAAAGGCTTGAGTATGGTGATGAGCTTGCTACGGAAAAGTTGAGAGACTTAAAATTGCAGGTTGACTTTGACATGCCAGAGGTGGTTCAAATGTACAATTCTTGGGAAGAAAGCTGCATGGATAATCCAGACTTGACCATTTCAGATCAAATATGGGGTTTGGAGCTTCTTCTTAGAGTTCAGAAGGATTGTAAGGTGATTTTGAAGCACAAGGCAAGCAATATTCTCTCAGAATTGAAAAGGGATAGAAGAGAGCTCTACTTTATGTTGCTCAGATGTCATGGAGTTGGATGGACACATCAGAAGTTGAAGGCTTTGACATTTGATGAGTTAGAACATAGGGCTTATCCTATTTGGGTGAGAGTGCAGGAAGCAAACACTCTCAGACTTCTTTCAGATGAAAGAAAGGAGCAACTTGCAGAAGAAATGGAAATCAAGAAAGCTATGATGATTCCCAGACCAGTGAAGAAGGGATTTAAACTTAAGTTTCCAAAAGATATGGATCCACTATATCCAAGTGAAGCAGTTATAAGAAAGAGCCTCAAGCTCTCCCCATTAGAAGCTTCAGATATGGTGCAAGTGTTACCATTAGATTCCAGGAATCCAATTGTGAGTTATGATGAGGATGAATGTGGATTCTGGAAAATTGGTATATTTGGCAAGGAGGTACACACTTTTACCACTCTCATATCTTTATTTACAAGTTGTGATAGAGAAGACTTGGTGGACCTTTGGAGGTTACTAGAGACCAAGTATGAGGCTGAAGCACCAACTTCAGCTAATGGAATAAAACTTTGGACCACATTCAAAAGAATGTGTGGGACAAAAGAGGAAGATCCTGAAATATGGAAGGATCTTGAAGATGACCTCAGTGGTCTTCAATGGAGGTTATATTCAGATGCTGGTGTATACCATTTGAGTTCTACAAAGTTTGCTGAGTATTTACTTGTGGATGCTCAGTATTTCATATCCAAGGCTGTTTTGGAAAAGATGAAGGACACTCAGCTGGAGATAGATTATTCAAGTGACGTGGCAAAGGATTTGATCAGATTTATTCATTATCAATATGAGAAGATTTGTCAGACTCCTCCAAGTTCTTAATTCTTATTCAGAAACTTGATCATAAGAGTGGATATCAAGTTTAGGGGAGGATTGTTGGGAATAAATTAAGGCCAGATCACTTGAGCGCTGACAAGAACAAAACAAGCGTTGACAGGAACAAAGCAAGCGCTGACAGCTCAAGCGTTGACAAGTTAAAGTCAAGCGTTGACACATTGAAGACAAGCACTGATGGAAGATATAATCTACACGTTTATTATATTCTAGAATACTTCTAGTAAGGATAGAAACGACAATGTATTTTCTATGTTTATCTTTACCTAGAATAGTTGATACGTAGCTTATTGTACAAGGCTTCTTAGTCTATAAAAGAAGGCCTTTAGGTTAATGTTCAATATCAAGTTTTACATAAGTTTTCGTTCATAAACATCTTTCATTGTAAGCAAGTTCGACATTGATAATCAAAGTGAAAGTTTGTTTATATCTTGTGTGTTCTTGTTTAAGTGTTAAATTCCGCATAACACTTAGATTCACAAAGCATATACAAAGGTTTCTCTACGTGCTATACTTGATCTAATCTCGTATACACAAAGCTAATCGATCTAAGTTTGGGATCAACACTTAGGACATTCTGCACTTTGTTTAAATCTTGCTAAGGAAGAGACAACTATAGTGATATCAATGTCAACATATAAGATATGAAATATGGAATCACAAAAGTTAAGGATAGAACCGGGAAGACGGGAACACGGGACCACGGGTCGTCAAATGTCATCAAAAGTGCTCTTTGAAAGCTTTAATCCCTACACATCATAAGAAACAAGATACAAACACCTATGTAGCTCCCCCTACACTTATTATGAAAACGAGTAAAAAGGATAGATCATCGGGTTGCCTCTCGAGAAGCGCTTGTTTTTGTTAACCGAGTCACGAGCCTGACTCGACCCAGAACTAATTCAAGGGAAACGTGGCGAGGGATGGAATCATCTCATGAGAGATGTCCTCACCAAAGTACAACTTAACACGCTGGCCATTCACCTTAAAGTTTGGCCCATTTGGTTGCGATAACTCAATGGTGCCATAAGGAAAGACTTTGTCAACGGTGAATGGACCGGACCAACGGCTCTTAAGCTTGCCCGAAAAGATTTTCAACCAAGAGTTAAAGAGTAAAACTTGATCACCAATTTTGAACTCTCGGTTTTTGATCTTAGAATCATGAATGAGCTTAGTTTTCTCCTTGTAGATCAATGAATTCTCATAAGCCTCATTTTTAAGTTCAGTAAGTTCATTGAGTTGGATTTTCCTAAGATAACCGACTTTGTTGATATTAAAATTAGCCCATTTCAAGGCCCAATAAGCCTTATGCTCCAACTCAATGGGGAGGTGGCATGACTTTCCGTACACAAGACGATATGGAGTACAACCAATAGGTGTCTTATATGCGGTACAGAAAGCCCACAAAGCATCATCTAACTTATCGGCCCATAAGGCACGATGCTCTCCCACGGTACGCTCTAAGATTCTATTAAGTCCACGGTTAGAAATCTCGGCTTGACCATTAGTTTGTGGATGATATGCGGTGGAAAGTCGGTGATTGATACCAAACTTAGCCATGACTCGAGCAAATTGATCATTGCAAAAATGAGTCCCGCGATCACTAATGATAGCACGAGGAACACCAAATCGAGCAAATAATTGTTTCAGAAAGTTCACAACCACCCTCGCATCGTTCGTAGGTAAAGCCTTTTCTTCAACCCATTTATATACGTGTTCAACGGCTATGAGGATGTATTTGTTCCCTTTAGATGATGGAAATGGCCCCATAAAGTCGATGCCCCACACGTCAAAGATTTCACATTCTTGGATGAAATTTTGAGGCATCTCATCTTTATGTGTGATCTTGCCTTGTCTTTGGCAAGCATCACAATGCTTAACCATTTCATGAGCGTCATGATAAATGGTGGGCCAACAAAATCTTGAGTCGAAAACTTTCTTCGCAACATAGTTAGGACCAAAGTGACCACCGGTGGGTCCTTTGTGTCAAGCTTCTAGGATTAGTAAAGCTGCCAACCCATCAACACACCTACGAATGATAAGATCCGCACATTGCTTGAAAAGGTAAGGGTCGTCCCAATAATAGTTCTTAATGTCCTTGAAGAACTTTTTCTTTTGTTGGGACGTTAACCCTTCCATAAGAACACCAACCGCTAAATAGTTTGCAATGTCCGCAAACCATGGGGTATCGTCAAGATTGGAGTTAATAGACACTAAGGCCTCAAGGGGAAAAGATTCATTAATCTCTTGATTTGGAAGTTCCCCTTGATAAGGATCCTCGAGTCTACTAAGATGATCCGCGACTAGGTTTTCTGCTCCCCTTTTATCACGAATTTTGATTTTAAATTCTTGTAGGATCAAAACCCGACGAAGGAGTCTCGATTTAGCATCTTGCTTGGTCAACAAGTATTTCAAGGCGGAATGGTCGGTGTAAACGATGGTGGTGGAAAGCACAAGATAGGGGCGGAATTTCTCAAAAGCATACACTACAGCTAAAAGCTCTTTTTCGGTAGTGGTATAATGCAATTGAGCCCCCGTCATTGTCTTGCTAGCATAATAGATTGGTTGGAAGTGTTTGTTCACTCGTTGACCTAAAATCGCTCCTACCGCGAAATCACTAGCATCGCACATGAGCTCAAAAGGTAACTCCCAATTTGGAGAGACTAAGACCGGTGCCTTAGTTAATTTACCTTTAAGAAGTTCGAAAAAATCGAGACATTTTTGAGAAAAGATGAAAGGAGCATCCTTTTCAAAGAGGTGAGTCATTGGTCGAGCTATTTTAGAGAAATCTTGGATGAAACGACAATAAAATCCCGCATGACCTAAAAAATTCTAACTCCTTTGACGGTGGTAGGTGGAGGCAACTTAGCAATGACGTCAACTTTAGCACGGTCGACTTCGATACCAGCTTTAGAAATTTTATGAACGAGAACAATTCCTTCTTTTTACCATGGAATGGCATTTTTCCCAATTAAGAACGAGACGAGTGTCTTCACACCGTTTAAGCATACGTTCTAAATTGGCAAGGCAAGATGAGAAAGAATCACCATAGACCGAGAAATCATCCATAAAGACTTCCATAGTTTCTTCAACCATGTCATGGATTATAGCCATCATACACCTTTGGAAAGTCCCAGGAGCATTGCATAAGCCGAAAGGCATTCTTTTGTAAGCAAATGTACCATAAGGACAAGTGAATGTGGTTTTCTCTTGGTCTTTTGGATCGATAGGAATTTGAAAATACCCGGAAAAACCGTCTAAGAAGCAATAGTAGTCATTACCCGCTAAACGCTCGAGCATTTGATCCATGAAAGGAAGAGGAAAATGATCCTTGCGAGTGGCATCATTGAGCTTGCGATAGTCTATGCAAACTCGCCATCCCGTGACTAGTCGAGTAGGAATAAATTCGTTGTTTTCATTGGGAACAACGGTTATTCCACCTTTCTTAGGCACACAATGGACGGGACTAACCCATGGCGAATTGATAGTTGAGTATTTACTACTCTTTAGGAAAAGAGAGCAAATAGGGCAAGCACGACGATTTAGGAAAACCGTGCATTAATGACCCTAAAATGAGTTCGTTCTCAAGGAGGCTAGTGTGTTATGTGTGTAATGACTTGGATTAGATTTGTGATTATATTGTTGAGAAAGAAAAATAGAAATGAGATTAGAAGAGAATGACGGTTACGAAGACGGATTAAACTAAGTCGAAAAAGGTGTACACGTAAAATCGTAAAAAGTACCAAAATTAAAATTTTACCCTAAAAATTCCTAAAAATTACCAAAAATCCACAATAATATTGTAAGAGCTTACAAAAAATCCAAACTTGCTAAAACCTTTTAATTAATTAGATAATGACTTTTTAATGCTAATTAAAGCCCTAAAAATTAAAATAATTATTAAAAAGTCCCAAACAAGATTTTAAAGTTTGTAAACCTCAAAAATACCCTAATTAAGCTAAAAAGTATTTTTTAAAATTTTAAAACCACTAAAAACTATTTTTAAACCATTAAAAACTACTAAAATCAATTAAAACTTAAATTAATTCTAGAAAATAATTAAAAGACCCTAAAAATATTTGGAAAGTTACAAAATTCCTAATTAAGTATTTAAAACCTAGGAAAAATATAAAAACTTAGAAAATCAGACTTTTAATTTTTAACAATAAAATAATATTACAATATTATTAAAAATCCAAAAATCATAAAAAATTCTAAAAACTTGCAAACTAGCTTAATTTAACCTAAATAACTCAGAAATGAAAGTGAAATTACCTAAATACCCCTAATGGGCCTAGAAAATGGGCTAAACCCAAAACAGTACCTTATTGGGCCAAATTTGGGCCCAATAACAAAAAGTGTTCAAAATAAGCCCAAAAAGCACTGGTTGAATCAAAATTTGATTTTAAACAACTTTTTCCAAAGGCCGAAAAGCTGAAAGTGTGAAATAAGCTAGCTTATACCAAACAGCTTATTCTTAATGGGCTTTTTGGCCCATTAAGCTATAAGCCAATGCCATAAGCTGAAATTAAACACACAAGCTTCTTTTGTCCTAAATAAGACTTCTGCAAAAAGAAATTTGAAATAAGCCCAAGGAATAAGCCTGAAAATGCAATAAGCAATCTACAAAAAACGACAAAATACTCGTTTTTGAGTTCTAGGCCACCCCAAGAGCTGATTCAAGTTCCTATAGCTTTTAAATGACTTAATTAAGCAAAATCAACAAAGAGTTTTCAAATAAGCTGACTCAATAAGCTGGAAAAAGCAAATAAGCACTTATGTAAAAGTCAAATAAGTTGGTTTTCTCTCTAACTTCTCTCTAAAAACTTCTCTCTAAAAACCCTAAAGCATTTTATTAAGAAATCATTGATTAATTTTTGATCCATCCATGGGATCATGAATTTTATTATAGATCCATAATCTCCTTTTCATTTTACACATTGTCATATAAAATTTCACCATAAAATCTTCCTGTTCACCCATTTTAAATCCATTTTATTAAGTTTTTTTCACTGTTTCTTATCCGCCTAAACCGTTACACTAATCCTCCTTCCTAACCTTAATCATCCATCATCCTTTCCTTAAACCTTCTCTAAACCATGATTCATGTCTAATCTTTCTATGACTACTCCGGTGGGTTCTGTTGAACCATCTCCGGTGGAGGTTGTTGGACCTCCTCCAGTGACGACTTTTGTTCCACCTCCTAGGAAATCAGGGAAGCTTAAGCCGGTGAAGACGACTAGGAATATGAATCCTAGTTCAGGTAATACCATGAAATATATTGATAAAGATTTTTTAGAGCATCCTGAGAATATTGTTGTTAAAAAGGGGGTGAATACTCGTTCTAGTGTTAGGTCAGGTGATTTGGGTGGTGTTGTTGAAGAAATGGAGATTGTTGATGAAGTGGGTATTAAGAAGGGTGATAAAAACGTCTTAGTAAACTCAGGTGAGGATACTGATATGTTTTGGGGTCCTAATGGGGAGAATGAAGAAAGGGGTAAGGGTGAAGTAGGTGATAAGAAGGTTGAAGTAGCATCTGGGTCTAAAGGGGTAGGTGATAACTCTATTGCTGCTAAAAGTGATAATAGTAGTAAGCCTAGTGTTGTTAAAAATATTGTTAAGAATATTGATAAGGGGAATCAGGGTAAGGGTAGTTCTGAGGGTTCTCCTATGCCAGTTCCTTTTACTGAAAACCCTGTTTTAAATCCTAAGGTTGCTAATGGAAGTAAACCTAGGAGCCCTGTGAAAGTTAGTTTTGGTGGGGAAAAAAGGTCGGGTATGTTTAAGGTTAGTAGTGTGGATGCTAGTAATGGAATTAAATCAGTGAGTAATTTTAAGGTTGGTGAAGGAAGTGGTGGAAAGGATGAGCAGATGAAGGATAGTGAGGCTAGTAATAAGAAGCCGTTTTCATTTGTTAAGGCTTTAACAGGTGATAATGTAAGTGGTAATAATAGATTGAAGTTTGTTGAAGGTTTGGTGAATAGCAAAGGAAAAGAAGTTGCTGATATGGATCCAATAGTTGAATCAGGTAGTGCTAAATGGAGCAGGACTCTCATTGGTCATTTTGTCGGATATCATATGAGTCATAGGGAATTATTGGAGAATTTGAGAAGGATGTAGAGGCCATACCAATTTAGTGATGTGATGATGAATAATAGCGGTTTATATTTCTGTAATTTTAACTCTGTTGATGGTATGCAAACTGTGCTTGAGAATGGCCCATGGTTTGTAGACAACAAACTGTTCTTCGTCCAAAAATGGGAACCGGGGATTTGTTTGTCTAAACCAGAAGTCACTAAAGTACCAGTATGGGCTAAGATTTTTAATGTACCATTGGAAGCCTGGAATGTTGATGGAATTAGTCGCATTGCTAGCAGAATTGGTATTCCTATCATTATGGATAGAATCACCACGGAGATGTGTGAAAAAACATATGGTAGGGCTAGTTTTGCTAGGGTTTTAGTGGAGGTTGATTCTTCAAAGGAGCTTTTGAATGAGGTGGAAATTTATTATAAGAGTATTGATCGCTCTATGGTTTTTGTAAAACCCGCATGCTTTTACCATGAATAGTGCCCTTAAGATCGTACGTCCTAGATTAAAACTTACCTCATTTAGTTATGATCACATTCATGTGCTAATAATCAAGCAAGTGCATACGTGTATGACATGACAAGTATCGATTACGTACGAACTCATGATAAACAGTTAATAAATATATCACGTGAACATAATTAAATCATGATCACCATTTAAAATACGAACTAGAATAATTACGTAAATACATATAATATAATTACGAGCGTTAAGATTACGATAACTACATGATAAAATAAACAGAAACGCTTCAGACACGAACACGTTTAACCACGAACGAACACGAAACATCGGGACACGAGAAAGGTACGGGTACCCCATGTGGGGCCCCCATACCCACAGCACAACAACCATAATGGGCTTAGCCCATGGACTTTTTACAAGAAAAGGGGGGTTATGTAACTTTTCATTTCATTTTCACTTTTTCAAGAAATTAAACAAAAACCCTAAAAAAAAGTTTCTCTCCTCCTCCTTTTCTCCTTTTTATGCCGCCACCCTAAGATCACCATAGGAGGGTGATTGGTTGATTTTGATCTTAAAAATCATTGCTTTAATCCGTGTTTGTTCATCCTTTTCCAAGCTACATAGTGGTATACCTTTTTAAACCCTTCTTTTTAATTCTTTTGAATCTTTGTTTATGTTCATGAACATGTTATTGTTTTTCTTATTAAAACATGGTAATTAATCATGGATCTAACATGTTTTGGGGTTAATTAAAATCAAAGGTTGTTAAAAGAGGGTGTTTGTTTTGGCCGCCTAGTTTAATCAACCGGGGGAGGGTTCGGTTTCTTTTTTTAGCCGCCACCACCAAGACCATTTTTGGTCTTGGTTGGCTCATGTGGGACCCACGGCAGCAAGGGGGCACACGTACCCCGAGTTTGGCTCGGGGTACGGTGTCGAGTTCATGCCCGATTCATGGTTCGTTGGTTAAATCATGCTTTATGCTTCATGTTAATTTTATGAATTATGAACTTAGGATATAAATTAATTAATAACATGAAATATTAATTAAATCATGACTTAGGTTATTTTAATTATTAGTTTAACATGACATTAATTTAACCTAAGTATTTTATGTTATAAGTTATAATTAATTAATTATTTAAAACATGCTTATAATTAATTAATTTAGACATGACTTAGGTTATATTATTAATAATAATAATACATATGGTAACCTAAGTATTTCATTTCATTTTAATTAAAACATGTTATACTTTAATTAAAATGCTTAACCTATAGTTTAATTAAAATACAGGAAATAATAATTAAATTATATACTATATCATATGACTTAAGAAACAAGCTTATAAACACTTAGACTTATATGTTAGCTTATGTAACCAGCTTAATTCTAAATATGGAAACTTCTATTTATAGAAACTTAATTAAATAAGGCAACTAATCTAATTATGGAAACCCTCTATATATGGAAATCTATATATTTCAGGCAGCTAATCTAATTATGGAAACCTTCTATATATGGAAACTTATTTAATTAAGGCAGCTGATCTATTTTTGGAAACTTTCTATTTTTAGAAACTAATCTATTTTAAGCAGTAAATTCTATTTTTGGAAACTTTCTATTTTTAGAAACTAATCTATTTTAAGCAGTAAATTCTATTTTTGGAAACTTTCTATTTTTGGAAACTTTCTATTTTTGGAAACTTTCTATTTTTGGTAACTTTCTATTTTTGGAAACTTTCTATTTTTGGAAACTTTCTATTTTGGAAGCCTGCTATTTTTGGAAAGTTACTTATTATTACACAGTAAGTATTATAATACATGAAACACCAGTAATACTTAATCAGATTAATCAGAATACTAGATAAACACAGTTTAAGGCTTTAAACAGTAAACCATGACCTAAAACGTACCAAATCAGCTAAAATGAGACACAAAACCCAGTACGTAATCAGTGAATCGATACTTATACACGTGTGTATTCATGTAGCGTTAGTGATCCAGAAGTAGGAATCTTTCTTCCGTTCATTCACTGGACTTGAGGTACGGATTCCCGTCCTTTCAGTATGGACATTCTTTCCTTATTAGGATTTCCCCATTTGCAGCCAACTGTTTTCCCCAGCATTTGTTTTATTGTTTTGAACTGCTTATGTTTAATTAGCATAATCTATAGCCATATACAAGCATGACCAGTTTCACCTAGTTATGGAGGTACCATAACCATAGCATTGGAGGCACCGATGTTATGACTTCCCCACGGCGGAGTGATTGCTCGTGGCGTCCCTTTCAGTTTTGGCCATATTATTATATCAGGTGGGGCGTATGGGTGCATCCTAGTTACATGTTTTATTCAGTATTTCATGGTGAATGTGGTGTGTGCCTTGCATCCTTCACAAGGAGTTGATCCCTCCTACCCAAACCAGTATATTAATTAGAGGCATCCCCTCTAATCAGCATGATGAGGTCACCCCTCCAAGTATTCATGCACGTGACCTTTTCATGACCTATATGGGCTATGGTATATATATGTTAAAACAGTTTTCATAAGATAAACATAAGGCTTTTCAAACTATAAAACCAGTTTTCTCAATACTCAACCAGTCTACTCAGAACTTAGTCTTCCGCTGTTATATGTTGCATGATTATCCTATTTCATGCTATATTGTATATCCGTGCACTGAGCGTTTTGCTCAGCCGTTACTTTCCTTTCCATGTCCCAAAACGGCAGGTACCCAAGACTCGAGCATTTGGAGGACATGCATAGGATGGAAGCTGCCATAGACTTCTTCTCCTGTTTCCTTCATATATTTATGCTTGTTTAGTCTTTCATTCAGTTCATTTACTTTGTTATGTTTTGGGCTTATGTTTGGGAACCGATGTTTGATTCCGGTTTCCCTATGGTCATGTATGTTTTACTACATATTACCTTGCATGCTTTGATGACACGCCATAATTACGCGTGACATTCCATTTATCAAAATGGGGTGTTACAATTATGGTATCAGAGCCCAAGGCTTCGACCTGTAGGCTCTAAAACTCGACCTGTGACTAGTGGGTAGTCACCAGGAGCTTCCTAAGCCAACGATTGTTATTCCACGTATTGATGTTTCAGCGCGTTGTTGTTTTAACCATTATGTTTTCAGCACCTTTTGTTTTAGCCATGACGTTTTCAGCACCTTGTTGTTTTCACCATGATGTTTTCACCAGTATCGTCTTACTAATATGGAATGAACAACCGTCATCCATGCTTAGTTATGTGTCATTGTCTATGCATGATGTTCCTTGTGAACTGTGACGATGTGGACTGACCCCAGTAGTTTATAATTTTCACATAAAATTTTTTCTGTTAAGTTTTGACAATGACTTTTAATTATTATGTTTCATGCATTCATGCATTTATATCATATGTCATCTGTTGCAGGAATTTTGACTAAGTAATGGTTGGTACAGGACTGGCCCTATTTAGTCGCATGTGCTTTTATCGAAACTTTTAACTTTGGGACCGACTCATAGGCGTCCCCTCGCCATGTCTTTTGTTTTGGAACCGACCCATAGGCGTTCCTTCGCGCATATAAGTTTTATAAACTACATCATGCATTTATGCACTGTTTTTACGCATAAATTTTTTTCATGATTATGGCATAAATTTTGTTTCATGTTTATTAATATTACGCTCTAATCAGAGTAATCATATCAACTTTGTTTTGGAGTTGACCCCAGTCGTTTCCACCAGTGAAATTTTTTATTTATTTCAGTACAATCATGTTATTCCGAGAACACTCTTTAAATTTTTTTTATGATCCTTATGACGATTATGGTTTCATACTATCATGGTTAACCTCATTTTCATGCTGATTACGTTTTATACTCCATCTTGATTAATTTCATTCCAATATTTACATGATGATTTCATCTTCATGATTCAGTACGTCTTAAGTTTTATTTTGATTACGTTCTCGTCATGTTGAACATGCCCTCATCCTAAACATGGAAGGGTTTCATTAAATCCTGTTTCATAACAGTCATGGTTGGTTTTCATTAATCATGCTTTCATGACAATCATTGTTGGATTTCGATCCACCACACTCTTAGGTGTTTTCCTACGTAACCAGAACGATGTCTACGCTAATATTACTAGGCTATCATGATGATCAGCCAGTTTGGTCTTCAAACCGTTAAGCAATTATTTCATGCGAATCAGGTTAGATGATCTACCCATATCGATCATTTCATGTGCATTCCATGTGTACTCCAGTACCGTATTCCATGTGTATTACACTTACCATATTCCATGTCTATTCCTCTGCCAATAGTTCATGAGTGTTCACTAGTCAATTCTAAATCATCCTAGGCGTATTTTCAATTGCTGATATTCTACTAGATTGCTGATGCCGCTCATAGCTTGGAGATGTTACTGAAGGTTGATGCTGCTGATGTTGGGAGACGCTACGAGATGCTGATGCTGATGCTGTTCACAACCTGGAGATCTTAAAAGACGAAGACAAAGGCGTCGGAGCAAAGCAATTGGACGAGAAGATGCTTCACCATCAGACAATTCACATCAATCATTGTCCCAAATTCATAGTTACATGTCACACGTCGTTCGGCTGTCATTTCAGCCATATGAGTGCAAACCAGTACCAGCCGGCAACTCAGCTAAATAGTTACATGAGTCACTGTCATGAAAATGATCGTCATGGAACCGACAGACAAGATGATAGTAACCACTACTATGACAGCAACTATCCTAGAAATCGCAACCGAGGCTCCGGCCACGAACGTGATCAGACATACAAATGATCAGTAGTCCAACCGATCCGCCAATTCTGGCATATTAACCTAATATTTGTAGTTCTAATTGTTTCACATCTCGAGACACATGTCAAGACATCAGTCAAGACGCATGTCTCACGTATAATTTCTGAGGACACATGTCAAGATACCAGTCAAGACATATGTCACGCTTACATTTCTCAAGACACGAGTCAAGACACATGACTCACGTCTATTTATGGAATATTTCTAAGAAATTCAGGGTACCCTCCAAGGGTACATCTATTTGTTGTGCCATGTATTAATCAGGCCACAAGAATTTCAATACCATTATCAGCGCATCAGTGAGAACTGTCATGTTGCCGATGTCACTTTCATTTCTTTCACCATAGTTCATATATTCCTGACCAGGAAGGACGCCTTTCGTATTTCCACGTATACGAAGATTTTTTTTCGTCAGCTTAATGATGAGATCCAAGCTGCTAACGCATTTTCCTCGGACAGACACGAGATGAATTTATATCCTAATTATGGACTATGAACAACACACCATGCTACGATTCATAATTATGTACAGTAATGTTCAGGCTCCTGAATACTTTCAGCTTGATTTTCCATAGGAATATCTGTGCAAATTTTCTACGCTTACAAGCATGTGCATTGTTAGCCATGGTCGCTAAAATTTTCTAGCTGTCAGTATGACACAACCACTTAACTCTTTTACGCATAGCCAGTTGATTATTCCAAAGTCTTCCTATATATTCCAGAAGAACCTTCAAGGAGAAGGATGGTACCATGAGATTATGTGTCGACTACCGTCGACTTAAACAAATCACCATTCATGACCGTTATTCTCCTCTACGTATTGACGACATGTCCAATCAACCGTATAGTGTTAATCACTTTTCCAAGATCGAACTCATGAACAAGTTGCCAATAGTGACGGGTGAAAGAGCAGAACATGTCCATAACTTCTATTCGTGCACGACTGGGTCATGCTAGATTTATGATTTTGGATTAGTCTCATCAATGCTCCAACAACATTATGGACTTAATAAATTGTGTATCCATGAACTCCTAAACAAATTCATCAGCATTTTCATTGAGGATAACCTGATTTCATTTAAGCCTAGAGAAGAACAGGAAGACCATATCTGCACTATGTTGCAAATTCTTGACAAGAGAAATTTTACCCTAGAAATTTTCCAATATCAATTCTGTTTCATTACAGTGACACGCTGAATCACATGGGTTCCTACGGTTAATCTTACCATGACTCTGCTTATGCGTAAAGGAGAGAACCCTACACTACATCAGGTGTTCTAGGAAATCCTACACTGGGAGAAGTCTGATTCAAAGACTCAGAGTTTCACAACCTTCTATGTATCAAGTTTCTACGAAGCAGGATACAGCTACGTCCATATCTGTGTACCTGACATACCAACAGGCTAAGATAGGACACCAACAAACTGGGATGTTTTCATCATATGAAATTGTGAATCGAAAAGGGACAAGATCTCCATGGATTTTAGTTACCAGATTTCATCAAACTCAGAAGAAGCGTGATGCTATCTGGGTTATTGTCAACAGTTTGATCAAGTCTGCAGAATCCTTACATCCGTACGGATTTCAGAACCAACAGATTGAACGAACATGTTCCAGCCAAGGCTCATCCGATCACTTGGCAATCCCTCAGCTATCGGATCAGACAAAGATTCGTAATTGTACTCCTAACTTACTTCATGCCTTCATTTTAATTCCACGACTTGCTTTCGCGCTCACGTTCATGACACTATTCACGTTCATGGTCGTATTTTTGCTTACGATTCTACGTTCATTTCTTTTCTCGTTCTGGAAGTTGCAAGAACTTGTGAGACCAGACCCAAGTTTAGTATAACTCTCCATCATCAGATAGACGTTTCACGTCATATTCCACGTCTCACCTTGTAGCGTTTGGCGTCACCGCCATTATATTATATGATCACGATATGTCTCACATGTCATGTTCATTCCACGTTCCTCATATCATGATCAAAATAGGTTACACGTATCATGGATCACGATATGTTTACTTATACTACACTCGCCATATCTCCACGTAGCACGTTCAACATTTTTCACGTATCACGTTCAAAATTTTTCACGTACTACGTTTCTTTATGTCTTGCGCATCGTTTCTAACTATTAGTTAAGTCAGATTGTCTTGCATCGTAACGTTTCAGCTACCCTTGCACGTTAACTCTTATTTTCCTCGATTCTATTTATGGGATCTACCTTCCGTTGATAACCAAGAATTTCTTCGTATTCCAAGTCAAGGTCAGGAGGACCAAGATTTATCATTAGTGTCAGGATCTTTTGAAGGAACCGTTCCAAGAGGGAGGCCACTTGGAAACGGACAAGTTCATCCGGACTTTTACCCGTTTTTCTCATCAATTAGATATGTCCTATCAGTCACGTCACGTTCCATGTCTTTTCAAGACATGTCACGTTCCATGTTCCCTTCTACCATGTCACCTTCATTTCCGTTATTTTGCATACCTTTCCAGTTTGATTCGGGTATGTTAATTCTTTCCAGTTTACTTTATCTATAATTCGGGGACGAATTATTCTTTTTAGGGGGGAAGAATTGTAAAACCCGCATGCTTTTACCATGAATAGTGCCCTTAAGATCGTACGTCCTAGATTAAAACTTACCTCATTTAGTTATGATCACATTCATGTGCTAATAATCAAGCAAGTGCATACGTGTATGACATGACAAGTATCGATTACGTACGAACTCATGATAAACAGTTAATAAATATGTCACGTGAACATAATTAAATCATGATCACCATTTAAAATACGAACTAGAATAATTACGTAAATACATATAATATAATTACGAGCGTTAAGATTACGATAACTACATGATAAAATAAACAGAAACGCTTCAGACACGAACACGTTTAACCACGAACGAACACGAAACATCGGGACACGAGAAAGGTACGGGTACCCCATGTGGGGCCCCCATACCCACGGCACAACAACCATAATGGGCTTAGCCCATGGACTTTTTACAAGAAAAGGGGGGTTATGTAACTTTTCATTTCACTTTTACTTTTTCAAGAAATTAAACAAAAACCCTAAAAAAAAGTTTCTCTCCTCCTCCTTTTCTCCTTTTTATGCCGCCACCCTAAGATCACCATAGGAGGGTGATTGGTTGATTTTGATCTTAAAAATCATTCCTTTAATCCGTGTTTGTTCATCCTTTTCCAAGCTACATAGTGGTATACCTTTTTAAACCCTTCTTTTTAATTCTTTTGAATCTTTGTTTATGTTCATGAACATGTTATTGTTTTTCTTATTAAAACATGGTAATTAATCATGGATCTAACATGTTTTGGGGTTAATTAAAATCAAAGGTTGTTAAAAGAGGGTGTTTGTTTTGGCCGCCTAGTTTAATCAACCGGGGGAGGGTTCGGTTTCTTTTTTTAGCCGCCACCACCAAGACCATTTTTGGTCTTGGTTGGCTCATGTGGGACCCACGGCAGCAAGGGGGGCACACGTACCCCGAGTTTGGCTCGCGGTACGGTGTCGAGATCATGCCCGATTCATGGTTCGTTGGTTAAATCATGCTTTATGCTTCATGTTAATTTTATGAATTATGAACTTAGGATATAAATTAATTAATAACATGAAATATTAATTAAATCATGACTTAGGTTATTTTAATTATTAGTTTAACATGACATTAATTTAACCTAAGTATTTTATGTTATAAGTTATAATTAATTAATTATTTAAAACATGCTTATAATTAATTAATTTAGACATGACTTAGGTTATATTATTAATAATAATAATACATATGGTAACCTAAGTATTTCATTTCATTTTAATTAAAACATGTTATACTTTAATTAAAATGCTTAACCTATAGTTTAATTAAAATACAGGAAATAATAATTAAACTATATACTATATCATATGACTTAAGAAACAAGCTTATAAACACTTAGACTTATATGTTAGCTTATGTAACCAGCTTAATTCTAAATATGGAAACTTCTATTTATAGAAACTTAATTAAATAAGGCAACTAATCTAATTATGGAAACCCTCTATATATAGAAATCTATCTATTTCAGGCAGCTAATCTAATTATGGAAACCTTCTATATATGGAAACTTATTTAATTAAGGCAGCTGATCTATTTTTGGAAACTTTCTATTTTTAGAAACTAATCTATTTTAAGCAGTAAATTCTATTTTTGGAAACTTTCTATTTTTAGAAACTAATCTATTTTAAGCAGTAAATTCTATTTTTGGAAACTTTCTATTTTTGGAAACTTTCTATTTTTGGAAACTTTCTATTTTTGGTAACTTTCTATTTTTGGAAACTTTCTATTTTTGGAAACTTTCTATTTTTGGAAACCTGCTATTTTTGGAAAGTTACTTATTATTACACAGTAAGTATAATAATACATGAAACACCAGTAATACTTAATCAGATTAATCAGAATACTAGATAAACACAGTTTAAGGCTTTAAACAGTGAACCATGACCTAAAACGTACCAAATCAGCTAAAATGAGACACAAAACCCAGTACGTAATCAGTGAATCGATACTTATACACGTGTGTATTCATGTAGCGTTAGTGATCCAGAAGTAGGAGTCTTTCTTCCGTTCATTCACTGGACTTGAGGTACGGATTCCCGTCCTTTCAGTATGGACATTCTTTCCTTATTAGGATTTCCCCGTTTGCAGCCAACTGTTTTCCCCAGCATTTGTTTTATTGTTTTGAACTGCTTATGTTTAATTAGCATAATCTATAGCCATATACAAGCATGACCAGTTTCACCTAGTTATGGAGGTACCATAACCATAGCATTGGAGGCACAGATGTTATGACTTCCCCACGGCGGAGTGATTGCTCGTGGCGTCCCTTTCAGTTTTGGCCATATTATTATATCAGGTGGGGCGTATGGGTGCATCCTAGTTACATGTTTTATTCAGTATTTCATGGTGAATGTGGTGTGTGCCTTGCATCCTTCACAAGGAGTTGATCCCTCCTACCCAAACCAGTATATTAATTAGAGGCATCCCCTCTAATCAGCATGATGAGGTCACCCCTCCAAGTATTCATGCACGTGACCTTTTCATGACCTATATGGGCTATGGTATATATATGTTAAAACAGTTTTCATAAGATAAACATAAGGCTTTTCAAACTATAAAACCAGTTTTCTCAATACTCAACCAGTCTACTCAGAACTTAGTCTTCCGCTGTTATATGTTGCATGCTTATCCTATTTCATGCTATATTGTATATCCGTGCACTGAGCGTTTTGCTCAGCCGTTACTTTCCTTTCCATGTCCCAAAACGGCAGGTACCCAAGACTCGAGCATTTGGAGGACATGCATAGGATGGAAGCTGCCATAGACTTCTTCTCCTGTTTCCTTCATATATTTATGCTTGTTTAGTCTTTCATTCAGTTCATTTACTTTGTTATGTTTTGGGCTTATGTTTGGGAACCGATGTTTGATTCTGGTTTTCCCTATGGTCATGTATGTTTTACTACATATTACCTTGCATGCTTTGATGACACGCCATAATTACGCGTGACATTCCATTTATCAAAATGGGGTGTTACAGTTTTGGAAGTTGAATACCCATGGAAGCCTCCGGTTTGTGAAAATTGTAAAGTATTTGGTCATATTTTGAAGAATTGCATTGTTAAGAAAGGAGTAGATAGTACTAAGCCTGCTGTGAATCATATAAGAGCAACTAATACTAATAATGCAAGCAATGCCAGCAATGATGGATGGACTAATGTTGTTAATAGAAGAGGATGTTATAGCAGGGGTGGTTTTAGTAACTCAAGAAGAGGTTCATATAATGGTGGAAGAGGTAATGGTGTTTATGGTGGTAGAGGAAATGGTGCTGTGAAACAGGGTGTTCAAAACAATAAAAGTGATCAAGTTAATAATTGTAGTAAGCCAGTGGTGCAAGAGACAAAGGAAGATAAGAGTAAGAAAGTTAATGAAGTCAAGAAGAAAGTTGTTGTTCCTAGTGATAAGAAGTCAACTCCAAATGAGGCTCCGAAAAAAGTCAATATGGTCCATAAGGTGACTACAGGAAACAGATTTGGCGTTCTAGTTAATGAAGGAGATAAGGAAACAAGTGAGAAGAAGAAGAAATTTATTGATGTTATTGTAGAATCGGGTGTTGTTGTGACAGAAGAAGACAAGAAGAAATGGTCTGCGGAAGAGTTAAAATATTATGAGGAAAGAGTAATAGTATGAATGTTGATCCAAAGTCGCAGGAAAGTATTATAAAACATAGAATTGATGAGATACAAGAGAGTATTGCTGCTATTAAAGAAGGTCTTCATGAGACTGCTACAAAGGTTGCTAAAAAAAGAATCGTTGATGAGTGTGGAGGAAAAAAGAATAATGTAGCCTTTGGTAAGTTTTATGAACAAGCGGTGAAAAAAGAATCTGACAAGGTGGTTATGTTGGCTTGGGAAAGGGATAATTTGAGAGTGGATTTATTTGTATACTTGGGTATGTCTCTGACGAATGAAGTTAAAGCTACATGGTCAGAAGATATGGTTGAGTATTATGATGATGCACTTGAGAACATCTATCAGGATAGGATTAATGGACATTATAATGATGTAGAAGGTGCTCCGAACGCCACTGCAGAGTTTGTGTCCAAAAATGAAATGAGTAATGTACATGATGTGTCCATGGCAGAAATGCAAGGGGGTGTGGCAGCAGATCCTTCAAGTTTTCAATGATAGGTAAAGTAGCTGTGTGGAATGTACAAGGGTTAAATTCTACCCTTATGCAGAAAGAAGTAAAAGATTTTATTAGCGAAAATCATGTGAGTATGTTTGGTATAGTTGAATCTAGATTGAGGAAGAAATCGGTTAAGGATGTGTGTGATAATGTGTTTGGGGAATGGTCGTGGGTGTCAAACTCTGTAGATAGTAGAAAGGGTTGTAGGCTAATTGTTGGCTGGAATCCTTTGGCTATTGATGCTAGATTAATATCCCATATAGATCAAGTAATGAATTTTGAGGTGTTGTTTATGAATGATCAGAGGAGGTTCTTTGTCTCTTTTGTATATGGTGAGATAACTGAAATGAGCCGAAGACTCCTATGGAAAAATTTGGTTGAGTACAAGTCTGATATTGGAGATTCCCCATGGCTGTTACTTGGGGATTTCAATGTTATATTATCCTTTGAAGAGAGCTTAAGGGGTTATACATCTAGAATTAGTGGAGTGGATGACTTTCGAGAGTGTGTCCATTTTATTGAAGTGGAGGACTTATGCAGCAGTGGTATGTTTTACACTTGGATTGAGAAGCGAAATGATCCTAACAGTGGTATTCTTAAGAAATTGGATAGGGTTATGTGTAATGAAAGCTTCAATCATATGTTTGGTAGAAGTTTTGCTAATTTTTTACCTTATTTGACTTCAGACCATTGTCCTGCTCTAGTCACTTTTCCTGAGGTAACTAGTATGAAGCCGAGGTCATTCAAATTTATGAATTTCTTGGCTGAGAAGGAGGGTTTTGTTGAAAGGGTGAAGGAAAATTGGTTTATTGAGGTTAATGGCTTTTCCATGTATGTGTTGGCCAAAAGACTGAAAAATATGAAGAAATATATGAGAAAATTTAACAGAGAAAACGGTAATGTGTTTGAGAATGTGAAGACTTGTAAGGACAAGCTTAAGGATGTGCAGCGAAGACTTGATTCAAATTGTAAAACCCGCATGCTTTTACCATGAATAGTGCCCTTAAGATCGTACGTTCTAGATTAAAACTTACCTCATGTAGTATTGATCACATTCATGTGCTAATAATCAAGCAAGTGCATACGTGTATGACATGACAAGTATCGATTACGTACGAACTCATGATAAACAGTTAATAATATATCACGTGAACATAATTAAATCATGAACACCATTTAAAATACTAATTATAATAATTACGTAAATACTCAGAATATATTCACGAGCGTGGAGTTTACGATAAACGACACGTTAAAAGAAACAGAAACACGTTAAACACGAGCACGTTTAACCACGAACGAACACGAAACATCGGGACACGAGAAAGGTACGGGTACCCCATGTGGGGCCCCATACCCACGGCACAAACCAAGAAATGGGCTTAGCCCATGGACTTTACAAGTTAAGGGGGGGTAAAAGTAAAAACATGTTTTCATTTTCATTTTCAAGAAATAAACATAAAAACCCTAAAAAGAGTTTTCTCCTCTCCTTTTTCTCCTCCTTGTGCCGCCACCTAAACACCACCACTAGAGGGTGTTTGTTTGATTTTGATCTTAAAAACAAGTGTTAGAATACGTGTTTGTTCATCCTTTTTCCAAGCTACATAGTGGTATACCTTTCTAACCCTTCTTTTTAATTCTTTCTAATTCTTTTAATCTTTGATTATTTTCATGAACATGTTATGATTTTTCTTATGAAAACAAGGTAATTAATCATTGATCTAACATGTTTTGGTATAAATTAAAATCAAAGAATGGTTTATAAGGGTGTTTGTTTTTGGCCGCCTAGCAAACAAACCCGAGGGGGGGTTTGGTTTGCTATTGCCGCCACCACCAAGACCACAATTGGTCTTGGTTGGCTCATGTGGGACCCACGGCAGCAAGGGGACACGTGTGCCCCGGGTTTGGCCCGGGGTACGGTGTCGAATTCATACCCGATTCATGGTTCGTTGGTTAAAATCATGATCTATGTTACATGTAATTTTTATGAATCATGAACTTAGGATATAATTAATTAATAACATGAAATATTAATTAAATCATGACTTAGGTTATTTTAATTATTAGTTTATCATGACATTAATTTAACCTAAGTATTTTATGTTATAAGTTATAATTAATTAATTATTAAAACATGCCTATAATTAATTAATTTAGACATGACTTAGGTTATATTATTATTAATAATAATACACATTTTAACCTAAGTATTTTCATTTCATTTTAATTATACATGTTATACTTTAATTAAAATGCTTAACCTATAGTTTAATTAAAATACATGAAATAATAATTAAACTATACACTATATCGTATGACTTAAGAATAAGCTTATAACACTTAGACTTATATGTTAGCTTATGAAATCAGCTTAATTCTAATTATGGAAACTTCTATTTATAGAAACTTAATTAAATAAGGCAACTAATCTAATTATGGAAACCTTCTATATATGGAAATCAATCTATTTCAGGCAGCTAATCTAATTATGGAAACCTTCTATATATGGAAACTTATTTAATTAAGGCAGCTGATCTATTTTTGGAAACTTTCTATTTTTAGAAACTAATCTATTTTAAGCAGAAATTCTATTTTAGGAAACTTTCTATTTTTGGAAACTTTCTATTTTTGGGAACTTTCTATTTTTGGAAACTTTCTATTTTTGGAAACTTTCTATTTTTGGTAACTTTCTATTTTTGGAAACTTTCTATTTTTGGAAACCTGCTATTTTTGGAAAGTTACTTATTATTATACCGTAAGTATATTAATACATGAAACACCAGTTATACTTAATCAGATTAACCAGAATACAAGATAAACACAATTTAAGGCTTTAAACAGTGAACCATGACCTAAAACATACCAAATCAGCTATAATAAGACACAAAACCCAGTACGTAATCAATGAATCGATACTTATACACGTGTGTATTCATGTAGCGTTAGTGATCCAGAAGTAGGAGTCTTTCTTCCGTTCATTCCCTGGACTTGAGGTACGGATTCCCGTCCTTTCAGTATGGACATTCCTTCCTTATTAGGATTTCCCCGTATGCAGCCAACTGTTTTCCCCAGCATTTGTTTTATTGTTTTGAACTGCTTATGTTAATTTAGCATAAACTATAGCCATATACAAGCATGACCAGTTTCACCTAGTTATGGAGGTACCATAACCATAGCATTGGAGGCACCGATGTTATGACTTCCCCACGGCGGAGTGATTGCTCGTGGCGTCCCTTTTCAGTTTGGCCATATTATTATATCAGTTGGGGCGTATGGGTGCATCCTAGTTACATGTTTTATTCAGTTTATCATGGTGAATGTGGTGTGTGCCTTGCACCCTTCACAAGGAGCTGATCCCTCCTACCCAAATCAGTATATTGATTAGAGGCATCCCCTCTAATCAGCATGATGAGGTCACCCCTCCAAGTATTCATGCACGTGACCTTTTCATGACCTATATGGGCTATGGTATATATATGTTAAAACAGTTTTCACAGGTTAAACATAAGGCTTTTCAAACTATAAAACCAGTTTTCATGATACTTAACCAGTTTACTCAGTACTTAGTCTTCCGCTGTTATATGTTACATGCTTATCCTATATCATGCTTTATTGTACATCCGTGCACTGAGCGTCTTGCTCAGCCGTTTTCCTTTTTATGTTCCCAAAACGGCAGGTACACAGGGACGCTCGTAGATCTCAAACGTAGGTGCATATGGACTGGAAGCTTTACTGTCTTTCTTTACTTTATGCATTTCCTTTACTTTGATACAGTTGCTTTGGACATTGTTTCGTCCTTCCTTTTTCAGTATTTATGTTTGTGTGTGATGAGCTTTACTTTGGGATACCGATGTTTGATTCCGGTATTTCCTTTTATGGTTGAATAATGCTTAGACATTTATCCTTGTATGCTTTGATGACACGCCATGATATGCGTAATATTCCATTTCCAAAATGGGGTGTTACAATTATGGTATCAGAGCCAAGGCTTCGACCTGTAGGCTCTCAAATATGACCTGTGATTAGTGGGTAGTCACTACGGTCTTCCTAGAACTGACAGTTGTTTTCATGCATTCATCATTTTTAAGCATACATATACATGTCATTGTTACAGGGTTTTTGACTAAGTAATGGTTGGTACAGGACTGGCCCTATTTAGTCGCATGTGTTTTATCGAAACTTTTAGATTTGGGACCGACCCATAGGCGTCCCCTCGATATGTCTTTTATTTTGAGTGAACTGACCGAAGGCGTTCACTCTCGAGCATCAAAAGTTTTCATAAAACTGCATCATGCATTCACACAAAGATTTTCTTGCATAAAATTTTTCTCGTGAAATTTTTGGCATAAAATTTTTTTTTATATATTTTATGTCGAACTGTTGATCATAGGTTTTATGTTATACTGTCAGATGGCAAGCACAGACAAACTCTGGGAGTTATTTGAAAACATGGAGGCAGAAAGGCAAGACGCCGTTCTTCATGAAGACGAATATCCTCCCCCACCTATCATTTTTCCCATGGAAGGAAGTAATCGACTCATGAGGGAATACTACGCCATGAGACAGAGACCCGACGAGAATTGTGGTCAGTTCATGCAGAGGTTCCTTGGGTACACAGCTGTCCTAAGGGCATCCGCATGCACCACTAAAGAACAAGCACTACATTTTCGTTGGGGCCTTAACCCAAGGATTGCTAATAATTTATCAGATGCCCTGTTGGATACTGTGGCACAAGTAGCTTACGCAGCAAGAAAGCTTGAGATGTTGCAGGAACGTGATGAGTTCGGGGAAGCAGAAAGACCCGACAAGAGGTAAAACATTTCATGTTCTAGCGTTAACCAGACCGCATCCTATCGTTATATGTTCTATAATCATCTCTTAAACTGTATCTTCCAGGCAGAAAACTGGGGACCGGTCTCAGCCGGCTACTCAGCAGCAGCCCAATCAGCCCAAAGGAAACGGTCACTCTAACGACCGTTCTGTTGTGGAAAGGCGCAGCGGTAATGACAATTACCGTAACAATGCGGGACAGTCCAACAACAGCAGGTCCTACTATTTACGCATCTTCTTATGATTTCATGTTATATTTCCCATGCTGACACTATGTTAATCTCTACCAGGAACCACGATAACGGAAGGGACCAGAACCACAGGGGTTCTCAGCCCAACCGTTCAGCTAACACTGGTAAGCATCTTACGACGTTTACGTCTTATACTCGTGCATATACCTTATTCTTAACATGTTCTGTCATCAGCAGGCCCTCAGCAAGCAAGGACTCCTGCTGGAGGATTCACTCATCCTCTTTGCAGCACCTGCCATCGCAGACACCCTGGCCCATGTCGTCGTGACTCCGACGCGTGCTATAAGTGCGGCCTCCCTGGCCATCGTATGAGAGATTGCCGTAAGGGTGAAATGGAGGGTACTTCGGGTCATGCTGATACTAAACCGCCTCCTACCACTGGGCGTGTCTACACGACATCACGCGATCAGGCAAACAAATCTACAGGTACCATTACTGGAATTTTGTATATGTACGGCCAGGCTGCATGTGTTCTTTTCGACACGGGTGCCACTCATTCAGTTGTTTCCACTACTTATGCTAAGAACATCAGGACACTTCCCTCGCCACTAGAAAATAAGCTTACCATTTCCACGCCTCTGAGGGACTCTGTATTAATAACTCATGTATACAAGAGTCTTCCTCTAGAGTTTGACGATAAAGTTCGTGCAGTAGATGCACTTCCTCTAGACATGATGGAGTTCGATATGATTCTCGGCATGGATTGGCTATCCAAGCACCATGCTACCATAGACTGCCACTCTTATCGAGTGATCTTCGGCGACATTAATGCACCAGAGTACATCCATAATGGGTTCATACCCGGACGGTCTGTACAAGTCATATCTACCTTGCAAGCACGTGCATTACTGTCACATGGCTGCGAAGGTTATCTCGCTACGGTTCATGACATGGATGCTGAATCCCCATCGATTCAGGATCAACCAGTAGTTTCAGAATTTCAAGACGTCTTCCCAGATGAACTTCCAGGCATACCACCTGCAAGAGAAGTGGAGTTCAACATCGACCTTGTTCCAGGAGCTGAGCCAATCTCTAAGGCTCCGTATCGTATGGCTCCCATAGAGCTAAAAGAACTGAAGGACCAATTGCAGGAACTTCTTGAACGAGGGTTCATTAGACCGAGCGCATCTCCATGGGGCGCACCGGTCTTGTTCGTTAAGAAGAAGGACGGCAGCATGCGACTTTGCATTGACTACCGTGAACTTAATAAGATTACCATCCGCAACAGATATCCACTGCCACGTATAGACGATCTGTTTGACCAACTTCAAGGAGCCAAACACTTCTCAAAGATCGATCTAAGGTCAGGCTACCATCAGCTAAGGGTTAAAGAGCAGGATATTGCCAAGACTGCTTTTCGTACCCGCTATGGCCATTATGAGTTTGTAGTCATGCCATTCGGCCTGACTAACGCTCCAGCAGTATTCATGGATCTGATGAACAGAATCTTCCATGAATTCCTTGATAAATTTGTCATTGTATTCATCGATGACATCTTGATATTCTCAAAGTCCACTGAGGAACACGAAGATCATCTCCGTACTGTACTACAGATTCTTCGTCAGAAGCAGCTGTATGCGAAATTCTCCAAGTGTGAGTTCTGGTTAAACAAGGTGGCATTCTTAGGTCACATTGTATCAGCAGAAGGGATCACTATGGACCCAGCGAAGGTTGAGGCTATCACTAAATGGCCAAGACCAACATCAGCGACAGAAGTCCACAGTTTCTTAGGCTTAGCTGGATATTATCGAAGATTCGTGGAGAACTTTTCTCGGCTGGCATTGCCTCTCACCAAACTGATGCGAAAAGGAGAGAAATTCGTCTGGACGGAAGATCGAGAGAAGAGCTTCGAAGACCTAAAGCAGAAGCTAGTATCTGCACCTATTCTTACTCTCCCATCTGGTACAGGTGGATTTCAGATCTATAGCGATGCATCGGGGAAGGGACTGGGCTGTGTTCTCATGCAACATGGGAAAGTGATCGCGTATGCTTCACGACAGCTTAAGCCCTATGAAGAAAACTACCCTACACATGACCTGGAACTTCCTGCAGTGGTGTTCGCATTGAAGATATGGAGGCATTACTTATACGGAGAATCATGCGACATTTTCACGGATCACAAGAGCTTGAAGTATATCTTCACACAGCGAGAATTGAACATGAGACAAAGGAGATGGTTGGAACTGTTGAAGGATTATGATATTAACCTACAATATCATCCCGGGAAAGCTAATGTATTAGCAGATGCACTCAGCAGAAAGTCCGGAATGATAAACGGCATTGAGATCAAGGAACAAAACATACGAGACTTGGAGCGGCTAGACATCGAAATCATGGTACGTGGGCAGCACGGATACTGGGCGAATCTTAGTGTAGAACCTGAGTTACTGACTAGGATCAAGGAAGCGCAGAAGGATGATGGAGAGATTTGGGCGATAATTCAGAATTTGGAGAAGCAGACAGAATTCAGAATGGACGCAGACGGTATCATTTGGCAGGGCACGAGACTTTGTGTTCCTGACAATCCAGAACTCCGGGAAGCATTGTTAGCTGAAGCTCACAGCTCCCCATTTTCTATACATCCTGGGTCGACAAAAATGCACCATGACATCAGACAGCACTTTTGGTGGAGTGGTATGAAACAGGATGTAGCCACGTATGTCTCCAAATGTCTTACCTGTCAGCAGGTTAAGATTGAACATCAGCGATCTGGCGGTCTCCTTCAACCGTTGGATATTCCAGAGTGGAAGTGGGACAAAATCACCATGAATTTTGTTACCGGTCTTCCGCCTACCAAGAAGAAGCACGATGCTATTTGGGTCATTGTTGATCGACTCACCAAATCAGCTCATTTCTTACCGATACGCAAGGAAGATCCGGTAAGTAAACTCGCAGATACGTACAGAAGGGAGATCATGAGACTCCACGGCACTCCCTCCAGCATCGTCTCAGACAGAGATCCTCGTTTCACGTCGCGATTCTGGAAAGGTCTGCAAAAAGCTTGGGGTACACAACTTAAGCTGAGCACAGCCTTTCATCCTCAAACGGACGGACAATCGGAGCGAACAATTCAGACATTGGAAGATATGTTAAGGTCGTGTGCGTTGGAATGGACAGGTGATTGGGACGATTACATCTGTTTAGTCGAGTTTGCATACAACAACAGCTGGCACGCAAGTATCAAATGTGCTCCTTTCGAAATGTTGTATGGCAGAAAGTGTCGCGCTCCAACTTGCTGGGATCAAGTGGGAGAGCGAACACTCGAAGGACCAGAGATTATAGAAATGACCAATGAGAAGATTGAGGTAGCTAAACAGAAGCTGCAGGAAGCGCGTTCACGTCAAAAGAGTTACGCCGATAAGCATCGTAGGGACATACATTTTAATGTGGGAGATCACGTCTTCCTCAAGGTTTCGCCGGCACGTGGTGTTAAACGCTTCGGGATCAAGGGAAAACTCAGTCCTCGGTTCATCGGACCATTTGATATCGTTGAATGAATCGGCGAAGTATCTTACCGATTGGCGTTACCTCCTCAGATTTCGCACGTGCATAACGTGTTCCATGTGTCCTTACTCAGAGGGTACAATTATCATCCCCTTCACATGGTTCAGTATCCACTGGAACAGATACGTGAAGATCTCACGTTTATAGAAGAACCCGAACGAGTACTCGACAGGCAAGAACGAGTCATGAGAAGGAAGACGATTCCTTTCGTTAAAATCCTTTGGAGGGACCATACCGAGCGGGAAGCCACTTGGGAAACAGAGGAGTCTATCCGGGCTTCTTACCCTCACTTCATATTTTGAGTTCGGGTATGTCACTTCTATTCAGCTTACTTTATCTATAATTCGGGGACGAATTATTCTTTTTAGGGGGGAAGAATTGTAAAACCCGCATGCTTTTACCATGAATAGTGCCCTTAAGATCGTACGTTCTAGATTAAAACTTACCTCATGTAGTATTGATCACATTCATGTGCTAATAATCAAGCAAGTGCATACGTGTATGACATGACAAGTATCGATTACGTACGAACTCATGATAAACAGTTAATAATATATCACGTGAACATAATTAAATCATGAACACCATTTAAAATACTAATTATAATAATTACGTAAATACTCAGAATATATTCACGAGCGTGGAGTTTACGATAAACGACACGTTAAAAGAAACAGAAACACGTTAAACACGAGCACGTTTAACCACGAACGAACACGAAACATCGGGACACGAGAAAGGTACGGGTACCCCATGTGGGGCCCCCATACCCACGGCACAAACCAAGAAATGGGCTTAGCCCATGGACTTTACAAGTTAAGGGGGGGTAAAAGTAAAAACATGTTTTCATTTTCATTTTCAAGAAATAAACATAAAAACCCTAAAAAGAGTTTTCTCCTCTCCTTTTTCTCCTCCTTGTGCCGCCACCTAAACACCACCACTAGAGGGTGTTTGTTTGATTTTGATCTTAAAAACAAGTGTTAGAATACGTGTTTGTTCATCCTTTTTCCAAGCTACATAGTGGTATACCTTTCTAACCCTTCTTTTTAATTCTTTTTAATTCTTTTAATCTTTGATTATTTTCATGAACATGTTATGATTTTTCTTATGAAAACAAGGTAATTAATCATTGATCTAACATGTTTTGGTATAAATTAAAATCAAAGAATGGTTTATAAGGGTGTTTGTTTTTGGCCGCCTAGCAAACAAACCCGAGGGGGGGTTTGGTTTGCTATTGCCGCCACCAACAAGACCACAATTGGTCTTGGTTGGCTCATGTGGGACCCACGGCAGCAAGGGGACACGTGTGCCCCGGGTTTGGCCCGGGGTACGGTGTCGAATTCATACCCGATTCATGGTTCGTTGGTTAAAATCATGATCTATGTTACATGTAATTTTTATGAATCATGAACTTAGGATATAATTAATTAATAACATGAAATATTAATTAAATCATAACTTAGGTTATTTTAATTATTAGTTTATCATGACATTAATTTAACCTAAGTATTTTATGTTATAAGTTATAATTAATTAATTATTAAAACATGCCTATAATTAATTAATTTAGACATGACTTAGGTTATATTATTATTAATAATAATACACATTTTAACCTAAGTATTTTCATTTCATTTTAATTATACATGTTATACTTTAATTAAAATGCTTAACCTATAGTTTAATTAAAATACATGAAATAATAATTAAACTATACACTATATCGTATGACTTAAGAATAAGCTTATAACACTTAGACTTATATGTTAGCTTATGAAATCAGCTTAATTCTAATTATGGAAACTTTTATTTATAGAAACTTAATTAAATAAGGCAACTAATCTAATTATGGAAACCTTCTATATATGGAAATCAATCTATTTCAGGCAGCTAATCTAATTATGGAAACCTTCTATATATGGAAACTTATTTAATTAAGGCAGCTGATCTATTTTTGGAAACTTTCTATTTTTAGAAACTAATCTATTTTAAGCAGTAAATTCTATTTTAGGAAACTTTCTATTTTTGGAAACTTTCTATTTTTGGGAACTTTCTATTTTTGGAAACTTTCTATTTTTGGAAACTTTCTATTTTTGGAAACTTTCTATTTTTGGAAACTTTCTATTTTTGGAAACCTGCTATTTTTGGAAAGTTACTTATTATTATACCGTAAGTATATTAATACATGAAACACCAGTTATACTTAATCAGATTAACCAGAATACAAGATAAACACAGTTTAAGGCTTTAAACAGTGAACCATGACCTAAAACATACCAAATCAGGTATAATAAGACACAAAACCCAGTACGTAATCAATGAATCGATACTTATACACGTGTGTATTCATGTAGCGTTAGTGATCCAGAAGTAGGAGTCTTTCTTCCGTTCATTCCCTGGACTTGAGGTACGGATTCCCGTCCTTTCAGTATGGACATTCCTTCCTTATTAGGATTTCCCCGTATGCAGCCAACTGTTTTCCCCAGCATTTGTTTTATTGTTTTGAACTGCTTATGTTAATTTAGCATAAACTATAGCCATATACAAGCATGACCAGTTTCACCTAGTTATGTAGGTACCATAACCATAGCATTGGAGGCACCGATGTTATGACTTCCCCACGGCGGAGTGATTGCTCGTGGCGTCCCTTTTCAGTTTGGCCATATTATTATATCAGTTGGGGCGTATGGGTGCATCCTAGTTACATGTTTTATTCAGTTTATCATGGTGAATGTGGTGTGTGCCTTGCACCCTTCACAAGGAGCTGATCCCTCCTACCCAAATCAGTATATTGATTAGAGGCATCCCCTCTAATCAGCATGATGAGGTCACCCCTCCAAGTATTCATGCACGTGACCTTTTCATGACCTATATGGGCTATGGTATATATATGTTAAAACAGTTTTCACAGGTTAAACATAAGGCTTTTCAAACTATAAAACCAGTTTTCATGATACTTAACCAGTTTACTCAGTACTTAGTCTTCCGCTGTTATATGTTACATGCTTATCCTATATCATGCTTTATTGTACATCCGTGCACTGAGCGTCTTGCTCAGCCATTTTCCTTTTTATGTTCCCAAAACGGCAGGTACTCAGGGACGCTCGTAGATCTCAAACGTAGGTGCATATGGACTGGAAGCTTTACTGTCTTTCTTTACTTTATGCATTTCCTTTACTTTGATACAGTTGCTTTGGACATTGTTTCGTCCTTCCTTTTTCAGTATTTATGTTTGTGTGTGATGAGCTTTACTTTGGGATACCGATGTTTGATTCCGGTATTTCCTTTTATGGTTGAATAATGCTTAGACATTTATCCTTGTATGCTTTGATGACACGCCATGATATGCGTAATATTCCATTTCCAAAATGGGGTGTTACACAAATCCTCTCAACCCGTCCTTGAGAGAAGAGGAGAGATTGTTCTCTAAGGCTTATCATGATGCAGTCCTTGATGAAGAACGGGTTCTAAGACAGAAGACCAAGGTAGAATGGCTTAGAGAAGGAGATAACAACACGGCATATTTCCATAAGCTTCTCAAAGGCAAGAAGAGTAGGAGAAGAATTGAAGCTGTTTGTGATGATGAAGGTCATACCTATTATGGGTGTGATGTTTAAGATCGGTTTGTTGACCATTACAAGAAGTTTTTCCAGAAAGATGATGATATTTACCAGATTGAAGATATTGATATTTTATTCTCCAAGAAACTTGATCCTTTGATTGCTGAGCATATGATTAGACCCGTCTTAGATGAGGAAATAAAGATTGCTATGTTTGGGATAAAGGATGATAAAGCTGCAGGCCCGGATGGTTATACTTCCAAGTTTTTCAAGAGAGCTTGGAGTGTCGTTGGTCCGGATGTTTGTAAAGCTGTGAAGGAGTTTTTTGTCTCAGGTAAACTTCTAGGTGAGTTGAATATGAATCTCATTACTCTTATTCCTAAGCTTAAAGTTTCTAGGAAGTTTTCAGATTATAGACCAATAGCTTGTAGTAATGTTGTTTACAAGTGTCTTAGCAAGGTTATAACTAATAGGCTTAAGGAAGGTCTTGATAGCCTTGTGGATAGTAATCAGTGTGCTTTTGTTCCGGGTAGGCACATAAGTGATAATATTTTGATTATGCAAGAGTTATTGGTGGGTTATGATAATTCTACTAGTTCTAAGAATTGTGCCTTTAAGGTTGACATTAAGAAAGCTTATGACACAGTTAATTGGGATTTCCTTAAAACCATTCTTGCTAAGTTTGGCTTTCATAACACAATGATTAATTGGATTATGGTTTGCCTTACGACTACAACCTTCTCTTTACGTATTAATGGAGAAGTTCATGGTTTTTTTAAGAGCGGTAGAGGTTTAAGACAAGGTGATCCTATATCGCCCTATCTTTTTACCTTGGTCATGGAAGTTTTGAATCTTATGATTAAAAGGCATATTAATATGGATAAAAGATTTAAGTTTCATTCTTTTTGTAAGGAGCTAAACTTAACACATTTATGTTTTGCAGATGACTTATTGCTTCTTTGTCATGCTGATGAAATATCGGCTAGTGTTCTTAGAAGAGGATTGGATGAGTTCAGTATGTGCTCTGGTTTATACCCAAGTATGGAGAAAAGCACAGTTTATTTTAGTAATGTTTCTCATGATATCAAAGCTAGAATTTGCTTAGCTATGCCGTTTCCTGAAGGAAAGCTTCCTGTTAAGTATCTGGGAGTCCCTATGGTTACCAAGAAGATTCGTAATATTGATTGTAATTTTCTGATGGACAAGCTTAAATGCAGAATTCTTGATTGGAAGAACAAGTATCTCTCGTATGCAGGTAAGTTACAACTTATTTCTTCTGTTCTATCCTCGTTAAGTGTTTATTGGGCGTCTATGTTTGTGTTTCCTGAACATGTTTGTTCTAGTATTGACAAACTGTTGAAGAACTTTTTATGGGGTTTTAATGAGGGAAGAAAGGGGTTTACTAGCGTTGCCTGGAAAGATATTTGTAGACCTAAAAATCAGGGTGGTTTAGGCATTAAGACTACTAGGAGTATGAATGACAGTCTGATGATTAAGCATTTGTGGAATGTGTTTAGTAGAAAAGAGTCGTTATGGGTAAAGTGGATTAATAGTTATAGGCTTAAGGGTTATAGCATTTGGAGTTGTCAGATTAAGAGTCATGCTTCTTGGTCTTGGAGACACATTCTAATGCTAAGAGATAAAATTAAGAATTTCGTTGGTGTTAAGATTGGTGATGGTAAAGACTGTTTTCTTTGGGTTGATAAGTGGCATGCTCAAGGTTTCCTTTGTGATATCATTTCTGATGCCCTTAAAGAGTCTAGTGGTTATAATATCAGAGACAAAGTGGCGGAGAGAGTTAATGGGATTGCTTGGTCTTGGCCACATGTTTGGAATAGGAGAGATAGAAGTTCGCTTAATTTTGAGGTCCCTGTTCTTAGTGATAATAATGATAAGGCCATTTGGTTTAATAAGCATAGGGAGCCGACTAACTTTAGTGTGAGTGAAGTTGGTAAGGTTTTAAGACAGGATGACCCTAAGGTTCTATGGTATGAGCATGTTTGGTTTCCTCAATGCATACCTCGCCACTCATTCATTTTATGGCTTACGGTTAGAGGGAGGCTGAAAACACAAGACAGATTATCTAAATGGTTTCGTATCGACATGGTTATGTGTCCTTTGTGTAATTCTGTTTTGGAAACTGCACCTCACCTGTTCTTTGACTGTAATTTTTCTAGATATGTTTGGGATAGAATGAAAGCCCTTGCTAAATTAGACAACCTTTCATATGTTTGGGCTGAGGTGGTTTCTGGGGTTTGCATTAGAAAGGTCAACAAGTCTATTTGGAGCGTTGTCCAAAGACTTGTATGGGTGCTACTGTTTACTATATATGGCAAGAAAGAAACTCCAGAATTTTTGCGAAGACTTCAAGACCTGTTGAGGCTGTGGTAAGTATCATTACGAGAGTGGTGAGATTGAAACTCCTTGGGCTTAATTTCAACTGGTCCACTGATGTTCATATTGCTGCTAAGCTTTGGGATCTTCCTGATCTTATAGCTAAGGAGATTTGTGATGGTGTTACGGATATGCAAACTGATGATAGGTAGTTCTTTTAGTTTTATGCTCTACTGTATGCTGATGAGAGGTATGCAGATTGTTTGGGTGTTGTTTGGTCCCGTTTGTTTCTTTCAGGTTACTTGCTTTCTTTGGTGGAATGAAGGGTTCCAAGACGATGGTTTAGAGTGTGGAGCAGCTTGGGTATTCCATTTTCTGATGGGGTGTTTGGGAGGACATTTGGGGTGGACTGTGGAGGTTTGATGTGCTATTAGTGGTCATTAGGGTAGTTCTTGGGGGAGTGATCTATGCCTTCTAGAGCGTGCTGAAAGATGTGCCGTCTTGCTAGGTATGGTTCATTTCTTCCCTTGTTTCTACCCTTTTGAACAATTTTTTAGATCCCAAACCTGTTTCTGTTGATGCTTTGTCCTCCCTTGTTATCTTTTTAACCTTGTATCTGTTGATTGTCAAGCTAATAGATATATAGGTTTTGCATCATTGAGAGGATTCATGTTCAGTTGTACTCTTTCCCCCTTCTATGGTTTCCCACTGGGTTTTACATAGATGGGGGTTTTGAGGAGGCAATGAATGTGATGTGCTACACTGGCTCCTCTCTTATTTCCTGCATTTAGTCTGATGGCGTTTTGAGTAGGTCTCTTTTATCTACTCTGCTTTTTTCTTAGTTGTGGTGGGGTTTTCCATTGGGATGGATTGGTTGGTCTTGGTTGCTTCCCTTTGTGGTTGAATCAAGATCAATCATGGATTCCGAAGTGGTTTCCTCATCACAAGCTAAGAACTTGCCTTGTATCAGGTGTGCCATGGATTGTAGAAGCTTGGTCTTTTCTACTGGGATCAAGATTGTGTTATGGGGAGCAACTATTTGTCATTCTTTTAGTTGCTTGTTTATTTGTTTTGAGCATAGGGCTTGTCCATTGCCTTTACTTGTAGTATTTTTGAGTATGGGATGCTGTCCATACCTTTTTTGTTGCTATTGCTTGTTAGTTGGGGATGTGTCCCATCTAATTTTTGTCAAGCTTTAGCTTTGTACTTCTGCCTTTGTGGCCTTTTCTTAATAAATTTACCGTTAAGAAAAAAAAAAATAAGTTGGTTTTCTAGTAAAAAGTCAAAGTCAAATTCCAATAAGCTCTAGTCTACTTAAATGGGTCAAATAATGAAGACCTATCACAAAAAATAAGTTGTTGCAAGTCTGGATAAGCTAGAATAGCTTATTGATAAGCTGAGTTCAATTTTACACTAGCAGGGGCTAGTTTTGAGTGTTGAGCAGTGGAAACTTTTTCCACTGCTTGACTTGTTTGACTTTTTGTCTTTAGTGACTTTTTTGGAGATTCAGATTAGACAAAGGCACCCAAATGATCTTTGGATCAAAAGGAGTCAATAACAATCAAAATATCACAATCACAAACACCCAATTGATACAGTTTAATCAATAAAGTCCCAGATATGATATAGACATGAACAATTAAGCAGTTGAGCACTTATAAGCAGTTTTAGCACAAATCAGCCAGCCAAATTCAACCAAATGCATACACAAGCTATATTAAACTCAAATAAGCAAGTCTAAACAGGTTTCATGCAATGATTCAAATAATTAAGCAAGATTCAAGCCAATGAATGTTACTAATGAACACTAACACATGCAGTTTTATACTTTGCTGATGTATTTGACAAATAAGCCAGATTCAACACCTTAAATCTCTCAAACAGGTTACAATAACTTTGTTTAAACCACTTTTAGCCCTAAGCATGCATACATACTAAGTTTTCCCAAAATCCTAGGTCAAAACAGGCAATAACAAAGGTTCTATAGCAGATCGTTTGATTCAAGGCTTCAAACCCAAAAACTTGCAGCAAAACACTCTCAACAAGGCATATATCAGATACCAAGCCTAAACAATACCTTCTAACAACACAATACCAAGTTGCAATCACAAACAGGTAGACCCAAACACCCCTTTATTTTTTCAAATCCAAATTTTTCAAAGGAAAAGTGAGATTCAAGGCTACCCAAGCTCAAGTAAACACAATAACAAGTAAGATTAACAGATTCAAGCAGATTTAAGCCATAAAATTCACAAGAACACAAGCCACATACAAATATCACCAAAAATCAAGATTTTAAGCAGATTTTAGGATTGAGTATGCAAACCTCATGGATGTACATCCACACCTACGAATTTATGAGCTTATGTACTAGCAAGAACAAGTACAAGCTTCCAATAACACCCCTGCTAAGAATCAACAAGGTTAGAAGCATAAGTATAAAAGCAGAAACTTGAAAAATCTTGATTAATGCAACCTTGTTACCTTACACTTGATTATCCCTAAGTTATAAGCCTCACCACACCTTAATCAACATAATTAGGATGCTATGATCAGCCCTATAACCCAAGAATTCCAAGGTTGAAACAAGAACTTAGCAAAATATCAAGAAAATGAAGAAAATGTGCAAACTTTTGCACACTCCTCTTTTGAAAACAGGTTTTAAACTTCAAATTCAGTAAGCAATAAACATAAACAAGAAGAAATAAGATGGCACTTGGTCTTTCTTCAACACACTTAACATAAATTTCATTAATCAGAAAAAGGGATTTACAAGTGCTTGAACAAAGGAAAAACCAAAAGCAACTGTTAATGTTGGGTCCTAAGGCCTTTATATAGGCTACATTGAACTACTAGAAAGCATAAAAACGTAGCCCTAATGTTGATGAAGTCCCCAAAATGCCCTTTGAAAGTTTGAATATCTTGAGGATCATGTGATGTTTTCTTGGGTGGATGTGTGAGTTGGCAAGGATGAATTGCATCCAAAGGCTCAAATTGAGCTTAGAAAGTAAGCAGCAATCCTAAACGTTGGATGGCTGGTAAGTTTTTGTCTTCTTCCCTTTTGACGTAGCAGGGGAGGCCCCATGCAGCATGTGGGTTGGTGGGGTGCCAAGTTTAAGGGTTGGGTTGTGATTAGGAGACTACTAATCAAGATTCTGGAGGTTTTGGTGGGTTAATTACAAGTGATTAAAGAAAACCCAAATTTGTTCATACGGTGAATAGTGCATGTTTTGATCTTGATTAAGGTTTGAATTGGGTGTTTAGCGCGTGTTTTATAACTAATATTAATTAGTTATAAAACCTGTTAAGTGGAAAGCTGAGGTGGAGTAATGGGGTGTGGTGATTGGTGGGATGGGGTGAGTGGGACACGTGTAGAGGTGTGGTTGGTCTATGTTACTTTCCTTGTCTGCCAGCTTTAGCCCCTCACCTTCCTTTCTTCTTTCACTTTGTAAATATAACACATAAACCCGGATTCCTTTGTTAATAAAGTTCTCTTTTTCACACTTTTTCCCCAAATACTTTCCCAAATTATTTTCAGGGGTATTTCTTGCCATTTTTCAATTCTTCAAGGGCTGATTTGGCATTTTGATGATGGATAATGGCCTTGACTTGTATGTTGAGCATTTTGGAGGACTGAAATTGCCAAGTCATGTTTGATGAGGGACCATTTTTTCCAAATGTTGAAAGTCAAGGGTCCTTTTTGTAATTTTGAGATTTTCAAAGGACCAAACTTGTAATTTCTTGTACTTTGAAGGACTTCATGATGTGTTTGACTTTGTGGAGGATATTGGTTGATAATTTAGCTTTGTTGTGGGGCTAAACTTGCCAATTCTTCAAAGTGGAGGGCCCTTTTTGTAATTTTGACAAACTTTAGGGACCAAGCTTGTAATTATGAGGATACAAGGGTATAAGTGTCAATTCTTCCATATTGGAGGACCCTTCTTCATAATTCTTCAAATATTCAAGGGTTAATCTTGGGAAAGTCTTCATTAGGGCTTGGTTCATCGTGCGGCTTCGTTTCCCGTGTTCGTTTTTGTATGATTCTTGTGATCTTTTGTCATTTTCTCAATATCCGTACCTAAAATACACAAGCAACAAACACAAGCATATATATGGGTATTTTGATGATATTTAATGCATTTTAAGCCCTATTTGGAAGATGAGACTATGTATAAAAGCAGTCTCATCACTCCCCCATACTAAACCATTGTCGTGCCCTCACGCAATGCTAGAATAAAGTATCGTAGCACCTCCAAAATTCATTTTTATTCACTTTATTGAACGATAAACTAGCTATACTACTACTATTTCTACTACTACTTGCGTTTTAGACATAATGTATGATTTTAATCGCAAAATGGGACGTTTAGGTTCATAGAATAAGAACACGTGAATGCTTCGTTAGAAATAATTTTATCGTCCTCGATTTTCACCCCAATTCCAGCCAAGCGTGTAACGAGATCATTGTCATTATAAGTTAGTAATGCTAACACTACTCATATGCCCTAATCACGTACTTATCCTCCCATTATTCCTAAGTTGTATCTCTTATATTTTATATTGTCTTGAATGTTTCACGAGGATACATTGTTTGACTTATGCGATAATAGAGATTTAGGTCTAAAAATAGAGTCCTAACGGTGTAACCAAGACCATCAAATCAATAAACCCTCCTAATAGACAACGATGTCAAAAAATTAAGTTGACAAGAAGAATCGATAAACATGGTTTTATAACGGTTTTGAACATGAGACTTATTACCAAGACTTTTATACGCCCCCTAACGGAAGGGCCTTATTATCTTTGGTTTACCTCCATCTTTTATTCAACTTCGTCATGAAGCTTTTATTATGACTTCGGTCTTGCCTTGCCTTTTATTATCCACCTCATCGGTAGTTTTATTAGCCAAAGACGTATATCCTCACGCTAAGGCGAATTTTGGATCTTTAAAGCTTCGAAGATTAAGGCTTGATTCACTTTCAATTTTGCATAGATTTTTCGGCCTTGTGGGGCTTCAAATTGTTTGCTTGATTTAGGTGAGCACTTGAAATCTTATTATTGGGTGAAGCTTTTAATTATTCGGGTGCAAATACTTCAAAACGGTGACGCTGGCGATACCTTAATGTCTTCCCAATTTAATTACACGGAAGCTACTAGAAAAGACAAGAAACCCAACAATCCCAACTAAACCGCTAAGTCAATATTTATTAAGCAAAAAACATTTACATGTGAAGGGAGAATAAGCAAACAACGAGAACACATGAGTTTTTGAAAGAATACGAGTACTCTACGTTTAGCATAGTAACTTATAATTAACCCTATCATTTCTCGTCCTCATTTAAGAGACTTAGCCTAATGTGTAGTTAAGGAATCAAAGCTAAGTGCTCAACACGCACGGTCGAGTCAAAAATTACTCTTATTCTCGCCATCAGAAAACCTACATTCGTGTCTTCAAACATTTATAAAACATGAGAAAATTTTTAAAATTTGGCCATTTTTAGCCTTATTTTGCAACAAAACGATAAACAAAAAGATAAACTTTGGAAAGCGTAAAGTTTTGGTAAGGCAAGTATCTATTCAGCCCCCCCCCCATACTAAAGTTAAACATTGTCCTCAATGTTTCGAGTCTAGGGGTGCAAACACCCCCATACTAGAGACGTAGTCGAATGCCTCATCTAGCATGGAAAGGGTGTAACCAATAAATTAATAGCCGTTTATGAAGTGTGCTATAAACCTAAGGTTAGAACATCAAAAGGATATATCATGGATGTTGAGAAATTCTTCAAAGCAAACGATCGAGTTCTCCCATAAAACGAACACGAGGGGCTCCAATCGTGAAGATCATGATCATCTAAAGTCCACAATTCATAAACAACCACGGAACAAAGGTTGGAAGGGCACAAATCCCCACACGTTAACTACATTAGAAAGCGATAATATGTACATAGGATAATCATGGGACTCCCCCACGAGGCTCCTCGTTTTTGATTACCGAGTCATGAGCTCGACTCGATCCCCTCAGTACTAATTATCATTGGGGAAGGTGACTTGGTCAAGGTAGTTCAAGGATGGAACTTCCCCGCCAAAGTAGTGCTTCAACCTATGTCCATTCACCTTGAAGTTAGGACCATCATCTTGAGCTAGCTCGATGGTCCCATACGGAAACACTTGAGTCACGGTGAATGGACCAGACCAACGGGATTTCAATTTACCGGAAAAGATTTTCAAGCGAGAATTAAAAAGCAAAACTTGATCCCCAATGTTAAAAACCCGGTTTTTAATTTTAGAATCATGCAACTTTTTAGTTTTTTCTTTATAAATCAATGAATTTTCATAAGCAATGTCCCTCAATTCATCTAATTCATTCAATTGCATTTTCCGGTGTTTTCCCGCGGTCTCCATATTATCATTACAATGCTTTAGGGCCCGATAAGCCTTGTGTTCTAACTCGATAGGCAAATGACAATTCTTTCCATACACAAGCTTATAGGGAGTGCACCCAATGGGCGTCTTATGAGCGGTCCTAAAGGCCCATAAAGCATCGTCCAACTTATCCGACCATAATTGTCGGTTTTCCCCAACGGATCTCTCCAAGATCCTCTTCAAAGCTCGGTTTGAAACCTCGACTTGCCCACTCGTTTATGGGTGATAAGCCGTAGAAACCCGATGTGTAACCCCATATTTCCTTAGGACCCTTTCAAATTGGTCGTTACAAAAATGGGTTCCACAACCGCTTATGATCGCACGAGGGGTTCCAAACCGAGAAAACAAGCTTTTCAAGAACTTGACTACCACACGAGCATCATTGGTGGGCAAGGCTTTAGCCTCCACCCACTTAGATAGGTAGTCAACCGCAACGAGAATGTACTTATTACCACGAGATGATGGGAACGGCCCCATAAAGTCTATACCCCAAACGTCAAAGATCTCACACACTTGGATGATGTTTTGTGGCATTTCATCTTTTTGTGAGGCTTTTCCTTGTCGTTGGCATGAATCACATGACTTCACAAGATCTTGTGCATCTCGGTAAATAATAGGCCAAAAGAAGCCGGCATCAAACACCTTCTTAGCCGTGAGATTAGCACCGTGGTGACCACCCGTGGGTCCCTCATGGCAAGCTCTAAGGATGTTAGAAGCTTCGGTGCCAAATACACAACGTCGGATGATTTGATCCGCACAAGTTCGAAACAAGTAAGGGTCGTTCCAAATGTAGAACTTGACGTCACGAAAGAATTTTCGTTTTTCTTGAGTCGTCATACCCTTGATGATGAAGTTACCCGCATGGTAATTTGCAAAATCCGCAAACCATGGGGTTGAAGAATCAAGCTTAGAATTCACTACACCAAGTGTCTCGAGCGGAAATGTTTCAGTGATTTCCTTGGGCTCGTAAACACTTTGGTGAGGATCTTCCAAACGAGAAAGATGATCGGCCGCTAGATTCTCGGCTCCTTTTTTGTCAACGATTTTGTGATCAAATTCTTGAAGGAGGAGAATCCAACGAAGTAATCTAGGCTTAGCATCTTGCTTCGCCATGAGATACTTGATAGCCGAATGATCCGTATACACTATGCATTTAGCCAAGACGAGGTAAGGTCGGAACTTCTCAAATGCATACACCACGGCAAGGAACTCCTTCTTCGTTGTAGTGTATTTTAGTTGAGCCTCGGTCATCGTCTTGCTAGCATAGTGAATAGGCAAGAAGTGCTTATCATGACGTTGCCCCAAAACGGCCCCAATAGCGTAATCACTAGCATCACACATGAGCTCAAAGGGGAGGTTCCAATTGGGAGCAACAAGAATGGGAGCTTCGGTAAGTTTCCTCTTAAGGATTTCAAAGGCTCGTACACAATCTTCGTCAAATACAAAACGTGCCTCTTTTTCAAGAAGATGTGTAATGGGTCGAGAAATCTTCGAAAAATCCTTGATGAATCGACGATAAAAGCCCGCGTGGCCTAAGAAACTCCTAACTCCCTTAACGGTTTTGGAATGAGGTAATTTGGCGATGACGTCTACCTTAGCTTGATCTACCTCAATCCCCGATTTCGAGACCTTGTGCCCTAAGACGATTCCACTCTTAACCATAAAATGACACTTTTCCCAATTGAGCACAAGGTTGGTTTCCTCACAACGTTTCAACATTCTCTCAAGGTTCGACAAACATGAAGTGAACAAATTACCAAACACGGAAAAGTCATCCATGAAGACTTCCATCGTCTTCTCTATCATATCATGAAAAATAGCCATCATGCACCTTTGAAAGGTTCCCGGTGCATTGCAAAGTCCGAATGGAATTCTACGATAGGCGAACGTTCCATATGGACACGTAAGCGTAGTTTTCTCTTGATCACGAGGATGGATGGGAATTTGGAAGTAACCGGAAAAACCATCTAAAAAGCAATAGAAATCATTTCACGCAAGACGCTCCAACATTTGGTCCATGAAGGGCAAGGGAAAATGGTCTTTTCGAGTGGCTTCATTCAACTTACGATAGTCAATGCACACTCTCCATTCGGTCACGAGTCTAGTGGGAATCAACTCGTTGGCATCGTTTGGCACAACGGTCATCCCTCCCTTCTTAGGGACACAATGAATAGGACTCACCCAAGGGCTATCGGAAATAGGGTAAATCATTCCCGCGTCAAGGAGTTTAAGGACCTCCTTTTTGATGACGTCATGAATTTTGGGGTTCACCCTCCTTTGACTATGGATTGCGGGCATGTAATCCTCCTCCATTAAGATTTTGTGGTTACAAAACTTGGGATGGATTCCCTTAATGTCGGATAACTTCCACGCAATTACCCTCTTGTGGTCCTTTAGAACATCGACAAGTGCGGTTTTTTCATCATTCGAAAGTTCCTTCGCAATTATAACCGGCAACTTGTCGTCCTCCTCCAAATAGACATATTCGAGATGAGGAGGTAAATCTTTCAACTCAAGGATAGGTGGTTCCTCAAGTGAAGATTTGGGCTCGATACTCATAACCTCCTCGGGTGGAGGAAATGGGAAATCGTTAAGAAAATCCTTGATAATCGATAAGTCCTCATCGTTGTCGAGGTCTTCGTTACAAGTACGTGGAACATCGAATTCTTCCAACGTAAAACCACCACCTTCAAATGGAGTGAAGGTTGGTGTCGAATTATCAAGAATTGGATCTAACATAGTGGGATTGCCACTAGTTTCCTCATCACCAAAACCAAGAACTTCTTGTGAAAATTCCTCGCAAACCACGTCAATCATATCCACGAGGTTTATGGTTGCAACGGAATAAACATGAGAAATTTGAGAGTTTTGAGTTGCGTTTATAACAAGTTCCTCGTCGTTGAAACGTAAGGTGATCTTTCTAGCATGAACATCGATCAAAGCCATAGACGTATCTAAAAACGAACGACCTAAAATGAGAGGAACTTGAGGATCCGTGGGGATATCAACAACGATAAAGTCTACGGGATAGTAGAACTTCCCCACTTTCACAAAAACGTCTTCCGCCAAACCACATGCGGGAATCGTGGAATGGTCGGCCAACTCGATAGACATTAGTGAAGGAGTAATATTAGGAAGATTGAGCGACTTGAAGATTGCAAGTGGCATCAAGTTAATGCTAGCACCAAGATCGGCCAAGGCGAAGCATTCCTCCATATCTTGGATTGCACATGGAATCAAGAATTTACCGGGATCACCGACTTTTTGAGGTATGCGATTTAGATAAACCGACGAACAACTAGACAATTGGTGCAATTTCTCCTTGTTGTTCAACATACTCTTAAAGTTAACAGAAAATCGAGGCATCATGACCAAAGCATCGGCGAAACTCACATTAAAGTGCAAATCACGAGACATTTCCATAAAAAGAACAAATTGATAATTGTCGCGCTCTTGATGTTTCTCCTTCCTAAGTATCGATGGATAGGGCAAAGGTGGTGTGGGTTGAGGCATAGTAGGCATAGCCTTTGGAATCTCGGGTTCCGATGATGGTAATGGGTCAACCGTAGGTGTGGCATGAGCGGTACTTCGTGGGATTGGGACATGCTCCTTTTGGACCACCACCTCGGGTTCTTCCTCAATTGCTTCCTCTGTAGGAGCAATTGGTTGAGGAGTCGGTTCCTTAAGTGTCTTACCACTACGTGTGGTAATCACTTCCATCTCACCCTTAGGGTTGGATACGGTGTTGCTAGGAAGACTACTCGAAGACGGTTTACACATTATTGCCTCAAACATAGACGAGATTTTATCTTCAAACACGGATTGCCTCTTCTCGGCTTTAATCATTTCTTGTTTAATGTCATGTTGCCCTTGTTCCATTTTTTGTTGGTTTTGTTGCAACCTAGTGACATTTCCTTCCATCTTGTGGGTGTGGATTTTAAGTTCATTAGCTAACTCATTTTTTAACTCTTTCTTCAAGTCGTTCTTAAACTCGGATCTTAGGCTAATGATTTCTCTTTGAATATTGTCAAACCTAGCATCATTCCCACTAGCGTATTCAACAAACACACTTGGAAGATCTTTCAATGTTTGCAAACCCTTGTTGTTGTTTTGCAAATCATTTGGATTTTTGTTTGAAACTTGATTATTAGCCCATTGATTACCATAATTTCCCTTGTTGAAATTGTTTTTGAAACCAACTTGATTGTTGCGATAGTTGTTGTTAGCATTTTGATTTGAACCAAAACCCGGTGGAGTCAATTGATTGGAGCGGGAAACTTGACCGTTTTGGTTGTAATTTCCCGTGGTCGCGAAGGCACTCGAAGTGTTACCACCGTTGGTAATGCACTCGGAGAAATCATGACCTCCACCACAATACGTGCAAGAAACCTCAACCCCTTTAGCCGTAGCGGGAGCACTTTGTTCACCAACTTTAAACTCAATCAAAAGCCCTTTTAACTTATCAAAAATCTTGTTTTCCAAGTTCGCCTCGATTTGGCAAGCATCGATGGTAGTAGACAAAGAAGGTGAAGCTGAAGACGAAGCCTTACGAACACTAGACGTGCTACGAGGACTATACAACTTAGATCTATTCTCAATTATCACCAAAGCTTCCTCAACCGTTTTACACAAAAAATTACCACCCGCGGCGGCATTCAAATTATCCCTTTCATGATCATTAAGTCCATTGTAAAACGTGTCAATTTGATGCAAGTCGGAAAAACCGTGATGAGGACATTCATGTAACATTTCCTTAAACCTATTCCAAGCCGTTGAAAAACTTTCATTAAATTCTTGTGAAAACTTTGAAATCTTGTTTTTCAAGTGCGTAGTCTTAGAGGGCGGAAAAAATTGGTTCACAAACTTAGACACGAGATCCTTCCACGTCAATATAGAAATGGGTGGCTCTTTCTCTAACCAAATTTTAGCGGGCGCCGCTAAGGAATACGGAAAAAGCATCATCTTAATCGAGTCATTCGAGACATCCTTAAACTTGCAAGTGGCGGTAAGACGATTGAATTGGCGGATATGGTTGTGTGGATTGTCCTTCTCATCACCACGGAATTTGTTGTTTTGGATCATCGACAACAAACCTGTTTTCACCTCAAAATTCTTCGCAAGGATAGCGGCAATCGCAATAGCCTCTCCAGAACCCTCGGTGGGTGCTTGAAGTAACTCCATCATAGTTCGATTCGCCATGGTTGGTGCTTCTCTTACAATGGGTTCGTCAATAGGAGACTCCTCACTAGAAAGATTGGGAGTGGGAGTTTTGTTCTTTCGTTTACGTGCACGCCTTGCTTGATTACGAGTTAGCATAAACGTCACGTACAACGAGGGGACGAGCAAAGAAGATTCTTTTTGGTGTTTTGTATTTTTCAATTTTTTTGTGGTTTTTGATTGTATTAACCTTTTTGGATTTTGGTGAATGTATTAAGTAGACACAAATCTACAAATCTCCTCCTTAATCAAATCTCTTGATTAAAGAAACCTCAAGGAATGAAAACGATCACGTGAAGTGAACGCCTTCGATGACTTTAGAACGTTGGTGGAACACCAAAACGTTCAAGAGGGTTTAATCAATGGAAACCAAGAAAATATATATGATAATTAGTAACACTTTGGGCGGCAAAACCCTCGATTAGCTCTCAAAATCAAATACTCACAAGCAAGCGGGGAAACGTGGTGGCGCGAAGCACTTAAGAGCCTTTTTCCTTAGGATATATTTTATAATATCCGCCTTATACCCACCTTATAGTTTGTATTTTTCAAGATTGAGCTTCACGAAAGTATTTATCTATTTTTGCTTTTTTCTTTGGTTTGAGATTCTAATACAATGATTGGGTAATGACCTCCCAAGTCAAGGTTGTGATTTCTCACGTATTTGGAGTACTTGTGAATTTATTGTTCTACGTATACACTATAGTAATAGTATTCACACAAAAACCGAAAACCGATAATACGTATTAGTAGAGTACTACTAATACAAATACTAATTATGGTTAGTATATAAAAACAAAAATTCCAAATCAAAACACAACACGCCTCCCAGGCAGCGGCGCCAAAATGATAGTTGAGTATTTACTACTCTTTAGGAATAGAGAGCAAATAGGGCAAGCACGACGATTCAGGAAAACCGTGTATTAATGACCCTAAAATGAGTTCGTTCTCGGTTTGAAACCTTGACTTGCCCACTCGTTTGTGGGTGATAAGCCGTAGAAACCCGATGTGTAACCCCATATTTCCTTAGGACCCTTTCAAATTGGTCGTTACAAAAATGGGTTCCACGATCGCTTATGATCGCACGAGGGGTTCCAAACCGAGAAAACAAGCTTTTCAAGAACTTGACTACCACACGAGCATCATTGGTGGGTTAGGATTTGGCCTCCAACCACTTAGATAGGTAGTCAACCGCAACGAGAATGTACTTATTACCACGAGATGATGGGAACGGCCCCATAAAGTCTATACCCCAAACGTCAAAGATCTCACACACTTGGATGATGTTTTGTGGCATTTCATATTTTTGTGAGGCTTTTCCTTGTCGTTGGCATGAATCACATGACTTCACAAGATCTTGTGCATCTCGGTAAATAGTAGGCCAAAAGAAGCTGGCATCAAACACCTTCTTAGCCGTGAGATTAGCACCGTGGTGACCACCCCTGGGTCCCTCATGGCAAGCTCTAAGGATGTTAGAAGCTTCGGTGCCAAATACACAACGTCGGATGATTTGATCCGCACAAGTTCGAAACAAGTAAGGGTCGTTCCATAAGTAGAACTTGACGTCACGAAAGAATTTTCGTTTTTCTTGAGTCGTCATACCCTTGATGATGAAGTTACCCGCATGGTAATTTGCAAAATCCGCAAACCATGGGGTGGAAGAATCAAGCTTAGAATTCACTACACCAAGTGTCTCGAGCGGAAATGTTTCGGTGATTTCCTTGGGCTCGTAAACACTTTGGTGAGGATCTTCCAAACGAGAAAGATGATCGGCCGCTAGATTCTCGGCTCCTTTTTTGTCAACGATTTTGTGATCAAATTCTTGAAGGAGGACAATCCAACGAAGTAATCTAGGCTTAGCATCTTGCTTCGCCATGAGATACTTGATAGCCGAATGATCCGTATACACTATGCATTTAGCCAAGACGAGGTAAGGTCAGAACTTCCCAAATGCATACACCACGGCAAGGAACTCCTTCTCCGTTGTAGGGTATTTTAGTTGAGCCTCGGTCATCGTCTTGCTAGCATAGTGAATAGGCAAGAAGTGCTTATCATGACGTTGCCCCAAAACGGCCCCAATAGCGTAATCACTAGCATCACACATGAGCTCAAAGGGGAGGTTCCAATTGGGAGTAACAAGAATGGGAGATTCGGTAAGTTTCCTCTTAAGGATTTCAAAGGCTCGTACACAATCTTCGTCAAAGACAAAACGTGCCTCTTTTTCAAGAAGATGTCTAATGGGTCGAGAAATCTTCGAAAAATCCTTGATGAATCGACGATAAAAGCACGCGTGGCCTAGGAAACTCCTAACTCCCTTAACGGTTTTGGGATGAGGTAATTTGGCGATGACGTCTAACTTAGCTTGATCTACCTCAATCCCCGCTTCGAGACCTTGTGCCCTAAGACGATTCTACTCTTAACCATAAAATGACACTTCTCCCAATTGAGCACAAGGTTGGTTTCCTCACAACGTTTCAACATTCTCTCAAGGTTCGACAAACACGAAGTGAACGAATTACCAAACACGGAAAAGTCATCCATGAAGACTTCCATCGTCTTCTCGATCATATCATGAAAAATAGCTATCATGCACCTTTGAAAGGTTCCCGGTGCATTGCAAAGTCCGAATGGAATTCTACGATAGGCGAACGTTCCATATGGACACGTAAACATAGTTTTCTCTTGATCACGAGGATCGATGGGAATTTGGAAGTAACCAGAAAAACCATCTAAAAAGCAATAGAAATCGTTTCCCGCAAGACGCTCCAACATTTGGTCCATGAAGGGCAAGGGAAAATGGTCTTTTCGAGTGGCTTCATTCAACTTAAGATAGTCAATGCACACTCTCCATCCGGTCACGAGTCTAGTGGGAATCAACTCGTTGGAATCGTTTGGCACAACGGTCATCCCTCCCTTCTTAGGGACACAATGAATAGGACTCACCCAAGGGCTATCGGAAATAGGGTAAATCATTCCCGCGTCAAGGAGTTTAAGGACCTCCTTTTTGATGACGTCATGAATTTTGGGGTTCACCCTCCTTTGACTTTGGATTGCGGGCTTGTAATCCTCCTCCATTAAGATTTTATGGGTACAAAACATGGGATCGATTCCCTTAATGTCGGATAACTTCCACGCAATTGCCTTCTTGTGGTCCTTTAGAACATCGACAAGTGCGGTTTTTTCATCATTCGAAAGTTCCTTCGCAATTATAACCGGCAACTTGTCGTCCTCCTCCAAATAGACATATGCGAGATGAGGAGGTAAATCTTTCAACTCAAGGATAGGTGGTTCCTCAAGTGAAAATTTGGGCTCGATACTCATAACCTCCTCGGGTGGAGGAAATGGGAAATCGTTAAGAAAATCCTTGATAATCGAGAAGTCCTCATCGTTGTCGAGGTCTTCGTTACAAGTACGTGGAACATCGAATTCTTCCAACGTAAAACCACCACCTTCAAATGGAGTGAAGGTTGGTGTCGAATTATCAAGAATTGGATCTAACATAGTGGGATTGCCACTAGTTTCCTCATCACCAAAACCTAGAACTTCTTGTGAAAATTCCTCGCAAACCACGTCAATCATATCCATGAGGTTTATGGTTGCAACGGAATAAACATGAGAAATTTGAGAGTTTTGAGTTGCGTTTATAACAAGTTCCTCGTCGTTGAAACGTAAGGTGATCTTCTAGCATGAACATCGATCAAAGCCATAGACGTATCTAAAAACGAACGACCTAAAATGAGAGGAACTTGAGGATCCGTGGGGATATCAACAACGATAAAGTCTACGGGATAGTAGAACTTCCCCACTTTCACAAAAACGTCTTCCGCCAAACCACATGCGGGAATCATGGAATGGTCGGCCAACTCGATATACATTAGTGAAGGGAGTAAGATTAGGAAGATTGAGCGACTTGAAGATTGCAAGTGGCATCAAGTTAATGCTAGCACCAAGATCGGCCAAGGCGAAGCATTCCTCCATATCTTGGATTGCACATGGAATCAAGAATTTACCGGGATCATCGACTTTTTGAGGTATGCGATTTAGATAAACCGACGAAAAACTAGACAATTGGTGCAATTTCTCCTTGTTGTTCAACATACTCTTAAAGTTAACGGCAAATCGAGGCATCATGACCAAAGCATCGGCGAAACTCACATTAAAGTGCAAATCACGAAACATTTTCATAAAAAGCTCAAATTGATAATTGTCGCGCTCTTGACGTTTCTCCTTCCTAAGTCTCGATGGATAGGGCAAAGGTGGTGTGGGTTGAGGCATAGTAGGCATAGCCTTTGGAATCTCGGGTTCCAATGATGGTAATGTGTCAACCGTAGGTGTGGCATGAGCGGTACTTCGTGGGATTGGGACATGCTCCTTTTGGACCACCACCTCGGGTTCTTCCTCAATTGCTTCCTCCGTAGGAGCAATTGGTTGAGGAGTCGGTTCCTTAAGTGTCTTACCACTACGTGTGGTAATCACTTTCATCTCACCCTTAGTGTTGGATACGGTGTTGCTAGGAAGACTACTCGAAGACGGTTTACACATTATTGCCTCAAACATAGACGAGATTTTATCTTCAAACACGGATTGCCTCTTCTCGGCTTTAATCATTTCTTGTTTAATCTCATGTTGCCCTTGTTCCATTTTTTGTTGGTTTTGTTGCAACCTAGTGACATTTCCTTCCATCTTGTTGGTGTGGATTTTAAGTTCATTAGCTAACTCATTTTTCAACTCTTTCTTCAAGTCGTTCTTAAACTCGGATCTTAGGCAAATGATTTCTCTTTGAATATTGTCAAACCTAGCATCATTCCCACTAGCGTATTCAACAAACTCACTTGGAAGATCTTTCAATGTTTGCAAACCCTTGTTGTTGTTTTGAAAATCATTTGGATTTTTGTTTGAAACTTGATTATTAGCCCTTTGATTACCATAATTTCCCTTGTTGAAATTGTTTTTGAAACCAACTTGATTGTTGCGATAGTTGTTGTTAGCATTTTGATTTGAACCAAAACCCGGTGGAGTCAATTGATTGGAGCGGGAAACTTGACCGTTTTGGTTGTAATTTCCCGTGGCCGCGAAGGCACTCGAAGTGTTACCACTGTTGGTAATGCACTCGGAGAAATCATGACCTCCACCACAATACATGCAAGAAACCTCAACCGCTTTAGCCGTAGCGGGAGCACTTTGTTCACCAACTTTAAACTCAATCAAAAGTCCTTTTAACTTATCAAAAATCTTGTTTTCCAAGTTCGCCTCAATTTGGCAAGCATCGATGGTAGTAGACAAAGAAGGTGAAGCTGAAGACGAAGCCTTACGAACACTAGACGTGCTACGAGGACTATACACCTTAGATCTATTCTCAATTATCACCAAAGCTTCCTCAACCATTTTACACAAAAAATTACCACCCGCGGCGGCATTCAAATAATCCCTTTCATGATCATTAAGTCCATTGTAAAACGTGTCAATTTGATGCAAGTCGGAAAAACCGTGATGAGGACATTCACGTAACATTTCCTTAAACCTATTCCAAGCCGTTGAAAAACTTTCATTAAATTCTTGTGAAAACTTTGAAATCTTGTTTTTCAAGTGCGTAGTCTTAGAGGGCGGAAAAAATTGGTTCACAAACTTAGACACGAGATCCTTCCACGTCAATATAGAATTGGGTGGCTCTTTCTCTAACCAAATTTTAGCGGGCCCAGCTAAGGAATACGGAAAAAGCATCATCTTAATCGAGTCATTCGAGACATCCTTAAACTTGCAAGTGGCGGTAAGACGATTGAATTGGCGGATATGGTTGTGTGGATTGTCCTTCTCATCACCACGGAATTTGTTGTTTTGGATCATCGACAACAAACCCGTTTTCACCTCAAAATTCTCCGCAAGGATATCAGGAATCACAATAGCCTCTCCATAACCCTCAGTGGGTGCTTGAAGTAACTCCATCATAGTTCGATTCGCCATGGTTGGTGCTTCTCTTACAATGGGTTCGTCAATAGGAGACTCCTCACTAGAAAGATTGGTAGTGGGAGTTTTGTTCTTTCGTTTACGTGCACGTCTTGCTTGATTACGAGTTAGCATAAACGTCACGTACAACGAGGGGACGAGCAAAGAAGATTCTTTTTGGTGTTTTGTATTTTTCAATTTTTTTGTGGTTTTTGATTGTATTAACCTTTTTGGATTTTGGTGAATGTATTAAGTAGACACAAATCTACAAATCTCCTCCTTAATCAAATCTCTTGATTAAAGAAGCCTCAAGGAATGAAAACGATCACGTAAAGTGAACGCCTTCGATGACTTTAGAACGTTGGTGGAACACCAAAACGTTCAAGAGGTTTTAATCAATGGAAACCAAGAAAATATATATGATACTTAGTAATACTTTGGGCGGCAAAACCCTAGATTAGCTCTCAAAATCAAATACTCACAAGCAAGCGGGGAAACGAGGCGGCGCGAAGCACTTAAGAGCCTTTTTCCTTAGGAAATATTTTATAATATCCGCCTTATACCCACCTTATAGTTTGTATTTTTCAAGATTGAGCTTCACGAAAGTATTTATCTATTTTTGCTTTTTTCTTTGGTTTGAGATTCGAATACAATGATTGGGTAATGACCTCCCAAGTCAAGGTTGTGATTTCTCACGTATTTGGAGTACTTGTGAATTTATTGTTCTACGTATACACTATAGTAATAGTATTCACACAAAAACCGAAAACCGATAATACGTATTAGTAGAGTACTACTAATACAAATACTAATTATGGTTAGTATATAAAAACAAAAATTCCAAATCAAAACACAACACGCCTCCCAGGCAGCGGCGCCAAAATGATAGTTGAGTATTTACTACTCTTTAGGAAAAGAGAGCAAATAGGGCAAGCACGACGATTTAGGAAAACCGTGTATTAATGACCCTAAAATGAGTTCGTTCTCAAGGAGGCTAGTGTGTTATGTGTGTAATGATTTGGATTAGATTTGTGATTATATTGTTGAGAAAGAAAAATAGAAATGAGATTAGAAGAGAATGACGGTTACAAAGACGGATTAAACTAAGTCGAAAAAGGTGTACACGTAAAATCGTAAAAAGTACCAAAATTAAAATTTTACCCTAAAAATTCCTAAAAATTACCGAAAATCCACAATAATATTCTAAGAGTTTACAAAAAATCCAAACTTGCTAAAATCTTTTAATTAATTAGATAATGACTTTTTAATGCTAATTAAAGCCCTAAAAATCAAAATTAATTATTATAAAGTCCTAAACAAGATTTTAAAGTTTGTAAACCTCAAAAATACCCTAATTAAGCTAAAAAGTATTTTTCAAAATTTTAAAACCACTAAAAACTATTTTTAAACCATTAAAAACTACTAAAATCAATTAAAACTTAAATTAATTCTAGAAAATAATTAAAAGACCCTAAAAATATTTGGAAAGTTACAAAATTCCTAATTAAGTATTTAAAACCTAGGAAAAATATAAAAACTTAGAAAATCAGACTTTTAATTTTTAACAATAAAATAATATTACAATATTATTAAAAATCCAAAAATCATAAAAAATTCTAAAAACTTGCAAACTAGCTTAATTTAACCTAAATAACTCAGAAATGAAAGTGAAATTACCTAAATACCCCTAATGGGCCTAGAAAATGGGCTAAACCCAAAACAGTACCTTATTGGGCCAAATTTGGGCCCAATAACAAAAAGTGTTCAAAATAAGCCCAAAAAGCACTGGTTGACTCAAAATTTGATTTTAAACAACTTTTTCCAAAGGCCGAAAAGCTGAAAGTGTGAAATAAGCTAGCTTATACCAAACAGCTTATTCTTAATGGGCTTTTTGGCCCATTAAGCTATAAGCCAATGCCATAAGCTGAAATTAAACAAACAAGCTTCTTTTGTCCTAAATAAGACTTCTTCAAAAAGAAATTTGAAATAAGCCCAAGGAATAAGCCTGAAAATGCAATAAGCAATCTACAGAAAACGACAAAATAGTCGTTTTTGAGTTCTAGGCCACCCCAAGAGCTAATTCAAGATCCTATAGCTTTTAAATGACTTAATTAAGCAAAATCAACAAAGAGTTTTCAAATAAGCTGACTCAATAAGCTGGAAAAAGTAAATAAGCACTTATGTAAAAGTCAAATAAGTTGGTTTTCTAGTAAAAAGTCAAAGTCCAATAAGCTCCAGTCTACTTAAATGGGTCAAATAATGAAGACCTATCACAAAAATAAGTTGTTTCAAGTCTGGATAAGCTAGAATAGCTTATTGAAAAGCTGAGTTCAATTTTACAGTAGCAGGGGCTAGTTTTAAGTGTTGAGCAGTGGAAACTTTTTCCACTGCTTGACTTGTTTGACTTTTTGTCTTTAGTGACTTTTTTGGAGATTCTGATTACACAAAGGCACCCAAATGATCTTTGGATCAAAAGGAGTCAATAACAATCAAAATATCACAATCACAAACACCCAATTGATACAGTTTAATCAATAAAGTCCCAGATATGATACAGACATGAACAATTAAGCAGTTGAGCACTTATAAGCAGTTTGAGCACAAATCAACCAGCCAAATTCAACCAAATGCATACACACGCTATATTAAACTCAAATAAGCAAGTCTAAACAGGTTTCATGCAATGATTCAAAGAATTAAGCAAGATTCAAGCCAATGAATGTTACTGATGAACACTAACACATGCAGTTTTACACTTTGCTGATGTATTTAACAAATAAGCCAGATTCAACACCTCAAATCTCTCAAACAGGTTACAATAACTTCGTTTAAACCACTTTTATCCCTAAGCATGCATACATACTAAGTGTTCCCAAAATCCTAGGTCAAAACAGGCAATAACAAAGGTTCTATAGCATATTGTTTGATTCAAGGCTTCAAACCCAAAAACTTGCAGCAAAACACTCTCAACAAGGCATATATCAGATACCAAGCCTAAACAATACCTTCTAACAACACAATACCAAGTTGAAATCACAAACAGGTAGACCCAAACACCCCTTTATCTTTTCAAATCCAAATTTTTCAAAGGAAAAGTGAGATTCAAGGCTACCCAAGCTCAGATAAACACAATAACAAGTAAGATTAACAGATTCAAGCAGATTTAAGCCATAAAATTCACAAGAACACAAGCCACATACGAATATTACCAAAAATCAAGATTTTAAGCAGATTTTAGGATTGAGTATGCAAACCTCATGGATGTACATCCACACCCACGAATTTATGAGCTTAGGTACTAGCAAGAACAAGTACAAGCTTCCAATAACACCCCTGCTAAGAATCAACAAGGTTAGAAGCACAAGTATAAAAGCAGAAACTTGAAAAATCTTGATTAATGCAACCTTGTTACCCCACACTTGATTATCCCCAAGTTATAAGCCTCACCACACCTTAATCAACACAATTAGGATGCTATGATCAGCCCTATAACCTAAGAATTCCAAGGTTGAAACAAGAACTTAGCAAAATATCAAGAAAATGAAGAAAATGTGCAAACTTTTGCACACTCCTCTTTTGAAAACAGGTTTTAAACTTCAAATTCAGTAAGCAATAAACATAAACAAGCAGAAATAAGATGGCACTTGGTCTTTCTTCAACACACTTAACGCAAATTTCATTAATCAGAAAAAGGGATTTACAAGTGCTTGAACAAAGGAAAAACCAAAAGCAACTGCTAATGTTGGGTCCTAAGGCCTTTATATAGGCTACATTGAACTACTAGAAATCATAAAAACATAGCCCTAATGTTGATGAAGTCCCCAAAATGCCCTTTGAAAGTTTGAATATCTTGAGGATCATGTGATGTTTTCTTGGCTGGATGTGTGAGTTAGCAAGGATGAATTGCATCCAAAGGCTCAAATTGAGCTTAGAAAGTAAGCAGCAATCCTAAACGTTGGATGGCTGGCAAGTTTTTGTCTTCTTCCCTTTTGACGTAGCAGGGGAGGCCCCATGCAGCATGTGGGTTGGTGGGGTGCCAAGTTTAAGGGTTGGGTTGTGATTAGGAGACTACTAATCAAGATTCTGGAGGTTTTGGTGGGTTAATTACAAGTGACTAAAGAAAACCCAAATTTGTTCATACGGTGAATAATGCATGTTTTGATCTTGATTAAGGTTTGAATTGGGTGTTTAGCGCGTGTTTTATAACTAATATTAATTAGTTATAAAACCGGTTAAGTGGAAAGCTGAGGTGGAGTAATGGGGTGTGGTGATTGGTGGGATGGGGTGAGTGGGACACGTGTAGAGGTGTGGTTGGTCTATGTTACTTTCCTTGTCTGCCAGCTTTAGCCCCTCACCTTCCTTTCTTCTTTCACTTTGTAAATATAACACATAAACCCGGATTCCTTTGTAAATAAAGTTCTCTTTTTCACACTTTTGCCCCAAATACTTTCCCAAAGTATTTTCAGGGGTATTTCTTGCCATTTTTGAATTCTTCAAGGGCTGATTTGGCATTTTGATGATGGATAATGGCCTTGACTTGTATGTTGAGCATTTTGGAGGACTAAAATTGCCAAGTCATGTTTGATGAGGGACCATTTTTGCCAAATGTTGAAAGTCAAGGGTCCTTTTTGTAATTTTGAGATTTTCAAAGGACCAAACTTGTAATTTCTTATGCTTTGAAGGACTTCATGATGTGTTTGACTTTGTGGAGGATATGGTTGACAATTTAGCTTTGTTGAGGGGCTAAACTTGCCAATTCTTCACAGTGGAGGGCCCTTTTTGTAATTTGGACAAACTTTAGGGACCAAGCTTGTAATTATGAGGATACAAGGGTATAAAGTGTTAATTCTTCCATATTGGAGGACCCTTCTTCATAATTCTTCAAATCTTCAAGGGTTAATCTTGGGAAAGTCTTCATTAGGGCTTGGTTCATCGTGCGGCTTCGTTTCCCGTGTTCGTTTTTGTATGATTCTTGTGATCTTTTGTCATTTTCTCAATATCCGTACCTAAAATACACAAGCAACAAACACAAGCATATATATGGGTATTTTGATGATATTTAATGCATTTTAAGCCCTATTTGGAAGATTAGACTATGTATAAAATCAGTCTCATCACGAATCCAAAATAGGGTAAATCATTCCGGCATCTAGAATTTTGATAACTTCTTTCTTTATGACGTCATGAATTTTTGGATTAACCCTTCTTTGGTTTTGGATTGCGGGTTTAAAGTCATCTTCTATGAGAATTTTATGAGTACAAAAGTTAGGATCAATTCTGCGGATGTCGAAAATTTTCCAAGCAATTGCTTTCTTATGATTTTTGAGCACATCGATAAGTCGAGATTTTTCATCCTCTTTTAAGTCCTTTGCAATGATGACGGGTAACTTCTTATTGTGTTCTAGGAAAACGTATTCAACATGAGACGGTAAATCCATAAGCTCTAAATCCGGAGGATTGTCAATGGAAGGCTTAGTCAAATTCGGATCATCGTTTGTAATTTCCATAGGAGAAGGTGGAGAAATATGGTCCTCATTGAGAAGTTTATCAATGGTACAAATGTATTCATCCCAATTGGAGGGAGAATCGTCATATTTTAAGTCCACATCCCCTAAAGTTGCTTCAAATTCTTTCAAAAGAAAATCACTTTCTCCAAATAGAGTCAATGAAGGAGCAATAGAGGCAACGGTCTCAACAATGGGTAGAGAAGAAAAACCACTTTTACAAGCGTCTTTGAAATATTCTTCACAAGTCTCATCAAGTACATCAATGAAATTAACGCTCTCGTGTTCATAAGGTTGCTTAGAAAGTTTACCCATGTTGAAGACGATTTTGTCGTCACCAACTCTAATGATTAATTTGCCCGTGGCTACATCAATGAGAGTGCGAACGGTCCTCAAGAATGGACGTCCAACGATTAATGGAACACGGGGATCCATCTCGTAGCCAACGACAACAAAATCCGTCGGAAAGGTGAATTTGTCGTCACCGACGAAGACATCTTCGGCTATCCCCACCGGATAAGAAACCGTACGGTTAGCTAACTCCAATGTCATTCGTGTGGGGACTAGCTCGGGTAGAGATAACTGTTTCCAAACGCTTAATGGCATTAAGTTGATACTAGCACCTAGATCGGCTAGGGCCATAGAATTCTCTACCCCGGGAAAATTGCAAGGAATGAGAAAGCGACCCGGATCACCAAGTTTTGTTGGTAATTTCCTTAAGAGAACCGCGGAGCAATTCTCATTAAGTTGGGTTTGAGCAATATCAAGGAGTTTTTCCTTATCACTTACAAGATCTTTGAACATTTTAGCATATTTAGGCATGTGAGCGAGAGCCTCGGCAAAGGAGATGTTGAAATTCAATTGTTTAAACATTTTAAGAAAGTTTGAAACTTGAATATCATCCTTATTTTTCAACTTCTCTTTCCTCAACCTTGAAGGATAAGGTATGTCGGGTTGAGAGGAATGCTTTGGAATGGAATTCTCACTCACATCCTTGGGTGGAGGAGGGGTAGAAGTAGAAGGTGGGGAAATTGGTGAAGGGGGCTCGTTATGCTTTGTCACAATCACCGGAGTAGGTTTAGGAATCTCAGGTTCCTTATAACCTTTTCCACTTCGGGTGATGATTGCTTTCATCTCCCCTCTTGGATTAGCAACGGTGTTACTCGGAAGAGAACCCGAACCAGAGGTTTGATTACTTGGGAAGAAACTAGCCATCATATCCCTTAAATCATTCGTTTGATTGCTTAAAGAGTTTCACATGTCATTCCTAAGCTCAGCTCGAAGATCATTCCCTTGTTTCGCCATGTCACCTTTCAAGTTAATAATTTGGCTCTGAAGATTCTTCACCGGCGCGTCATTAGTCCTCATGTAAGTTTCAACCTCGTGATAAAATGTCGTGGGTTGGTTGAGAGGGGGAACTTGGTAAGTGGGTGGTTGATAGGTGGGTGTTTGGTAAACATGATTATTACCTTGAGGTGGATATCGGTTTCTTTGGGTTTGATATTGATTAGGAGCTCGAGGTTGGTTTTGATTGTTGCGATTGAAGTTATTTTGGTTTTGCAGAGGAAAAACAGGCGATGAGAGAAAATTGTTTAAACGATAACTTAGCAAATTGCGGTCACCTTGAGGACGAGCTTGATAGCCTCCCGTGGAAAAATTACCGTTAGCCGCATACACATTTTCCGGATTGTCTTGAGTAGAAGGACAACCGGTGTATGAGTGAGGAACACCGCAAGTCTCACAAGAAAGTGCTATAGCTTTAACTTGTTGAAATTTGTTCGTAGCCATGGTTAAGAAATTTTTGTTCATCTCGGCTATTTGGAGGGTGAGTTCGGTTAACTCGGGGTTTGATGATGTAAAAGAAACATTGACTCTCGGGTTATTTCTTGAAGATGCGGATGAATCCCAATTTTTGTGATGAGTGGTCATGTTCTCTATAAGCTCTCTACACTCCTCGAGTCTTCTTTTCATAAACGTACCACCGGCGGCGGCATTAATCTTATCACGATCACGAAAAGTTAAACCATTGTAGAAAGTATCAACTAAAGTGATGGGGAGCATATTGAGGTTAGGAAAACGATCGATCAAGACATTATAACGTTCCAAAGCATCGAAAAGAGACTCATCAGGTTCTTGAGTGAAACCACTGATTTTATTACAAAGACTAGTGACCATGGATGGTGGAAAATAGCACGACAAATTTTTTTGAGTCATCTCGTCCCATGTATGAATTGAGTTTTTAGGAAGACGATCAAACCATTTTTCGGCATGGTGGGATAAAGTGTGTGGAAAAAGATGAAGGCGAAGAAAATCCATGGAAACACCGGGCAATTTCATGCTTTGACTGACGGTTATGAATTTATCGAGGTGTTTGTTGGCATCATCATCCGGTAATCCGCGAAATGGACAAGCATTTTGAACTTGTTGGATCATGTGATGCTTCAACGAAAATTCAGGAGCCGTGATTTGCATCGGCGCAATCGGTCCTCCTCGTCCATTCATAGTTGGTTGGCATAGCTCCTCCATCGTACAAAGGTCGGGTTGAGGGACATGGTTGTTATTATTCACATTGGGGTGAGGTGGATTATTATTATTATGCACACCGGCCATATCTAAGTCTTTACGAGTCTCGGGCTCAAGATAAGACGAACATCGAGTACGCATACACTAAAAATGAAATACAATATTTTTGATTTTTTATCTTTTTTATTTATTTTATTTTATTTTTTGGATTTTTGAAAATTTTATATTTTTTAGGATTTTTTTTGAAAATTTTTATGCTTGAAAATAACGTTCCCAAAAGAACGGATCCCAAAATCCAATTTTTCCGCACTTAAAACCGTTAATCTTTACGAAAAGAGCCGGCACCGATGCCATTTGATTTAATGGGTTTTGTGTGTGTTGTTCGTTCTCGGTATCAATTCGAATTGATCACGGTTTAGGGTGGACTTATCGGTTTTGGTCACTAAAAGGGGGAGCTTTTGATTATCTATTTTAAATTAAATGACAAGTTAACAAAACTAAGATTAAACGAAATAACAAGGTAATAAAAGTAATTAAAAATAACTTTGAAAACGAAATAAGATAAGGCAATTTAAAATTAAACTTAACAATAAGTAGCGGGAAAGAAACAAACATTTAAAAACAACAAAGTAATATAAAATAAAAACTGAAACAATCGTAACGATGATCGCAACACGGATCGCACCAAGTGATCGCAGCCTACGATCGTAACAATTGATCGAGGCATAGATCGCAAGATTGGATAGCAGTACCCTGATCGCAACCAGCCGATCCTAACCATGATCGCACTATGGGATCGCAGCCAGTGATCGTACCCACGGATCGCAACACACAATAGTATCCCACGACCCACCCTTCGATCGCACTAGGGATCGCAGCGAGCTATCGTAGCCCACGATCGCAATGGACGATCGTGACTTTGATCGCAACAAGTTGGATCACAACCTGGATCACAACAATGATCGCAACTTGGATCGTGGTTGTGGATCGCATTTTGGATCACAATCAATGATCGCATTTTCTGATCACAAGTAGAAACCCTAGAGTTTATGTGATCACGAAACTCGATCGTAACAAGTAAAACCCTTAGAACTGATACGATGGAATGTCAAAGGTAAATAAGCAAAACCATATAAGCACTTTTTCAAATAAGCATTTACCGAAACTTAACCAAATCTAAATAAGCACGAATTTAAAAACATTTAAAACACTAAATAAGCAAGATTTTTTAAAGTAAACTTTAGGAAGATTAAATTTTTAAAGACACTTGAATGAAAATAAGCTAAACATAAAATAAGCTAAAAGTACAAACAGCTAAGACCATGAATCGCATGAAATTGATAGGAACAAAAAGATAGAATTTTTTATCAAACAAGCATCAAGATGAAACAAGATACATACTTGATCCGAATCAAAATCAAAATCAAAAACAAGAAAGGTAGAATAAGATAGATGATGAAAAGCTTGAACTTGAACTTGTAGATTAAGGATTTAAATACAAGATTAAATGAAAAGCTTAAAACTTGAAAGAAAAATGAAAGAAATCTAGAGAGATAAAGTAGAATCACCTACTTCTCTCTAAAGATATGAAAACTAAAAAATAAAATGACTAACTAACTACCCCCCCCCCCCCCTAATGAAAGATTAGGAGGGTATATATAGGAGAAGGGAGGTGTGGTGTGTTGCTCCCTTCTCTCTTTCTTTTGTCTTCTCGACTTTTTTAGATAACTCGTCTTTCACGACTTTGTCTCGGGATTAGTCGAATGATAAAACGAACTTGTCTTCTAATTGTCTTCTTTTAGTTGACTTGGTTCTTCGACTTCGTCAAACTTCCGTCTTTAGACTTTTTCTTCGATAAATCTTCAGAATAGGCCATTGACTTCCGTTCTTTTTGCAATTTTGATCTTTTGACTTCATCTTTTGTCTTTTTCTTCGATAAAAGCCCGTGAAAGCCTGTGTTTTCTTCCTTTTTCATATTTTTGTCCTGAAACATAGTAAAAACAAAAACCACGCATAATTCCGACTTTTACGACATAAAATACACGTTTTGGTCTTGTTTTTATTATAATTAAGTGGTAAAAGGATAAGTGTTTTCACACTTATTAGATATCCTTAACAATCCCAGTGAGTATGTAGTTCACAACATCAGCTTTAGCTTGGAGAAATTTCCTTTTCTCCGGAGGACATGTGTCAAAGTTCTCCATGGATCTTGTAGTTGATGTAGTACCATCTACATTATGTGTGGTAGTTGGTCTGAATTCAAAGACGGGAGGTGCATGTTCAAGGCAATGACGAAGATCAGTTCGGTTCTCTTTAGTGTCGAGAAATCTAAGGAAACGAGAGCTCCACTGGACGTAGCAACCGAATGTCAGCACAGGTGGCTTACTGTTGCCACCTTGTTTCAATCGAACTTGATTAGCATTCGCATTGTTGTTGTTGTTTCACATGGTGAATGCTTGTGAATGGATTACAGATCTTAGTAGATTTGTTGTGATGAGGTGTGGCTGAAATTTGTAGGGATCCGAGAATCTTCAGTCCGACAAAACGGTAGACCAAAAAATTTTATATCACCAAATTTTGAAATCGAGTTAGAAATAGCCAAAAACTAGTATAAAAAATTTGATTTTACTTGACCTAAAAAGGTTGTAGGATTAGGTATAAGTCTAATGATTCTTCCAGAACCGGAGGAATCTTCCCAAGGACAATTCCATAGCTAGAAAGAGTAGTCCTTAGGAAATAAGGGGAACGATAGTGAAGGTAGCAGAATGCCGACCAAGTACTTAAGTTAGCACTGGAACAATCACAACAAGGTGCTAGTGATGACGTATTGGTAAGCATTGAAGGGGTTGAAAAATGAAAAAGAATTGTAAAGGTAAAGGGTCTAAAGAAAGAAGCCTTCTTACAACTTAGGCAGAAACTGGGTCAACACATATTTAAGATATTGAACACAATACTTCATAGACCCAGTGATGCAATGCAAAACCCCTCACATCTAACTCAAATGTCTCTTAAAAATATTTGTTTTAATGTCACGGATTTCAAAACATCATCTATCGGTTTATTCCCTCTAAATAAATTGATAATGAAAAGATGGCAATCCTCTCCAGCCTCCGATCTAAAAATCAAAACCCACTATTGATTCTAGAGCCTAGAGATCATCTAAAGTCTCATTAGGACTGTAAAACCCGCATTTAAAACCTAAGAACTTTAATTGTAAAGAGCCTCAATTTTATTTAAACGGGACGTGATTAATTATTCAGAATAATAACTAATATTATATATTCAAGTATTTAGTATGTATAAATTACTCAGTAAAATAAATAAAGCATGACAGATTAATTACAGAAGTTAAAACATGAGATCACGAGACCAATACTCGAACCAAGAAACGAAGATTTAAAAGTTATTACACAGTCTCAGATTTGCTTAAAGGTACGTCAGAAATAGATTATTAAAAAAATAAAGGGCTTACGTTTTGTTTAAACACGAGATTTAACGCTAATACACATGATAAATAACTAAACGAATCGAACTTAAGCACACACATATATACATGGGCCGCGGGTTAATGTAAATAACAAGAGTAAGGGGTTGGGCTTTAGGCCCGGTCCATCTACTATGAAAACAAACGGGGCTAACCACCCCTTTTCACAACACAGTAAAACATACAAACAAATAAAATTAGGGTTTCTCATTCCCTGTATTGACCGACGGCTGGAGATAAACTAGGAGAGAAACACGAGTTGTTTTCTCGGTGGTATTGGCTGTGTATTCGTTATTTCACCCTCAATCTCATAACGGTAATCCGTTACTTGTCCTTTCCCTTTTAGCTGTCACGAATCATTCTAGGATTAATCATGAAAAGCAAAAATGGTAAAGATATATACATGTTATCAACAGATTAAGTCGGGTTATGGGGTTTTGATCACGAAAACCGAGAGTTATTAAACTCTCGGTGGTGTTTTGTTGGTGTACAACCGAGACTTCAATGTCTCGGTGGTCCCTTTTTTTGCCCAGCCTCGAACCACAAACCCAGCAGGGGGGGTGTTTGGGATTAAATCACAAAAGGGGGTGTTTGGGATTAAGTTACAGAAAGGGGGTGTTTGGGACTGCGAGCAGTGGGAACCACTGCACTAGTAGTGGGAACGAACAACAGGCCAGTGGGGTGAAACAGCCTAGCAGTAGGAACCGACTGAGCCGGTGGGGACTTAACCTAAACGGTGGGAACAACAGTGACTGCAGCGACAACCGGCACTAGGTCGACGGCTGCTGAATGAGTGACGGCAGCAAGGGCCACAACCATGGGCTGTTGGGCCTCGGTTTGGACTAAACCGAGACATGGGTATCTCGGGTAAGTTGGTTGTGACTCGGGTTCGGGGGACACAAAAACTTTACAAGAAGTAAACGTTTTAACGTTTTAAATGTATGTTTTAATTAAATCATTTAAAATAGAATAATTAATTTATAAATTGTCTATGTTAATTTAATTAACGTTTATGATAATCACGTTATATGGTATTACTTATTTAAAGACTTGTTATTATAAAACAATTTAATTATTTATGAAACCATTTGGAAACCTTCTATTTTTAAGAAAACTTTCTAAATTCAGGAAACTTGCTAATTTTAACAGGTTACTAATGATAGTATTATAATATTAGAATCAGTATATTATTATATAAGTAATCAGAGGTACATGATATACACTAATCAGCAAACACTAAGGTACAGTCAGATTAATTAGTTTATACGCAAACAGTAACACAAGAATAAAATAAATTAAATTAAGAACAGATAAAAATCAGTAACAACAAACAATAATCAGACAACTCATCTCAGCGTCCTTTATCAATGTAGTATCCATGAAGTCGGGGTAGATCCTTCAGCTTTCGCTTTTATTCTATACTGGACACGAGGTACAGATTTCCTGTCCTTCAGTAAGGACTTCCTTTCTATGCATGATTAGGATTCCCCGTCTGCAGCCAACTAGTTGTACTAGTTACGGAGGTACCGTAACCATGACACTTGAGGCACCGGTGTCATGACTCACCTGTAGGAGAGTGATATCCTGCACCGTCCCATTCAGCTCAGCTTGGCCATTTTATCAATATTATTAGTGGGGCGTATGGATGCATCCTAGGCTTATTAGTTTACAGTTATAAGGTGAATGTGGTGTGTGCTCTACATCCTTCACATTGGAGCTGATCCCTCCACCCAACACATTATTTAGAGGTCACCCCTCTACAGCATGACGAGGTCAACCCTCCAGTTATTCATGCAATAGTTGTTTCAGCACATGACCTATATAAGCTCTTGGCAATTAAAATACAGTAAATGCATGTTTTCAGATTTAACAGATAACAGTTCAGCTTTATTATTTATGAATCAGACTTTTCAGATTTTACACAGGTTTCCGCTGCAACTTTACTTATCAATCTTACAGCTTCAGTATTTTATCATCTGCTTCATTTCATTATTTCTTATCATGCTTTATATCCGTTCACTAGGCGTTATGCTCAGCCGTAGTTCCTTTCTTGCTCTAACGGTAGGTACAAGAAGACGCTCTTAGGATTCTAAGAGCATGTGCATTTAGATGGAAGCTATCTAGACTTCTCACTTTATGCATTTCTTACATTATACTGCTTATCTAGATATTGTTTAGTCCCTTCCTTTAGTATTTTACTTTTCATGTATTGAGCTTATGTTTGGATTACCGATGTTTGATTCTGGTATTTCGTTTATGGTCAGTTAATGTTTTAGGACATTTACCTTATGCTTTGATGACACGCCATAAATACACGCAACGGTCCAGTTATTCAAGTGAGGTGTTATGATTATGGTATCAGAAGCAAGTTTGACCTGTAGGCTCTAAAACTTGACCTGTGACTAGTGGGTAGTCACCAGGAACTTCCCAGATTTTGGCGTTGTTAGCTTTCATGTTTTTCATGCATTTATCAACCAGTTTTCTTCATTTATCAGTCAATTTTCTTAAAGTTTTTGACTAAGTAAAAGGTTGGTACAGGACTGGCCATATTTAGTCGCATGTGCTTTTCTACGAATTTTGTTTTGGTGAACCGACCACCCATAGGCGTTCACCCTTGCCGTTCAGATTTTGTATTGGTAAACCGTCCATAGGCGTTTACCCTTACTCATGACAGATTCATGTTTTCAGTCAAATATTACTTGGTGAACCAGCCATAAATGTTCACCATTATTCAGGTCAATTTTCATGCTTTTAGTCGAATATTGTTTTGTGAACTAAACCATAGACGTTCACCTTTGCTCATATCATGACATTCTATAAGTTTTGAAAAGTATGGATTAGACTACATCCATCCATATTTAGTCACATATTATAAATTCTATACGTGACAGTTCTCATGAAATTTTGACAAGTATGGATCGAACTAGTATCGCCCATACTTAGTCACATGTTTTCTTCTTTGAATTCTGTGGAATGAACCATAGCTATCCACATCAGTTAATGTAAACTTCAGTTGATTATACTTCTGTGTTTTTTTTGTTTTTTTTAGAACGACAAATGTTAGTGGTTAGTCGGCCGAGTCGTACAATGACATTCAAGCGGAAGAATGTCTTATTCGAACCCTCGCCTAGTTATGTTAAACTCCTTATCCGCTTCGTTTGAAAGGCCCTTGGCAGGTCTTTAACCCAAGACATCCAGGAATCCTCCCCTAAGGAAACCACTTAGTAGAACCTTGGTGGCCAACTGAGCTAAACCAGTTGGTTACTTCTATGTTCTTTGTAACAATCAAGTTTCATACCCTCAAGTGGATGTCGTCTCATGCTGATTAAGTTCATGTCTCCTTATGAGGATTTCGTTTTCAGCAAGGTGATGATGTTTTCATGCTAAGTATAGGAGGGTTATAGTAAAAATCTTGTTTTTCATTATAAATCATGTTTTATCTTCATCAGGCATTTCTTCATGCTGACCATTGTTGAAATTCTGTTTAATCATATTCTTGAACCTTTATACAACCAACATTAAGTCTACGCTAGAATTACCAGGTTATCACGTTAACCATTTCAGTTCAGTTTACTACCGTTTAAATCAATTTAATTCTTTGATCATGTCAGACAAGTGACACCAGTATCGATTATCCTATTAAATTTCCACCAGTTCCATGTACAGTATTCAATATGTACCCCTTGTATAGTGTCTCAGTTATACCCATGTATAGTATTTCATGTGTACTCCACGTACAGTGTCTCAGATATGCTCCACATGCAGTATTCATTTTGTACTTCATGTACATTAGTCTAGGTGTACCCAGGTACCCTATTTCATGGATATTGCTAATTGATCCCAATCATCTCAGGCGTTTCCACTTGTCGATATTCTACCAAATGCTTACCAGATACTGATGCTGGTAACACTTTGAAGACCTCACAAATGCTGATGTTGCCGAGGTTTTGGAGATTTCTCAAGATGCTGATGTTGTTTATACTATGAAGACTCTGCAGAACAAAGACGAAAACTATAAATTTGAAATTTCTGACAAGAATAAATTTCAACCATCAGATACTACCATTCTATTCCATGCCTTACTTCCTCAGTTAGTTGTTACACGTCACTCAGCTAATCTTTCAGTCAGAATAGTGAGAACCGGTAACCATCCGACTAGTCAGCAGAAATAGTTACTTGAATCACGTTCATGATAATGACCGTCATTAAATTGATAGACAAGACAGTGGTGACAACCATCGTGCTAATAAGTAACTAGTTAGTAACCATCAGAACTCCGGAACGGACGTGACCAGAAATACAGAGGTCAGAACTCCGCCAACCCTAGCAGTTATAAAAAAATTTCAGCCTTGTTCAGATACACCTACTAAAACACCTGTCAAGACATCAGTCAAGACTTAGGTCTCAAGTATCCTTTCAGAAGACACCTTTCAGGACACCAATTACGATACATGTTGGGCATAGTTTGGATGGGCCAGTTTAACGACTCTCCTGGGCCGTTCATCGCGCTTCCTGGTCCTAAGTGATGCTGCAAACAATGGAAGAACCAGCTAGACGTGGACCCGAGGCCGGAGCCCCGGGGTCCACCTCCGACGGTCAAGTTAGTATTTGATCGACATGTTGTATAAGAGGTGTGGTTAAGAGAGAGAACCTGATTTATAATGAGACCCTTACCCCTCTTTTTATAGGCTTAGGGTTTCTTGTAGGTTAAGTAAGGTGTGTGTGGTCCGTGGGCCCGTCGGGCCGAGTCCATTACCGACTGTACGTCGACATGTCCCCCAGTCTAGTATGATATGGTCCATGATCATTTTATGTTAGACTCATTTGTGTATCACGCTCACTAAACAACCGCGTGCGGCTTGCTGCTAGGACATCCTCGTGGGTTGTCTGTAACATATGGATCCACTCGTAATGGGATACTTTTAGTGAAAAGATGATGGTTTGGGGATACGAATAGTGAGCGTAGCCACTATACGTCATCATGTCCCCTCAGTCTAGTATGTGAGGTTTTCACCAAGGTTACTAGACTTTACACCATAGCTACCTGTAAGCGTATCCACGTCAAAAGAAATGAGGAACCCGTATACCTAAGACGGGTGGGTGTGCTCGAATGCTTGGTTTCCCGTGATTAGACGGTAAGGACCCCGTAAGAAGAAACGTGTTCTATAGCCGGGGTAACACTCGCATCGGCAAGCTATAAGTCTTATTCATCTCTAACGTGAGGATGATAAGAAGGGTTTGTGAAGGTGAAGGTTGAACCCGTATTTTGCATCGTGAATATTTTGAAGGCGTACTTCTTGTACCCACTGATGATGCAACATAATGCGGATATTTCATTCGTCTTAAGGCAAACATAAGACGTACCTCTGTGGCAAGGTGATGCGGATATTACATCGGTCTTATGGACACGACATATGATAATGAATGCCCAAAATTTATTATGGTTTTTCCTGAACTAAACGTAGTTGATCAGGTTCCATCTAATTAAGGCCAAACAATATAAACTTTGGAATAATCACTCCATGGACCGGCAAAATAATTCGTCGCGGAAGGCGTACTTCCGCAGCAAAAATATGAGCCATCGGAAGGAGTACTTCCGTGGTGAAGACAATAAGCCAGCGGAAGACGTACTTTCGCGGCGAAGTAATGAGCAAACGGAAGGAGTACTTCCACGGCGAAGATAATGAGCCCGTGGAAAGAGTACTTCCACGGCGAAGACAATAAACCAGTGGAAGGAATACTTCCACGGCGAAGACAATAAGCCAGCGAAAGGAATACTTCCACGACGAAGATAATAAGCCAGTGGAAGGAGTACTTCCACGGCGAAGACAATGAGCCAGTGGAAGGAGTACTTCCACGGTGAAGATAATAAGCCCGTGGAAGGAGTACTTTCACGGCGCATGAATAAGCCAACGGAAGAGATACTTCAGTGGCAATGGATAATGAGCACGTGGAAGAGTACTTCCACGGTGAAAGATAATGAGCACGTGGAAGAATACTGCCATGGCGAAGGATAATGAGCCAGTGGAAGGAGTACTTCCACGGCGAAGGATAATAAGCCAGTGGAAGGAGTACTTCCACGACGAAGGATAATGAGCCAGTGGAAGGAGATACTTCCACGACAAAGAAATAAGCCGACAGAAGGCGGACTTATGTGGCAAAGAAATATATCCAAAGATATTTGCGTGTCATGCACGAAAATAGTGGTATTATTATACCCTGTTAGCCCCCCAAGTTTAATGGTGCTATACTCGATTAGTAATATTAAACTTAATCAAGTATTCAAAAAAATACGGTCGCGTAGACCAGCACGAATGGACTTACCATAGCTGCGTACAAAAGATAGAAATTAGATTCAAACGTGCGAACCAACACGGATGGGTCTTGCCATAACCGCGAATTGTCACATATTATAAGACGTATCTTAACTAACTTATGGGATGAGCTATGCCATTACGTGCGGCGTACCGCGACTACCATAAGGACGGTCAAAATTTTAACTATATATTGTTAGATGTGCACAGTGTGTCTTTTGCAAGTCCATCATGAGTCATGTGGTTTGCGTAACTTACTACAACGTCTTGATATCAAGGTGTCTAACAAGGATACATCATCCATGGTCGTTAGGTTTGCAACCCTCTTACACGACAAGTTGAATTATTAGGTTCACTCAATCTTCTTATTCCGCTTGGGAACGATAAGTACATGTACGCCCGTAGACAGAAGATATCCGAGTGTACGGACTAGCACAGATGGACGTACCATGACCGCGAATGATAAACATATTATTTTAAAAATATATGTAATATATCTTACCAATTTAAAAGATATATATAATAAAAAATATCGGAATATATCCTAAAGACTATCTTGTAGTAATTTAAATGATATGTGTAATATCCGTTACTAATATAAACAATATAACCGAACATGCGGATTAACATGAAAGACACGGCTCATGACCGCAATGAAAAATAAAATATAACCGAACATACAAACGAGCACGGCTGGACATACCATGACCGCGGATAAAAAATAAAATAATTGTTGAATGTGCAGATGAGTGCGGATGGACGAGCCATGACCGTGAATCACGATATTACTACGTCGGGTGGCGACATATATGAAAAATATATTTAACCAAATCAAAAGATATATGTAATATCACCTTACCAATTTAAAAGATATATATAATATCTTGTATACAATATACGAAAAATATTGATAGTATATTTTTTTGGAATATACCTGTTATCCAATTTAAAAGATAACAAATACCTGTTATTAATATGAAAAATATCAATATGTTTTTTGAATATAAAAGATATTGATAATATCTTTTATTAGTTTGAAATTATAGGTAATATCGTACTACCTATTTAAAAGATTATGGAGAATATATCATCCCTTTAAAAAATATAAGAGGATATCGTTGCCAATTTTAAAAGATAAATCATATCTTCTTATTAATTTAAAAGATATGCGTAATATCATTTAATAATATAAACAAGCATGTGGATTAGCGCGGATGGGCGCGGCTCATGACCGCAGTGAAAAAACAAAATATTCTGACATATCCGGACGAGTGCGACTGGACATGCCATGACTGCGGATATTAAATAAAATATGTCTAAACACGCGGACTATCGCGGATGGATAGGCCATGACCGCGGATAAAAAGGTCGGACCGCGTCATGACATTATTAGCCGCACCGTGACATATGCGGACAATATAGTAAAATATCAGAAGATATATGCAAATTTGTTACCGATTTAAAAGATAATACCTTTAAATAATATAAAAAATATATGTGAATTTAAATAGTTTCTTACACAAGATACACGAGTAATCTTGTGTTAGTTTATCATACATGCGTATACGATATCTATAGTATATTTGGACAAAAAATATTCTCCTAGTACCTTGTTATTAATGTACAAGATACGGATATTGAACCTCATGACCCTTTTTTTTTAAAGGCGTCGTCATCCTTTTGATAGATAAGAAAAACTACTACGTGATAGTTGAAAAAGCATGTAATCTGCACATGCTCTAATTGTTGCTCACGCCGCATATATTAGCATACTTAAGTGCATTAAGATTACTAGTTTCGACTTGATGATATAAACTCAATACAGTCGGTTGCTCCTACAAATCTCGTGCAAATTATTTGGAGCGGATACAGATGCATATATATGTAAATCTCAACATGTTATTATACAAGTTTTTAACCGTGATTTGGAAGGATGTAATTGAATATTATACTTAGTACATCGACAGCCATCAAATCTAATTGATGTAGAGTAAGCGCATGCATATGGCAGTAGTGGAGATTAAGAAAGCATGAGATACAATTCATGAAAAGCAAGAGTAGAAAAGGTTCGGGGTTACCAACTTTGCATAGATCTTTACTTTTCGGTAGTAAGAGACCACGAACATAGTTTAGTTAGGATCCCATGAATGGCGCCAACTTGTTGGAGCATAGTTTGGCTGGGCTGATTTAACGACTCTCCTGGGCCGTTCGTCGTGCTTCCCGGTCCTGAGTGATGCTGCAAACAATGGAAGAACCGGTTAGACGTGGACCCGAGGCCGGATCCCCGAGGTCCACCTCCGACGGTCAAGTTAGTATTTGATCGACATGTTGTATAAGAGGTGTGGTTAAGAGAGAGAACCTGATTTCTAATGAGACCCCTACCCCTCTTTTTATAGACTTAGGGTTTCTTGTAGGATAAGTAAGGTGTGTGTGGGATGTGGGCTTGTCGGGCCGAGCCCATTACCTACTGTACGTCGAAAATACATGTTATATGAATATATTCTCAAGGAACGAGGCAAGACTCATAACTCCAGTATGTTTTCTAAATCAGACCCTCAGTAATTCAGGGTACCCTCCAAAAGGGGGTATACCGTTCTGTTATGCCGCACATAAATCAGACCATTTAAATTTAGTCACCACCACTGGTGTATCATTCAGGTTGGACACGTAGTATTTACTATGTGAGGTTACAAACGAACACATTCAGTGAAATTTCGCCACGGTTTCTTCAGTTATTCATATGTTAGCTTTATCTAAATCGGGTATTACCTACCTCCCAGCCAGAAAAGACTCCACAGTATCACCCATATTTGTTAAAGTTTTCTTTTCAGTTAACGACGAGATCCGTCTTACTAGATCCCAAATATATTCATTATGTTTTCTGCCCGAAAATCAGTACAAATTGTTTCTGCCTTACAAGCGCGTGACTTATCATTCCATAGCTACGAAGACTTTCTAGCCACCAGTTATAATCCACTTATGAAGTTCTTAAAAAATTATGATCAACAGATTATTCCAGAACTTCCAGACTCAATACCAGAAAGTTACCAGAAAATTTCGTATCAGCGAGACAAAATTTAACATCGAATTTGTCTCAAGAACTGAACCTGCTTTCAGAACTCTTGATCGCAGGGCTTCAGCTAAGTTAAAATAGTTGCAGCAATTGCTGCAAGAGTTATCGGAACGAGGCTTTATTCGCCCTAGCGCACCACCAGGAAGTGTACCATTTCGGTCTATCAGAAAGAAGGTCGGTAACATGAGATCATGTATCGACCACCGGAAAACTTACTAGATCAATATTTTTAGTCGATATTCATTCCACGTGTAGAAGATTACCTGATGTGATACGATGTCTTAAACATTTCTTCAGAACAATTCACGATCATACCACCATCAGTGGTGAGAGGAAGAACATGATGTTTCCAGACTGCTGCTGCACATGTTTTAGTCTCTCTAAAATATTGATTTATACTTCGGAGCTTCTAAATGCTCCAGCTATATTACGAAATTGATGAATCAAAATTTTTCCACGAATGCTTAAACAAGTTCAGCACGATTTCGCAGACTCTCCGATAGGAGAAAATTATGTACGCAGCTTTCCAGATGTAAATTCTAGTTGAAAAAGGTGGCATTTCTGGGCCACATTATTTCAGCAGGAAGACACTTCAGAAATCCTGCGAAGGTGAAGACTATCACCAGATGGTCAAGACCGACGTCTGCGACTAACGTACGAAATTTTCTAGAACTCAGTTGACTGCTACCGCAGAAATTTCCGACAGTTCTCATGACTAACTTCCATGACTAAGCTTACGCATAAAGGAGAAGACATACACTAAAATGTTGTATTCCATAAGATACTACTCTGGAGAGATCTAATTACCAAGACTCAAAATCCTTTCATACTTTGCACCCAAATTCCACCAGAATGTACCAGACTTCCAGGCAGAATTTCGATAGAAGTAGTATGACACAATTGATGCAGCTATGTTCATATCTAGATGCCTGACATACCACATGTTCAAGATAGGACACCGACATGCTAATGAGTTATTACAACTAATATCTCGTTTTTAGTATCGTTTCGTCTCGGTATCTAATCGAATTGATATAACAATTTTAAGCTCGACTTTATTGTTTTTGGTTATAAAAGGCTTGTTTGGAATCTATTTCTACTTGGCAAAAAGCAATCAACGAGGTAAAAATACTCTATATTACCTACGTATACGTACTAATCTAAAAACATATTCCACATACGATAATTATTTGAACAAAATACAAAATTCAAAACTTGCAAAATACAAAATTAATAAATCTAAAATCTGTTTTACACTACTTGGCATGTAAATCAAGGAATCTATTACTACGTTTCTATAAAGTATTTACTATGTGAAATGGACCTACAAAACTAATCCTACCAAGATTAAGACACGTGCAAAAGTAAAATCTAAATATCCAGCCCAAGGAAATGAAATTGGCCCAACAGACATAACATATCCAACATCAATATAACCAGTCTAATGCACAATCTAAATTGTAATTCAGCAAATTAAAATGAAGGAGTACTTTTGTAAATCCACCAAAGTTCACAAAAGTTAACTTGTAAAAGAATCAATACATATCTGCATTACTCTTTCTTATATAGACTAAACTGTGAGAAGTCTCTGCATAATATTTTAGAAGGAAAATGAATAGATTAAAAACTTGAATCGAATACAATCACAAAATTAGTCTAACAAACCACTGAATATCAGACTAGATCAAACTTAATAGATCAAACTCAAAGGAAACTAAGTAAACTTTCAATAGCAGATATTGTTCATTCAACAAATAGCAAATCCAACAAGTATACACTAAGTTTACATTATGATGACGAAGTAGCAGGTTACACGAAAAATATTGCATTAAATGAAATATGATGCTAAAAAAATGAAATGAGCTTAACCAAAATATCAAGGCCTCCTTTGAAGGCGAAGCGGAGCGCTGAGCTCGCTTAAAGTCGAACACGCCTAATCTCTAACTGCCGTTCTGCTAACCTGCCAAATCAGACCTGCAAAACAACAAACAAAGCAAATGCACACCACGTGCACAATCTGATCTATTCAAAATTAAGATCATTCTTAGAAACTACTAAAATACCTTTCCGCATTCATAACCTGTAAATCTACTAGCATAACCAAATTCTAACAACCTTACTGACTAATTGAGAATGAAAATCTGGTATACTAACTCAGGAACTTAATCCAATCAGTAATGAAACTCAAGTATTTAAAACGTTTAAACAAACACTAAAACAAAACTAACTGATAATAAACTCGAACTCAATCGCTGAAATTGTAACACTTATTGAGTTGAATGAGTGAAAACTGAAAACTGAAAAGCTTCTAAAACTGAAAAGCTGATTGACAAGTGAGAAATGATTATGCTATGTGTCATTTACTAACTCTCTTATGAAATCAAATCTACTTGAACTCTCATTATCAAACTAAGATCAATTGTATGACTTAAAGAACTTTGTAACCAAAAGTTAAGCAAACTGAATCATAAATGGCAGAAAAAGAAGTATGGCTTCATCCAAATAACAAACTAAACAGTAACAGTAACGATCGTAGGATCGAAGAAAAACAAAACTCTAGCTTGATTAGAAAGAAGGTAGATTGAGAAACTTAAAACTTTCATTAATGGTAGTAATGGTAACAACTTTAACAATCTACTTAACCGAATGTAACTGATCAGATTAACTGATTACAATGTGAAAGTTTAACTAACTTTAATTCAAAACTACAACTAATCTAACTAACTAACTATGTGTGACTCTACTCCTAATGCTAACCATCTGAAAATGAAGTATTCATCTTGTATTTATAGGCGCCAAAGATGATGAGATGACGTGTTGCTTCCAATCCAGTGAAGCCACGTGTAAATACGAGGTTTAACTCGTTCTTCATTCTTCTAATCGAATTTGGGCGTTTCTTCTTCGTTCCCTTTTGATCTAATTAATTGGTATCACCTTGAAGAGGAGATGATGAGGAGTATTTTTCTAGTTATAAGCTGATGTTGGAGTTTTGCAACCCTTTAGGAAAAGAGAGCAATAAATAGGGCAAGTGCACAACAATTTAGGAAAACCGTGTGTGAATGACCCTAGGTGAGTTCGTTCTCGAGGAGGCAAGTGCGTTGTGTTAAGAGTTGATATATGATGTTTGTGGTTATGAACAAGAAGAAAAGAAATGAGAAAGGAAAGAAAAGACGATTACGACTACGAATTAAACTACGACGAAAAAGGCGTAAACGTAAAACCGTAAAAAGCTACAAAATTAAAAAATTTCAACCTAAAAATTAATTATAAGTTAAAACAAGTCTAAAATGATATAAATAAGGAATAAAATCCAATAAAAATATTTTAAAACCTTTTATTAATTAAATATTCAATTTTAAATGCTAATTAAAGCCCTAAAATTAAATATAATTAATCAAAATGTTCAAAATATGATTTTATTGAACAAATAACTTACTTATATTATTTAAAAACTAAAAAGTATTTTTTATAATTTTTAAATACTATTTTTCTATTTTTAAATTACTAAAAACTATTTTAAAATTAAAATAATTATAAAAAATAATTTAATAATACTAAAAATAATCTACCAATTTTAAAAATCCTATTTTACTCTAATGAACAGTAGAAAAATGAAAAATCTAGAAAAATATTAAATTTTCCACTAAATGACAAAACTAGTTTAATTAAAACCCTAATTAACTTAAATTAATTCTAAAAATTAATAAAAAGATGAACAGTAAAATATTTTTTAACCAAAATCCTTAGAATATTATTCTAAGTTCAGAAAAATTGATTAAACCTAAAAATATTACTTTTTGGCACTAAAAGACAAAAACAGAAACTTTAAAGTTAATTAAAAATAGCTAATTAATCTAAAAATTACTAAATGAACAGTGAATAAAAATTTAATTAATCAGAAAAATCCTAAATTAAATAAGAAAAATAATGGAACTGGTTTGAAGGTCTAATTCAAAAATTTAAGCACTAAAGACAAAATTATGAACTTCTGATAGTGACATGTGGACTGGATTTGTCCTTTAGCTTGGCAGTGGCAACCAGTGAACTACCAGTGGGAAAGGAGTTCCCACTGCTAGTGTATATTTTTGTGCAGTGAGTAATAAGCTTAGGAAAGCTTATTTGAAAGCTTATTTTGGACAAAAAAGGCACCCTTATACTCTTTTGAGTATAAGGAGTCAGATAATGCACAAAAAAGAGCAAGTCACAAGCCAAGATCAAACAGAAATAAGCCAATTAAGCTCTTGAGTAAGCTAAAAATCTTTCTGATGAACAGTAACAAAACTATATGCACAAATCTGAATTTCTATGGCTCATAATTAGCACATAAGCTCATCAAATGGCAAATAAGCAATTTCAGTCCCTAAAATATCCTATATCCTAACAGTCTTTCAAGATTTGTGGCAAAAATTTCAACAAAACAGTCAACAAGACAGATTATGTTTTTAGGCCATAAAGTTAAATTTTACTATGCAAACTGAATGAAACTTTACCAAAACTGAATCACCAAACTAAAATGTATCCTATAACTAACCTGATAAGTGATTGTAACAAGTTTTAACACAAGAATAATATAAATTACCCTGATAAAACCTTAATCCAAACACCCCTTTAAACCTATTTTTTCAACTTTTTTCAAACAAAAACAACACAAAACTCTACCAATATGGATTAAAGGACTCAAGTCAAGCATATAACATCCCAATGAAGCAAATACAACACTTAAACAAATTCTTACCAACTTAACAAAAAATATTCACATAAAGCATGAAAGTTTCAGAAAAATGAAAAATGGAAAATAGATAACAAGGGCTACCTTGTTGGGCTTATTTCCAAGCCCAACAGTGGCTGATAAGCCACCTCCTACAAGCCCGGGCTTGTGCTGAGCCTTGTGGGATTGGATTGGTTTGAACACAATGGCAAGAAAATGAGGAGAATACCCCTTGAATGATCCTTGTTTCCTGCACACCACAAACAACAAAGAGAGAAAAGACAAGCTATAAGTGATTCAATAAGCTTGTTTTAAGAAGCTTATTGAATGGCTTATAGCAGTAAGATATAAAACAAGTTTCTGAAAATTTTTTGAAAACAAGTGAAAACTTAAAAACAAACTTGAGGATTGTGAAATGGATTCAAGAAAAACAAACTTTAAAACATAAAATGCTGGAAATTAATTGGTTCTCAGTCATATGTAGGGTAAACAAATTTTCATTCATTCATAAAGGAAAAGTTTTTACATAAAAACTGGAACAAGCCTTCTCACAAGTTGAGAGGTCTTTAAATACTAGTCTATGGACTATTCTAGACTAAGAAACCCTAGCAGACGGATTTCCCATTGTGCCCTTGGTGGAGTTTGAATTTTGGTCAAAGAAACAAGTCATGTGAAGATTCTGAGATTGCCATGTGATGATGAGCTGTAAAGATTTCATCTTGGCCGTTCAAAGACCCTTTGGGAACAAGAAATCACTGTGGTACGTTGGATTGCTGCCAAACCTTGTCTTCATGCAAAAGAGTGGGTCAGGGAAGGGCTTGTGAGGGGACAAGGAGATGTGCAGTCGTTTTCTGAGTTGGGGAAAGTGTTGGGAGTGGGGTAAATTAGCATTCTGGAAGCTTTCATTTAAAACCCCTTTGATTTGGAGATAATCATGATTAGGGTTCTAGGGATTAGGGGTGGATGAAAAGGTGAGTTTAATTCATTTGGGGGATAATTATGGTTTTGAAAATCTGTTTCCCCCACTTTCAATTAATTAAATACGTTTAACTAAAGTGAGTGGGTTCAAAAATCTTTTGTGATAGGTCAAATAATTATGGACTGGTTTGGTTTGGATGAAATGGACTGGTGGGGGTGACGTGTCACAATGAGACTGGTGGTGGGGGTTTGGTGGTTTGGCAGGATAAGTCCCCATTCTTTCTTTTCTTGTTTACTTTGTAAATAAATGCAACAGCGCCCATTTTCCTTTTGTCAACTTTTGGCAGGTTGTCATTTTTGGCACAAATTCTTCCAAAAACTTTTCCAAGGGCCTTTAATGTATATTCTTGATTTTCCAAGGACTGATTTTGACATATCTTCATACTTTAAGGTCTTGACTTGTTTGTTGACTTCTTGAAGGACCATTATTGACAATTTAGATTTGATGAGGGACTAAATTTGCCAATTCTTCAAAGTTACGGGTCCTTTTTGTAATTTTGACAAACTTTAGGGACCAAACTTGTAATTATGAAGATACAAGGGTATAAAGTGTCAATTCTTCAAACTTGGAGGACCAATCTTCAATATTCTTCAAATCTTCAAGGGTTTTCTTTGGAAAATTCCTTACTAGGGCTTGGTTCATCGTGCGGCTTCGTTTCCTGTGTTCGTTTTTGCGTGATTCTTGTGATCTTTTGTCATTTTCTCAATATCCGTACCTAAAATATACAAGCAACAAACACAAGCATATATTTGGGTATTTTGATGATATTTAATGCATTTTAAGTCCAAAAAGAACGATGAGACCATGTATAAAAGCAGTCTCATCACTCCCCCATACTAAACCATTGCCGTGCCCTCACGCAATGCTAGAATAAAGTATCAAAGCATCTCCAAAATTTAATTTTATTCACTTTTATTGAAATGATGAACTAGCTACATAACATAATTACTACTACTTGCGTTTTAGACATAATGTATGATTTTCATCGCAAAATGGGACGTTTAGGTTCATAGAATAAGAACACGTGAATGCTTCGTTAGAAATAATTTCTTCGTCCTCGATTTTCACCTTAATTCCATGCCAAGCGTGCAACGAGATCATTGTCATTATAAGTTAGTAATGCTAACACTAATCATATGCCCTAATCACGTACTTATTCTCCCATTATTCCTAAGTTGTATCTCTTATATTTTATGATGTCTTGAATGTTTCACGAGGATACATTGTTTGACTTATGCGATAATAGAGATTTAGGTCTAAAAATAGAGTCCTAACGGTGTAACTAAGACCATCAAATCAATAACCCCTCCTAATAGACGACGATGTTAAAAAATTAAGTTGACAAGAAGAATCGATAAACACGGTTTTATAACGGTTTTGAACATGAGACTTATTACCAAGACTTTTATACGCCCCCTAACGGAAGGGCCTTATTATCTTTGGTTTACCTCCATCTTTTATTCAACTTCGCCATGAAGCTTTTATTATGACTTCGGTCTTGCCTTGCCTTTTATTATCCGCCTCATCGGTGGTTTTATTAGCCAAAGACGTATATCCTCACGCTAAAGCGAATTTTGGATCTTTAAAGCTTCGAAGATTAAGGCTTGATTCACTTCAATTTTGCATAGATTTTAGGCCTTGTGGGGCTTCAAATTGTTTGCTTGATTTAGGTGAGCACTTGAAATCTTATTATTAGGTGAAGCTTTCGATTATTAGGGTGCCAATACTTCAAAACCGTGACGCTGGCGATACCTTAATGTCTTCCCAATTTAATTACACGGAAGCTACTAGAAAAGACTAGAAACCCAACAATCCTAACTAAACCGCTAAGTCAATATTTATTAAGCAAAAAATATTTACAAGCGAAGGGAGAATAAGCAAACAACGAGAACACATGAGTTTTTGAAAGAATACGAGTACTCTACGTTTAGCATAGTAACTTATAATTAACTCTATCATTTCTCGTCCTCATTTAAGAGACTTAGCCTAATGTGTAGTTAAGGAATCAAAGCTAAGTGCTCAACACGCACGATCGAGTCAAAAATTACTCTTATTCTCGCCATCGGAAAACCTACATTCGTGTCTTCAAACACTTATAAAATATGAGAAAAATTTTAAAATTTGGCCAATTTTAGCCTTATTTTGCAACAAAAACGATAAACAAAACTATAAACTTTGGAAAGCGTGAAGGTTTGGCAAGGCAAGTATCTATTCACCCCCCCCCATACTAAAGTTAAACATTGTCCTCAGTGTTTCGAGTCTAGGGGTGCAAACACCCCCATACTAGAGACGTAGTCGAATGCCTAATCTAGCATGGAAAGGGTGTAATTATTAAATTAATAGCCGTTTATGAAGTGTGCTAAAAACCTAAGGTTAGAACATCAAAAGGATATATAATGGATATTGAGAAATGTCTCCAATAGCAAACGATCGAGTGCTCCCATAAAACGAACACGAGAGGCTCCAATCGTGAAGATCATGATCTAAAAAGCACATATCACAAACAACCATGGAACAAAGGTTGGAAGGGCACGAATCCCCACACGTAAGCTACATTAGACTAAGAAAGCGATAATATGTACATAGGATAAGCATGGGACTCCCCCACGAGGCACCTCGTTTTTGATTACCGAGTCATGAGCTCGACTCGATCCCCTCAATACTAATTATCATTGGGGAAGGTGACTTGGTCGAGGTAGTTCAAGGATGGAACTTCCCCGCCAAAGTAGTGCTTCAACCTATGTCCATTCACCTTGAAGTTAGGACCATCATCTTGAGCTAGCTCGATGGTCCCATACGGAAATACTTGAGTCACGGTGAATGGACCGGACCAACGGGATTTCAATTTACCGGAAAATATTTTCAATCTTGAATTAAAAAGTAAAACTTGATCCCCAATGTTAAAAACCCGGTTTTTAATTTTTGAATCATGCAACTTTTTAGTTTTCTCTTTGTAAATCAATGAATTTTCATAAGCAATATCCCTTAATTCATCTAATTCATTTAATTGCATTTTCCGGTGTTTTCCCGCGGTCTCCATGTCATCATTGCAATGCTTTATGGCCCAATAAGCCTTGTGTTCTAATTCGACAGGCAAATGACAATTCTTTCCATACACAAGCTTATAGGGAGTGCACCCAATGGGTGTCTTATGAGCGGTCCTAAAGGCCCATAAAGCATCGTCTAACTTATCCGACCAAGATTGTCGGTTTTCCCCCACGGATCTTTCCAAGATCCTCTTCAATGCTCGGTTTGAAACCTCGACTTGCCCACTAGTTTGTGGGTGATAAGCCGTAGAAAGACGATGTGTAACCCCATATTTCCTTAGAACCCTTTCGAATTGGTCATTACAAAAATGGGTTCCACGATCGCTTATGATAGCACGAGGGGTTCCAAACCTAGCAAACAAACTTTTCAAGAACTTAACTACCACACGAGCATCATTAGTGGGCAAGGCCTTCGCCTCCACCCACTTAGAAAGGTAGTCAACCGCAACGAGAATGTACTTATTACCACGAGATGATGGGAACGGCCCCATAAAGTCTATGCCCCAAACGTCAAAGATCTCACATACTTGAATGATATTTTTGTGGCATTTCATCTTTTTGTGAGGCTTTTCCTTGTCGTTGGCATGAATCACAAGACTTCACAAGATCTTGTGCATCTCGGTAAATAGTAGGCCAAAAGAAGCCGGCATCAAACACCTTTTTAGCCGTGAGATTAGCACCGTGGTGACCACCCGTGGGTCCCTCATGGCAAGCTCTAAGGATGTTAGAAGCTTCGGTGCCAAATACACAACGGCGGATGATTTGATCCGCACACGTTCGAAACAAGTAAGGGTCGTTCCAAAAATAGAACTTGACATCACGAAAGAATTTTCGTTTTTCTTGAGTTGTCATACCCTTAATGATGAAGTTACCCGCATGGTAGTTTGCAAAATCCGCAAACCATGGGGTAGAAGGATCAAGTTTGGAATTCACTACACCAAGTGTCTCGAGCGGAAATGTTTCGGTGATTTCCTTAGGCTCGTAAACACTTTGGTGAGGATCTTCCAAACGAGAGAGATGATCGGCCGCTAGATTCTCGGCTCCTTTTTTGTCAACGATTTTGTGATCAAATTCTTGAAGGAGGAGAATCCAACGAAGTAATCTCGGCTTTGCATCTTTTTTAGCCATGAGATACTTGATAGCCGAATGGTACGTATACACTATGCATTTCGTCAAGACGAGGTAAGGTCGGAATTTCTCAAATGCATACACCACGGCAAGGAACTCCTTTTCCGTTGTAGTGTATTTAAGTTGAGCTTCGGTCATCGTCTTGCTAGCATAGTGAATAGGCAAGAAATGCTTATCATGACGTTGCCCCAAAACGGCCCCAATAGCGTAATCACTTGCATCACACATAAGCTCAAAGGGGAGGTTCCAATTTGGAGCAACAAGAATGGGAGCTTCGGTAAGTTTCCTCTTAAGGATCTCAAAGGCTCGTACACAATCTTCGTCAAAGACAAAACGTGCTTCTTTTTCAAGAAGATGTGTAATGGGTCGAGAAATCTTCGAGAAATCCTTGATGAATCGTCGATAAAACCCCACGTGGCCTAGGAAACTCCTAACTCCCTTGACGGTTTTGGGATGAGGTAATTTGGCGATGACGTCTACCTTAGCTTGATCTACCTCAATCCCCGCTTTCGAGACCTTGTGCCCTAAGACGATTCCACTTTTAACCATAAAATGACACTTTTCCCAATTGAGCACAAGGTTGGTTTCCTCACAACGTTTTAACATTCTCTCAAGGTTCGACAAACACGAAGTAAAGGAATCACCAAACACGGAAAAGTCATCCATGAAGACTTCCATCGTCTTCTCGATCATATCATGAAAAATAGCCATCATGCATCGTTGGAAAGTTCCCGGTGCATTACAAAGTCCGAATGGCATTCTACGATAAGCAAACGTTCCATATGGACACGTAAACGTAGTTTTTTCTTGATCACGAGGATCGATGGGAATTTGGAAGTAACCGGAAAAACCATCTAAAAAGCAATAGAAATCGTTTCCCGCAAGACGCTCCAACATTTGGTCCATGAAGGGCAAGGGAAAATGGTCTTTTCGAGTGGCTTCATTCAACTTACGATAGTCAATGCACACTCTCCATCCGGTCACGAGTCTAGTGGGAATTAACTCGTTGGCATCGTTTGGCACAACGATCATCCCTCCCTTTTTAGGGACACAATGAATAGGACTCACCCAAGGGCTATCAGAAATAGGGTAAATCATTCCCGCGTCAAGGAGTTTAAGGACCTCCTTTTTGATGACGTCGTGAATTTTGGGGTTCACCCTCCTTTGACTTTGGATTGTTGGCTTGAAATCCTCCTCCATTAATATTTTGTGTGTACAAAATTTGGGATCGATTCCCTTAATGTCGGATAACTTCCACGCAATCGCCCCTTTGTGGTCCTTAAGAACATCGACAAGTGCGGTTTTTTCATCATTCGAAAGTTCCTTCGCAATAATAACCGGCAACTTGTCGTCCTCCTCCAAATAGACATATTCGAGGTGAGGAGGTAAATCTTTCAACTCGAGAATAGGTGGTTCCTCAAGTGAAGATTTAGGCTCGATACTCATAACCTCCTCGGGTGGAGGAAATGGGAAATCGTTAAGAAAATCCTTGATAATCGAGAAGTCCTCATAGTTGTCGAGGTCTTCGTCACAAGTACGTGGAACATCGAATTCTTCCAACGTAAAACCACCACCTTCGAAAGGAGTGAAGGTTGGTGTCGAATTATCAAGAATTGGATCTAACATAGTGGGATTGCCACTAGTTTCTTCATCACCAAACCCTAAAACTTCTTGTGAAAATTCCTCGCAAACCACGTCGATCATATCAACGAGGTTTATGGTAGCAACGGAATAAACATGAGAAAGTTGAGAATTTTGAGTTGCGTTTATAACAAGTTCCTCGTCGTTGAAACGTAAGGTGATCTTTCTAGCATGCACATCAATCAAAGCCATAGACGTATCTAAAAACGAACGACCTAAAATAATAGGAACTTGAGGATCCGTGGGGATGTCAACAACAATAAAGTCTACGGGATAGTAGAACTTCCCCACTTTCACAAAAACGTCTTCCGCCAAACCACATGCAAGAATCGTGGAATGGTCGGCCAACTCAATAGACATTCGTGAAGGAGTAAGATTAGGAAGATTGAGCGACTTGTAGATTGCAAGTGGCATCAAGTTAATGCTAGCACCAAGATCGGCCAAGGCATAGCATTCTTCCATATCTTGAATTGCACAAGGGATCAAAAATTTACCGGGATCACCGACTTTTTGAGGTATTCGATTAAGATAAACCGACGAACAACTAGACTTTTGGTGTAATTTCTCCTTGTTGTTCAACATCTCTTAAAGTTAGCGGCAAATCGAGGGATCATGACCAAGGCATCAGCGAAACTCACATTAAAGTGCAAATCACGAAACATTTTCATAAAAAGCTCAAATTGATAGTTGTCGCGCTCTTGTCGTTTCTCCTTCCTAAGTCTCGATGGGTAAGGCAAGGGTGGTGTGGGTTGGGGCATAGGCATAGCCTTTGGAATCTCGGGTTCCAAAATGGGTAATGGGTCAACCGTAGGCGTGGCATGAGCGGTACTTTGTGGGCTTGAAATATGCTCCTTTTCGACCACCACCTCGGGTTCTTCCTCAATTTCCTCCACCGTTGGAGTAATTGGTTGAGGAGTCGGTTCTTTAAGTGCCTTACCACTTCGTGTGGTAATCCCTTTCATCTCTCCCTTCGGGTTTGAAACGGTGTTACTAGGTAAACTACCCGAAGTAGAGGCTTTGTTTCCCATTACGGCTTCTAAAATTGCATTAAGCTTAGCATCAAAATTATTAAACTTCACATCTTGGATAGCGGCTTTTTGGTCAATTCTTTGTTCAAGCCTAGCATGACTTTGCTCTATCTTGTTGTTTTGACCTCGAATTTGGTTAACAAAATCATTTTTCAATTCATTCCTCATGGCTAGATTTTCCTTAATGAAATTAGCTAACTCCTTTGCGTTCTTAGCCGTCTCCTTAGCTTGATTAGCCATTTGCTCTTGAATGTTTTCCACAATCTTATCATTTGAAGTAGTGTAATTCAAAAAGTCTATTGGAAGTTCTTTATTATTTTGAAGACCTTGACTTGCATTTTGAAAATTACGGTTTTGATTTTGATTTTGCAATTGGCTACTACTACTCCCTTGATTCCCATAGTTGTTATTACCCTTATAATTGTTCCTTTGATTGCTTTGGTAACCAACTTGATTGTTTCGATAATTGTTAGCATTTTGATTTGGTGAAAAACCCGGTGGAGTCAATTGATTAGTGCGAGGAACTTGACCGTTTTGGTTATAAGTTCCCGCGGCCGCGAAGGCACTCGAAGTGTTACCACCGTTGGTAATGCACTCGGAATAATCGTGAGCTCCACCACAATACATACAAGAAACCTCAACCGCTTTAATCGTAGCGGGAGCGGGTTGTTCACCAACTTTAAACTCAACTAACAAGCCTTTCACTATATCAAAAATTTTGTTCTCCAAATTAGCCTCGACTTGGCAAGCATCAACGGTGTGTGACAAACTAGGTGAAGATGAAGACGAAGCCTTACGAACACTCGACGTGCTACGAGGACTATACACCTTAGACCTATTCTCAATAATTACCAATGCTTCCTCGACCGTCTTACACAAGAAATTACCACCCGCGACGGCATTAAGATATTCACGCTCATGATCGTTCAAGCCATTGTAAAACGTGTCTATTTGATGCAAGTCGGAAAAACCACGATGAGGACATTCGTGCAACATTTCCTTAAACCTATTCCAAGCCGTTGAAAAACTCTCATTATACTCTTGTGAAAACTTTGAAATCTCGTTTTTCAAGTACGTAGTCTTAGAAGGCGGAAAAAATTGGTTCACAAATTTTGAAACGAGATCCTTCCACGTCAATATAGAATTGGGTGGCTCTTTCTCTAACCAAATCTTTGCGGGCCCCGCTAAGGAATACGGAAAAAGCATCATCTTAATCGAGTCGTTTGAAACATCCTTAAACTTGCACGTGGCGGTGAGACGATTAAATTGGCGAATGTGGTTATGCGGGTTGTCCTTTTCGTCCCCTCGAAACTTGTTGTTTTGAATCATGGACAACAAACCCGTCTTAACCTCAAAATTCTCCGCAAGGATAGCGGGAATCACAATCGCTTCTCCATAACCCTCGGTGGGTGCTTGAAGCAACTCCATCATAGTTCGATTAGCCATGGGTGCTTCTTTCACTACAATGGGTTCGTCAATAGGAGAGTCCTCACTAGTAGGAGTGAGTGATTTGTTTCTTCGTTTACGAGCACGTCTAGCTTTAGAGCGAGTTTGCATAAACGTCACGTACAACGAGAAGGCGAGCAAAGAAGATTCTTTTTGGTATTTTTACTTTTTCAATTTTTTTTTTGTGATTTTTGATTGTTTTTAACTTTTTTTTGGATTTTTTTGAATGTATTAAGTAGACCAAAATCTACAAATCTCCTCCTTAATCAAATCTCTTGATTAAAGAAGCCTCAAGGAATGAAAACGATCACGTGAAGTGAACGCCTTCGATGACTTTAGAACGATGGTGGAACACCAAATCGTTCAAGAGGGTTTAATCAAATGAAACCAAGAAAATATATATGATACTTAATAATACTTTGGGCGGCAAAACCCTCGATTCACTCTCAAAATCAAATACGCACAAGCAAGCGGAGGAAACGAGGCGGCGCGAAGCACTTAAGAGCCTTTTTCCTTTAGGTCGTGAAATACAACCGCCTTATACCCACCTTATAGTTTGTATTATCAAAATCAAGCTTCACGAAAGTATTTATCTATTTTTTCCTTTTTTTCTTTGGTTTGAGATTCGAATACAATGATCGAGTGATGAAATCCCGAATCAAGGTTGTGATTGCTCACGTATTTGGAGTACTTGTAAATTTATTGTTCTACGTATACAATATAGTAATAATATTCACAAAAATCGAAAAACGATTATACGTATTAATAGAGTGCTATTAATACAAATACTTTTATGGCTAATATAGAAAACAACAATGGTTCAACCAAAACACAACACGCCTCCCCGGCAGCGGCGCCAAAATGATGTTGGAGTTTTGCAACCCTTTAGGAAAAGAGAGCAATAAATAGGGCAAGTGCACAACGATTTAGGAAAACCGTGTGTGAATGACCCTAGGTGAGTTCGTTCTCGAGGAGGCAAGTGCGTTGTGTTAAGAGTTGATATATGATGTTTGTGGTTATGAACAAGAAGAAAATAAATGAGAAAGGAAAGAAAAGACGGTTACGACTACGAATTAAACTACGACGAAAAAGGCGTAAACGTAAAACCGTAAAAAGCTACAAAATTAAAAAATTTCAACCTAAAAATTAATTATAAGTTAAAACAAGTCTAAAATGATATAAATAAGGAATAAAATCCAATAAAAATATTTTAAAACCTTTTATTAATTAAATATTCAATTTTAAATGCTAATTAAAGCCCTAAAATTAAATATAATTAATCAAAATGTTCAAAATATGATTTTATTGAACAAATAACTTACTTATATTATTTAAAAACTAAAAAGTATTTTTTTTAATTTTTAAATACTATTTTTCTATTTTTAAATTACTAAAAACTATTTTAAAATTAAAATAATTATAAAAAATAATTTAATAATACTAAAAATAATCTACCAATTTTAAAAATCCTATTTTACTCTAATGAACAGTAGAAAAATGAAAAATCTGGAAAAATATTAAATTTTCCACTAAATGACAAAACTAGTTTAATTAAAACCCTAATTAACTTAAATTAATTCTAAAAATTAATAAAAAGATGAACAGTAAAATATTTTTTAACCAAAATCCTTAGAATATTATTCTAAGTTCAGAAAAATTGATTAAACCTAAAAATATTACTTTTTGGCACTAAAAGATAAAAACAGAAACTTTAAAGTTAATTAAACATAGCTAATTAATCTAAAAATTACTAAATGAACAGTGAATAAAAATTTAATTAATCAGAAAAATCCTAAATTAAATAAGAAAAATAATGGAACTGGTTTGAAGGTTTAATTCAAAAATTTAAGCACTAAAGACAAAATTATGAACTTCTGATAGTGACATGTGGACTGTATTTGTCCTTTAGCTTGGCAGTGGCAACCAGTGAACTACCAGTGGGAAAGGAGTTCCCACTGCTAGTGTATATTTTTGTGCAGTGAGTAATAAGCTTAGGAAAGCTTATTTGAAATCTTATTTTGGACAAAAAAGGCACCCTTATACTCTTTGGAGTATAAGGAGTCAGATAATGCACAAAAAAGAGCAAGTCACAAGCCAAGATCAAACAGAAATAAGCCAATTAAGCTCCTGAGTAAGCTAAAAATCTTTCTGATGAACAGTAACAAAACTATATGCACAAATCTGAATTTCTATGGCTCATAATTAGCACATAAGCTCATCAAATGGCAAATAAGCAATTTCAGTCCCTAAAATATCCTATATCCTAACAGTCTTTCAAGATTTGTGGCAAAAATTTCAACAAAACAGTCAACAAGACAGATTATGTTTTTAGGCCATAAAGTTAAATTTTACCATGCAAACTGAATGAAACTTTACCAAAACTGAATCACCAAACTAAAATGTATCCTATAACTAACCTGATAAGTGATTGTAACAAGTTTTAACACAAGAATAATATAAATTACCCTGATAAAACCTTAATCCAAACACCCCTTTAAACCTATTTTTTCAACTTTTTTCAAACAAAAACAACACAAAACTCTACCAATCTGGATTAAAGGACTCAAGTCAAGCATATAACATCCCAATGAAGCAAATACAACACTTAAACAAATTCTTACCAACTTAACAAAAAATATTCACATAAAGCATGAAAGTTTCAGAAAAATGAAAAATGGAAAATAGATAACAAGGGCTACCTTGTTGGGCTTACTTCCAAGCCCAACAGTGGCTGATAAGTCACCTCCTACAAGTCCGGGCTTGTGCTGAGCCTTGTGGGATTGGATTGGTTTGAACACAATGGCAAGAAAATGAGGAGAATACCCCTTGAATGATCCTTGTTTCCTGCAAACCACAAACAACAAAGAGAGAAAAGACAAGCTATAAGTGATTCAATAAGCTTGTTTTAAGAAGCTTATTGAATGGCTTATAGCAGTAAGATATAAAACAAGTTTCTGAAATTTTTTTGAAAACAAGTGAAAACTTAAAAACAAACTTGAGGATTGTGAAATGGATTCAAGAAAAACAAACTTTAAAACATAAAATGCTGGAAATTAATTGGTTCTCAGTCATATGTAGGGTAAACAAATTTTCATTCATTCATAAAGGAAAAGTTTTTACATAAAAACTGGAACAAGCCTTCTCACAAGTTGAGAGGTCTTTAAATACTAGTCTATGGACTATTCTAGACTAAGAAACCCTAGCAGACGGATTTCCCATTGTGCCCTTGGTGGAGTTTGAATTTTGGTCAAAGAAACAAGTCATGTGAAGATTCTGAGATTGCCATGTGATGATGAGCTGTAAAGATTTCATCTTGGCCGTTCAAAGACCCTTTGGGAACAAGAAATCTCTGTGGTACGTTGGATTGCTGCCAAACCTTGTCTTCATGTAAAAGAGTGGGTCAGGGAAGGGCTTGTGAGGGGACAAGGGGATGTGCAGTCGTTTTCTGGGTTGGGGAAAGTGTTGGGAGTGGGGTAAATTAGCATTCTGGAAGCTTTCATTTAAAACCCCTTTGATTTGGAGATAATCATGATTAGGGTTCTAGGGATTAGGGGTGGATGAACAGGTGAGTTTAATTCATTTGGGGGATAATTATGGTTTTGAAAATCTGTTTCCCCCACTTTCAATTAATTAAATACGTTTAACTAAAGTGAGTGGGTTCAAAAATCTTTTGTGATAGGTCAAATAATTATGGACTGGTTTGGTTTGGATGAAATGGACTGGTGGGGGTGACGTGTCACAATGAGACTGGTGGTGGGGGTTTGGTGGTTTGGCAGGATAAGTCCCCATTCTTTCTTTTCTTGTTTACTTTGTAAATAAATGCAACAACGCCCATTTTCCTTTTGTCAACTTTTGGCAGGTTGTCATTTTTGGCACAAATTCTTCCAAAAACTTTTCCAAGGGCCTTTAATGTATATTCTTGATTTTCCAAGGACTGGTTTTGACATATCTTCATACTTTAAGGTCTTGACTTGTTTGTTGACTTCTTGAAGGACCATTATTGACAATTTAGATTTGATGAGGGACTAAATTTGCCAATTCTTCAAAGTTACGGGTCCTTTTTGTAATTTTGACAAACTTTAGGGACCAAACTTGTAATTATGAAGATACAAGGGTATAAAGTGTCAATTCTTCAAACTTGGAGGACCAATCTTCAGTATTCTTCAAATCTTCAAGGGTTTTCTTTGGAAAATTCCTTACTAGGGCTTGGTTCATCGTGCGGCTTCGTTTCCCGTGTTCGTTTTTGCGTGATTCTTGTGATCTTTTGTCATTTTCTCAATATCCGTACCTAAAATATACAAGCAACAAACACAAGCATATATTTGGGTATTTTGATGATATTTAATGCATTTTAAGTCCAAAAAGAACGATGAGACCATGTATAAAAGCAGTCTCATCATAAGCTTTGTATGAATCTTCGTGGATTGTGCTTGAAATCGAATAATAGGTATATGGTGGTAGAAAAGTGATAAATTCGTCTTTTACTCTTTCTCTCTCTTGATATTCGGTGAAGAAGACGTGTGAAGTATGTTTGACTGTTTTATAGAAGCTTTGACCAGATATTGAAAGTTAAATAACTTTCTTCCCATATTTTCCTTTTGGTCCTTTCATCTTTCCATTTTGTCACTTATGAGGTATAAGAGTTATAACTTTTAAGCCACTTTCTTTTTCATCCTTTGTCTTATTGAAAGTTACACTTTAGGTCCTCGATCTTTTAAATAATGACAAGTAAGGTCCTTGAAAGCTCTTTCGTCTTTTCTTCGTCTTTTTGTCAAATAAATCCTTGAAACGCGTATTTACTCCAAAATGCATCTTTTTACCTGAAAACACATGAAACACAAATACCCACGTAATTATGATATTTTTCAGTTAAATATAATGTATTTGACTGTGTTTAAGTGGTTTTGGATCATAATTGATGAGTGTTTTCACACTTATCAACTCCCCTCCACTAGACCATTGCCATGGCCTCATGCAATGCAGCATTTCAAAGCTCTAGAGTGCATTTTTCTCATAATTAATCCACCTTGTCCATTTTATGATTTAATAAACTATACTATGCTACATGATGAATGATTTTGAATATTTACAATGCAATGCAAAGAAAGCAATTTTATTTATATATTTTTGGAATTTTCTTTGAAATGGTTTTGATAGAAATAACTAATAAACAAATCAATGAATTGGATTTTGATACCATGAACACTTATCACCCTCAAGTTTCACTTTCCCCATACCAAGCTTAAAAATGGGATCATTGCATTCACAAGTAAAAAGTGTATTAACTTATTCATAACAATTAAATGTGGAACCAGTTATTATTTGAGCAAATTGCTTTTGGATAAATTTGTCATTATTTTAAAGCGTGAAATATAAGAAATGTAAAATCTCAAAATAAGGAAGCACGGTTTTAATCCTAAGTAATTCTCTCATCCGTTACTTGAAAAACCGCATACAACTAATATAAGCCCGACTCAAGAGTAATAAGTCATTAGCCTTATGTGTAAAATCCTTATGTCATGCATTAATAATTAGCTACACACTCGCTAAGGAAATAAAAATAAAATTCATGCAATAATTTACATCCGCTGCCTTTTTGAGACCTTGGATCTTCAATCCCGCAACCCGTCAAGGTAATATTGGATTGGAGCAACTATTAAATCATTGCAACCCTTGTGAGAGTAATATTGGAATTCAATAGTCACTATAATTAACAGTTCACTGCCCCTCCTGGGAGTCTTTTATAATTATTATTTTTTTTCTTTTTCTTTTTTTTTCTTTTTCTCTTTTTTTTCTAGCCACTCATTTTTTTTCATAAGCCGCTCTTATTTTTCTTTATTCCTCACAAAGAAAGTTGAAAAGAATAAAAGGAAAAACACCCGCTAAGTATTAAGCATGACATAAGTCTAGTACACATAAAACGTTCTAACTTAGAATCTTAAGACGTACTTATACCAACCATGAATGATTAGTCAAAAATGCATAAGAGACTACAAACCAATTAAAACCGTTCTTGATTATTTATTAACATATATACATGCGAAGAAATTAGAGGCAAAGAAAGAGAAGGGTTTAGCCATAAGTAATTGTCATGAAGTTTATCTAGCCCTTTTATACTTGCTTCAACTCTATCATCTCCCATTCTTCACAAATTCAAAATCTCAACTAATAAGAGTCGTGGATGTTTAGCCTAATAGACCAATGAAGGACTACATGGTTAAGGATACTAGCTAGAGAATGCTTAGATAAGCAAACTCAGTTTGAGTCAAAGTATCCATGGCGGGCCTAATATGTCAAAGATATCTAAATTTGTTAAACCATATCCTTATTATATTTTTTATATATTTTTGATGAAAAACAACAGAAGAAATATATACAATGTAAATGTGTTATGCAAATGAAAAATGATTAATGCAAAAATTATGAATGCATATTTTTGGTGGCCAAAGTAGATCAAAATTTTGAAAAATGTTTGAAAAATTAATTTCCAAGTTATCATGAAGTTAAGGCAATGGTCTAGGTAAGGTCACTTCGATAGAAATCTCCCCTACACTTAAGATAAACATTTTCCTCAATGTTTAAGTGTATTGGAGTAAACTCCCCTACACTTATGACATTACGTACTTTGCTTAACTCAAGCTAAGGGGGAGAAAACTAAGGGCATTCATTTTAAGCAAAAGGTTGAATATCACGATAGCAAAAACTAATCAAAGTGAACCGGATACACAAGAATCCTCCATAAGCTCCAAGCATGAAATGAGAGAGAGCAACCCTTGAAACAAACACCAAAAGACGAAGAAAGGCCACTCCTCCACTTCAACTCTACTATAACACCTAATAAGTGTGAAAACACTTATCCTTTTACCACTTATTTCCAATAATAACAAGACCAAAACGTGTAATTTATGTCGTAAAAGTCGGAATTATGCATGGTTTGTGTTTTTATTGTGTTTTAGGACCAAAAGATGAAAAAGGAAGAAAACACGGGCTTTCACGGCCTTTTATCGAAGAAAACGGGAAAGACGAAGTCAAAAGATCAAGAGTGCAAAAAGAACGGAAGTCCAAGGCCTATTCTGAATATTTATCGAAGAAAAAGTCTAAAGACGGAAGTTTAATGAAGTCGAAGAACTCAAGTCTAAATTAAAGAAGAAAATTATCAAGACGAGTTCAAATCCCGAGACGACGTCGAGAAAAGACAAAGAATTAAATCGAGTCGAGAAGACGTGAAGAAAGAAAGAAACAAGAGGCAACACATGCACTCCTTCCTATTTTTCCCTATAAATACCCTCCTAATACACATTGGGAGGGTAGTTAGTTTTTAGTTTTAGTTTCATTTTTCACTTTTCTTTCTAGTTTTTAGAGAGAGAAAGTTCTCAACTTTCTCTCACTAAGTTTTCATCTTTCTTTCTTTTAATCTTTCAAGATTAAACCTTTGTATTGTTGATTTCATTAATCAAGTTCTAGTTAAGCTTTTAATCTTTCATCTCTTTCTACCTTTCTTGATTTTAGTTAACTTTTGGTGCAAAATACATTTGATCCGTGTTGTTCTTAAAGTTTTTGTGCTTAAAATGTTAATCTTTTTGTCCCTACATAAGCTTTCATTCGATTAAGCTTTAAGATCTTGTGCTTATTGGCTTATTCGCTTCTTTTAGCTTATTTACTTTTAAAAGTTTTCTTAAAAAGTTCATCTTTATATAGTTTGATTTATAAAATTGTTTAGTTTAAGTTGAAAAAGTTGTTATTTGTGCTTATTGAGTCCTTTTCATTATAGATTCGTGCAAGTTTTAATTTAAGCTTATTCCTTATATCTTATAGCTTGGCTTATTTCGAATCCCACATAAATCGGAAAGGGTTTAAACCCCTTTCTGATCGCTACATTCCGACCAACACCCACTCCCTCATTCCGATCACATAGATCGGAAAAGGGTTTCTGATTTTCCGATTGCACCCCCTATTCCGATCACCTAATCGGAATAGGGTTTTAAAACATTCCGATTGTGGGTTTTGGCTCATTCCGATTATATGATTTTAGGCTATATTCCGATCTGGGGTTATTATCGATATTCCGATTGTGGGCTTCATTATTCCGACAAGAGTATTACTGGTATTCCGATTAGAGCTATTTCCAAGTATTCCGATCAGTCACATTTGCCACATTCCGATTGCAGTATTCCGACCAAAGGGTTGTTTGTTATTCCGATCAACATATTTCGATGATAAGATTTGGCAATATTCCGATGGTTTTAGTTTATTGTTTTTACAAAGTTTCCAAGTGTTAGTTTTATTAAGAGTTGAAGTATTTTTCTAATCTTTTCTTTACGTTTTCAAGCATTTATTTTTAACTCGTCAATTTAGTTTAATCTTTTAAACTTCTACTTTACTCAACGACATTTACATTCATTTGCTATTAGTTTAAAATAGATAATCAACCAAACCATTTTCATTTCCACCAAGAACAATTGAGTCGCACTTTGAACTAATAGTCAATTCGAAGAGATTCGGACGATAAGATTTTATACTTGGTTGCAAAACCTTGTATTAAATGGCGCCGCTGCCGGCTCTTTTCGTTAAGATTAAAGGTTTTTAGTGAGAGACGCATTGGATTTTGGGATCCGTTCATCTTTGAACGTTATTTTCCTTGCTTTAAAAATTTCAAAAATCCTAAAAAAATATAAAATCTTCAAAACACAAAAAAATTGAAAAACCATTAAGACCAAAAATATTTCCTTTCTATTTTTCTAATCCTTTTGTAGGTGTGCATGTGTACTCGTGCTCGTAAGAAGAGAGTAGCTCAAGCCGAAGTCATTACTCAACCAATTGTCACCATGGACAATCAACCAATGATCAAGCTTTTGCAATCGCACGTAGAAGGCAACACCGATGCAATTGTTATCCCTGAGATTGGAGCCAACAACTTTGAACTCAAATCTGGCTTTATACAAATGGTCTCTGCTCAACCCTTCTTGGGCTGCTCACTTGATGATCCTCATGACCACATTAAAAGGTTTCTTCAGCTTACCAATACGGTTAAGTACAATGGGGTATCACAAGAAGTGATTCGCTTGCAACTTTTTCCTTTCTCTTTAGAGGGACAAGCCCGTAATTGGCTTGATAAGGAACCACCACAAAGTATTCTTACGTGGACGGATTTAGAGACCAAGTTTATCAACTACTTTTTCCCACCCTCACGTACTACCGCTTTGCGGAATGAAATAATTACCTTTGAACAAAAGTACGGTGAGTCTTTTAGTGAATCTTGGGACCGTTTTAAGGAACTTTTAAGAAAGTGTCCACAACATGGTTTAACAAAAGTACATCAAATCAATACTTTTTACAATGGTTTAAGCATGAATGACCAAGATTCACTAAACAGTGCCTCGGGGGGTAATATATTGGTTAAGTCTTCTAATGCTGCTTGGGATATTATTGTGTAACACCCCCAAATTTATACAACTCAATACAGCGGAAGACTAGTTGGTGTTACGGGATAGCACATTACTCACATCATAGACAACGCATAAAAATCGCGTCGTTTATTAATAAAGCATTTCCATTCATAAATATCAAAGTTACATCGGTCCCAATTCATTATATTTCATACAAAGTTTTACAAAGTATTTGAATGGAAAATATTGTTTAAGTGCGGGCCATGAATTCTTGTCCTCTTCCCGAGAATTACCTTCAAGTACCTGAGATAAAACATGTTAAAAGAAAAGGTCAGCGATAACGCCGAGTGAATTCATAGAGTTTAATAAATTCCATTAATATAACTTTGGTATAAAATTAGTACCAAAAATCAATTCGTACAAATCATTGTAATAGGCCGTAAAATAGCCAAAATCATTTTATACAAATCTTTGTAATAGGCCATAAAATAGCCAATGTCATTTTATATAAATCCTTATCGAAAATCATAGTATAGGCATTTGCCTTAAAAATGATTATACGAGCCAATGTCGTAAAAACATCATACAATACGTCTTATGACGTTGTATGAAAATAAAAAACCGTTATATGAATATGGTTACGAAAACCAAAACACAAACATAATATCAATAGTATGACCCAGTATTGCTAGTCAGGCAATACATCGTAATTCGAAGCGTCTAATAGTATTTCGTTAGTTTTGGATTATTATAAGCCGCATGACATTGTTACCTTACTAAACCAAAACGGGTAGCTAACCCGATACCAATTTTGCCCATCTAAAGTAGCGTGTCGTCACAAAGGTCACGCTATGGAAATCTTCTCATACATAAATTCGCTTACCAATCAATGTGGCACGACGGGGATCAACCGTCAAGGCGCGAACTGGGGTGATCGTCCCCAAATAGTACTATTAAATGCATAAGCGTCTACCAACTCCCGGTAGTTCACAATTCATGCTAATGGGACTTTTAGTGACATAACCTAACTTTAATAATCCATTTAATTTCATTTATCGGGTCCTTTAATCATTTATCGGGTCATACAATCGGGTCATTCAATCATTCGGGTCCAAAATCAATAAACAAACAATCGGGACAAATGGTGTCCTATTTTTATAAAATCTAGCATGTTATCTCCCTCGCGGGTTTATAAAACATTTATAAAAAACATTTAAAAGAGTGCGAGGCTATGAACTCACGTTGATATGGGAAGGCGGGTTATCGGCAATTCGGTCGTACGGTACGTGCTTCAATCACGGAAACCTAGACAAATAATACTCGTCTTAGACTCATGTCCAATGACTTTATAAAAATAAAAATTATGTATACATATGATGATTATATATAATATGATGATCAAGTGGGTTTATACATCCTTGTTTACTCAATTTAGTGTTTACGTCTTGGTAATGTCTTACTAGTTCACTAGTTTTACCAATTTATCTATTTTAAGTCCATTAAGTCTTTTATAAGTTCTTTAACTTGTTTTTACCCATTTTATACCTATATTATCAGTATATATACTTTTCATGTTGGGCCCAAATGGGTTAAGCCCAATAAGTTCTTTTTACAAGTTTTTATCTTATTAAGTCCAATTATTAGTCCAATATGTTTAGTTAGCTCGTAAATGTCCGTAATTCTTATAGTTCGGGTTTTATCGGTTTTTACTTGTATTAGTTACTTATACATCAGTATATTACTTTTATAAACTTTACATTAGACCGGTTTGGTCGTCTAAGTTTTATTTGGCGAAAAACGTTAATTTTACGGCGATAGCCGAAAAAGTCGTAAAAATCAAGTTTATAGTTTTTATTACTTATAAATATTATTTTACCACCATTTATATAATTTACCCATTTAATTAACTTTTTATACATTTATATAAATAAGTTTTATAAGTTAGTGGGTTTATATTTTTACATTTTATACATTATAATGTGAGTGCTTATATAATAATAATAAACATTATTTCCAAAATCTGATTTTTAACTTTATGTTCACCATTTTTACCATATCTAGAGTTCTATAATGACTTAGAAGCTCATTTTTAGATGACATGTTCTTCATAATATGTGCTACATATAACTTAGTTATAGCTACTGCCCATTTTGAGTTTAAGTTTCCTTAACAGTCCCTACAAAACTGCTTATTCAGATTACACCACCTAACTTGTTTTGATCATATCTCACTCATTATTTTGATTCCATTGCATGGTCAACTCTCACATGTGTATAACATCATCTACTTACTGTAAATGGATCAAACCATGCAATTTTATCAGTTCATCTTTTAGTTATCTACTGTTTTTATACAGCCAACTAAATAGTCAAGATTTTAGCTTCATTTCTTATAGTTATCATCATTTTTAAGCATATTTATCAACACTTGATCCCCACACAACATTTTTATCATCATATATACATCATATACATATACAAAATGAAAGAAAATACATTTGTTCTTTACAAAATAACAAGAGAAAAATGGAGAGGATGATCTTCTTTACCAACCAAGTGGGTTTCTTGTTTTAGGAAGACAAGAACTTGATGAACACAACAAGTATCTCCAAGACCATCAAATATCAAGAACATAGGTTGGAAAATCAGCCCTAGGACACAAGCAAATCACCTCCAAAGTTGTTAATATGGCCACCAAATGATCAAGGCTTCAAGAGAACTCCTTAATAGAGCTAGTAAACATGTTGTTCATGGCTAGAAGAGATCAAATGGGGTGTTTGTTGGTTTATTTGGGACGGCAAGAAGAGTGGTTTTGAGAGAGTTGTTGGTGTTGATTGCATGTAAGAATGATGGAAATGAAAACAAGTTTCTAGTTTAGCTAGTTAGTGGTAAAGTTAGTGCTTAAAGTGTAAGCTAAGCTTACACTTGTTATGTGTTAGCTTAACTTGATGCCACCTTAGTGTGTGGTGTCATGTGTGCCGTCCATAATAAGCTAGTGGGGTGGGACAAAGTGTTTTGTCCCATCTCACTAGTTTACGGGTATTTCTCGATTCTAGTTTTCTCGATTTGCGTGCCCTCGGGTCGTTTTACGAAAAACGTTTATATAAATTATGAATCAACGTCATAAAACGAATCCAATAAAAATTGTTTCATCAAAAACGGAGTTCGAAAACGTAAATACGTAATCCTAAGGTTTCCGGTTTAATCGTAAAGGACGTTAAAATAAAATCGTAAGTCCTAATCTCTTCTCGTAAATTTGTGAGTTTGTGAACTAACACAAATTTAAAACTCCAAAATAATATTTACGGATAAATTTATTTTCTGAAATGTCGGACTGTCACCAAAGACGGTGTATGTAAACGTAAGCACGTAACGTTGAATCCTCCGGTTTAGACGTAGTCGATGCTACTCCAAGACGTAAATCCAAATTTCTTCCCAAAAATAAGTGAGTTCATATTGTATCATTAAAATAATATTTTCAAATAATACTGGAGAATAAAATATTGACCATAAATTGACGGATTGTCACAGCATTTACCCGTAAACAGGATCTTTGTCCTCAAAGATCATCTTACCTTACTACTCGCTTCTTATAGAGTTAAAGCCATGTGGGTATTTCCTCCACATTCGGTCTTTTCTTACAAGTGTAATCCATTATAATACGCGAGTTTCATCAAACATAACTACGGGAATAAGATCAGGCTAAATGTTGACTTACTTTCTCTATCCATGATGTTCATGGGTTTCTGATGAATGCAACTTTTCGCTGATCTAAGCTCTACTAAGAATAATCAGATTTTCACTTGATAGATATTCCATCAAGTTCGATTTACGAAACATAATTCACGCAGTTCTTGAAGTCCTAGGGTAGATCCAGCTTATATGCCTTTCAATCCCAATCTTTTTGCATCATCTCTATGGTCCCATACAACGGGGACTTATATCCCATGATTTGTCAGATCATGAAGTCATTTTTCCAAGTTTAAAAATTGGGGCATAACTTCGCTACCCATTTGGCACTTCAAGATCTACATTTCATATTCACATAACCTCTTGCCTACTACTGGCTGTCAATATTCAAATCCTAATTTCAACAATCATTTCAGATCTCGCGGGTCGGGTATTTTGCAAGGATAGGTTCGCCATCATAGGAAACCTTAAACTTAAAAGACATGTCCAACTCACAGTGGGTGTATGTCGGGTTTCTTCATCTCAACTCTTGCTTACAGATGCTCTAATATTTGGATCCTAACAAGATTCGATCTCGATCCTAATACGATAATTATCAATGATAATCTCTTCAAAGGAAAACGATTATACGGTTCATTACCAAAGGTCAATCATTCAAACACAAAACAGCACTTATATTACCTTGTATCGTTACTTTACCTCGTCCCTTCGACTTGGGGTGGTACATAGTACTCTCATCAAGGTTCGTTCTCAATGATTTCTGAGTAAATCTCTAGAAAGTCGATGCGAAGCGAGGATCTTGATATAGATGATCGATACAAGCATGCTATGTTTACATAACTCTTTTGCATTTATCATTAACGAGAATGATATTATCATATTTGGTCAGTCTGTCGACGATGACCCAAATCGAATTAAATTCAGATGATGACCTTTGCAATAGCTAGACGTTTACTAATGTATGAGGCGATGTATGCCTTCATAGTTTGCCATCAGTACAACTTCTTCAGACAAAGATACTTTTAGTCAAAAATGACATACATATAATACTTATACTTACAAATTCCAACATAACTATATCTCACAATCTCCATGTTTAGGCAACCACAAGTGGCCTTTAAAACATTTAACGCTATTGGCTTCTTAATTCTAATGGTTCACATTAGCCGCGAACCCCTTTTATTATCTATGTTATTCTTCTTATAAGCATTGTTTATTTTTATATCGTTCAGCAAGTTATTTTGCACCTTCATTATTAAGGAACATGTCCTAACTGGTTCTTTATCTTTTATCGGTATCTATATTCACTTCTCATGATGATATAATTATCATGTCCACAATTCACTCAGATATTCTTTCTATATTATGCGTCAGCAATTACATTCACCTTCACCTGATGAAATAAATATCATAACTGTATCAATTCAAAATTCTTTCTTCATATCTTCTATGTTTTAGTTTCGTCTTTACTATTATCTTAATCTGTTTTACTCAATCCGACGTCTAAAGCGTCGATACTTATTACATGTAAATTAACAATAATTATTTAATTTTTATGAAACGTAAACGTAAAAATTTTAAATGTCTTAGTTCGACCAATTATATAAAATGTTCAAAATAAATTTGAATTTAATTAACAAGATTTTTGCTGATTTATCGAAAATAATTAAAATAATTAATAAGATCCGAAAATGTTCGAGAAATCTTTGTTTATATTTTTGTCAAAATTTTCTTAGTTGAAAAGCAACATTTGTTGTTTCAAATTTCAAGTTATGGTTTAAATGGTTTTCCTCAATCCTTTTTAAGTTATCTGGAGGTATACACAAACATTTACCCCTAAACAGAAGTTTAGTTAAATGGTTTGTGTATAATGGAATAATCCCTTAAAATCCTTTGTTAAAACATTTGTCAAAACATATTTCCATTTCTTTTTAGTATAACCCAAAGTCTTAAATGACTTCTAATTTTTGAAAAGTCAATTTATATTCCATTATTTATTAATCACATGGTTAAATCATGTAAAGGTTTAAGTCTTTAATCACATATCAATTATTCAAGGTTCAGGTTTTCATTGTTCGGCCAATTCAGGGCAATCTATAAATAATTATTAACTCATTCTTATTCTTATAAATAAACAAATAAATGGTCTTTAATGATCACGAGCATGAATTTATTAAATTACAGCCTTCACACATGATTCACCAAATTTATGAATGCTACATGTGTATTAGTCAATCCAAACGACATCACGTGAAACTCATAATGTTCATCACAAGTTTTGGATGTAATGATTGGAATAGATACTCTTCTTCGCGGACGCGAAGTTGATAATAACCATGCTGAGGATCAAAAACCTTGTAAATGATCGAACAAATCTTCCATTTCGAGTTATGGATATCGTTTTCGATTGTCAATTTACTCAGTTCACAGTAATCTATAAATATAAGGAATGATAACACCATAGCTCTTCAGGATGACAGGCTTGGTATAATAAAATCTTTCTCCGACAACTCTCTCAGTTGTACGGTAATTTCTTTAATTTAGATGGTGCTGACGTACAGTGCACAAGCCACAAGTGCAGCACCGGAAATATAATCAATACCAATTTCTACTTGCCTTAATGGCAAAAGTCTAGGTAATTTATTAACAAATACCTCCTAACGTTTAGATAACATAAACATCTTTTAATAAATTCATATTAAGTTCTTTCTAGATTATAATATCTATAACTAGTTCATAACCATTCATGGTATAATTTTTAAGTCTAAATGCAGGATATGATCATCCATCGAGAATTATTTAGATTACTTTTGATAATCAACATCTTATCTTTTAGGGGATTTCTACTCGAGTTCCCATCAATTAAGACAATGTCGTCACGTCATAATCAATCAATCCATTCTACTGTCACTATCAACTTTCTAGTTTTATTGCCGTCGATAAGATGTGAACTTCTCAAAAGACTAATAATAACTCATAATCCTTCATAAGTTCAAGGATATACGGAGACACAACTACCATTAAAAGAGTAAGGTCAACGCAAAATCTATGCGAGAGAATTTCAAATCAGACACAGACGAAAACATTTAATGAATATGAATATATCCCATGTTTTCATAATTTGAGTACGCATTCGAAAGCTCCTCGGATCGTTACCCAGGTCATTCAAATGAAATCAAATCAAAAGAAATGATAGGAACGTCGATACATCCAGTCGGGTATCAACACTCGGTAATCAGATACTTTTCCTAAGAATCTCACTACAGGAGAATTGGACAAGAAAGAATTGTCAATTGTCAAATAAGACAATTTCCACAGATGAGTAAATTCGACTCAGAAGAATAGATGTCACAAGCACATATGTAGGTGTCCCTAACACTATGTCCTAATTTTTCACTTCTTGCAGATCTCATAAAATTTATTCTTTCACAATCTTCAAAGAAAATTTAGTGCTTATACATTAGTTTTAAGGTGACTACTAATCAGTCTTGCATAGTCCATTCCAAATTGTATGTAGGCGCGCAACTATATACAATTTCAAGATTAACGATGCAATACTCAGTTCGTCAAATTTTTATCATCATGTTTATAATAAAAACATTTTCATGCTTAATTCTTAAATAAGAATCAAAAATAAATTTACAAAGATTTTCTTTGTTATGGAAATAATTAGGTTTTCCAAAGTGTTTTATAAACAGCTTCATTTCAATAACAATCACTTATAAATCTCACTATGAATAATCCTTATAGTGATGAAAATTCAATTTTCTCAAAGGATACCGTTTTAACTTTATAAAAATAATGTGTGATCTGCAAAAGAGTGATGAAGAGTTGTTCACCAAGAACTTAACTACAATATGATAGGAAATGAGCTTTAGCCAAATAATCATGAGGTTCATGACTTCAATGGCACTCACGAAGAATGATTCACAACGTAACTCAAATCAAGATGAGTACTTGTTCAAGGGTTGCATCACTAATGCGAGCATTAGGATGAAGCTAGAAAAGATAGATAACATCGATACATGTAGAATTTAGCAATCAAAGGTAGTCTTTTTCATCAATCACAAACAAGTCAAATTGTACCGTAACACTTTATGTGTCACTATGTCATACAATTCTCGGAACTCATCCTACCAACTGATGTCACAGTTAAGTTAGGGATTTTTAAAAGATACCACAATGAATACTAATCTACAAGAGTCATTAGGTGTTCCATATGTCCCGGAAGATCCATCGGTCCCCATTCAGAATAAGATTTCTTCAATTTATTTCTTGGACACTGGGCATCCTCGTTAGTGGACAATGGCCTAGGAACAACCTTTAACACGAATCAACAATAAATTAAAACCTTATAATTCAATCACAAAACTTAACGACTTCTATTAATAATCTCATATTCCATATGGGTTAAATTTTACTTTATCCAAGTTTCAACCAATTTTATACTCAATTCGATATCCTACCTCATTCTCCAATACTTACAACCTTATTCTTCGGCCTTGTAAAGGCAATAATAGTTCAATATGAACAACACTTAATTTCCAATCCTATATCTCCTTTATCAATAATTATCAAATGAGTCACTAGTATGAAATGACTTGATCATTCAACTAGACTTCTCGGAAAGGTACTAGTGGCATGAGGCTTTTGGGTAATGGTTCCAATGACAGCCTCAAGTGCAACATTCACCCTTTCGATTTCAATTTAAGAATTGGATGACAACGAATCAGATGACATCTTTCTAGGTGGTAATGTTTTGTCAAACTCCACTCTATAAGGAAAGATCGTCATGACATCGGTCTCAGATTTAATCTCACCAATTCTTTTTCAATATCACAATCAACTATTATCTACATTTCTACGAGTATCAACCATTTGTTGGGATCATAAATATCCGCAACTTGGTTTAAATCAAGAATAGCTAGAATTCCTATGAGAATAGCTTCGATTAATTTACTAGGGGAGTTATGGTTACTTGTGACAATCTACGTCGTATAAATACCTCGTATAAATATCGAAATAATCATCAAACAATCATGTAATAAAATTACATCATATATATATATATATAATCCAAGTTATATATATTGAAATAACACTTCTCAGTCTGGCCTTGTCGGTAACTCGGGAATTCTTTGGCACCGTTATAGTCAAAAGATTTTTAGACATTTTTAGAAAAATGTTTATAGTTAAAAGATTTTGAAATGTTTTATTCAAAACCTTGGTTTTAAAAATCTTTCGTTCTCTATAACGAGAGCTCTGATGCCAAACTGTAACACCCCCAAATTTATACAACTCAATACAGCGGAAGACTAGTTGGTGTTACGGGATAGCACATTACTCACATCATAGACAACGCATAAAAATCACGTCGTTTATTAATAAAGCATTTCCATTCATAAATATCAAAGTTACATCGGTCCCAAGTCATTATATTTCATACAAAGTTTTACAAAGTATTTGAATGGAAAATATTGTTTAAGTGCGGGCCATGAATTCTTGTCGTCTTCCCGAGAATTACCTTCAAGTACCTGAGATAAAACATGTTAAAAGAAAAGGTCAGCGATAACGCCGAGTGAATTCATAGAGTTTAATAAATTCCATCAATATAACTTTGGTATAAAATTAGTACCAAAAATCAATTCGTACAAATCATTGTAATAGGCCGTAAAATAGCCAAAATCATTTTAAACAAATCTTTGTAATAGGCCATAAAATAGCCAAAGTCATTTTATATAAATCCTTATCGAAAATCATAGTATAGGCATTTGCCTTAAAAATTATTATACGAGCCAATGTCGTAAAAACATCATACAATACGTCTTATGACGTTGTATGAAAATTAAAAACCGTTATATGAATATGGTTACGAAAACCAAAACACAAACATAATATCAATAGTATGACCCAGTATTGCTAGTCAGGCAATACATCGTAATTCGAAGCGTCTAATAGTATTTCGTTAGTTTTGGATTATTATAAGCCGCATGACATTGTTACCTTACTAAACCAAAACGGGTAGCTAACCCGATACCAATTTTGCCCATCTAAAGTAGCGTGTCGTCACAAAGGTCACGCTATGGAAATCTTCTCATACATTAATTCGCTTACCAATCAATGTGGCACGACGGGGATCAACCGTCAAGGCGCGAACTGGGGTGATCGTCCCCAAATAGTACTATTAAATGTATAAGCGTCTACCAACTCCCGGTAGTTCACAATTCATGCTAATGGGACTTTTAGTGACATAACCTAACTTTAATAATCCATTTAATTTCATTTATCGGGTCCTTTAATCATTTATCGGGTCATACAATCGGGTCATTCAATCATTCGGGTCCAAAATCAATAAACAAACAATCGGGACAAATGGTGTCCTATTTTTATAAAATCTAGCATGTTATCTCCCTCGCGGGTTTATAAAAAATTTATAAAAAACATTTAAAAGAGTGCGAGGCTATGAACTCATGTTGATATGGGAAGGCGGGTTATCGGCAATTCGGTCGTACGGTACGTGCTTCAATCATGGAAACCTAGACAAATAATACTCGTCTTAGACTCATGTCCAATGACTTTATAAAAATAACAATTATGTATACATATGATGATTATATATAATATGATGATCAAGTGGGTTTATACATCCTTGTTTACTCAATTTAGTGTTTACGTCTTGGTAATGTCTTACTAGTTCACTAGTTTTACCAATTTATCTATTTTAAGTCCATTAAGTCTTTTGTAAGTTCTTTAACTTGTTTTTACCCATTTTATACCTATATTATCAGTATATATACTTTTCATGTTGGGCCCAAATAGGTTAAGCCCAATAAGTTATTTTTACAAGTTTTTATCTTATTAAGTCCAATTATTAGTCCAATATGTTTAGTTAGCTCGTAAATGTACGTAATTCTTATAGTTCGGGTTTTATCGGTTTTTACTTGTATTAGTTACTTATACATCAGTATATTACTTTTATAAACTTTACATTAGACAGGTTTGGTCGTCTAAGTTTTATTTGGCGAAAAACGTTAATTTTACGGCGATAGCCGAAAAAGTCGTAAAAATCAAGTTTATAGTTTTTATTACTTATAAATATTATTTTACCACCATTTATATAATTTACCCATTTAATTAACTTTTTATACATTTATATAAATAAGTTTTATAAGTTAGTGGGTTTATATTTTTACATTTTATACATTATAATGTGAGTGCTTATATAATAATAATAAACATTATTTCCAAAATCTGATTTTTAACTTCATGTTCACCATTTTTACCATATCTAGAGTTCTATAATGACTTAGAAGCTCATTTTTGGATGAAATGTTCTTCATAATATGTGCTACATATAACTTAGTTATAGCTACTGTCCATTTTGAGTTTAAGTTGCCTTAACAGTCCCTACAAAACTGCTTATTCAGATTACACCACCTAACTTGTTTTGATCATATCTCACTCATTATTTTGATTCCATTGCATGACCAACTCTCACATGTGTATAACATCATCTACTTACTGTAAATGGATCAAACCATGCAATTTTATCAGTTCATCTTTTAGTTATCTACTGTTTTTATACAGCCAACTAAATAGTCAAGATTTTAGCTTCATTTCTTATAGTTATCATCATTTTTAAGCATATTTATCAACACTTGATCCCCACACAACATTTTTATCATCATATATACATCATATACATATACAAAATGAAAGAAAATACATTTGTTCTTTACAAAATAACAAGAGAAAAATGGAGAGGATGATCTTCTTTACCAACCAAGTGGATTTCTTGTTTTAGGAAGACAAGAACTTGATGAACACAACAAGTATCTCCAAGACCATCAAATATCAAGAACATAGGTTGGAAAATCAGCCCTAGGACACAAGCAAATCACCTCCAAAGTTGTTAATATGGCCACCAAATGATCAAGGCTTCAAGAGAACTCCTTAATAGAGCTAGTAAACATGTTGTTCATGCCTAGAAGAGATCAAATGGGGTGTTTGTTGGTTTATTTGGGACGGCAAGAAGAGTGGTTTTGAGAGAGTTGTTGGTGTTGATTTCATGTAAGAATGATGGAAATGAAAACAAGTTTCTAGTTTAGCTAGTTAGTGGTAAAGTTAGTGCTTAAAGTGTAAGCTAAGCTTACACTTGTTATGTGTTAGCTTAACTTGATGCCACCTTAGTGTGCGGTGTCAAGTGTGCCGTCCATAATAAGCTAGTGGGGTGGGACAAAGTGTTTTGTCCCATCTCACTAGTTTACGGGTATTTCTCGATTCTAGTTTTCTCGATTTGCGTGCCCTCGGGTCGTTTTACGAAAAAACGTTTATATAAATTATGAATCAACGTCATAAAACGAATCCAATAAAAATTGTTTCATCAAAAACGGAGTTCAAAAACGTAAATACGTAATCCTAAGGTTTCCGGTTTAGTCGTAAAGGACGTTAAAATAAAATCATAAGTCCTAATCTCTTCTCGCAAATTTGTGAGTTTGTGAACTAACACAAATTTAAAACTCCAAAATAATATTTACGGATAAATTTATTTTCTGAAATGTCGGACTGTCACCAAAGACGGTGTATGTAAACGTAAGCACGTAACGTTGAATCCTCCGGTTTAGACGTATTCGATGCTACTCCAAGACGTAAATCCAAATTTCTTCCCAAAAATAAGTGAGTTCATATTGTATCATTAAAATAATATTTTCAAATAATATTGGAGAATAAAATATTGACCATAAATTGACGGATTGTCACATATTGAGAACAAATCTAGAGTTCAAACCAAGAGTGTTAGAACTAATGTAGCAAGTGCTAGTACTAGTGATGCCGACAAAAGGATTGATAAGCTTACTTCGCTTGTGGAATCGCTTGCTTTACAAACTGCCAATAATACCAAACAATTCAATGACCAAGCTAATGTTTTGAGCCATTCTTGTGATATATGCGGGGGATCTCACTCATACACCGATTGTCCTTCGACTCACGACAATCCGGAAAATGTGTATGCCGCCAACGGTACCTATGCTACGGGAGGCTATCAAGCACGTCCTCAAGGTGACCGCAACTTGCTCAGCTATCGCTAAAACAACTTTCTTTCACCACCTGGTTTTCCCCCACAAAACCCAAACAACCTCAATCGCAACAATCAAAACCAACCACGTACTCCAACTCCAAATCAATATCAAAACCAAAGAAACCCATATCCACCTCAAAGAAACAACCAAGTTTACCAACAACCTGCTTATCAACCACCCGCTTACCATGCTCCTCCTCTCAACCAACCAACAGCCTTACACCAAGATGTTGAAACCTACATGAGGACGAACGATGTGATCGTGCAAAATCTTCAGCGGGAAATGGCCAACATGAAAGCAAATATGGTGAAGCAAGGGAATGATCTTCGAGCTGATATGCAAAACACTTTGGCAAGTCAAACGAATGACTTGAGAAACATGATGGCTAGTTTCTTCCCTAGTAATCAAGCCTCTGGATCGGGTTCTCTTCCGAGTAACACCGTTGCTAATCCAAGAGGGGAGATGAAAGCAATCACCACTCGCAGTGGAAAAGGTTTACAGGAACCCGAGCTTCCTACACCTACACCGGTGATTGTGACAAAGGAAAACGAGTCTCCTTCTCCAAATCCTCCATCTTCTATTCCTCCAACTTCTACTTCTCCAATTCCACCACCTTCTACTTCTACCCCTCCACCACCCAAGGATGTGAGTGCGAATTCTATCCCAAAGCCTTCATCTCAACCCAATATACCTTATCCTTCGAAGTTGAGGAAAGAGAAATTGAAGAACAAGGATGATATCCAGATTTCGAACTTTCTTAAAATGTTCAAACAACTGAATTTCAATATCTCCTTTGCTGAGGCTCTCGCTCACATGCCCAAATACGCTAAAATGTTTAAAGATCTTCTCAGTGATAAGGAGAAACTTCTCGATATTGCTCAGACCCAACTTAATGAGAACTGCTCCGCAGTGCTCTGAAGGAAATTGCTAACCAAGCTTGGTGATCCGGGTCGTTTCTTGATTCCTTGCAACTTCCCGGGAGTAGAGAATTGCATGGCCCTAGCCGATCTAGGTGCTAGTATTAACTTAATGCCATTAAGTGTTTGGAAGCAATTATCTCTCCCCGAGCTAGTCCCCACACGAATGACTTTGGAATTAGCTAACCGTACGGTTGCTTATCCAGTGGGGATAGCTGAAGACGTCTTCGTTGGCGTTGACAAATTCACCTTCCCGGCGGATTTTGTTGTCGTTGACTACGAGATGGACCCCCGTGTTCCATTAATCGTTGGACGTCCATTCCTGAGAACCGGTCGCACTCTCATTGATGTAGCCGCTGGCGAATTAATCATGAGAGTTGGTGATGATAAAATCGTCTTCAACATGGGTAAACTTTCTAAGCAGCCTTCGGAAAACGAGAGTGTTAATTTCATTGATGTTCTTGATGAGGCTTGTGAAGAACATTTCAAAGACACTTGTAAAAGTGGTTCTTCTTCTCTACCCAATGTTGAGACCGTTGCCTCAATTGCTCCGTCATTGACTCCTTTTGGAGAAAGTGACTTAGATGATTTTGAAGCTAGTTTGGGTCCTCTCGATCTTAAGTATGATGGTTCTCCCACCGATTGGGATGAAGACATTCGTACCATTGAGAAACTTCTCAATGAGGACCAAACTTTTCCACCATCACCTAAGGATATCTCTACCGATGATCCAAAGTTGACTACACCGTCCATCGAAAATCCTACGGATTTAGAGCTTAAGGATCTTCCGTCTCATCGCGAGTACGTTTTCCTTGAAGACAACAAGACGTTACCGGTCATCATCGCTAAGGACTTGAAAGAAGAAGAAAAATCCCGACTTATCGCCGTGCTGAAGAATCACAAGAAAGCGATTGCTTGGAAGATCTCTGATATTCGTGGAATTGATCCTCACTTTTGCACACATAAAATTCTCATGGAGGACGACTTTAAACCCACTATTCAAAGCCAACGAAGGGTGAATCCTAAGATCCATGACGTAATCAAAAAAGAGGTTATCAAACTTCTTGATGCGGGAATGATCTATCCTATCTCGGATTCACCGTGGGTTAGTCCCGTCCATTGTGTGCCTAAGAAAGGCGGAATCACCGTTGTTCCCAATGAAAACAACGAGTTTATTCCTACTCGTCTCGTTACAGGGTGGAGAGTTTGTATAGACTATCGCAAACTCAATGATGCTACGAGAAAGGATCATTTTCCCCTTCCTTTCATGGACCAAATGCTTGAACGTCTAGCGCGTAATGACTATTACTGCTTTTTAGACGGTTTCTCTGGGTATTTTCAAATTCCCATCGATCCCAAAGACCAAGAGAAAACCACATTCACTTGTCCCTACGGAACATTTGCTTACAAACGCATGCCTTTTGATTTATGCAATGCTCCTGGGACATTCTAAAGGTGTATGATGGCTATCTTCCATGACATGGTTGAAGAAACTATGGAAGTCTTCATGGATGATTTCTCGGTCTATGGTGATTACTTCTATTCTTTCCTTTCCAATTTAGAACGTATTCTTAAGTGGTGTGAAGACACTCGCCTTGTTCTAAATTGGGAAAAATGCCATTTTATGGTAAAAGAGGGCATCGTGCTAGGACACAAAATCTCCAAAGCCGGTCTTGAAGTGGACCGTGCTAAAGTCGATGTTATTGCTAAATTGCCTCCACCGTCAACCGTGAAGGGTGTGAGAAGTTTCCTCGATCATGCGTCCTTCTATCGTCGATTCATCCAAGATTTTTCTAAAATCGCTCGCCCGATGACCCACCTCTTGGAAAAAGATACTCCTTTCATCTTTTCCAAAGAGTGTCTTGAAGCCTTCAATCTTCTCAAGGATAAGCTAACTAAGGCACCGATCTTGGTTACCCCTAATTGGGAGCTACCTTTTGAGTTGATGTGTGATGCTAGCGACTTTGCTATTTGAGCGGTTTTGGGCCAACGAGTGAACAAACACTTCCAACCAATCCATTATGCTAGCAAGACAATGACGGGGGCTCAATTGCATTATACCACTACCGAAAAAGAGCTTTTAGCTGTATTGTATGCTTTTGAAAAATTTCGCCCCTATCTTGTCCTTTCTACCACCATCGTGTATACCGATCATTCCGCGTTGAAGTACTTGATGACTAAGCAAGATTCTAAGCCAAGACTTCTTCGTTGGGTTTTGCTCCTTCAAGAATTCAACATTGAAATTCATGACAAAAAGGGAGCAGAAAACCTAGCCGCGGATCATCTTAGTAGACTTGAGGATCCTTATCAAGGGGATCATCCGAACACAGAGATCAATGACTATTTTCCCCTTGAGGCCTTAATGTCTATCAACTCTAATCTCGATGACACCCCGTGGTTTGCGGACATTGCAAACTACTTAGCAGGTGGGATTCTCAAGGAAGGGCTCACGTCCTAACAAAAGAAAAAGTTCTTTAAAGATATTGAACATTATTTCTGGGACGACCCTTACGTTTTCAAACAATGTGCGGATCTGACGCTTGCCATAAAGGACCCACCGGTGGTCACTTTGGTCCCAATTACACCGCCAAGAAAGTATTCGACTCTGGTTTCTATTGGCCTACCATTTATCGTGACGCTCATGATATGGTTAAACATTGTGATGCTTGCCAACGCCAAGGCAAGATCACACATAAAGATGAGATGCCTCAAAATTTCATACAAGAATGTGAAATCTTTGACGTATGGGGCATCGACTTTATGGGGCCATTTCCATCATCCAAAGGGAACAAGTACATCCTCGTAGCCGTTGACTACGTTTCTAAATGGGTTGAAGCTAAGGCTCTCCCTACGAACGATGTGAGGGTGGTTGTGAAATTTTTGAAGCAACTCTTTGCTCGATTCGGCGTTCCTCGTGCTATAATCAGTGACCGCGGGACTCATTTTTGCAATGATCAATTTGCAAGAGTCATGGCTAAGTATGGTGTTAATCATCGTCTTTCCACCGCTTATCATCCCCAAACCAATGGTCAAGCCGAGATTTCCAACCACGGACTGAAGAGAATTCTGGAGCGTACTGTGGGAGAGCATCGTGCCGCGTGGGCCGATAAGTTAGATGATGCTTTGTGGGCTTTCCGTACTGCTTACAAGACCCCGATTGGTTGTACACCTTATCGTCTTGTGTACGGGAAAGCGTGCCACCTCCCTATCGAGCTGGAACACAAGGCGTACTGGGCCTTGAAGTGGGCTAACTTCGACATCAACAAAGCCGGTGATCTTCGCAAGATTCAACTCAACGAGCTAAATGAACTGAGGAATGAAGCTTACGAGAACTCGCTGATCTACAAGGAGAAGACCAAGATCATCCACGATGCTAGAATTAAGAACCGAGAGTTCCACGTTGGTGATCAAGTTCTACTCTTTAACTCTCGGTTGAAGATCTTCTCTGGCAAGTTGAAGAGCCGCTGGCCTGGTCCATTCACCGTCGCCAAAGTCTTTCGATATGGGACCATTGAGCTTTCTCAGCCAAATGGGCCCAATTTTAAGGTGAATGGCCAGCGTTTGAAGCTGTACTTTGTTGAGGACATCTCTCATGAGATGATTCCATCCCTCACCACGTTTCCCATGAACTAAATTTGGGTCGAGTCAGGCTCGTGACTCGGTGAACAAAAACAAGTGCTTCTCGGGAGGCAACCCGTGATCTATCCTTTACTGCTTTCATAATAAGTGTAGGGGGAGCCCCGTATGTGTTTGTTGTCTTGTTTCTTGTGTTGTGCAGGGATTAAAGCTTCAAAGAGCACCTCGATGACTTTTGACGAACCGTGATCCCGTGTACCCGTCTTCCTGGTTCTATCCTAAACTCTTGTGATTCAATATTTCATATCTTATATGTTCACATTGAAATCACTTTAGTTGTCCTTTCCTTAGCAAGATTTAAACAAAGTGCACAATGTCATAAGTGTAGGGGAGTTTACTCCAACATGCTTAAACATTGAGGACAATGTTTATATCAAGTGTAGGGGGACTTCTACCGAAGTAAGTGGTCTTTTCCATGAAGTTTTCCTCATTTTAACCGGAAAATTTGATTTTTCGAAATTTTTCAAAATTTTTAATCTATTTTGGCCTAGTTGTATAGTTGTAGTTTCCTTTAATATGGTTATTTTCTTTCCTTGCTTAAATAAAGTGGTTTTAAAATTTTTCTTAGTCGTGAATATTTTGACTCAACCCGAGTTTACTTATCTAAGTTTACTCTAGCTAGTATCCTTAACGTGTTTAAGTCAAGTTTTGCTAGGCTTTTATATAGGGATCTATAAAACGTGAAAGTCTTAACTCTCGCGGGTTAAGAACAAGAACTTTTCGCAAGTTCCTATAATTGATCCTAGAGAGTTGTTTATCAAGGGAACTTTAAAATGCGATTTCTAAGCTTGAAAAAGTCTAAGAGTTTGCAAGATCCTATAGATGACTCGAAAACCCAAAACTTTGATTTAATAGGCTAAGCATCCACGAGTCTCATTCCTTGAGATTTTAAACTATGGAGGACGAGAGATGATAGAGTCAATTATAAGTTTGGTATTCTTTCGTGAATTTATGTGAGTTAATTATGAGCCTATTCTCCCATCGCTTGTTAATAAATTTATCTACAATAAATAAGGTTGTACGATTTGAAAGGTTACTTAGCTTCTAGCCCAAGATCGTTTAAAAGTTGCTCGGTATTAATTAAAGTTCATAGCCAAGGCATAACTTATTGAAGCGGGATGCGAAGATTGGCGAGTCCGAAAAGGCCCTAACAAGGCATGAGGGCTACATTTTGTTGCTAAAGATCCAAAAGTGATGTGAAGAATCATTTATCAAAAATCAATATGAAGGATCGAGACACATGACGAAAAGCAAAAACTCCCCAAAAGTCATGGAGAAGTCTATCCAAAAAGGCCCTAACAAGGTATGAGGATAAATAGATCCAAGTCCAAAAAGGAGGCGGATCGTGGTATATCAAAGTCCAAAATAAAGATTGGAGAAAAATGAAGAAGTCGTGGTCTAAATATGAAGAATCTCTCAAAACTTCAAGTGAAGAAATTCCTATTATGAAGAGAAGGCCATTATTTCATGAACGTCTCTCAAGGTTTGAAGTATGAAGTCGCTGCCAAATATTGGTCCGAGAAAGGTCTCAAATCGCGAAGCGAGTTATGCCAAGATATGAACTTTATGAGGTCCCGAGAAGCAATTTTAAAAGATTTTGTCCTTTAGCTAACTATTGATCAAATCGTTCACTTTATTTTCGGCCTTAATAAATATCGAAATAAATCAAACAATGCATCCTCGTGATCATTCAAGACAAAAATAAAATATAAGAGATACACCTAGGAATAAGGGAGTCAAAGTAAATAATTGGCCCACATGAGTTCGTGTTAGTTTACTAACTTATAATAACAATGATCTCGTTTAAGCTTGGTATGGGCAACGTGAAACTTGAGGATGATAAACGTTCATGGCTGCCAAAACCCAATGTAAGTCTTTAATTTCTTTACTTGTTTTTATCTTTTTATGATTAGTATTTAATATAGGCCAAGGTGGGTAATTTATGATGGAAAATGTAAACCGTGCTTTAAAATTAATGCATTGCATGAGGGCATTGCAATGGTCAAGTGTAGGGGATTTAATAAGTGTGAAAACACTTATCCTTTTACCACTTATTTCCAATAATAACAAGACCAAAACGTGTAATTTATGTCGTAAAAGTCGGAATTATGCGTGGTTTGTGTTTTTATTGTGTTTTAGGACCAAAAGATGAAAAAGGAAGAAAACACGGGCTTTCACGGGCTTTTATCGAAGAAAACGGAAAAAGACGAAGTCAAAAGATCAAGAGTGCAAAAAGAACGGAAGTTCAAGGCCTATTCTGAAGATTTATCGAAGAAAAAGTCTAAAGACGGAAGTTTAATGAAGTCGAAGAACTCAAGTCTAAATTAAAGAAGAAAATTATCAAGACGAGTTCAAATCCCGAGACGACGTCGAGAAAAGACAAAGAATTAAATCGAGTCGAGAAGACGTGAAGAAAGAAAGAAAGAAGAGGCAACACATGCACTCCTTCCCATTTTTCCCTATAAATACCCTCCTAATACACATTAGGAGGGTAGTTAGTTTTTAGTTTTAGTTTCATTTTTCACTTTCCTTCTAGTTTTTAGAGAGAGAAAGTTCTCAACTTTCTCTCACTAAGTTTTCATCTTTCTTTCTTTTAATCTTTCAAGATTAAACCTTTGTATTGTTGATTTCATTAATCAAGTTCTAGTTAAGCTTTTAATCTTTCATCTCTTTCTATCTTTCTTGATTTTAGTTAACTTTTGGTGCAAAATACATTTGATCCGTGTTGTTCTTAATGTTTTTGTGCTTAAAAAGTTAATCTTTTTGTCCCTACATAAGCTTTCATTCGAATAAGCTTTAAGATTCTTGTGCTTATTGGCTTATTCGCTTCTTTTAGCTTATTTACTTTTAAAAGTTTTCTTAAAAAGTTCATCTTTTTATAGTTTGATTTATAAGATTGTTTAGTTTAAGTTGAAAAAGTTGTTATTTGTGCTTATTGAGTCCTTTTCATTATAGATCCGTTCAAGTTTTAGTTTGAGCTTATTCCTTATAGCTTATAGCTTGGCTTATTTCGAATCCTACAAAAATCGGAAAGGGTCTAAACCCCTTTCCGATCGCTACATTCCGAACAGCACCCATTCCCTCATTCCGATCACATAGATCAGAAAAGGGTTTCTGATTTTCCGATTGCACCCCCTATTCCAATCACCTAATCGGAATAGGGTTTTAAAACATTCCGATTGTGGGTTTTGGCTCATTCCGATTATATGATTTTAGGCTATATTCCGATCTGGGGTTATTATCGATATTCCGATTGTGGGCTTCATTATTCCGACAAGAGTATTACTGGTATTCCGATTAGAGCTATTTCCAAGTATTCCGATCAGTCACATTTTCCACATTCCGATTGCAGTATTCCGACCAAAGGGTTGTTTGTTATTCCGATCAACATATTCTGACGATAAGATTTGGCAATATTCCGATGGTTTTAGTTTATTGTTTTTACAAAGTTTCTAAGTGTTAGCTTTATTAAGAGTTGAAGTATTTTTCTAATCTTTTCTTTACGTTTTCAAGCATTTATTTTTAACTCGTCAATTTAGTTTAATCTTTTGAACTTCTACTTTACTCAACGACATTTACATTCATTTGCTATTAGTTTAAAATAGATAATCAACCAAACCATTTTCATTTCCACCAAGAACAATTGAGTCGCACTTTGAACCAATAGTCAATTCGAAGAGATTCGGACGATAAGATTTTATACTTGGTTGCAAAACCTTGTATTAACACCCTTTAATTATACCTAACCTATTTAGATCTACTCTACGTTTTCTAACCTAGTTATTTAATGCTTGAGTTTTTTTAACCCTAAGTCGCTAGCTCGACTCGGCCCCGAATTAGGTTGTCCTTGGGGAAACCATCATGGAGAATAAAGGATATCCACTTTGAAGCACATCTCACATGATACACTCAAACTTAGCATGTTGCCATTTACTATAAGATTTATAATGTCTGCCTCGATAAATAGAACGGTCCAACGTGTCTCAAGTTTGTCCAACTTACAAAATCTCTCATATAGTGAGCACACAAGGATCGAATACATAGTTTCCATATGTACACGTGAACAACTCCAAAGTAGGTATCATCAACAAAGTAAGCTCATACAAGAAGCGTATATCAATCGAAGTCACACTCTTAAGTGGAGTAGATGAAAACCAAGGTGTCTCAAGTATACGGTCCCTTCATGGGAAAATATGAAGATGAGCTCGTATCAACCATATAAGATTCCCCTTAGTGATCAAAGCATCATGAGACAATGAAGGTGTAGGTATCAAAACATTCATAACTATTATGTCCATGATGGGCTCCTCATCATCATCAAAAGGTGGGTAATCTTCCATAGAAGGCATAGTGAAAGGAGGATCAAGATTAATAGTGTCTTGTGAAGGAAGTGTAGGCTCTATGTTCCCAAAAAGCATGTTCTCAATATGACGGATATCCTTTTCCCAATTAGAATCACTATCATCAACCTCAATATCAATATTAGCAAGATAAGCCTCTATGGTGGCATCAATATCCATATGAGAATCTATATCATAGGTTTTGGGTTCTAAAGGTGCCTTAGGTGAAAAAGGATCAATCTCTAAGAGTATAGGATCTTCATCAATAACCAACTTCAAGGGTGGGAGGGTGGGAATAAAAGGCTCAAAAGAAGGTGTATTAATGAGAGAATCACTCAAAGGGATGATATGATCATGAAAATCAATAGGTGCAACCTCAAAAACCTATGAAGATATATTAATGAAAGGTTCGTCTTCTATGGACTCATCATTATGGTGTGTGTTCAATGATTCAATTGAGGAGATAAGATGATAAACGTTTGATAAAACCTCACGAATGTGAACATCTTCCACTTCTTATAAAAGAGCAACATCTTCATCCAAATTAGGAAGGTCTTCTTAACATGAAAAGTCATCGGATGATATATCATAAGATGCCTCACTAGAATCACAATCATCATCCTTTATTTGTGGAAAGTCTTGCAAAAACTCTTCCTTAATCTCATTATCTCTCTCTTTAAACAATTCATCAAGATCAAAGTCACCAAAATCACTAGTAGCATGAAGGTCAACATGTGATGAAATCTCAATGTGATCATGAAGAGAAGAGGTATCAATACGAAGCTCGTCACATGGTTCATTGGAAATACTCTCAAGCTCTCTTTGGATTGGGATAAGGTTCTCAACACTAGAAGGGGTTAATTCATCCAAATCGGTGTTTGTATTAGTGCTAAGAGGCTCGTCCCCCATGGTTAAAGAGTTGGTGGGTTCCATATGAGGTAAAGGTGATGAAGGTGTGTATAGCTCAAGTATAGTCGGTGGAGAGATGGAAGGGTCTACAATAGGAACATCACTAAGTGTATCATCCTCAAAATCTACTCTCAAAGAAGGCTCATCATCAGGTAAAGCATCGCCAGGTCTTATGAGTTGCAAGACATGTGTTCGCAAGCCTAAGATGTTCGGATCAGTTGCCCCTTTCATTTGCTCAAGTGCTTGCATTATGAGTTTAAAAGCGTCTTCACTCAAGAAATGATAAATGCCTTGATTTTGAAATGTTGTTTGATTATGACCTTGAAAATTTCCTTCATTTTGAAAATCGTCTTGATTTAAAAATTCTTGATTTTGAAAATCCTCATTAAACCCTTGATCATAATCGCTCGCGTGTAGACGACAATTATTGTCACCATGCAGTCCTCCACAAGTCGCACAAGGCCCATACACAGCTCGATAATGCTCGTCTTGTAATATCTCCAAAATAGGACGATTATCCATGTGTGGCAAAAATGTCGAATGTATATACAAGTGAAACGACGTTTAAAAGCTTTCTCGGGGAAGGAAGTAATACACCAAAGGTGGTATGGTTACACGCGTGCGAGTACACGTGTAAGTAAACTCGAGGAGTGAGAGATGAGCTCTCGGTCGAATTTTGAAGGAGAAGAGATTATCTCCCTCGTGGTTCGATAATTAATATCCACAAGAAAATATAATATATGTAAATACTAATTTTGAGGCACACCACTCACCACTATCACTCTTGAAAGACCCACAAGGAAGCGGAGAAACGAGGCGGCGCGTAGCACTTAAGAGCCTGCTTCTTTAGAATGTGAAATACACTCGCCTTATACCCCCCACACAGTGGCCTCTTTCTCAAGATCAAGTAGATTGCAGTATTTATCTATTGTTCCTTAATTAAATTTGATCGATACACGTGTTAAGGACCGGAACGCTCCCTAACACGGTGTATTGCAAAAGCAATACTTATGGAAGTATGTGTATTGAGTGTTCGTATACGTATACGTATCTACATATAATAATTTATCAAAAATATTTTTGTATTTATTTGGGTTTATTAAGAAAAATACTATATGTACGTAAAAACGATGAAAACCGATATAATATATATTTTTGGGTGTAATCTTTTAGGAAAAAGATTACTTTTTGATTTTTTTTACTTTTTTGGTTCAATTCTTTAGGAAAAGAATTGATTTTGTGATTTTTTAGTTTTTATATTTTTTATCTTTTTGATTTTTTTATGTTCTTGATTTATAATACGTAAAAGTAACGTTAACAAAGTGAACGGATCCCAAAATCCAATACGTCTCACTCGAAACTGTTACTCTTCACGAAAAGAACCGGCAGCGGCGCCATTCAATATCTCGTTTTTAGTATCGTTTCGTCTCGGTATCTAATCGAACTGATATAACAATTTTATCTCGACTTTATTGTTTTTGGTTATAAAAGGCTTGTTGGGAATCTATTTCTACTTGGCAAAAAGCAATCAAAAAGGTAAAAATACTCTATATTACCTACGTATACGTACTAATCTAAAAACATATTGCACATACGACAATTATTTGAACAAAATACAAAATTCAAACTTGCAAAATACAAAATTAATAAATCTAAAATCTATTTTACACTACTTAGCACGTAAATCAAAGAATCTATTACTACGTTTCTATAAAGTATTTACTATGCGAAATGGACCTACAAAACTAATCCTACCAAGATTAAGACACGTGCAAAAGTAAAATCCAAATATCCAGCCCAAGGAAATGAAATTGGCCCAACAGACATAACATATCCAACATCAATATAACCAGTCTAAAGCACAATCTAAATTGTAATTCAGCAAATTAAATTGAAGGACTACTTTTGTAAATCTACCAAAGTTCACAAATTTAACTTGTAAAAGAATCAGTACATATCTGCATTACTCTTTCTTATATCGACTAAACTGTGAGAAGTCTCTGCATACTATATTAGAAGGAAAACGAACAGATTAAAAACTTGAATCGAATACAATAACAAAACCAGTCTAACAAACCACTCAATATCAGACTAGATCAAACATAATAGATCAAACTCAAAGGAAACTAAGTAAACTGTCAATATCAGATATTGTTCATTCAACAAATAGCAAATCCAACAAGTATACACTAAGTTTACACTATGATGACGAAGTAGCAGGTTACACTAAAAAGATTGCAGTAAATGAAATATGATGCTAAAAAAATGAAATGAGCTTAACCAAAATATCAAGGCCTCCTCTGAAGGCGAAGCGGAGCGCTGAGCTCGCTTAAAGTCGAACACGCCTAATCTCTAACTACCGTTATGCTAACCTGCCAAATCAGACCTACAAAACAACAAACAAAGAAAATGCGCACCACGTAGACAATCTGATCTATTCAAAATTAAGCTCATTCTTAGAAACTACTAAAATACCTTTCCGCATTCATAACCTGTAAATCTACAAGCATAACCAAATTCTAACAACCTTACTGGCTAATTGAGAATCAAAATCTGGTATACTAACTCAGGAACTGAATCCAATAAGTAATGAAACTCAAGTATTTAAAACGTTTAAAAAAACACTAAAACAAAACTAACTGACAATAAACTCGAACTCAATCGCTGAAACTGTAACACTTATTGATTTGAATGAGTGAAAACTGAAAATTGAAAAGCTTCTAAAACTGAAAAGCTGATTGACAAGTGAGCAATGATTATGCTATGTGTCATTTACTAACTCTCTTATTAAATCAAATCTACTTGAACTCTCATTATCAAACTAAGATCAACTATATGATTTAAAGAACTTTGTAACCAAAATTTAAACAAACTAAATTATCAATGGCAGAAAAAGAAGTATGGCTTCATCCAAATAACAACCTGAACAGTAACAGTAACGATAATAGGATCTAAGAACAACAAAACTCTAGCTTGATTAGAAAGAAGGTAGATTGAGAAACTTAAAACTTTCATTAATGGCAGTAATGGTAACAACTTTAACAATCTATTTAACCGAATGTAACCGATCAGAAACTGATTACAATGTGAAAGTTTAACAAACTTTACTTCTAAACTACAACTAATCTAACTAACTAACTATGTGTGACTCTACTCCTAATGCTAACAATCTGAAAATGAAGTCTTCATCTTGTATTTATAGGCGCCGAAGATGATGAGATGACGTGTTGCTTCCAATCCAGTGAAGCCGCGTTTAAATACGAGGTTTAACTCGTTCTTCATTCTTCCAATCGAATTTGGGCGTTTCTTCTTCGTTCCCTTTTTATCTAATTAATTTGTATCACCTTGAAGATGAGATGATGAGGAGTATTTTTCTAGTTAGAAGCTTTGTATGAATCTTCGTGGATTGTGCTTGAAATCGAATTGCAGGTATATGGTGGTAGAAAAGTGATAAAGTTGTTTGTTACTCTTTCTCTCTCTTGATATTCGGTAAAGAAGACGTGTGAAGTATGTTTGATTGTGTTATAGAAGCTTTGACCAGATATTGAAAGTTAAATAACTTTCTTCCCATATTTTCCTTTTGGTCCTTTCATCTTTCCATTTTGTCACTTATGAAGTATAAGAGTTATAACTTTTAAGCCACTTTCTTATTCATCCTTTGTCTTATTGAAAGTTACACTTTAGGTTCTCGATCTTTGAAATAATGACAAGTAAGGTCCTTGAAAGCTCTTTCGTCTTTTCTTCGTCTTTTTGTCAAATAAATCCTTGAAAACGCGTATTTACTCCAAAATGCATCTCTTTACCTGAAAACACATGAAACAAAAATACCCACGTAATTCTAATATTTTTTAGTTAAATATAATGTATTTGACGGTGTTTTAAGTGGCTTTTGGATCATAATTGGTGAGTGTTTTCACACATATCAACAACCATTAGAAATTTCTGAACATAAATGAGGTAAGATTCCATGGATGTTGTTGCCAGTTACCACAGACTTAGACAAAGCATGATGCTATCTAAGTCGTTGTTAACTAGTTAACCCAGCCAACACGTTTTCTTTTACCCTAAATGATTACGCAGTAACAAATCTACGGGAAATTCAGCAATAGATTGTATGATTCCAAGGTATACCATCAACAATCTTGTCAGATAGAAATTAGCGTTCGTGAATCGCGCTCACGTTCATGTTCACGATCACGTGTATGCTCACATTATGATTGTAAAACCCGCATTAAGAATCCTATGAACAATACACGTGAACAGTAACTTATGAAAATACGATAAAATTTAAACTTTCCATTTATAATATTAATACACGTGTCACGACATTAAATAACGAACAATCATAAATATTATAAATGTGACACGATCACGAATACCAAATTCACGAATACGAAATCACGAACATACACGACTAATTATTTAGACACGGAAAAGTTACGGGTTTCCCTTGTTGGACTCCGTTAGGCCGCGGCTACAAAAAGAAAGGAAGAAAAGATGGGCTTTGGCCCATAACCCAAGTTAAATCTAAAACACAGGAAAGTTATTTTTCAAAATTTAGGTTTTAGTAAAATTTGCAAAACCCTTTCTTGGTTCTCTCTTGTGCCGCCGACCATACATCAACCACAAGGACGATTCAGACGATTTTTGTTATTGGTTTTGTGTTCGTGATCATTCCCTTTTTCTTTTCACGCATTCGGTATAAATCAAACCTTTTTCCTTTTCATTTAATTCTTTTAATTTCATGTTTTTATTTAATTAATCATCAAGAACAAGAATAAAACATGTAAAGATAAATTAAATTCATGTTTCGGGTTTGGTTTGGGCGTGGTTGTGATTCGGCCGAGACACCGAGACCCCAAATGGGGCTCGACTTGCTTTTGTTTACCACCACCGAGAGTCTCATGACTCTCGGCTTGGGTTGGTTTTGGCTCGGACGCAGCAAGAAACCCCGACCAAGGGTCAGGGAATGTTTGGTTTTTTGGTTTTGGTTCGGTTTGGTGTAACCGAGGCACCACCGAGACCCCAAGGGGGGCTCGGTTGGTTTTGTTTGTTCGGACTCGAGACCAAAAGGACCCTGACTTTAAGTCGGGGTATGTTTTCCATGTTTTGTTAGTTTAGTTAGTGTCAACCGAGACCCCTCCAAGGTCTCAGTGGGACTTTTGTATAGCTTATTTTGTTCGGCTTATATAGAACACGGGCTCGGGATTCGGGTTTTTCACGAAAACTATTTTTAAAGTCATGTTATACTAAACCTTAGGATAAATTAATTTATTTAATTAATTCATGTATAACCTAAGGTATTTTTACTTAGTCATTTAATTAAAACACGTATTTTAATTAAAATCATATAACGTATAATTTAATTAATTAACCAGTTATTTAATTAATGAGCTATAACCATGACTTGTATTGTACTATTTAAACTTTAATTATTATTTATAATCCAGCTTATTTCTAATTATGGAAACTTACTATTTTGGAAACTTTCTATTTTTAGAAACTTACTTTTTATGGAAACCTGCTATTTTCAGAAAGTTACTTAGTATTACAATACAAGTATTATAATACACTAATACATGAATAATACACAACAGAACATCAGAATAACTATAGTTAACACAGTAAACAGTAAAACATGACAGAATACGTATAACAAGCTAATAACACACGGAAACAGTAAAACACATGTAATTCAGACAACTCATACATGTCCATATTTCTTATGTAGTGTTATCCGTCGAGGCGGATTGGTCTTCATCATTTTCCTTAGCTTCTACTGGACATAAGGTACGGATTTCCCGTCCTTCAGTAAGAACAATCTCTTCCTTCATTAGGATTTCCGTATGCAGCCAACTGTTTTCCCAGTAGTTACAGATTAAATGCTTATGTTTATTAGTTACCTTAGCTATATACATGCATGACCAGTTTTACCTAGTTATGGAGGTACCATAACCATAACACTATAGGCACTAGTGTTATGACTTCACCACGGCGGAGTGATAGCTCGTGGCGTCCATTTCAGTTATTTGGCCATTATATTTATTATCTTATCACGTGGGACGTATGGCTGCATCCTAGTCACATGTTTCAGTCAGGATTTCATGGTGAATGTGGTGTGTGCCTTGCATCCTTCACAAGGAGCTGATCCCTCTTACCCACTTACCAATAAATTAGAGGCATCCCCTCTAATTTGCATGACGAGGTCACCCCTCCAAGTATTTATGCACGTTGTTGACCTCATGACCTATATTGGCTATTTTGGTACATTAACTAATACAGATTTTCACAATTAACATAAGCTATGTTTTCAGAACTAAAACCAGTTAACATGACAGACAACTAGGTTTTCCAGGACTTATTCATTTTCGCTGCTATTCTTGCTTTATAATCTTTATATGTTTTCATATTCTATGTCTTCCATGCTTTATTATATATCCGTGCACTGAGCGTTATGCTCAGCCATCTATTTTTCCATGTTCCCAAACGGCCGGTACCCAAGGACGCAAGTAGGACTCCAGAGTATGTTCATTCGGATTGGAAGCTATCCGGCCTCTTTTACCTTATGTATTTATTCCGACTTTATCATACTTTACTTATTTTGGACATTGTTTAGTCCTTTCCTTTACAGTACTTAATATTTCTTGTGTGTGAGTTACTAGACTACCGATGTTTGATTCCGATATTTCTATTTATGGTCATGAATATTTAGACATTTACCTTGAATGCTGTGATGACCCGCCATAATTTACTGTAGCATCCTTTCTTAACAAATGGGGTGTTACAATTATGGTATCAGAGCCAAGGTTTCGACCTGTAGCTCTGTAAAACATGACATGTGACTTATGGGTAGTCATAAGTGTCTTCCTAGAACTGACAGTTGGTTTTCATGCATTCATTCATTTTCATTTTATTTCCTGCATTCATATCATTATAGCAGGTTTATGACTAAGTAATGGTTGGTACATGACCGACCCATTGGCGTCCCCGCGCCATGTCTTTTGTTTTGAGTGAATTGACCATAGGCGTTCACTCTCGTTCATATAAAAGTTTTATAAACTGCATCATGCATTTTATATTGTTTCATGCATTATAAACTGCTTCACTGATTTATACATTGTTCATGCATTTTATATTATCTCATTTTAGATTAATGATTTATGTTGCATTTTGTTGTTTTAAACTGTCAGATGGTGAACTCACGCAATACTCCCGATTTGGCAGCAGCTGTCAATGCAGCTCTACAAGCCCTCCTTCCCTAACTTTGCAATGAAATCAGAGACGAAGTTCATGCGGAATTCCATGCTCATGGCAATCAGAACAACAACAACAATCCTCCACCTTCTCCTCCACCTGTTACTCTTATGACTTGGTTGGAGAGATTCAACAAACACTGACCCTGTTCGTTTGAACAGACTGACAGCCCCAACGAGGCTGAAGCTTTGATTTCTCACATCGAGAAGATTTTCGATGCAATGGGTTGTGACGGTGTTTTTAAGGGAACACATGATTAAAATAAGTTTGAAGATGATGTGCTGCAGTGGTGGAAATCGGTCAAGCAGTCCAACGGTGGTGATAATTGGGTTGCACAGCTGACATGGGAGCGGTTTAAGGAGCTCTTCCTTAATCAGTACTTTCCACATGCTGAGCAAGAGAAGATCAAGAGGGACTACCACAACATTCGGCAGGTTGCTGGTGAAAACAGCAACGAGTTCATGCAAAGGTTTCTCCGTTTGGAAGGATTTCTAGGTCCAGCCGCAGGAACCGTTGCGGAGCAGGCTGAGAAGTTTTGTTGGGCACTTCGCACTTTGGTTTGCAACAACTTGGTATGTGCTAGTTTTACTACAGTGGCACAGGTGGCCGATGCAGCCCGTAAGCTCGAGATGCTTTAGGAACGAGAGGAGTTTGGTGATGACAGAGCAGTGAAGAGGTATCTTCAATCACCAATTTTAAACAATTCATTTCCATCAGTATTTTTGATTTCATATAATCCTCTGTTCAACTTTATATTCCAGGCAGAAGACTGACGACTGTAAGCCTACGGCTGCTCAGCAGCAAGCATCTAAAGGAAGCGGTTAGACTAACGACCGTTCTAGTTCTGAGAGGCGTGGTGGTAACGATGGTTACCATAAGAACGCTAACAACTCTAACAACAACAGGACCCTACATTAACCTTCTTGCATGTTAAACTATCTTATGTTATGGTATTGTGACACTCTAACAATTGTTAATTCAGGAACAATGGTAACAGCAGGGATCAGGACCGTAGGGGTTCACAGCCTAACCGTTCTACCTCATTTGGTAAATTTTATACCTTCTATGTAATCATGTTTATGTTCCACGATCATGTCTCATGCATGTAATCCTTAAACAGGCTCTCAAGTAACTAGGACGCCTGTTGGAGGATTTACGCATTCTGTATGTCCTACTTGTTCGCGTAGACACTCTGGTATTTGTCGCCGAGGTACTGGTGGTTGTTTCAAGTGTGGCCAACAAGGCCATCAGCAGAAGGACTGTTGCCAAGGTGAGATAGAAGGCACCTATGGGCACGCCGACACCAAGCCACCTCCTACTTCTGGTCGCGTGTTCACTACTACTAGAGATCATGCGAATAAAACTTCAGGTACCATCACCAGAAATCTATTTATGAATGGTTTGGCAGCATGTGTTCTGTTTGATACTGGAGCGACGCATTCAGTCGTGTCCACTACTTTGGTTGTACGTGTTAGGATTTCCCCGATGCCATTAGATAATGCCTTATGCATTTCCACGCCACTTAGGGACTCTGTACGAATCACTCCGGTGTACATAGATCTTCCCCTAGAATTTGATGATAAGATCCGTAGAGTTTACGCACTTCCTTTGGACATGTGCGATTTTGACTTGATTTTGGGCATGGACTGGTTATCCAAACACCAGGCTACGATTGACTGCCACACTTATCAAGTTATCTTCGGTGATATTAAATCTCCAGAGTACATACACCATGGTTTTCTGCCAGGGAGGTCAGTATAAATTATTTCATCCATGGAGGCGCGTGCATTGCTATCACACGGCTGTGAAGGCTTTATAGCTAATCTTCATGACATTACTGCCGAGTCTCCATCGATCCAAGATCAGCCTATTGTGTCAGAGTTTCCTGACGTATTTCCAGATGAACTTCCGGTCATACCACCTGTTCGTGAAGTCGAGTTTGGAATCGAGCTCATACCAGGTGCAGTGCCGATTTCCAAAGCTCCTTATCGTATGGCTCCTATAGAACTTAAGGAACTAAAAGATCAGCTACAGGAACTTCTGGAACGAGGTTTCATCCGTCCCAGTGCATCGCCATGAGGTGCACCAGTACTGTTCGTGAAGAAGAAAGACGGCAACATGCATTTATGTATGGACTATCGTGAGTTGAACAAGATCACGATCTAAAATCGTTATCCTTTGCCGCGTATTGATGACCTGTTCGATCAACTCAGGACGCCAAGCATTTCTCGAAGATCGATCTGAGGTCCGGCTACCATCAGTTACGGGTCAAAGAGCAGGACATCTCCAAGACTGCTTTGCGTACACGTTATGGGCACTACGAGTTCGTAGTCATGCCATTCGGACTCACTAATGCCCCAATTGTCTTCATGCATCTGATGAACTGTGTCTTCCATGAGTTTCTAGACAAGTTCGTTATCGTGTTCATTGATGACATCGTGATATTCTCCAAATCCAAGGACGAAGATGAGGAACACCTTCGTACAGTCTTACAGATTCTTCGTCAAAAGCAGCTATACGCCAAGTTCCCTAAGTGTGAGTTCTGGTTAAACAGGGTGACATTTCTGGGCCATATTGTATCCGCAGAGGGGATCACCATGGATCCTGCAAAGGTTGAAGCTATCACTAAATGGCCAAGACCTACATCTGCAACTGAAGTTAGAAGTTTTCTGGGTTTAGCGGCTACTACCACAGGTTTGTAGAGAACTTTTCACGGTTAGCCTTACCTTTGACTAAGCTAATGAGGGAAGGAGAAAAATTTGTCTGGACGGAAGAGCGAGAAAAGAGCTTTGAAGATTTGAAGCAGAAGTTAGTGACTGCACCTATTCTTACTCTCCCATCTAGCTCAGGTGGATTTCAGATATATAGTGATGCTTCAGGAAAGGGTTTAGGTTGTGTTCTCATGCAACATGGGAAGGTTATTGCATATGCATCACGACAGCTGAAACCTTATGAAGAAAACTATCCTAATCACGATTTAGAGCTTGCAGCAGTTGTTTTCGCCTTGAAGATCTGGAGATATTATTTGTATGGTGAATCATGTGACATATTCACCGACCACAAGAGTCTCAAGTACATCTTCACCCAGAAGGAACTGAACATGAGACAGAGGAGATGGTTAGAGCGATTGAAGGACTACGACACCTACATTTAGTACCATCCTGGTAAGGCGAATGTGGTGGCAGATTCACTAAGCAGAATGTCGGGTATGATTGTTGGCATTTGGATTGCAAAGGAGATCATTCGTGACCTAGAGATGACTGATATTGATTTTTGTGTACGAGGACAGCATGGTTACTGGGCTAATCTTAGAGTGGAACCAGACTTACATTCTAGGATCAAGGAAGCTCAGAATTACGATGGTGAGATTTGGGCTATCATTCAGAACCTTGATCAGCAGACGGAAATACGTGTTGACGACGACGGTATCTTATGGCAGGGCACTAGACTAGTGGTTCCTGATGACTCTACACTCTGGGAAGCTGTGTTGACTGAAGCTCATAGTTCTCCATTTACCATACATCCTGGTTCTACCAAGATGTACCACAACATCAAGCAACACTTTTGGTGGAGTGGTATGAAGCAGGATGTTGCCACCTTCGTTTCTAAATGTATGATCTTCCAATAAGTGAAGATCGAACACCAGCGAGCTAGTGGTTTACTACATCCATTAGATATCCCAGCATGGAAGTGGGACAAAATCTCCATGGATTTTGTTACTGGTCTTCCGATTAATCAGAAGAAGAACGACGCTATCTAGGTTATTGTGGATAGGTTGACTAAATCTGCTCATTTTCTGTCGATTCGCAAGGAACATCCGGTCAGCAAATTAGTAGAAACTTTCCCGAAGGAGATCATGAGACTACATGGTACTCCATCAGAAATCATCTCTGACAGAGATCCCCATTTCACATCACGTTTCTGGTAGAGTCTAAAGAAAGCTTGGGGCACCAGACTTACGCTCAGCAATGCCTTTCATCCTCAGACCGACGGACAACCAGAACGTACCATTCAGACATTGGAGGACATGATGTGATTGTGTGCTCTAGAGTGGTCAGGAATCTGGGATGACTATATATTCCTAGTAGAATTCACATACAACAAGAGCTGGCACGCTAGCATCAAGTGTGCTCCCTTTGAGATGTTGTATGGTAGAAAGTGTCGTGCCCCAATCTGTTGGGATTAGGTGGGCGAACAACTGCTTGAGGGTCCAGAGATGATTGAAGTGACCAATGAGAAGGTCTTTGTCGCCAAGGCAAAGCTTCAGGAAGCTCGTCCTCGTCAGAAGAGCTATGATGATAAACGTCGTAGAGATGTATCTTTAACGTAGGTGATCACGTTTTCCTCAAGGTATCACCTGCACAAGGAGTTAAATGTTTTGGAATCAGAGGAAAGCTCAGTCCTCTCTTCATCGGACCTTTCGAAATCATAGAACGCGTTGGTGAAGTGTCATATCGTTTAGCGTTACCGCCTCAACTATCACACGTGACAACGTGTTCCATGTCTCCTTACTCAGAGGATACAACTATCATCCAGTTCATGTTGTTCAGTATCCATTTGATCAGATTCGAGAGGATCTTTCATATGTTGAAGAACCTGAGAGAGTTCTCGAGCGACAAGATCGTGTCATGCGGAGGAAGACGATCCCTTTCGTCAAAATCCTCTGGAGGGATCATCCTGAGCGGGAAGCCACTTGGGAGACGAAGGAGTCTATACGGACTTCTTACCCTCATTTCCAGTTCTAATTCGGGTATGTTTTCTTTAATTTTACGTTTCTCTAATTCGAGGACGAATTGTTCTTTTCGAGGGGAAGAGTTGTAAAACCCGCATTAAGAATCCTATGAACAGTACACGTGAACAGTAACTTATGAAAACACGATAAAATTTAAACTTTCCATTTATAATATGAATACACGTGTCACGACATTAAATAACGAACAATCATAAATATTGAAAATGTGACACGATCACGAATACCAAATTCACGAATACAAAATCACGAACATACACGACTAATTATTTAGACACGGAAAAGTTACGGGTTTCCCTTGTTGGACTCCCTTAGGACGAGACTACAAAAAGAAAGGAAGAAAAGATGGGCTTTGGCCCATAATCCAAGTTAAATCTAAAACACAAGAAAGTTATTTTTCATAATTTAGGTTTCTAATAAAATTTGCAAAACCCTTTCTTGGTTCTCTCTTGTATCGCCGGCCATACATCAACCACAAGGACGATTCAAACGATTTTTGTTATTGGTTTTGTGTTCGTGATCGTTCCCTTTTTCTTTTCACGTATTCGGTATAAATCAAACCTTTTTCCTTTTTATTTAATTCTTTTGATTTCATGTTATTATTTAATTAATCATCAAGAACAAGAATAAAACATGTATAAGATTAATTAAATTCATGTTTCGGGTTTGGTTTGGGCGTGGTTGTGGTTCGGCCGAGACACCGAGACCCCAAATGGGGCTCAACTTGCTTTTGTTTACCACCACCGAGAGTCTCATGACTCTCGGCTTGGGTTGGTTTTGGCTCGGATGCAGCAAGAAACCCCGACCAAGGGTCGGTGTATGTTTAGGTTTTTGGTTTTGGTTCGGTTTGGTGTAACCAAGGCACCACCGAGACCCCAAGGGGGGCTCGGTTGGTTTTTTTATTCGGACCCCAGACCAAAAGGACCCAGACTTTCAGTCGGGGTATGTTTTGTATGTTTGTTAGTTTAGTTAGTGTCAACTGAGACCCCTCCAAGGTGTCGGTGGGACTATTGTATAGCTTATTTGGTTCGGCTTATATAGAACACGGCTCGGGATTCCGGTTTTTCACGAAAACTATTTTTAAAGTCATGTTATACTAAACCTTTGGCTAAATTAATTTACTTAAGTAATTCATGTATAACCTAAGGTATTTTTACTTAGTCATTTAATTAAAACATGTATTTTAATTAAAATTATAAAACATATAGTTTAATTAATTAACCACTTATTTAATTAATGAGCGATAACCATGACTTGTATTGTACTATTTAAACTTTAATTATTATTTATAATCCAGCTCATTTCTAATTATGGAAACTTACTTTTTTTGGAAACTTTCTATTTTTAGAAACTTACTATTTTTGGAAACCTGCTTATTTTAGAAATTTACTTAGTATTACAATACAAATATTATAATATACTAATACATGAATAATACACAGTAAAACATGACAGAATACGTATAACAAGCTAATAACACACGAAACCAGTAAAACACATGTAATTCAGACAACTCATACATGTCCATATTTCTTATGTAGTATTATCCGTCGAGGCGGATTAGTTTTCATCGTTTTCCTTAGCTTCTACTGGACATAAGGTACTGATTTCCCGTCCTTCAGTAAGGACAATCTCTTCCTTCATTAGGATTTCCCATATGCAGCCAACTGTTTTCCCGGTAGTTACAGATTAAATGCTTATGTTTATTAGTTACCTTAGCCATATACATGCATGAACAGTTTCACCTAGTTATGGAGGTACCATAACCATAACACTAGAGGCACTAGTGTTATAACTTCACCACGGCGGAGTGATAGCTCGTGGCATCCCATTCAGTTATTTGGCCATTATATTTATTATCTTATCATGTGGGGCGTATGGGTGCATCCTAGTTACATGTTTCAGTCAGGATTTCATGGTGAATGTGGTGTGTGCCTTGCATCCTTCACAAGGAGCTGATCCCTCATACCCACTTACCAATAAATTAGAGGCATCCCCTTTAATTTGCAAGACGAGGTCACCCCTCCAAGTATTCATGCACGTTATTGATCTCATGACCTATATTGGCTATTTTGGTACATTAACTAATACAGATTTTCATAAGTAACATAAGCTATGTTTTTAGAACTAAAACCAGTTAACATGACAGACAACTAGGTTTTCCAGGACTTATTCATTTCCACTGCTATTCATGCTTTATACTCTTTATATGTTATCATATTCTATGTCTTCCATGCTTTATTATATATCCTTGCACTGAGCGTTATGCTCAGCCGTCTATTTTTCCATGTTTCCAAACGGCAGGTACCCAAGGACGCAAGTAGGAACTCCAGAGTATGTGCATTCGGATTGGAAGCTATCCGGCCTCTTTTACCTTATGCATTTATTCCTACTTTATCATACTTTACTTCTTTTGGAAATTGTTTAGTCCTTTCCTTTACAGTACTTAATATTGCTTGTGTGTGAGTTACTAGACTATCGATGTTTGATTCAGGTATTTCTATTTACGTTCATGAATGTTTAGACATTTACCTTGAATGCTTTGACGACACGCCATAATTTACTGTAGCATCCTAACTTAACAAATGGGGTGTTACAACGATATTTTTCGGTCCATATTTGTTCTATATCATTATTTAAGTCCATGTTCGCGTTCATGACATTGTTCACGATCATTTTGGGTGCCACTTCGCAATACACGTTCACAGTTTATTATCGAAAACGGTTACAGAAAGCTTGAGAAACCAGACTCAAGTTTAGCACAGCTATCCCATAACCAGGCAGACGTTTCATGTCTCAGGCCGTATGGTTTTTAATTCTTTCCTCAATCAGCATACATTCATGATGTGTTCTAGTATCACACCCACAATATGTTTCACGTATCACATTCATGATATATTTCATGCATGACGTTCCTCTTATGATCACGAACCACGTTCACAATTGCTCACGTAGCACGTTCATAATTGTTCACGTAGTTCGTCCCTATATATTTTCAGCAGCCTGCCTAGAGATATAACTGTTATCTCTTCAGGATAATTGCACGTACCTTTTCATGCTATGGCTTGTTCATTCTATCAGATTCAGAAAATCCATCTTAAGTATGGAACCAGAAATTATTCATCATCATCAGGAGAGGGTCACCAGGACCAAGATTTTCATTATGTTTAGACCTTGAAGGAATTGTTTCGAGCGGGAGGCCACTCGAAACAGAGGATTCCATCCGGACCTCTCATTTCTTTTCCTTTAATAAATCCAGTTAAGTCATTTGAGTCATGTTACGTCCCATGTCCTCTTCAGCCAGGCACGTTACATGTTCACTTCAATCATGTCATGTTTATACCTTTCAGCAACATTATGTGTTAATTAGAAGACGAATTATTCTTTCAGCTTATATGTCTTTTCAGCTTTCACATTCTTACTGTCTATGTGTCTTTTCAACTTCTATAACTCTACCAGCTTAAAAATTCCCTTTAATTCGAGGACGTATTTTCTTTTTAGAGAGGGAGAATTGTAAAACCACAGCATTATCGCATCCTTAATTCGAGGACGAATTATTTTTTAGAGGGGAAGAATTGTAAAACCCGTATCTAAAACCCAAGAACTTTAGTTGTAAACAGCCTTAGTTTTACTTAAACGGGACGTAATTAATTATTCAGAATAATAACTAATATTATATATTCAAGTATTTAGTATGTATAACTTACTCAGTAAAATAAATAAAGCATGACAGATTAATTGCAGAAGTTAAAACGTGAGATCATGAGATCAATACTTGAACCAAGACACGAAGGTTTAAAAGTTATTACGCAGTCTCAGATTTGCTTAAAGGTATGTGAGAAATAGATTACTAAAAAAATAAAGGGCTTACATTTTGTTTAAACACGAGATTTAACGCTAATACACATGATAAATAACTAAACGAATCGAACTTAAGCACACACATATATACATGGGCCACGGGTTAATGTAAATAACATGAGTAAGGGGTTAGGCTTTAGGCCCGGTCCATCCACTATGAAAACAAACGGGGTTAACCACCCCTTTTCACAACACAGTAAAACATACAAACAAATAAAATGAGGGTTTCTCATTCCCTGTATTGACCGACGGCTGGAGATAAACCAGAAGAGAAAAACGAGTTGATTTCTCGGTGGTTGATTGTGGTAAATTACAACCTTTTAGGAAAAAGACGTAAAAGCGGTACGTATTAAGCACGACGGTTTAGGAAAACCATGCACTAATGACCCAAATAAGTTCGTTTCCTAAGGAGGTTATTTGTGTGTGAATAATTCGTAATGATTTTGGATTAATATGAGAGAAAGAAAAGATGATAAATGGAAATGACGGATACGTTAAAATTACACTACGACGATAAAACGTAAAACCGTAAAAAGTGACAAAATAAAAATTAATTCTAAAAATCCCAAAAAATACTAAAATTAACTAAAAATGCAAATAGGGATTACAAATGATCAAAACTTTTTCAAACCTTTTAATTAATTAAATATTAATTTTTAAATGATAATTAAAGCCCTAAAAATCAAAATAATTAATTAAAAGACCAAATAAAGATTTTTTAATTTGTAAAACTCTAAAATGACTTAATTAAACTAAAAACTGTTTTTATAAAATCTAAAACCAATTAAAACTATTTAAAATGATTAAAAACTAAAATTAAATATTAAAATAATATTACAAATTCAAAAATTATAAAAATTTCTAAAAACTTGCAAACTAGTTTACTTTAACCTAAATAAACAAAAAATGAAAGTGAAATTTCCAAAATACGCCTATTGGGCCCCCAAATGGGCTAAAAACAAAAATAGTATGGGCTTTTTAGCCCAATAAGCCAAAAATCAACCAAATAAGCTGAAAAGTTCCAGTCTGACTCAAAATTTAATTCTTAACACAAAACTCTAAAGGCCCAAAAGCTTAATATGAGCTTATCACAGCTTAAATGGCCAACAACTTATTCTTAACGGGCTTTTTGGCCTACTAAGCTATAAGCTAATGCCATAAGCTCTATTTGACACACAAGCTTCTTTTGGGATACTAAAGAGATCTGTAAAAAGAAATTTTGAAAAAGCTTAACCAATAAGCCAGAAATAAGCCAAGTATGATTTCACTAAAAGACAAAATAGTCGACTTAGAGATTTAGACCACTTCAGAACTTGATTTAACTTGCAAAAGACTCTAAATGACTTAATTAAGACAAATCAATCAAGAAAAATCCAATAAGCAAAGCCAAATAAGCTGAATAAGACAATAAGCACTTATAAAAAAGTCAAATAAGTTGGTTTTCTAGTCAAACCCTAAAGTCAAAAGCCCAAAAGCTCTAGAATAGTCAAATGGGTCAAATGAGGAAGACTGATTACCAAATTCAAGTTGTTGCACGATTCAATAAGCTCAAAAAGCTTAATAATAATCTGAAACACGTTTTTCACTATCAGTGGTAAAAAGCAGTGGGAAAGGAGTTCCCACTGCCGATTAAACAGACTTGATTTAAGCTTGATTTCAAGCTTTGTTTGATAATTTTAAATGGAACAAAGAGCACCCCAAGTCCTTCACATAAATCACACAAAATCAAGCAATCAAAGGTCACTGATATGCATACAGGTCTGGCAATGTTTTGCTGATATGATTGGTCACCAAACGAATTTCAAACCACTAGATCTTACTCAAATAACCACCAAATCATAAAACAACTATCAGCAATCCTAGATGAACCTAAAATCTAACAGGTTTAAAGATTTAAGGCCATAAAACACTAAAACAAATCAGTTTTACCCTGCTGAATGTTTTGACAGTTTTTATCACTTGAAAACTTAGTTTATACCTCAATACTTAAAACAAAGGTCTGAAAATGCCTTAAACCAACATATAAGGTGAGTCTAGACTGTTTTATGCCCAAGGCTGTGTCACCCAATCCTTGACACACCCAAACCCAAACACCCCTTTATGACTGATTAATAAGCTTTTTCAAAGGACTTGTTTAATAAGAACTACAAACAAAGATTAATCCAACTAGTTACCAACAAGTAACCTCCAAATAACAATATGCAACATATAAAACACATAATCATGAACCAAAACTTAGATTCATCACATAATCATGAAAATATGCCGAAAAGTAAAAGGGTTTAGAAACGTGCACCTCCAAAACATACATCCATGCTTTGGATTGTGAGAGCTTAGATGGTAGCAGAACAACCACTAGCTTCCACACCTGCTAAGACGAACAAACTTAACACAGAAAATACAATATTATGACCACTGATTTTTGAAACAATGATTTTACACCATAAAACCTTTCACAAAAACTCAGACAAATAGATAAGATGGAACTCAAAATTTAGCTTGAAAAGACACCAACTTTTAACAATAAAAAGGAATTACGAATTTTTGTAAAACTACCAACTTTTATTAATCAAAAAAGAATTACAAGTTTCTTAGCTAAATTCTGGACAAAAGGAATCACCACAAGTTGGGTCTCCTTTTATAGGCCACGAATTGGGCACTATTCACAAACCCTAAAGCTATGAAAATCCCTAAACTAGCCCTATGAAGCTTCCAGAATGATGACAACTTGTTTGGAGGGATCATGGACGTTTATTTTGTTCTTGGTGACCAAGGAATGAAGATATACCATTGATTTGGCCATGTCATGAAAATTTGCCATGTGGCGTCTTGCAAATGGTCCTTGTGGGGTCTTCCTGCTAGTGGAGATGAAGGTTTTATTGTTGGGATATGATTCATGTAAGGTGAATCACACGTGAGTCTAACCAATTTCAGTTTAGCCTTTGTTTTGCTCCTTTTTTATCCTGGGTAAAAACATGAACAGTAACTCGTTTAATCCAAACAGTAAGTGTTACCCGCGTGTTATTAGGATTCAAACTTTGAGAATGGCAGGTTTGGTCCTTGTGTTTTGGGAAAAGTTGTAAAACGTGTTTTCAGCCATGAAACTTGAAACCCTTTGTTAATAAAGTTTTAGTTTTCATACTTTTGCCCCAAAAAGTTTTCCAAAGTATTTTAGGGGCTTGTTTTGCCATTTTTGGATATTTGAAGGGCTGATCTTGGACATTTCTCATCTTTGAAGGTCTTCAATGTATATTTGACATTATGGAGGACCATTGTTGACAATTTTGAATACTTGAGGGACCAAACTTGCCAAATCTTCAAAGTTGAGGGACCTTTTTGTAATTTTAACAGACTTAAGGGACCAAACTTGTAATTATAAATATACAAGGTTATTAAATTTCATTTCTTCATTGATGAGGGATCATTCTTGAACATCTTCAATACTTCAAGGACTTAATCTTGGAAAATCACAAACTAGGGCCCGGTTCATTGTGCGGCTTTGTTTCTCGTGTTCGTTTTTCCTTGTTTCTTGTGATCTTTTGTCTTTTTCACGATATCCATACTTAAAATACACAAGTAAACAAAAAAAAGCATATATATGGTATTTTGATGACATTTTATGCATTTAAAGCCCCAAAAGAACGATGAGATCATGTATAAATGTCATCTCATCACTCCCCCATACTAAACCATTGTCGTGTCCTCACGCAATGCTAGAATAAAGTATCTAAGCATCTCTAAAATTAAATTTCATTACCCTTTATTAAAAAGTAAAACTTGCTACAATACTACGATGATGCGTAAAAGACATAATGTATGATTTTCATCACGAATGTGACTTTTAGGGTCAATGAATAGAAACAAGTGAATGTCTCATAGAGTAAAGTTCATCATCCTTGATTGTCATAAATTACATGCTAAGTGAAAAACGAGATCATTGTTGGTACAAGTCACAATGCTAACACTACTCATACGTCCAAATTGTGAAATACTTTTTCTCCCCGCAATCCTAGTTATTATGAAAAGAAAAGGGTATCTAGAATTTTTTTAACTATTTGTCATGGATCACAAGTGATTTATATTGACTTTTTTGAGTATTTATTAGTCCGAAAATAAAGTAGCACGATTTAATCGATAGTTAGCTAAAGGAAAAAAAATTTAAAACGGCTTCTCGTGTATCTCCTTAAGTTCAATCTTGGCATAACTCGTTTCACGATATGAGACCTTTCTCGGACCGATATTTGGCATGTACTTCATTCTTCGAATCTTCGGAAGAAGTTCTTGAAATTATGGTCTTCTCTTCATATTTTGGAATTTCTTCACTTGACGTTTTTGAGAGATTCTTCATACTTGGACCACGACTTCATCATTTTTCTTCGATCTTTATTTTGGATTGTGATATACAACGATCCGCCTCCTTTTAGGACTTGGATATATTTATCCTCATACCTTGTAAGGGTCTTTTTGGATAGACTTTCTCCATGATCTTTAGGGGAGTAATTGCTTTTTGTTGTGTGTCTCGATCCTTCATATTGATTTTGGAATAATGATTCTTCACATCATCTTGGATCTTTAGCAACAAAATAGAGCTCCGCATGCCTTGTTAGAGCCTTTTTGGATCTTCACCAATCTTCGCGTCCTGCTTCAGTAAGTTATGCCTTAGCTATGAACTCTATTCAACCACAAGCAACTTTTAAATGATCTTGGGCTAGAAGCTAAGTAACCTTTCAAATTGTACGACCTTACTTATTGCAATTATTTTATTCCTAATGCATTGATCTTATGGGAGAAAAGGCCACAATAAAAAAACATATGAGTTTTTGAAAGAACATTTTCATGTTCTATGTTTAGCATGATCACTTGTCTAACTCTATCACTTCTCGTTCTTCACTATTTAAAAACCTCTAATTAAAGAGACTCGTGAATAGTTAGCCATGCAAGTCAAAATTAAGCCAAATTTGGATTAGCTTCAATAAAACTATTTTAAATCGAAGTTTTGGGTTTTCAAATCACCTATAGGATATTGCACTTTCTTAGAATTTTTCAAGTTTTGAGAATGCATTTTAAAGTTCCCTTTATAAGTGACTTTCTAGGATAAATTATAGGAACTTGCGAAAAGTTCTTGTTCTTAAACCGTATGAGCCAAGACTTTCGCGTTTTAAAGTTCCCTATATAAAAGTATAGCAAAACTTGATTCAAGCGGGTTAAAGAATGTAAAGGGCTCCAAATGCCCATCAAGTCAAAAATTAACTCTTATTCTACCCATCGGAAAATATACATTCGTGTCTTAAAAACACAAGAAAATTTTTAAAATTGGGCCATTTTTAGCCTTATTAGCAACAAAACAAAACAAAACGATGAAAGTTGGAAAACTTGAGGGCGTAGCAAGGCAAGTATCTATTCACCCCCCCCCCCCCCCATACTAAAATTAAACATTGTACTTAATGTTTCGAGTCTAAAGGTGGAGCACCCCCATACTAGAGACGAAGAGTCGAATGCTTAGGATCTAGCATGGAAAAGGTGATCAACAATATATCTAAAGCCGTTTATGAATTATGCCAAAAGGTAATTGTTAGAACAATAAAGGATATGTCATGGATTCGTGAAAAACTCTTCAAGCAAACGATCGAGGCTCACGTAAACGAACACGAGAGTCTTCAATCGTGGCGGTGATGATGATCTAGATAATACATTCACAAACAACCACGAGACAATGAGTTGGAAGGGCACAAATCCCCTCTCATTACTACATTAGAAAACGATAATATATACAATGATAAGCATGGGATCTCCCCCACGAGGCACCTCGTTTTTGATTACCGAGTCATGAGCTCGACTTGATCCCCTCAATGATAATTATCATTGGGGAAGGTGACTTGGTCGAGGTCGTCCAAAGAAGGGACTTCCCCACCGAAGTAGTGCTTAATCCTATGTCCATTCACCTTGAAGTTAGGACCGTCATTTTGAGCTAGCTCGATGGTCCCATAAGGAAACACTTGTGTTATGCTGAACGGATCCGGCCAACGAGATTTTAATTTCTCAGAAAATATCATTAAACGAGAGTTAAAAAGTAACACTTGATCACCAACGTTAAAACCCCGGTTTTTAATCTTTGAATCATGAAACTTTTTAGTATTTTCCTTAAAAATCAATGAATTTTCATAAGCGTTATCTCTTAATTCATCCAGTTCATTAAGTTATATTTTTTGGTGATCTCCCGCGGTCTTTAAGTCATAGTTGGCATGCTTTGGGGCTCAATATGCCTTGTGTTCCAATTCAATAGGCAAATGACAATTCTTTCCATAAACCAACTTATAAGGAGTACAACCGATGTTATAGGCGGTCCAAAAGGCCCATAAAGCGTCATCGAGTTTGTCGGACCATGAAGCACGGTTTTCTCTAATTGACCTCTCTAAAATCCTCTTCAAAGCTCGGTTTGAAACCTCGACTTGCCCACTCGTTTGCGGGTGATAAGCCGTAGAAAGACGATGTGTAACTCCATATTTCTTTAAAACCTTCTCGAATTGGTCATTACAAAAATGAATTCCACGATCGCTTATAATAGCACGAGGGGTTCCAAACCGAGAGAATAGTTGCTTCAAAAACTTCACTACCACAAGAGCATCATTCGTAGGCAAAGCCTTAGTTTCCACCCACTTTGAAAGGTAGTTGACGGCGACGAGGATATACTTGTTTCCATGAGATGATGGGAACGGCCCCATAAAGTCAATGCCCCACATGTCGAAAATCTCACACACTTGAATTATATTTTGAGGCATTTCATCCTTTTGCGACGATTTTCCTTGGCGTTGGCAAGAATCACACGACTTCACAAGTGCGTGTGCATCACGATAGATCGTAGGCCAAAAGAAGTCGGCATCGAACACTTTCTTAGCCGTGATATTAGCACTGTGGTGACCACCCGTGGGTCCCTCGTGACAAGCTCTAAGGATGTTAGAAGCTTCGGTACCAAAGACACAACGTCGAACGAGTTGATCCGCACAAACCCGAGAGAGATATGGGTCGTCCCAAAAATAGAACTTGACGCCACGAAAGAATTTTCTCTTTTCTTGTGTCGTCATACCCTTGATTATGAAGTTCCCCACATGGTAATTTGCAATGTTGGAAAACCATGGGGTGTTGTACTTAGAATTCACTACACCGAGAGTCTCGAGAGTAAATGTTTTGGTGATTTCCTTGTTCTCGAATACATCTTTATGAGGATCTTCTAAACGAGAGGAGATGATCGGCTGCTAGATTCTCGGCTCCTTTTTTGTCAAGCACGGTGACATCAAATTCTTGGAGGAGGAGCATCCAAAGAAGCAATCTCGGCTTAGCATCTTGCTTAGCTAAAAGATACTTGATAGTCGAATGGTCCTTATACACGATGCTTTTCGTCAAGACGAGAGGTTGGAATTTCTCAAAAGCATAGACCACGGCAAGGAATTCCTTTTCCGTTGTGGTGTACTTAAGTTGAGCCTCGGTCATCATCTTGTTAGCATAATGAATAGGACGGAAGTGCTTTTCATAACGTTGCCCTAAGATGGCCCCAATTGCATAATAACTTGCATCGCGCATGATTTCAAAGGGTAATTCCCAATTAGGAGCAACAAGAATGGGAGCTTCGATAAGTTTCCTTTTAAGAGATTCGAAAGCTCTAACACAATCCTCATTGAAGTTAAAAGGAGCATCCTTCTCGAGAAGGTGTGTCATAGATCGAGTGATTTTCGAAAAGTCTTTGGTGAAACGACGATAAAAGCCCGATGGCCTAGGAAACTCCTAACTCCCTTGATGGTTTTGGGATGAGGTAACTTGGCGATGACGTCTATCTTAGCTTTATCGACCTCAATCCTCGCTTTCGAGACCTTGTGCCCTAAGACGATTCCTTGTTTACACATAAAATTACATTTTTCCCAATTAAGCACAAGGTTGGTTTCTTCACAACGTTTTAACATTTTCTCGAGATTGGATAAACACGACGTGAACGAATCACCAAACACCGAAAAGTCATCCATGAATACTTCAATCCACTTCTCGATCATGTCATGAAAAATAGCCATCATACACCGTTGGAACGTTCCCGATGCATTGCAAAGTCCTTAAGGCATCCTACAATAATCAAATGTTCCATAAGGACACGTAAACGTAGTTTTCTCTTGATCACGAGGGTCGATAGGGATTTGAAAGTAACCGGAAAAATCATCTAAAAAGCAATAGAAGTCATTTCCCACAAGTCGCTCCAACATTTGATCCATGAAGGGCAAGGGAAAGTGGTCTTTACGAGTGCCGTCATTTAACTTTTGGTAGTCAATACACACCCTCCAACCGGTCACAACACAAGTGGGAATTAACTCGTTGTTTTAATTAGGCACAACGGTTATTCCTCCCTTCTTAGGGACACAATGGATTGGGCTCACCCATGGGCTATCGGAGATAGGATAAATCATTCATGCGTCAAGAAGTTTTAAGAATTTCTTTTCGATGACATCGTGAATTTTTGGGTTTACCCTTCTTTGACTTTGAATTGCGGGATGAACATCGATAAGCGATCTCGAGGTGTCTAAAAATGGACGACCTAAAATTAGAGGAACTTGAGGATCCGCGGGGATGTCAACTACTATCAAATCAATGGGATAGTAGAACTTCCCCACTTTCATGAAAACATCTTCGGCTAATCCATATGTGAGAATCGTAGAATGATCGGCCATCTCGATAGACATGTTTGATGGAGTAAGAGTCGGAAGCGATATCGATTTCCAAATGGAAATGGCATCAAATTAATGCTCATATCAAGATCGGCCAAGGCGAGGCATTCTTTCATATCGTGTATATCACAAGGAATGAGAAATTTCCCGGGTCACCAACTTTTTCCGGTATTCAATTAAGATAAACCAAAGAACAATTAAATATCTTTGAAAGCTTTTCCTTATCGTTCATCATACCTTTAAAAGTGGAAGCGAAACGAGGCATGCATAACAACGCGTCGGATAAACTCACATTAAAATGCACTTGTTGAAACATTTTTATAAAAAGCTCAATTTGTTGTTTGTTACGTTCTTGCAATTTCTCCTTGTTTCGTCTCGATGGGTAAGGTAAGGGTGGTGTGGGTTGGGGTATAGGCAACGGCCTTGGAATCTCGGGTTCCACAATTGGTATTGGTTCAACTGTAGGTGTGGTATGAGCGGTACTTCGTGGGCTTATGATATACTCCTTTTCGACCATCACCTCGGGTTCAAATTTTGATTGCCTTATATCCGCTTTTAAAAACTCTTGCTTAATTTCATGTTGACCTTGTTCCATATTTTGTTGATTTTGTTGAAGACGTTGAACGTTTCCTTCCATTTTATTAGCATGAGTTTTTATTTCATTAGCAATTTCGTTTTTAAGCTCGTTTTTCAACTCGGATCTTAAGCTAATCATCTCATGTTGCATGTTATCAAACTTAGCATCATTTGCCTTTGCATAATCCAAAAGTTCTCCATTTAGATTTTTAGTGTGGGCATTTTGAAAACCTTGTGTAGTGTTTTGAAAATCACGGTTTTGATTTTGATTTTGAACTTGCCCATTCCCACTTTGGTAATTATTCTTGTTGTAGTTACGTTGATTGCCTTGATAAACACCATTTTGATTGTTGATTCAATAGTTGTTAGCATTTTGATTTTGGGGAGCTTGACTTGGGCGGGAACCTTGGCCGTTTTGGTTGTAAGTTCCCGTTGCTACGTAAGCACTCGAAGTGTTACCACCGACGGTAATGCAATCGGAAAAATCATGAGCTCCACCACAAGATATACAACTATTTTCAACCACTTTAACTGATGCGGAATTCATGTTACGAGATGATGAAGATGACGATGAACCCATATTGGCAACACTCGGTGTGTTAGGAGGGTTATACACCTTAGATCTATTCTCGATAATCTTTAAAGCTTCATAGGTCGTTTTGCACAAAAAATTACCACCCGCGGCGGCATTCTCGTTCATGATCGTTAAGCCCATTATAAAAAGTATCAATTTGATGCAATTCCGAAAAATCATGGTGAGGACATTCATGTAACATTTCCTTAAATCATTCCCATGCCATTGAAGAACTTTCATTACTACGTTGTGTAAACTTTGAAATCTCATTTTTCAAATGTGTTGTCTTAGATGGTGGAAAAAATTGGTTCACAAACTTAGAGACGAGATCACCCCATGTCAAAATCTAATTTGGCGGTTCTTTCTCGAGCCAAATTTTTGCGAGCCCATCTAACGAGTATGGAAACAACATCATCTTAGTGGTGTCGTGTGGAACATCCTTAAACTTGCTCGTTGCAGTGAGACGATTGAAATTCCTTATGTGATAATGCGGGTTGTCTTTTTCATGACCTTGAAACTTGTTTGCTTGTAGCATCAACAATAAACCTGTCTTGATCTCGAAATTCTCCGCAAGGATGGCGGGAATCACAATAGCTTCTCCAAAACCCTCGGTGGGTGCTTGAAGCAACTCCATCATAGTACGACTAGCCATGGTGACTATTGGTTCTACTACGGGTTCGACAATTGGAGTTTCTTCTTCAATCAAAGGTCCTTGGTTTTGACGACGTTTGTGAGCTCGTTTTGCTTGATTACGAGTTTGCATAAACATGACGTAGAACGTGGAGGTGGGTAAAGAAGATTCTTTCGCGTGTTTATTTTCAAATTTTTTTTGTGTTTTTGATTGTTTTTAATTCTTTTTTTGTATTCGTAGAAAACAATCTACCAAATCTCTCCTCGAATCAAACTCTTGATTAAAGAAGCCTCAAAGGAATGAATACGATCACGTGGAATGAACGCCTTCGATTGACTTTAGAACTTTGGTGAAAACCAAATTGTTCAAGAGGGATTAATCACAAAGAAACCAAGCAAATATATATGATACATAATAATACTTTGGGCGGCAAAACCCTCGATTAGCCTTCAATCTCAAATACTCACAAGTGAACGGGGGGAATGAGGTGGCGCGAAGCACTTAAGTACCTAGCTTCCCTTTAACGGCTTTTTATAGCACGTTGCCTATCTATTCACCTTATAGTTCGTATTTTTCAAAATCGAGCTTCACGAAAGTATTTATCTATTTTTGCCTATTTCTTTTTGTTTGAGATTCGAATACAATAATTAGGAGATCAAATCCCAATTAAGGTTGTGTTTTCACACTTTTGGAGATATTTTATATTTGTTGTGATACTTATACAATATAGTAATAATATTTCACAAGAAAAGCGAAAAAAACCCGATAATACGTGTTAATAGATTTCTATTTAACACAAATACTATTTATGGTTAATATTAAAAACAAAATTGTTCAAATTAATCACGACACACCTCCCCTGCAGCGGTGCCAAAAATGATTGTGGTAAATTACGACCTTTTCGGAAAAAGGCGTAAAAGCGATAAGTATTAAGCACGGCGGTTTAGGAAAACCGTGCACTAATGACCCAAATAAGTTCGTTTCCTAAGGAGGTTATTTGTGTGTAATAATTCGTAATGATTTTGGATTAATATGAGAGAAAGAAAAGATGAGAAATGGAAATGACGGATACGTTAAAATTACACTACGACGATAAAACGTAAAACCGTAAAAACTGACAAAATAAAAATTAATTCTAAAAATCCCAAAAAATTACCAAAAATAACTAAAAATGCAAATAGGGATTACAAATGATCAAAAATTTTTCAAACCTTATAATTAATTAAATATTAATTTTTAAATACTAATTAAAGCACTAAAAACAAAATAATTAATAAAAAGTCCAAAGAAAGATTTTTCAATTTGTCGTACTCTAAAATTATTTAATTAAACTAAAAACTATTTTTTTTAAAATTTAAAACCAATTAAAATTAATTAAAATGATTAAAAGCTAAAATTAAATATTAAAATAATATTAAAAATTCAAAAATTATAAAAATTTCTAAAAACTTGCAAACTAGCTTATTTTAACCTAATAAACAGAAAATGAAAGTGAAATTAGCAAAATACCTCTATTGGGCCCCCAAATGGGTTAAAAACAAAAATAGTGCACCTTAATGGGCTTTTTAGCCCAATAAGCCAAAAATCAACCAAACAAGCTGAAAAGTTCCAGTCTGACTCAAAATTTAATTCTAAACACAAAACCCTAAAGGCCCAAAAGCTGATATGAGCTTATCACAGCTTAAATGACCAACAGCTTATTCATAATGGGCTTTTTGGCCCATTAAGCTATAAGATAACGCCATAAGCTCTAATTTGACACACAAGCTTATTTTGGGAAACTAAAGAGATCTGTAAAAAGAAAATTTGAAAAAGCATAACCAATAAGCCAGAAATAAGCCAAGTATGATTTCACTAAAAGACAAAATAGTCGACTTAGAGATATATACCACTTCAGAACTTGATTTAACTTGCAAAAGACTCTAAATAACTTAATTAAGACAAATGAATCAAGAAAAATCCAATAAGCAAAGCCAAATAAGCTGAGTATGACAATAAGCACTTATGAAAAAGTTAAATAAATCGGTTTTCTAGTCAAACCCTAAAGTCAAAAGCCCAAAAGCTCCAGAATAGTCAAATGGGTAAAATGATGAAGACTGATTACCAAATTCAAGTTGTTGCACGATTCAATAAGCTCAAAAAGCTTAATAACAAGCTGAAACAGGTTTTGCACTATCAGTGGTAACAAACGGTGGGAAAGGAGTTCCCACTGCTGATTAAACAGACTTGATTTAAGCATGATTTCAAGCTTTGTTTGATAATTTTAAATGGAACAAAGGGCACCCCAATAAGCTTTGGCTTATTGGGAGTCAACAGAAACAAGAAAAACACAAAGTCCTTCACATAAATCATAAAAAATCAAGCAATCAAAGGTCAATGATATGCATACAGGTCTGGCAATGTTTTGCTGATATGATTGGTCACCAAACGAATTTCAAACCACTAGATCTTACTCAAATAACCACCAAATCATAAAACAACTATCAGTAATCCTAGATGAACCTAAAATCTAACAGGTTTAAAGATTTAAGGCCATAAAACACTAAAACAAATTAGTTTTTCCCTACTGAATGTTTTGATAGTTTTTATCACTTGAAAACTTAGTTTATACCTCAATACTTAAAACAAAGGTCTGAAAATGCCTTAAACCAACATATGAGGTGAGTCTAGACTGTTGTATGCCCAAGGCTGTGTCACCCAATCCTTGACACACCCAAACCCAAACACCCCTTTATGACTGATTAATAAGCTTTTTCAAAGGACTTGTTTAATAAGCACCACAAACAAAGATTAATCCAACTAGTTACCAACAGGTAACCTCCAAATAACAATATTCAACAAATAAAACACATAATCATGAACCAAAACTCAGATTCATCACATAATCATGAAAATATGCAAAAAAGTAAAAGGGTTTAGAAACGTGCACCTCCAAAACATACATCCATGCTTTGGATTGTGAGAGCTTAAGTGGTAGCAGAACAACCACTAGCTTCCATATCTGCTAAGATGAACAAACTTAGCACAGAAAATACAATATTATGACCATTGATTTTTGAAAACAAGGATTTTACACCATAAAACCTTTCTCAAAAACTCAGACAAACAGATAAGATGGAACTCAGAATTTAGCTTAAAAAAGACACCAACTTTTAACAATAAAAAGGAATTACGAATTTTTGTAAAACTACCAACTTTTATTAATCAAAAAGGAATTACAAGTTTCTTAGCTAAATTCTGGAACAAAGGGATCACCACAAGTTGGGTCTCCTTTTATAGGCCACGAACTGGGCACTATTTACAAACCCTAAACCTATGAAAATCTATAAGCTAGCCCTATGAAGCTTCCAGAATGATGACAGCTTGTTTGGAGGGATCATGGACGTTCATTTTGTTCTTGGTGACCAAGGAATGAAGATATACCATTGATTTGGCCATGTCATGAAAATTTGCCATGTGACGTCTTGCAAATGGTCCTTGTGGGGTCTTCCTGGTAGTGGACATGAAGGTTTTATTGTTGGGATATGATTCATGTGAGGTGAAGCACACGTGAGTCTAACAAATTTCAGTTTACCCTTTGTTTTGCTCCTTTTTGATCTTGGGTAAAAACATGAACAATAACTCGTTTAATCCAAACAGTAAGTGTTACCCGCGTGTTATTAGGATTCAAACTTTGAGAATGGCAGGTTTGGTCCTTGTGTTTTGCGAAAAGTTGTAAAACGTGTGTTTCAGCCATGAAACTTGAAACCCTCTTTTAATAAAGTTTCAGTTTTCATACTTTTGCCCCAGAAAGTTTTCCAAAGTATTTTAGGGGCTTGTTTTGCCATTTTTAGATATTTGAAGGGATGATCTTGGATATTTATCATCTTTGAAGGTCTTCAATGAATATTTGACATTATGAAGGACCATTGTTGATAATTTTGAATACTTGAGGGACTAAACTTGCCAAATCTTCAAAGTTGAGGGACCTTTTTGTAATTTTGACAAACTTAAGGGACCAAACTTGTAATTATAAATATACAAGGGTATTAAGTGTAATTTCTTCATTGATGAGGGATCATTCTTGAACATCTTCAATACTTCAAGGACTTAATCTTGGAAAATCACAAACTAGGGTCTGGTCCATTATGCGGCTTCGTTTCTCGTGTTCGTTTTTCCTTGTTTCTTGTGATCTTTTGTCATTTTCACGATATCCATACCTAAAATACACAAGTAAACAAACACAAGCATATATATATGGTATTTTGATGACATTTTATGCATTTAAAGCCCGAAAAGAATGATGATATCATGTATAAATGCCATCTCATCAGTGGTATTGGCTGTGTATTCGTTATTTCACCCTCAATCTCATAACGGTAATCCATTCCTTGTCCTTTCCCTTTTAGCTGTCACGAATCATTCTAGGATTAATCATGAAAAGCAAAAATGGCAAAGATATATACATGTTATCAGCAGATTAAGTCGGGTTATGGGGTTTTAATCATGAAAACTGAGAGTTATTAAACTATCGGTGGTGTTTTGTTGGTGTACAGCCGAGACTTCAATGTCTCGATGGTCCCTTTTCTTGCCAGGCTTGAACCACAAACCCAACAGGGGGTGTTTGGGATTAAATCACGGCATGGGGTGTTTGGAATTAAGTTGCAGAAAGGAGGTGTTTAGAACTGCGAGCAGTGGGAACCACTGCACTAGCAGTGGGAACCACTGCACCAGCAATGGGAACGAACAATAGGCCAGTGGGATGAAACAGCCTAGTAGTGGGAACCGGTTGAGCCGGTGGGGACTTAACCCAAACGGTGGGAACAGAAGTGACTGTAGCGACAACCGACACTAGGCCGGTGGCTGCTGAATGAGTGACGGAAGCAAGGGCCACAACCATGGGCTGTTGGGCCTCAGTTTGGACTAAACCGAGACATGGGTGTCTCGGGTAAGTTGGTTGTGACTCGGGTTCAGGGGACGCGAAAACTTTACAAGAAGTAAATGTTTTAACGTTTTAAATGTATGTTTTAATTAAATCATTTAAAATAGAATAATTAAGTTATAAATTGTCTATGTTAATTTAATTAAAAGTTAATCACGTTATATGTTATTACTTATTTAAAGACTTGCTATTATAAAACGATTTAATTATTTATGAAACCATTTGGAAACCTTCTATTTTAAGAAAACTTTATAAATTCAAGAAATTTGCTAATTTTAACAGGTTACTAATGATAGTATTATAATATTAGAATCAGTATATTATACAAGTACTCAGAGGTACAGGATATACACTAATCAACAAACATTAAGGTACAATCAGATTAATCAGTTTATACACAAACAATATCATAAGAATAAAATAAATTAAATTAAGAACATATAAAAATTAGTAACAATAAACAGTAATCAGACAACTCATCTCAGTGTCCGTTATCTATGTAGTATCCGTGAAGTCAGGGTAGATCCTTCAGATTTCGCTTTTATTCTATTACTGGACACGAGGTACGGATTTCATGTCCTTCAGTAAGGACTTCCTTTCTATGCATGATTAGGATTCCCCGTCTGCAGCCAACTGTTTTCCCCAGTATATGTTATAAATTATCAGAAATTATTTTAATAACTAAGATATTGCCCGAGCCTTATATACAAGCATGACCAGTTAGTTGTACTAGTTACAGAGGTACCGTAACCATGACACTTGAGGCACCGGTGTCATGACTCACTTGTAGGAGAGTGATATCCTTCAGCGTCCCTTTAAGATCAGCTTGGCCATTTTATCAGTATTATTAGTGGGGTGTATTGATGCATCCTAGGCTTATCAGTTTACAATTATCAGGTAAATGTGGTTTGTGCTCTACATCCTTCACATTGGAGCTGATCCCTCCACCCAGCACATTATTTAGAGGTCACCCTTCTAAAGCATGACGAGGTCACTCCTCCAGTTATTCATGCAACAGTTATTTTAGCACATGACCTATATAAGCTCTTGGCAATTAAAATATAGTAAATGCATGTTTTCAGATTTAACAGATAACAGTTTAGCTTTATTATTTATGAATCAGACTTTTCAGATTTTACACAGGTTTTCGCTGCAACTTTACTTATCAGTCTTACAGCTTCAGTATTTTATCATCTGCTTCATTTTAGTATTTCTTATCATGCTTTATATCTGTTCATTGTGCGTTATGCTCAGCCGTAGTTCCTTTCATGTTCTAAGGGCAAGTACACCAGGACGCTCTTAGGATTCTGAGAGCATGTGCATTTAGTCCCTTCCTTCAGTATTTTACTTTTCATGTATTGAGCTTATGTTTGGATTACGGATGTTTGATTCTGGTATTTACTTTATCGTCAGTTAATGTTTTAGGACATTTACCTTATGCTTTGATGACACGCCATAAATACAAGTAACGGTCCACTTATCCAAGTGGGGTGTTACAATGACACTTTCCATTTATTCCTTGCTTCTTCACACACTATGAAAAGTAAGAAAGATTTATTAGTCCTACGCAATATTATATTAATATTGCCAGAACATACGAGTGATACGAAAGTGTTACAATGAATATGGAAATCCTGCTTGAGCCAATATCAAACAAGCTCATGGTAGGTAACACGTGCGGTTCTTTAAGAACTAATCTTGTGATAACTGGAAAGAAACGATGGTTTGATTCTTAATTAAATTCAAACTTGTTCTAGGGACTCTACACAAAATCTAAGTGATCTTTCCAGAACACCCAGAGTGACACTCTTTAGTGTTCACAATGATGAGTGGAAATCCTTCTAGCGTCAACATCAAACAGCACTGCGGTAGGTGAAAAGCATGATTCTATTAGAATCAAGCTCGTGACATGTAACACCGCATTTTGGTAAACGGCATGTCACGCGTAATTATGGCGTGTCATCAAAACATGCAAGGTAAATGTCTTAAAAACATTAAAAGACCATGAATGGAAATACCGGAAACAAACATCGGTAGTCCAAGTATAATCTCATCACACATAAACATAATTAAAGAAATGGAAAAGGACTAAACAATGTCAAAAGAAATGAAGTAGCAAAATGTATAGAAAATGCATAAAGTAGAGAAGGCTAGATAGCTTCCAATCCATATGCACGTATGCTTAAAGTCTACGAGCGCCCTTGAGTACCTGCCGTTTGGGAACATGAAAGGAAAACGGCTGAGCATAACGCCCAGTAAACGGATATACAAGTATAGCTTGAAATGAGATAAGCCTAAATGACTAATAGCAGCGGAAATGTATAAGTCCTAGATAACCTGGAAACATGTTCATAAAACTGGTTTTAAAGTTTGAAAAGAGTTATGTTTTTATATAAAATCTGTATTAATTAACCAATAGCCCATATAGGTCATGAGGTTCCACCGTGCATGAATACTTGGAGGGGAGACCTCGCCATGCAATTAGAGGGGTTGCCTCTAATTAAATTGTCTGGGTAGGAGGGATCAACTCCTTGTGAAGGATGCAAGGCATACATCGCATTCACCATGGGGAAGTCATAACACTAGTGCCTCCAGTGTTATGGTTATGGTACCTCCATAACTAGGTGACACTGGTCATGCATGTATATGGCTTAGGCAATTATTCTAACATAAGTAATAAAACATATAAAACAATACTGGGAAAACAGTTGGCTGTAAACAAGGAATCCTAATAAGGAAAGAATGTCCATACTGAAGGACGGGAAATCCGTACCTTGTGTCCAGTAAACGAGGAAAGACGAAAGGATGAAAGTCATACTCCAACCTCACTAATGCTACATAAATAGGGGACATGTATAAGTATTCTGATTACTGAGTACGTAACTGATTATAACATGTATTAGCTTGTTTTATATCTTCTAGTCTTGTTTTACTGATTTAAATGTTATATTGTTTATCATGTATTTCATGTATTATGATTAAGTATTAACTTGTATTCTTGTATTATTATACATGTTGTGTAATAATAAGTAACTTTCTAAAAATAGCAGGTTTCCTAAAATAGAAAGTTTCCAAAAATAGATTAGTTTCTAAAAATATATCAGTTTCTAAAAATAGAAAGTTTTCAAAATTAGCAAGTTTCCTAAAATAGAAAGTTTCCATATTTAGAAATAATATGGATTAATAAGCTAATAATATAAGTTTAAGTTTACTGATTAAATATCATAAGTTATGTAATTATTAGTATAGTTTATTAATAATATCATATTAATTAATTAAACTATAGGTTATACGATTTAATTAAATATAAGCATGATTTAATTAAATTAAAGCATATAAAATACTTAGGTTAAACATGAATTAATAATTTATTAATTATAACCTGAGTCATGTTTTCTAAATTAATTATAGTCTATGTTTTTAATAATTAATTAATACTATAGTCTAAATTAAATGATAAAAATACTTAGGTTAAAACATGTGTTATTTACAAAATAATAATAACCTAAGTCCATGATTAAATTTAATTAATATAGTCTTGTTTTAATTAATTAAATTTCCTTGAAAAAAAATAATATAACATGTAAAATGTAAACTTGTAAAAAAAATTAATCATGAACTGAACCTGTGTTTTTAATTTAGACCGAAAGTTAACAGGACCGGAACCCCTTGAACCGGACTGAACCAAACACCCTTAGCAGTGGCTACCCGGCCTAGCCGGTTTCCACTCCTTGTGTAAGTTTACCACCGGCTACAGTCGATGGTTTCCCCTGGTCTGCCTCGGCTAGCCACTACGCACACAAGGTTCCCACTGGCAGTATGCCGGTGGTTCCCCCTGCCGCGTCGTGTGTTCCCCCTGCTTGAACCAAATAGCCACCGGTCTTGGACCGATGGTGTTGTTGATGCTGCAGCGAGACCACACAAACCACATGGCCACCCCGACTCACGTCGGGGTCCTTGTTTCTTGCTTCCGAGACACCAAGGCCACACCGAGACCTTAAGGTCTTGGTTGGTGGTGATACAAAGACCACCGAGAGCCCATGGCTCTCGGTTCATGCGTCGGCCAAACCTAACCCAAACCACAAACCCTTCTTTTTATGTTTTCATGATTAAACCAACATGTTTTCTTGTTTTTAAGATTTACATAATCATGTGTTCTTGATTCCCGTTTTAAGAATTAAAAGGAACGGATTAAAAAAGGTTACTGAATGCTTAATAACAAGAACATGTATACCCGAATATCAACAACCAAAATCAAACAACCACCTTGGTGGTGTCTCTTGTAGCCGGTGGCAAAGGGAGAGGACAAAGGGAGGCTAGGGTTTTTGATTATTCTGTAAAATCTTGATAAATGAAAAAGTCTGTAATTAGTTTTTCCCTTAGTTAAAATTTAAATGGGCCTGGGCCCTCCCTTGTCCTTGTATCCGCGGCTATAAGGCCCCAAAAGGCCTTGATAGGCCTTTTTCATGATTAACCAAATTACATTCGTTCGTCAGTATTTTCATGTTAGTTCGTAATTTATTATTCGTGTTATAATAAATACTTGAACGTAATCGATATTTTTCGTCTAATAATAAATATATACGTAGTTAAATGTTCGTGATTTAATGTTCATGATTTCATGCTCGTGATTATAATTATTAAGATTAATAATTATCGTGTAATACCACGTACTTATTATTTACCGTGCACTAACACGTAAGTAGTTCTAAATTTAATATTCGTGACACGTGTTCATGATATAAAAGGAAAGTTTTAATTGGTTCGTATGTTTACTAAGTGTATTGTTCATGGTAAAAGTATACGGGTTTTACAACTCTTCCCCCCTAAAAAGAATTATTCGTCCATGAATTATAGATAAAATAAACTGAAAGAGGAACATACCCGAATTCAAAACTTGAAATGAGGGTAAGAAGCCAAGATAGACTCCTCTGTTTCCCAGGTGGCTTCCCGCTCGGTATGATCCCTCCAAAGGATTTTGATGAATGGAATCGTCTTCTTCCTCATGACTCATTCTTGTCTTTCAAGAACTCGTTCGGGTTCTCGAAGAAGGTAAGATCTTCACGAATCTGTTAAAGTGGGTACTGAACCGTGTGAAGGGAAAGATAGTTGTACCCTCTGAGTAAGGACACATGGAAAACGTCATGAACGTGAGAAAGCTGCGAAGGTAACGCTAAACGATACGATACTTCACCAACTCGCTCGATGATGTCAAACGGTCCGATGAATCGAGGATTGAGTTTCCATTTGATTCCAAAACGACTAACAGCACGTGTCGGTGATATCTTAAGAAAAACATGATCTCCCACGTTGAAATGCAAATCCCCATGATGCTTGTCGGCATAACTCTTCTGACATGCACGAGCTTCTTGAAATTTTGCCTTTGCTATAACAACCTTCTCATTGGTCAACTCTATCATCTCTGGTCCTTCAAGTGTTCGCTCACCAACCTGATCCCAGCAAATTGGGGCGCGACACTTTCTGCCATACAACATCTCAAACGGTGCACACTTGATGCTTGCGTGACAACTATTGTTGTATGCAAATTCTACCAAGCAGATATAATCGTTCCAATACCCTATACATTCTAATGCACATGCTCGTAACATGTCTTCTAATGTCTGAATGGTTCGTTCTAACTGCCCGTCTGTTTGAGGATGAAAAGCCGTGCTAAGCTTAAGTTTTGTACCGCAAGCTTTCTGCATACTCCTCCAAAATCGTGAAGTAAACCGAGGATCTCTGTCCGAGATGATACTAGATGGAGCACCATGAAGTCTCATGATCTCCTTCTTGTAAGTGTCAACGAGTTTGCTAACCGGATCATCGTTGTGGATCGGTAAGAAATGAGCTGACTTGGTAAGTCGATCAACGATAACCCAAATTGCATCATGCTTCCTCTTGGTCTGCGGAAGACCGGTAAAAAAATCCATGGTGATCTTGTCCCACTTCCACTCTGGAGTGTCTAATGGTTGTAGTAGACCACTAGACCGCTGATGTGTTATCTTATCCTACTGGCAGGTAAGACATTTGGAGACATAAGTATCAACATCCTGTTTCATACCACTCCACCAAAAGTACTGCATGATGTCGTGGTACATCTTGGTTAAACCAGGATGAACGGAGAATGGGAATCTATGAGCTTTAGCCAATAACTCTTCCCTGAGTGTAAGATCATCAAGAACATAAAGTCTGGTGCCCTGCCATAAGATATCGTCGTCATCCAACCGAAACTCCGTCTGCTGCTCTAAGTTCTGAATGATTGGCCAAATTTCTCTATCATCCTTCTGATCTTCCTTGATCCTAGAGAGTAATTTAGGTTACACTCTAAGATTAGCACAGTACCCCTGATGTCCACGTACCATGATTTTAATGTCTAGTCGCTCCATGTCTCATATAATCTCTTCCTCTATTTTGATGCCGCTGATCATTCCTGACTTTCTACTAAGAGCATCTGCCACTACATTCGCCTTGTCGGGATGATACTGCAGATTAATGTCATAATCCTTCAACAACTCTAACCACCTTCTCTGCCTCATGTTTAGTTCACGTTGAGTGAAGATGTACTTCAGGCTCTTATGATCTGTAAAGATATCACATGATTCGCCATACAAGTAGTGCCTCCATATCTTTAATGCAAACATGACTGCTGCAAGTTCCAAGTCATGTGTGGGGTAGTTCTCCTCATAAGGCTTAAGCTGTCATGATGCGTAAGCAATCACTTTCCCATGTTGCATGAGAACACAGCTAAGTCCCTTCCCTGAAGCATCACTGTAGATTTAAAATCCACCTGTACGAGATGGGAGAGTAAGAATCGATGCAGATACCATCCTCTGCTTTAGGTCTTCAAATCTATTCTCTCTTTCTTTAGTCCAGACGAATTTCTCCCCTTTCCACATTAGTTTGGTCAATGGCAGTGCTAAATGGGAAAAGTTCTCTACAAACCTACGGTAGTAACCACTAAGCCTAGGAAACTGCAAACTTCAATCGCTGATGTCGGTCCTGGCCACTTGGTAATAGCCTCAACCTTTACTGGATACATGGTTATTCCTTCTGCTGATACTATGTGGCCTAGGAATGCCACCTTGTCTAAACAGAATTTACTTTTGGAGAACTTGGCATACAGTTGCTTCTGGCGAAGTATCTGTAATACTGTACGAAGATGGTCTTCGTGTTCCTCCTTTGACTTTGAGAAAATCAGAATATCGTCAATGAAGACAATGACGAACTTGTCCAGAAACTCATAGAAGATATGGTTCACCAAGTCCATGAAAACAGTTGGAGCATTGGTAAGGCCAAATGGCATGACTACAAATCCGTAGTGCCCATAACGTGTACGGAAAGCAGTCTTGGAGATGTCCTGCTCTTTAACCCGTAACTGATGATAACCCGACCTCAGATCAATCTTGGGGAAATGTTTGGCCCCTTGGAGTAGGTCAAACAAATCGTCAATGCGTGGTAACGGATATCTATTCCTGATGGTGATCTTGTTAAGCTCACGATAATCGATGCAAAGACGCATACTGTCGTCCTTCTTCTTTACGAATAGAACCGGTGCGCCCCATGAGGATGCACTAGGGCGGATGAAACCTCGTTCCGAAAGTTCCTGAAGTTCTTCCTTTAACTCCTTCAGCTCTATGGGAGCCATGCGATAAGGAGCCTTGGAAATTGGCTCAGCTCCTGGGATGGGCTCAACATTACACTCTACTTCACGAGAAGGTGGTATGCCTGGAAGTTCTTCTGGAAACACGTCCAAGAATTCTGACACGATTGGCTGATTCTAGATAGATGGAGATTCAGCCTCCAAATCATGAACAATAGCTAGATAGCCCTCGCAACCATGTGACAGTAATGCACGTGCTTGTAAGGTTGAAATTATTTGTACAGACCTTCCGGGTATGAAACCGTTGTGAATGTACTCTAGTGCATTTACATCACCAAAGATGACCCGATATGCATGGCAGTCATTGGTGGCATGATGTTTGGATAGCCAGTCCATGCCTAATATCATGTCAAAATCACACATGTCCAAGGGAAGTGCGTCAACTGGGCGAATTTTATCATCAAAATCGAGGGGAAGACTCTTATACCCATGTGTTATTCGTACAGAGTCTCTTAAGGGCGTGTAAATGTTTAAGACATTTTCTAATGGCATACGGGATATCCTAACATTCTTGGCATAAGTAGTAGAGATGACCGAATGAGTAGCACTTGTGTGAAATAAAACGCATGCAGCTTGACCATACATAAACAAGGTTCCAGTGATGGTACCTGATGAATTGTTGGCCTGATCACGCAAGGTCGTGTACACCCGTCTAGTAGTAGGAGGTGGCTTGGAGTCGGCATGTCCAGATGTGCCCTCTATCTCACCCTTGCGGCACTCCTTCATGCGATGGCCTGGCTGGCCACACTTGAAGCAAGCATCACTGTCACAGCAACACGGCCCTGGGTGCCTACGGTTTCATGTAGTGCAGAGAGGGTGAGTATACCCTCCAACAGGTGCCCTTGCTGACTGGGAGCCTGTTCAGAAAAGTATACGTGAGACATGGTTAATGGGTACACATAGGATAATGCAGAAAATCGTAAGACATAATACCAATGATAGCTGCATTGTTGGGTTGTGAACCTCTACGGTCCTGCTCCCTTCCGTTGCCATGATTTCTGGTAGAAGATGTTGAAGTGTCAGAATTATGAATCATAAAGCATGTAACATAAGAAATGAGTAAGTTTAGGGACCTGCTGTTGTTGGAGTTGCTAGTGTTGTTACGGTAATTGTCATTACCACCACACCCTTGTGCTGACTAGGCTATTGCTGAGTAGCCGGTTGAGACCGGTCCCCAGTTGTAACACCCCATTTGGATAAATGGAATATCACAGCATAATCATGGCGTAACATCAAAGCATAAGGTAATTGTCCTAGAAACATTACATGACCATAAGGGGTAACCGGAATCAAACATCGGTCCCCAAACATAAACTCATAAACATAGCATAAAGTAAAAGTAATGCAGAAAGAACAGAACATAAAATAGCTCCCATCCTATGCATAACCTTTCCATGCTCCTGACCTAGTGTACCTGCCGTTTGCGAACATGAAAAGAGAAAATAGCTGAGCGAGACGCTCAGTGCTCGGATATATAATAGTAACATGGAATAGCATAACATAAGTGAAGGCTGAAATGAAAACATAAAAATGAAAATGCAGCGGAATAATGTAAGTCCTGGGAAACCTGGTGACATGTAGTAAACTTTTAACTTGAAATAAACTGGTTTATTCTTAAAGTATCATGTTCTTATAAATACTGAAAGTCTGTTGTTTAATTATGAAACTGTAATTTAACTGCCAAAGAGCTCATATAGGTCATGAAATATATCAACGTGCATGAATACATGGAGGGGTGACCTCGTCATGCTATAGAGGGGTGACCTCTAAATACTGTGCTGGGTGGAGGGATCAGCTCCAATGTGAAGGATGTAGAGCACACACCACATTCACCCTGATAACTTGTAACACTTATAAGCCTAGGATGCATCCATACGCCCCACTAAACATACATATAAAAATGGCCAACCTGAACATGAGTGGGACGATGCAGGATATCACTCTCCTTCATGTGAGTCACGACACTGGTGCCTCTAGTGCCGTGGTTACGGTACCTCCGTAACTAGTACATAAACTAGTCATGCTTGTATATAATGCTCTGGCAATTTATTTAGTTATTAACATGATTACTGAGAAGCTTAAACATATACTGGGGAAAAACATTTGGCTGCAGACGGGGAATCCTAAACATGCATAAAAAGGAAGTCCTTACTGAAAGGACGGAAAATCCGTACCTCACGTTCAGTAACGCAAATGAAGAATAACGTGGAGGATGAAAACGTGAAGAAGATCACACTCCATAAATGATACATAATAAAGATGGACATGTATGAGTCGCTTGGTTAACTTATACTTAATAATTTTTAATTACTAGATGTAATCTTAACTTGTTCTTGTATTTCCTTAACGTTCTTGACTTATTTTATAACCCATGTATCATGCTTAGTGTATTTTATGTTCATATGTTTTAATTAGCATAAAATATATTTATTTCATGATCGTGTAGTGAACTCTACTTAATAAATACTTATGCTAAAATAATAATAATTATTAGTTAATATTAACGTGCATGGTTTTACTTGAAATCATAATTCATATCATAACATGATAATTTTAATAAAACTAACGTTAACTAGATAATTAAATAATTAATATAAGTCAAGTTTATTAATTTAATTGTGCGATAAAATACTTAGGCAAAATCTATTAATTAAATATAAATTAAGTCTCGTAAAAATATTTAACCATAATGTGTAAATACTACCTAACTTAATCATGTTCAATAACGTAATCTAACGTACCCAAGCCTACCGAGACACAAATTTCTCGGTCGCACAAAACAAACAATCTAGCAAAATACCCCAAAAATAGAGTTGTCCCATAAATGAATTTCAGTTCTGTCCAACATATTAATATAGTGCTGTCCAATATAAATCCTATAGTGCTGTCCAATATATATACACATGCCTGTTGCTGCCTATAAACTACCCACTGGCCTTTGTGTGTTACTGCTGTTTGATTATAACTACCCACTGTGTTCTTGTTTTTCCTGCTGCCAGTTAACCCTACCAACTGTTATTACTACTGTCGATACAAAAACCACTCAGCCAACTAGGGCTTGCGGCTGGTGAGTTCTAGGTCACCACCGAGGCTCCCATGAGCCTCGGTTCGCGTGTAAACAACCACGAACACATACAAATCCTGAATCCCTCCGTCTTGTTTCAATCATGTTTTATAAATTCTTGATTAATTAATCATAACAAATAAAAAAAATAAAAAAAATAAATAGAAGACGATACCGTGGTGATTTCTGATCTACGGATTAAACACGACTCAAACCTTGTTCTTGATTTAAAACAACGATCGTTTCTTGGTTCTTGTGGGTGAAGTCGACGGCAGAAAACCCTAGGAGGAAAAGATGATCGTTGTATGCCTTCTTTTTAGGGTTTTAATCTGTTTCCTAAACAACAAATACTCCCCCCCCCCCCGTCCTTTTTTTGTTTTAGGGTCGGTTTAAAAGGCCATATGGGCCACGGCCCAACTCCCTTCTTCTATCTTGTCCCAACAGCCGGCCCAAAACAGTCCTTATACATTAGTTTGATCAATTTCGCGACTTGTAAAATGTTACGCGTAGTCGTGTTTTATTTGTAAATTTTCTTAGTTATCCTTATACATATTAAACGTAATTATTATTTACGTAACTACTTGTCGTGCTAATTTAATATACGTAATATTAATCGTGTTAAATATTCGTGTCGCGTGAATTAAATGACGTGAATTATTATATTGTGGTTTTACTTATTATCCGTAAATTCAGGTCATATATTAATAATAATAATAATATACGTATTTATTTGTCGTACTAAAATAATATACGTAGTAAATATATTAAACGTTCTCAAAACATATCGTACATACGTAAATCATAAGTTTTAAATTCATACGTAATTTCATGTACGTGGTATTATAGGCATTTGATGCGGGTTTTACAACTCTTCCCCTATAAAAGAATAATTCGCCCTCGAATTAGAGATACGATATCCTGGGAGGGACATGAACATGGCATGATTGTAGAGAACATGGAACATGACGTGACTGAAAGAAACATGGAACATGAATTGACTAAAAGAGCATATCTGAACTTATGGGAGAAAAGGGAATAAGATTTAACACGAGAAGATACATGAAATGGTATGATACTAAGTGACATACTTACTGGTATAAGCACACACAAAGCATTGATGCATGAGACATATTGAGAAGTAGTACGTAAGCAATTGTGAACGTGATACGTGAACAATTGTGAACGTGATACTTGGAGATATGGTACATGAATTATGAGACATATGGTGAATGAGAATACGTGCAAAACATATCGTGAACGTGATATGAGAATGTAGGGTAAACATGACATGGGAACATATCGTGAACGTGCAATAACTGAGGAGGTAAAATCAATGATACTAGATGAGGCGTGAAATGCGACGTGAAACGTCTATCTTAGAATGGAAGTCATACTAAACTTGAGTATAGTCCCTCAAGCTTCCTACAATTCTTCCATGGTGAAAAGTGAAACGTAAACCGTAAGATAGGATATTATCCTGAACGTGAATGATGTCATGAACGTGAATGATGTCATAAACATGGAAGTGTAAGCCAATCGTGCAAATGGAAAAAAAACGTGGATAAATTCGTGAATGCTAACATGAGACATAACTTGAGAGCTGGAATAATCATACCGACGTGAACACAAATAGCAAATGATAACATAAAACTTTATCTGATCTGATGTCTAAAAGAGTGTCGTGTAATCGTACGATCATTGGCTGGAAAATAGTTGATAGTCTGCTAATGTGCACTCCTTTCAGATGAAAGAAGACATGTAGGATTGGTTAAATTGTCGAATGACGATTCAAATATTTCTAAAGGTTGAAATGACTATAAGCGCGTTGGCGTTCTATCTTAACCTGCTGAAAAGTCAGGCATTTAGATATGAACATAACTACATCTTGTTTCATGTTTCTCCACCAAAATCTGGTTGAGATCATAATACCTCTTTGTAGGATCAGGATACATAGAAATTGGAAGCTATGAGTCTAGGAAAAATTTAGACTTCTCTTAGCGTAAGATTTTCTGGAACACATAAGTTAGATGTAGGATTTTATTCTTTATGCGTAGGCGTAATCATGGTAAAATTTACGTACAGAAAAAAATTCAGTGTGAAATTCCTCCGTTATAAGTCTTGTAACATAGAGCGAAGATGGTCTTCGTACTCTTCTAAACTTAAAGAAGGTCATAATATTAGAAATGAATAGAAAAATGACTTGTCCAGAGTTTATGAAAATTTTATTTCTCAAATCCTCAATTACTGCTGGCACTCGTAAACTAAAATGCAAAATGATGAATTCATAATGACCATAACGTGTGCGAAGTCAGTCACGGAAGTGTCCTGCTCTCTCACTCACAACTGTCGATAGCTTGATCGTAAATCGATCTTGGAAAGTGTTTAGAGTCTGGTAGTTGATTGAATGGCTGAATAATACATGGGGGAAAAATAATATGGTCATGAATGGTGGTAGACTTGGTAGTTCCTTCTGGTAATATATTTGAGAAAATTCTGAAGTAATCGACTGATTAATGGATAAGAATATCGAAAGTCGTGTCATAATTGATAGCTAAGAAATTCTTCGTAGCCAATAACACATGCTTGTAAGGCATAAGAAAAAAAAATTCACCAATTTTCCGGAGGAAAACCAATGCTGAATGTATTCAGGAATCTGAACATTACTGAATATAATCTGGTACGAATAATGCAAGGTCTTGTCATAAATCTGAAATGGAAGTCTATATATACTTGGGTGATATAACGACTTCTAAGATGGACATGAATATCCGAATATGAAATCGTGCAATGGTCCGCACACGAAGTAAACGTGGCAGATTTCACTAAATGTGTTTCGTCCATCTCATACGAAAAGAACACTACATGACCAACTATGAACAATAAGTTAGAGATGGTGCTGAAATCTTGGTGGCTTGATTCATACATGGCATAACAAAATAAGTATACCCTTAAAAGGTACCTTGAATCACTAAGGCTGAGTTTAGAAGTTATGCATGAGTCGTGTGTCTTGACTCATGTGCTAGTATTCGTGTGACATGTGTCTTGAATGGTGTCTTTAGTACATATACATGAGAGGATGTGTCTTGAAGGATGCCTTGACATATGAAAAGAAATCATAATGGAAATGGTGGTTAAAATGCTAGAGTTGGCGGATCTACTAGACTGCTGACCCTTGTAATTCTAGTTAAGTATGTGACCGGTGTTCTGTTGTGATTGCTAGAATACTTGTTGTCACAGTAGTGGTTACTATTGTCTTGTCGGCCAGTCCCATGATGGTCATTCTCTTGACGGTAATTCATGTAATTATTTAGCTGAGTGGCCGGCTGGTACCGGTTCCTACTCGTATTGCTGAAAGACGACTGAATGACGTGTGACATATAACTAAAAGGTAAGGACATGAATTGGGATGAAAATCGTCTGGTGGTGAAGCATCTTCTCGTCCGATCTCTTTGATCAAAGGCTTTGTCTTCGTCTTGTAGGATCTCCAGGTTGTGAATAGCATTAGCATCTCGTAGCGTCTCCAAATAATCAGCAGCATCCACATTTAGTAACATTCCAAAGCTATGAGCAGCATCAGCATCTTGTAAATTATCAACAAGTGGAGCACGCCTGAGATGATTTAGATTCGAGTAACGAATATTCATGGAGTATTGTAAATGACATAACCATGGATGACGGTACGTGTAATACACATGGAATACGGTACATGGAGTACACGTGGAACGTGGTACATGGATTACACATGGAACGTACATGAAATGATCGGTATGGGGTCGATCATCTGACTTGATTTTAAAGGGAAAATAATTGGTTAAACGGTTAGAAAAACCTAGCTGGAATGAGCATCATGATAGCCTAGCAATTCCAGCATAGACATCAATCTGGTTGCATAGAGAAAGAATCTAGAAGTGTGGTTAAATGAAATTCAACGATGATTTTCATGAAAACATGATTAACGAAAACCAACCATGACTATCATAAAAGCAGGATTAAATGAAATCCATCATTGTCTAGCATTAGGGCATGATCAACATGATGAAAACATAATTTACATAAAGAGGCATGGAATATAATCATCATGAAGAAACTATCATGAAGAAACATGGAAAAAAAATTAACATGAAGGAGCATAAAACATAGTCAGCATGAAAACGAAGTTAACCATGATAGTATGAAAACATACTTGACATAAAGAAACATAACAAATAAATAAGAGGACATGAAAAGTTATGACGATAGTGTGGACGACTATGAGCCGTTTCATAATGCAATTTAATGCAACATAAATGGTAAGTCTGACACAATATAACATGGCCTAAACATAAAATTTGCATGAAGTACTTTATAAAGCATGAAACAGTTTATAATGTATGAAACGGTTTAAAATGCATGGTTAAGAAATATGATGATATGTACATGAGTGAACGCCTATGGGTCGGTTCACAAAACAAAAAGGCAAGTGTGGACGCCTATGGGTCGGTCCACTAATCAAACAAAATCTTTTGATAAAAGCACATGCGACTAAATAGAGCCAGTCCTGTACCAACCATTATTTAGTCAAAATTCCCGCGACAATGAGATGCATGCATGAATGAATACATAAAAATAAAAATAAAATGAATGCGTGAAAACCAATTTGTCTAGCCCTAACAGAAAACGTATGACCAAGTATGAACTACGGTGGTTCAGTCCGTATTAGCCAAAGTTCACAAGGAACATCATGTAAAACAATGACATGTAACTAAGTATGGATGACGGTTGTTCAATCCATATTAGTAAAACAATTCTGAGAAAACATCATGGTCAAAACGTCAAGGTGCTGAAAATATCGATACATGGAATAACAAGCGTTGGCTTAGGAAGCTCCTGGTGACTCCCCACTAGTCATAGGTCAAGTTTTAGAGCCTACAGGTCGAAACCTTGCGTTCTGATACCATAATTGTAACACCCCATTTGGATAAATGGAATATCACAGGATAATCATGGCGTAACATCAAAGCATAAGGTAATTGTCCTAGAACATTACATGACCATAAGGGGTAACCGGAATCAAACATCGGTCCCCAAACATAAACTCATAAACATAGCATAAAGTAAAAGTAATGCAGAAAGAACAGAACATAAAATAGCTCCCATCCTATACATAACCTTTTCATGCTCCTGACCTAGTTTACCTGCCGTTTGGGAACATGAAAAGAGAAAACGGCTGAGTGAGACGCTCAGTGCTCGGATATATAATAGTAACATGGAATAGCATAACATAAGTGAAGGCTGAAATGAAAACATAAAAATGAAAATGCAGCGGAATAATGTAAGTCCTGGGAAACCTGGTGACATGTAGTAAACTTGTAACTTGAAATAAACTGCTTTATTCTTAAAGTATCATGTTCTTGTAAATACTGAAAGTCTGCTGTTTAGTTATGAAACTGTAATTTAACTGCCAAAGAGCTCATATAGGTCATGAAATATATCAACGTGCATGAATACATGGAGGGGTGACCTCGTCATGCTATAGAGGGGTGACCTCTAAATACTGTGCTGGGTGGAGGGATCAGCTCCAATGTGAAGGATGTAGAGCACACACCACATTCACCCTGATAACTTGTAACACTTATAAGCCTAGGATGCATCCATACGCCCCACTAAACATACATATAAAAATGGCCAACCTGAACATGAGTGGGACGATGCAGGATATCACTCTCCTGCATGTGAGTCACGACACTGGTGCCTCTAGTGCCGTGGTTACGGTACCTCTGTAACTAGTACATAAACTGGTCATGCTTGTATATAATGCTCTGGCAATTTATTTAGTTATTAACATGATTACTGAGAAGCTTAAACATATACTGGGGAAAAACATTTGGCTGCAGACGGGGAATCCTAAACATGCATAAAAAGGAAGTCCTTACTGAAAGGACGGAAAATCCGTACCTCACGTCCAGTAACGCAAATGAAGAATAACGTGGAGGATGAAAACGTGAAGAAGATCACACTCCATAAATGCTACATAATAAAGATGGACATGTATGAGTCGCTTGGTTAACTTATACTTAATAATTTTTAATTACTAGATGTAATCTTAACTTGTTCTTGTATTTCCTTAACGTTCTTGACTTATTTTATAACCGATGTATCATGCTTAGTGTATTTTATGTTCATATGTTTTAATTAGCATAAAATATATTTATTTCATGATCGTGTAGTAAACTCTACTTAATAAATACTTACGCTAAAATAATAATAATTATTAGTTAATATTAACGTGCATGGTTTTACTTGAAATCATAATTCATATCATAACATGATAATTTAATAAAACTAACGTTAACTAGATAATTAAATAATTAATATAAGTCAAGTTTATTAATTTAATTGTGCGATAAAATACTTAGGCAAAATTTATTAATTAAATATAATTTAAGTCTCGTAAAATAAACGTGTAAATACTACCTAACTTAATCATGTTCAATAACGTAATCTAACGTACCCAAGCCTACCGAGACACCCGTGTCTCGGTCGCACAAAACAAACAATCTAGCAAAATACCCCAAAAATAGAGTTTTCCCATAAATGAATTTCAGTTCTGTCCAACATATTAATATAGTGCTGTCCAATATAAATCCTATAGTGCTGTCCAATATATATACACAGGCCTGCTGCTGCCTATAAACTACCCACTGGCCTTTGTGTGTTACTGCTGTTTGATTATAACTACCCACTGTGTTCTTATTTTTCCTGCTGCTAGTTAACCCTACCCACTGTTATTACTACTGTCGATACAAAAACCACTCAGCCAACTAGGGCTTGCGGCTGGTAAGTTCTAGGTCACCACCGAGGCTCCTATGAGCCTCGGTTCGCGTGTAAACAACCACGAACACATACAAATCTCGAATCCCTCCGTCTTGTTTCAATCATGTTTTATAAATTCTTGATTAATTAATCATAACAAATAAAAAAATAAAAAAAAATAAATAGAATATGATACCGTGGTGATTTCTGATCTACGGATTAAACACGACTCAAACCTTGTTCTTGATTTAAAACAACAATCGTTTCTTGGTTCTTGTGGGTAAAGTCGACGGCAGAAAACCCTAGGAGGAAAAGATGATCGTTGTATGCCTTGTTTTTAGGGTTTTAATCTGTTTCCTAAACAACAAATACTCCCCCCCCCCCCCCCCCCCCCCCCGTCCTTTTTTTGTTTTAGGGTCGGTTTAAAAGGCCATATGGACCACGGCCCAACTCCCTTCTTCTATCTTGTCCCAACAGCCGGCCTATAATAGTCCTTATACATTAGTTTGATCAATTTCGCGACTTGTAAAATGTTACACGTAGTCGTGTTTTATTTGTAAATTTTCTTAGTTATCCTTATACATATTAAACGTAATTAGTATTTACGTAACTACTTGTCGTGCTAATTTAATATACGTAATATTAATCGTGTTAAATATTCGTGTCGCGTGAATTAAATGACGTGAATTATTATATTGTGGTTTTACTTATTATCCGTAAATTTAGGTCATATATTAATAATAATAATATACGTATTTATTTGTCGTACTAAAATAATATACGTAGTAAATATATTAAACGTTCTCAAAACGTATCGTACATACGTAAATCATAAGTTTTAAATTCATACGTAATTTCATGTACGTGGTATTCTAGGAATTTTATGCGGGTTTTACACCAGTCTTCTAGATGAAAGATGAAATTTATAGAGAAAGATAAATATTTGGATAATATTGAATGAATTGAAATTATCACCGCTGAGTGACGAAAATACCTCTTCTTGGGTCTCTCTGCCTCTCCAAACTCATCCCCCTCTTGCAGCATCTCCAACTTGCGTAGTGCATCAGCTACTTGTGCCACCGTGTTGAAGGTAGCACACACCTAGTTATTGGCGACCGATATACGAAGAGCCTAGTGAAAGTGGTACGCTTTCTCCTCTGCAGTCCCTGCTGTTACGCCAAGGAAACCAGCCAAATGAAGAAACCTCTGCATGAACTCATTGCTGTTCTCCCCAGCTCTCTGCCTAATCCCGTGGTACTCCCTCTTCAGCTTATCCTTCTCAGCCTTTGGGAAGAACTATCCCATAACCAACTCCCTGAACTGAGCCCAAGTCAAGCCAGCCACCCAATTGTCTCCTCCCATTGCTTCACACACTTCCACCATCCAAGCACGTCTCCTTCAAACTTATAACAGGCCAACCTTTCCTTAAATATAGGGTCGCAGCCCATCGCATCAAAAATCTTTTCAATATGAGCTAGATAGCTCTCAGCCTCATTGGGGCTGTCAGTCTTCTTGAAGGATCGCGGAAACTGCTTATTGAATTGCTCCAGTCATGAGATCAGTGTAGCTGGAAAAGGAGGAGGAGGAGGATTCTGATGCTGGTGCTAGTGCTGATTGTTGGCAGCTTGCACCTCGAACTTGATTTCATTCCTCAGTTGAGGAAGCATGGCGTACATCACAGCTTGAACTACTGCACTGAGTTGCTCTTGTTCGCGTGTGAGAACCATCTAACAGTATAAAATAAAATGCATGATTAAAACATAATATATATACATGAAAAAAAATATATGCCAATAAATCATGAGAAAAGTTTTTATACATGAAAATAGTGTATGAATGCATGATGATGAAACAACATGGGTTTGGGTGAACGCCTTTGGGTCGGTTCACCTAAACAAACTCACATGACTTGGATGAACGCCTATGGTTCGGGTTCAACAAAACAAAATGATTTGATTAAAAGCACATGCGATTAAATACGGCCAGTCCTGTACCAACCATTACTTAGTCAAAATTCCTGTAACAAGGATATATGAATGAATGCATGAAAACAACTGTTAGTTCTAGAAAGACCATGGTGATTTAGAATCTCGTGAGAAATTCTTTCAAAATATATCATACTCAAGCACTACAACTAACCCTCATTAACTTGAGGGGGAGCATTAATATGTTCTATGGCCATAGATTGATTTCATTTTTACCCAAAGACCAGTTAATCCATTCAATAACCCAAATAATAATGGTTAATATTTTGGATAAGGGGAGAAAATAGGATTAAGGAGACTTAATGATATTTGGCTAAAAAAATGAAAAAGGCTTAAAAGATAAACCAACTTAATATGTGTAATGCACATGTTAAGGGGGAGCGTTTTTATGAACAAAATACTTAAGGCACAAAAAATTTAATTATAATATCACAAGTGCTTTAAGTGATTTTCGAGGATTTTTCATGGTGACTAATAAGTGTGAAAACACTTATCCTTTTACCACTTATTTCCAATAATAACAAGACCAAAACGTGTAATTTATGTCGTAAAAGTCGAAATTATGCGTGGTTTGTGTTTTTATTGTGTTTTAGGACCAAAAGATGAAAAAGGAAGAAAACACGGGCTTTCACGGGTTTTTATCGAAGAAAACGGGAAAAGACGAAGTCAAAAGATCAAGAGTGCAAAAAGAACGGAAGTCCAAGGCCTATTCTGAAGATTTATCGAAGAAAAAGTCTAAAGACGGAAGTTTAATGAAGTCGAAGAACTCAAGTCTAAATTAAAGAAGAAAATTATCAAGACAAGTTCAAATCCCGAGACGACGTCGAGAAAAGACAAAGAATTAAATCGAGTCGAGAAGACGTAAAGAAAGAAAGAAGATGCAACACATGCACTCCTTCCATTTCCCTATAAATACCCTCCTAATACACATTAGGAGGGGAGTTAGTTTTTTAGTTTTAGTTTTTCATTTTTCATTTTTTTCTAGTTTTAGAGAGAGAAAGTTCTCAACTTTCTCTCACTAAGTTTCATCTTTTCTTTTAATCTTTCAAGATTAAATCTTTATGTATTGTTGATTCCATTAATCAAGTTCAAGTTAAGCTTTTAATCTTTCATCTCATTCTACCTTTCTTTGATTTTTAGATTGATTTTGGTGTGAATTACTTATGATCCGTGTTGTTCATCAATGTTTTCGTACTTAAAAAGTTAATCTTTTTGTTCCTACATAAGCTTTCATTCGATTGAGCTTTGAGTTCCTTGTGCTTATTGGCTTATTCGTTTCTTTTAGCTTATTTACTTTTAAAAGTTTTCTTAAAATTTCATATTTTTATTGTTTGATTTTAAAGTTTGTTTATTTTAAGTTGGATAAGTTGTTATTAGTGCTTATTTGATCCGTTTCATTATTGATTCGTTTTAGTTTTGGTGATAAGCTTATCAAAATAGCTTATTGCCTAGCTCTTATTCGAATCCCATATAAATCGGAAAGGGTCTAAACCCCTTTCCGATCAGCTTATTCCGACCACCACCCAGCACCCTCTTTCCGATCACATAGATCGGAAAAGGGTTTCTATTTTTCGATTGCACCCCCCCCCCTATTCCGATCACCTAATCGAAATAGGGTTTTGAAACATTCCGATTGGGGGTTTTTGAGTTATTCCGATTGTGGGCTTATTTCCAATATTCCGATTGGTTTAGTTTTGAAAACATTCTGATTGTGGGTTTTGGCTTATTCCGATCTGAGGTTATCATCAACATTCCGATTGGGGGTTTTGTTAAATATTCCGATTGGTGTCCTCCATACATTTCGATTGGACCTATTTTGCCACATTCCGATTGCTCCAGTTCTGTTATTCCGATTGCCTTATTCCGACCAAACATTCCGACAGGTGTAGTTTGCATATTCTGATGGTTTTAGTTTCTTGTTTTTACAAAGTTTCTAAGTGTTAGTTTTATTTAGTGTTCAAGTATTTTTCTAATATTGCCTTTAAGTTTTCAAGCATTAAATTTTAACTCGTTATTTTTAGTATAATCGTAAAACTTCTACCTTACTCAACGAATTTAAATTACTTGCTATTAGTTTAAAAAAGATAATCAACCAAACCATTCTCTTGTTCACCAAAAGACAATTGAGTCGCACTCTAGACCAATAGTCAATTCGAAAAGACTTGGGACTACGAATTTTGATACGAGGGGTAAAAACCTAGTATTAAATGGGGCCGCTGCCGGGGATTAAAGCTTCAAAGATCCACCTTGATGACTTTTGACGCACCGTGACACCGTGTTCCCATCTTCCCGGTTCTATCCTAAAACTCTTGTGATTCAATTTTTCATATTTTATATGTTCACATTGAATTCACTTTAGTTGTCCTTTCCTTAGCAAGATTTAAACAAAGTGCACAATGTCATAAGTGTAGGGGAGTTTACTCCCACATGCTTAAACATTGAGGACAATGTTTATATCAAGTGTAGGGGGGACTTCTATCGAAGTAAGTGGTCTTTTCCTTGCATTTTCCCTCATTTTAAACAGAAAATTTGATTTTTTGACATTTTTCAAAATTTTTAATCTATTTTGGCCCAGTTGTATAGTTGTATTTTCCTTTATTATGTTTATTTTCTTGCCTTACTAGAATAAATTTTAATAAAGTGGTTTTAAATTTTTCTTAGTCATGAACATTTTGACTCAACCCGAGTTTACTTATCTAAGTTTACTCTAGCTAGTATCCTTAACGTGTTTAAGTCAAGTTTTGCTAGGCCTTTATATAGGGAGCTATAAAACGCGAAAGTCTTAACTCTCACGGGTTAAGAACAAGAACTTTTCGCAAGTTCCTATAATTGATCCTAGAGAGTTGTTTATTAAGGGAACTTTAAAATGCGATTTCTAAACTTGAAAGAGTCTAAGAATTTGCAAGATCCTATAGGCGACTCGAAAACCCAAAACTTTGATTTAATAGGCTAAGCATCCACGAGTCTCATTCCTTGAGATTTTAAATTGCGGAGAACGAGAAATGATAGAGCCAATTATAAGTTCGGTATTCTTTCGTGAATTTATGTGAGTTAATTATAAGCTTATTCTCCCATCGCTTGTTAATAAATTTATCTGCAATAAATAAGGTTGTATAATTTAAAAGGTTACTTAGCTTCTAGCCCAAGATCGTTTAAAAGTTGCTCGGTACGGATTAGAGTTCATAGCCAAGGCATAACTTATTGAAGCGGGATGCGAAGATTGGCGAGTCCGAAAAGGCCCTAACAAGGCATGAGGGCTACAGTTTATTGCTAAAGATCCAAAAGTGATGTGAAGAATCATTTATCGAAAATCAATATGAAGGATCGAGACACAAGACGAAAAGCAAATACTCCCCTAAAGATCATGGAGAAGTCTATCCAAAAAGGCCCTAACAAGGTATGAGGATAAATAGATCCAAGTCCTAAAAGGAGGCGGATCGTTGTATATCAAAGTCCAAAATAAAGATTGGAGAAAAATGAAGAAGTCGTGGTCCAAATATGAAGAATCCCTCAAAACTTCAAGTGAAGAAATTCCTATTATGAAGAGAAGGCCATTATTTCATGAACGTCTCTCAATATTTAAAGTATGAAGTCGCTGCCAAATATCGGTCCGAGAAAGGTCTCAAATCGTGAAGCGAGATATGCCAAGATATGAACTTTATGAGGTCCCGAGAAGCAGTTTTAAAAGATTTTGTCCTTTAGCTAACTATTGATTAAATCGTTCATTTTATTTTCGGCCTAAATAACTATCGAAATAAGTCGAACAATGCATCCTCGTGATCATTCAAGACAAAAATAAAATATAAGAGATACACCTAGGAATAAGGGAGTCTAAGTGAATAATTGGCCCACATGAGTTCGTGTTAGTTTACTAACTTATAATAACAATAATCTCGTTCTTAAGCTTGGTATGGGGAACGTGAAACTTGAGGATGATAAACATTCATGGCCGCCAAAACCCAATGTAAGTCTTTAATTTCTTTACTTGTTTTTATCTTTTTATGTTTAATATTTAATAAAGGCCAAGGTGGGTTATTTATGATGGAAAATGTAAACCGTGCTTTAAAATTAATGCATTACATGAGGGCATTGCAATGGTCAAGTGTAGAGGATTTAATAAGTGTGAAAACACTTATCCTTTTACCACTTATTTCCAATAATAACAAGACCAAAACGTGTAATTTATGTCGTAAAAGTCGGAATTATGCGTGGTTTATGTTTTTATTGTGTTTTAGGACCAAAATATGAAAAAGGAAGAAAACACGGGCTTTCACGGGTTTTTATCGAAGAAAACGGGAAAAGACGAAGTCAAAAGATCAAGAGTGCAAAAAGAACGGAAGTCCAAGGCCTATTCTGAAGATTTATCGAAGAAAAAGTCTAAAGACGGAAGTTTAATGAAGTCGAAGAACTCAAGTCTAAATTAAAGAAGAAAATTATCAAGACAAGTTCAAATCCCGAGACGACGTCGAGAAAAGACAAAGAATTAAATCGAGTCGAGAAGATGTAAAGAAAGAAAGAAGATGCAACACATGCACTCCTTCCATTTTCCCTATAAATACCCTCCTAATACACATTAGGAGGGGAGTTAGTTTTTTAGTTTTAGTTTTTCATTTTTCATTTTTTTCTAGTTTTAGAGAGAGAAAGTTCTCAACTTTCTCTCACTAAGTTTCATCTTTTCTTTTAATCTTTCAAGATTAAATCTTTATGTATTGTTGATTCCATTAATCAAGTTCAAGTTAAGCTTTTAATCTTTCATCTCATTCTACCTTTCTTTGATTTTTAGATTGATTTTGGTGTGAATTACTTATGATCCGTGTTGTTCATCAATGTTTTCGTACTTAAAAAGTTAATCTTTTTGTTCTTACATAAGCTTTCATTCGATTGAGCTTTAAGTTCCTTGTGCTTATTGGCTTATTCGTTTCTTTTAGCTTATTTACTTTTAAAAGTTTTCTTAAAAGTTCATATTTTTATTGTTTGATTTTAAAGTTTGTTTATTTTAAGTTGGATAAGTTGTTATTAGTTCTTATTTGATCCGTTTCATTATTGATTCGTTTTAGTTTTGGTGATAAGCTTATCAAAATAGCTTATTGCCTAGCTCTTATTCGAATCCCATATAAATCGGAAAGGGTCTAAACCCCTTTCCGATCAGCTTATTCCGACCACCACCCAGCACCCTCTTTCCGATCACATAGATCGGAAAAGGGTTTCTATTTTCCGATTTCACCCCCCCTATTCCGATCACCTAATCGGAATAGGGTTTTGAAACATTCCGATTGGGGGTTTTTGAGTTATTCCGATTGTGGGCTTATTTCCAATATTCCGATTGGTTTAGTTTTGAAAACATTCCGATTGTGGGTTTTGGCTTATTCCGATCTGAGGTTATCATCAACATTCCGATTGGGGGTTTTGTTAAATATTCCGATTGGTGTCCTCCATACATTCCGATTGGACCTATTTTTCCACATTCCGATTGCTCCAGTTCTGTTATTCCGATTGCCTTATTCCGACCAAACATTCCGTAAGGTGTAGTTTGCATATTCCGATGGTTTTAGTTTCTTGTTTTTACAAAGTTTCTAAGTGTTAGTTTTATTTAGTGTTCAAGTATTTTTCTAATATTGTCTTTAAGTTTTCAAGCATTAAATTTTAACTCGTTATTTTTAGTATAATCGTAAAACTTCTACTTTACTCAACGAATTTAAATTACTTGCTATTAGTTTAAAATAGATAATCAACCAAACCATTCTCTTGTTCACCAAAAGACAATTGAGTCGCACTCTAGACCAATAGTCAATTCGAAAAGACTTGGGACTACGAATTTTGATACGAGGGGTAAAAACCTAGTATTAGTGACAATACTTACCCAAAAGACACTTAATTCACGACGGATGTGGTGACAAAAGGGTGGTAGGATTAGGTATTAGTCCAATGATTCATCAGAACCGATGGAATCTTCCCAAGGACAATTACCTAGATAGAATTAGAAGTCCTAGGAAAGTTGGAGATGATTGTGAACGTAGCAGAGTACCGACTAATTACTGATGCTAGCACTGGAACAAACATAACAAGGTGCTAGTGATGATGTATTGTTAAGTACTGAAGGGGTTGAAGAATGAAAAAGAAATGTAAAGATAAAGGGTGTAAAGAAAGAAGCCCTCCTTACAACTTAGGACAGAAACCGGGTCAACACATCTATTATTGGGATCATTTTTAAATGATTCTCAATATTGAAGACAAGATATCATGGACCCAGTGATGTCATGCACAACCCCTCCCAACTCAAATATCTCTCAAAAGATATTTCTTTTAATCACACGAAGCTCAACACGTTATCTATTGGTTTATTCACTCCGAATAGACTGATATTGAATAGGTGGCAATCCTCTCCAGCCATCGCTCACTAAATCAAAATGCACTATCGAGTCTAGAGCCACGAGATCATCAAAAGTTTCATTAGGACACTTTCCATTTATTCCTTGCTTCTTCTCACACTGTGAAAAGTAAGAGACTTTTATGAGTCCTACGCAGTATTCTTGTAATATTGCCAGAACATCCGAGTAATACGCAAGTATTACAATGAAGATGGAAATCCTGCTTGAGCCAACATCAAACAAGCTCATGGTAGGTGACACGTGTGGTTCTTTAAGAACCAATATTGTGAAAACTAGAAAGAAACAGTAGTTTAATTCTTAATTGAACTTAAACTCGTTCCAGGCCTCTACGCATTATCGTATGATCTTGCCAGAACACTCAGAGTGACACTCTTTAGTGTTCACAGTGACGAGTGGAAATCCTTCTAGTGTTAACATCAAACAGCACTTGGTAGGTGATGTGCAAGATTCTATATGAATCAAGCTCGTGACAACTGGAAAGCAACAATGGTGAAAATCTTAATTGAAATTCACTTGTTCCAGGTTCATGAATTGACGGCTTCAATCACAAGGATAATTTATCCAAGTGATTCACTCTTTATGTTCGCAGTCAGGCTTAGTGATCGTCGAATAAAGAGAACGGGTTTACCCGCGAAATCCTGTTAGGAAGTTACTTAATTGAAACTATCTGTCACAGGTACGATATCTAATATCGTCCAACGGTCTTCACCGACCGGAGGTAAAATGCTACCGATTTAGAATGAAATGTTCTAAGACATTTCGTTCATGTCTTGTTATGTTGCGGCATTTGAAGACGTTGCGGTGTACCAGATGAAGTCGTTCCCACATGCTTATGTTTTTTTGCATCAATTTCAGCAAAATTCAAGAAAGTTCAAAATGAAGTCTTCCGCTGTACCAAACTCTGAAGCTTTCAAGAATTCAACAAAAACATAAGTGTGTGGAACATGGAGTCAAGAGGAGGCAAGAATCATAAAAAGGCAAAGATCGCACGTGAAGGGTCAAAAGAACAATGCTCTAAAGCTAAAGCCAAAAAGATCAACATCAACATATTCACAAAAAGAAGAAAAAGTTAAAGAAGAAAAGAGAAAGTGGACTACGAGCTCAAGAAAAAGATCTAACATGCTAGATTAGGACTTTGTAAATTTGGAGTGACCTCCCTTTGGGGGAGATTGTTGGAAATACATTTTTCGTATAAAGAAAGTATCGGTCACTCCAACAACATAGTTATAGGCTCGTAGTATTGTTTAAGTAATATTTATGTTTATCCCGACCCATGAGCATGTTCATGGGCCGGAGGCCCAAGTCCACTTAGGGACTTGGGTATATAAACCCCTTTCCACCATGGAAAGGGGTGTTGGTTGTTTTATCATTTCACACATTAATAAAGTTTCTTTGTTTCTATCTCTACTCTCTCTCTAGAATAACAACAACCCTCTTGATTAGTTATAAGATTATCACGATTCTACATTACCCACTAATCACAGGTCATGTTTTAAGAGCCTACAAGTCGAAGCCTTGGCTCTGATACCATAATTGTAACACCCCATTTTGGTAAATGGCATGTCATGCGTAATTATGGCGTGTCATCAAAGCATGCAAGGTAAATTTCTTAAAAACATTAAAAGACCGTGAATGGAAATACCGAAAACAAACATTGGTAGTCCAAGTATAAGCTCCTCACACATAAACATAAGTACAGAAATGGAAAAGGACTAAACAATGTCAAAGAAATGAAGTAGAAAAATGTATGGAAAATGAATAAAGTAGAGAAGGCAAGATAGCATCCAATCCATATGCACGTACACTTAAAGTCTACGAGCGCCCTTGAGTACCTACCGTTTGGGAACATGAAAAGAAAACGACTGAGCATAACGCCCAGTGAACGGATATACAAGTATAGCATGAAATGACATAAGCATAAAAGACTAATAGCAGCGGAAATTTATAAGTCCTAGATAACTTGGAAACATGTTCATAAAACTGGTTTTATAGTTTGAAAAGACTTATGTTTTTATATAAAATCTGTATTACTTAGCCAATATCCCATATAGGTCATGAGGTTCCATCGTGCATGAATAATTGGAGGGGAGACCTCGTCATGCAATTAGAGGGGTTGCCTCTAATTAAATAGTCTGGGTAGGAGGTATCCATATTTAGAAATAAACTGGATTAATAAGCTAATAATATAAGCTTAAGATTTACTGATTAAATATCATAAGTCATGTAATTATTAGTATAGTTTATTAATAATATCATGCTAATTAAAGAAACTATAGGTTATACGATTTAATTAAATATAAGCATGATTTAATTAAATTAAAGCATATAAAATACTTAGGTTAAACATGTATTAATAATTTATGCATTATAACCTAAGTCATGTTTTATTAGTTAATAATAGTCCATGTTTTTAATAATTAATTAATACTATAGTCTAAATTAAATGATAAAATAATTAGGTTAAAACATATATTATTTACTAAATAATAATAACCTAAGTTCATGATTAAATTAAATTAATATAGTCTTGTTTTAATTAATTTCCTTGAAAAAATAATATAACTTGTAAAATGTAAACCTGTAAAAAATTAATCATGAACCGAACCCGTGTTTTTAATTTAGACCGAACGTGAACTGGACCAGACCCTTTGAACCGGACCGAACCAAACACCCCTAGCAGTGGCTACCCGGCTTAGCCGGTTGCCACTGCTTGTGCAAATTCACCACCGGCTACAGCCGGTGGTTTCTCCTTGTCTGCCTCGCCTAGCCACTGCGTACACAAGGTTCTCACTGGCAGTAGGCCGGTGGTTCCCCCTGCCGCATCGTGTGTTCCCCCTGCTTAAACCAAACATCCACCGGTCTTGGACCGGTGGTGTTGTTGCTGCTGTGCCGAGACCACACAAACCAAGGCCACCCTGACTCATATCAGGGTCCTTGTTTCTTGCTGCTGAGACACCAAGACCACACCGAGACCTTAAGGTCTCGATTGGTGGTGATACAAAGACCACCGAGAGCCCATGGCTCTCGGTTCATGCTTCGGCCAAACCAAACCCAAACCACAAACCCTTCTTTTTATGTTTTCATGATTAAACCAACATATTTTCTTGTTTTTAAGGTTTACATAATCATGTGTTCTTGATTCCCATTAAAAGAATAAAAAGAAAAGGAATAAAAAGGTTACCGAATGCTTGATGAATGGGGATTAATAACATGAACACGTATACCCGAATATCAACAATTAAAATCAAACAACCACCTTGGTGGTGTCTCTTGTAGACGGCAGCAAAGGGAGAGGACAAAGGGAGGCTAGGGTTTTTAATTATTCTGTAAAAATCTTTATAAATGTAAAAGTCTGTAATTAGTTTTTCCCTTAGTTAAAATTTAAATGGGCCTGGGCCCTCCCTTGTCCTTGTGTCCGCGGCTATAAGGCCCCAAAAGGCCTTGATGTGCCTTTTTCATGTTTAACCAAATTACATGTTCGTTCGTTAGTATTTTCGTATTAGTTCGTAATTTATTATTCGTGTTATGATAAATACTTGTACATAATCGATATGTATCGCCTAATAATAAATATATACGTAGTTACATGTTCGTGATTTAATGTTCATGATTTCATGCTCGTGATTATAGTTATTAAGATTAATAATTATCGTGTAATACCACGTACTTAATGTTTATCGTGCACTAACACGTAAGTAGTTCTGAATTTAATATTCATGACACGTGTTCATGATATAAAAGGAAAGTTTTAGTTGGTTCGTATGTTTACTAAGTGTACTGTTTATGGTAAAAGTATGCGTAGGTGACAAGCAAGATTCTATTAGAATTAAGCTCGTGACAACTAGAAAGAAACGATGGTGAAACTCTTAATTGAATTTCACTTGTTCCAGACATATGATTGACGGATTCAATCATAAGGATAATTTTATCCAAATGATTCACTCTTTATGTTCGCAGTCAGCTTTGGATGGTCGAATAAAGAGAACGGGTTACCCGCGAAATCTTGTCAATGAGATTTTTTATTAAATCTACTTGTCACAAGTACGATATTTTATATCGTCCAACGGTCTTCACCGACTGGAGGTAAAATACTATCGAATTAGAATAAAATGTCAAAGCAATTTCGTTCGTGTCTGCTTATGTTGCTACATATGAAGATGGCGGCGTAGTGGTGTCCGAGAATAAGTCGTCCTCACATACTTATATTGTGACACCCCCAAATTGGTCAAATGAAGCGGAAATAATATTTGGGTGTCACGTAGGTGGATCAATAGCAGATAGTACATAGAGCATCAGATAAAAGATTATCAAACATTTATTACATGATTAAAAGTGCAAATTGTTATTTAAATGATTCCAACATAAATAAAAGATTGTTTATAATTCCCAATAATACAAATCCCCAGATGCGTGCTAGAATGCTGCCTAGCCTGATGCTGAGATCCATGCACAAAATAACTACATGCTTCAAATACCTGAGAAAAACATGATTTTGAGGGTCAACATAAAGTTGGTGAATTCACATGTTTAATAATTATGTTTGGATAGTAAAATAGTCACTGAAGTAGTAATGCACATAGCATTAATACTTAAAGGTAATTACATTGCCTATTGCCCAAAACTGACACTTGACATATTAAGCCCTCAACAAATGAGAACCCTTCGCATTAATAATAATGCACCCAATATTCCTTTCTGACATGGTAAACACCTGTTGTCCCGGCCAAGGCACAGTGAGCATGACTCACTCAGATGGGGATGGTCAGTCCAAATAGATCTATTTATAACATTCAGGTAATCTAATAATTCTAACAGTTTCAGTTCACGGGTCATGAGGAATTCTACAATAGACACATGTAATTAAAGTTGGTACATTTCAGTTTACATCCATAAAATAAATTGCATGATTTCTCCCCCATAAAGGATTTAAAACTTTGTCAATATATAGAGTGAGGCCATGAACTCACCTCAGTAAAACAGTAAAAGTCACAAGAATCCCAAAGTAGTGCCCACAACACAGTGAACATCCTAAATAATTATACAGTCTCAGTAAAAGTATAATAGGATGTATAAAAGTCACTGAAACTATATGTACATGCTTCTACTGGATTTAAGTATTTTATTAAGATTCTTGTAAGTTAATTTATCGTTGTACAAGTAATAGAGTAATTACTTTTAAATGTGTAGTAATTTATATCGTTCAAGTTACTACTTAGATTAATTAATGTTTTCGTACTTGTACCATTATAAAGTGAGTTTAAATGTTTATAAAAGACGGTTTTATATTTATTTAAAATGTACAAGATTAATAATAAATATATTTAATATATTTATTCTTATAAATTAATTGTATTTATATATATAATTTATATAAATAATGTTTACAAAAACGTGTTACATTTCATTTAATAAAAAGTCTCCAAAGTTTATGTAATTTAATTAAATGACAAGTTTGAGAACGAACATGGTTTTTGTATTTATCGTGTTATTTAAGTTTACGCTTTTTATTATTAGGGAAAGTATATATTTAGGGTTTATATAAGTTTAGGGAAATTACAACTCTAGTACCTCAAGTATATATATACTCTCGGTATATTTACACAAACACCCCTAGGGCTTGTATAAGTTTCAGGGTTTGGCAAAATAGGTCATTGTGGTTCGGTTAGGTTTAGGGAGTGTGCACAAGTTACACAACAGCCCCTAGGGCTTGGTTTATATTCGAAAAATGACAACATGGGTCCTTGTGGTTTCAAAAAGTATAAGGAAGGCACAAAAAGTAACGTAGGGCTTATATAAGTTTACCGAATAGCCAAAACTAGTCCCTCAAGTCTCGAACTAGGTTTAATATGGCACAAAAATTTTCTTGGGTTTGTATTAAGTTTACAAAATGGCATGTTTAGTCCTTGGGGTTAACTAAGGCTCGGCTATATATAAAACGCAACCCTAAGCTTTCCAAATTGACATGTTTGGTCCTTATACTTGTTTTAAGTCACGAAAAATATATATAAGTTTTATACCTTTTCATTTTGACTATTACTTTTGTTATATAAATTACACAAATGGCCCAAAAAGTCTCCAATTAATATGTTAGTTTCTTAATGAGCTCGGTTGGTCCATTAAGGGTCCGGTTTTGGTTAATGGGCCTAATGGACTTGTTTTAATATTAGAAAACATAAACTTAACCAAAATAATATAACCTTAATTTATATTTTGGGCTTATGGGCTTATAGTGTTTTGGCTTATACTAGTTTATGGCTTATTTGATTCGATGCTTATGGGGTTCAGCTTATAGCTTATTTGTGTGGCTTATTTAGTGTTCTAAGTTGCTAATAATTCCTCCACTCCTACACATTCGTTTTAGCCACAAGGTTTAATAACCCATGGTTCATACTCGGCTAACAAAATAAGCCGAGAGTTATGAGCTTATATATTAGGCTTATCTAGCTTATTAACTAATCTCTCCTTCCATTTCATTTCAAGTTAACTAGAGTTGCCTTAAACCAAGGTGGTCTTCATTCGGCTAGGATATTTAGCCGAGACTTGTGAAGCTTTATCTAGCCATATGCTAATGTCTAACACTTTAGTTTCTCTAGGAATCAAAACCAAGTTAATCACTTGTTTACACATGTTGTTTACAAGTCCAAACATAAAGACATGTTTACTTGTAACCAAAATATTCAAGCCGTGGTTTTTGCTAGCTAGGTTTTAGCATAGGTTACGTGTGAATGTATCCTTAGCCTCGATTTCTAATAGTTTATGTGAATAACATGCAAAGAGGAGTAAGAATAAATGGAAAGGTGGTGAGGAAAGGATTCACTTACTTTCTTTGAGATGATAAAGTAGGATGAACAAGTAGTCGTAACACTAGAGCTTGTGGGTACTCAAAGTGAAATGAGAAGCTTTCCTAGTCAAAACTTAAGTATGCCGTGACTCTATTCCTTCTTCAATGTTGCCTTGACTGAATTCAATGCCCTGGGAAGTAAATATAAATGTTTGAGAATGATTGAAGAGTAAATTAAGTAAGAGTTATATGGTTTAGTGAATACTAGCTTTCAATATTGTTTCTAGTCGTGGGTTTTGCCAAGAACAAGTGGTTTTTGGTTTTGCAAGTTGTAAGAAGTGATGTATGTATAGTGAACCTTAGTACATCCAATAAATGGAAGAGATGTTCATGAACGGGTGTGAGGTTTGTTATTCGGCTAGTGGAGTGGTAAGTAAGGAACATGCAAGTACATGTTTTAATGAAACAATCCTAGTACAAGATTTCCTTGGAGAATGTTTAAGTTTAGTTTGTGTGGAGGGCTTCTAGCCGTATAACATATACAACATGTGAGGAAAAGAAAGTATCTAGTGACAAGGTAATTGTTAGGTAGTATTATATGTTTAGGAAATTTTTTGTCAAAGTATACTTGTATGCATAAACATGTCGTGTGATATAGAGCTCCAAAAAGGGTGATATGTCATCTTTAGAGTCTTGTGTTTATGTATAAGATGAAAGTATTTGAGTTAACTAGGGATAGGTCTAATGTAGGGAGTAAACTCCTTCATTAAAGTATGTTGTATATATTAAATGTTTATAATGTGGCTTTGTGAAGGTTAAGGTAATTCAATATGACAAAAGTCCCATATATTTAATAATATACTAGAATTGACAGTGTAATTTAATGAAAGACTGGCGCTTCATAAAATTAATGAAGTGAGATTACATTGATTCAAGCAAGATGTGTACATAAGGTGACAAAGTCAAAGAGGTAAAAACAGGGGTTTTACAGCACGTTCCCGTTATTTTATCTTTGTCCTCAAAGCTTAGATTAACGTCACTGGTCAGGTGAAAAAATGTGGGTACTTGGTTTTGAACGAGTCTTCTCGTTCCCAAGTGAACTCAGGACCTCTCCTTGAGTTCCATCGTACCTTGACCAACGGGATGCGGCTACGCTTAAACTTTTTAACTATCCTCTCCATGATTTCTACATGTTCTTTTGTGAACTGGAGTTTGTCATCAAAGTGAACTCCTTCCAATGGCATAGCTATAGGTTCTTCAGCATAGAACTTCTTCAGGTTAGATACGTGAAAGGTGGAGTACACTCGACTCAATTGTTTTGGTAACTCCAAACGAAAGGCGACCTCCCCGATCCTGGCTATCACTTTAAAAGGGCCTACATAACGTGGGTTCAATTTCCCACGTTTACCAAAGCGTACAACTCCCTTCCAAGGTGATACCTTGAGCATGACACGATCACCTACTTCAAACTGCGTAGTCTTTCGTTTCTGGTCCGCATAGCTCTTCTCTCGGTCGCGGGCAGCTTGGGTCCTTTGCTTTATGAGGACGATCTTGTCGGTAGTTTCCTGGATTAGTTCTGGTCCGGTGAGTTGAAGTTCGCCTACTTCTGCCCAGCACACAGGTGAACGGCATTTTCTACCATATAGTGCTTCGAAGAGGGCAGCCTTTATACTAGCATGATAGCTGTTATTGTAGGAGAACTCAACCAAAGGGATGTGATCAACCCATCCATTCCCAAAGTCAATTACACATGCTCGCAACATGTCTTCAAGGGTCTAGATGGTCCGTTCACTTTAGCCGTCAGTTTGCGGGTGGTAAGCAGTGCTCATGTCTAGGTTTGTTCCCAAAGCTCGTTGGAAAGCCTTCCAGAAGTTTGATGTAAACCTACCGTCTCGATCACAGATTATTGAGACTGGTATTCCATGCTTGGTCACTATCTCCTTAAGATATGTCTTTGCTAGTTTCATCAGGGAATCAGTCTCCCTGATTGGTAGAAAGTGCGCGGATTTGGTGAGTCGATCGACGATAACCCAGATGGTGTCGTAACCGTGAGACGACTTTGGAAGCTTGGTGATGAAGTCCATAGTGATGTTCTCCCATTTCCAGTTTGGTATCTCAGGCTGTACTAGCAAACCGGGTGGTATTTGGTATTCGGTCTTGACACGTGAGCATGTTTAACACTTCTGAACATAGGTGGCAATGTTCGCTTTCATGTTCGGCCACCAGTATAACTTCTTCATATCCTGATACATCTTTTTAGATCCAAGATGTATGGGATATTTGGACTTATTAGACTTGTGCATGATTACGTTCCTCAAGTCCTCATAACAAGGTACCCAACTCCTCCCGTGCAAGAACAGAGTTTCATCCGCTCTCGACTCAAATTTCTCTTTGGTATGGTTGGTTCTAAGCATACCTCCAATATCTTCCTTCACGAGGTTTTCAGGCTTCTAAGCTTGAGTCTGAGCTTCTAGAATTTGTTTGGGTAGGTCCAGGCTAATCGTCATGACTAGTGCTCGGACCCTCATAGGAGGATCAGTTTCCTTATGACTTAGAGCATCAGCAGCCACGTTTGCTTTACCGGGGTGGTATTTGATCTCGCAGTCGTAGTCACTTAGTAATTCAATCCAACGACGTTGCCTCATGTTTAGCTCCTTTTGATCCAGTATGTGTTGCAAACTCTTATGGTCAGTATGCACAATGCACTTGATTCCGTACAGATAATGTCTCCAGATTTTTAAAGCAAAAACCACGGATCCAAGTTCTAGATCATGTGTGGTGTAGTTCTTCTCGTGTTTCTTCAGTTGCCTGGAGGCATAAGCGATCACATTTGTTCTTTCCATCAACATTGCACCCAAGCCTTTGTGTGACGCATCACAATATACGACGAAGTCGTCGTTACCCTCGGGTAAGGCCAAAATAGGTGCACTAAACAGCTTCTGCTTGATCAACTGGAAAGCTGATTCTTCTTTCTCTCCCCAGTCAAACTTTATTCCTTTCTGTATGAGTTTGGTCATTGGTTTGGTCATTGGTTTGGCTATCTTGGAGAAACCCTCGATAAATCGACGATAGTATCTGGCAAGGCCTAGGAATTGGCGGATCTCTATTGGTGATTTAGGAGATGCCCAATCCTTGACAGATTCAACCTTTGCTGGTTCTACATGAATACCGTCACTATCGATCACGTGGCCGAGGAATTGAACTCTGGGAATCCAGAATTCACATTTGGAGAACTTGGCGTAAAGATGTTCCTCCTTGAGTACCTTCAACACTTGTGTAAGGTGTTCTCCATGTTCCTGTTCATTCTTGGAATAAATGAGTATATCATCTATGAATACTATCACGAATTTATCCAGGTAGGGTCTGCACACACGATTCATAAGGTCCATAAAGATGGCAGGTGCGTTGGTCAACCCAAAAGGCATGACCTGGAAATTGTAATGGCCGTAACGGGTCCTGAAAGCTGTTTTTGAAATATCCTCCTCCCTGACCCTTAATTGTGATATTCAAATCTCAGATCAATCTTGGAATACACACTTGACCCTTGCAGTTGTTCAAATAAATCGTCAATGCGGGGAAGTGGATAACGGTTCTTTACAGTTAACTTATTTAGTTCTCTGTAATCAATGCACATTCGGAAGGAACCATCATTCTTTTTGACAAATAAGACCGGAGCTCCCCACAGTGAGGAACTGGGTCAGATGAATCCTTTGTTAGACAATTCCTGAAGTTTTTCAGCTAGTTCTTTCATTTCTGATGGTGCTAATCGATAAGGAGCTTTAGCTACGGGTGCAGCTCCTGGGATCAAGTCGATCTGGAATTCCACCTGTCGAGTTGGTGGTAAACCTGGCAAATCTTTAGGAAAGACTTCGGGAAAACCTGTGACGATAGGTACGTCCTTGATTTGCTTATTCTTGGGTTTATCTTCTTCATCTGTTTGGGAAATATGAGCCAAAAAGATAGGACATCCTCTCAACAAATATTTCTAGGCTTTAGTACAAGAGATAACACAGAGTCTAGTGTTAGTAAGGTCATTGTTATCGTCTCCTCGAATGATTAAGGTCTCGTTTCCCCATGGCAGGCGGACTAAGTTCTCGTCGCAGACAATGACTGCGTGATACTTAGCTAACCATTCCATGCCAATGATAACATCGAAACTACCTAAGTTTCCAGGAATTAGGTAAATGTTGAATGGATGTTTGGAAAGGTTCAGAGTACAACCTATAATGATGGTATCGGCCTCTACGATCTTACCGTCTGCTAATTCTACAGAGAAATGATGGTCTAAAATGGAAGGGGTAACTTCTAGTATGTTACTAAATTCAGTAGATATAAAGCTTCTATCCGCTCCAATGTCAAATAGAACGGATGATAATGATTGTTTAGTAAGACCGTACCAGTAACAATGTTGGATTCGGGGTTGGCCTTCGCGTTTCCTACCACATATACCCTTGATGTGGCTCCTCCATTGTTCTTGTTCTAACTAGCCAACTTGGGGCAACCTGGTCTCACATGTCCGGGTGGTCCACACTCGTAGCACACAACTCCTTTCTTTGGACCATTGTTACTTCCTCCAGCAGCGTTGCTGTTTCCCGGCTGTCCATTCCCGTTCCCACGGACATTAGGGCCGCCTCGGTTGTTTCTAGCAATTGGGTTGGGTCAGACCTGGGTAACAGCATTTACTTGGCAAGTACGAGCAACGTGACCAATCTCTCCACATTTCTAACAGTATTTGCATGGACTACCAACATTGTGATGGAACTGGCACCTGGGACACATAGGTTTGGTACCTACGTAAGCCCTTGGTTCTGTGGTGGAGATAGCACTGTATACCTGCCCGACATTTTGCCTCTTTTGAGGTGGCTGGTAATGGTTGCGGACATTGTCATCCATCTTTCTTTTGTTCTCAGTATGTCTCTCAGATATGGTACGGGCTCTCTTATTGATCAGCTCAGTAGCAAATTCCATGGCATTCTCGACAGTAGTGGGTCGAGAGGCAAGAACGCTATCATGGATGGCGTCGGGAAGTCCTCCAACATACTTCTCAATCTTTTCCTCCTTCTTGGGAAACATCCTGGTGCACATGAGGGTCAACTCCTGAAATCTCTGGTTGTAATACACGATGTCATTATTCTTACACCAAAGATCCCACAGTTCGACTTCCAGTTTCTTCATTTCGCCCCTTGGGCAGTACTTTTCTGTCATCCTCTCTTTCAAGTAGGTCCAGTTGAGAGTGTAAGCAGCGTCGTGTCCTAGGGTAGCAACCACTGAGTTCCACCACGTAAGAGCACTTTCGAGTAATGTGTAGGTGGCGAACTTAACATTGTTTTCGTCGGCGCAGTCACTGATGCAGAACACGATCTCTAGTCTTTCAAACCATTGCATCAGCTCTACAACGCCTTCGTTGCCCCAGAAATACGACGCCTTGCACTTGAGGAAATCAGGATAGGAGCAGCCTCTAGTGGTATTTTAGTTCCTGCGGTTATTGTAGTTTTCGCTATCGCCCATATTCCTCTGCTAGCGGCCATAGCGGTGGCGATACCCTGGTCTATCATTTCCCTAAGTTGGACAGTAGTGACGCTATGGTTATCATCGACATCAGCATTGTTGGGATTATTTCTAGTGATTTTCATTTGACTGTGGTCATACACAAAATGAGATCATTAGCTTTAGTGTTAGTACAGTTCACATATTATTTGCACAAGGATATTTATGCTCAAAATTTATAACAAATTGGATAACCTGTCAAGATTTCAATAATATAATACAACACATGATATATAACAAAAGAAAGTGAGCACATGTCATTTCCGGTAGAAAGTAAACATATCATCCAGCACAACCAATCCAAGACAGAAGTACAGCACGCCTATCTGGGATGGTGGTACACACAGTAAAAAATGCAATATATACAAACACCTATATAATGAAGTACAATACATGATAGGATACAAAAGATGCATGAAATGAAAGTACATGGGGCCCTATACCATGATAGTTGGGATGCAACCCAAGAGCTTATCATGATGTACACAAAATTTAGTACATCAAATCTATGTAGGTCTAACAGATCCGCTAGAAATGGCTGGTATAGAGGGGGCTGGTGGGGCTACTGGTGCTGACATGGCATCCTGTAGAGCAATCATGGCAAGACGGGTCCTCTTGACGTGTCGAAGCGTCTAAACCAGCTGAGCACGAAGAGTATCCCATGCTCCTCTAAGATGGGTCGTCTTTGCTGTCACTCTAATAAGTGTGAAAACACTTATCCTTTTACCAATTATTTCCAATAATAACAAGACCAAAACGTGTATTTTATGTCGCAAAAGTCGGAGTTATGCGTGGTTTGTGTTTTTATTGTGTTTCAGGATAAAAATATGCAAAAGGAAGAAAACATGGGCTATCACGAGCTTTATCGAAGAAAAAAACAAAAGACGAAGTCAAAAGATCGAGAGTGCAAAAAGAACGGAAGTCCAAGGCCTATTCTGAAGATTTATCGAAGAAAAATTCTAAAGACGGAAGTTTAATGAAGTCGAAGAACTCAAGTCTAATTTTAGAAGAAAATTATAAGACAAGTTCAACTTATATTGACAAATCCCGAGAGGACGTCGAGAAAGACAAAGAAATTAAATCGAGTCGAGACGAGAAGAAAGAAAGAAGAAAGCTTAAGCACTTAACCTCTCCACCTCCTATAAATACCCTCCTAATATGTCATTAGGAGGTTGTTAATTAGTTTGAGTTAATTTTTAGTAGGTAATTAGTGTTTATTTCTCTCTCTAGCTTTCTCTTCAAGTTTTCTTAAACTTCATCTTAATCTTGTAACTTTGAATCTTAAATCTTCAATTTAATCAAGTTTTTCATTTAATTCTCAATCTACCTTTCTTAATCTTTTAGTGATTTAATTAATCATGTAGTTGATTTCATCTATTTGATTATGTGATTGATTTATTCATGTGATTGATCTTATAGTTTTGATGTGGTGGATGTTTTGAGCTTATTGTGATTGTTGATTTACTAGTGTTTGGCTTATTTTTGATTAAGTTGGTTTGATAGATTTATAGATTTGATTATTAGTTGATTTTAAATGTTTTGATTATTTAGTGTTTTTATAGTTTTTAATTTGTGGCTTATTTAGTTTTTCTTAAAATTTATTTGGTTAAAGTTTTAGTTATTTGCTTATTTGATTTGTGCTTAATCTTAGCTTATTTTCCTTGTTTCTAAACATTAATGTAACTGTTACTGTTTTTCATTTTTCTTCGCAAAAGGGTTTTAAACTCTGAAAATATATCATTTCTCTGAAAAGTCCAACATTCCGAAAATTTACCATTTCTCTGAAAACCTTCAAAGTTCTGAAAATATATTATTTCTCTGAAAAAGTTGATTATTCCGAAAATCCCTATTTCTCTGAAAGTCCATTATTCCGAAAATCCCTATTTCTCTGAAAACATGCAATATTCCGAAAACAGCCCTTTTCTCTGAAAACCTTCATTATTCCGAAAATCCTTATTTCTCTGAAAAAGTTGATTATTCCGAAAATACACAATTTCTCTGAAAAGTTTTATTATTCCGAAGATTTCTCTGAATTTGTCATTTTTTCCGAAATTATTGATTTTCCCCATTTTCCACTTTTTCCCATTTTCCACTTTTTCCCATTTTCCACTTTTTCCTATTTTCCAATTTTTCCCTTTTTTCCACTTTTTCCCATTTTCCACTTTTTCCCATTTTCCACTTTTTCCCATTTTTCACCTTTTCCCATTTTTCCACTTTTTCTCATTTTTCCACTTTTTTCCACTTTTTCCCATTTTCCATTTTTTCCCATTTTTCCACTTTTTCCCATTTTTCCACTTTTTCCCATTTTTCACTTTTTCCCATTTTTCCACTTTTTCCCATTTTCCACTTTTTCCCATTTTTCCACTTTTTCCCATTTTTTCCACTTTTTCTCATTTTTCCACTTTTTCCCATTTTTTTCACTTTTCCCATTTTTTCACTTTTCCAATTTTCCAACTTTTCCCATTTTTTATTAATTCACATTTTCATTAATTAAACTTTATTTTCATTAAGTAAACTTTATTTTCGAGTCGATAGTTAATTTCGTCTTTTAGTTTTATTTTTAGTAATTGTTTCGCTTTAATTTACGTTTATTATTTGTTTCGCTCCTTTATTATTAGTTATTTGTTTTAATTTCTCGTCATTTACTTTTTAATTATTTATAGCTTTAATTACCTTGCCTTTTACTTTACAGTTTTGCAATTTAATTTTACTACAACGACCAATCTATTTCTTTTTCACCAAAAACGACTGAGTCTCACTAATTAACAGTAATCAATTCGAACTGAATCGAGACGAACAAATTTTTATACTTGGCAAAAACCTTATATTAAAATGGCGCCGCTGCCGGCTCTTTTCGTTAAGATTAACGGTTTTTAAGTGAGAGACGCGTTGGATTTTGGGATCCGTTCATTTTTTAACGTTATTTTATTGCTTAAATTTTCAATAAATCCTAAAGAAATATAAAATTTTCAAAAATCCAAAAAAATAGAAAAACATAAAAAACCAAAAATATTTCTTGTCTATTTTTCTTTTCCTTTTATAGGTGTGTATGCGTACTCATGCTCGTAAGAAGAAAGTAGCTCAAGCCGAAGTCATAACTCCACCTATTGTCACCATGGACAATCAACCAATGATCGAGCTTTTGCAATCGCACGTAGAGGGCAACACCGATGCTATTGTCATACCCGAGATTGGAGCCAACAATTTTGAGCTCAAATCCGGCTTCATTCAAATGGTCTCTGCTAAACCTTTCTTGGGGCGTTCGCTTGATGATCCTCATGACCATATAAAAAGGTTCCTTCAACTCACTAATACGGTCAAGTATAATGGGGTTTCACAAGAGGTAATTCGCTTACAACTTTTCCTTTCTCCTTAGTGGGACAAGCCCGGAATTGGCTTGATAAGGAACCGCCACAAAGTATTCTTACGTGGACGGATTTAGAGACCAAATTCATCAACTACTTTTTCCCACCCTCACGTACTGCCGCTTTGCGGAATGAAATCATTACCTTCGAACAAAAGTACGGTGAGACATTTAGTGAATCTTGGGACCGTTTTAAGGAACTTTTAAGAAAGTGTCCACAACATGGTTTCACAAAAGTACATCAAATTAATACTTTTTACAATCGTTTAAGCATGAATGACCAAGATTCACTAAATAGTGCCTCGGGGGGGTAACATTTTGGTTAAGTCTTCTAATGCCGCTTGGGATATTATTGAGAACAAGTCTAGAGTGCAAACCAAGAGTGTTCGGACTAATGTGGCTAGTGCTAGCACTAATGAGAGCGACAAGAGAATTGATAAGCTTACTTCGCTTGTTGAAACACTTGCTCTCCAAACCGCTAACAACACCAAAGCTATCAATGCACAAGTTAGTGCTATGAGTCAGTCATGTGAAATATGCGGGGGATCTCATTCATACACCGATTGTCCTTCGACTCATGACAATCCGGAAAATGTGTATGCCGCCAACGGTAACTATTCCATGGGAGGCTATCAAGCACGTCCTCAAGGTGACCGCAATTTGCTCAGCTATCGCTCAAACAACTTTCTTTTACCACCCGGTTTTCCCCCACAAAACCCAAACAACCTCAATCGCAACAATCAAAACCAACCTCGAGCTCCAAATCAATATCAAACCCAAAGAAACTCATATCCACCTCAAAGAAACAATCAAGTTCACCAACCACCCGTTTATCAACCACCTGCCTACCATGCTCTTCCTCCCACCCAACCCACCATATTTAATCAAGAGGTTGACACTTACATGCGGAATAATGATGTGATAGTGCAAAATCTTCAGCGGGAAATGGCCAACTTGAAAGCAGATATGATGAAACAAGGGAATGATCTTCGAGCCGATATGCGAAACTCTTTGGCAAGTCAAACGAATGACTTAAGGAACATGATGGCTAGTTTCTTCCCAAGTAATCAAGCCTCTGGTTCGGGTTCTCTTCTGAGTAACACCATTGCTAATCCAAGAGGGGAGATGAAAGCAATCACCACTCGCAGTGGAAAAGGTTTAAAGGAACCCGAGCTTCTTACACCTACACCGGTGATTGTGACAAAGGAAAACGAGTCCACTTCTCCAATTCCTCCAACTTCTAGTTCTCCAATTCCTCCACCTTCTATTTCTCCAACTCCTCCACCTTCTACTTCCACCCCCCCCCCCCCCCCACCACCCAAAGATGTGATTGAGAATTCCATTCCAAAGCCTTCATCTCAACCCAATATACCTTATCCTTCAAGGTTGAGGAAAGAGAAATTGAAGAACAAGGATGATATTCAGGTTTCTAACTTTCTCAAAATGTTTAAACAACTGAATTTCAATATCTCCTTTGCTGAGGCTCTCGCTCACATGCCCAAATATGCTAAAATGTTTAAAGATCTTCTCAGTGATAAGGAGAAACTTCTTGACATCGCTCAGACCCAACTTAACGAGAATTTCTCCGCAGTGCTCTTAAGGAAATTACCCACCATACTTGGTGATCCGGGTCGTTTTCTCATTCCTTGCAACTTCCCCGGGGTAGAGAATTGTATGGCCCTAGCCGGTCTAGGTGCTAGTATAAACTGAATACCTCTAAGCGTTTGGAAATAATTGTCTCTACCCGAGCTAATCCCCACACAAATGACATTGGAATTAGCTAACCGTACGGTTGCTTATCCGGTGGGGTTAGCCGAAGACATCTTCGTCGGTGTCGACAAATTCACCTTTCCGGCGGATTTTGTTGTCGTTGGCTATGAGATGGATCCCCGTGTTCCATTAAACATTTGACGTCCATTCTTGAGGACCGGTCGCACTCTCATTGATATAGCCGCGGGCGAATTAATCATGAGAGTTGGTGACGATAAAATCGTCTTCAACATGGGTAAACTTTCTAAGCAGCCCTCTGAAAATGAGAGTGTTAATTTCATTGACGTTCTTGATGAGGCTTGTGAAGAACATTTCAAAGACGCTTGTAAAAGTGGTTCTTCTTCTCTACCCATTGTTGAGACCGTTTCCTCTATTGCTCCATCACTAACTCCATTTGGAGAAAGTGATTTCATTTTCAAAGAATTTGATGTGGACTTTCAATATGACGATTCTCCCTCCAATTGGGATGAAGACATTCGTACCATTGAGAAACTTCTCAATGAGGACCATATTTATCCACCATATCCTAAGGAAATCTCTATCGATGATCCGAATTTGACAATGCCTTCCATCGAAAATCCTCCGGATTTAGAGCTTAAGGATCTTCCATCTCATCTCGAGTACGTTTTCCTTGAAGACAACAAGAAGTCACCCGTCATCATCGCAAAGGATTTGAAAGAAGACAAAAAATCCCGACTTATCGCCGTGCTGAAGAATCATAAGAAAGCGATTGCGTGGAAAATCTCCGATATTCGTGGAAGTGATCCTCACTTTTGCACACATAAAATTCTCATGGAGGACGACTTTAAACCCACTATTCAAAACCAAAGAAGGGTGAATCCCAAGATCCATTACGTTATCAAAAAAAAGGTTATCAAACTTCTTGATGCGGGAATGATCTACCCTATCTCGGATTCACCATGGGTTAGTCCGGTCCATTGTGTGCCTAAGAAAGGCGGAATCACCGTTGTGCCCAATGAAAACAACGAGTTGATTCTTACTCGTCTTGTTACAGGGTAGAGAGTTTGTATAGACTATCGCAAACTCAATGATGCTACGAGAAAGGATCATTTTCCCCTTCCTTTTATGGACCAAATGCTTAAACGTCTAGCGGGTAATGACTATTACTACTTTTTAGACGGTTTCTCCGGGTATTTTCAAATTCCCATCGATCCCAGAGACCAAGAGAAAACCACTCACTTGTCCTTATGGAACATTTGCTTACAAAAGAATTCCTTTCGGCTTATGCAATGCTCCCGGGACTTTCCAAAGGTGTATGATGGCTATCTTCCATGACATGGTTGAAGAAACTATGGAAGTCTTCATGGATGATTTCTCGGTCTATGGTGATTCTTTCTCATCTTGCCTTGCCAATTTGGAACGCATGCTTAAGCGGTGTGAAGACACTCGCCTCGTTCTTAATTGGGAAAAATGCCATTTCATGGTAAAAGAAGGCATTGTTCTTGGACATAAAATCTCCAAAGCCGGTCTTGAAGTCGACCGTGCTAAACTCGATGTTATTGCAAAATTGCCTCCACCTTCAACCGTGAAGGGTGTGAGAAGTTTCCTTGGTCATGCGGGCTTCTATCGTCGATTCATTCAAGTTTTTTCTAAGATCGCTCGCCCGATGACCCACCTCTTGGAAAAAGATACACCCTTTATCTTCTCTAAAGAGTGTCTTGAATCCTTCAATCTTCTTAAGGATAAGCTAACTAAGGCACCGGTCTTAGTTACCCCTAATTGGGAGCTTCCTTTTGAATTGATGTGTGATGCTAGCGACTTTGCTATTGGAACGGTTTTGGGCCAAAGAGTGAACAAACACTTCCAACCAATACACTATGCTAGCAAGACAATGACGGGGGCTCAATTGCATTATACCACTACCAAAAAAGAGGTTTTAGCTGTAGTGTATGCCTTTGAGAAATTCCGCCCCTATCTTGTCCTTTCCACCACAATCGTGTACACCGATCATTCCGCGTTGAAGTACTTGTTGACTAAACAAGATTCCAAGCCAAGACTTCTTCGTTGGGTTTTGCTCCTTCAAGAATTTAAAATTGAAATTCGTGACAAGAAGGGAGCGGAAAACCTAGCCGCGGATCATCTAAGTAGACTTGAGGATCCTTATCAAGGGGATCATCCGAATCAAGAGATTAATGACTCTTTTCCCCTTGAGGCCTTAATGTCTATCAATTCCAATCTTGATGACACCCCGTGGTTTGCGGACATTGCAAACTACTTAGCGGGTGGTATTCTCATCGAGGGCTTAACATCCCAACAAAAGAAGAAGTTCTTTAAGGATATCAAGACTTACTTTTGGGATGACCCTTATCTCTTCAAACAATGTGCTGATCTGATTATTCGTCGGTGTGTTGATGGACCCGCAGCTTTAGACATTCTAGAAGCTTGCCATAAAGGACCCACCGGTGGTCACTTTGGTCCCAACTACACCGCGAAGAAAGTGTTTGATTCGGGATTCTATTGGCCCACCATTTATCGTGACGCTCACGAGATGGTTAAAAATTGTGATGCTTGCCAACGCCAAGGCAAGATCACACATAAAGATGAGATGCCTCAAAATTTCATACAAGAATGTGAAATCTTTGATGTATGGTTTATCAACTTTATGCGGCCATTTCCATCATCTAAAGAGAACAAGTACATCCTCGTAGTCGTTGACTACATATCAAAATGGGTTGAAGCTAAGGCTCTCCCTACGAATGATGCGAGGGTGGTTGTGAACTTTCTCAAACAACTTTTTGCTCGATTCTGTGTTCCTCGTGCTATAATCAGTGACCATGGGACTCATTTTTGCAATGATCAATTTGCTCGAGTCATGGCTAAGTACGGTGTCAATCACCGTCTTTCCACCGCTTATAATCCCCAAACTAATGGGCAAACCGAGATATCTAACCGTGGATTGAAGCGTATTCTTGAGCGTACTGTGGGAGAGCATCGTGCCTCGTGGGCCAATAAGTTAGATGATGCTTTGTGGGCCTTTCGTACCGCTTATAAGACCCCGATTGGTTGTACACCTTATCGTCTTGTGTACGGGAAAGCATGTCACCTCCCTATCGAGCTGGAACATAAGGCATACTGGGCCTTGAAGTGGGCTAACTTCGACATCAACAAAGTCGGAGATCTTCGGAAGATTCAACTCAACGAGCTCAACGAGCTCAACGAACTAAGGAATGAAGCTTATGAGAACTCATTGATCTACAAGGAGAAGACCAAGATCATCCATGATTCAAGGATTAAGAATCGAGAATTCCACGTTGGTGATCAAGTTTTACTCTTTAACTCTCGGTTGAAGATCTTCTCGGGAAAGCTGAAGAGCCGCTGGTCTGGTCCATTCACCGTCGCCAAAGTCTTCCCATATGGCAACATTGAGCTTTCTCAGCCAAATGGGCCCAATTTGAAGGTGAATGGCCAGCGCGTGAAGTTGTACTTTGGTGAGGACATCTCTCATGAGATGATTCCATCCGTCACCACGTTTCGCTTAAATTAAGTTCTGGGTCGAGTCAGGATCGTGACTCGGTTATCAAAAACAAGCGCTTCTCGGGAGGCAACCCGTTGATCTATGCTTTACCGTTTTCATAATAAGTGCAGGGGGAGCCCCGTATGTGTTTGTTGTCTTGTTTCTTCTAAGTGCAGGGATTAAAGCTTCAAAGATCCATTCTCGATGACTTCTGACGAACCGTGATCCCGTGTACCTATCTTCCTGGTTCTATCCTAAACTGTCGTGATTCAATATTTCATATCTTATATGTTCACATTGAAATCACTATAGTTGTCCTTTCCTTAGAAAGATTTAACCAAAGTGCACAATGTCCTAAGTGTAGGGGAGTTTACTCCCACATGCTTAAACATTAAGGACAATGTTTATATCGAGTGTAGGGGGGACTTCTATCGAAGTAAGTGGTCTTTTCCATGAATTTACCCTCATTTTAACCGGAAAATCTAATTTTTCGACATTTTTCAAAATTTTTAATGTATTTTGGCCTAGTAGTATAGTAGTATTTTCCTTTGTTATCGTTATTTACTTTCCTTGCTAATATAAGAGCTTAATAAAGTGGTTTTAAATTTTTCAACGTTGTGAATCTTTTGACTCAACCCGAGTTTACTTATCTAAGTTTACTCTAGCTAGTATCCTTAACGTGTTTAAGTCAAGTTTTGCTAGGCTTTTATATAGGGAACTTTAAAACGCGAAAGTGTTAACTCTCACGCGTTAAGAACAAGAACTTTTCGCAAGTTCCTATAATTGATCCTAGAGAGTCGTTTATCAAGGGAACTTTAAAATGCGATTTCTAAACTTGAAAAAGTCTAAGAATTTGCAAGATCCTATAGATGACTCGAAAACCCAAAACTTTGATTTAATTGGCTAAGCATCCACGAGTCTCATTCCTTGAGATTCTAAACTGTGGAGAACGAGAGATGATAGAGTCAATTATAAGTTTGGTATCTTTCGTGAATTTATGTGAGTTGATTATAAGCTTTTTCTCCCATCGCTTGCTAATAAATTTAACTGCAATAAATAACGTTGTACGATTTGAAAAGTTACTTAGCTTGTAGCACAAGATCGTTTAAAATTTGCTCGGTATTAATTAGAGTTCATAGCCAAGGCATAACTTATTGAAGCGGGATGCGAAGATTGGCGAGTCCAAAAAGGTCCTAACAAGGCATGAGGGCTACATTTTGTTGCTAAAGATCCCAAGTGATGTGAAGAATCATTTATCAAAAATCAATATGAACGATCGAGACACACGACGAAAAGCAAATACTCCTCTAAAGATCATGGAGAAGTCTATCCAAAAAGGCCCTAACAAGGTATGAGGATAAATAGATCCAAGTCCTAAAAGGAGGCGGATCGTTGTATATCAAAGTCCAAAATAAAGATTGGAGAAAAATGAAGAAGTCGTGGTCTGATACTAGGGTTTTGCAATCCTATTTTTGTCAATTAAGTTCATTTCCTCGACTCGACTCGAATTTGATTTCCGGTTAAACGTAAGACTTAACTTTGTTTTTGGTGACTAAAACTTTTGGGTAATTTAAACTAAAAGACTATTTAATTAAAAACTAATTTTAATAATCTAATTTAAACTAATTTAAATAAAATCTATTTTAAAATTTAAACAAAACTAAATAAAGACTTTTTTAGTGAAAACTATTTTTAAAACAAAACTAAAATAAAATCTATTGAAAACTAAATCAAAATTATAAAAGTAATTTAAATAAAATATTTTTTGACTTTTTATATTTTTATCACTGAATTAAAGAAAAATGAAATAAAACTTTATATAAATTTAATTAAACTAAAAACTTGATTTAATCTATTTAATTTAAAACTGCCAAATTAAAAATTCCTATATTAATTAAACTGTAAGAAAATAAACACAAGAAAGATGCTAGCACAATGGTTATGCTGTATGGCAACTGGACAGGAGGTCCAGGGTTCGAGTCCCTGGAGGGACGTTTTTTTTTTTGCAATTAATATTTTTTTACTTATTGGAATAAAGAAACCTCAGACAAATTGTGTCTGAGATTTTAACTATATAACAGCAATATCAAACAAATAAGGCAGTTAAACTTAACAACACAAACAAATAAGAAAATAAGCTTAAAACGTAATAAGCTAAGAAACTAAACGAGCAAATAAGCTTAAACCGTGAGTAAGAAGAAATAAGCAATCCTAAATAACTATGAAACAAAAGCACAAAAACATATCAGAATAAGCGAATCCAAACGAACAATAAGCATAAGCAGATCAAACCAAACAGGCCCAATAAGCAGTTGACAATAGATATAAAAAAGCAGACAAGCTAAACTAACTATAAGCAGATAACTAATAATCAATCCCAACAAATCCTATAAGCAGAATAAGCAATAAGCAAATCAAACTTCGAGTAAAACCAAACAAGCCGATTCAAACTAATATTAATCCGAGAATAAACATAAGTTAATTCAAACGGGCAAATCTAAACATCAAACTCATTACAAAATAAGCAGATCCAAAATATAATAATATCCAAATAGAAACTAACAGTAACTACTCCAAATCCTACCAAACTAAATCAGTTCAATCAAAAGTAAACAGATCCAACATAAAAACTTTAGCAGTTATATATAAAAAACTTAACACAAACAGCAGATTAAACAAATATAATTAACAATAAAATTAAAAGAGATTCAAACCTAGTGGAGATTTCCGTTGAGCAGTAGGGTGGGCGCTGTACCCCCTATGGATCAAAACAACCACCGTATTTAACCACCAAACATCATCATCTCCATCTTTCTCAACAGTAACAGTAACGAACCATATATTTTTTTTATTTTTTTTTATCTTTCCAGTGGGGAAAGAGTTCTTACCTTTTTATTTTACTTTAAAATTTATTTAATCAAAAATAAGCTGAAGATAATAATGCATCAAAATTAAACGAGACACCAAATTAAACAGAAACTTCAATTTTCATTAATAAAATTCAAAGTACAATGCTTTTTAAAAAGAAAATACATTAAAACCTAAAACTATTTTTCATAAAATAAAAATTAAACTAATGAAAAAGGCATCCCAAATTACAGATATGAAGGGGTTTTTATAGGCAAACCCCTGAGAAACCCTCTTGTTAGCTTCCATAGTAAGCATCAAATCCAGGCCGTAGAATCCATCTTTCTTTCTCTCTCTTCATTTTCTTCAATCTACGATGCAGAATGAATCATAGGATACACGGATTACCAGCATGGCAAAAGTTGTGTTTGTTGTGTTAGTTTGAGGGTGAGGTGGACTTCTCTGATTGGGGGGTTTGGTGGTGGAGAGGTGTGTGAGCCAATCAAATTAAAAGGATTGGCCACGTCAGGATGAGGGGAGAGGACCACTCTTGAGTGATTGCTCCGTTTTTCATGGGGATTTAATCTCTCATGATGTGAATTAATCATTGAGGGTAAAACCCCCAAATTTGGGTTAGTAATTTTTGGGTGATGGTAATTAGGGTTAGGGTAACTGGCTGCGTTTTTTGGGGAAGAAATAAGTGGGGAGGATAAACTTCGTTTGTAGCGAAACAAATGAAAAGTGGGTGAGTAACTTTTTATTTATTTTGTGTGGCTGGGTAATAAATGGGTGCTACACGTGTGTGTGATGTAAATTGGGGATAAGTGTGAGATGTTGACCGGTTTGACCTAGCCAAAGTGAATAAACACTTAATCCATCCTCTATTATTTTCTTGTGTAATGGGCTTTGGAGCCCAATTATCCATCCGTCACATATAGTAAAAAGGACTTGGGCCATAACTTTTTGATCCGTTTAGGTTAACCATTCCTTAAATGGGCTTGTGGGCCCATTAAGCATACGTGGGACCCACAAGGCCCAAAATCTTCGTAAATGATTAAATCCACTAAAACGAGCTCGATTTTGGCTTTCTCGATCTTTTCTTCAATTCCATGTTGATTTTGACGGTTTTCGTGATCTTCGGCACACTTTTGGTCTTTTGACTTTGTCTTCGTCTCTTTTTGGACTTTTCTTCAACATTTGACCGTGAAATCCCTTGTTTTCTCTTCTTTTGATCATTTGTAGCTATTTAACACAAAAACACAAAACCACGCGTAATTCTGACATTTATGATATAAAACACATGATTAGGTCTTGTTTTTCCTTGATTTTAGTGGCAAAAGGATAAGTGTTTACACACTTATAAAATCCCCTACACTTGACCATTGCAATGACCCCATGCAATGCATAGTTTTAAAGCATAAGTTACATTTTTCTCATAATTAATCCATCTTGGCCTTTATTACTATTGCTACTACTACTATGACGAAAAGATAAAAACTTTATAGGAAACAAAAGTTATTAAGGATTTATTAACTTGGAAATTATTTGATGGAAGAAACTTGTAAAGAAATCTAAGACTTTAATTAGGGCTTTGGTGTCATGAATATAAATCACCCTCAAGTTTCACGTTCCCCATACCAAGCTTAAAAACGAGATCATTGTTTACCATAAGTCCTCAAGTTAAATCCCACTCATATAAGATAATTGTGTAATACTCTTTCTCCAATTTCCTACTTTGTATCTCTAGATTTTATTGATTGTCATTCACCCGTAGGCTCATTTGACTTATTTGATAATTATTATTCCAAAAATGAAGGTCAAACGGTGCAAACCCGACACTCGAAACTTAACCTCGTCCTCAAAAACGTTGTCACTAAAGTAAGCCCACATCAAGGATGATTTAACACGATTTGGGGAATAAATTCCCGGACCCAAAATTTGGCCAAATAGTACTACTTATTAATTATTCCTCCAAAGTCATGTAGACTCTATGTGGAGTTTAGCAAATTCACATCATATACCCTTAGGCTCTTTAAGATGTAAAAATGCTCCCCGTCTATTGTCCACACCCTAAGGCTCCTTGAATGATAAACGAGGGAATTGATTTATTTGATCAATTTTTATTCAACACTTACCATGCCATACACCCTAAGGCTCTAATGACAAGGTTCGTGCTACATGCCCCACACCCTAAGGCTCCTTTGAGGTCATGTTTTAATCTTATTCTTTCTTTATTTATGATATATATATAGTAGGCCAAAATTCGCGGTCCCATGGTCTGAATACCTCCTACTTAGTTGTTATGAGCCACCTTAGTCAGAAGTCCACAACGCTGGTACCCTTAACGTGTTCATGCTTTAATTACAAGGAGAATAAAGATTTGGCTAAGAGTTAAGAGATCGAATCTACACCGCAAGAATCCTCATTTATTAAGCAATTAAATATACAAGCGGGAAGAAAGAGCCACAAAAACCATATAAGCAAAAATTAACCCTTGAACTTATTATCAACTCTATCATCTCTCGTTCTCCACAATTTAAAATCTCAAGGAATGAGACTCGTGGATGCTTAGCCTAATAAACCAATTAAGGTCCATATGGTTAAGGATACTAGCTAGAGTAAACTTGGATAAGTAAACTCGGGTTGAGTCAAAATATTCACGACGGGCCTAATATATCAAAGATATCTAAACTTGTTAAAACCATTTTATTCATTTATTTATTATTTTATTTTTTTACTTTTATTCTTGAAATGGAAAATATAAATATGATGCGATGACAAAAGGAAAGACATAAATGAAAAATACTACAAGGCCAAAATAGATCAAAAATTTGAAAATTGTTGAATTTTTTTTTTAAATTTTCCGGTTAAATGGGGTCAAATTCATGGAAAAGCCCACTAAAATTCGATATAAGTCCCCCTACACTTAATATAAACATTGTCCTCAATGTTTAGGCATGTGGGAGAATAAACTCCCCTACACTTAGGACATTGAGTACGTTGTTTAAAATCGAGCTAAGGAAGGGACAACTAAAGTGATTACATTTATTCGTTTTATTTATATACATGTATGAATCATAATAGTTTTGATAGAACCGGGTACACGGGATCACGGGTCGCGTCAAAAGTACCAAAAGTGGATCATCAAAGCACATGTCCCTGCACAACATCACAACACACAAACAACCTACTTGGCTCCCCCTACACTTATTGGTGGAAATGGATGAAGGTGAAAAAGGGTGGTAAGGATGGTAAAGGTAAAAATCTAACCTAGTTATACGATGCTTGATTTATTTATCACAAGTCTCTAGCTCGACTCGATTTCCCGAATTAATTTAAGGGAAATGTGGAGAGGGATGGAATCGTCTCGTGAGAGATGTCCTCTACATAGTACAACTTAACCCGTTGGCCATTCACCTTAAAATTGGGCCCATTTGGTTAGGATAACTCAATGGTGCCATAAGGGAAGACTTGGGCCACGGTGAATGGACCGGACCAACGGCTCTTAAGTTTACCCGAAAAGATTTTCAACCGAGAGTTAAAAAGTAAAACTTAATCACCAACATGGAACTCTCGGTTTTTAATCATGGAATGAATGAGCTTAGTCTTCTCCTTGTAGATTAATGAATTTTCATAAGCCTCATTCCTAAGTTCATTAAGTTCATTGAGTTGGATTTTCCTATGATCACCGGCTTTGTTTATGTCAAAATTAGCCCATTTTAAGGCCCAATAAGCCTTATAATCCAACTCAATGGGGAGGTGGCACGCCTTTCCGTACACAAGGCGATAAGGGGTACAACCTATAGGTGTCTTATAAGAGGTACGGAAAGCCCACAAAGCATCATCTAATTTATCGGCCCATGAGGCACGATGCTCTCCCACGGTTCGCTCTAAGATTATCTTAAGACCACGGTTAGAAACCTCGGCTTGACCATTAGTTTGAGGATGATAAGCGGTGGAAAGTCGGTGATGGACACCATACTTAGCCATGACTCGTGCGAATTGATCATTACAAAAATGAGTTCCGCAATCACTAATAATAGCACGAGGCACACCGAATCGAGCAAACAATTGTTTCAAGAAGTTAACAACCACCCTCGCATCGTTAGTAGGTAAATCCTTTGCTTCAACCCGTTTTGATACGTAGTCAACGGCTACGAGGATGTACTTGTTGCCTTTGGATGATGGAAATGGCCCCATAAAGTCGATACCCTAAACGTCAAAGATTTCACACTCTTGGATGAAATTTTGAGGCATCTCATCTTTATGTGTGATCTTGCCTTGCCTTTGGCAAGCATCACAATGCTTAAACATTTCATGTGCATCATGATAAATGGAGGGCCAATAAAATCTGGAGTCGAAAACTTTTTTAGCGGTGTAATTAGGACTAAAGTGACCACCGGTAGGTCCTTTATGGCAAGCTTCAAGGATTTGTAAAGCCGCCGACCCATCAACACATCTACGAATGATTAAATCCGCACATTGCTTGAAAAGATAAGGGTCGTCCCAATAGTACGTTTTAACGTCCTTGAAGAATTTTTTCTTTTGTTGGGACGATAACCCTTCGATAAGAACACCACCCGCCAAATAGTTTGTGATGTCCGCAAACCATGGGGTATCATCAAGATTGGACTTAATAGACATTAAGGTCTCAAGGGGAAAGGATTCATTAATCTCTTGATTTGGAGATTCCCCTTGATAAGGATCCTCAAGTCTACTAAGATGATCCGCGGCTAGGTTTTCTGCTCCTTTTTTATCACGAATTTCGATTGTAAATTCTTGTAGGAGCAAAACCCAACGAAGGAGTCTCGGTTTAGCATCTTGCTTGGTCAACAAGTATTTCAAGGCGGAATGGTCGGTGTAAGCGATGGTGGTGGAAAGCACAAGATAGGGGCGGAATTTCTCAAAAGCATACACTACGGCTAAAATCTCTTTTTCGGTAGTGGTATAATGCAATTGAGCCCCCGTCATTGTCTTAATAGCATAATGAATGGGTTAGAAATGTTTGTTAACTCGATGACCTAAAACCGCTCCTACCGTGAAATCACTAGCATCGCACACGAGCTCGAAAGGTAACTCCTAATTTGGAGAGACTAAGACCGGTGCCTTAGTTAATTTACCTTTAAGAAGCTCGAAAGAGTCGAGAAATTCTTGAGAGAAGATGAAAGGAGCATCCTTTTCTAAGAGATGAGTCATTGGACGAGCTATTTTCGAGAAATCTTGGATGAAACGTCGATAAAATCCCGCATGGCCTAAAAAACTTATAACTCCTTTGACGGTGGTAGGTGGAGGTAACTTAGCAATAACATCAACTTTAGCACGGTCGACTTCGATACCGGCTTTGGAAATTTTATGACCGAGGACGATGCCTTCTTTTACCATGAAATGGCATTTTTACCAATTAAGAACGAGACGAGTGTCTTCACACCGTTTAAGCATACGTTCTAAATTAGCAAGGCAAGAAGAGAAAGAATCACCATAGACCGAGAAATCGTCCATAAAGACTTCCATAGTTTCTTCAACCATGTCATGAAATATCGCCATCATACACCTTTGGAAAGTCCCGGGAGCATTGCATAAGCCGAAAGGCATTCGTTTGTAAGCAAATGTTCCATAAGGAAAAGTGAATGTGGTTTTCTCTTGGTCTTTTGGATCGATAGGGATTTGAAAATATCTGGAAAAACCATCTAAGAAGCAATATAAATCATTACCCGTTAAACGCTCGAGCATTTGATCCATGAAAGGAAGAGGGAAATGATCCTTACGAGTGGATCATTGAGCTTACGATAATCGATGCAAACTCGCCAACCCGTTACGAGTGGAGTAGGAATCAACTCGTTGTTTTTATTGGGAACAACGGTGATTCCGCCTTTCTTAGGAACACAATGGACGGGACTAACCTATGGCGAATCCGAGATAGGGTAAATCATCCCGGCATCTAGAAGTTTGATAACTTCTTTCTTAATGACTTCATGAATTTTTGGATTAACCCTTCTTTGATTTTGGATTGCGGGTTTAAAGTCATCTTCCATGAGAATTTTATGAGTACAAAAATTAGGATCAGCGAATGTCGGAGATTTTCCAAGCAATTGCTTTCTTATGATTCTAAAGCACATCGATAAGTCGGGATTTTTCATGTTCTTTTAAGTCCTTAGCAATAATGACGAGCAACTTATTATCCTCCTTAAGAAAACGTACTCTAAATGAGATGGTAAATCCTTAAGCTCTAAATCTGGTGGATTGTCGGTGGAAGGCTTAGTCAAATTAGGATCATAGTTTGTAACTTCCTTAGGAGTAGGTGGAGAAATATGGTCCTCATTGAGAAGTCTCTCAATGGTACGAATGTCTTCTTCCCAATCGGGGGAGAATCGTCATATATTAGATCCACATCCCCTAAACTCGCTTCAAATTCTTGTAAAAGAAAGTCACTTTCTCCAAATGGAGTCAATGAAGGAGCAATAGAAGCTACGGTCTCAACATGAGGTAAAGGAGAAATCCCGCTCTTACAAGCCTCGTGAAAATGTTCTTCGCATGCTTCGTCGAGCACATCGATGTAATTCACGGATTCGGGCTCATCGGGAAGTTTGGAAAGTTTACCCATGTTAAAGACGATTTTATCATCCCCGACCCTCATGATAAGCTCACCCACGGCTACATCAATCAATGTACGCCCGGTTCTCAAGAAGGGTCGTCCCACAATTAAGGGAACACGGGGATCCATTTCATAGTCGACTACGACGAAATCGGTGGTAAAAGTGAATTTGTCGACTCCCACAAAAACATCCTCGGCTATCCCCACCGGATAAGCAACCGTACGGTTAGCTAATTCCAATGTCATACGAGTGGGGACTAGCTCGGGTAAAGATAATTATTTCCACACGGACAATGGCATAATATTGATACTCGCTCCGAGATCCGCCAAGGCCATACAATTCTCAACACCCGGAAAATTACAGGGAATAAGGAATCGACCGGGATCTCCTAACTTAACCGGTAATTTTCTCAAAAGAACCGCGGAACAATTCTCATTCAATTGGGTATTGGCAATATCAAGCAACTTTTCCTTATCACTTAAAAGATCCTTAAACATCTTAGCATACTTAGGCATGTGAGCGAGCGCCTCGGCAAAGGTGATATTAAAATTCAATTGTTTGAACATTTTTTGGAAGTTTGAAACTTGAATATCATCCTTATTCTTCAATTTCTCTTTCCGTAACCTTGAGGGATAAGGTATATTGGGTTGAGATGAAGGCTTTGGAGTGGATTGCTCACTCACATCCTTTGGTGGAGGAGGAGGGATAGAAATGGAAGGTGAAAGAACCGGTTTGGGAACCGAAGGTGAGGTAGAAAATTTGGGTATCGGTGGAACATAAGGTGTAGACGAATGCATAACGGGTGGTATGTCACAAGTGGAAGAAGAAGGAGGTTGTGTAGAAGAAGAAGGTATCTCGGGTCCTTGGTTAGGTGGGGGATAGGAAGGTTCTACGGTGGTCTTACCGCTCTTAGTAGTGATAGCATTAACATTAGCCCTAGGATTGGTCACGGTGTTCGAAGGGAGGGCACCTTGGGGACGAAGGTTTTGAATCATTGTCAAAAATTTCTTATCGGTCGATTCTTGCATCTCTCTCATAATTCGTTCATGGTCGGTCAATTTTTGTAGAACCAATTCAATTTGAGGGTTATGCATGTTCATTTGATTGTTAAAACCTTGATTAGGAAAACCTTGGTTTTGATATTGATTATAACTTTGATTAAATCCTTGATTTTGAAACCTTAGTTATTAAATCCTTGATTTTGATTATTGAACCCTTGGTTTTGCCCTTGAAAATTCCCTTGATTTTGATTAAAACCCCGTTGATTAGAATTTCCTTGAAAATTACCTCGTTGAGGACCTTGGTTCCTAGTTTGGGCGGGTGGGGTGGTCTTTGTGGTGCTACAAAACCCGGGGGAGCCAAATAGTTATTAGACTTGTAAGACAAATGGTTAACATCAACATTTGGTTTGAAATGAATCCGTTCATTTTCAATTGTTGTTATAAGCATAAACTTCTTGTTGATTATTGTAAACCTTGTCATAATTAAAATATGAATGCGGTCCACCACAAGTCTCACACGTTTCACAAGTTTCTTTCATGGCATTAACTTGACCATTTAACGCATCGGTTTTTAGAGCAAGTGATTCAACAAGCGAAGTGAGTTTATCAAGTCTCTTATCATTCTCAATAGAACTAGCACTTGCCATAGTGGCCCTAACACTCTTGGTTTGCACTTTATCCTTGTTTTCAATTATGGCCCAAGCCTCGTTCATTGATTTCACAAGAATATTGCCCCCCGCGGCACTATTAAGTGAGTCTTTGTCATTTAGAGTTAAACCATTGTAAAACGTATTAATTTGATGTACTTTAGTGAAACCGTGTTGTGGACATTTTCTCAAAAGCTCTTTAAATCGATCCCAAGACTCACTAAACGTTTCCCCATATTGTTGTTCAAAGGTGATGATCTCATTTCTTAAAGAAGTGGTCCGTGATGGTGGGAAAAAGTAGTTTATGAACTTGGTCTCTAAGTCGATCCATGGGGTAATACTTTGGGGTGGTTCCTTATCAAGCCAAATCCGGGCTTGTCCCTCGAGGGTAAAAGGAAAGAGTTTCAAACGAATAGCCTCTTGTGGCACCCCATTGTATTTGACGGTGTTGGCTAATTGTATGAAACGTTTGATATGAGCATGTGGGTCATTATTAGTACGGCCTAAAAATGGTGTAGCGGAAACCATTTGAATAAAACCCGTTTTAAGTTCAAATTTATTGGCTCCAATATCCGGCACCACAATCGCGTCATCATTTCCTTCAACGTGAGATTGTAGAATCACAACCATTGGTCGATTATTCGTTGCCATCGTATTGTCGAAAGCTCGATTCTCGGGATCGGCTTTAATGATGGTCTTTTTGTTTTTCTTCTTCTTCTTCTTTTTGGAAGAATTGGAAGAGTTTGGTACACCAATCGGTATGTATGTATGCGCGCGAGTGCGCTACAATTAAAACTTTGGAATGAGGTCGGTGAACTCGGTCGACTTTGAGAGGAAAAGGATTTTCCCTCTCGAGGAGCAATATGAAAAAGCTTACAAAAATATATACTTAATTACTACCTGAGTTGGCAAACCAATAATCGGTCGTCCCTCTCAATATACGCACAAGCAAGCGGGGAAACGAGGTGGCACAAAGCACTTAAAAACCTTTTCCCTTAGACGGCCTTTTATAGCGCGTCGCCTTATACCCACCTTATAGTTTGTATATGTCGAGTTCAAACGTCTTACTAGTATTTATCTATTTTGCCTTTTTATTTCGTTTAGGATTCTAATACAATAGTTAGGTGATGAAATCCCAACTAAGGCTTATTTGAAAAGTAGGTAAATTATTGTGCTACGTAATATACTATAGTAAAAGAAAATTCTTTTTGTATTTTCTAGAAAAATATATATTCACAATAAAAATCGAAAGAAATCGAATTAAAAATAACACTAATACGTAATATTTTTTGTGTAATACTTTTAGGAAAAAGTATTACTTTTGTATTTTTTAATTTTTTTGTGCAAATCTTAGGAAAGAATTTGCTTTTTGTTGTTTTTTTAATTTTTTGTATTTTTAAGTTTTTGATTTTTTTTGTGTTTTTGATTTTGTTAACAATAAACGTAACGATCAAAATGAACGGATCCCAAAATCCAAACGTCTTCACGAAAAATCGTCAATCGTACGAGCGAAGCGGCAGCGGCGCCATTTGATACTAGGTTTTGCAATCCTATTTTTTTCAATTAAGTTCGTTTCCTCGACTCGACTCGAATTTGATTTCCGGTTAAACGTAAGACTTAACTTTGTTTTTGGTGACTAAAACTTTTGGGTAATTTAAACTAAAAGACTATTTAATTAAAAACTAATTTTAATAATCTAATTTAAACTAATTTAAATAAAATCTATTTTAAAATTTTAACAAAACTAAAATAAAGACTTTTCTAATGAAAACTATTTTTAAAACAAAACTAAAATAAAATCTATTGGAAACTAAATCAAAATTATAAAAGTAATTTAAATAAAATATTTTTTTACTTTTTATATTTTTACCACTGAATTAAAGAAAAATGAAATAAAACTTTTATATAAATTTAATTAAACTAAAAACTTGATTTAATCTATTTAATTTAAAACTGCCAAATTAAAAATTCCTATATTAATTAAACTGTAAGAAAATAAACACAAGAAAGATGCTAGCACAATGGTTATGCTGTATGGCAACTGGACAGGAGGTCCAGTGTTCGAGTCCCTGGAGGGACGGTTTTTTTTTTTTTGCTATTAATATTTTTTACTTTTTGAAATAAAGAAACCTCTAACAAATTGTGTCTGAGATTTTAACTATATAACAGCAATATCAAACAAATAGGGTAGTTAAACTTAACAACACAAACAAATAAGAAGATAAGCTTAAAACGTAATAAGCTAAGAAACTAAACGAGCAAATAAGCTTAAACCGTGAGTAAGAAGAAATAAGCAATCCTAAATAAAACAAAAGCACAAAAACATATCAGAATAAGCGAATCCAAACGAACAATAAGCATAAGCAGATCAAACCAAACAGCCCCAATAAGCAGTTGACAATAGATTGAAATAAGCAGACAAGCTAAACTAACTATAAGCAGATAACTAATAAGCAATCCCAACAAATCCTATAAGCAGAATAAGCAATAAGCAAATCAAACTTCGAGTAAAACCAAACAAGCTGATTCAAACTAATATTAATCCGAGAATAAACATAAGCTAATTCAAACGGGCAAATCTAAACATCAAACTCATTACAAAATAAGCAGATCCAAAATATAATAATATCCAAATAGAAACTAACAGTAACTACTCCAAATCCTACCAAATTAAATCAGTTCAATCAAAAGTAAACAGATCCAACATAAAAACTTTAGCAGTTATATATAAAAAAACTTAACACAAACAGCAGATTAAACAAATATAATTAACAATAAAATTAAAAGAGATTCAAACCTAGTGGATATTTCCGTTGAGCAGTAGGGTGGGCGCTGTACCCCCTATGGATCGAAACAACCACCGTATTTAACCACCAAACATCATCATCTCCATCTTTCTCAACAGTAACAGTAACGAACCATATATTTTTTTTATTTTTTTTTATCTTTCCAGTGGGGAAAGAGTTCTTACCTTTTTATTTTCCTTTAAAATTTATTTTATCAAATATAAGCTGAAGATAATAATGCATCAAAATTAAACGAGACACCAAATTAAACAGAAACTTCAATGTTCATTAATAAAATTCAGAGTACAATGCTTTTTAAAAAGAAAATACATTAAAACCTAAAACTATTTTTCATAAAATAAAAATTAAACTAATGAAAAAGGCATCCTAAATTACAGATATGAAGGGTTTTTATACGCAAACCCCTTGGAAACCCTCTTGTTAGCTTCCATAGTAAGCATCGAATCCAGGCCGTAGAATCCGTCTTTCTTTCTCTCTCTTCATTTTCTTCAATCTACGGTGGAGAATGAATCATAGGACACACGGATTGCCAGTATGGCAAAAGTTGTGTTTGTTGTGTTAGTTTGAGGGTGAGGTGGACTTCTCTGATTGGGGGGTTTGGTGGTGGAGAGGTGTGTGAGCCAATCAAATTACAAGGATTGGCCATGTCAGGATGAGGGGAGAGGACCACTCTTGAGTGATTGCTCCGTTTTTCATGGGGATTTAATCTCTCATGATGTGAATTAATCATTGAGGGCAAAACCCCCAAATTTGGGTGAGTAATTTTTGGGTGATGGTAATTAGGGTTAGGGTAACTGGCTGCGTTTTTTGGGGAAGAAAGAAGTGGGGAGGATAAACTTCGTTTGTAACGAAACAAATGAAAAGTGGTTGAGTAACTTTTTATTTATTTTATGTGGGTGGGTAATAAATAGGTGCTACACGTGTGTGTGATGTAAATTGGGGATAAGTGTGAGATGTTGACCGGTTTGACCTAGCCAAAGTGAATAAACACTTAATCCGTCCTCTATTATTTTCTTGTGTAATGGGCTTTGGAGCCCATTTATCCATCCGTCACATATAGTAAAAAGGACTTGGGCCATAACTTTTTGATCCGTTTAGGTTAACCATTCCTTAAATGGGCTTGTGGGCCCATTAAGCATAAGTGGCCCACAAGGCCCAAAATCTTCGTAAATGATTAAATCCACTAAAACGAGCTCGATTTTGGCTTTCTCGATCTTTTCTTCAATTCCATGTTGATTTTGACGGTTTTCGTGATCTTCGGCACACTTTTGGTCTTTTGACTTTGTCTTCGTCTCATTTTGGACTTTTCTTCAACATTTGACCATGAAATCCCGTGTTTTCTCTTCTTTTCATCATTTGTACCTATTTAACATAAAAACACAAAACCACGCGTAATTCCGACATTTACGATATAAAACACATGATTAGGTCTTGTTTTTCCTTGATTTTAGTGGCAAAAGGATAAGTGTTTACACACTTATTACGGTCCAAATATGAAGAATCTCTCAAAAACTTCAAGTGAAGAAATTCCTATTATGAAGAGAAGACCATTATTTCATGAACGTCTCTCAAGATTTGAAGTATGAAGTCGCTGCCAAATATCGGTCCGAGAAAGGTCTCAAATCATGAAGCGAGTTATGCCAAGATATGAACTTTATGAGGTCCCGAGAAGCAGTTTTAAAAGATTTTGTCCTTTTGCTAACTATTGATTAAATCGTCCTATTTTATTTTCGGCTTAAATAAACTATCGAAATAAGTCAAACAATGCATCCTCGTGATCGTTCAAGGCAACAATAAAATATAAGAGATACACCTAGGAATAAAGGAGTCTAAGTGAATAATTGGGCCACATGAGTTTGTGTTAGTTTGCTAACGTATAATAACAATGATCTCGTTTTTAAGCTTGGTTTGGGGAACGTGAAACTTGAGGATGATAAACATTCATGACAACCAAAAACTGAATGTAAGTCTTTGATTTCTTACTTGTTTTGTTCTTTTAGTTTCCTTGGTGTTTAGTATTTAATAAAGGCCAAGGTGGGTTATTTATGATGAGAAATGTAATCTGTGCTTTGAAATTAATACATTGCATGAGGGCATTGCAATGGTCAGGGGATTTAATAAGTGTGAAAACACTTATCCTTTTACCACTTATTTCCAATAATAACAAGACCAAAACGTGTATTTTATGTCTTAAAAGTCAGAATTATGCGTGGTTTGTGTTTTTATTGTGTTTCAGGATAAAAATATGCAAAAGGAAGAAAACATGGGTTATCACGGGCTTTTATCGAAGAAAAAACAAAAGACGAAGTCAAAAGATCGAGAGTGCAGAAAGAACAGAAGTCCAAGGCCTATTCTGAAGATTTATCGAAGAAAAAGTCTAAAGACGGAAGTTTAATGAAGTCGAAGAACTCAAGTTTAATTTTAGAAGAAAATTATAAGACAAGTTCAACTTATATCGACAAATCCCGAGAGGACGTCGATAAAGACAAAGAAATTAAATCGAGTCGAGACGAGAAGAAAGAAAGAAGAAAGCTTAAGCACTTAACCTCTCCACCTCCTATAAATACCCTCCTAATATGTCATTAGGAGGTTGTTAATTAGTTTGAGTTAATTTTTAGTTTTTTAATTTTTAGTAGGTAATTAGTGTTTATTTCTCTCTCTAGCTTTCTCTTCAAGTTTTCTTAAACTTCATCTTAATCTTGTAACTTTGAATCTTAAATCTTCAATTTAATCAAGTTTTTCATTTAATTCTCATTCTACCTTTCTTAATCTTTTGGTGATTTAATTAATCATGTAGTTGATTTAATCTATTTGATAATGTGATTGATTTATTCATGTGATTGATCTTATAGTTTTGATGTGGTGGATGTTTTGAGCTTATTGTGATTGTTGATTTACTAGTGTTTGGCTTATTTTTTATTAAGTTGGTTTGATAGATTTATAGATTTGATTATTAGTTGATTTTAAATGTTTTGATTATTTAGTGTTTTTATAGTTTTTAATTTGTGGCTTATTTAGTTTTTCTTAAAATTTATTTGGTTAAAGTTTTAGTTATTTGCTTATTTGATTTGTGCTTAATCTTAGCTTATTTTCCTTGTTTCTAAGCGTTAATGTAACTGTTACTGTTTTTCATTTTTCTTCGCAAAAAGGTTTTAAACTCTGAAAATATATCATTTCTCTGAAAAGTCCAACATTCCGAAAATTTACCATTTCTCTGAAAACCTTCAAAGTTCTGAAAATATATTATTTCTCTGAAAAAGTTGATTATTCCGAAAATCCCTATTTCTCTGAAAAGTCCATTATTCGGAAAATCCCTATTTCTCTGAAAACATGCAATATCCCGAAAACAACCCTTTTCTCTGAAAACCTTCAGGCCCTGTTTAGTTGGTGAAAATTTTTCCATTTTTCTAGAAAATTTTTTGTTTGAAAACTAAAAAACAGAAAAGCTGTTTAGTAGCATCATTTTCCAAAAATTTTCTAAAATTCCAAAATTTTCATTTTCTAAATTTATATAGAAAATTGGAAAACCCCATATTACTCTTTTCTAAATTTTCAACTCTTTTCTAGAAAAAGAAAACTCCCCTCTTTTCTAGAAATTTAGAAACAGAAAAATATGAAAAATTTTCCACAACTAAACACACCCTCATTATTCCAAAAATCCCTATTTCTCTGAAAAAGTTGATTATTCCGAAAATACACAATTTCTCTGAAAAGTTTTATTATTCCGAAGATTTCTTTGAATTTGTCATTTTTTCCGAAATTATTGATTTTCCCATTTTCCACTTTTTCCCATTTTCCACTTTTTCCCATTTTCCACTTTTTCCCATTTTCCACTTTTTTCCATTTTTCACTTTTTCCCATTTTCCACTTTTTCCCATTTTTCCACTTTTTCCCATTTTCCACTTTTTCCACTTTTTCACTTTTTCTCATTTTTCCACTTTTTCCCATTTTTCCACTTTTTCCCATTTTCCACTTTTTCCCATTTTACACTTTCTCATTTTTCCACTTTTTCCCATTTTTCTACTTTTTCTCATTTTTCCACTTTTTCCCATTTTTCCACTTTTTCCCATTTTTCACTTTTTCCCATTTTTCCACTTTTTCCCATTTTCCACTTTTTCCCATTTTTCCACTTTTTCTTATTTTTCCACTTTTTCCCATTTTTCCACTTTTTCCCATTTTTCCACTTTTTCCCATTTTCCATTTTTTCCCATTTTTCCACTTTTTCCCATTTTTCCACTTTTTCCCATTTTTTCCACTTTTCTCATTTTTTCACTTTTTCCCATTTTTTCACTTTTCCCAATTTTCCAACTTTTCCCATTTTTTATTAATTCACATTTTCATTAATTAAACTTTATTTTCATTAAGTAAACTTTATTTTCATTAAGTAAACTTTATTTTCGAGTCGATAGTTAATTTCGTCTTTTAGTTTTATTTTTATTAATTGTTTCGCTTTAATTTACGTTTATTATTTGTTTCGCTCCTTTATTTTAGTTATTTGTTTTAATTTCTCGTTATTTACTTTTTAATTATTTATATCTTTAATTACCTTGCCTTTTACTTTACAGTTTTGCAATTTAATTTTACTACAACGACCAATCTATTTCTTTTTCACCAAAAACGACTGAGTCGCACTAATTAACAGTAATCAATTCGAATTGAATCGAGACGAACAAATTTTTATACTTGGAAAAAACCTTGTATTACACTCCCTCATGGCGAATAGTCGCCAAGTCAAAGATCATGGACAGGGTCTACTCCTGAGCGGTGAGGGTGGCATGAGTCTGATGTTGTAGGCTCTCCATGGCGTAGATGCGGTGACAGATAAAATCATACTCCCCCATGAGCCACTGAAGAGCATCATGGACTGTGGCCCATGTCCCCCTGGCGACTTGGGCTTCAGCCCAGGTGGTCCAAGTGAGGGAATCTAGACGCTCCCGCAAGATAGAGCGCTCAGACTGGCCGGCAACCAGCAAGCTGTAGACATTTACCATGTCCTGGGCCTGTCGGGCAGCTAATGTCGCAATCTGGGCCTGGAGAGATGACGAGGGTGGTAGAGGTGGCAGGGCATAGGTCATCTGGTCCTCCTCCTCAACAGAGGGAACCATAGCAGCAGGTGGTGTAGCAACAGTCGAAACTACTCCGTCGGTCTGACTGTCCTCAGACTCAGAAGCTGACAGCCATCCTGGCAGCGCTGACGTCGGTGACGGTGGTACAACTGGAGTGGGGTCGATATCTGGTACAGTCGTCGGTGATGTCACTGGTTATTTCATAGTAAATCTGGGAATAACATCATTTTTAATTGACGTAAGTATAAGCTTACTCAAGTTAAAAAGTTTTTAAAAAATGGTATTATTAAGTTATAATGGTTATAGTGAGTGTTCTCTTAACATCGCGAGTTAAAAGGCTTAGTTAATACTTATAAGATTATTTAACCAATGGTTAATAATCAATGCTCATATGAGTCACATAATAAATGCATGCTCTACGTTCTATATGCTTAGCCTTTTTAGTCCCGAAAATCTCAAAAGATTTTTAAAGCAGTTATAGTCCAGTTTATATAAAAAAATTATTTTTATATTTTATTAATTTTTGGTCTGGTTCACTATAACTATCGCTCTGATACCATTCTGTGACACCCCCAAATTGATCAAATGCAGCGGAAATAATATTTGGGTGTCACGTAGGTGGATCAATAGCAAATAGTACATAGAGCATCAGATAAAAGATTATCAAACATTTATTACATGATTAAAAGTGAAAATTGTTATTTAAATGATTCCAACATAAATAAAAGATTGTTTATAATTCCCAATAATAAAAATCCTCATATGCGTGCTAGAATGCTGCCTAGCCTGATGCTGAGATCCATGCAGAGATCCATGCACAAAATAACTACCTGCTTCAAATACTTGAGAAAAACATGCTTTTGAGGGTCAACATAAAGTTGGTGTATTCACAGGTTTAATAATTAAGTTTGGATAGTAAACAGTCACGGAAGTAGTAATGCACATAGCATTAATACTTAAAGGTAATTACATTGCGTATTGCCCGAAACTGACACTTGACATGTTAAGCCCTCAACAAATGAGAACCCATCGCATTAATAATAATGCACCCAATATTCCGTTCTGACATGGTAAACACCTGTTGTCCCGGCCAAGGCACGGTAAGCATGACTCACTCAGGTGGGAATGGTCAGTCCCAAATAGATCTATTTATAACATTCAGGTAATCTAATAATTTTAACATTTTCAGTTCACGGGTCATGAGGAATTCTACAATAGACACATGTAATTAAAGTTGGTACAGTTCAGTTTACATCCATAAAATAAATTGCATGATTTCTCCCCCATAAAGGATTTAAAAGTTTGTCAATATATAGAATGGGGCCATGGACTAACCTCAGTAAAACATTAAAAGTCACAAGAATCCCAAATTAGTGCCCACAACACAGTCAACAACCTAAATAATTATAAAGTCTCAGTAAAAGTATAATAGTATGTATAAAAGTCACTGAAACTATCTATACACGCATCTACTGGTTTTAAGTATTTTATTAAGATTCTTGTAAGTTAATTTATCGTTGTACAAGTAATAGAGTAATTACTTTTAAATGTATAGTAATTTATGTCGTTCAAGTTACTACTTCGATTAATTAATGTTTTCATACTTGTACCATTATAAAGTGAGTTTAAATGTTTGTAAAAGACGGTTTTATATTTATTTAAAATGTACAAGATTAACTATTAATATATTTGATATATTTATTCTTATAAATTAATTATATTTATATATATATAATTTATATAAATAATGTTTACAAAAACGTGTTACATTTCATTTAATAAAAAGTCTTCAAAGTTTATGTAATTTAATTAAATGACAAGTTTGACAACGAACATGGTTTTTGTATTTATCGTGTTATTTAAGTTTACGCTTTTTAATTATTAGGGAAAGTATATATTTAGGGTTTATATAAGTTTAGGGAAATTACAACTCTAGTCCCTCAAGTATATATATACTCTCGGTATATTTACACAAACGCCCCTAGGGCTTGTATAAGTTTCAAGGTTTGGCAAAATAGGTCCTTGTGGTTCCGTTAGGTTTAGGGAGTGTGCACAAGTTACACAACAGCCCCCTAGGGCTCGGTTTATATTCAAAAAATGACAACATGGGTCCTTGTGGTTTCAAAAAGTATAAGGAAGGCACAAAAAGTAACCTAGGGCTTATATAAGTTTACCGAATGGTCACTAGTCCCTCAAGTCTCGAACTAGGTTTAATATGGCACGAAAATATTCTAAGGTTTGTATTATGTTTACAAAATGGCATGTTAGTCCTTGGGGTTTAATTAAGGCTCGGCTATATATAAAACGCAACACTAATCTTTCCAAATTGACATGTGTGGTCCTTATACTTGTTTTATGTCACGAAAAATATAAATAAGTTTTATACCTTTTCACTTTGACTATTACTTTTGTTACATTACACAAATGGCCCAAAAAGTCTCCAATTAATATGTTAGTTTCTTAATGGTCTCGGTTGGTCCATTAAGGGTCGGTTTTGGTTAATGGGCCTAATGGGCTTGTTTTAATATTAGAAAATGATATGAGCAAAATCTCATATCAACAATAACACAAATCACCCTAAAACACATAGCAAATACCTAACTCTTATACAATAAAGCAGTATTATGGGGTATGTTTTGTGTTTGTGCTTGTTTAGGTAATAAGGATACAAATTTGGAGCAAACAAGTGAAACCAAGCTAAAAAATAAAGAAAAGACAAGAGAAGGATCACAGGTGACAAACCTTGCAAAGAAAGGGACCTATCTTGACAACATTCAAAAGATGAAGGACTAAAGTGCAATTTTGAGAAGTCAAGATTAAAGTCAAATATGGTCAACCTTCAAGTCAAACAAGTCAAAGGGCTTCAAATGCTTAAGATGAAAGTCAAAGGATCAAAAAATGCCAAAGGAATAAAGTTTGGAGCTCAAATGAAGAATTGATAAAGTTGGAGGGCTAAACTTGACAAGTTACGTACAAGTTTTGGGCTTAATCAGTGTTATATACATTTCCACCAATGAGAAAAAAGAAAGAGGGGCACACGGATTGCCACCTATGCCCACTTATAGCCGCCAATATTAAATGAACGAATCTTCAACAGTTAACTCCACTCAGCCAAATTCAACCAATAAGAGCTTGTCATGCAATATTTACTATATCCATTTTGGATAATGATCCGCGACTAACACCCTCATCCAATAAAACATTGCCACCTTGCATCTTCAAGGTCATACGAGCCCAGGAAGAGGATTTCGCTACACTTCATATCAAGAGATGATATAAACATAAAAAGTGCTCGGAATCAAGCAAGGAACTCAACCCAACAACTTAATTGGATTGAAAGTGCTTCAATCAAAAATTCCCAAATGTGTTCATAAGCTGGAATTCGCAATTGAAAGATTGAAGACACGTGGAGCTCAGTGATTGGCTACAACACGTCATCATCCCCAACAGAATCTCATTCTCACTCTATAAATAGGCCCTAGCTAGTTCATTTGTACAAGTAGCTTGTAGGTGTGAAAACATACACTTCTCAATTTTCTTTCATCTTCAGTTTCTCAAAGTAGTTAGCTACTACTCTTAGGTGTTTGACAACCACCTAAGAGTTAGTTAGTCAGTTAGTAACAAATTTGTAACATCATTTTGTACCATTAATAAAATTTACCCTTCATTTTCACTCAATCTCTTCCTTATACGTGCATTATCATACTCTTAGTGATACTGAGTGTTTCTATTGATCATCCATGATCAATGGAAGTTGTTTGATACTTAATACTAGGTTTTTGCCAAGTATAAAAATTTTATCATCCGATCTCTTCGAATTGAAAAAGGGATTAACGTGCGACTCAATCGTCTTTTGGTGAAAACAAATAGATTAGTCGTTGTAGTAAAGTAAATGTGCGAAACGTTAAAGTAAATGACAGTAATTAAAACTAAAACTAATTAAAAAGTAAATGGTGCAACATTTAAACTTTTAAAAGTAAATGACGAGAAATTAAATGACGTAAAATTAAAGCTCGACGAAAATTAAATTTGACATTGTAATAAAAATGACAATTTGAAAATTTAAAATAAAGCAAACTTAAAAATTAAACTAAGGCAAAATGATAGAACTCAACCTACCGTCGAAATACCTTCCCATTGGAATACCTATCGGAAAGTGTATCCGTCGGAATGTGATAAGAATCACTCCTATCGGAATGTCTGAAACACAAATCTGTCGGAATAACAAACCTTGGATATCGGAATGTTTCGTCAGAATGAGCCTATCGGAATATATTAAAACGAATCTATCGGAATAAGTAAAATCAAATCTATCGTAATATATTAAAACAAAACCATCGGAATATCCTATCTGAATGTGCAAGCTGTCGGAATATGGCTGTCAAAAATTTGGCAGCATTCCGTCGCAATACAGCCTTAAGCCCCGTCGCAATATACGATCGCAATGAGCGATCGCAATCTTGATCGGAATAAGGGGAGTATCGCAATACCGATCGCAATGTAGAAACCCTTGTGGTTTTTGCGATCGTAACAAGCTGTCGGAATGCAAAACCTCTTTCCGATGGAATGAAATTTCGCAATAAGCAAAGACCAAATAAGCACTTAGACAATAAGCAAATACCAAAAACTAAACCAAAGCAATAATAAGACGGATAAAATAAGCTACAAATTTAAAAACTTTAAAGACACAAAATAAGCAAACTATTTAAGCAAACTTTAAAAAGATAAAACTTTTAAGAAAACTTTAAAAAAAATAAGCTAAATACAAAATAAGCCAATAAGCATGTCAAGCTTAAAGCTTGAATCGTATAAAAGCCTAGATAAGAATAAAAAGATAAACTTTTTAATCAAATAAGCAATAAGATCAAGCAAAATGAATGCTTAATCCGAATCAATATCAAATCAAAAACAAGAAAAGTAGAATAAGAATGATAATGAAAAGCTTGATTAAAGGAAAATAAAGATTCAACAACAAAATTAAAAGACTTACTAGAATTAAAGGCAAGAAATTAAAGGTTCAAGACAAGGAAATCAAAATGACAATTAAGTAAATGACATGAAAATTAAATGTGCAAGTAATAAAAATGGTGGAAGAATAGTTTGTCAAGTTAGCCAACAAAATGAAAATGAGGTGAAATGCCTCTATTTATAGGGAGATTAGGGAGGTAAGCATGTGTTGGAAGCTTCCTTCTTTCTTTCTCGTCTTTTCGTCTTCTAAATTCTTCGACTTTTTCGACTTTGTCTCAGGATTAATTAAACTCGTCTTGTAATTTCTTCATTAATTAGACTTGAGTTCTTCGGCTTTATCAAACTTCCGTCTTTAGACTTTTCTTCGATAAATCTTCAGAATAGGCCTTGGACTTCCGTTCCTTTTGCACTTTTGATCTTTTGACTTCGTCTTTTGTCTTTTTCTTCGATAAAAGCCCGTGTTTTCTTCCCTTTTCACATTTTGATCCTAAATCACAACAAAAACACAAACCACGCATAATTCCGACATTTACGACATAAAATACACGTTTTGGCTTGGTTATTATTATAATTAAGTGGTAAAAGGATAAGTGTTTTTACACTTATTAAATCCCCAACACTTGACCATTGCAATGTCCTCATGCAATGCATAATTACAAAGCAAGTTTTACATTTTCCATCATAATCAATCCACATTGGGCTTTATTAAAGAGACAAAATATTTAAAGGAAGAAAAAAAGTAAAAAGATCAAAAACTTACCTTGGGGTTTTGGAGTGTCATGAATGATTATCATCCTCAAGTTTCACGTTCCCCGTACCAAGCTTAAAAACGATATCATTGTTATTATAAGTTAGCAGACTAACACAAACTCATGTGGGCCAATTATTTACTTAGACTCCCTTATTCCTAGGTATATCTCTTATATTTTATTGTTGTATTGAATGATCACGAGGATGCATTGTTGACTTATATCGATAGTTATTTAGGCTGAAAATAAAGTGGGACGATTTAATCAATAGTTAGCTAAAGCACAAAATCTTTTAAAACTGCTTCTCGGGACCTCATAAAGTTCATATCTTGGCATAACTCGATTCACGATTTGAGACCTTTCTCGGATCGATATTTGGCATTGACTTCATACTTCAAATCTTGAGAGACGTTCATGAAATAATGGTCTTCTCTTCATAATAGGAATTTCTTCACTTGAACTTTTTGAGAGATTCTTCATATTTGGACCACGACTTCTTCATTTTTCTCCAATCTTTATTTGGGATTTTGATATACAACGATCCGCCTCCTTTTAGGACTTGGATCTATTTATCCTCATACCTTGTTAGGGCCTTTTTGGATAGACTTCTCCATGATCTTTACGGGAGTATTTGCTTTTCGTCGTGTGTCTCGATCCTTCATATTGATATTTGATAAATGATTCTTCACATCACTTTTGGATCTTAAGCAACAAAATGTAGCCCTCATGCCTTGTTAGGGCCTTTTCGGACTCGCCAATCTTCGCATCCCGCTGCAATAAGTTATGCCTTGGCTATAAACTCTAATTGATACCGAGCAACTTTTAAACGATCTTGGGCTAGAAGCTAAGTAACTTTTCAAATCGTACAACCTTACTTATTGCAATTAAATTTATTAACAAGCGATGGGAGAAAAAGCTTATAATCAACTCACATAAATTCATGAAAGAATACCAAACTTATAATTAACTCTATCATCTCTCGTTCTCCACAATTTAAAATCTCAAGGAATGAGACTCGTGGATACTTGGCCTATTAAATCAAAGTTTTGGGTTTTAGAGTCGTCTATAGGATCTTGCAACTTCTTAGACTTTTTCAAGTTTAGAATTCGCATTTTAAAGTTCCCTTGATAAACGACTCTCTAGGATCAATTATAGGAACTTGCGAAAAGTTATTGTTCTTAACCCGTAAGAGTTAAGACTTTCGCGTTTTAAAGTTCCCTATATAAAAGCCTAGCAAAACTTGACTTAAACACGTTAAGGATACTAGCTAGAGTAGACTTAGATAAGTAAACTCGGGATGAGTAAAAAAATTCATAACGCTTGAATATTTAAAACCACTTTATTAAACTTTATTCTAGCAAAGAAAGAAAATAACTATAACAAAGGTAAATACTAATACGCCAAAATAGATCAAAAATTTTGAAAAATGACGAAAAATAAATTTTCCGGTTAAAATGAGGACAAATACAAGGAAAAGGCCATTTAACTTCGATAGAAGTCCCCCTACACTTAATATAAACATTGTCCTCAATGTTTAAGCATGTGGAAGTAAACTCCCCTACACTTAGGATATTGTGCACTTTGTTTAAATCTTGCTAAGGAAGAGACAACTAAAGTGATTCCTATTTCAATCATAATTGATAAAATAATGAATCAAAAGAGTTTAGTATAGAACCGGGAAGACGGGAACACGGAATCACGGGTCGTCAAAAGTCATCAAGAATGGATCTTTGATAGCTCGAATCCCTGCACATGATTAGAAAGAAAACAATAAACACATACTAGTGTCTCCCCCTACACTTATTATAAAAACAAAAAAAAAGGATAGATACTGCGGGTTGCCTCCCGAGAAGTGCTTGTTTTTGTTAACCGAGTCGTGAGTCTGACTCGACCTTGATTAGCATAGGAAGAAGCATGAAACATATCCACTGGGATCAAATACATGGTTCTCGTCCATCATATAGAACAAGCTTAAGGCGAACAAGGCAAGCCAAAGAAGAGTAGGCAAGGTTCCCTTAAGCAGTTGTTGAGCACGGTGGTAGCAAGGGTGATGAGGTGCAATCATATCTCCATTGTTTCCAAAAATCTTTCCTTTTATTTCATCAGATGGATACTGAGATGGCTTAGAAATTGCAATACCAGGGTCGAACACCTTTTCCTTTAGGGGAAAATAACACTCAGACTCAGTAGACCTTGAAGAGGATCCGCTCATAAATCGCACAATCTCATCCTCAGAAGGGGGATAAAGAGGTGTCAAGACATAAGTACTGCGGATATCGGTGTCTTCCGGCTTCTTCTCCTTTGAAACGGGTTTCTTCATATCCAAAGGAGGATAAAGAGCATCATTAAAGTCCAAAGGAGGAGAATCACTCTCATTTGGGAAGTAAGTGTTGAGAAAAGTAGCAAAATCTTCCTCAAATGAGTAGTCATCCAAAGTAGGATCAAGTGTTGTTGGCGGAGGATCTTCATCAAAAGTAGGTGCAAGGTCATCATGTGAAGAGTCACTCGAAAGAGTATCGACATCCTCAAAATCATCATATGTTGGCATGTCTTTATACTCAGAAGAAAAATCATCATAATCATCCGTGTCAGAACTAGAATCATCATCATAGTCATCATAAATCGGTGGAGAGTCATGAATTGGTGGGGGATCTAAATTGGAGAGAGAATCATCCACATCATCTTGGAACAGTGGATTATCATAGCAAGAATCGAAAGGAGGATTGTTGTAGACGACAAAATCATCAAGCACATTAATCATATTCACTGATTCTCTTCCATTGGGTTTGTTTGTGATCTTCCCCATTTTAAAAACTTGTGCATCATTCCCGACACTTCAGATTAACTCACCTTCAGCAACATCGACTAAGGATTTTCCGGTTCTTAAAAATGGCCGACCAAGTATTAACGGAATACGAGGGTCCATTTCATAATCAACAACAACAAAGTCTACCAGAAAAGTGAAGGTACCAACTTTAACAAACACATCTTCGGCAATACCAACGGGGTAAGCGAGAGTACGATTTGCTAGCTCAAGAGTCATCTTTGTTGGTGTAAGATCGGTTAATGATAACTTTGTCCAAACACTTAAAGGCATCAGATTTATACTTGCCCCGAGATCAGCTAAGGTGGTAAATTCTTTGGTTTGGTTAAAAGTACATGGTAGCACAAAACGACCGGGATCTCCAAGTTTCTTCTGAAGTTCTTTAAGAAGGATTGCAGAACAATTCTCATTCAATCGAGTATTAACAAACTTGGCCATCTTCTCCTTCTAATTAAGCAATTCCTTAAACATCTTAACAAATTGAGGCATTTGCGCTAGAGCTTCAACAAGGCTAAGGGTGATGGTTACTCCCGAAATCTTCTTCAAAAAGTTTGAAACTTGAATATCATCCTTGGTGGAAGGTGGGGTTGGTGAAGGGTGTTTCTTGGGTACTTCGTCATTAAGAGGTGGAGACGATAATGGAGAACTAATACTAGGCGTGGGAGTAGGAAGGATAAATGGTGGTGGAGGAGGTGTAGATGGAGTAACTGGGGGAGGGATAGATGGTCCTATTAGAGTTGCTCCACTGCGTGTAGTAATAGCACTCACATTCGCTCTTGGGTTGGTGACGGTATTTGAAGGAAGAGAGCCCGAAGTAGAGGGTTGAGGAGTTGGTAAGAAACTAGCCAGCATATTCTTCAAATCATTTGTTTGAGTGCTAAAAAGGTTTGTATATCATGTCGAAGCTCAGATCTAATATCATTACCTTGCTTAGTGATATCTCCTTTCAAGTTGATTATTTGGCTTTGCAGATTCTTGGTTTGCTCTCCTTGGGTCCTTATGAAAGTTTCCACATCTTGATTAATCGGTGGGGCTTGTTGAGCGGGTAGGTGATAAGGATTAGAAGCTCGGGTGGGTTTGGGTTGCTTCTATTGTAGTTTTTGGGGTTGTGGTTTTGAGGAGAAAAACCGGGTGAAAGAAAGGTGTTAGAACGGTAACTTAGCAAGTTACGATCACCTTGAGGTCGGGCTTGGTAGTTTTCCGTTGAATAGTTACCATAAGCCGCATACACATTTTCCGGATTGTCATGAGTAGAATGACAATCAGTGTATGAATGAGGACCCCCGCAAAACTCACAAGAGGTTGCAACAGCTTTAACTTGTTGTTGTTGATTTGTAGCCAAAAGTTGCATATTCTTGCTCATCTCGACCATTGCGCGGGTCAATTCGGTGATATCAGGGTTTGAAGAAATAGAAGAAACATTGACTCTCGGGTTAGTCTTTGAAGATACATATGAATCCCAATTTTTGTGTTGAGTAGTCATGTTCTCTATAAGCTCTCTACACTCCTCAGGTCTTCTTTTCATAAATGTGCCACCGGTGGCTGCATTAATTGTATCATGATCACGAAAAGTTAAACGGTTGTAGAAAGTATCAATCAAAGTAACAGGGAGCATGTTATGGTTTGGACATCGATCAATCAAAACATTATAGCGTTCCCAAGCATCAAAAAGTGATTCATCAGGCTCTTGTGTAAATCCACTAATTTGATTTCGAAGGCTCGTGACCATGGATGGTGGAAAGTAGCGCGACAAAAAGCGTTGAGTCATCTCATCCCAAGTATGAATGGAATTCTTCGGAAGACGATCAAACCATCTTTCGGCATGGTGGGATAAGGTGTGTGGAAATAGGTGAAGGCGAAGAAAATCCATAGTAACCCCGGGCAACTTCATGCTTTGAGTAACGGTAATGAACTTGTCGAGGTGTTTGTTGGCATCATCATCCGGCAATCCGCGAAATGGACAAGTGTTTTGAACTTGTTGGATCATGTGATGCTTCAACGAAAACTCAGGAGCTGTGATTTGCATCGGCGCAATCGGTCCTCCTCATCCATTCATGGTTGGTTGACAAAGCTCCTCCATCGTTCGAAGATCGGGTGGGGGAACATTGTTGTTATTATTCATGTTGGGGTGGGGTGGATTATTGTTGTTGTGCACACCAGCCATATCTAAATCTTCACGAGTCTTGGGCTCTGAATAAGTTGAAGATCTAGTACGCATACACCTGCAAAAGCAAAAGAAAAAGATACCAAAGAAATAGAGAATATATATGTACGTGTAAAAATAAAAATAAATTTTTTTTTGGATTTTTGAAATTTTTTAATTTTTATGGATTTTTAACAATTTTTAGTTTTTATGGATTTTTGAAAATTTTTAAGCAAGAAAAATAACGTTCACGAGTGAACGGATCCCAAAATTAAATGCGTCTCTCACAGAAAACCGTTAATCTTTACGAAAAGAGCCGACAGCGGCGCCATTTAATACAAGAGATTCACTCAGTTAAAAATATCGATGAACCAGACTTTTCGAATTGAAAAAGGGATTAACGTGCGACTTATTCGTCTTTTGGTGAAAACAAATAATTTGGTCGTGGTAGTATATTAAATTGCAAGACTTTAAAGTAAATGACGGTAATTAAAACTAAAACTAATTAAAAAGTAAACAGTGCAATATTTAAACTTTTAAAAGTAAATGACGAGAAATTAAATGACGAGAAATTAAATGACATAAAATTAAAGCTCGACGAAAATTAAATTTGACAATGTAATAAAAATGACAATTTGAAAAATTAAAATAAAGCAAACCTAAAAATTAAACTAAGGCAAAATGATAGAACTCAACCTACCGTCGGAATACCTTCCCATCGGAATACCTATCGGAAAGTGTATCCGTCGGAATGTGATCGGAATCACTCCTATCGGAATGTCTGAAACACAAATCTATCGGAATAACAAACCTTGGATATCGGAATGCTTCGTCGGAATGAGCTTATCGGAATATATTAAAACGAATCTATCAGAATAAGTAAAATCAAATCTATCGGAATATATTAAAACAAAACCATCAGAATATCCTATCTGAATGTGCAAGCTGTCAGAATATGGTTGTCAAAAATTTGGCAGCATTCCTTCGCAATACAGCCTTAAGCCCCGTCGCAATATACGATCGCAATGAGCGATCGCAATCTTGATCGGAATAAGGGGGAGTATCGCAATACCGATCGCAATGTACAAACCCTTGTGGTTTTTGCGATCGTAACAAGCTGTCGGAATCCAAAACCTCTTTCTGATGGAATGAATTTCCCAATAAGCAAAGACCAAATAAGCACTTAGACAATAAGCAAATACCAAAAACTAAACCAAAGCAATAATAAGACGGATAAAATAAGCTACAAATTTAAAAACATTAAAGACACAAAATAAGCAAACTATTTAAGCAAACTTTAAAAAGATAAAACTTTTAAGAAAACTTTAAAATAAATAAGCTAAATATAAAATAAGCCAATAAGCATGTCAAGCTTAAAGCTTAGATCGTATAAAAGCCTAGATAAGAATAAAAAGATAAACTTTTTAATCAAATAAGCAATAAGATCAAGCAAAATGAATGCTTAATCCTAATCAATATCAAATCAAAAACAAGAAAAGTAAAATAAGAATGATAATGAAAAGCTTGATTAAAGGAAAATAAAGATTCAACAACAAAATTAAAAGACTTACTTGAATTAAAGGCAAGAAATTAAAGGTTCAAGACAAGGAAATCAAAATGACAATTAAGTAAATGACATGAAAATTAAAGGTGCAAGTAATGAAAATGGTGGAAGACTAGTTTGTCAAGTTAGCCAACAAAATGAAAATGAGTTGAAATGCCTCTATTTATAGGGAGATTAGGGAGGTAAGCATGTGTTGGAAGCTTCCTTATTTCTTTCTCGTCTTTTCGTCTTGAAAAAATTCTTTGACTTTTTCGACTTTGTCTCGGGATTAATTAAACTCGTCTTGTAATTTCTTCATTAATTAGACTTGAGTTCTTCGGCTTTATTAAACTTCTGTCTTTAGACTTCTCTTCGATAAATCTTCAGAATAGGCCTTGGACTTCCGTTCCTTTTGCACTCTTGATCTTTTGACTTCGTGTTTTGTCTTTTTCTGCGATAAAAGCCCGTGTTTTCTTCCCTTTTCACATTTGATCCTAAATCACAACAAAAACACAAACCACGCATAATTCCGACATTTACGACATAAAATACACGTTTTGGCTTGGTTATTATTATAATTAAGTGGTAAAAGGATAAGTGTTTTCACACTTATTAATACTTTGAAGACTTGTAGCTGGTTCAGAATCCATTTGAAGTTCATTTTCAGTCCATTTCAGCCATTTGTAACAGGGTAGTTGATCATAGCAGAATATGATGATAATGATGATGGTAATTGGTGGTTGATTCATGGTGGTATAATTGTACTTAGAAGGCTCAGCGCCTCTCTACTCCATCAGTGGTGGCCAAAAGCTAAAAAGTTCTCAGTTTCTTGTTTTAAATTCCCCTAAACTGTCTATGCATGCTCAATACCTAGAATAACTCTTAAATGCTGAACTGATGATGTGATTAGCTTGATTATAGTATAACTTTGTTGATTTGTTAGCTTACTTGTAGTTTTACAGCCTTTCATTGATTTTTACTTGATAGAACTTAGTGTTTCATCAGTCTTTGTTCACTAATCATTCATTTTGAGTTTTTATCAGTAAACTTGTTAGTTTTGTTCTTAAACCAATTCATTTCATCATTTGAACAAAGTCTAATAGGTGCTTTAATATGTCATAAACTTGTGCTTAAGAAGTCTTTGATAAAGTTCAATATCAGATTTTAAAGTGGTGTTTGGTTTTAGACCAATTTGGATAAAAAGCTTGTTAAAACTGTTATTCTAAGCTCACTTATACTCACTAAGTGAGTATAAGTCCTTTTAGTCAAGTTTTGTGGTCAAACCTGTTTTTAAAAAGGAAATTGGTAGAAGAAAACTTTGGGTTAAGTCTTTGAAAGGATTTCAGTCAAAACTTGCTTACTTTGATTCATTAGCATTTCTTTGTTTCTTGATAATATTGGCTGAAACCTGTTCAAACTTGTAGCTTAACATCTAGAATTTCAGACTTTAATAGGAAATTATACAATATCAAGATTTGAGTGAGTTACAGCTTAATAATAAGCACTTAGACCAATTTCAAGTTTCTGTGATAGTTGGTTTACTGATTTCATAGATCTCTTAATCTACTTCACAAATCTCCCTATTTTCTGTCATAAAATCATTTGCAAACATGTCATAAGTGATTTCTAAGATTTTCAGCTTATAGAATTTTTGGTCAAACTTTGGTCAAATAAGCTGATTTTGGCTTATTCAAGATTCTAGCTTATTCTGTTGCTCATTTTCAAAACCAAAAGAGATTCCAAGCTTTTTGAGGCTTGATTAATCAATTTTTACAAGAAAATCGAATAGTGGATGTATGGATTTCTTTTGAGCTTAATGTGAGCTTATTGAAATAAGCTATCAAGAGATTTAACAGCTTTTAGACAAAATCCTTTTACAAGCCTAGCTTATTTTCAATTTTATGAATTTTAGTGAAAACTAGAGTCGTTTTGGTTCAGTAATAAGCTCATACGAGCTTATTCAAGTTACCTAGCCCGTTTTTGGAAAAGTTTTCACTATAATTGCAATTTGGTCCTTTGTTTTTGGAAATCTTTGTAATCAGCTTTGAAATTCAATCTTTTTAGGTTTTGCAAAACTTAGTCCCTGAAATTTAGTTTGTTACAAATTTGGTTAGTAGTTTTGAAATTTGTTAAGTTTGTTGACTAGTTTGTTACATTTTACATATTTGGTCCCTATAGTTTCTGATTTTGCACATTTAGTCCCTATACTTTCATTTTGTTTACATTTCAAGCACTTTTACATTTCATGCATTAAAAATTTGTACTTTGTGAATAATAATTGGTAATTAGCACTTTGTTTTACAGATAAATAGTTAAATAATATTTTCTCTTTTTACGTGCTTGTTTGAATTAGACCTAGAATCCAAATAACTCTTAACAACCAAAAACAATTTAAATCTTGAAATTAGTAGGCCTTTCAATTTGTCTTGAGTCGAGAACAAACGAACTTGCAAATACTCAATATCAAATGGTGTCGCTGCCGGTTCATGGCATTACGAGAGACTATTGATTGACGGTTTCGATTGAATTTTGGGATTTGTTCCCCGAGTGGACGTTATTTTTACGTATCATAAATCCAAAGGATAAAAAAATAAAAAATATAAAAATATAAAAACTGAAAAATAACAAAATTAATTCTTTTCCTAAAGAATTGAACCAAAAAAATAAAAAATACAAAAAGCAATCTTTTTCCTAAAAGATTGTACCCAAAAATATATATTATTGGTTTTTATCGGTTTTTACGTGCATATAGTATTTTCTTTAAAAACTCAATAAATACAAAAATAATTTTGATATATTATTATATGTAAATACGTATACGTCTACGAACACTCAATACACATACTTCCATAAGTATTGCTTTTGCAATACACCGTGTTCGGGAGCGTTCTGGTCCTTGACACGTGTATCGATCAAATTTAATTAAAGCAAGAATAGATAAATACTTCCAATAGGCAAGTATTCGAAGAATACAAACTACAAAGTGAATAGAAAGGCGACGTGCTATAAAATATCGTCTAAGGGTTAATAGGTACTTAAGTGCTTCGTGCCACCTAACCCCCCGTTCACTAGTGAGTATTCTAAGAAGAAAAGCTTGATTTGGGGTCTTGCACCCAATTATTACTTCCATATACTATACTTTCTTGTGGATATTACTTATTGAACCTCGGAAAGGATAATCCCTTCTTTTCCAAAGTCGAACGAGAGCTTCTCTCTCACTCCTTGATTTGAGTTGCATGCTCACCCGAGGGCGTGCACAAATACCTTTTGGTGTACAACCCCTTCCTCCCAAAAGGAAGAAAAAGAGAAAGAGTAAGAACAACTCCGTCCATCAAGCCGATCCCTAGAATCATGATTTGATCAACACACAAGAAGCCATGGTTGTCGTTGACAATCGACCTTTGATAGAGCACCTCCAATCCAATGTGCAAGGATATGACAATGCTATTGTTATACCCGAGATACCCGCAAACACATTTGAGCTTAAGACATCCATGATTACCTTGGTTTCAAACACACCATTTTTTGGGAGACCTAGTAATGATCCATATGATCATATCAAGAAGTTTTTATCTCTTTGCAATACCCTTAAGTACAATGGAGTTCCTCATGATGCCATTAAGTTTATCCTAGTTCCTTTCTCCTTAGAGGGCAATGCTAAGTATTGGCTAGATAAACAACCACCTAAGAGCATTCTCACTTGGGATGACTTTACTAAGAATTTTTTGAACAAGTTCTTTCCCCCATCTAAGACCACGGCCTTGAGAAACCTAATTATTGGATTTCAACAAAAACCTAGCCAAACCTTTAGTGATGCTTGGGAAGAGTACAAGTAGTTATTGAGAAAATGCCCAAATCATGGATTCAATGAAGTTCACCAAATCAATACTTTCTACAATGGATTAAGACCACATCATCAAGATTCCCTCAACTCCTCCGTGGGTGGGAACATTCTTTCCAAATCCATTCAAGAGGCATGGGACATTATTGAGAATAAATCCATGGTGAAAACAAACACTAAAATTGATGAGAGAGTCCATGTTGTTCAAGAGGGTGAAACCAAATCATTTGAAAGTCAACTCCTTTCACAAATGCAAGAATAGACCCAAAACCAAAAGATGCAGCAAGCCATAATGCAAGATACCCAAAAGATGCAACAAACAATGATGCAAGACTTTATGAAAGTTTCCTTGGGAAACAATTCCACCAATAATGTGAATGCTATTACCACCTCATGTGAGACTTGTAGAGGTCCTCATTCTTACCTACAATGTGACAAGGTTCAAAATTACCAAGTTAAATGTTATGCTTATCAAGATGAACATAGAGAGCACTTCAAACCTAACACCAACCCAAACAATCTCTCTTACAAGTCAAATAACTACCTTGCTCCACCCGGCTTTCAACCCCATCCACACACCCAACATCAACCCAACCCTCCTCAATTGATACAAAGAAATCAAGGGCCTAGGCTAAATTACCAAGGAAACAACTATAGTGCACCCAACACTTTTCAACATCAAAGAAATAACTTTCATGGCAACAACTTTCTAAACCAAGGGTTTTACAACCAACCTCCACCTTTCCAACAACAAGGATTTCAAGGAAATGGGACAAATGAGTTTAATGATATTGAGTTTCTTCATAAGATGAACCAAGACAATGATAGGAGATATCAAGAAAATGAAAGAAGGGTCCGTGAGAGTGAGAAAAGAACACAAGATCAAATAAGAGCTATGAGTGAGGAGACTACCAAGAGGATTATGATGATGATTAATCAAAGACCACAAGGGGCTCTACCTTCAAACACACAAACAAATCCAAGGGCTAATGTCAATGCTATCACAACAAGAAGTGGAAAGACAACTAATGATCCTTCACCTCCTACACCTCCTATGGTTAAGCCTACTATGGTTCCATCTTGTGATGAGCCTTCTACATCTTATTCACCACCTTAAAGCTCTACCATTTCAACACCTACACCTTCTCATCCTACACCTACTACTCCTTAACCTTCCACACCTACCAATGAAGAAACCAACAAAGAGAAACCTTCCACAACAACTACTCAACCTACACCAAAACCAAGCCTTCCTTACCCATCAAGACTTAGAAATGAGAAACTTAAAAACAAGGATGATATCCAAGTCTCTAACGTTTTGAGGATGTTCAAGCAACTTAACATAAACATATCCTTTGCGGAAGCTCTTGCATATATGCCAAAGTTTGCTAAAATGTTCAAATATCTCCTCTCCAACAAGGAAAAGTTGGTGGATTTGCATAACACATCACTTAATGAGAATTGCTCCGCCGTGTTGCTCAAAACCTTACCTACAAAACTTGGAGATCCGGGGTGATTTTTGATTCCTTGTAATTTTCCCGGGGTGGAAAATTGCATGGCACTAGCGGATCTTGGGGCAAGCATTAATCTCATGCCTTTATCAGTTTGGCAAAAACTCTATCTTCCCGAGCTCACTCTTACTAGGATGACCCTTGAGTTAGCCAACCGTACCATAGCTTATCCGGTAGGCATTGAGGAGGATGTGTTTGTAGGGGTTGATAAGTTTACCTTTCCCGTGGATTTTGTAGTGGTTGATTATGATATGGACCCGAGAGTTCCTCTTATTGTTGGTAGACCATTTTTGAGGACGGGTCGTACTCTTATAGATGTGGCGAAGGGAGAACTAATTATGAGAGTTGAGGATGAGAAAGTGGTTTAAGCTAGGAAAAGTAACTAAGAAGTCTCAAGGTTGTGAAACAATTAACATAGTGGATGTTCTTGATGAGGTGTGAGATGAGCATTTTCATGAAGCTTGTAAGAATGATAGTGAAAACATGCCTCATGTAGAGACCGTTGCCTCAATTGCTCCCTCCTTAACACCATTTGGAGAGAGTGATTTCTTCTTGGAGGAATTTGAGTCCAACTTCCTTGGTAATGATGATTCTCCCATCAATTGGGAAGAAGACATTCTCACTATCCAAAAGTTGCTCAATGAGAATCCCATTCATTCACCTACTGCACAAGAAGTTACCAAAGATGATCCATCCATAGTGAAACCTTCCATTGAGAGTCCACCTTCCCTTGAACTTAAGGATCTTCCATCACACCTTGATTATGCTTTCTTAGAGGGAAAAGACCAATTACCCGTGATCATAGCAAAAGACTTGAAAGATGATGAGAAGGAAAAACTAATAGAGGTGCTTAAGAAACATAAGCAAGCCATAGCATGGAAAATATCATACATACGGGGAATTGATCCAAGTTTTTGTACACATAAAATCCTTATGGAGGATGATTACAAACCCGTCGTTCAAAGCCAAAGAAGGGTTAACCCAAAAATCCATGAGGTCATTAAAAAGGAAGTTATCAAACTCCTTGATGCGGGCATGATTTACCCCATTTTCCGACTCTCCATGGGTTAGCCTGGTACATTGTGTTCCTAAGAAGGGTGGAATCACCGTAGTGCCTAATGAGAACAATGAGCTTATTCCTACTAGACTTGTCATGGGTTGGAAAGTTTGTATTGATTATAGGAAGCTCAATGATGCTACTAGTAAAGATCATTTCCCATTGCCTTTTATGGACCAAATGCTTGAACGCTTAGCGGAAAATGAGTACTATTGCTTTCTAGATGGATTCTCGGGTTATTTCCAAATACACATAGATCCAAAGGATCAAGAAAAGACCACATTCACTTGTCCCTATGGTACATTTGCTTACAAGAGAATTCCTTTTGGCTTGTGCAATGCACCGGGGACATTCCAAAGGAGTATGATGGCAATCTTTCATGACATGATTGAGCACACTATGGAAGTTTTCATGGATGATTTCTCGGTCTTTGGAGATTCATTCACTTCTTGTCTCTCCCATTTGGAACGTATGCTAAAGAGGTGTGAAGAAACACGTCTTGTTCTTAATTGGGAGAAGTGCCATTTCATGGTCAAAGAGGGGATAGTCTTGGGACATAAGATATCCAATAAGGGTTTAGAAGTTGATCGTGCTAAAATTGATGTTATTGCTAAGCTTCCCTCACCTACCACGGTAAAAGGAGTTAGGAGTTTTTTGAGTCATGCGGGATTCTATAGATGTTTTATACAAGATTTTTCTAAAATTGCAAGACCGATGACCCACCTCTTGGAAAAAGAGGCTCCTTTCATTTTCACCCAAGAGTGTTTAGACTCTTTTGAGATACTTAAGGAAAAGTTGACTAAGGCTCCCGTTTTAGTTTCTCCAAATTAGGATTTGCCTTTTGAGCTCATGTGTGACGCTAGTGATTATGCCGTAGGGGTCGTGTTAGGAAAAAGAGTCAATAAGCATTGTCAACCTATACACTATGCTAGTAAAACAATGGCGGGTGCTCAACTCCATTTTACCATAACGGAAAAACAGTTTCTTGCTATAGTCTATGCCTTTGAGAAATTTAGACCTTATCTTGTGCTCTCCAAAATCATAGTGTATACGGATCATTCCGCTCTCAAGTACCTTATGACAAAGCAAGATGCTAAGCCTAGACTTTTGAGATGTGTTTTATTGCTACAAGAGTTTTCCATTGAGATTTGTGATAAGAAAGGAGCCGAGAATTTAGCGGTGGATCAGTTGAGTAGACTTGAGCATCCTTTTCAAGGTGAATTTCCTCATAAGGAAATAAATGAATCCTTTCCATTAGAGGAGCTCATGTCTATCTCTTCACAAGAGGATGCCACCCCTTGGTTTGCAGATATTGCAAACTATCTTGTGGTTGGATGTGCTAATAGAGGTTCTCACTTCACAACAAAAGAAGAAGTTTCTTACGGAAGTCAAATACTATTTTTTGGATGACCCTTACCTCTTTAGGCAATGTGCGGACCAAATTATTAGACGCTGTGTAGATGAGCCCGAAGCATTTAAAATCTTAGAAGCTTGTCATAAGGGACGTACAGGTGGTCATTTTGGGCCCAACTACACCGCCAAGAAAGTCTTTGATTCGGGTTACTATTGGCCTTCAATATACAAAGATGCTCAAGAGATGGTGAAATTTTATGATGTATGTCAAAGAAAAGGAAAAATTAATCAACGAGATGAGATGCCACAAAACTTCAGAGTGTGAGATTTTTGATGTATGGGGAATAGATTTAATGGGACTTTTTCCATCATCTAAGGGAAATAAGTACAAACTCGTAGCCGTGGACTATGTTTCAAAGTGGGTTGAGGCCAAAGCCTTGCCTAATAAAGATGCTTGAGTTGTAGTAAAATTATTGAAGCAATTATTTGCTAGATTTGGTGTACCTCGGGCTATCATAAGTGATCGTGGGACTCATTTTTGTAACGATTAATTTACAAGAGTCATGAAGAAGTATGGTGTTAACCATAGACTTTCTACCACGTATCACCATCAAACCAATGGGCAAACCGAGGTCACAAATCGTGGTTTAAAGAGAATTTTGGAAAGAACGGTGGGAGAGCATCGAGCTTCTTGGTGTGATAAGCTTGATGATGCTTTGTGGGCTTTTAGGACGGCTTTTAAGACACCAATTGGTTGTACTCCATATAGGCTTGTCTATGGAAAAGCATGTCACCTCCCATTCGAGTTAGAGCATAAGGCTTCATGGGCTTTCAAATAGGTAAACTTTGATTTGAACCAAGCCGGTTCACATAGAGAGGACCAACTTAATGAAATGGATGAATTGAGATCCAATGCTTATGAGAACTCATTTCTTTACAAGGAAAAGACTAAGCAATTGCATGATGCTAAGATCAAGAACCGTGATGTGACAATCCATCAATTTACGATTGATATTTTATTCCCAAATATTATTTGAAAATATTATTTTAATGATACAATATGAACTCACTTATTTTTGGGAAGAAATTTGGATTTACGTCTTGAAGTAGCATAGACTACGTTTAAACCGGAGGATTCTACGTTACGTGCTTACGTTTACATACACCGTCTTTGGTGACAGTCCGACATTTCAGAAAATAAATTTATCCGTGAATATTATTTTGGAGTTTTAAATTTGTGTTGGTTCATAAACTCACAAATTTACGAGAAGAGATTAGGACCTACGATTTTATTTTAACGTCCTTTACGACTAAACCGGAAACCTTAAGATTACGTATTTACGTTTTCGAACTCCATTTTTGATGAGACAATTTTTATTGGATTCGTTTTGTGACGTTGATTCATAATTTATAAAAACGTTTTCGTAAAACGACCCGAGGGCACGCAAATCGAGGAAACTAGAATCGAGGAGTACCCGTAAATAAATGGGGATGAGAAAAGTGGGACACTTGTCCCACCCCCATCAAAACCGGCCTAATAAGCCACTACACCACTTGAGGTGTCAACACTTACACATAACAAGTTTACACTTGTAAACTTAAGCTTCACTTTGAAGCTACTTCACCCACTAAGCTAACAAAACCATCAAACCAACAACTAGTTTCTCATTTACCACACACACTACATGCAACACAACTCAAACTCTCTCTCACCCTCCATTTTTGGCCTCCCCATTTCTCCACAAAACACCACCATTCATACAAAATTTAACCATAAACATATGTTATAATTAACATATGTTAATCTCCATTCAAAAAGATGAAGATTGGTGCAAGTTATAACATCCAAGGAGGAGTTTTCATGGATTAGTAGGGCTGATTTTCCACAATGTATTCATGAAGATTGGTGGTCTTGAAGATGGTCTTGGTGCATCACAAGTTTCTCCATCAAAAATCCATGTTTTGATCAACGTACATCATCATGGTGGTATAAAGATTGTCCTCCTCATCTTCTTGTTAATTTGATTATGTAAACATGTATTTTATTTCCTATTGTATATGTATATGATGATTATATGATGATAAAAATGTTATGTGGGGATTTGGTGTTGATAAATATGATTAAAAAGGTGAAAAACTATAAGAAACAAGGTTAAAATCTTGATTAATTTACATGGCTGTATAAAACAGTAAAGAAACATGTTATGAACTGATAAAAGGATGAAGTAGAATTGATATACAGTAAGCTATGAGTCTTGTACACATGTGAGAGTTGGCCATGCAATAGAATCAAAGTAATGAGTGAGATATGATCAAAACAAGTTTAAGGTATAAATCTGAGTTCACTGTTTTGGACGATTTTTAGAAAATATTTAGAAGATGATTCAACAGTAGCTATAGGAGAGTTAAATGTAGCACATATCATGTAGTTTATGTCATAAACATTTGAGCTTCTATCTCCATATAAAACTCAAGATATGGCATTTTTGGTGAAAGTGAAGATAAAAATCAGATTTTGAAAATTAAAGAATAATACTATTATATAAGCACTCAAAATTTAATAGTATAAAATATAAAATAAAAACCCACTAAGTTATGGATTTTATTTATATAAGTATGTAAAAGGTTAAATAAGTGTACTTTTTATAAAAATGACAACTTGTTAAGTTTTATAAGTTATAAAACTATAAACATGATTTTTACGACTTTTTCGGCTAATACCGTAAAATTAACGTTTTTGTTAAATAAAACTTAGATGGTTGGACCCGTCTAATGAAAACTTTATAAAACTTATATACTGATATATAGACATGTATAACAAGTAAAAACCGATAAAAACCCGAACTTTAGGACAAACGGACATTAACGAGCTAAGTAAACACATTGGGCTAATAATTGGACTAAATAAGTTAAACACTCATAAAAAGACCTTATTGGGCTTAACCCATTTGGACCCAACTTGTAAGGTGTAAACACTGATAATATAAGTATAACAAGGATAAATACAAGTTAAAGAACTTATAATAAGTTTATTGGACTTAAAACACGTCAATAGGTAAAACTAGTGAACTAGTATAAAAGTTATCGACACATAACACTAAAATGAGTCAACGAGAATATGTAAACCCACTTGATCATCATATATATATAATCATCATATGTATACATAAATGTTATTTTATAAAGTCATTGGACATGAGTCTAAGACGAGTATTATTTGTCTAGGTTTCCGTGATTGAAGCACGTACCGTACGTCCGAATTGCCAATAACCCGCCTTCCCACATCAACGTGAGTTCATAGCCTCGCACTCTTTTAAATGTTTTCATAAATGTTTTATTAACCCGCGAGGGAGATAACATGTTAGTTTTTATAAAATAGGACACCATTTGTCCCGATTGTTTGTTTATTGATTTGGACCCGAATGATTGAATGACCCGATTGTATGACTCGATAAATGATTAAAGGACCCGATAGATGAAATTTAATGGATTATTAAAGTTAGGTTATGTCACTAAAAGTCCCATTATCATGAATTGTGAACTACCGGGATTTGGTAGACGCTTATGCATTTAATAGTACTATTTGGGGACGATCACCCCAGTTCGCGCCTTGACGGTTGATCCCCGTCGTGCCACATTGATTGGTAAGCGAATTTATGTATGAGAAGATTTCCATAGCGTGACCTTTGTGACGACACGCTAATTTAGATGGGCAAAATTGGTATCGGGTTAGCTACCCGTTGTTGGTTTAGTAAGGTAACAATGTCATGCGGCTTATAATAATTCAAACTAACGAAATACTACTAGACGCTCAGAATTACGATGTATTGCCTGACTAGCAATACTGGGTCATACTATTGATATTATGTTTGTGTTTTGGTTTTCATAACCATACTCATATAACGGTTTTTATTTTCATACAACGTCGTAAGACGTATTGTATGACGATTTTACGACATTGGCTCGTATAATGATTTTTAAGGCTTTTTATAACCATATTCATATAACGGTTTTATTTAATCTATACAACGTTGCAAAACGTATTGTATGGTGTTTTTAACGACAATGATTCGTATAATGATTTTTAAGGCAAATGCCTATATTATGATTTTCGATAAAGACTTGTATAAAATGACTTTGGCTATTTTATGGCCTATTAAAATGAATTGTACAAAATGATTTTTGGTAATAATTTTATACCGATATTATATTGATGGTTTATTAAACTCTATGAATTCACTCGGCGTTATCGCTGACCTTTTTCTCTTAACATGTTTTATCTTAGGTACTTGAAGGTAATTCTCGGGAAGACGACAAGAATTCATGGCCCGCACCTAAATAATATTTTTCCATTCAAATACTTTGTAAAACTTTGTATGTAATGTAATGACTTGGGACTGATGTAACTTTAATATTTATGAATGGAAATGCTTTTATTATTAAACGACGCGATTTTTATGCGTTGTCTATGATGTGAGTAATGTGCTATCCCGTAACACCAACGAGTCTTCCGCTGTACTGAGTTGTATAAATTTGGGGGTGTTACAGTTTGGTACCAGAGCTCTCGTTATAGAGAACGAAAGATTTTTAAAACCAAGGTTTAGAATAAAACATTTCAAAATCTTTTAACTAAAAACATTTTTCTTAAAATGTCTAAAAGTATTTTGACTATAACGGTGCCGAAGAATTCTCGAGTTACCGACAAGTCCAAGACTGAGAAGTGTTATTTTAATATATATATAACTTGGATTATATATATGTATGATGTAATTTGATTACATGATTGTTCGATGATTATTTTGATATTTATACGAGGTATTTGTAGATTGTCACAAGGAACCCTAAATCCCCTAGTAAATTAATCGAAGCTATTCTCGTAGGAATTCTAGCTATCCTAGATCTAAACCAAGTTGTGGATATTTGTGATCCCAACAATTGGTTGATATTCGTAGAAATGTAGATATTAGTTGATTGTGATATTGAAAAAGAATTGGCGAGATTAAAACTGATATCGATGTCATGACGATCTTTCTTATAGAGTGGAGTTTGACAAAACGTTATCACCTGGAAAGATGTCATCTGATTCGTTGTTATCCAATTCTTAAATTTGAAATCGAAAGGGTGAATGTTGCACTTGAGGCTGTTATTGGAACCATTACCCAAAAGCCTCATGCCACTAATACCTTTCCGAGAAGTCTAATTGACTGATCAAGTCATTTCATATTAATGACTTAGTTGATAATTGTTGTTGTAAGAGCTATAGGATTGGAAATTAAGTGTTGATCATATCGAGATTTTATTGCCCTTTTTAAGGTGTAAGAATAAGGTTGAAAGTATTGGAAAATGAGGTAGGATATCAAATTGAGTATAAGTTGATTGAAACTTGAATAAAGTAAAATTTAACTTGTATGGAATATGAGATTGTTAAGAGGAAATCGTTAAGTCATGTGATTGAATTATAAAGTTTTAATTGATTGTTGGTTCGTGTTAAGTGTTGTTCCTAGGCCATTGTCCACTGACAAGGATGCTCAGTGTCCAAGAAATAAATTGAAGAAATCTTCTTCTGAATTGAGACCGATGGATCTTTCGGGACATGTGGAACACCTAATGACTCTTGTAGATTAGTATTCATTGTGGTATCTTTTAAAAATCCCTAACTTAACTGAGACATCAGTTGGTAGGATGAGTTCTGAGAATTGTATGACATAGTGACACGTAATGTGTTACGGTACAATTTTGACTTGTTTGTGATTAATGAAAAGACTACCTTTGATTGCTAAATTCTACATTTATCGATGTTTCTATCTTTTATTGCTTCATCCTAATGTTCGCATTAGTGATGCAACCATTGAACAAGTACTCATATTGATTGAGTTACGTTGTGAATTATTCTTTTAGAGTGCCATCGAGATCGTGAACCTCATGATTATTTGGCCAAAGCTCATTTCCTATCATATTGTAGTTAGTTCTTGGTGAACAAGCTTTCATCACTCTTTTGCAGATCACGCATTGTTTTTATAAGATAAAACCGTATCCATTGAGAAAAATTGAATTTCCATCACTATAAGGATTATTCAAAATAAGATCTATAAGTGAGATTTATTATCGAAATGAGGTTGTTGATAAAACACCTTGGAAACTTAATTGTTTTCATAACAAGGAAAATCTTTGTAAATTTATTTTGATTCTTATTTAAGAATTAAGCATGTAAATGTTTTTATTATAAACATGATGATAAAGTTTTGACGAACTGAGTATTGCATCGTTAATCTTGAAATTGTATATAGTTGCGCGCCTACATACAATTTGGAATGGACCATGCAAGACTGATTAGTAGTCACCATAAAACTAATGAATAAACACTACATTTTCTTTGAAGATTGTGAAAGATTAAATTTTATGAGATCTGCGAGAAGTGAAAAATAGGGACATAGTGTTAGGGACACCTACATATGTGCCTATAGCATTTATTCCTCTGAGTCGAATTTACTCATTTGTGGAAATTGTCTTATTTGACAATTGACAATTCTTTCTTGTCTAATTCTCCCGTAGTGAGATTCTTAGGAAAAGTATTTGATTACCGAGTGTTGATACCCGACTGGATGTATCGACGTTCTTATCATTTCTTTTGATTTGATTTCATTTGAATGACCTGGGTAACGATCCGAGGAGCTTTCGAATGCGTACTCAAATTCTGAAAACATGGGATATATTCATATTCGTTAAATGTTTTCGTCTGTATCTGATTTGAAATTCTATCGCATAGATTATGCGTTGACCTTACTCTTTAGATAATAGTTATGTCTCCTGATATCCTTGAATTTGTGAAGGATTATGAGTTATTATTAGTCTTTTGAGAAGTTCACATCTTACCAACGGTGATAAAACTGAAAAGTTGATAGTGCCAATAGAATGGATTGATTGATTATGACATGACGATATTGTCTTAATTGATGGGAACTCGAATTGAATTCCCCTAAATGATAAGATGTTGATTATCAAAAGTGATCTAAATAATTCTTGATGGATGACCATATCCTGTATTAAGACTTAAAATTATACCATGAATGGTTATGAACTAGTTATAGATATTGTAATCTAGAAGAACCTAATATTAATTTAATGTTTATGTTATCTGAAACTTTAGGAGGTATTTGTTGGTGAATTACCTAGACTTTCGCCATTAAGGAAAGTTGAAATTGGTATTGATTATATAACCGGTGCTGTACCCGTGGCATGTGCACTGTACGTCAGCACCATCTGAATTTAAGGAATTACCGTACAACTGAGAGAGTTGTCGGAGAAAGATTTTATTCTACCAAGCCTGTCATCATGAAGAGCTATGGTGTTATCATTCCTTATAGTTATAGGTTACTGTGACTGAGTAAATTGACAATCGAAAACGAAATCCATAACTCGAAATGGAAGATTTGTTCGATCATTTACAAGGTTCTAGCGTATGTTTTAAAGATTTGATTCACGACATGGTTATTATCAACTTCGCATCTGCGAAGAAGATTATCTATTCCAACCATCACACCCCGAACTTGTGATGAACATTATGAGTTTCCCGTGATGTCGTTTAGATTGACTAATACACATGTAGCATTCATAAAATTGGTGAATCACGTGTGTAGGCTGTAATTTGAAAAATTCATGCTCGTGATCATTAAGGACCATTTATTTGTAAGGATAAGAATGAGTTAATAATTATTTATAGATTGCCCTGAATTGGCCGAACAACGAAAACCTATACCTTGAATATATAACATAAGACTTAAGACTTAATACTTTACATGATTTGACTATGTGATTAAAAGGATAATGGAATATAAATTGACTCTTCCAAAATTAAGAGCCCTTTTAAGACTTTGGATTTTACCAAAAAGAAATGGAAATATGTTTTGACAAATGTTTTAACAAAGGATTTTTAAAGGGATTATTCCCTTATACACAAACCATTTAACTAAACTTCTGTTTAGGGGTAAATGTTTGTGTATACCTCAAGATAACCTAAGAGGGATTGAGGAAACCATTTAAACCATGACTTGAAATCTGAAACGATAATTTTTGTTTTTCAAACTAAGAAAACTTTGACCAAAGTATAAACAAAGGTTCTTCGAACGTTTACGAATCTTATTAAATATTTTCGATAAATCAACAAAAATCGTGTTAATTAAATTCAAATTTATTTTTGAACATTTTATATAACTGGTCGAACTAAGAAATTTAAAACTTTTACGTTTACGCTTCATAAAAATTAACTAATAATTATTTAATTAATTATAATAATTATCGACGCTTTAGACGACGGATTGAGTAAAACGGATAAAAATGATAGTAAAGACGAAACTAAAACATAGAAGATATGAAGAAAGAATTTTGAATAAATACGGTTGTGATATTTATTTCATCAGGAAGGTGAACGTAATTACTGACGCATAATATAGAAAGAATATCTGAGTGAATTATGGACATAATAACTACATCATCATGAGAAGTTAATATAGATACTGACATATTATAAAAAAAGGATAAAGAACCAATTAGGATATATTTCTTAATAATGAAGGTGCAAAATAAATTGCCGAACGATATAAAAATAAACGATGTTTGTAAAAAGGATAATATAGATAATAAAAGGGGTTCGCGGCTAATGTGGACCATTAAAATTGAGAAGCCAATAGCGTTAAATGTTTTAAAGACCACATGTGATTGTCTAAATATGGAGGATTGTAAGATATAGCTATGTTGGAATTTGTAAGTATAAGTATTCTATTCTTGTCATTCCTGATTAAGTATATTTTATTTCGAAGAAGTTGTACTGATGGCAATTATGAAGGCAGACATCGCCTCATACATTAGTAAACGTCTAGATATTGCAAAGGTCATCATCTGAATTTGATTCGATTTGGGTCATCGTCGACAGACTGACCAAATATGCTAATATCATTCCCGTTAATGATTAATGCAAAAAGAGTTATGTAAACATAGTATGCCTGTATGAACATCTATATCAAGATCCTCGCTTCGCATCGAATTTCTAGAGATTTGCTCATAAATCGTTGAGAACGAACCTTGATGAGAGTACTATGTACCACCCCAATCGAAGGGACGAGGTAAAGTAACAATACAAAATACTATAAGTGTTTTTTTTTATGTCTGAATGATTGACCTTTGGTAATAGACCGTATAATCGCTTTCCTTTGGAGAGATTATCATTGATAACTATCGTATTAGGATCGAAATCGAATCTTGTTAGGATCTATATTAGAGCATTTGTAAGCAAGAGTTGAGATGAAGACATCCGACATACACCCACTGTGAGTTGGACATGTCTTTTAGGTTTAAGGTTTCCTATGATGGCGAACCTAACCTTGCAAAATACCCGACCCCCGAGATCTGAAATGATTGTGGAAATTAAGGTCTGATTATTAACCGCCGATAATGGGCAGGAGGTTATGTGAATGTGAAATGTAGATCTTGAAGTGCCAAATGGGTAGCGAAGTTATGCCACAATTTTTAACCTTGGAAAAAAAATGAATTCATGATCTGACAAATCATGGGATATTAGTCCCCGTTGTATGGGACCATTGAGATGATGTAAAAGTTGGGATTGAAAGGGCTATAAGCTGGATCTACCCTAGGACTTCAAGAACTTCGTGAATTATGTTTCGAAAATCGAACTTGATGGAATATCTATCAAGTAAAAACCTGAATTATTCTTAGTAGAGCTTAGATCGGCGAAAAGTTGCATTCATCAGAAACCCGTGAACATCATGGATAGAGAAAGTAAGTCAACATTTAGCCTGATCTTATTCCCGTAGTTATGTTTGATGAAACTCGCGTATTATAATGGATTACACTTGTGAGAAAAGACCAAATGTGGAGGAAATACCCACATGGCTTTAACTCTATAAGAAGCGAGTAGTAAGGTAAGATGATCTTTGAGGACAAAGATCCTGTTTAGGGGTAAATGCTGTGACAATCCGTCAATTTACGATTGATATTTTATTCTCAAATATTATTTGAAAATATTATTTTAATGATACAATATGAACTCACTTATTTTTGGGAAGAAATTTGGATTTACGTCTTGAAGTAGCATCGACTACGTTTAAACCGGAGGATTCTACGTTACGTGCTTACGTTTACATACACCGTCTTTGGTGACAGTCCGACATTTCAGAAAATAAATTTATCCGTGAATATTATTTTGGAGTTTTAAATTTGTGTTGGTTCATAAACTCACAAATTTACGAGAAGAGATTAGGACCTACGATTTTATTTTAACGTCCTTTACGACTAAACCAGAAACCTTAGGATTACGTATTTACATTTTTGAACTCCGTTTTTGATGAGACAATTTTTATTGGATTCGTTTTGTGACGTTGATTCATAATTTATAAAAACGTTTTTCGTAAAACGCCCCGAGGGCACGCAAATCGAGGAAACTAGACTCGAGGAGTACCGTAAATAAATGGGGATGAGACAAGTGGGACACTTGTCCCACCCCCATCAAAACCGGCCTAATAAGCCACTACACCACTTGAGGTGTCAACACTTACACATAACAAGTTTACACTTGTAAACTTAAGCTTCACTTTGAAGCTACTTCACCCACTATGCTAACAAACCCATCAAACCAACAACTAGTTTCTCATTTACCACACACACTACATGCAACACAACTCAAACTCTCTCTCACCCTCCATTTTTGGCCGCCCCATTTCTCCACAAAACACCACCATTCATACAAAATTTAACCATAAACATATGTTATAATTAACATATGTTAATCTCCATTCAAAAAGATGAAGATTGGTGTAAGTTATAACATCCAAGGAGGAGTTTTCATGGAGTAGTAGGGCTGATTTTCCACAATGTATTCATGAAGATTGGTTGTCTTGAAGATGGTCTTGGTGCATCACAAGTTTCTCCATCAAAAATCCATGTTTTGATCAACCTACATCATCATGGTGGTATAAAGATTGTCCTCCTCATCTTCTTGTTAATTTGATTATGTAAACATGTATTTTATTTCCTATTGTATATGTATATGATGATTATATGATGATAAAAATGTTATGTGGGGATTTGGTGTTGATAAATATGATTAAAAAGGTGAAAAACTATAAGAAACAAGGTTAAAATCTTGATTAATTTACATGGCTGTATAAAACAGTAAAGAAACATGTTATGAACTGATAAAAGGATGAAGTAGAATTGATATACAGTAAGCTATGAGTCTTGTACACATGTGAGAGTTGGCCATGCAATAGAATCAAAGTAATGAGTGAGATATGATCAAAACAAGTTTAAGGTATAAATCTGAGTTCACTGTTTTGGACGATTTTTAGAAAATATTTATAAGATGATTCAACAGTAGCTATAGAAGAGTTAAATGTAGAACATATCATGTAGTTTATGTGATAAACATTTGAGCTTCTATCTCCATATAGAACTCAAGATATGGCATTTTTGGTGAAAGTGAAGATAAAAATCAGATTTTTGGAAATTAAAGAATAATACTATTATATAAGCACTCAAAATTTAATAGTATAAAATATAAAATAAAAACCCACTAAGTTATGGATTTTATTTATTTAAGTATGTAAAAGGTTAAATAAGTGTACTTTTTATAAAAATGATAACTTGTTAAGTTTTATAAGTTATAAAACTATAAACATGATTTTTACGACTTTTTCGGCTAATACCGTAAAATTAACGTTTTTGTTAAATAAAACTTAGATGGTTGGACCCGTCTAATGAAAACTTTATAAAACTTATATACTGATATATAGACATGTATAACAAGTAAAAACCGATAAAAACCCTAACTTTAGGACAAACGGACATTAACGAGCTAAGTAAACACATTGGGCTAATAATTGGACTAAATAAGTTAAACACTCATAAAAAGACCTTATTGGGCTTAACCCATTTGGACCCAACTTGTAAGGTGTAAACACTGATAATATAAGTATAACAAGGATAAATACAAGTTAAAGAACTTATAATAAGTTTATTGGACTTAAAACACGTCAATAGGTAAAACTAGTGAACTAGTATAAAAGTTATCGACACATAACACTAAAATGAGTCAACGAGAATATGTAAACCCACTTGATCATCATATATATATAATCATCATATGTATACATAAATGTTATTTTATAAAGTCATTGGACATGAGTCTAAGACGAGTATTATTTGTCTAGGTTTCCGTGATTGAAGCACGTACCGTACGTCCGAATTGCCAATAACCCGCCTTCCCATATCAACGTGAGTTCATAGCGTCGCACTCTTTTAAATGTTTTCATAAATGTTTTATAAACCCGCGAGGGAGATAACATGTTAGTTTTTATAAAATAGGACACCATTTGTCCCGATTGTTTGTTTATTGATTTGGACCCGAATGATTGAATGACCCGATTGTATGACTCGATAAATGATTAAAGGACCCGATAGATGAAATTAAATGGATTATTAAAGTTAGGTTATGTCACTAAAAGTCCCATTAGCATGAATTATGAACTACCGGGATTTGGTAGACGCTTATGCATTTAATAGTACTATTTGGGGACGATCACCCTAGTTTGCGCCTTGACGGTTGATCCCCGTCGTGCCACATTGATTGGTAAGCGAATTTATGTATGAGAAGATTTCCATAGCGTGACCTTTGTGACGACACGCTACTTTAGATGGGCAAAATTGGTATCGGGTTAGCTACCCGTTGTTGGTTTAGTAAGGTAACAATGTCATGCGGCTTATAATAATCCAAACTAACGAAATACTACTAGACGCTCAGAATTACGATGTATTGCCTGACTAGCAATACTGGGTCATACTATTGATATTATTTTTGTGTTTTGGTTTTCATAACCATACTCATATAACGGTTTTTATTTTCATACAACGTCGTAAGACGTATTGTATGACGATTTTACGACATTGGCTCGTATAATGATTTTTAAGGCTTTTTATAACCATATTCATATGACGGTTTTATTTAATCTATACAACGTTGCAAAACGTATTGTATGGTGTTTTTAACGACAATGATTCGTATAATGATTTTTAAGGCAAATGCCTATATTATGATTTTCGATAAAGACTTGTATAAAATGACTTTGGCTATTTTATGGCCTATTAAAATGAATTGTACAAAATGATTTTTGGTAATAATTTTATACCGATATTATATTGATGGTTTATTAAACTCTATGAATTCACTCGGCGTTATCGCTGACCTTTTTCTCTTAACATGTTTTATCTCAGGTACTTGAAGGTAATTCTCGGGAAGACGACAAGAATTCATGGCCCGCACCTAAATAATATTTTTCCATTCAAATACTTTGTAAAACTTTGTATGTAATGTAATGACTTGGGACCGATGTAACTTTGATATTTATGAATGGAAATGCTTTTATTATTAAACGACGCGATTTTTATGCGTTGTCTATGATGTGAGTAATGTGCTATCCCGTAACACTAACGAGTCTTCCGCTGTACTGAGTTGTATAAATTTGGGGGTGTTACACGTGAGTTCAAAGTTGGAGAGCCGGTTGTCCTCTTTATCTCAAGGTTGAAACTCTTTGCGGGCAAGCTTAAGTCAAGATGCTCTGGTCCATTTACTATTGCTCAAGTGTTTCCATATGGAACTATTGAGTTGTCACAACCCAATGGTCAAAAATTCAAAGTGAATGGTCACCGTGTTAAGCACTATTTTGGGGAAGACATTTCCGTGGAAATGGTCCAAGAGATCCCCATTTTCCCCATGAATTAATTCATTGTAGGAAGAGTCGAGCTAGAGACTCCATAAAATCAAGCTTGAATAACTAGGTTTAGAGTTTTTAGACTTAGAGTGTGGTAGGATAGAAATACGGGTATAGAGTTGAGGATAAGTGTAGTGGAGACCTTCCTTTTGTCTTCAGGTTGTTTGTAGGGTTGCTCTCTCTCATCACGTGCATTGGAGCTTATGGAGGAGGCCCTTGTATCTGGTTCACTTCGTTACTATTGTGATTTTTCATAACCACATTGTGCTAAAAATGAATTCACTATAATTGATCTTTCCTTAGCTTGGGTTAAGCAAACTACGCGATGTCATAAGTGTAGGGGAGTTCACTCCATTACTCTTAAACATTGAGGACAATGTTTATCTTAAGTGTAGGGGGTCTTCTATCGAAGTGACCTTACCTAAAACTTTGTCATTGACCTTCATGATAACTTGGAAATTAATTTTTCAAACATTTTTCAAATTTTTGATCTACTTTGGCCACCAAAAATATGCATTCATAATTTTTGCATTAATCGTTTTTCATTTGCATTACACATTTGCATTGTATATATTTTTCTTTTATTTTTCATCAAAAATATATAAAAAGGAAAAAAATATAATAAAGGACATGGTTTAACAAGTTTAGATATCTTTGACATATTAGGCCCGCCATGGATACTTTGACTCAACCCGAGTTTTCTTATCCAAGAATTCTCTAGCTAGTATCCTTAACCATGTAGACCTTTATTGGTTTATTAAGATAAGCATCCACTAGTCTCATTATTTGAGATTTTAAACTGTGGAGAACAAGAGATGATAGAGTTTGAAGTAAGTGTTAAGGGCTAGATAAACCTCATATTCATTCATTGTGGCTTTTATATCCCCTTTCGTAACCTTTACTTTCTTGTCAACGCATGTATATATGTTAATAAATAATCAAGAACGGTTTTAATCGGTTTGTAGTCTCTTATGCATTTTTGACTAATCATTCGTGGTTGGTATAAGTACGTCTTAAGATTCTAAGTTAGAACGTTTTATGTGTACTAGACTTATGTCATTCTTAATACTTAGCGGGTGTTTTTCCTTTTATTCTTTTCAACTTTCTTTGTGAGGAATAAAGAAAAATAAGAGCGGCTTATGAAAAAAATAAGTGGGTAGAAAAAAAAAGAGAAAAAGAAAAGAAAAAATAATTATACAAGACTCCCAAGAGGGGCAGTGAAGTGTTAATTATAGTAGCTATTGAATTCCAATATTACTCTCACAAGGGTTGCGGGGATTTAATAGTTGCTCTAATCCAATATTACCTTGACGGGTTGCGGGATTGAAGATCCAAGGTCTCAAAAAGGCGGTGTATGTAAATTATAGCGTGCGTTTTATTTTCTTTTCCTTAGCGAGTGTGTAGCTACTTATTAATGCATGACATAAGGATCTTACACATAAGGCGATGACTTATTATTCTTGAATCGGACTTATATCAATTGTGGGCGGTTTTTCGAGTAATGGATGAGAGGATTACTTAGGATTAAAACCGTGCTTCCTTATTTTGAGATATTACATTTCTTATATTTCACGCTTTAAATAATGACAAATTTTCTCCCAAGAAATTTGCTCAAATAATAACCGGTCTTAGAGGCATAACAAGTGGGGGTATGAGAGTAACACAATTAATCTATATGAATAAGTTGACGCACTTTCACTTGTGGATAACAATGATCTTGTTTTTAAGCTTGGTATGGGGAAAGTGAAACTTGAGGGTGATAAGTGTTCATGGTACCAAAAGCCCTAATCTAAGTCACTGATTTCTTTATGAGTTATTTCCATCAAAACCATTTCAAGAAAATCCAAAAATATATAAATATAATTGCTTTCCTTTGCATTGCATTGTATAAAATCAAAATCATGCATCATATAGTGTAGAGTAGTGTAAAAGCATTTCATATTGGCCAAGGTGGGTTAATTAAGAGGAAAGTGTAAATTGGTGCTTTAAAATATGGCATTGCATGAGGTCATGGAAATGATCAAGTGTAGGGGATTTGATATGAGCAAAATCTCATATCAATAATAACACAAATCACCCTAAAACACATAGCAAATACCTAACTTTTATACAATAAAGCATTATTATGGGGTATGTTTTGTATTTATGCTTGTTTAGGTAACAAGGATACAAATTTGGAGCAAACAAGTGAAATCAAGCTAAAAAATAAAGAAAAGACAAGAGAAGGATCACAAGTGACAAACCTTGCAAAGAAAAGGACCTATCTTGACAACATTCAAAAGATGAAGGACTAAAGTGAAATTTTGAAGAAGTCAAGATTAAAGTCAGATATGGTTAACCTTCAAGTCAAACAAGTCAAAGGGCTTCAAATGTTGAAGATGAAATTCAAAGGATCAAAAAATGCCAAAGGAATAAAGTTTGGAGCTCAAATGAAGAATCTGATAAAGTTGGAGGGCTAAACTTGACAAGTTACATACAAGTTTTGGGCTTAATCCGTGTTATATACATTTACACCAATGAGAACAAAGAAAGATGGGCACACGGATTACCACCTATGCCCACTTAAAGCCGCCAATATTAAATGAACGAATCTTCAACAGTTAACTCCACTCAGCCAAATTCAACCAATAAGAGCTTGCCATGCAATATTTACTATATCCATTTTGGATAATGATCCGCGACTAACACCCTCATCCAATAAAACATTGCCACGTTGCATTTTCAAGTTCATACGAGCCCAAGAAGAGGATTTCGCTACATTGCATATCAAGAGATGATATAAACATGAAAACTGCTCGGAATCAAGCAAGGAACTCAACCCAAAAACTTAATTGGATTGAAAGTGCTTCAATCAAAAATCCCCAAATGTGTTCATAAGCTAGAATTTGCAATTGAAAGATTGAAGACACGTGGAGCTCAGTGATTGGCTACAACACGTCATCATCCCCAACAGAATCTCATTCTTACTATATAAATTGGCCCTAGCTAGTTCATTTGTACAAGTAGCTTGTAGGTTTGAAAACACACACTTCTCAATTTTCTTTCATCTTCAATTTCTCAAAGTAGTTAGCTACTACTCTTAGGTGTTTGACAACCACCTAAGAGTTAGTTATTCAGTTAGTAACAAACTTGTAACAGAATTTTGCACCATTAATGAAATTTACCCTTCATTTTCACTCAATCTCTTTACCTGCATTATCATTCTCTTAGTGATACTGAGTGTTTCTATTGATCATCCATGATCAATGGAAGTTATTTGATACTTTGAAGACTTGTAGCTAGTTCAGAATCCATTTGAAGTTCATTTTCAGTCCATTTCATCCGTTTGTAGCAGGGTAGTTGATCATAGCAGATTATGATGATGATGATGATGATGGTAATTGGTGGTTGATTCATGGTGGTATAGTTGTACTTAGAAGGCTCATCGCCTCTCTACTCCATCAGTGGTGGCCTGGTGCACTCGTACGCTAGGCATATTTAAAAAGAATTGCAAATACAAATCCTAGACAAGAAGCCAAAACCTTGATATGCGATCTTTCCACACATTGGGTTTTAAATTTGTAACAAGAATTACCGATATAATTAGGAACACAAATTCGAGCAAGTATACTCTAGTCATGTTGCAATTAGGTTGGTAAGTAAAGGTTTTCCCATGGGACTTGGTTATACTCAAGTGTAGTTGTTTATAACAATGGTAACTATGATTGTCACGATCACACCACCATGAGAATCGTTAAAGGCATAAGCACACAAAGAACATACATGTATGGTTAAATGATCATATAGACATATGGATGCATAGTTTGGAAAACATATTAAAGGTAATCCTTTGGACCTATAGAACCAATAATAAGACACTAGTGCTTTATAAATCAAGTATACATAAGTCTCAATCAAGTGGTCACTCATGAGCCTTATGCCTAAACCAATAAAAACAAGAATTCTTTCGGCCCATAGACTTGGTGTTATCAATTTGATAAGTTTCATTTACTTGAAAGATGATTAGAACAATATATTCAAAAGACTCCTTTCGACCTATAATCTAGATTAAACCATTACTTGCTATGTTTATTAAATTTCTTGCACAATCTTCACAAGCACAAGACCAAATCATTAGTCGGTTAACGAATTGAAACAAACCATATTGAGAATAAATTCTGACATTATAGACTCAAAAATGATTAACCAAATTGGCAAACAAGAACAAGTTCCAATTCAACCAAATATAATGTTATCACCATAATCTAATACAAACACTAATAGAATCCAAACATCTATATATCACAAGTTTTCATATAAACAATACAAGTATCACAACATTCATAATATCACAAAACATAAGAATCACCATGAACATGAATATAAGTTACATTGAATAATAAAGAAGAAGTTACCAAACATTAGAATTCATAGCACCAAAACACAATACCTTCTACCCATAACCTTCTTGGACATCAACCTCTTGGTGCGAGTATAGAGCCTTTTCGGGTGTTTGGGAATAAGGATTGTTGGAGATTGAATTGTTTATGGTGTATGGTTTTCATTCTCTAATTCTTCCATTGCTTATTACACATTCATGGCAACCAATTCCACCACCCCTCACCACTTGGGTGAGGGGTGATACCAAAATCACAGAATATGATGGAGTATAGGATGTAGAAGATGATGATTGAGAGTGTGATGAGATTGGTATAAACACTACCCCATAGGTCTTATTTATACTTGAATTGTCCTTGGCCACCAAGTAGTTTTCTTTGGCTCCAAGGGTTGTAAATGTTCCAGGGAATGAAGTAATGAAGAGAAGATGATAGGTTCTAGGTGTTATGGAGTGATTAAGTTTGCTTGGAGAAGTGGAAGATATGTTTAATGCGACTTTTCCAAAATCTGTAAGGGCAACTTGCCGGCAGCAGCAAGAGTGTTGTCGGTGGAAACTGAGTGTTGATTTACCGCTGGTGGCAACTGAGTGTAGATTTGTCGGCGGCAGCAGAAGTGTTTCCGGTGGAAATTGGGCCAACTTTCCCACTTTTCCCTTCTAGTCCTTCTTTGTTTCTTCCACCTTTCTTTCTTCCAAACTTTCCAAGACTCTTTATTATTGTATTATTTATCATACGAGAGCTACACTTTCATGTCTCGTTTATCTTTTCACCTCCAATTCACGTCTTTTCTTCATTTCTCGTGATGTAATCATTGATGAAGCTACAATAGCAAATATGCTTCATTAAGTATCATATGTTCATAATAATCATAAAAATATATGCATAAACACCACGAATACGCTCATATAAACATGTTAGATTTGAGCGTTATCAAATCCCCTCACACTTAAGTTTTGCTCGTCCTCGATCAAGGAAAAGAAAAACTTTGCTTGCCCTCAAGCAAATAAAATAAAACTAAGGTTATAAACCAAATGACTAAATTCTAAAAGAAAAGAAAATTTTTAAAATTCTATGAAAAATTGAAAATCTTTTTGGTTTTTATAAAAAAATGGTTAAAGGTGCAAACCCCCTTACGCTTAAGAGGTTGCTTGTCCTCAAGCAAGGAAAAGATAAACTTTGCTTGCCCTCAAGCAAATAAAAAAACTAAGTTTATAAACAAAATGACTAAGTTCTAAAAGATACGAAAAATTTTTACATTTCATGAAAAGTTCAAAATCGTTTGGATTTTTATAAAAAAAGGCTAAAGGTGAAAACCCTCTCACACTTAAGAGGTTGCTTGTCCTCAAGCAAGTAAAAGAAAATTATTTTTGGGGTTTTTTTTATATGAAATCGCTAAAGGTGCAAACCCCCTCACACTTAAGAGGTTGCTTGTCCTCAAGCAAGTAAAATAAAAATACTTTCCACCATGGTGCATGAAAATGGTTTAGAAAAATAAGATGAAAATCTACCAAGTACAAACAAGACTAAATCAAATGGCATGAGCACCAAGTGTACACATCTAAAGAGGACTTTTATTGGGTTAAGGCTAAGGATTTGGGTTAATAGGTATGGATAAGACATGGGATATTTATAAGAGGTGTCACGAATATACAAGTTAAAAGTCTAAGTCCCATGTTGCTAGTTACCGGACATATCACAAGCCCAAAAAAATGATCATAGCTACGAGCTTTATTCAACACATAACACAGAAATATCACGTCTTAACACATTGGCCAATCGATATCTAAACATACTTCATCTTCCTTCATCTTCATAATATTGTCATCACTTTTGTTTTTACTTTTTTTTGGATGACTTATTCTTTTTTTTTTCTTTTCTCATCCTCCTCTTTTTTTCAAATTTTTTTTTCAACATCCAACACATGCTCCCCTCACACTTCGCTTTAGCACACACCGCAAAAAATACAAATAAGAAAGACGTCTCCTTCATCTTTGTTGGAATGGCACACACATAACGAAGTGTGGCAACTATAAATCATCAAAAACGATCCACCATACCATGAAACTAGCAACCCACCATTTAGACTTAGACAAGGGTTAGGCTAAGGTTTAAGGTTAGATATGTTTTTTTCTTTTTTAGTGGATTTAACAAAAAAAATGAAAAGAATGGCTCAACGGGTGTTCTAAGGGTATCTAGCACTAGAAGAAAGTTCTAACAAAAGGGTTAATATGGGAGGTTAGCTAATATATGCAACTAGCTAAGAAGAAAAGGGAAAAGGCTATTTGGTTTTTATTCATAAGGTTACCTCTTTATCACGCATATACACTTATATCACACAAGTGTGATCTCACTAAAACTTATTTTATTTTATTTTTATATTTTATTTTTATATATTTTTTACCATGTGGACGATATTGAAATATATTTACATACAAATGTGTGAAAACATTTAAATCCTAAGGGCAAACAAGTGTACAAACTCCCCTTTTTTTCCTTTTTCTTTTTTTCTCTTTTTTTTCCTTTTTTTATAATAGCCCAAAAATTTTAGATACTAAAATTTAGTTTCATTATCCCATTTATTTCCCCTCACATTTAAGTTTTGGATTAGACTCAATATTAAAAATAAACTTCAAAGCATGAATATTGAGGAAAATAAATAAATAGTCCAAGAGAAACGAAACTTCTCGGGCTAAGAAATTACAATTGATCTCCATATGATAAGATGCCAAGTAAGGAAGATCAAGCGATTTCATGTCCATCATGTGTATCATACAATCCATCAACACAATCAATCTATCCTCCATAATCTTTATTGATCCTGCAAAACAAACTAAACTACAAAACACGTAAATTTACTAAGCACACTTTCGTATGCAACAAGATTGCATTTAGCGTATGCAACAAGCCTTTAAACCCCTCAGTATCCCGAGTGGACGAGTTATAGTCTCGTGAGGGTTTCCAGCGAACACACCCACAAAGTTCATACATTAACCACATGAACTTAAACAAACACAAACAAGCACACATGCAAACAAAATGAAACACACACAAGACAACTAACACAAACAAGAACAAACATTATGCATATATATACATCACATATATGAGAATTAAAAACAATCTAAACATTTAAAAACACAACACGACTCAACAAAAATAAAATATGAAAAACTATTTTTTTTTTGGTCTGACAACCTTGCCGGCCGGCATGGGGGTGTTGCCAGCGGCAAGTTGAAACAGTGGGGCTTTTGCCGGCCGGAAACCATGTGGTGCCGGCGGCAACTGCTCCAGTGCAGCAAAAAAAAAAATTTTTTTTTTCAAACTTCCTTATAACTTAAAAACTTAGGGGCTGTTTAGTTGGAGAAAATTTTTCCACTTTTTTAGAAAAATTTTCATTTGAAAAGTGAAAAATAGAAAACCTGTTTAGCAACATCATTTTCCAATATTTTTCAAAAATTATAAAATTTTCATTTTCTAAATTTATATAGAAATTTAGAAAACTCCATTTTACCCTTTTTCTAAATTTTCACCTCATACCCACCATTGTTTTATTTAACCCATTTCAATAACACGTTACTCTATTCAGTATTCACCGTTCATCATTATTTTAACGTTTTTGTCAGAAAATTTACGTTTTCGTCAGTAAATTTACGTTTTCGTCTGTAAATTTACAATTTCGTCTTTAAATTTACATTTTCGTCAGTAAATTTACGTTTTCGTCAGAAAATTTAAGTTTTCGTCAGAAAATTTACGTTTTCGTCAGAAAATTTACGTTTTCGTCAGTAATTTTACGTTTTCGTCAGTAATTTTACGTTTTTGTCAGAAAATTTACGTTTTCGTCAGAAATTTACGTTTTCGCCAGTAATTTAGGTTTTCGTCAGAAAATTTACGTTTTTGTCTGTAAATTTACGTTTTCGTCTGTAAATTTACGTTTTCGTCTGTAAATTTACGTTTTTGTCTGAAAATTTACGTTTTCCTCAGTAATTTTACGTTTTCGTCAGTAATTTTATGTTTTCGTCAGAAAATTTACGCTTTTGTCAGAAGATATACGTTTTCGTCAGAAAATTTACGTTTTCGCCAGTAAATTTAGGTTTTCGTCAGAAAATGTACGTTTCGTCAGAAAATTTACGTTTTCGTCTGTAAATTTACGTTTTCGTCTGTAAATTTACGTTTTCATCAGGGAATTTACGTTTTCGTCAGTAATCTTACGTTTTCGTCAGTAATTTTACGTTTTCGTCAGAAAATTTACGTTTTCGTCATAAAATTTACGTTTTCGTCATAAAATTTACGTTTTCGCCAGTAAATTTAGGTTTTCGTCAAAAAATGTACGTTTTCGTCAGAAATTTAGGTTTTCGTCTGTAAATTTACGTTTCCGTCTTTAAATTTACGTTTTCTTCAGTAAATTTACGTTTTCGTCGATAAAATTACTTTTTCGTTAGAAAATTTACGTTTTCGTAAAACATTTACGTTTCCGTCAGTACATTTACGTTTTCGGTAGTAAATTTATGTTTTCATCTGTAAATTTATGTTTTCTTCAGTAAATTAACTTTTTCGTCAGTAAATTTACGTTTTCGTCTTTAAATTTACGTTTTCTTCAGTAAATTTAAATTTAAAATTTTATGACGAAAACATAAATTTCATTTTTCTGACAAAAAAGTAAATTTACTGACGAAAACGTGAATTTACAGACGAAAACGTATACTTACTGACGAAAACGTAAATTTACTGACGCAAACGTAAATGTACTGACGGAAACGTAAATTTACTGACAAAAACGTAAATTTTCTGTCGAAAACGTAAATTTACCGACGAAAAAGTAAATTTACGTACGAAAAAGTAAATTTTTGACGAAAACGTATATTTACAGACGAAAACGTAAAATTACTGACGAAAACGTAAATTTACTGACGAAAACGTAAATTTTTGACGAAGACGTAAATTTACTTACGAAGACGTAAATTTACAGACGAGAACGTAAAATTACTGACGAAAACGTAAATTTACTGACAAAAACGTAAATTTACTGACGGAAACGTAAATTTTTGACGAAAACGTAAATTTACTGACGAAAATTTAAATTTACAGACAAAACGTAAATTTACTAGCGAAAATGTAAATTTTCTGACAAAAAAGTAAATTTTTGACGAAAACGTAAATTTACTGACGAAAACCTAAATTTACAGACGAGAACGTAAAATTACTGACGAAAACGTAAATTTACTGACGGAAACGTAAATTTTTTACGAAAACGTAAATTTTCTGACGAAAACCTAAATTTATAGACGAGAACGTAAATTTACAGACGAAAACGTAAATTTACTGACGAAAACGTAAATTTACTAACGAAAACGTAAATTTTCTGACGAAAACGTAAATTTACTGACGAAAAAGTAAATTTACTGGCGAAAACGTAAATTTATAGGAAAAAACGTAAAATTACTGACGAAAACGTAAATTTACTGACGAAAACGTAAATATACTGACGAAAATGTATATTTATAGACTAAAACGTAATAATACTGATGAAAACGTAAAGAAAAACTAATTAAAACGTAAAAAAAATTACGAAAATATGAAATAAGAAGACGAAAAAAACAGACGAAAACGTAAAAAAAACTAGCAAAAACGTGAAAAAAAGTTGATCATGAAAAAAATGGTTGAAAATAGTTTCGTTTAAACATTGTTTATTTTTTTTAGAAAATAAAAAATATAATCTAAACAAGTTTTCAAAAATCTCAACTCTTTTCTAGAAAAGAAAAGTCTTTTCTTTTCTAGAAAATTAGAAACATAAAATTATGAAAAGTTTCCACAACTAAACAACCCCTTAATTTTTTTTAAAACACTTTTATTAAAACCATTAAAACATATAAGAAAAAACTTAATCCAAACACACCCTTAAACTAGGAAAATAAGAACTAAAAGTATGCATACAATGAGAAATGCAACAAGCAAGCATACAAGCATACAAGCACGCAAGAACATAAACACATATACACATGACACATAACAAGACACAAACTCACAAAACAAGAAAAACACAAACAAACTAAAATTCATGTGGTCAAGTAATTCGAGCCATAAACTATAGTGATTTACAAGGTTTTTGGGTTTTTGAAAGAAGCACTTTGGGACACATTTAGCAATCAATCATTGAAACAAGCAATTTAAGCACACAAGAGAGGAAATCCCAACACCAAATATGTGATTTTGGCGCCAAGACTATGTAAGCAATTTTTGAGAATTATGAGATTTTAAGCAAAGGGTGCTCTAACCTTTGTCAAGGACTAGAGCAATCAAACATTGGAATTTGGAGCAATTCAAAGCCTCCAATTGAGTAGTCAACCACCAAACGAATTCCTCCTATGCAAAATTCGTCCCCCCTATGCGGGTAAATGGGGTATAACAACTCTTTCGGGTTATGTATTAATTGGTAACGCAACGATTCAAGAAACAAGTAAGCAATCAACAAGATAACGATTCCAACTAACAAAGATACAAACAAATAGACACAAGAGTAGAAACTAGCAAGTCCCCGGCAACGACGCCAAAAACTTGGTGCGCTCGTACGCTAGGTATATTTAAAAATAATTGCAAATACAAATGCTATACAAGAAGCCAAAAACTTGATATGCGATCTTTCCACACATTGGGTTTTAAATTTATAACAACAATTACCGATATAATTAGGAACACAAATTCGAGCAAGTATACTCCATGTTGCAATTAGGTTGGTAAGTCAAGGTTGTCCCATGGGACTTGGTTATACTCAAGTGTAGTTGTTTATAACAATGGTAAGTATGATTTTCACGATCACACCACCATGAGAATCGTTAAAGGCATAAGCATACAAAGAACATACATGTATGGTCAAATGATCATATAGACATATGGATGCATAGTTTGGAAAACATATTAAAGGTAATCCTTTCGACCTATAGAACCAATAATAAGACACTGGTGCTTAATAAATCAAGTATACATAAGTCTCAATCAAGTGGTCACTCATGAGCCTTATGCCTAAACCAATAACAACAAGAATTATTTCGGCCCATAGACTTGGTGTTATCAATTTGATAAGTTTCATTTACTTGAAAGATGATTAGAACAATATATTCAAAAGACTCCTTTCGACCTATAATCTAGATTAAACCATTACTTGTTATGTTTATTAAATTTCTTTCACAATCTTCACAAGCACAAGACCAAATCATTAGTCGGTTAACGAATTGAAATAAACCATATTGAGAATAAATTCCGACATTATAGACTCAACAATGATTAACCAAATTGACAAACAAGAACAAGTTCCAATTCAACCAAATATAATGTTATCACCATAATCCAATACAAACACTAATAGAATCCAAACATCCATATATCACAAGTTTTCATATAAACTGTAACACCCCATTTTGGAAATGGAATATTACGCATAATCATGGCGTGTCATCAAAGCATACAAGGATAAATGTCTAAGCATTATTCGACCATAAAAGGGAAATACCGGAATCAAACATCGGTAACCCCAAAGTAAAGCTCATCACACACAAACATAAATACTGTAAAAGGAAAGGACGAAACAATGTCCATAGCAACTGTATCAAAGTAAAGGAAATGCATAAAGTAAAGAAAGACAGTAAAGCTTCCAATCCATATGCACGTACGTTTGAGATCTACGAGCGTCCCTGAGTACCTGCCGTTTTGGGAACATGAAAAGGAAAACGGCTGAGCAAGATGCTCAGTGCACGGATGTACAATATAGCATGAAATAGGATAAACATGTAACATATAACAGCGGAAGACTAGGTTCTGAGTAAACTGGTTAAGTATTAAGAAAACTGGTTTTATAGTTTGAAAAGCCTTATGTTTATCTTATGAAAACTGTTTTAACATAAATATACCATAGCCCATATAGGTCATGAAAAGGTCACGTGCATGAATACTTGGAGGGGTGACCTCATCATGCTGATTAGAGGGGATGCCTCTAATTAATATACTGGTTTGGGTAGGAGGGATCAACTCCTTGTGAAGGATGCAAGGCACACACCACATTCACCATGATATACTGAATAAAACATGTAACTAGGATGCACCCATACGCCCCACCTGATATAATAATATGGCCAAAACTGAAAAGGGACGCCACGAGCAATCACTCCGCCGTGGGGAAGTCATAACATTGGTGCCTCCAATGTTATGGTTATGGTACCTCCATAACTAGGTGAAACTGGTCATGCTTGTATATGGCTATAGATTATGCTAATTAAACATAAGCAGTTCAAAACAATAAAACAAATGCTGGGGAAACAGTTGGCTGCATACGGGGAAATCCTAATAAGGAAAGAATGTCCATACTGAAAGGACGGGAATCCGTACCTCAAGTCCAGTGAATGAACGGAAGAAAGACTCCTACTTCTGGATCACTAACGCTACATGAATACACACGTGTATAAGTATCGATTCACTGATTACGTACTGGGTTTTATGTCTCATTTTAGCTGACTTGGTATGTTTTAGGTCATGGTTCACTGTTTAAAGCCTTAAACTGTGTTTATCTTGTATTCTGATTAATCTGTTTAAGTATTACTGGTATTTCATGTATTATTATACTTACTGTGTAATAATAAGTAACTTTCCAAAAATAGCAGGTTTCCAAAAATAGAAAGTTTCCAAAAATAGAAAGTTTCCAAAAATAGAAAGTTTCCAAAAATAGAAAGTTTCCAAAAATAGAAAGTTTCCAAAAATAGAAAGTTACCAAAAATAGAAAGTTTCCAAAAATAGAAAGTTTCCAAAAATAGAAAGTTTCCAAAAATAGAAAGTTTCCTAAAATAGAATTTACTGCTTAAAATAGATTAGTTTCTAAAAATAGAAAGTTTCCAAAAATAGATCAGCTGCCTTAATTAAATAAGTTTCCATATATAGAAGGTTTCCATGATTAGATTAGCTGCCTGAATTAGATAGATTTCCATATATAGAAGGTTTTCATTAATAGATTAGTTGCCTTATTTAATTAAGTTTCTATAAATAGAAGTTTCCATATTTAGAATTAAGCTGGTTACATAAGCTAACATATAAGTCTAAATGTTTATAAGCTTATTTCTTAAGTCATATGATATAATGTATAGTTTAATTATTATTTCATGTATTTTAATTAAACTATAGGTTAAGCATTTTAATTAAAGTATAACATGTTTTAATTAAAATGAAATAAAATACTTAGGTTAAAAGGTGTATTATTAATAATATAACCTAAGTCATGTCTAAATTAATTAATTATAGGCATGTTTTAAATAATTAATTAATTATAACTTATAACATAAAATACTTAGGTTAAATTAATATCATGCTAAATTAATAATTAAAATAACCTAAGTCATGATTTAATTAATATCTCATGTTACTAATTAATTTATATCCTAAGTTCATGATTCATAAAAATTTACATGTAACATAGATCATGATTTAACCAACGAACCTTGAATCGGGCATGAATTCGACACCGTACCCCGAGCCAAACTCGGGGCACGTGTGCCTCCTTGCTGCCGTGGGTCCCACAAGCACCAACCAAGACCAAAAATGGTCTTGGTGGTGGCGGCAATAAGCAAACCAAACCCCCCCCCTCGGGTTTGTTTGCTAGGCGGCTAAAACAAACACCCTTTTTATAACGTTCTTTGATTTTAATTTACCCCAAAACATGTTAGATCAATGTTTAATTATCATGTTTTAATAAGAAAAATAATAACATGTTCATGAAAATAATCAAAGATCAAAAAGAATTAAAAAGAAGGGTTTAGAATGATATACCAACACGTAGCTTGAAAGGGGATGAACAAACACGGTTTCTAGCACTTGTATTTAATGTCAAAAATCAACAACACCCTCCTATGGTGGTGATGTAGGTGGCGGCACAAAAGGAACCAAGGAGGAGGAGGAGAAAACTTTTTAGGTTAAAATGTTATTTTGCTTGAAAGTGAAAAATGAAAAACATATTTACCATAACCCCCCTTTACTTGTAAAAGTCCATGGGCTTAGCCCATTTCTTGTTGTTGTGCCGCGGGTATGGGGGCCCCACATGGGGTACCCGTACCTTTCTCGTGTCCCGATGTTTCGTGTTCGTTCGTGGTTAACGTGTTCGTGTTTAAAGTGTTTCTGTTTATTTTATCATGTCGTTTATCGTAATCTTAACGCTCGTAAATATATTATATGTATTTACGTAATTATTTTAGTTCTTATTTTAAATGGTGATCATGATTTAATTATGTTCACGTGACATATTTATTACTGTTTATCATGAGTTCGTACGTAATCGATACTTATCATGTCATACACGTATGCACTTGCTTGATTACTAGCACATGAATGTGATCATAACTAAATGAGGTAAGTTTTAATCTAGGACGTACGATCTTAAGGGCACTATTCATGGTAAAAGCATGCGGGTTTTACAATTCTTCCCCCCTAAAAAGAATAATTCGTCCCCGAATTATAGATAAAGTAAGCTGAAAAGAAGTAACATACCTGAACTCAAAATATGAAGTGAGGGTAAGAAGCCCAGATAGACTCCTCTGTTTCCCAAGTGGCTTCCCGCTCGGTATGGTCCCTCCAAAGAATTTTGACGAATGGAATCGTCTTCCTTCTCATGACTCGTTCTTGCCTGTCGAGTACTCGTTCGGGTTCTTCTATAAAAGTGAGATCTTCACGTATCTGTTCCAGTGGATACTGAACCATGTGAAGGGGATGATAATTGTACCCTCTGAGTAAGGACACATGGAACACGTTATGCACGTGCGAAAGCTGAGGAGGTAACGCCAATCGGTAAGATACTACACCGATTCGTTCAATGATATCAAAAGGTCCGATGAAACGAGGACTGAGTTTTCCTTTGATCCCGAAGCGTTTAACACCACGTGCCGGCGAAACCTTGAGGAAGACGTGATCTCCCACATTAAAATGTATGTCCCTACGATGCTTATCGGCGTAACTCTTCTGACGTGACCGTGCTTCTTGCAACTTCTGTTTAGCTACCTCGATCTTCTCATTGGTCATTTCTATAATCTCTGGTCCTTCGAGTGTTCGCTCTCCCACTTGATCCCAGCAAGTTGGAGCGCGACACTTTCTGCCATACAACATTTCGAAAGGAGCACATTTGATACTTGCGTGCCAGCTGTTGTTGTATGCAAACTCGACCAAACAGATGTAATCGTCCCAATCACCTGTCCATTCCAACGCACACGACCTTAACATATCTTCCAATGTCTGAATTGTTCGCTCCGACTGTCCGTTCGTTTGAGGATGAAAGGCCGTACTCAGCTTAAGTTGTGTACCCCAAGCTTTTTGCAGACCTTTCCAGAATCGCGACGTGAAACGAGGATCTCTGTCTGAGACGATGCTGGAGGGAGTACCGTGGAGTCTCATGATCTCCCTTCTGTAAGTATCTGCGAGTTTACTTACCGGATCTTCCTTGCGTATCGGTAAGAAATGAGCTGATTTGGTGAGTCGATCAACAATGACCCAAATAGCATCGTGCTTCTTCTTGGTAGGCGGAAGACCGGTAACAAAATCCATGGTGATTTTGTCCCACTTCCACTCTGGAATATCTAACGGTTGAAGGAGACCGCCCGATCGCTGATGCTCAATCTTAACCTGCTGGCAGGTAAGACATTTGGAGACATAAGTGGCTACATCCTGTTTCATACCACTCCACCAAAAGTGCTGTCTGATGTCATGGTACATTTTTGTCGACCCAGGATGTATAGAAAATGGGGAGCTGTGAGCTTCAGCTAACAATGCTTCCCGGAGTTCTTGATTGTCAGAAACACAAAGTCTCGTGCCCTGCCAAACGATACCGTCTGCGTCCATTCTGAATTCTGTCTGCTTCTCCAAATTCTGAATTATCGCCCAAATCTCTCCATCATCCTTCTGCGTTTCCTTGATCCTAGTCAGTAACTCAGATTCTACTATAAGATTCGCCCAGTATCCGTGTTGCCCACGTACCATGATTTCGATGTCTAGCCGCTCCAAGTCTCTTATGTTTTGTTCCTTGATCTCAATGCCGTTGATCATTCCGGACTTTCTGCTGAGTGCATCTGCTACTACATTAGCTTTCCCGGGATGATACTGTAGGTTAATATCATAATCCTTCAACAGTTCCAACCATCTCCTTTGTCTCATGTTCAATTCTCGCTGTGTGAAGATATACTTCAAGCTCTTGTGATCCGTGAAAATGTCGCATGATTCTCCGTATAAGTAATGTCTCCATATTTTCAATGCGAACACCACTGCAGCAAGTTCCAGGTCATGCGTAGGGTAGTTTTCTTCATAGGGCTTAAGCTGCCGTGAAGCATACGCGATCACTTTCCCATGTTGCATGAGAACACAGCCCAGTCCCTTCCCCGATGCATCGCTATAGATCTGAAATCCACCTGTACCAGATGGGAGAGTAAGAATAGGTGCAGATACTAACTTCTGCTTTAGGTCTTCGAAGCTCTTCTCTCGATCTTCCGTCCAGACGAATTTCTCTCCTTTTCGCATCAGTTTGGTGAGAGGTAGTGCCAAGCGGGAAAAGTTCTCCACGAATCTGCGATAATATCCAGTTAAGCCTAAGAAACTGCGGACTTCTGTCGCTGACGTTGGTCTTGGCCATTTAGTGATAGCCTCAACCTTCGCTGGGTCCATAGTGATCCCTTCTGCTGATACAATGTGACCTAAGAATGCCACCTTGTTTAACCAGAACTCACACTTGGAGAATTTCGCATACAGCTGCTTCTGACGAAGAATCTGTAGTACCGTACGGAGATGGTCTTCGTGTTCCTCCGTAGACTTTGAGAAAATCAGGATGTCATCGATGAATACAATGACAAACTTATCAAGGAATTCATGGAAGATTTTGTTCATCAGATCCATGAATACTGCTGGAGCATTAGTCAGGCCGAATGGCATGACTACAAACTCATAATGGCCATAGCGGGTACGAAAAGCAGTCTTGGCAATATCCTGCTCTTTAACCCTTAGCTGATGGTATCCTGACCTTAGATCGATCTTTGAGAAGTGTTTGGCTCCTTGAAGTTGGTCAAACAGATCATCTATACGTGGCAGTGGATATCTATTGCGGATGGTAATCTTATTAAGTTCGCGGTAGTCAATGCAAAGTCGCATGCTGCCGTCCTTCTTCTTAACGAACAAGACCGGTGCGCCTCATGGAGATGCGCTTGGTCTAATGAACCCTCGTTCAAGAAGTTCCTGCAGTTGGTCCTTCAGTTCTTTTAGCTCTATGGGAGCCATACAATACGGAGCCTTAGAGATTGGCTCAGCTCCTGGGACAAGGTCGATGTTGAACTCCACTTCTCTTGCAGGTGGTATGCCTGGAAGTTCAGCTGGGAAAACGTCTTGAAATTCCGAAACTACTGGTTGATCCTGAATCGATGGGGATTCAGCATCCATGTCATGAACCGTAGCTAGATAACCTTCGCAGCCATGTGACAGTAATGCACGTGCTTGCACGGCAGATATGACTTGTACAGACCGTCCGGGTATGAACCCGTTATGAATGTACTCTGGTGCATTAATGTCGCCGAAGATCACCCGATATGAGTGGCAGTCTATGGTAGCATGGTGCTTGGATAGCCAGTCCATGCCGATAATCATATCGAATTCAATCATGTCTAGGGGAAGTGCATCTACTGCACGAACTTTAACGTCAAACTCTAGAGGAAGACTCTTGTATACATGAGTTATTAATACAGAGTCCCTCAAAGGCGTGGAAATGGTAAGCCTATTTTCTAATGGCAAGGGAAGTGTCCTGATGTTCTTGGCATAAGTAGTGGAAATAACTGAATGTGTGGCACCCGTGTCGAAAATAACACATGCAGCTTGGTCGTACATATACAAAATTCCAGTAATGGTACCTGTAGATTTGTTTGCCTGATCACGCGATGTCGTGTAGACACGCCCAGTGGTAGGAGGCGGTTTAGTATCAGCATGACCCGAAGTACCCTCCATTTCACCCTTACGACAATCTCTCATACGATGGCCAGGGAGGCCGCACTTGTAGCATGCGTCGGAATCACGACGACATGGGCCAGGGTGTCTGCGATGGCAAGTACTACAAAGAGGATGAGTGAATCCTCCAGCAGGAGTCCTTGCTTGCTGAGGGCCTGCTGATGACAAAATGTGTTAAAATAAAGTATATGCACGAGTATAAGACATATGCGTCATAAGATATTCACCAGTGTTAGCTGAACGGTTAGGCTGAGAACCCCTGTGGTTCTGGTCCTTCCCGTTACCGTGGTTCATGGTAGAGATTAATATAGTGTCAGTATGAGAGTTATAACATGAAATCATGAGAAGATGCGTAAATAGTAGGACCTGCTGTTGTTGGAGTGTCCCGCATTGTTACGGTAATTATCATTACCGCTGCGCCTTTCCACAACAGAACGGTCGTTAGTGTGACCGTTTCCTTTGGGCTGATTAGGCTGCTGAGACCGGTCCCCAGTTTTCTGCCTGGAAGATACAGTTTAAGAGATTATTATAGAACATATAATGATAGGATGGGGTCTGGTTATCGATAGAACACGAAATGTTTACCTCTTGTCGGGTCTTTCAGCTTCCCCGAACTCATCGCGTTCCTGCAACATCTCAAGCTTCCTTGCTGCGTCGGCCACTTGTGCTATTGTATTGAACGTAGCACATACCAGATTATTTACGACCGAGGTGCGAAGTGCCCACCTAAAGTGGTGTGCCTGCTCCTCAGGAGTACCAGCTGCTGCTCCCAGAAAACCAGCTAAGCGAAGAAAGCGCTGCATGAATTCGTTGCTGTTCTCGCCCGCTCTCTGACGTATCCCATGGTATTCTCGCTTGAGTTTGTCCTGCTCTGCCTTAGGAAAGAACTGCTCCATCACTCTCTCCTTGAATTGGGCCCATGTCAAACCAGCGACCCATTCATCGCCTCCTTCTGACTGCGTCAAGGCTAGCCACCAGTTGAGTACGTTGCCTTCAAACCGGTAGCATGCCAATCTCGCCTTGAATGCGGGGTCACATCCCATAGCATTGAAAATCTTCTCAATGTGAGTCAACCAGCTTTCAGCATCGCTGGGACTATCAGTCTTTTCAAAAGCTCTAGGACGAAGCTTGTTGAATCTTTCCAACCACACTGCTAGTGTCACTGGGGGAGGAGGAGGAGGTGGCTGATTGTGCTGCTGATTGTTGGCAGCTTGGACTTCAGCACGAATGTCATTCCTCAGTTGAGGAAGTAAGGCTTGCATGGCAGCCTGAATTGCAGCATTGAGCTGCTCTTGCTCGCGTGTGAGAACCATCTGACAGTATAACATAAACATATGATTAACAGTTCAAACATAAAATATAACTTATATATATACATGAAAAAAAAATTATACCAAAAATTTCACGAGAAAAATTTTATGCAAGAAAATCTTTGTATGAATGCATGATGCAGTTTTATGAAAACTTTTGATGCTCGAGAGTGAACGCCTCTGGTCAGTTCACTCGAAATAAAAGACATATCGAGGGGACGCCTATGGGTCGGTCCCAAATTTAAAAGTTTCGATAAAACACATGCGACTAAATAGAGCCAGTCCTGTACCAACCATTACTTAGTCAAAAACCCTGTAACAATGACATGTATATGTATGCTTAAAAATGATGAATGCAGGAAAACAACTGTCAGTTCTAGGAAGACCGTAGTGACTACCCACTAATCACAGGTCATATTTGAGAGCCTACAAGTCGAAACCTTGGCTCTGATACCATAATTGTAACACCCCATTTTGGAAATGGAATATTACGCATAATCATGGCGTGTCATCAAAGCATACAAGGATAAATGTCTAAGCATTATTCGACCATAAAAGGGAAATACCGGAATCAAACATCGGTAACCCCAAAGTAAAGCTCATCACACACAAACATAAACACTGTAAAAGGAAAGGACGAAACAATGTCCATAGCAACTGTATCAAAGTAAAGGAAATGCATAAAGTAAAGAAAGACAGTAAAGCTTCCAATCCATATGCACGTACGTTTGAGATCTACGAGCGTCCCTGAGTACCTGCCGTTTTGGGAACATGAAAAGGAAAACGGCTGAGCAAGACGCTCAGTGCACGGATGTACAATATAGCATGAAATAGGATAAACATGTAACATATAACAGCGGAAGACTAGGTTCTGAGTAAACTGGTTAAGTATTAAGAAAACTGGTTTTATAGTTTGAAAAGCCTTATGTTTATCTTATGAAAACTGTTTTAACATAAATATACCATAGCCCATATAGGTCATGAAAAGGTCACGTGCATGAATACTTAGAGGGGTGACCTCATCATGCTGATTAGAGGGGATGCCTCTAATTAATATACTGGTTTGGGTAGGAGGGATCAACTCCTTGTGAAGGATGCAAGGCACACACCACATTCACCATGATATACTGAATAAAACATGTAACTAGGATGCACCCATACGCCCCACCTGATATAATAATATGGCCAAAACTGAAAAGGGACGCCACGAGCAATCACTCCGCCGTGGGGAAGTCATAACATTGGTGCCTCCAATGTTATGGTTATGGTACCTCCATAACTAGGTGAAACTGGTCATGCTTGTATATGGCTATAGATTATGCTAATTAAACATAAGCAGTTCAAAACAATAAAACAAATGCTGGGGAAACAGTTGGCTGCATACGGGGAAATCCTAATAAGGAAAGAATGTCCATACTGAAAGGACGGGAATCCGTACCTCAAGTCCAGTGAATGAACGGAAGAAAGACTCCTACTTCTGGATCACTAACGCTACATGAATACACACGTGTATAAGTATCGATTCACTGATTACGTACTGGGTTTTATGTCTCATTTTAGCTGACTTGGTATGTTTTAGGTCATGGTTCACTGTTTAAAGCCTTAAACTGTGTTTATCTTGTATTCTGATTAATCTGTTTAAGTATTACTGGTATTTCATGTATTATTATACTTACTGTGTAATAATAAGTAACTTTCCAAAAATAGCAGGTTTCCAAAAATAGAAAGTTTCCAAAAATAGAAAGTTTCCAAAAATAGAAAGTTTCCAAAAATAGAAAGTTTCCAAAAATAGAAAGTTACCAAAAATAGAAAGTTTCCAAAAATAGAAAGTTTCCAAAAATAGAAAGTTTCCAAAAATAGAAAGTTTCCTAAAATAGAATTTATTGCTTAAAATAGATTAGTTTCTAAAAATAGAAAGTTTCCAAAAATAGATCAGCTGCCTTAATTAAATAAGTTTCCATATATAGAAGGTTTCCATGATTAGATTAGCTGCCTGAATTAGATAGATTTCCATATATAGAAGGTTTCCATTAATAGATTAGTTGCCTTATTTAATTAAGTTTCTATAAATAGAAGTTTCCATATTTAGAATTAAGCTGGTTACATAAGCTAACATATAAGTCTAAATGTTTATAAGCTTATTTCTTAAGTCATATGATATAATGTAAAGTTTAATTATTATTTCATGTATTTTAATTAAACTATAGGTTAAGCATTTTAATTAAAGTATAACATGTTTTAATTAAAATGAAATAAAATACTTAGGTTAAAAGGTGTATTATTAATAATATAACCTAAGTCATGTCTAAATTAATTAATTATAGGCATGTTTTAAATAATTAGTTAATTATAACTTATAACATAAAATACTTAGGTTTAATTAATATCATGCTAAATTAATAATTAAAATAACCTAAGTCATGATTTAATTAATATCTCATGTTACTAATTAATTTATATCCTAAGTTCATGATTCATAAAAATTTACATGTAACATAGATCATGATTTAACCAACGAACCTTGAATCGGGCATGAATTCGACACTGTACCCCGAGCCAAACTCGGGGCACGTGTGCCTCCTTGCTGCCGTGGGTCCCACAAGCACCAACCAAGACCAAAAATGGTCTTGGTGGTGGCGGCAATAAGCAAACCAAACCCCCCCCCTCGGGTTTGTTTGCTAGGCGGCTAAAACAAACACCCTTTTTATAACGTTCTTTGATTTTAATTTACCCCAAAACATGTTAGATCAATGTTTAATTATCATGTTTTAATAAGAAAAATAATAACATGTTCATGAAAATAATCAAAGATCAAAAAGAATTAAAAAGAAGGGTTTAGAATGATATACCAACACGTAGCTTGAAAGGGGATGAACAAACACGGTTTCTAGCACTTGTATTTAATGTCAAAAATCAACAACACCCTCCTATGGTGGTGATGTAGGTGGCGGCACAAAAGGAACCAAGGAGGAGGAGGAGAAAACTTTTTAGGTTAAAATATTATTTTGCTTCAAAGTGAAAAATGAAAAACATATTTACCATAACCCCCCTTTACTTGTAAAAGTCCATGGGCTTAGCCCATTTCTTGTTGTTGTGTCGTGGGTATGGGGGCCCCACATGGGGTACCCGTACCTTTCTCGTGTCCCGATGTTTCGTGTTCGTTCGTGGTTAACGTGTTCGTGTTTAAAGTGTTTCTGTTTATTTTATCATGTCGTTTATCGTAATCTTAACGCTCGTAAATATATTATATGTATTTACGTAATTATTTTAGTCCTTATTTTAAATGGTGATCATGATTTAATTATGTTCACGTGACATATTTATTACTGTTTATCATGAGTTCGTACGTAATCGATACTTATCATGTCATACACGTATGCACTTGCTTGATTACTAGCACATGAATGTGATCATAACTAAATGAGGTAAGTTTTAATCTAGGACGTACGATCTTAAGGGCACTATTCATGGTAAAAGCATGCGGGTTTTACATAAACAATACAAGTATCACAACATTCATAATATCACAAAACATAAGAATCACCATGAACATGAACATAAGTAACATTGAATAATAAATAAGAAGTTACCAAACATTAGAATTCATAGTACCAAAATACAATGCCTTCTACCCATAACCTTCTTGGACATCAACCTCTTGGTGCGAGTATAGAGCCTTTTGGGGTGTTTGGGAATAAGGACTGTTGGAGATTGAATTGTTTATGGTGTATGGTTTTCATTCTCTACTTCTTCCATGGCTTATAACACATTCATGGCAACCAATTCCACCACCCCTCACCACTTGGGTGAGGGGTGATACCAAAATCACAGAATATGATGGAGTATAGGATGTAGAAGATGATGATTGAGAGTGTGATGAGATTGGTATAAACACTATCCCATGGGTCTTATTTATACTTGAATTCTCCTTGGCCACCAAGTAGTTTTCTTTGGCTCCAAGGGTTGTAAATGTTCCAGGGAATGAAGTAATGAAGAGAAGATGATAGGTTCTAGGTGTTATGGAGTGATTAGGTTTGCTTGGAGAAGTGGAAGATATGTTTAATGTGACTTTTCCAAAATCTGTCAGGGCAACTTGCCGGCGGAAGCAGGAGTGTTGCCGATGGCAACTGAGTGTTGATTTGCCGCTGGTGGCAACTGAGTGTAGATTTGCCGACGGCAGCAGAATTGTTGCATGTGGCAACTGGGCCAACTTTCCCACTTTTCCCTTCTAGTCCTTCTTTGTTTCTTCCACCTTTCTTTCTTCCAAACTTTCAAATACTCTTTATTATTGTATTATTTATCATACGAGAGCTACACTTTCATGTCTCGTTTATCTTTTCACCTCCAATTCACGTCTTTTCTTCATTTCTCGTGATGTAACCATTTATGAAACTACAATAGCAAATATGCTTCATTAAGTATCATATGTTCATAATAATCATACAAATATATGCATAAACACCACGAATACGCTCATATAAACATGTTATATTTGACGTTATCATGGCCTAAAGCTAAAAACTTTTCAGTTTCTTGTTTTAAATTCCCCTAAACTATCTATGCATGCTCAATAGCTAGAATAACTCTTAAATGCTAAACTGATGATGTGATTAGCTTGATTGTAGTATAACTTTGTTGATTTGTTAGCTTACTTGTAGTTTTATAGCCTTTCATTGAGTTTTACTTGATAGAACTTAGTGTTTCATCAGTCTTTGTTCACTAATCATTCATTTTGAGTTTTTATCAGTAAACTTGTAAGTTTGTGTTCTTAAACCAATTCATTTCATCATTTGAACAAAGTCTAATAGGTGTTTTAATCTGTCATAAACTTGTGCTTAAAAGTCTTTGATAAAGTTCAATATCATATTTTAAAGTGGTGTTTGGTTTTAGACCAATTTAGATAAAAAAAAAGCTTGTTAAAACTGTTATTCTAAGCTCACTTATACTCAATAAGTGAGTATAAGTCCTTTTAGTCAAGTTTTATGGTCAAACCTATTTTCAAAAAGGCAATTAGTAGAAGAAAACTTTGGGTCAAGTCTTTGAAAGGATTTCTGTCAAAACTTGCTTACTTTGATTCATTAGCATTTCTTTGTTTCTTGATAATTTTTGCTGAAACCTATTCAAACTTGTAGCTTAACATCTAGACTTTCAGACTTTAATATGAAATTATACAGTATCAAGATTTGAGTGAGTTACAGCTTAACAATAAGAACTTAGACCAATTTCAAGTTTCTATGATAGTTGGCTTACTGATTTCATAGATCTCTTAATCTACTTCACAAATCTCCCTATTTTCTTTCATAAAATCATTTGCAAACATGTCATAAGTGATTTCTGAGATTTTCAGCTTATAGAATTTTTGGTCAAACTTTGGTCAAATAAGCTGTTTTTTGGCTTATTCAAGATTCTAGCTTATTATGTTGCTCATTTTCAAAACCAAAAAACATTCCAAGCTTTTTGAGGCTTGGTAATCAATTTTTGCAAGAAAATCGAATAATGGATGTCTGGATTTCTTTTGAGCTTAATGTGAGCTTATTGAAATAAACTATCAAGAGATTTAACAGCTTTTAGACAAAATCCTCTTACAAGCCTAGCTTATTTTCAATTTTATGAATTTTAGTGAAAACTAGAGTCGTTTTGGTTCAGTAATGAGCTCATACGAGCTTATTCAAGTTACCTAGCCCGTTTTTGGAAAAGTTTTCACTATAATTGCAATTTGGTCCTTTGTTTTTGGAAATCTTTGTAATCAGCTTTGAAATTCAATCTTTTTAGGTTTTGCAAAACTTAGTCCCTGAAATTTAGTTTGTTACAAATTTGGTTAGTAGTTTTGAAATTTGTTAAGTTTGTTGACTAGTTTGTTACATTTTACATATTTGGTCCCTATAGTTTCTGATTTTGCACATTTAGTCCCTATACTTTCATTTTGTTTACATTTCAAGCACTTTTACATTTCATGCATTAAAAATTTGTAGTTTTTGAATAATAATTGGTAATTGCACTTTGTTTTAAGGATAAATAGTTAAATAAAAATTTTCTCTTTTTACGTGCTTGTTTGAATTAGACCTAGAATCCAAATAACTCTTAACAACCAAAAACAATTTAAAGCTTGAAATTAGTAGGCCTTTCAATTTGTCTTGAGTCGAGAAAAAAACGATCTTGCAAATACTCAATATCAGAAAACATAAACTTAACCAAAATAATATAACCCTAATTTATATTTTGGGCTTATGGGCTTATAGTGTTTCGGCTTATACTAGCTTATGGCTTATTTGATTCGAGGCGTATGGGGTTCGGCTTATAGCTTATTTGTGTGGCTTATTTAGTGTTTTAAGTTGCTAATAATTCCTCCACTCCTACACAAGGTTTAATAACCCATGGTTCATACTCGACTAACAAAATAAGCCGAGAGTTATGAGCTTATATATTAGGATTATCTAGATTATTAACTAATCTCTCCTTCCATTTCTTTCTAAGTTAACTAGAGATGCCTTAAACCAAGGTGTTCTTCATTCGGCTAGGATATTTAGCCGAGACTTGTGAAGATTTATCTATCCATATGTTAATGTCTAACACTTTAGTTTCTTGAGAAATCAAAACCAAGTTAATCACTTGTTTACACATGTTGTTTACATGTCCAAACATAAAGACATGTTTACTTGTAACCAAAATATTCAAGTTGTGGGTTTTGCTAGCTAGGTTTTAGCATAGTTTACATGTGCATATATCCTTAGCCTCGATTTCTAATTTTTTGTGTGAATGACATGCAAAGAGGAGTAAGAATAAATGGAAAGGTGGTTAGGAAAGGTTTCACTTACTTGCTTTGAGATGATGAAGTAGGATGAACAAGTAGGAGTAACACTAGAGCTTGTGGTTACTCAAAGTGAAATGAGAAGCTTTCCTAGTCACAACTTAAGTATGTCGTGACTCTCTTCCTTCTTCAATGTTTCCTTTACTCAATTCAATGCCATAGGAAGTAAATGTAAAAATTTTGAGAATGATTGAAGAGTAAATGAAGTAAGAGTTATATGGTTTAGTGAATACTAGCTTTCAATGTTGTTTCTAGCCGTGGGTTTTGCCAAGAACAAGTGGTTTTTGGTTTTGCAAGTTGTAAGAAGTGATGTATGTATAGTGAACCTTAGTACATCCCATCAATGGAAGAGATGTACATAAAGGGGTGTGAGGTTTGTTATTCGGCTAGTGGAGTGGTAAGTAGGGAACATACAAGTACATGTTTTAATGAAACAATCCTAGTACAAGATTTCCTTGGAGAATGTTTGAGTTTGGTTTGTGTGGAGGGCTTCTAGCCGTGTAACATATACAACATGTGTGGAAAGGAAAGTATCTAGTGACAAGGTAATTGATTGTGGTAAAAATACACCTTTTAGGAAAAAGGCGTATAAGCGGTAAGTATTAAACAAATGATTTAAGAAAATCAAGTGTTAATGACCCAATTAAGTTCGTTTCCCAAGGAGGTATATGTGTGTGACTAAAATGTGACAAGATTTGAGATTAATATTTGAAAGAAGGGGATGAGAAAATAGAATGACGAAGATGTGAAATTAATTATTACGACGACTAAACGTAAAACCGTAAAAAGAGCTAAAATAAAAATTAATTCTAAAAATTCCCAAAAAATTACCGAAAATCAAATTAAATAAACTAAGAGTTTACAAATGATCAAAACTTTTTCAAACATTTTAATTAATTAAGTATTAATTTTTAAATGCTAATTAAAGCCCTAAAAATAAAATTAGTTATCAAAAAGCAAAAAAATAAGGATTTTTCAATTGGTAAACCTCTAAAATGACCTAAAAAGATTAAAAACTATTTTTATAAATATTTAAACTAATTAAAACTATTTAAAATGATTTAAAAACTATTTAAACTTAAATTAATTATAAAAGTTAATCTAATGATGATAAAATTAATCTAAGAGTTGCAAAAATCCTATTTTAATGTATTAAAGCTAAGAAAAATATAAAAAGTGCAAAAATGTGAAATTTGAAAAATAATAATAAAATAATATTAAAATAATATTAAAAATCCAAAAATTATAAAAAATTCTAAAAACTTGCAAACTAGTTTATTTTAACCTAAATAATCAGAAAATGAAAGTGAAATTACCAAATTACCCCTAAGGCCCCCAAATGGGCTAAAACCAAAAACAGTCAACCTTAATGGGCTTTTGGGCCCAAGAAGTCAAACCTGGCCCAAATGACCTGAAAAGCCCTATCTGTCTCAAAATTTAATTCTAAACAGAAAAGTCTGAAGGCCCAAAAAGTGATTTTGAGCTTATCACAGCTTAAATAGTCAACAGCTTATTCTTATTGGGCCAATAAGCCCATTAAGCAATAAGCTAATGCCATAAGCTCTGCTTAAACACACAACCTTCTTTTGAGATTCCTAAGAGATCTGTGAAAAAAAATTTATAAAAGCACACTCAATAAGCCAGAAATAAGCAAAGAAAAATTTCACAAAAGGACAAAATAGTTGACTTGGAGTTCTAGACCACCTCAGGACTTGATTCAACTTGCAAAAGACTCTAAAAAACTTAATTAAGCCAAAACAATCAAGAAAAATTCAGTAAGCAAAGCCAAATAAGCTGGATAAGCCAATAAGCACTTATGAAAAAGTCAAAAGAGTTGGTTTTCTATTCAAAGCTTGAAGTCAACCCTCCAAATGCTCCAGTATGAACAAATGGGTCAAATAGGGAGCACCTATTACAAACTTAAAGTTGTTGCACGTTTGAATAAGCTGGAATAGCTTATTGATAAGCTGCACACCAAATTACACTAACGGGGGGAACTTTCAGTAGGAATTGGTTCCCATTGCTTTAACTTTTTGACTTGAGATTTGTGAGAGATTTACTATGATTTGATGGATAACAAAGGAACCCTTACAACCAGTGAGTTGTAAGGAGTCACAATCAAGCAAAATATCACATTTCCAATAAGCTAATAAGCACAGAATAAGCCAACAATGCCCAGATATGATACAGACTTAGCAAATAAGCAGTTATGAACTCTTAAGCAATTTTAGCATGAATAAGCAAACCAGAATGAACCAATTGCATATACAAGCTATAATAAGTGTAATTAAGCACAAACAAACTTATTTCAATCACTGAATCAAAGATTACAAGCAGATCAAAGCATATGCAGGTTACTGATATGAACTTCAAGAACACAAACACTTTTTCTAATATAGATGACCACAAATCCAAATTCAGCACTCAAATCCTACTTCCCTGGTTGTATTAACTTAGATTTAACACTTTTTAACCCTAGTCTATGATTAGATCTAGGTGTCCTCTAAATTTCAGCCAATATTACCAAGTAATCAAGATTTTATAGCCTATTGTTGGATCTAGGTGTTAATAGCTACCAAACTTGCAGATAACCAACCCTTAAGAACAGATAAACATGTAACAACTCAATAGAACCAAGAACAACAACAAAGGAAGCCTTAAATCCCTTTGAATCGGTTAACCCAAACACCCCTTTGGAATCTGATTTTGCAATCTTCCAAAGGATTGTTATGATTTAACCTATCAAACAAGATCTAATCAACCCTAACAACTCTTAATCAACCTCAGAAACTCAAATCAAGCATAAAAACACAGATCCACAACAAAACATGCAAAATCACCAAAAATTAAGCAAAAATCAGAAAAATGAAAAAGGAGAGAGATGCAAACCTCCAAGACTCACATCCAAGCCTTGGAATGTTTGAGCTGAGGTGCTAGCAAAACAAGCACCAGCTTCCTTGTACCTGCTAAGATCAACAAACCAAAAGGATGAACAAAAATTATGAAACCTGATCTTTTTGAAACACAAGCTTTATTACTTAAAACCTTGCCTCAAAAACCATCAAAACAGATAAGTGGAACTCAGATTTTATCTTCTCAAACACCAAACTTTTATCAAACATAAAGAGAAATCATAATTTTCAGAAAATCAACTTTTATTTAAATAAAAAGGAATTACAAAGATTAAAGATAAAATCTGGAACAAGGGACTCTCACAAGTTGAGGTCTTCTTACATAGGCACTAGTAGACGATTCTAGAATGAAAAATACAAAGAAACCCTAGCTATAAATTTCCCAAAATGCCCTTGAGTGCTTGTTGTTGTTGAGCTGTCCATTTTGATCAAAACCGTTCATTTTAGCTTTGTAGGTAAGCTATGAGTCTAAGTTGTTGATTTGGCCACGTCAGATTCCTTGGAGAGGAAGTTGTGTTTTCATTGGTGGACGAGGTTGAGTGTGAGGTCACTTGGGTAGTGGGATTGAGGGTTTTGTATGTGGGATGTGTTTCTGGGCGTGCGAATCAAGCGTGGGTGTGGGTAATTCCAATTTACCCTTTGTTTAAGTGGAGGGAGTTACTAGGTTTTTGATGGTAAACAGTAACAAGTTTGATCCGATTTTTGTGGGATAAAGTTGTTTGGCGCGTGTTTGTCTAGTTTAAACTTAGGGAAATGACAATAGCAGTCCTTGTGTTTTGGTGAAAGTTGTAAACATAGTTTATTCAGAACAAAACTCATTCCCTTTGTTAAATAACTTCTGATTTTCAAATTTTGGCCACCAAACTTTTGCAAAAGGTTTTCAAGGGTTGATTTTGCCACTTTTGCATATTTGAGGGACTGATTTTGGACATTTCTTGATCTTCAAAGGTCTTCATTGTATCTTTGACTTCATGAGGGACCATAATTGACAATTTAGAATAGATGAGGGACTAAACTTGCCAATTCTTCAAAGTTGAAGGACCATTTGTAATTTTGACAAACTTAACGGACCAAACTTGTAATTATGAATATACAAGGGTTTTAAGTGTCATTTATTCATATTTTGAGGATCAATCTTGTACATCTTCAAGGGTTTATCTTGGATAATTCATGAACTAGGGCCCGGTTCTTTGTACGGCTTTGTTTCTCGTGTCCGTTTTTCCTTGTTTCTTGTGATCTTTTGTCTTTTTCACGATATCCATACCTAAAACACACAAATAAACAAATACAAGCATATATATGGTATTTTATGACATTTTAATGCATTTAAAGCCCAAAAAGAACGATGAGATCATGTATAAAAGCCATCTCATCACTCCCCCATACGAAGCCATTGTCGTGCCCTCACGCAATGCTAGAATAAAGTATCTAAGCATTACCAATATTCAATTTTATTAACCTTTATTGAAAATTAAAAGACTTGTAATAATACTACGAAGATGTGTAAAGACATAATGTATGATTTTCACCAGGAATGTGACTTTTAGGGTCAATGAATAGAAACAAGTAAATGTCCCTTAGAGTAAATTTCGTCATCCTTGATTGTCATACATTCCATGCTAAGTGCAAAAACGAGATCATTGTTGGTACAAGTCACAATGCTAACACTACTCATACGTCCAAATTGTGTAATACTTTTTCTCCCCGCAATCCTAGTTATTACAAAAGGAAATGGGTTTCTAGAATTTTTTTTAACTACTTGTCATGGATCACAAGTGATTCATATTGACTTATTTGAGTATTTATTAGTCCGAAAGTAAAGTAGCACGATTTAATCGATAGTTAGCCGAAGGACAAAATCTTTTAAAACGGCTTCTCGTGTATCTCCTTAAGTTCATATCTTGGCATAACCCGTTTCACGATTTGAGACATTTCTCGGACCGATATTTGGCATGTACTTCATACTTCAAATATTGGGAAGACCTTCTTGAAATTATGTTCTTCTCTTCATATTTTGGAATTTCTTCACTTGACGTTTTTGAAAGATTCTTCATACTTGGACCACGACTTCATCATTTTTCTTAAATCATTATTTTGGACTTTGATATACAACGATCCGCCTCCTTTTCGGACTTGGATATATTTATCCTCATACCTTGTAAGGGTATTTTTGGATAGACTTACTCCATGATCTTTAGGGGAGTAATTGCTTTTCGTTGTGTGTCTCGATCCTTCATATTGATTTAGGAATAATGATACTTCACATCATCTTGGATCTTTAGCAACAAAACAGAGCTCCTCATGCCTTGTTAGGGCCTTTTTGGATCTTCACCAATCTTCGCGTCCCGCTTCAATAAGTTATGCCTTGGCTATGAACTCTATTCAACCCCGAGCAACTTTTAAAGGATCTTGTGCTAGAAGCTAAGTAACCTTTCAAATCGTACGACCTTACTTATTGCAATTATTTTTACTCCTAATGCATTGATCTTATGGGAGAAAAAGCCACAATTAAAAACATATGAGTTTTTGAAAGAACATTTTCATGTTCTACGTTTGGCATGATCACTTGTCTAACTCTATCATCTATCGTTCTTCACTATATAAAGACCTCTAATTAAAGAGACTCGTGAATACTTAGCCATGCAAGTCAAAATTAAGCCAAATTTGGATTAGCTATCATCAAGACTATATCAAATCGAAGTTTTGGGTTTTCAAGCCACCTATAGGATCTTGCACTTTCTTGGACTTTTTCAAGTTTAGATAATGCATTTTATAGTTCCCTTGATAAGTGACTTTCTAGGATCAATTATAGGAACTTGCGAAAAGTTCTTGTTCTTAACCCGAATGAGCTAAGACTTTCGCGTTTTAAAGTTCCCTATATAAAAGTCTAGCAAAACTTAAATTGAGCGGGTTAAGGAATGTAAAGGGCTCCAAATGCCCATCAAGTCAAAAATTAGCTCTAATTCTACCCATCGGAAAATATACATTCATGTCTTAAAAACACTTATTAAAACTAAGAAAAATTTTAAAATTTGGCCATTTTTAGCCTTATTAGCAACAAAACAAAACAAAACATTGAGAGTTGGAAAACGTGAGGGCGTAGCAAAGCAAGTATCTATTCACCCCCCCCCATACTAAAAGTAAACATTGTCCTCAATGTTTCGAGTCTAAAGGTGGAGCACCCCCATACTAGAGACGAAGAGTCGAATGCTTAGGATCTAGCATGGAAAGGGTGATCAACAATATATCTAAAGTCGTTTATTAATTATGCTAAAAGATAATTGTTAGAACAATAAAGGATATGTCATGGATTCGTGAAAAACTTCTTCAAGCAAACTATGGAGGCTCACGTAAACGAACACGAGAGTCTTCAATTGTAGATGATGATGATCTAGATAACACAATCACAAACAACCACGAGAAAACGAGTTGGAAGGGCACAAATCCCCTCTCATTATTTATTAGAAAGCATAAAAAGGATAAGCATGGTATCTTCCCCACGAGGCACCTCGTTTTTGATTACCGAGTCATGAGCTCAACTCGTTCCCCTCAATGCTAATTATCATTGGGTAAGGTGACTTGGTCGAGGTCATCCAATGAAGGAATTTCCCCACCAAAGTAGTGCTTAAGCCTATGTCCATTCACCTTGAAGTTAGGACCATCATCTTGAGCTAGCTCGATGGTCCCATAAGGAAACACTTGTGTAATGGTGAAAGGACCCGACCAACGAGATTTCAATTTCCTGGAAAATATCTTTAATCTAGAGTTAAAAAGTAACACTTGATCACCAACGTTAAAAACCCGGTTTTTAATCTTTGCATCATGAAACTTTTTAGTCTTTTCTTTGAAAATTAATGAATTTTCATAAGCATTGTCTCTTAGTTCATCCTATTCCTTCAATTGTATTTTCCGGTGATCTCCCGCGGTCTTTAAGTCAAAGTTTGCATGCTTAAGGGCCCAATATGCCTTGTGCTCCAATTCAATGGGCAAATGACAATTCTTCCCATAGACTAACTTATAAGGAGTACAACCGATATGTGTCTTATAAGCGGTCCTAAAGGCCCATAAAGCGTCATCGAGTTTGTCGGACCATGAAGCACGGTTTTCTCCAATCGGCCTATCTAGAATCCTCTTCAAAGCTCGGTTCGAAACCTCGACTTGCCCACTCGTTTGCGGGTGATAAGCCGTAGAAAGACTATGAGTAACTCCATATTTCGTTAAGACCTTCTCGAATTGGTCATTATAAAAATGGGTTCCACGATTGCTTATAATAGCACGAGGGGTTCCGAACCGAGAGAATAGTTGCTTCAAAAACTTCACTACCACACGAGCATCATTAGTAGGTAAAGCTTTAGCTTCCACCCACTTAGAAAGGTAGTCGACGGCGACGAGAATATACTTGTTACCATGAGACGATGGGAACGGCCCCATAAAGTCTATGACCCAAATGTCGAAAATCTCACACACTTGAATTATGTTTTGCGGCATTTCATCACGTTGAGACGATTTTCCTTGACGTTGGCACGAATCACACGACTTCACAAGTGCGTGTGCATCACGATAGATAGAAGGCCAAAAGAAGCCGGCATCGAACACTTTCTTAGCCGTGAGATTAGCACCGTGGTGACCACCCTTGGGTCCCTCGTGAAAAGCTCTAAGGATGTTAGAAGCTTCGACACCAAAAACACAATGTCGAACGAGTTGATCCGCACAAACCCGAAAGAGATAAGGTTCGTCCCAAAAATAGAACTTGACGTCGCGAAAGAATTTTCGCTTTTGTTGTGTCGTCATACCCTTGATTATGAAATTACCCGCATGGTAATTTGCAATGTCGGCAAACCATGGGGTGCTTTCTTTAGAATTCACTACACCGAGAGTCTCGAGAGGAAATGTTTTGGTGATTTCCTTGTTCTCGAAAACATCTTTGTGAGCATCTTCTAGACGAGAGAGATGATCGGCCGCTAGATTCTCGGCTCCTTTTTTGTCAAGCATGGTGACATCAAATTCTTGGAGGAGGAGCATCCAACAAAGAAATCTCAGCTTAGCATCGTGCTTAGCTAAGAGATACTTGATAGCCGAATGGTCAGTATACACGATGCTTTTAGTGAAGACGAGATAAGGTCGGAATTTCTCAAAAGCATAGACCACGGCAAGGAATTCCTTTTCCGTTGGGGTGTACTTTAATTGAGCCTCGGTCATCGTCTTACTAGCATAATGGATAGGACGGAAATGCTTTTCATAACGTTGCCCTAAGACGGCCCCGATAGCATAATCACTTGCATCGCACATGATTTCAAAGGGTAATTCCCAATTAGGAGCAACAAGAATGGGAGCTTCGGTAAGTTTCCTTTTAAGAGTTTCGAAAGCTCTAACACAATCCTCATTGAAATTAAAAGGAGCATCCTTCTCGAGAAGGTGTGTCATAGGTCGAGAAATTTTCGAAAAGTCTTTGATGAAACGACGATAAAAGTCCACGTGGCCTAGAAAACTCCTAACTCCCTTAACGGTTTTGGGATGAGGTAACTTGGCGATGACGTCTACCTTAGCTTTATCGACCTCAACCCCCGCTTTCGAGACCTTATGTCCTAAGACGATTCCTTGTTTACACATAAAATGACATTTTTCCCAATTAAGCACAAGATTGGTTTCTTCACAACGTTTTAACATTTGCTCGAGATTAGATAAACACGACGTGAACGAATTGCCAAACCCCAAAAAATCATCCATAAACACTTCCATCGACTTCTCGATCATATCGTGAAAAATAGCCATCATACACTATTGAAACGTACCTGGTGCATTACAAAGTCCGAAAGGCATCCTACGATAAGCAAACGTTCCATAAGGACACGTAAACATAGTCTTCTCTTGATCACGAGGGTCGATAGGGATTTGAAAGTAACCGTAAAAACCATCTAAAAAGCAATAGAATTCATTTCCCGCGAGTCGCTTCAACATTCGATCCATGAAGGGCAAAGGAAAGTGGTCTTTACGAGTGGCGTCATTTAACTTTCGGTAGTCAACACACACCCTCCAACCGGTCACAACAAGAGTGGGAATTAACTCGTTGTTTTCATTAGGCACAACGGTCATTCCTCCCTTTTTAGGGACACAATGGATTGGGCTCACCCATGGGCTATCGGAGATAGGATAAATCATTCCCGCGTCAAGGAGTTTTAGAACTTCCTTTTTTATGACATCGTGAATTTTGGGGTTTACCCTTCTTTGACTTTGAATTGCGGGTTTGTAGTCCTCCTCCATTAAAATCTTGTGAGTACAAAATTTTGGGTCAATACCCTTAATGTCGGAAATTTTCCACGCAATTGCCCCTTTATGAGCTTTAAGAACTTTCAAGAGCTCGGTTTTTTCATCATTAGCAACACCTTTTGCAATAATAACCAACAACTTGTCATCACCTTCCAAGAATGCGTATTCAAGGTGAGATAGAAGATCTTTCAATTCAAGGATAGGCGGTTCCTCGATTGAAGATTTTTGCTCAACACTCATAACTTCCATCGGTGGAAGAAATGGTGGAATAGAAGTATCATCACTAATAATCACCTCATCTTCATTGTCGATTTCATTTGAAGTAAAATCGCCTCCTTGGAATGGAGTGAGATTTGGTGTAGAATTAGCAAGAATCGGATCCAAAATAGTGGGATTGCCACTTGACGAACTATCGGAAAAACCTAACACTTCTTGTGAAAACTCATCGCAAACCACATCAACTAAGTCAATGTGATTGATGGTAGCGATTGAATAAATATGAGAAGGTTTCGATATTTGAGTAGCGTTTATAACAAGTTCCTCTTCGTTGAATCTCAAGGTAATAGTTCTTGCATGAACGTCGATAAGCGATCTCGAGGTGTCTAAAAATGGACGACCTAAAATTAGAGGAACTTGAGGATCCGCGGGGATGTCAACTACTATAAAATCAACGGGATAGTAGAACTTCCCCACTTTCACGAAAACATCCTCGGCTACTCCACATGCTAAAATCGTAGAATGATCGGCCATCTCGATAGACATGTTTGAAGGAGTAAGAGCCGGAAGTGAAAGCGATTTCCAAATGGAAAATGGCATCAAATTAATGCTCGCACCAAGATCGGCCAAGGCGAGGCATTCTTTCATATCTTGTATGTCACAAGGAATGAGAAACTTTCCGGGGTCACCAACTTTTTCCGGTATGCGGTTAAGATAAATCGAAGAACAATTAGCAAGCTTTGAAAGCTTTTCGTTATCGCTCATCATACTTTTAAAAGTGGAAGCGAAACGAGGCATGTATAACAACGCGTCGGCTAAACTTACATCAAAATGAACTTGTTGAAATATTTTTATAAAGATCTCGATTTGTTGTTTGTTACGTTCTTGCAATTTCTCTTTGTTTCGTCTCGAAGGGTAAGGTAAGGGTGGTGTGGGTTGGACATTAGGCAACGGCCTTGGAATCTCGGGTTCCATGATTGGTATTGGTTCAACCGTAGGTGTGGTTTGAGCGGTACTTCGTGGCTTGTGATATGCTCCTTTTCGACCATCACCTCGGGCTCTTTCTCGATTTCCTTCTCCGTAGAAGTACTTGGACGAGAGATTGGTTCCTTAAAAGTTTTACCACTACGTGTAGTAATAACCTTCATTTCTCCCTTCGGGTTTGCAATGGTATCACTAGGAAGACCACCCGAGGAAGAGGGTTTACACATGATTGCTTCAAACATTTTTGCCATTCGGTCTTCAAATTTTGATTGCCTTAAATCCGCTTTTAACAATTCTTGCTTAATCTCATGTTGCCCTTGTTCCATATTTTGTTGATTTTGTTGAAGACGTTGAACATTTCCTTCCATTTTATTAGCATGAGTCTTAAGTTCATTAGGAAGTTCGTTTTTAAGCTCGTTTTTCAACTTGGATCTTAAGCTAATCATCTCACGTTGCATATTATCAAATTTAGCATCATTTGCTTTAGCATAATCCATAAATTCTCCTTGAAGATTTTTAGTGTGAGCATTTTGAAAACCTTGTGTAGTATTTTGAAAATCACAGTTTTGGTTTTGATTTGCAACTTGTCCATTCCCACTTTGATAATTCCCTTTGTTGTAGTTACGTGAATTGCCTTGATAACCACCATTTTGATTGTTGTTTCGATAGTTATTAACATTTTGATTTGGTGGAGCTTGATTTGGGCGGGAACCTTGGCCGTTTTGGTTGTAAGTTCCCGTTGCTACGTAAGCACTCGAAGTGTTACCACCGGCGGTAATGCACTCGGAAAGATCATGAGCTCCACCACAAGACAAACAACTCTTATCAACCGCTTTAACCGAAGCGGAATTCAAAGCATCTTTTGCTTTCCAATGAGTCATAAGATTTGAAAACCTATCGAAAAACCGATTTTCCTCATTAGCTTCATTATGTAAGGCATTAATGTGACGATACGATGACGACGATGACGAACCCATATTGGAAACACTCGATGTGTTACGAGGGTTGTAAACCTTAGATCTATTCTCGATAATCTTTAAAGCTTCATCGGTCGTTTTGCACAAAAAATTACCACCCGCGGCGGCATTCAAATAATCTCGTTCATGATCATTAAGCCCATTATAGAAAGTATCTATTTGATGCAATTTCGAAAAATCATGGTGTGGACATTCATGTAACATTTCCTTAAATCGTTCCCATGCCATTGAAAAACTCTCATTATTTCGTTGTGTAAACCTTGAAATCTCATTTTTCAAATGTGTTGTTTTAGATGGTGGAAAAAATTGGTTCACAAACTTAGAAACGAGATCACCCCATGTCAAAATCGAATTTGGCGGTTCTTTCTCGAGCCAAATTTTAGCGGGTCCATCTAACGAGTATGGAAACAACATCATTTTTATGGTGTCATGTGGAACATCCTTAAACTTGCTAGTTGCGGTGAGATGATTAAAATTCCTTATGTGATAATGCGGGTTTTCTTTCTCATGACCTCTAAACTTATTTGCTTGAAACATCGACATTAACCCCGTCTTAATCTCGAAATTCTCCGCAAGGATGGCGGGAATCACAATAGCTTCTCCAAAACCCTCGGTGGGTGCTTGAAGCAAGTCCATCATAGTACGATTAGCCATTACGACTTCTTGTTCTACAATAGGTTCAACAATTGGAGTTTGTTCTTCAATCAACGTCTCTTGATTTCCTTGAGTTTGAAGACGTTTACGAGCTCGTTTTGCTTGACTACGAGTTTGCATAAACTTCACGTTGAATGGGAGGTGAGCAAAGAAGATTCTTTTTTGGTGTTTTGTGAATTTTCAATTTTTTTTGTTTTTGATAGTTTTTAATTTTTTTGGATTTTGTGTATCTTCGTAGACAACAATCTACCAAATCTCTCCTCGAATCAAACTCTTGATTAAGGAAGCCTCCAAAGAATGAAAACGATCACGTGGAGTGAAGGCCTTCGAATGACTTTAGAACATTGGTGAAAACCAAATTGTTCAATAAGGTTTAATCACAAAGAAAACCAAGTAAATATATATGATACGTAATAATACTTTGGGAGGCAAAACCCTCGATTAGCCTTCAATCTCAAAATACTCACAAGCAAGCGGGGAAACGAGGCGGCGCGAAGCACTTAAGAGCCTTTTTCCTTAGGGTATATTTTATAATACCCGCCTTATACCCAACTTATAGTTTGTATTTTTCAAAATCGAGCTTTACGAAACTATTTATCTATTTTTGCCTTTTTCTTTTTGTTTGAGATTCGAATACAATAATTAGATCAAATCCTAATTAAGGTTGTGTTTTCACACTTTTGGAGATATTTTGTATTGATTATGATACTTAATACAATATAGTAATAATAATTTCACAAAAAAAACGAAAAAACCGATAATACGTATTAGTAGATTTATACTAATACAAATACTATTTATGGTTAATATTAAAACCAACAAGACAAGTTAATCACGACAAACCTCCCCGGAAGCGGTGCCAAAATGATTGTGGTAAAAATACACCTTTTAGGAAAAAAGGCGTATAAGCGGTAAGTATTAAACAAATGATTTAGGAAAATCAAGTGTTAATGACCTAATTAAGTTCGTTTCCCAAGGAGGTATATGTGTGTGACTAAAATGTGACAAGATTTGAGATTAATATTTGAAAGAAGGGGATGAGAAAATAGAATGGCGAAGACGTGAAATTAATTACTACGACGACTAAACGTAAAACCGTAAAAAGAGCTAAAACAAAAATTAATTCTAAAAATTCCCAAAAAATTACCAAAAATCAAATTAAATAAACTAAGAGTTTACAAATGATCAAAACTTATTCAAACCTTTTACTTAATTAAATATTAATTTTTAAATGCTAATTAAAGCCCTAAAAATCAAATTAATTTTCAAAAATCCCAAATAAATATTTTTCAATTGGTAAACCTCTAAAATAACCTAAAAAGATTATAAACTATTTTTATAAATTTTTAAACTAATTAAAGCTGTTTAAAATGATTTAAAAACTATTTAAACTTAAAATAATTATAAAAATTAATCTAATGATGATAAAATTAATCTAAGAGTTGCAAAAATCCTATTATAATGTATTAAAGCTAGGAAAATATAAAAAATGCAAAAATGTGAAATTTGAAAAATAATAATAAAATAATATTAAAATAATATTAAAAATCCAAAAATTATAAAAAAATTCTAAAAACATACAAACTAGTTTATTTTCACCTAAATAATCAGAAAATGAAAGTGAAATTACCAAATTACCCCTAATGGGCCCCCAAATGGGTTAAAACCAAAAACAGTTAACCTTAATGGGCTTTTGGGCCCAAAAAGTCAAACCTGGCCCAAATGACCTAAAAAAGCCCTATCTGACTCAAAATTCAATTCTAAACACAAAAGTCTGAAGGCCCAAAAAATGATTTTGAGCTTATCACAGCTTAAATAGTCAACAGCTTATTCTTATTGGGCTAATAATCCCATTAAGCAATAAGCCAATGCCATAAGCTCTGCTTAAACACACAACCTTATTTTGAGATGCCTAAGAGATCTGTGAAAAGAAATTTTGAAAAAGCACACTCAATAAGCCAGAAATAAGCAAAGACAAATTTCACAAAAGGACAAAATAGTCGACTTGGAGTTCTAGACCACCTCAGGACTTGATTCAACTTGCAAAAGACTCTAAACAACTTAATTAAGCCAAATCAATCAAGAAAAATTCAATAAGCAAAGCCAAATAAGCTGGATAAGCCAATAAGCACTTATGAAAAAGTCAAAGGAGTTGGTTTTCTAGTCAAAGATTAAAGTCAACCCTCCAAATGCTCCAGTATGAACAAATGGGTCAAATAACGAGCACCAATTACAAACTTAAAGTTGTTGCACGTTTGAATAAGCTGGAATAGCTTATTGATAAGATGAACACCAAATTACACTAACAGGGGGAACTTTCAGTAGGAACTGGTTCCCACTGCTTTGACTTTTTGACTTGAGATTTGTGAGAGATTTACTATGATTTGATGGATAACAAAGGCACCCTTACAACCAGTGAGCTGTAAGGAGTCATAATCAAGCAAAATATCACACTTCCAATAAGCCAATAAGCACATAATAAGCCAACAATGCCCAGATATGATACAGACTTAGCAAATAAGCAGTTATGAACTCTTAAGCAATTTTAGCATGAATAAGCAAACCAGAATGAACCAATTGCATACACAAGCTATAATAACTGTAATTAAGCACAAACAAACTTATTTCAATCACTGAATCAAAGATTACAAGCATATCAAAGCATATGCAGGTTATTGATATGAACTTCAAGAACACAAACACTTTTTCTGATATAGATGACCACAAATCCAAATTCAGCACTCAAATCCTACTTCCCTGGTTGTATTAACTTAGATTTAACACTTGTTAACCCTAGTCTATGAGTAGATCTAGGTGTCCTCTAAATTTCAGCCAATATTACCAAGTAATCAAGATTTTATAGCCTATTGTTGGATCTAGGTGTTAATAGCTACCAAACTTACAGATAACCAACCCTTAAGAACAGATAAACATGTAACAACTCAATAGAACCAAGAACAACAACAAAGGAAGCCTTAAATCCCTTTGAATCAGTTAACCCAAACACCCCTTTGGAATCTGATTTTGCAATCTTCCAAAGGATTGTTATGATTTAACCTATCAAACAAGATCTAATCAACCCTAAAAACTCTTAATCAACCTCAGAAACTCAAATCAAGCATAAAAACACAGATCCACAACAAAACATGCAAAATCACCAAAAATTAAGCAAAAATCAGAAAAAAATGAAAAAGGAGAGAGATGCAAACCTCCAAGACTCACATCCAAGCCTTGGAATGTTTGAGATGAGGTGCTATCAAAACAAGCACCATCTTCCTTGTACCTACTAAGATCAACAAACCAAAAGGATGAACACAAATTATGAAACCTGATCTTTTTGAAACACAAGCTTTATTACTTAAAACCTTGCCTCAAAAACCATCAAAACAGATAAGTGGAACTCAGATTTTATCTTCTCAAACACCAAACTTTTATCAAACACAAAGAGAAATCATAATTTTCAGAAAATCAAATTTTATTTAAATAAAAAGGAATTACAAAGATTAAAGATAAAATCTGGAACAAGGGACTCTCACAAGTTGAGGTCTCCTTATATAGGCACTAGTAGACGATTCTAGAATCAAAAATACAAAGAAACCCTAGCTATAAATTTCCCAGAATGCCCTTGAGTGCTTGTTGTTGTTGAGCTGTCCATTTTGATCAAAACCGTTCTTTTTAGCTCTGTAGTTAAGCTATGAGTCTAAGCTGTTGATTTGGCCACGTCAGATTCCTTGGAGAGGAAGTTGTGTTTTCATTGGTGGACGAGGTTGAGTGTGGGGTCACTTGGGTAGTGGGATTGAGGGTTTTGTGTGTGGGATGTGTTTCTGGGCGTGTGAATCAAGCGTGGGTGTGGGTAATTGCAATTTACCCTTTGTTTAAGTGGAGGGAGTTAGTGGGTTCTTGATGGTAAATAGTAACACGTTTGATCTGATTTTTGTGGGATAAAGTTGTTTGGCGCGTGTTTGTCAGTTTTAAACTTAGGGAAATGACAATAGCGGTCCTTGTGTTTTGCTGAAAGTTGTAAACATATTTTATTCAGCAACAAAACTCAATCCCTTTGTTAAATAACTTCTGATTTTCACACTTTGGCCACCAAACTTTTGCAAAAGGTTTTCAAGGGTTGATTTTGCCACTTTTGCATATTTGAGGGACTGATTTTGGACATTTCTTGATCTTCAAAGTTCTTCATTGTATCTTTGATTTCATGAGGGACCATAATTGACAATTTAGAATAGATGAGGGACTAAACTTGCCAATTCTTCAAAGTTGAAGGACCATTTTGTAATTTTGACAAACTTAAGGGACCAAACTTGTAATTATGAATATACAAGGGTTTTAAGTGTCATTTCTTCATATTTTGAGGATCAATCTTGTACATCTTCAAGGGTTTATCTTGGATAATTCATGAACTAGGGCCCGGTTCTTTGTACGGCTTCGTTTCTCGTGTCCGTTTTTCCTTGTTTCTTGTGATCTTTTGTCTTTTTCACGATATCCATACCTAAAACACACAAGTAAACAAATACAAGCATATATATGGTATTTTATGACATTTTAATGCATTTAAAGCCCGAAAAGAACGATGAGATCATGTATAAAAGCCATCTCATCAGTAATTGTCAGGTAGTATTATATGTTTAGGAAAGTTTTTGTCAAAGTATACTTTTATGCTTAAACACGTCGTGTGATATAGAGCTCTAAAAAGGGTGATGTGTCATCTTTAGATTCTTATGTTTATGTACAAGATGAAAGTAGTTAAGTTAATTAGGGCTAGGTCTAATGTAGGGAGTAAACTCCTTCATTAAAGTATGTTGTATATATTAAATGTTTATAATGTGGCTTTGTGAAGGTTAAGGTAATTGAATATGACAAAAGTCCCATATATTTAATAATATACTAGAATTGACAGTCTAATTTAATGAAAGACTGGTGCTTCATAAAATTAATGAAGTGAGATTACATTGATTCAAGCAAGATGTGTACATAAGGTGACAAAGTCAAAGAGGTAAAAACAGGGGTTTTACATATATTTTCTGCATCAAATACTTTAGTAAATTCAAGAAAGCTCAACATAAAGTCTTCCGCAATATCAAACTCTAAAGCTTTCAATAATTCAACAAAGTATAAGTGTGTGGGACATGAAGTCACGAGGAGGCAAGTATCACAAGAAGGTGAAGGTCGCACATGAAAATGATCTCTAACCACATGACAAGTCAAATGTCAAAATAAAATGCTTCAAGCCAAAGCCTAAAAACTATCAACAAATATTCACAAGAAGAAAAAGAAAAGAAGAAAAGAGTATGGACTACAAGCACAAGAACGATCTAATATGCTAGATTTAGGACTTTGTAATTTGGAGTGATCTCCCTTAGGGGAAATTATTGGAAATACGTTTTTCCCGTTAGAAGACTCGGTCACCCCAACAATATAGTTATGGGCTCGTAGTTAGAATAGTATTATAATATCTAGTTAACCCGACCCATGGGCATGTCCATGGGCCGGCGGCCCAAGTCCATTTGTGGACTTGGGTATGTAAACCCTTTCCTTCAATGGAAAGGGTGTTACTTGGTTTTACATTTCACATAATAAACACACATGTTCTCTAGTTTCTCTCTCTACCTTTCTCTCTCTAGAAAACCTTCAACCTCACTCTAGACTTAAGATTACCAATATTGATTCGAGCATATAATGACATCTAGTTAGGCAGTATGCAAGTCTCGAACTTTTTTTTAGAAGATATTCCTCACTCATTCGGGCTCTTGAAGGTACTTTGTGAGACTCGAACTTGAGACATCTCCAAGATTACCCAATTTTACCCTTGTTTACTTCTTGCGTTTTACAATTATACTAGTTCATTGACAAAGAGTAACCATTTTAAGAAAAAACATTATTTTTATAATTTTTTATCTCTTACATATTACACCATAACAATTTTACTCTTTAACAAATTGATTTATCATTTCTTCAAATGTATTAGTACCCTTAAATTAGAGTTATATTATAAACTTAATTTAAATTGAATAATTATTTTAAAACAACCAACATGAAAATATGAACTATAGTTATAAGACGAGAATAATAATTCATAAAATAATTCATATTATAAACATATTTTTACTATGAATAAATATTTTAATATCTTTATCTTTTAAAAAGTATTTGTATCAAGATAAAATTTCGGGATAGAACATGCATCAAAAAAAGACAAAAGGACTCGATCTTAACAGTTTATTTTAAACTGAATCTATCGGATGAGACGTACACTAAAAGAATGCATTTTTTTAATCTTCTACTTCGCACTAACAAAATACTAGTACCAATTAACTGACAAAAAGTTGCCCATCTCAAGATCTGGTATTTGCAGCAATGGATTTTTTTGACGAAAAAAGTAGACCCATAATCCTTCTTCAATCTCGTTCAACACCCAAATCATCATCATCATCATCATCATCAATTTCACAATCTCCACAAACCCACTTTTATCCTATCTACAACCCTATTTTCTTTATCCATTTTTTACTTCCATTATGACTCATTTTAGTCTATACTAATCTGGTGCTCTTTATCCTTCTTATTAGGCGTATTTGCACATCTCAATCTCACTTCTCTTGATATCCATGTTGGTCAAGGTCCCACTATCCAACCCTCTTCACCTCTTAGATACTCCCAAGAACCTAACTGTAAAACCGCAGCCTTATCGCATCCTTAATTCAAGGACGAATTATATTTTTTAGAGGAAAAGAACTGTAAAACCCGCATTTAAAACCCAAGAACATTAATTATACACAGCCTCAGTTTTATTTAAAACGTGACATAATTAATTATTCAGAATAATAATTAATATTATATTCGAATATTCAGTATGTATTAATTACTCAGTAAAATAAATAAAGCATGATAGAATAATTACAGAAGTTAAAACATGGGATCATAAAACCAATACTCGAACCAAGACACGAGGGTTTAAAAGGTTATTACACAGTTTCAGATCTATTTAAAAGATACGTGAATTTTAGAATATTAAAATAAAGAGTTAACGTCTTGAAATAACGTGAAATTAAACACTAATGCACACGTTAATTAAATTACTAGAGTCGAAGCTAAGTATATATATATGGGCCGCGGTTTCTTTTAAATAACAAGAGAAGGGGTTTTGGGCTTTCAGCCCAGTCCATGTACAAAGAAATAAAAACGGGGTCTTACCCATTTTCCTTTTGGTGACAACGGTAAAAAGAAAAAAAACAAAAGACCAGGGTTACTAATGGGGGCCGTCGGCTAGAACAAAACACCAGGAGAAGAATTTGATCTCCCATTTGTTTCGGTTGTTCATGTGTTCATTCGTCCCATATCATCATACAAGGTAATCCACCCCTTTCTTCTTGTTTACGAATCAAACGAATACTTAATCAAGAAGAACTTATAAAAAAATGGAACCATGAAACTATGATTCGCGTGTGGTTTATGAGTGTTGTACGCGAACCGAGACACACTAGGTGTCTCAGTGTTCGTTTCATGTGACCCTGCCGTAAGGCTGTTGGTTTGGGGTTGGAAAGCAGCTAAACAAACATCACCAGGGGTGTTTGTCCTATAAACAGTGGGTATAAGGGCTGTTAAGGGGGCGTTTGGGTTTATACAGCAAGCAGTGGGGAAATAACACTAACGGTGGGAACATCCACTCAGGCAATGGGAACTCAGGAGGGACAGCAGTGGCTACTGATGGGTTGACGGTGGCAAAAGGCCACAGCCATAAGGCTATGGTGGTTCTTGTTTTGGGCTGACCCGAGACCAAGTGTCTCGGAAGACTTTTGACCCGGGTTTGGGGTATAATTTTGGAAAGACATAAACGAGGTTTTATTTAAATTATTTAGATCATTTTTACCAAGTAAATTGTATCATGGTGTAAATTAATTTAAAATGATTTAATTAGTTAATTAAGTTAAAATGCTTGGTTTTATTTAAATGATTTAAATATTCATGGAAACTATTTTGGGGAAACCTTTCTAATTTTAGTAGTTTTCTAATTATGGCATGTAACTATTTTTAGTAATTTTTTAATATCAAAATACAGTATAATACCATAATCAGAATACCGTATAATATACAGTAATCAGAAATACAGGATACACGCTATTCAGTAAATAGTTAAGAACAGTCAGAGTTATCATAAATACACCAGACAATCAGATTAATCAGTTATAAGCCACCAGTAAAATCATATGAGAACACGCTAAATGAATTAAGAACAATAATAAACAGTAAACAATAATCAGACAACTCATTTCACGTCCCTTATTTATGTATTGTCCCTGAAGTCGGAGTATATCCTTCAGCTTTCGTTCTTATTCATTACTGGACACGAGGTACGGATTTCCGTCCTTCAGTGAGGACTTCCTTCCTATGCATGATTAGGATTTCCCGTTTGTAGCCAAATTTTTTCCCTAGTATATGTTCTAAACCTTATCAGTAATCATTTTAATAACTAAGATAAATTGATTGAGCTTTATATACAAGCATGACCAGTTATGTACTAGTTATGGAGAACCGTAACCATGACACTAGAGGCACCGGTGTCATGACTCTTCTGCGGGGGAGTGATTTCTCGCGGTGTCCCATTTATTTCAGCTTGGCCATTTTATCAGTATTATCAGCGGGGCGTACGGATGCATCCTAGGTTATCAGATTACAGCTTATCAGGTGAATGTGGTGTGTGTGCTCTACATCCTTCACATTAGAGTTGATCCCTCCACCCAGCACATTAATTAGAGGTCACCCCTCTACAACATGACGAGGTCATCCCTCTATGTATTCATGCAGACGTTGTTACAGCACATGACCTATATAAGCTCATGGCAATTAAAATACAGTAAATGCATGTTTTCAGATTTAACAGATAACAGTCACGCTATATTATTTATAAATCAGACTTTTCAGATTATACACAGATTTCCGCTGTAATTTAATTATCAGTCTTACAGCTTCAGTATTTTATCATCTGCTTCATATCAGCATTTCTTATCATGCTTTATATTTGTTCACTGGGCGTTATGCTCAGCCGTAGTTCCTTTCATGTTCTAACGGCAGGTACATCGAGAAGCTCTTAGGATTCTGAGAGCATGTGCATTTGGATGGAAGCTATCCAGACTTCTACTTTATGCACTTCTTACATTACTTTGCTTATTTGGATATTGTTTAGTCCTTTCCTTCAGTATTTATTTTTCATGTTTTTGAGCTTATGTTTGGATTACCGATGTTTGATTCCGGTATTTCTTTTATGGTTAGTTAATGTTTTAAGACATATACCTTATGCTTTGAAGACACGCTATAAATACACGTAACGGTCCACTTATCCAAGTGGGGTGTTACAATTATGGTATCAGAGAGCAAGGTTCGACCTGTAGGCTCTAAAACTTGACCTGTGACTAGTGGGTAGTCACCAGGAACTTTCCTGATTTTGGAGTTGTTATCTTTCAGGTTTCTCATTCATTTATCAGTGAGTTTTCTTCATTTATTTTACTAAGTAAAAGTTTGGTACAGGACTGGCCATATTTAATCACATGTGCTTTTCATTCGAATTTTGTTTTGGTAAATCGACCCATGGGCGTTCACCCTTGCCCGTTCAGATTTTGTATTGGTGAACCGACCCATAGGCGTTCATCCTTACTCATGACATATTCATGTTTCTAGTCGAATGTTATTAGGTGAACTGACCCATATGCGTTCGCCATTTCTCAGGTCAAATTTCATGGTTTTTAGTCGAATGTTGTTTTGTGAACCGATCCATAGTTATTCTCCTTTGTCATATCATGACATTTTATAAAAGTTTGACAACTATGGATTGGACTACAGCCAACCATATTTAGTACCAGATAGTAAGTTTCTATACATGACAATTCTCATGAAATTTTGACAAGCATGGATCGAACCAGAATCGCCCATACTTAGTCATATGTTTTCTCCTTTGAATTTTGTGGATTGAACCATAGCCATCCACATCAGTTGATGTTAAACTTCAGTTGATTATACTTTTACGTTCTTTGTAACAATCAAGTTTTCATACCCTCACGTGGATGTCGTTTTCATGTTGATTAAGTTCATGCCTCCTTAGGAGGATTACGTCTTCAGCAAGGTGATGATGTTTTCATGCTAAGATACAGAAGGGTTATAGTAAAATACTGTTTTCATAATAAATCATGTTTGGTCTTCATCAGTCATGTCTTCATGCTGACCATTGTTTAAAATCCGTTTAATCATATTCGCGAACCTCTCTACAACCAGCATTAAGTCTACACAGGAATTACCAGGCTATCATGTTACTCATTTCAGTTCAGTTTACTACCGTTTAAATCAATTTATTTCTTTGATCATGTCAGACAATTTACACCAGTATTGATCATCCCATAAAATTTCTACCAGTGCCATGTACAGTATTCCATATGTACCCCATGTACAGTGTCTCACTTATACTTCATGTATAGTATTTCATGTGTACTCCACGTACGGTGTCTCAGATATACTCTATGTGTAGTATTCATTTTGTACTTCATGAACAGTAATCCAGGTGTACTCCATGTACCCTACTCCATGGATATTGCTAATCGATCCTCGATCATCTCAGGCGTTTTCACTTGTCGATATTCTACCAGATGTTGATGCTGCTCATGAGTTAAAGATTTTACCAGATAATGATGCTGCAAACACTTTGAAGACCTTAAAAATGCCGATGCTGCTGATACTTTGGATATTTCTCAAGATGTTGATGTTGTTTATACTATGAAGACTCTGTAGAACAAGGACGAAAACTATAAATTTGAAATTTCTGACAAGAATAAACTTCAACCATCAGACACTACCATCTCATTCCATGCTTTTAACTTCTCAGCTAGATGTCACACTTCACTCAGCTAACCTTTCATTCAGAAGAGTGGGAACCGGTACCCAGCCGGCCACTCAGCAAAATAGTTACAAAAATCATGGTCGTAATAATGACCGTCATAAAACTGACAGACAAAGCGGTAATGACAACCACCGTGCTTATATTAACCATTCAATAGCCATCGGAACTCCAGAACGGACTTGGCCAGAGATACAAAGGTCAGCAGTCTAACCGGTCCGCCAACCCTAGCAGTTGCCAAAATTTTTAGCCTTGTTCATATTCACCTACTAAAACACATGTCAAGACACCAGTCAAGACGCGGGCCTCTAGTCTCCTTTCAGAAGACACTTTTCAGGACACCAATTACGATACATGTCATACAAATATCTTCTCAAGGAACGAGTCAAGACTCATAATTCCAGTATGCCTTCTAAACTAGGTCCTCAGTAATTCAGGGTACCCTCTAAGGGAGAATACCGGTTATGTCATATCACGCATAAATCAGACCATTAAAGATTCAGTTACCACCACTGGAGTATTATTCAGGTTAGACACACAGTGTTCATTCTGTGAGGTTACAGACGAACACATTTAGTGAAAGTTACCATGTTACTTAACGAATTCATATGTCAACTTTATCTAAATCAGGTATTTACCTACCTCCCAGTAAGAAAAGATTCCACAGTATCACTCATATTTATAAAGTTTTTCCTTCCAGTTGAAAATGAGATTCGTTTTGCTAACTTCTGAACATGTTCATTATATTTCCTGCCAGAAAAAAATCCTTATAAGTTGGTTCTGCTTTACGAACGCGTGACTTATTATTCTATAACTATAAAGACTTGGTTATGACCCGATTTCTAAAGTCACTTAAATCCATGATTAGCATATCATTCTAGAGTTTCCAGATGTAGTTCCAAAAGTGTTCCAGAAATCCCTCCCTAACCATGAGACGGAGTTTGACATAGAGCTTGTCTCAAATACAGAACCTATTTCCAGAAATCCTTATCGCAGGGATCCAGCTGAGCTAAAAGAGTTGCAGAAATTGTTGTAGGATTTACCGAAACGAAGCTTATTCGCCCTAGCGCACCACCAGGAGGTGCACCATTTTTTTGTCTATCAGGAAAAGGCCGGTATCATGAGACCATGTATCGACCACCGAAATTTTTATAAGATCACCATTCTTAATCGATGTTCATTCCACGTATAGAAGATTACTTGATCTGCTACGATGTCTTAAATAATTTTCCTAGAACAATTCACGACCATGTCACCATTAGTGGTGTGGGAAAGAACATGAGGTTTTCCAGACTGCTGTTGCACACGTTATAGTCTCCCTAAAAATTTTGATTTATACTTATGAGCTCCCTAATGCTCCAGCTATAGTATGAAATTTATGAATAAATTTTTTTATGACTTCTCAGACAAAATTGTTAGTATATTCATTGATAATATTCTGATCTGCCAAATTCTAGAGAAGTACAAGAGAATCATCTTCTCACAGTTGTACAGAATCTCTGATATGAGAAAATTATATAAGTAGCTTCCCAGATGTGAATTATAATTGAACAAGGTGGCATTCCTACACCATCCTATTTCAGTAGAAAGAAATTTCAGACAATCCTGCGAAGGTGAAGGCCATCACCAAATGGTCAAGACCGACGTCTGTAAGTAGAGTATAAAATTTTCTAGAACTCAGTTGACTGCTACAGCAGAAATTACTGTCAGTTCTCACTAAAATCCTACCATGACTATTCATTCAGATTCCACCAGAATGTACCAAAACCTCAGACAAAATTTTGAAAGAAGTATGACACATGGATGCAGCTACGTTCATATCTAAATGCTTGACACACCGGAGGTTCAAGATAGAACTCCGTCATGCCAGTGAGTGGTTACAACCATTAGAAATTTTGAACAGAAATGGGACAAGGTTTCAATGAAGGTTGCTATCAGTTACCATAGAATTCAGAAAAGTTTGATCCTATCTAAGTCATTCTCAACCATTTAAACCAGCCTACACATTTTCTCTTATTCGAAAGGGTTACACAGTAACAGACCTGCAGGAAATTCAGTAATAAATCGTAAGATTTCACGGTATTCCATCAACCATCATATCAGATAGAAAATTTCACGTTCACGAATCACGCTCACGTTCATGTTCACGAATTACGTTATGTTCACATTTAAGTTCAAGTTTATATTCATGTTCACGTTTACGTTCACCTTCACGTTTGCGTCTCACGTTCACATTATGATGTTGTTTCAGTCCATAGTTTGTGCTATCTCATGATTTAAGTTCACACTCGCATTTATGACATTGTTCATGTTCAGGTTCGTGTTCCATCTCTCGATACATGTTTCACAGTGTTAATGCAATGATGCCTAAAAACATTACTTGCATTTTTCGGTCTCGCTTTGTTTTGATCTCCACAATATGTAAAAACAAGCATTTACGAAAACAACAAAAAACGAATTCTTGAGTTCAAGTATTTTTCATTTCAACCATTATCACTTAAGGTATGAACAAACAAGTACTCATCCTAATTAAGTGATCAAGGATTTAATCTTTTCTTAAAACTCACTTTTCATTAAGTGTGACAAGTTTTTTTATTAACCTTTCTTTTTAAGAAAATGTTTTATTAAATTAATTATTTGAAATTTGAAATATGAAAATGGCATATTCTATCTTGGTTTGGAATATCCTTTCAGGATATTTTAATCCCCAGATTCGAACCAATCCACTAAAAGACAAAAGGGAGCGGCATTTACGTAGGCGGTTCTTTAGCAACTATAGCGGTTCCTTATCGATAAGGAACCGCGGGCTCCAATAAGGAACCGCGGGCAGATATAGTCGTTGGATGTTTGTCTTATAAATAGTGGACCATTCTCAGACTTTCAATTCACCTCTTTTGCACATACATTTCTAGATTCTTTCATACTTCTTAAATCACTCAAATCCTTGATCATTTGTTTAATTACTACTTGTTTAGAAGTGAATCTTTCTCCTCTCATCTTTTCCTCTCAAAGTGCAAAGAGAAGAACACTATCATCCTTGAAGTGTTGTGTCTACCTCAAAGATCCATTGAAGATCCAAACTTATTTATTCATTGTTGTGTCATTGTTGTGAAGATCCAAGTAGTAGTGTCTATTTGGAAGTTGTGTATGTATGAAGGTTAATACTTGGTCCTAAAAGTATATTGGTGTAGATTGGTCCTAGCTAAGATTAGGGCTCGACTTTTAGCTTAGAGTCGGAAATTGGTTAAGTGTGTACGGTTTCTCCACCTTAAGGATCTTGTTAATTAGTGAACTCTCGAGTAAGGAATACTCGAGGAGTGGAGTAGGAACGAGGAGTGAGCTTCGTTGTCGAACCACTATAAATCCTTGGTGTTTGGTTTGATCTTTCCTTCCCTTATATCTTTACATTCATTATTCTTTATACTTGTGATTATTAGTTTAGTTGCACTATACCTTGTTCATATTGTGTATAAGAAGGTTTCACATAAATACTCAAGCCTAAGTTTTTGAAAAAGATTTTTAAAAACCAATCTTTAACAAGTAAATTTAAGAAACTATTCACCCCCCCCCCCCTTCTAGTTTCTACAATTGGTATCAGAGTGATAAGACTGCTTTTATACATAGTCTCATCGTCCAAAACGGGCTTAAAATGGTTAAAATATCATAAAAAGTGCCAAATATATGCTTGTGTTTGTTCAATGTGTATTTTAGGTACGGATATTGAGAAAAAGACAAAAGATCACAAGAAACAAGCAAAAACGAACATGGGAAACGAAGCCGCACAAAGAACCGATCCCTAGAGTTGATTTTCCAAGAAAAAACCTTCGAAGAATTGGCAAGAATGGTCCCTCAAATTTGAAGACTTGTCACTTTTAGTCCTCCATGAAGACAAAGTAACAAGTGAAGACCTTGAAGATTGAATACATTACAAGTTTGGTCCTTCAAATATCATCAAATGGCTAAACAAGTCCTTGAAATCCCTTTGCAAAACTTTTTGGGGCAAAAGTCTAAAAAACCAAACTTGAATAACAAAGGAAATTTAGTTTTTGGTATTAAGACACAAAGTGAAAGAAAGAAAGAAAATGAGGGATGAAAGCTGTCAAGACAAAGAACTTACCTAGACCAGTGCTGGCTTGACACGTGCCCCACTCAACCCTTCTAACCAATCACAACTCATCCTGCTGCCATGTCACAATCCCACTCACCAACGGTTTAAACTAATTTATTTAATTAGTTTAAACTCGTGCTAAACACTTATTAAAAACCCAAAACAAATCAAATACTTGTTCTTCATGTTCTTAATACGATTTGGGTATTTCTTAACCATGATGAATTAAAACCTAATCTCTTCCAGAATGATGATTAGGGGTCTTATTATCATAACCCAACCCTTAAACCCCCATCACCATCAACTCACATGTCTCTACCACCCTCCCCTGCCCCACTTTTCACCTTCAAACAAAAACCATGCAGCAAATCTACGACTCAAAGCCTTGCTTGCATCCTAAGCACACATTGGACATCTAAGATCACCCCTATCCCACTGGCATCACATGTATCTTCATACAAGTCAAGTTCAGTCAACAAATTTCAAATTTCAAAGGGAAAAAGAGGAACTTCATACACTAGGGTTTTTATGTTTTCAGCTTTACAACACACATGTACACCCTCTATATAAAGGGTAAAGGGTCATACATTGTTCTTTGTTCTTAGATTCCTAGGTCAAAACTTTGTAAATCCTTAATTCAAGTGAATGAAAAAGTGTGAAAGTTTGTGACGAATTCCAAGTTCCAATTTACTTATTCTGTTATTGTTTACATGTTATGAGTTTATGTTTGAAGTTTCAAAGATTGGATTGAGTTTTATGCAAGTTTGTAAAAGTTCTCTTAAAACCTGATTTTTTTCTAAGTCTTGTTCAAACACTTGAACCTTTTGGGCTATAAGCTAATCATAACACCCTGATAAAGAGTTTATCAAGGTGTTGTAAAGTTTGTGGTTTGGGAAGGATCAAGGGGTGGGGTACAAGCCTGAAAAGATCTTGGTCATTTTCCATTTTCCTTGATTAATTTGTTATATCTAACCTTGTTGTTCTTAGCAGCTTATTGGAAGCTTGTGCCTGGTTAAGCTAGGCACATAAGCTCTAAAATTCATGAGTGTGGATGTACATTCATGAGGTTTGAGCCTTCTTTCTTAAAATCTGTTGAAAAAGTGGTTCTAAGTGATTTGGTGTTCTGCTGTTGGTATGAGTGTTCTTGTGGCTTGAATCTTGTTATTACTGCTTGATATTGTTGGTATGATGTTAGATTAGGCTTGGGTAAACCTGCTAAACACATTTGCTTTGTTAAATCTTGGATTAAAAAGTGAAAGGGGTGTGTGGGTCTACTGTTTTAAGGTTATAATTTGAGTTTGAGTTAGTGTTTAAGGTTGTTAAGTGCTTTTATATGTTATTGAGTTGGTTGAGTGCTAATATTTTCCATACTTGTGTTCTTAAACATCAAATCTGAGATTGTGCCATAACTGCTTTGATTTTGCCTGTTTTGATCTGAAATCTTGGGAACACTTAGTGTGTATGCATGTTTAGGATTAAAAGGTGCTTAAACAAAGTTTGTGTAACCTATTTGAAAGATTTGAGGGTTTGAAATTGGGTTTGTGGTCAAGTACATCAGCAAAGATCATTTGTGTTCATCTTTGTGTTCATCAGAAACATTCATAAGCTTGAATCTTGGTCTAATCTTCAAACCAGTGCATGAAACAAGTTTAAAATTGCTTATTTAAGTTTATTATATCTTGTGTATGCTTTTAGTTCATTTTGGTTGGTTTATTCTTGCTTAAACTGCTTATTTGTTCATAACTGCTTATTGTTCATGTCTGTGACTGATCTGGTAACTGTTTGATTAAACTATACTAACTGGCTTATTGGATTTGTGATTTCTTGCTCGTTTGTGACTCCCTACAACTCACTGGTTATAGGGGTGCCCTTAATTTCCAAAATCATCAAGTAAATCTCTCTAAAAAAGCAAGTCAAATAGTTAAAGCAGTGGGAACTCTTTCCCACTGAAACTTCCCACTGATAGTGTATTTTGTCATTCAACTTATCAAAAAGCTATAATAGCTTATTTAGACCTGCAACAACTTTGTTTTTGTAATCAATCTTCCTTAATTGACCCATTTGACTATACTAGAGAATTTGAGACTTTGACTTTTAGGTTTGACTAGAAACCCAACTTAGTTGACTTTTACATAAGTGCTTATTTGCTTTTTCTAGCTTATTCAGTGTGACTTTTGGAAATATTTTTGATTATTAAGCTTAGTTAAGTGATTTGAAACATTTTGCAAAAAGAATCAGCTCTTGAAACAGCCTAGAACTCGAGAACGACTATTTTTGTCGTTTTGTGTAGAGAGCTTTTGCTTATTTCATGCTTATTTCTTGGGCTTATTCAAAAACTCTTTTTACAAACAGCTTTATTAGGTCAAGAGAAGGATGTGTGTCAAATTTCAGCTTATGGCATTAGCTTATGGCTTAATGGACCAAAAAGCTCATTAAGAATAAGCTGAATTTCATTAAGCTGTGATAAGCTCACTTTCAGCTTTTGGGCCTTTGGAGTTTTGTGTTTAAATTTGAATTTTAAGCTAGACTAGAAGTTTTGAGCTTATTTGGACAACTTTTTCTTATTGGGTCTTAAATAAGCCCATTAAGCAATATGTTTGGACTTTTAGCCCATTTGGAGGCCCATTAGGGGTATTTTGTAATTTCACTTTCATTTTCTATTTATTTAGGTTAAATTAAACTAGTTTGTAAGTTTTTATAATTTTTGGATTTTTATTAATATTTTATTATTATTTTATTATTAAAAATTGTTTTCAAGATTTTTGCAACGTTTTCATTTTTCCTAGGTTAAATACATTAATTTAGGATTTTTAAAATTTTTAGATTAACTTTCTTGTCATTTAATTAATTTCTAGGATTATTTTAATATTTTAATAGTTTTTAATCATTTTTAAATAGTTTCAATTAATTTTAAATTTTCCAAAAATAATTTTTAGTTTAATTAAGTTACTTTAGAGGTTTACAAATTGAATAATCTCATTTTGGGCGTTTTTAATTAAATTGATTTTTTAGGCTTTAATTAGCATTAAAAAATTATTATTTAATTAAATAAAAGGTTTGAGTGATATTTTATTTTTTGTAAACTCTAATTACATTTTTTAGGATTTATTGCAATTTTCTAGGAATTTTTAGGATAATTTTTAAATTTCGTCACGTTTTACGGTTTTACGTTTACGACTTTCGTCTTAGTGTAATTTTAATCGTAAGTGTCATCCTTTTCTCTTTTCTTTCTTCATAATCATAATCACAAACATTTAAGCATCTCTTAATACAACACACTAGCCTCTTTGAGAACGAACTCACAACAAGGGTCATTTGTGCACGGTTTTCCTAAATCGTAGTACTTACCCTAATTACGCTCTTTGTTTTCCTAAACAAAAGTGTATTTTTACTCAATATCATTTTGGCGCCGCTGCCAGGGAGGCGTGTTGTGTTTTGATTTGAAAATTTTTGTTTTTATATTAACCATAATAACTATTTGTGTGATTAGCACTCTAATCATACGTATTATCGGTTTTTTGTTTTTGTGTGAATATTATTACTATATTGTATACGTATCACTATAAATTCACAAGTACTCCAAAAGTGTGAATACACAACCTTGATTTGGGATTTCATCACTCAATCATTGTATTCGAATCTCAAACAAAGAAAAAAGACAAAATAGATAATTACTTTCGTGAAGTTTGATTTTAATTAACACAAACTATAAGGTGGGTATAAGGCGGTTGTATTTCACGACCTAAGGGAAAAAGGCTCTTAAGTGCTTAGCGCTGCCTCGCTTCCCCCGCTTGCTTGTGCGTGTTAAGAGAAAAAGGGCTAATCGAGGGTTTGCCAACCAAAGTATTATCTACATATCTATATATTTTCTTGGTTTCAAAAGATTAAACCCTCTTGAACGTTTTGGTGTTCCGCCAACATTCTAAAGTCATCAAAGGCGTTCACTTCACGTGATCGTTTTCATTCCTTGAGGCTCCTTTAATCAAGATATTTGATTTGAGGAGAGATTTGTAGATTTTTGTCTACGTAATACATCACAAAAATCCAAAAAAAAGTAAAAACAATCAAAAGCACAAAAAAATGGAAAAAGTTAAAAACACACAAAAGAATCTTCTTTGCTCATCCCACGTTGTACGTGACGTTTATGCAAACTCGTAACCAAGCAAGACGTGCACGTAAACGTCGTAATCGAAAGGAACAATCACCAAGTGAAGAATCTCCAAGTGAGGAACCTATTATAGAACAAAAAGCTATCATGGCTAATCGTACTATGATGGAGTTGCTTCAAGCACCCACTGAGGGTTTTGGAGAAGCCATTGTGATTCTTGCCATCCTTACGGAGAATTTCGAGATCAAGACGGGCTTAATGTCTATGCTTCAAGCCAACAAGTTTCGCGGACATGAAAAAGACAACCCACATTATCACATTAGGCAATTCAATCGTCTCACCGCGACTAGCAAGTTTAAGGATGTACCCCACGATGCCATTAAGATGATGTTGTTTCCATACTCGTTAGATGGACCCGCCAAGATATGGCTTGAGAAAGAACCCCCAAATTCGATTTTGATGTGGGGTGATCTCGTTTCTAAGTTTGTGAATCAATTTTTTCCACCATCTAAAACAAAAAATTTGAAAAACGAGATTTCAAGATTTACTCAAAGGTCTAATGAGAGTTTTTCTATGGCTTGGGAAAGATTTAAAAAAATGTTACATGAATGTTCACACCATAATTTTTCTGAATTGCATCAAATTGATACTTTTTATAATGGGCTTAATGATCATGAACGAGATTATTTGAATGCCGCAGCGGGTGGTAATTTTCTGTGCAAAATGACCGATGAGGCTTTGAAAATCATTGAGAATAGGTCTAAGTTTTATAACCCTCGTAACACACCGAGTGTTGCCGCTATGGGTTCATCATCGTCGTCTCGTAACATGAGTGCCTTACAAGATGAAGCAAATGAGGAAAATAGGTTTTTCGATAGGTTTTCGACTCTTATGACTCATTGGAAAGCACAAGATGCTATGAATTCCGCATCGGTTAAGGCGGTTGGAAAGAGTTGTATTTCGTGTGGTGGAGCTCATGATTTTTCCGAGTGCATTACCGCGGATGATAACACTTCGAGTGCTTATGTAGCAACGGGAACTTACAACCAAAACAATCAAGGTTCCCACCCAAATCAAGCTCCACAAAATCAAAATGCTAACAACTATCGAAACAACAATCAAAGTGGTGGTTATCAAGGCAATCAATGTAACTATAACAAGGGTAATTACCAAAGTGGGAACAATGGGCAAATTCAAAATCAAAATCAAAACCGTGATTTTCAAACTACCACACAAGGTTTTCAAAATGCTCACACTAAAAATCTTAATGGAGAATTTTTGGATTATGCAAAAGCAAACGATGCTAAGTTTGATAACATGCAACGTGAGATGATTAGCTTAAGATCCGAGTTGAAAAACGAGCTTAAAAACGAACTTGATAATGAATTAAAAAATCATGCTAATAAAATGGAAGGAAACGTTCAACGTCTTCAACGAAATCAACAAAAAATGGAACAAGGTCAACATGAGATTAAGCAAGAATTGTTAAAAGCGGATATAAGGCAATCAAAATTTGAAGATCGAATGGGTAAAATGTTTGAAGCTATCATGTGTAAACCCTCTTCTTCGGGTGGTCTTCCTAGTGATACCATTTTAAACCCATTGAAGGTTATTACTACTCGTAACTTGCATTTGAACGTAACAATTACAAATTTGAGCTTTTTATGAAAATGTTTCGTGACTTGCATTTGAACATAAGTTTTGCCGACGCTTTGGTCATGATGCCTCGATTTTCCGCAAACTTCAAAAGTATGTTGAATAACAAAGAGAAATTGCAAAAATAGTCTAGTTGTTCATCGGTTTTTCTTAGCCGCATACCTCAAAAAGTCGGTGATCCCGGTAAATTTTTAATTCCGTATGGTATTCAAGATATGGAAGAATGCTACGCCTTGGCCGATCTTGGTGCTAGTATAAATTTGATGCCTCTTGAAATTTTTAAGTCGCTCAATCTTCCTAATCTCACTCCTTCAAGAATGTCAATCGAGATGGCCGATCATTCTATGAGTCTTGCTTGTGGAGTAGCCAAAGACGTTTTCGTGAAAGTTGGAAAGTTTTACTATCCCGTGGACTTTATCGTTGTAGACATTCCTATTGATCCTAAAGTTCCTCTAATTTTAGGTCGTTCATTTTTGGATACGTCAAGAGCACTTATTGATGTTCATGCTAGGAAAATCACTCTACGTTTCATTGAGGAGGAACTCGTCATAAATGCAATTCATAACTCCAAGCTTTCTCATGTGTATTCTATCACGTCTTTGAACCATGTTGATTCAATCAAAAACATTTTCAAAGAATTTTCAAAAAGATTTTTAGGAGTTGTTGATAAAAACGATTTTCCATCCCCTCCGCCGATGGAGGTTAATAGTGTTGAACCTACGTCTTCAATCACGGAAGATCCTTCGGATGATGAATATGTTGACCCCGAGGGGGCGGTGTTATTTATTGATAAATGTTTTGAGAACTTACCACCACCTAAACGTGACTTAAATGTGAGAGTTTTTAGTGTGCCTAACATCGTCTTAGAAACACCAAATATTTTTGACATAATCAAATCGGGTTTTCATAAGCAGTTTTCAAAAGATGAAAAAGGAAAAGATTTTGAATTTGATTTAAAATATTTTTCTACAATTCTAACTCCGTTATCACCTCGTGTTTTGAGTACTACAAGCTCGTCTACTCCTTTTGACGATGCTTTGTATGGTTTTAGTGTGGGGGAAGCCCCTTATGTTCCCTCCCCTTTCTCCACCGAGGACGAGATATTCGATCTCGGAATTGCTTGTAAAGGGAAATCTCGGTCTTCCACAGATGCAATAAATGGAAATCTTATTCATTTGCTTGGTGTGAGTCTACCTCGAGTAGCTCATGGTTGTAGTGCCTTACCCATTAGAGCCCGACGAGTGGATTAAGGATAGTGGTTGTTCTAAGCACATGACATGTAATAGAAGTTTATTCCCGTACTACGAAGCATATGATGGAGGTAACGTTACATTTGTAAGTAATCGACGTGGTAATATCATTGGCAAAGGTACGGTCTCTCTTGACTCTATGACTATAGAAAACGTAGAGCATGTAGATAACTTAGGTTTTAACCTTCTAAGTATAGGTCAAATTTGTGACAATAAGTGTAAGGTCATCTTTTCGGAATATGGTAGTGAAATCGTAAAAGATGGAAAGGTCATTGGAAAAGGTGTTAGAAAGCATGGGCTTTATGTCATGAAGGTCAATAGGAAGTCAAAGGACAACTTATGTCTAGCGACTTTAGATGATATTTCTACTCTTTGGCATAGGAGATTAGGTTACGCTAATATGCTTTTAATTCAATCTTTAGTCTCTAAGTAGTTTGTAAGACATCTCCCCAAGATGAAGTTTGATAGTCACTTTTATGATGCTTGCAAAATTGGGAAGCAAGTTCACTCAAGTCACAAAGCCAAGAATTTGATTTCGACCTCTCGGTTCTTAGAGCTCCTACATATGGATCTCTTTGGACCTTCCACCATACGGAGTTATGGAGGTTACCTTTATACCCTAGTTATAGTTGATGACTATTCTAGATTCACTTGGACTAGATTTTTGGCGTCTAAGAATGAAGCTTTCGATCACTTCGAAACCTTTAGTCGAAGAATTAAAAATCAAATAGGATGTTCAATTGTCTCTATTAGGACGGATCATGGTAGGGAATTTGATAATGAAGTTCAATTCGGTGCCTTTTATGAAGCTCATGGTATTACCCATAACATCTCGGCTCCTAGCACTCCACAATCAAATAGGGTAGTTGAAAGGAAGAATATGACCATCCAAGAGATGAGTAGGACGATGTTAAATGAGCAATCTTTGCCTCAAAAATTTTGGTGCAATGTCGTGGACACATCGACCTACATTCTCAACCGAATTCTTATTCGACCTTTTCTAGGAATGACCCCTTATGAGATTCTTAAAGGTAAGAAGCCCTCATTGGAATACTTTAAGGTGTTTGGAAGCAAGTGCTTCATTCTCAACACCAAAGATTACCTTACTAAGTTCGACCCAAAGTCTTACGAAGGTATCTTTTTAGGTTATTCTCAAACTAGCAAAGCCTGCATAGTCCTCAATAGAACCTCGAGTGTAATTGAAGAATCACTTAACGTGACATTTGATGAAAACCCTCCTTCATCTAAGACACCACCATTGGTAGATGATGACTTGGATGAAATAGACATAGTTAATGCTAAAGATGTTAGAAACATAGGAGTTGAAGACCTTAGTGTTGAAAAGGGAGTAAACATTAAGGAGTCAAAAGATCATGCTCTCGATAACGTCATAGGCAAATTAAATCAAAGGACCCTAAGATCTCAAGTCCAAAATCAAAGTAACTTCTTTTGTTTTATCTCCTTGATTGAACCAAAGAATGTTAAAGAAGCTTTGATGGATGAGAGTTGGCTCATCGCTATGCAAGAAGAAATGAATCAATTCATTGCTAATGACATTTGGGAACTTGTTCCTCCACCTAGAAGTTCGACCATCATAGGAACCAAATGGGTATATAGGAATAAGTTAGACAAGAATGGTGTTGTGTCTCGTAACAAGGCAAGACTTGTATCTCAAGGTTATAATCAACAAGAAGGTATTGATTATGACGAGACATACGCACCCGTAGCAAGATTAGAATCCTTTTAGCTTACGCTTGTGCCTTAGACTTTAAGCTTCAACAAATGGATGTAAAGAGTGCATTTCTTAACGGTTTGATCAATGAGGAGGTATATGTGGCTCAACCTCCCGGCTTCATTGATTTTGAGAAACCGAATCATGTTTACAAGCTTAAGAAAGCTCTTTATGGTCTTAAACAAGCACCCAAATCTTGGTATGACAGACTTAAAGCGTTTCTTGTAAAACATGAGTATACAATGGGGATGGTAGACAATACGCTCTTTACAAAGAAGAAAGGTTCTCACCTCATTATCGTACAAATAAATGTTGATGACATAATATTTGGTTCAACTTGTCAATCATTGTGTGATGACTTTGCCAAAATCATGCATGAAAAGTTTAAAATGAGTATGATGGGAGAACTTAACTTCTTTTTAGGACTCCAAATTAAACAAATGGACGATGGTATTTTCTTTAATCAATCCAGGTATGTTAAAGAAATGCTAAAGAAATTTGGATTAGAAGACTCTAGACCGATGAAGACCCCTATGGCCTCGGATACTAAACTCATCGTAGATGATGATTGTGAGTCAATAGACAACACCGAATATAGAGGTATGATTGGTATTTTGTTGTACCTAACGGCAAGTCGACCGGATATCATGTTTAGTGTTTGCCTTTGTGCTCGCTTCTAAGAGGATCCCAAAACCTCTCACCTTGAAGCGGTTAAGCGTATCTTCCGATACATTAAGGCCACTATACATTTAGGATTATGGTATCCTAAAGGGACCGGCGTAGAAACCATTGTCTACACAGACTCAGATCATGCGGGAGACTATGTGGACCGGAAAAGCACTAGTGGAGTTTGTACCTTCATGGGTTGTTGTTTAACTTCTTGGTTCTCCAAGAAACAAACCGCTCTTGCTATATCCACCACGTAAGCCGAGTATGTGAGTGCCGGTAAAGCTTGTCAACAAGCTCCATGGATGAAGTAAGCGCTTGTTGATTACGGGATTTCTCTTGATGATGTTCCCATCATGTGTGACAATAAGGGTGCAATAGACCTTAGCAAGAATCCCGTGCAACATTCGCGAACTAAGCACATAGATATTCGCCACCATTTTCTTAGGGATAATATTCAAAAGGGGAACATTTCGATTGAGAAGGTGCCCCGGTAGAAAACTTAGCCGACAACTTCACTAATCCACTTAAGAGGGAACCTTTTAATTACTTACGTCTAGGTCTAGGTTTAATGGAACATATTCCTTAACTGCGCATTTTATTTAATTGAGTTCTTTTTCTCTTTTGAGTCTTTTCTTTCTTTGAGATTTTGGGTATCACAAACTCTTTTTGAAAATATTCTCTTCTCTTTTTCAAAATTCTCAAGGTTCTTTCGCAAATGGTCTAGAAATGTTTTTGCATTGTTAATTCAATCTAAAAACGTTTTTCATAGCTTCTTGCTATTCATAATGAGCTTACATAATTTATATGTATGGGTCTCTCAAATATAGCAAGAACAAAAGAGAACTATGGAGGACCACTGTGTCATGACTTTTTGTCTAGTTCTACACACCTCCTACATCGATTTTCTTTAAAATCCATGTATTTTTATCAAAACCTTGTTTGGTGAGGTCTTGTGTGTTTTATTTGTCTATCCTTGCTTCTAAGCATATCTCCATGATTAGTTAGACTAGAAAAATAGGATTTGCTGAATTGAAAAATCCTCCCTCATCACCAAATTCAACCCACTGTGGGCGGTTCTTCATTGAGACTGCGGCTCCTTATCGATAAGGAACCACCGGTGTAGATAAAGAACCGCGCCCAGTACCTTCACTTTCGGGTATTCCTGAAACTCCAAAATTGTTCCAACACTTTTAGGAATCTTTGTTTCAACCCTTTGACCACCCCCAAAATATCTTGGGCTTTTTCTATTTAACCTTAAGCATTTTGCATCCTTTCTCAAATCAAAATGTCTTATTCCCCAAATGAAAGCTTTGATTCTCCTCCATTTTCTCCAATTGCTTCCAATCTCAATTCACCCAAGAACACTCAAAATCGCATCTCCTCTTTTTCTAAGAATGTTGATTGTGGAACTTCCTATCTTACACCACTAGCCTTTAGTGTTCTTCCTCCTTCACATGATAATGTCATGCATCATGAAACATATTGTCATTGTTGTCAATATCAACATCTTGCTATGGCTCATATCTATGAAGAGTTGAATTACATCAAGAGTCTCTTAGTCAAACCTTCTCTTCACTATGACTATGAGATCTCTACCAAGCCACCACCACCTCCTTCCGCCACTACCTTGTCTTTTATCTAAGCGTTGGTTTCTTATCTTCAAGACATCTAGTTCAAGAAAATCTTAGAGTTCTAGTTTAACTATGATTAGATTTATGCTTTTCTTTTGGCTTGTTTTATTTCTCATACATCTTTGTATGATTTATTTCCTTGTATCTTTATCATGTTTCCTTTTAACATGACTTATCTTAGATCTTTGTCTCTTCTTTTATTTTATTTTTTTTGTGTGACCTTTGCTATATCTTGTTGGGTGCCTCTTCTCTACTACTAACCCTTTTATGTAGCTTGTCACCATATCGATTCCTTGGTGCCCAAACCAAGGGGGAGTAAGCACCAAGGGGGAGCATTTGCAAAGTCCGGTTCTTTTCTTCTTCAAAGACTTTTTCAACATTTTTGCTTTGACAAAGGGGGATAAATGACATAAACTCGCCTTCGAAAATCTTATTTTATTAGGTGATTGAGTTTATGTATTGTCAGAATGAAAAAAGGGGAGATTGTTAATGCAATGATGCCTAAAAACGTTACTTGCATTTTTTGGTGTTGCTTTGTTTTGATTACGACAATATGTAAAAACAAGCATTTACGAAAACAACAAAAAACGAATTCTTGAGTTCAAGTATTTTTCATTTCAACCATTATCACTTGAACAAACAAGTACTCATCCTAATTAAGTGATCAAGGATTTAATCTTTTCTTAAAACTCACTTTTTATTAAGTGTGACAAGTTTTTTTATTAAACTTTCTTTTTAAGAAAATGTTTTATTAAATTAATTATTTAAAAATTTGAAATTTGAAAATGGCATATTCTATCTTGGTTTGGAATATCCTTTCAGAATATTTTAATCCCCAGATTCGAACCAATCCACTAAAAGACAAAAAGGAGCAAAGTCTACGCAGACGGTTCTTTAGCATCTATAGCGGTTCCTTATCGATAAGGAACCGCGGGCTCTAATAAGGAACCGTGGTCAGATATAGCCGTTGGATGTTTGTCTTATAAATAGTGGACCATTCTCAGACTTCAAATTCACCTCTTTTGCACATGCATTTCCAGATTCTTCCATACTTTTTAAATCACTCAAATCCTTGATCATTTGTTTGATTACTACTTGTTTAGAAGTGAATCTTTCTCCTCTCATCTTTTCCTCTCAAAGTGCAAAGAGAAGAACACTATCATCCTTGAAGTGTTGTGTCTACCTCAAAGATCCATTGAAGATCCAAACTTATTTATTCATTGTTGTGTCATTGTTGTGAAGATCCAAGTAGTAGTGTCTATTTGGAAGTTGTGTGTGTATTAAGGTTAATACTTGGTCCTTAAAGTATATCGGTGTAGATTGGTCCTAGCTAATATTAGGGCTCGACTTTTAGCTTACAGTTGGAAATTGGTTAAGCGACGTTGTGTACGGTTTCTCCACCTTAAGGAGCTTGTTAATTAGTGAACTCTCGAGTAAGGAGTACTCGAGGAGTGGAGTAGGAACGAGGAGTGAGCTTCGTTGCCGAACCACTATAAATCCTTGGTGTTTGATTTGATCTTTCCTTCCCTTATCTCTTTACATTCATTATTCTTTATACTTGTGATTATTAGTTTAGTTGCACTATACCTTGTTCATATTGTGTATAAGAAGGTTTCACATATATACGTAAGCCTAAGTTTTTGAAAAGGATTTTTGAAAACCAATCTTTAACAAGTAAATTTAAGAAACTATTCACCCCCCCCCCCCCTTCTAGTTTCTACACACAGCTTGTTACCGAATACGGTTACAGGAAGCCTAAGACACCAGACTCAAGTTTAGTACATCGTTTCCATACTCAGGCAGGCGTTTCACATCTCAAGCCGTATCATTTGGCATTCCTCCCTCAGTCAACATACGTTCATGATATGTCCTAGTATCACGTTCATAGTATGTTCATGTATCACGTTCACGATATATTCCATGCCCTGCGTTCCTCATATAATCGTGAACCACATTCATAATTGCTCACGTAACACGTTCACAATTGTTCACGTAGTTCGTCCCTTTATGTTTTCAGCAGCTTGCTCAGAGAACCGTTTCATGTATACTACATGTTATAGCTTATTCATTCTATCAGATTCAGGAAATCCATCTTAAGTATGGAACCAGAAACTATTCAGCATTCATCAGGACAGGGTCATCAAGACCAATATTTTTCATTATGTTGAGACCTTTGAAGGAATCGTTTCGAGTGGGAGGCCATTTGAAACGGAGGGGTCCATCCGGACCTCTCATCCTTTTCCTTCAATAATTCAGTTAAGTTCTTTCAGTCATGTTATGTTCAAGGTTCTCTTTAGTCAGGTCACGATATACTCTTTTAGCAGCATTATGTCCTAATTCGAAGATGAATTATCTTTCAGCTTATATGTCCTGTCAGCTTTCATATTCTTTCAGCCTATGTGTCTTTCCCAACTTTTATAATTTCATCAGCTTATTACCTTTAATTCGAGGACGAATTTCTCCTTTTAGAGGGGAAGAATTGTAAAAACGCAGCATTATCGCATCCTTAATTCGATGACGAATTATTTTTTTAGAGGGGAAGAATTGTAAAACCTGCATTTAAAATCCAAGAACATTAATTATACACAGCCTCAGTTTTATTTAAAACGTGACATAATTAATTATTCAAAATAATAATTAATATTATATTCAAATATTCAGTATGTATTAATTACTCAGTAAAATAAATAAAGCATGACAGAATAATTAGAGAAGTTAAAACGTGGGATCACAAAACCAATACTCAAACCAAGACACGAGGGTTTAAAAGGTTATTACACAATTTCATATCTATTTAAAAGATACGTGAATATTAAAATAAAGAGTTTATGTCTTGAAATAAAGTGAAATTAAACGCTAATGCACACGTTAATTAAATTACTCGAGTCGAAGCTAAGTATATATATATATGGGCCGCGGTTTCTTTTAAATAACAAGAGAAGGGGTTTTGGGCTTTCAGCCCAGTCCATGTACAAAGAAATAACAAACGGGGTCGTACCCATTTTCCTTTTGGTGACAAATGGTAAAAAGAAAAAAAAACAAAAGATCAGGGTTACTGATGGGGGCCGCCGGCTAGAACAAACCACCAAGAGAAGAATTCGATCTCCATTTGTTTCGGTTGTTCATGTGTTCATTCGTCCCATATCATCATACAAGGTGATCCACCCCTCTTTTCTTGTTTACGAATCAAACAAATACTTAATCAGGAAGAACTTATAAAAAAAGGGAACCATGAAATCTATGATTCACGTATGGTTTATGAGTGTTGCACGCGAACCGATACACACTAGGTGTCTCGGTGTTCGTTTCATGTGACCCAACCGTAAGGCTGTTGGTTTGGGGTTGGACAACAGTGAAACAAACATCACCAGGGGTGACTGGCCTATAAACAGTGGGTATAGAGGCTGTTAAGGGGGCGTTTGGGTTTATACAGCAAGTAGTGGGGAAATAACACTAACGGTGGGAACATCCACTCAAGAAGTGGGAACTCAAGGGGACAACAGTGGCTACTGTTGGGTTGACGGTGGCAAAAGGCCACAGCCTTAAGGTTGTGGTGGTTCTTGTTTTGGGCTGACCCGAGACCAAGTGTCTCAAAAGAATTTTGACCCGGGTTTCGGGTATACTTTTGTAAAGACATAAATGAGGTTTTATTTAAATTATTTAGATCATTGTTTACCAAGTAAATTGTATCATGGTGTAAATTAATTTAAAATGATTTAATAAGTTTATTAAGTTAAAATGCTTGGTTTTATTTAAATGATTTAAATATTCATGGAAACTATTTTGGAGAAACCTTTCTAATTTTAGTAGTTTTCTATTTATGGCAGGTAACTATTTATAGTAACTTTAATATCAAAATACAGTATAATACCATAATTAGAATACCGTATATTATACAGTAATCAGAAATACAAGATACACGCTATTCAGTAAATAGTTAAGAACAATCAGATTTATCATAAATACACCAGACAATCAGATTAATTAGTTATAAGCAACCAGTAAAATAATACGAGAACACGCTAAATGAATTAAGAACAATAATAAACATTAAACAATAATCAGACAACTCATTTCATGTCCCTTATTTATGTAGTATCCGTGAAGTCGGAGTAGATCCTTCATCTTTCATTCTTATTCATTACTGGACACGAGGTACGGATTTTCGTCCTTCAGTAAGGACTTCCTTCCTATGCATGATTAGGATTTCCCTTCTGCAGCCAAATGTTTTCCCCAGTATATGTTCTAACCTTATCAGTAATCATTTTAATAACTAAGATAAATTGCCTGAGCTTTATATACAAGCATGACCAGTTATGTACTAGTTACGGAGATACCGTAACCATGACACCAGAGGCACCGGTGTCATGACTCTTCTGCGGGGGAGTGATTTCCTGCAGCGTCCCATTTATTTCAGCTTGGCCATTTTATCAGTATTATCAGCGGGGCGTATGGATGCATCCTAGGTTATAGGGTTACAGCTTATCAAGTGAATGTGGTGTGTGCTCTACATCCTTCACATTGGAGTTGATCCCTCCACCCAGCACATTAATTAGAGGTCACCCCTCTACAGCATGACGAGGTCACCCCTCTATGTATTCATGTAGACGTTGTTAAAGCACATGACCTATATAAGCTCTTGGCAAATAAAATATAGTGAATGCATGTTTTCAGATTTAACAGATAACAGTTCAGCTTTATTACTTATAAATCATACTTTTTAGATTATACACAGATTTCCGCTGTAATTTAATTATCAGTCTTACAGCTTCAGTATTTTATCATCTGCCTCATTTCAGCATTTCTTATCATGCTTTATATTCGTTCACTGGGCGTTATGCTCAGTCGTAGTTCCTTTCATGTTCTAACGACAGGTACATCGGGAAGCTCTTAGGATTCTGAGAGCATGTGCATTTGGATGGAAGCTATCCAGACTTCTATTTTATGCACTTCTTACATTACTTTGCTTATTTGGACATTGATTAGTCCTTTCCTTCAGTATTTACTTTTCATGTTTTTGAGCTTATGTTTGGATTACCGACGTTTGATTCCGGTATTTCCTTTATGGTCGGTTATGTTTTAGGACATATACCTTATGTTAGCCTCAAAATATTGAGTCAAACAAGAATGTTCGGTCATAGGTTCATATTGTAACATTTATTAGAACGTTGTAATAGTTAGTTAAAATAGTCGTGACATTACGGGCTTGATGGCTAGCTTAAAAAGCCTCTTTCAAGGTACTAAGCATTTATTCAAGCCCGACTCAAAACAAATATAGTCCAATAGAAAGCCCGCATGTGGGTGGACTATATAAGCACCCTCCTAGCATGTTAGGAGGGTTAGAGGTTCTTTCATTTTTCTCTAATCTAATTTCACATAGTTAATCATCTCTCTCTCTCTCTCTACTTTCTCTCTCTAATTTCTCTCTCTAGAAATCATCTATCTTTCTTCTTTAATTCATAAAATCAACCATGGTGAAGTGATAAAATATGGGAACAACGATTGGTATCAAAGCAAAGAAGCCTGCTTGATTCATCTATCAAACATCTACATGTAAATATTAATAAAAAAGCAAAATACAAAATTAAAAAATCTTTGAAAATTCAAAAATTTTCTTCTCGACATGTCTTTCAGTATCGATAATATGGACGTGCCTAGAAATATCGCTCAATAACGACACGGGTGTTTACATAAAGCTCGAATGAAAGTTGTAAATATTTTTCAAAACATGTCATTTCTATCTTTTATAAAGGAAATTGTCTCTTTTGGACAATATTTCTAGCAACGGGTAGAGCAATCTATCTTGGGTTGAGCTTTTCACAAAACATTCAACGTTTTGAGCTCAACACAATGGCTTGTAATCAATTTCAGATTGCAACCCGGATCTATATTCACGGAGGAGTGTACGCTTTAGTGCCCTTACCCTCAGCAAAAGAAGATAAATCTTCTTACACTTGAGTGGATTTGTCAAGACATTCAAAGTCTATGAACTCAAGTTTATGCTTTAGAAAAACTTTTTCGCCAAAAAGAAATAGAGTTTTTCAAAAAGCGTTGAACACAATTTTTTCAAGAATTTCTCAATGATTATTCAAAATCTTTCAAAAATTGCGTGTTCAACAACTCCTATCCTCAAAAAGTGAAATGTGGATCACATCCCCACAATGACAATTCAATTGGATCATTTTTTTAGGGGGAGCGTTCCAAATTCATGCTAAGTTTGACACATTTTTCTCCCAACGGTTTTCAAGACTATTTTTCACAATATATTTTAATCAAATTTGGTATCTATAATATCAAACGGTTTTAGATATTAGAGATAGGGGAGAAAATGTGATTAAAATATGATATAAAGACTCAAGCACTCATGGTTACGATCAAATACCCACAACATCTTTAATTCATGACGTTATTGGTGTCAAAAGGGTGGTTAGGTTTAAGTCCTATGATCCAACCAGAACCGGAGGGATCTTCCCAGGGACAATCTAATAGATTATTAGAAGTCCTTAGGAAAGATGGAATAGAATGTGAATGTAGATGAATGCCGACTCAGTACTGACGCTAGCACTGGAACAATCACAACAAGGTGCTAGTAATGATGTTTTGGTAAGCATTGAAGGGGTTGAAGAATGAAAAAGAAATGTAAGGATAAAGGGTGTAAAGAAATTAGCTCTCCATACAACTTAGGTAGAAACCGGGTCAACAAATCATGAAGAACGCATCATGGACCCAGTGATGTAATGCACAACCCTTCCCCAGCTAACTCAGGCTTCTCTCAAAAGAAGTTTGTTTTAGTGTCACGTAGATCAACACGACTTCTATTGACTTTCTCACTCCGAGATAGTTGATATTGAATAGGTGGCATCTGCTCCAGCCTCCGACCACTAAAAGTGCACAAATCGAGTCTAGAGCCAAGAGATCAATCAAATCTCGTTAGGACACACTGATGAAGATCAAGAGAGTCTTACGCTATATCCTTGCAATATTGCTAGAACACTCAGAATGATACTACTTAGTATTCACAATGATGATTGGAAATCCTTCCAGTGTTAACATCAAACAGCACTGCGGTAGGTCATGTGTAAGATTCTTTATGAATTGAACATGTGTAAACTTAAAAGCAACAGTGGTTTGTTTCTTTATTGATTCAAACTCGTTTCAGGTTTCTACGCAATATCTTTATGGTCTTGCCATAAAATTCAGAGTGATATTCATTAATATTCGCAGTGATGAATGGAAATCCTTCTAGCGTCAACATCAAACAGCGCTACGGTAGGTAACTTGCAAGATTCTTATGAATCAAGCTTGTGTCAACTGGAAAGAAAAAATGGTAAGATTCTTAATGAATCAAACTTGTTCCAGGAATTTAAATTGACGACTTTAATCAAGCGGATATTTATCCAATTGATTCACTCTTTATGTTCCCAGTCTTGCTTTGAGACGGTCGAGTAAAGAGAACGGCTAGTACCGCCGTGAAACCCTGTCAGGAGGTTCTTAATTGAATCTACCTAATCACAGGTATGATATTTAATATCGTGTAAAGGTCTTCACCGACCGGAGGGAAAACGCTACCGATTTAGGACGAATGTCAAAGCCATTCAGTATGTGTCTAAGTTTTGTCTCGAGAAGGTGGAATTATAGTGTACTTAGCAAAGTCAAAGATTCAAAACCACATACCCATGCCTAAAGACATATTCAACAATCAAGAAATCTAAAGACTTTCGCATCTCTGATGATCAAACTCTTCCTTATCAATTAAGTAGAGGAATGACCTCTCTTCAAAGGAGATTGTTAGCAAGCTTTCAAGATAGTGCAAAGTATGAGCATGTGGATAAAGACACAAGATCGCAAGATGGCAAAGACAAGTCAAGATTGATTTGAAGATCTCAAGTTTAAAGACAAAGTCGAAAGACAACGACAAAGGCTCAAAGATCACAGCATGAAGGAACAAGACTACTATTACACGTTCAAGATTCGTTTATGACGAAATTCGTAATCTCCATTGATCTCCAATTTCGAAGAGGAATGATCTCACATTGGGGGAGATTGTTAGCCTCAAAATATTGAGTCAAACAAGAATGTTCGGTCATAGGTTCATATTGTAACATTTATTAGAACGTTGTAATAGTTAGTTAAATTAGTCGTGACATTACGGGCTTGATGGCTAGCTTAAAAGGCCTCTTTCAAGGTACTAAGCATTTCTTCAAGCCCGGTCCAAAACAAATATAGTCCAATAGAAAGCCCGCATGTGGGTGGACTATATAAGCACCCTCCTAGCATGTTAGGAGGGTTAGAGGTTCTTTCATTTTTCTCTAATCTAATTTCACATAGTTAATCATCTCTCTCTACTTTCTTTCTCTACTTTCTCTCTCTAGAAATCATCTATCTTTCTTCTTTAATTCATAAAATCAACCATGGTGAAGTGATAAAATATGGGAACAACACCTTATGCTTTGATGGCACGCCATAAATACACGTAACGCTCCACTTATCCAAGTGGGGTGTTACACTAACTTACCCAAAATCTTTAGGTTTAGAGGTAAAAAAAACTGACTAAGATGAGAATTTATGACACCTTTATCCCAGTGATCAAAATCCTTGAACCGATTAGCCATTCACAGTAACGAAAAACATAGGGAGAGCGGTAAGAGTGTGGGTTTTACGAATAGTGAGTGGAGTGATTGTGATTTAGAGTTGTTAAAGAAACAAATGTTAAGAATACTGTTGGGATATCGGATCGATGGAATTCGGTTGTTGAGGTTTTTAGCGGGAGGCATAAGCTTGAGAGTGTGGTCAAAATGGCAAAACCGATGGGGGAGATGTGAATGGGAGGTTACGAATTAATAGTTTTTGATGCTAGTCTTCTGATGTTGTATTTATCTGCATCCAGTTATATGAGATGCTACGAAGTTAGTTGCAAAGGAGCTTATGGGGCTACATGAGAAGTTAGATTCCCTTACACTCGTAAAGGTTGTACATTTATAAGAGGATACCATTCAAGACAATCTGATCTAGTACAAGTACAATCAGACAACAATGCGAAAGCTATAGGATCACTGAATTTCATTGTATGATTAGGTTTTAGGTGCCTTTTATACATACAAAGAATTATGCTTATTGATTGATACCTAAGAAAAAAACAAGTTGAAGTCACAAGCTTTTTCGTTTCTTTTTATACTGTATTTTTACGTAAGTTTATATGCAGATCACATGTGATTTACCACAATCATGTGTGATTTGTGGTAAATCACGTAAACCACATGTGATTTGTGCAACATGTGAGTTGTGCAATTCACATCTGGTTTTTAATTTATACATACAATAAATTTGAAAAAAAATATTTGCAAAAATTATGTACAATTTACAAAGGGAAGGTTGAATATCAACTTTCATTGTCGAATACTAAAAAGTGTTTAAACTTCAATAATTGATGTAGTCTTCAGCTTCATCTTATGTATAATAGTACGTCCCCTCAATTAGTATAGAAGTTCCTTGTACAACAAACTTGCAATATATTGATCCATAAGTTGTTTAATTATGCTCATATAATTGATCTTGGTGTCTCTTATAACCAATTATTTTTTATGAAATGAATTACATATGATTAGAAAAAATCACATGTGATTCAAACAAAATCACATGTGATTTAGACAAAATCATTGTGATTCATTCCGTAAAAGATATAAACTTATTTTGTTAATAACAAAATAGTTATACACAAAAATCACATGTACTTCACAATAATCATATTTAATTTTCATTTATTAATTATAAAATAACTTTAGAACAAAATTATATGTAATTTATCAAAATTGCATGTAATTTTTATTTATTAATAATATAACAATTTCAAAACAAAATCACATGTGATTTATCAAAATCACATGTGATTTATCAAAATCACATGTGATTTACCAAAATCACATGTGATTTACCAAAATCACATGTGATTTTCATTTACAAAATCACCTGCAATTTTCATTCATATACATCTTTTTCTAAATCAACTCAACTCGTACACAAGACTACCATCTAACATATATGTGAGATACAACTAGTACACAAGACCTAATACAACAAATCACCATCTCGTAGATAAAGTTGTAATGAAAGTATAAATTTATTACTTAAGGATAAATTCTCATTTTCAAAAAATAAGAGATGTAACGATGAATCTTTTTTTTAACTATATATTGTTTGTCGATGCACAATAAATATTAAGAGAGGAAGTATTACTTTTTTTCTTCCATTTAACTCATTTCTACATCAATTTCAAATAACCTTACAAATCTTATCTTTTACATAGAAATAAAATTAAGATAGAAAACATAGCTACATACAAATATCCGCTAGACAAAGTGGTTTTAAAGTCTACTAGACTCAATTGTTAAAGGCTCCACATGAAATAGAGTTCAAAGTGTAGGAAACGGTGTACACTTTTATTATAAAATCGAATTTACAATAAAATAACAGAAATTAAATTGACAGAATTTAAATGACAGAAAGTAATTAACAGTAATGAAGAAAGCAGTAAAACAAAGACGAGGCACGTGTTTAACACGCTTCCCTTAAAACAGATTCGCCGTCTGTTTCCCAGGGTACAACGTTTAAAGTTGTTGTACAGCCGGACATAACAAACTTGCCTGAAAGATCATGGAAGCCTTGCGTGTTTCTGATCGACGAGCTGCTGGAAAACTGTCTGATAATGGAGTAAGGAAAAAGCTGCGTTTTTTTGATGTAAAAACTGAATGAGAATGGGTTATATTTATACCGAAAACTTTACTTGTTCTCAAAGAAAATATATACCACAGTCAGGAAAATCTGTTATAACTAAAACAGATTTCCTGTCTGTCTTTTTAACACAAAATATTTTGTTTCTGTATCTATTCCTAAAATAGATGTAAAGAATTTTCTGGAAAAAAAAAAATCGAATTCGCGGCAAAAAAGATACCGAAATCTGCTCGCACCCAAGCCAGTTTCGGAGCTGCATTCGTGTCTGCAGGTCTCGTGCACAAGTTCAGTAGCTTCGAACCCGTTTTTGTCCTAGAAATCCCACTTTCTACACCCCCCCCCCCCTGCGCGCGCGTAGGCGTGGGAGTAAAAACCCACAAATGAATATTGTAGGGTAGAAACTAGGATTTCCTTATAAACATGTTTTCACTTCATGTTTCAAGAGATGTGGGACAAATATTTTTCCAAATATTGTGTTTCACGTGACTCACTTTGAGACACGATATCTCATTCATATTAACTCCATATTGGACATACTTTAGCTTATTGCGAAGCTCTCTTCGAGGAGAACGCAAAGCTAGTAAGTACTACGAATATATAAAACATATACATATATAAAATTATGTACAAAGTATTGCAAAAACCATATTTTGCAAAACATTTTCCAACAATCCCCCACATGAATGGGAATTGGTCGAAAACATACGAAAGTTTCGGCAAAATTTCTTCGGTTAAGTCCTGCATAGGATAGGTAGGTGTAACCCTTTGAACCTTCCCTTGTGAGATGCACTTAGTCTCCTAGATCTGAGTAGACGCGATGTCCTTGAACTCAACCTCTGTTTACGTAGACGACAATACACACTCACACAAGACTCTCCCTGACCTTGTCAAGTCCTCATAGTCGTGTTCATTATGGTCATGAACACTCGCCTGGTTCTGCAAGAGCTCTTAGAAATTGCACCCCCACAATTTTCTTCGAAGCGACCCCACTTCTCTCTCACATAGGTGATTTCATCTTGAATCATTAAAAACATATGTTTTATGATTTCATCTTGAATCATTATACTTTATGATTTCATCCTGAATCATTAAGCCATATGTTTAACCTCTCAACATGTCACATTGTTCTAGGAATGGACTAGGAAAGTTACTGTATTAAGTAACTCCCCCACATTGACGTGACTTCCCCCACATTTCTATGATTAGGTTGTCCTATTGAACCTAGATCTTGGGATCTCCAGTCAACTGGGTTAGGTTTTCCTTCATAGAAACTCATTCCTTAAGGGCTTTAGTCCCATTCCTTTAGACGACTTACTAACTAACTCTCTGCTTAAGCCTTTCGTAAGCGGATCCGCGATGTTATCCTTTGACTTCACATAGTCAACTGAGATAACTCCTGCTGAGAGTAGTTGTCGTACCGAATTATGTCGACGACGGATATGTCCAGACTTTCCATTATACATTGTGTTATGAGCTCTGCCAATTGCCGATTGACTATCACAATGTATACAAATGGCCGTTACCGGTTTAGGCCACCTGGGTATGTCCTCTACGAATTGATGTAGCCATTCCGCCTCTTCTCCCGCATTTATCTAACGCGATAAATTCTGATTCCATCGTGGACTTAGCTATTACAGTTTGCTTGGAAGACTTCCAAGATATAGCGGCCCCTCCCAGTGTAAACACATATCCACTGGTCGATCTAGAATCCTTTATGTCAGATATCCAATTTGCATCACTGTATCCTTCAATAACAGATGGATATCTAGCATAATTCAGTCCATTATCACGACTGTATCTCAAATAATGAAGTACCCTAGTCATAGCTTTCCAATGTGCATCACTTGGATTACTAGTATATCTACTCAGCCTGCTAACAGTATATGCTAAGTCAGGTCGGGTACATGTCATCAAATACATTAACATGCCAATAATTCTTGAATACTCTAATTGGGTGATAGGTGTGAAAACACCCATCTTTTCTACCACTTAATTACAATAATAACCGGACCAAAACGTGTATTTTATGTCTTTTATGTCGGAATTATGCGTGGTTTGTGTTTTTGTTGTGATTTAGGACGAAAAGGTGAAAAGTGGAGAAAACACGGGAATTCACGGGCATTTACTGGCTTTTATTGAAGAAAAAGACGAAAGACGAAGTCAAGAAGTCAAGAGTGCAAAAAGAACGGAAGTCCAAGACCAATTCTGAAGATTTATCGAAGAAAAAGTCAAAAGACGGAAGTTTACTTAAAGCCGAGGAACTCAAGTCTTATTTATCAAAGAATTAAAATACGAGTCCAAAGAAATCCCGAGCTAAAAGTCATCAAGTTCCAAGATTAACAAAAAGATTAAGAGGGAAGGACTTAAGGGCGCAATTAAGAAGAAAGGAAGGAGGGGAGGAAGCTTCCTCTAACCATCCCCTAATCACCTATAAATACTTCCCATTTTCATTCATTTGTTCTTGTTGGCTATATTGACAAACTAGTTCTTCCACCTTTATTTTATTGCACTTTTAATTACTTGCACCTTTAATTACATGTCTTGCACCTTATTTACCATTTAATTTCAAGTAAGTGTTTCTTTTAATTCTCGCACCTTTACTTTATCTTGTTGATCTCATTCTTCCTTTCTTTAATCTTTGATTTATATGCTTTTCGAGTTGTTTACTTGTTTAAAGATTTCATTTTTATGCTTTTGATTGTTTTAGATCATTTATTTTCATAGCTTATTTGGTTTATTTTCAAGTTTATATAGTTTTTACAAAATTTATTTTTATATAAAAGTTGTTTTTAGTAAAGCTTATCTTTTTCGTGTCTTTTAAGTTGTTAAATTTCAGTCTAGTAGCTTATTTTCATACGGTTTACTTTAGGTATTTCGTCTTGTGCTTATGTGATTAGTAGCTTATTTAATTAGCTTATTTTCCATCCATTTCTCCGTATTCCGATCTTGACGATCGGAAAAGGGTTTATCATTCCGACCAGCTTCTTGCCTTGGTCGGAAAAGGGTTTACATATTCCGATTGGAGCAGCTTTGGTATTCCGATCAGTGTGGTTTTTGGATATTCCGATCAGGTAAGTGTGACAGTATTCCGATCAGAAGCTATTCCATATTCCGATCGAGGTGTTATTTGGGTTATTCCGATCAAATAGGTGATAGCTATTCCGATTAAGTAATCCGATTAACATTCCGACCAAAGTTCACTCCAGCTTTCCGATCAGGTAGGTATATATATTCCGATCTGGGGGTTTTGCTTGGTATTCCGATCGGTTAAGTGATATATTCCGATCGGTCTCCCCGATATTCCGACAGGTTTGGTTTGATATTCCGATCAAGGTAAGATCGGAATATATTCCGATTTGGGAGGTTTTTCATTTATGTTGTCTTGTTTAATTTTAAGTTGTAATTTTAATTCTTGTCTAATTTTAATTCTCGTAACACTTTAATTTTTAGTCGTTTAATTAATTTACTTTCCGTCACGTCTTTAAATATCGCACATTTAATTTTAACTAGACTTAGATTTAATTTCTCGCCATTTTAATTTCACGCCACTTTACTTTCAACATCATTTACTTTCAAGTCTTTGCACATTTAAACTTAAAAACAACCAAAAATATTTGTTTTCACCAAAGAACAATAGAGTCACCTAGAGAACCTAGATCAATTCGATTAGACCAATACAACGAACTTGAACTTTAATATTTATACGGGGTGTCAAAAGCCGTGTTATTAAATGGCGTCGCTGCCGGCTCTTTTCGTAAAGATTAACGGTTTTCTGTGAAAGACGCGTTGCTTTTTGGGATCCGTTCACTTGTGAACGTTATTTTTCGTGTCAAAAATTTTCCAAAAACCCCAAAAACATTTGAAAAATCATAAAAAGCATTTCTTTTCAAAAATTTTGCACCAAAAATATTCCTCTTTATCCTCTAGTATGTTTAATTCTTTTCTTTACCCCTCTTATTCATAATTCTTCATGGATCCGTCTTGCGGACGGTGTGGGCGACCTTGGCATGGTTTTCAAACATGTCAATGGTGTACTTGTGAGCGGTGTGGTTTTGATATCGACGATACACAATTTGGATTTTGTCCATTTTGCAATTCAACAAATTCATACTTCAACTCTTACAATACTTTCCCACCCTCTCCCGTCTATGACAATCCCTATCCTCAAGCCGCACCGGGTTTTTCTTCATACCCGTGGTGCTATATTTGTGGGGGCCCTCACGATGCTTCTTCTTGTGATTCGTCGAAGATCTTTGAGAAAGTTCTGTGCTATCAACCCAGTATTTATAACCGTGAGCCCCCACGTCACACCGTCAATCCTCAACCCTGTCGTGCATTTCCTCCTGATCTACTGGCCACACTTTTTGACAACTTTTAAAAAGTTCAAGAAATTGTCCACAGGATGATGGAGAAATGGCAAGCGGATCAGCACCAAGAGCAGGTATCTAACCTTAATGCTTATACTCCTCCTCTTGTGCCTCCATATTATTATGACAGTGATGACGATGAGAGTCCTATTTCTTGGACCAATGAGAATGCTATTCCTTCTCCTGACTTGCCGGAGCCTAAGGATTCAACCATCTTAAGGGATGAGGATATCAGCACAATTCCTGCAAAGGAATCCGACGAATTCAATACGTCTAGTGCTGATAACCTGGTCTCAATTCCAAGTGAATCTGAGTTGACATCCGACAGTGACGATGAGTATGATGCACTTTCTTCTGATGATGTTCCTTCCACCAACACTTTGGAAGAGGATTCTTTGGCTTTCTCCAATCCTCTTTTTGATCAAGATGATGATTTTACTTCTAGTGATGACGAGTCACTATCTGATGAAGACGTTCCGAAGGAAATTTTCAAGATTTATTCGAACCCTTTATTTGATATTGATGACGATTACATATCTAGTGAGGTGAATCCTCTCTTTGACGAAAGGATTGAAGACATTGATAGCTATGACTATCTTGTTACTGATGAGCATACTTTGATAGCCATGACCCCTTCTATCACAGAGGTGGAGAGTTCTGACTCTACTGGAAAGGTATCGCAGGTGGAGGGTAATTCTTCTCTTACTTCTCCTACTATATTGCCCCCTCGTCCTACTGAATGCACACCCAAGCGGGTGATGTATCAATTTCCCTCTCCGGGCGATGAGGATGAGTGTTTTGACCCGGGAGGTGACAATGACCATTTTATGATTAATAACCTTACGGCTTTGCCAATTGGTCCACATCCATTGTCTTTGGAGGATGACAATGTGATTCCTATACCCACCCACCTCCCGAGGATCAAGATTTCACATACTTCTCGTATGTTGAAAGGACATTTCTACCGTTTAAGACTTATCCTTCTGCCTCCCCTTTGTTATATTCCTCCGGGAACGAGGACAAGGTCTTTGATCCTGGTATAACATTAGAGGCTTCCCCATGGACCATTTAATTCGGGGACGAGTCAGGCTTGTGACTCGGATAACAAAAACAAGCGCTTCTTGGGAGGCAACCCAATTATCTATCTATCTTTTTCTTTGTTTTTACCATAAGTGTAGGGGGAGTCCCGTTGGTTTGCTTTCCTCTCCTTACTTCTTAATCAGGGATTCGAGCTCAATGATCCACTCTTGATGATTCTTGACGACCCGTGATTCCGTGTTCCATTATCCCGGTTCTATCCTAAACTCTTTTCGATTCACTATTTTATATTTTCTCAATATTAAAATAGGAATCTCTTTAGTTGTCTCTTCCTTAGCGAGATTTAAACAAAGTCCACAATGTCCTAAGTGTAGGGGAGTTTACTCCCACATGCTTAAACATTGAGGACAATGTTTATCTTAAGTGTAGGGGGACTTCTATCGAAGTTAAGTGGTCTTTTCCTTGTATTTGTCCTCATTTTAACCGGAAAAATCAATTTTTCGACATTTTTCAAAATTTTTGATCTATTTTGGCCCATTAGTTTTGCCCTATGTATAGTTATTTTCTTGCCTTATTAGAATAAATGTTTAATAAAGTGGTTTTAATTTTCAAACGTTGTGAATCTTTTGACTCAACCCGAGTTTACTTATCTAAGTATACTCTAGCTAGTATCCTTAACGTGTTTAAATCAAGTTTTGCTAGGCTTTTATATAGGGAGCTATAAAACGCGAAAGTCTTAACTCTCACGGGTTAAGAACAAGAACTTTTCGCAAGTTCCTATAATTGATCCTAGAGAGTCGTTTATCAAGGGAACTTTAAAACGCAATTTCTAAACTTGAAAGAGTCTAAGAATTTGCAAGATCCTATAGACGACTCGAAAACCCAAAACTTTGATTTAATAGGCTAAGTATCCACGAGTCTCATTCCTTGAGATTTTAAATTGTGGAGAACGAGAGATGATAGAGCCAATTATAAGTTCGGTACTCTTTCGTGAATTTATGTGAGTTAATTATGAGCCTATTCTCCCATCGCTTGTTAATAAATTTATCTGCAATAAATAAGGTTGTACGATTTAAAAGGTTACTTAGCTTCTAGCCCAAGATCGTTTAAAAGTTGCTCGGTATGGATTAGAGTTCATAGCCAAGGCATAACTTATTGAAGCGGGATGCGAAGATTGGCGAGTCCGAAAAGGCCCTAACAAGGCATGAGGGCTATATTTTGTTGCTAAACATCCAAGGTGATGTGAAGAATCATTTATCGAAAATCAATATGAAGGATCGAGACACACGACGAAAAGCAAAAACTCCCCAAAAGTCATGGAGAAGTGTATCCGAAAAGACCCTAAAAAGGTATGAGGATAAATAGATCCAAGTCAATAAAGGAGGTGGATCGTTGTATATCAAAGTCCAAAATAAAGATTGGAGAAAAATGAAGAAGTCGTGGTCCAAGTATGAATCTCTCAAAATTTCAAGTGAAGAAATTCCTATTATGAAGAGAAGACCATTATTTCATGAACGTCTCTCAGGGATTGAAGTATGAAGTCGCTGCCAAATATCGGTCCGAGAAAGGTCTCAAATCGCGAAGCGAGTTATGCCAAGATATGAACTTTATGAGGTCCCGAGAAGCAGTTTTAAAAGATTTTGTCCTTTAGCTAACTATTGATTAAATCGTTCACTTTATTTTCGGCCTAATAAACTATCAAAATAAGTCAAAAATGCATCTTCGTGATCATTCAAGACAATAATAAAATATAAGAGATACCCCTAGGAATAAGGGAGTCTAAGTGAATAATTGGCCCACATGAGTTCGTGTTAGTTTGCTAACTTATAATAACAATGATCTCGTTTTTAAGCTTAGTTTGGAGAAAGTGAAAACTTGAGGATGATGATTATTCATGACATTTCCAAAACCCAAGGTATGCTTTTTGATTTCTTTACTTTTAATGTTTATAGATTTCTATCTCTTTAATAAAGGCCAACGTGGATTGATTTGGATGAAAAGTGTAAACATGCTTTGTAACTAATGCATTGCATGAGGACATTGCAATGGTCAAGTGTAGGGGATTTGATAGGTGTGAAAACACCCATCTTTTCTACCACTTAATTACATTAATAAACGGACCAAAACGTGTATTTTATGTCTTTTATGTCGGAATTATGCATGGTTTGTGTTTTTGTTGTGATTTAGGACGAAAAGGTGAAAAGTGGAGAAAACACGGGAATTCACTGGCATTTACGGGCTTTTATTGAAGAAAAAGACGAAAGACGAAGTCAAGAAGTCAAGAGTGCAAAAAGAACGGAAGTCCAAGACCAATTCTGAAGATTTATCGAAGAAAAAGTCAAAAGACGGAAGTTTACTTAAAGCCGAGGAACTCAAGTCTTATTTATCGAAGAATTAAAAGACGAGTCCAAAGAAATCCCGAGCCAAAAGTCATCAAATTCCAAGATTAACAAAAAGATTAAGAGGGAAGGACTTAAGGGCGCAATTAAGAAGAAAGGAAGGAGGGGAGGAAGCTTCCTCTAACCATCCCCTAATCACCTATAAATACTTCCCATTTTCATTCATTTGTTCTTGTTGGCTAGATTGACAAACTAGTTCTTCCACCTTTATTTTATTGCACTTTTAATTACTTGCACCTTTAATTACATGTCTTGCACCTTATTTGCCATTTAATTTCAAGTAAGTGTTTCTTTTAATTCTCGCACCTTTACTTTATCTTGTTGATCTAATTCTTCCTTTCTTTAATCTTTGATTTATATGCTTTTCGAGTTGTTTACTTGTTTAAAGATTTCATTTTTATGCTTTTGATTGTTTTAAATCATTTATTTTCATAGCTTATTTGGTTTATTTTCAAGTTTATATAGTTTTTACAAAAGTTATTTTTATATAAAAGTTGTTTTTAGTAAAGCTTATCTTTTTCGTGTCTTTTAAGTTGTTAAATTTCAGTCTAGTAGCTTATTTTCATACGGTTTACTTTAGGTATTTCGTCTTGTGCTTATGTGATTAGTAGCTTATTTAATTAGCTTATTTTCCATCCATTTCTCCGTATTCCGATCTTGACGATCGGAAAAGGGTTTATCATTCCGACCAGCTTCTTGGCTTGGTCGGAAAAGGGTTTACATATTCCGATTGGAGCAGCTTTGGTATTCCGATCAGTGTGGTTTTTGGATATTCCGATCAGGTAAGTGTGACAGTATTCCGATCAGAAGCTATTCCATATTCCGATCGAGGTGTTATTTGGGTTATTCCGATCAAATAGGTGACAGCTATTCCGATTAAGTAATCCGATTAACATTCCGACCAAAGTTCACTCCAGCTTTCCGATCAGGTAGGTATATATATTCCGATCTGGGGGTTTTGCTTGGTATTCCGATCGGTTAAGTGACATATTCCGATTGGTCTCCCCGATATTCCGACAGGTTTGGTTTGATATTCCGATCAAGGTAAGATCGGAATATATTCCGATTTGGGAGGTTTTTCATTTATGTTGTCTTGTTTAATTTTAAGTTGTAATTTTAATTCTTGTCTAATTTTAATTCTCGTAACACTTTAATTTTTAGTCGTTTAATTAATTTACTTTCCGTCACGTCTTTAAATATCGCACATTTAATTTTAACTAGACTTAGATTTAATTTCTCGCCATTTTAATTTCACGCCACTTTACTTTCAACGACATTTACTTTCAAGTCTTTGCACATTTAAACTTAAAAACAACCAAAAATATTTGTTTTCACCAAAGAACAATAGAGTCACCTAGAGAACCTAGATCAATTCGATTAGACCAACACAACGAACTTGAACTTTAATTTTTATACGGGGTGTCAAAAGCCGTGTTATTATTGGGCAACACCTACGCCTCTATTTTTAGATAGATTCAAACTGGTGTCTATTGGAGTTCTAGCTAGGCCGGAATCCCCTGCGTTATGAGTATTAAGAATTTTGTCCACGTAATGTGCTTGACTTAATGCAAGTCCACTTTGAGTTCGTATGATCTTTATTCCAAGGATCACATCAGCCAAACCCATATCTTTCATGTCAAACTTTGATTTCAACATATCTTTAGTAGACTTGATCAACTTGTCGTTACTTCCAACGATAAGCATATCGTCAACATAAAGACACAAGATTACATATCCACTATTTGTGTCTTTGACATAAACACACTTGTCGCATTCAATAATTTTGAATCCACCCTCTAGCATGGCATGATCAAACTTCTGATGCCATTGTTTTGGAGCTTGCTTTAAGCCATACAATGACTTAACAAGCCTAAAAACTTTGCTCTCTTGTCCAGGAGCCATGAAACCCTCGGGTTGGTTCATGTATATTTCTTCTTCTAAATCTCCATTTAGAAAAGCCGTTTTCACATCCATTTGGTGAACTTCTAAATTTCTTAATGCGGCAATAGCAAGAATCATCCTAATAGAAGTTATTCGCGTAACAGGCGAATAAGTATCAAAGTAATCTAGACCTTCGCGTTGTCTTAAACCTTTGATCACCAATCTTGCTTTGTACTTATCAATGGTGCCACCAGCTTTCATCTTCTTCTTGAAGATCCATTTATTGGCTAGTGGTTTACACCCAGGAGGTAAATCCACGAGCTCCCAAGTATGATTTTGTAAAATAGACTCTATTTCACTATTAATCGCTTCTTTTCATCGAGGCCCTTCCGAGGAATTTACAGCTTCTTGATAAGAAGTGGGTTCATTTTCTACCATAAAAGAGACAAAATCGGGTCCAAATGATTTCTAGGTTCTCGCCCGTTTGCTTCTTCTAGGTTCAACCTCTTCTTCCTCGGGTTGATCTTGTCTCTCATCTTGGAGATCATTATCATCGCGTTGTCTCTTATCTTGGACAACTGCATCATCTATTCTAGATGTGCTTCCATTTTCCTTCTTTAAATAAGGAAATATGTTTTCTAAGAAGGACGCATTCCTTGATTCCTGATGAGACTGTAATTATACATAGTCTCATCGTCCAAATCGGGCTTAAAACGCTTAAAATATCATCAAAATACCCAAAAATGTGCCTGTGTTTGTTCATTGTGTATTTCAGGTACGGATATCGTGAATTCACCAAAAGATCACAGGAATCAAGCAAAAACGAACACGGGAAACGAAGCCGCACAAAGAACCAGGCCCAAATCCTGAATTTCCAAAATGGTCCTTGAAGTTTTGAAGAATGTCAACATTGGTCCCTCATTTTTGAAGATTTGGCAAGAAAGGTCCTTGAAGAAATCATATGTGACAAGAAAGGCCCTCCATGTTTGAAGATATTACATGAATAGCCCTTGAATATTGCATTTATTGCAATATTAGTCCTTATTTAAAGTTGGAAACTATGTTGGGCCAAATTCAGCAAGTTGTCCAAAGTTCTTACTAGAGGAATTGGGAATAAAAGTTGTTGGGACTCTATTTAGCAAATACATGGGAATAGGGGGACTAAAATCGGCCAGACACACAAACTTACCTCCACCACTCTCATGCCGCCACATCACCCACTATCCACCATCCACCAATCACACTCCATCTCTCGGACACCTCACCATTCCACTCTCTCACTTAATTAATATAACAGATTATTTTAAATCTGTTTAATATTAATTTGAGGGAAACAAGATTTTAAAACCAATTAATCCCCAATCCTAAATCAAACGGCCCTATTCATCATCACTAATCTCACTAACCCTAGAAACCTAATTACGTCAAATCAAAGGGTTTTACCCTTAAACCCTCCAGAATCATGATTCATCCCACCCTTAACACAAACCCACTCGCACTTTGGTCCCTACCCATGCCAGCTGTCCACCCAAGTACTCCCCTGCCCCGTCTCTTTCACACAAAACCCAACAAGGGGACATGATCAACGCTCCACACATACTACTTGGTCCCAAAGTTTAAACAAACGCCTCAGATCACTCCAATCCAGCCTGGAACATCACAAGGACTTTGACCAAGATTTCAAACTCAAGACTAAAGGGAATATTCGGATTTTTTATTAGCATCTAGGGTTTTTGTTTATTGTATTCTAGATAGTTCTTTTAGTTCTATTTAAGCACCTCTCAACATGTGAGAAGGGCTTGTTCCAGTTTCATTGTAAAATAATTTTTTATGTTAATGAATATTTAAAGTATTTTCAAAAGAAATATTGCAATTGATTCTGAGTTCCATCTTTTAATTGTTTTAGTGTAATGTTATGTTTATGCAAGCCTTAGTGTAAGAATTCTCAAAGTTATTCGTTTTCAAAGTTTGTTCTTTTTTTTGGAAAAGTTCTTCAAGAGATCAAGTTTTTAAGTTAAATCTTGAATCTCCTTCACATTGAAGTGAAAGTGGAGATGTGAAGGGATTTTAGACGTTTTTTGTTAAAGTATTGGTGGTTTCAAAGATTCCAAGAAAAAATCAATTTCAAGTTTTTTTTTATTTTCTTTAAGCATAAGCTATTAGCTATAGCAGCTTATTTAATAAGCTTGCTCTATAGCTTATTGGTTTTTTTTCACAGGTCACTTTTTCTGTTTTACTTTAATCTTGGCAGGTTTGCAAGTCAAAAGAAATCCTTTGACGATATATTTGGTGTTTGGGACTGCTATGGTCCCCACCCTAATTCTATACATCAACAACTTGATCATAAGCTCCCATAAGCTCTAAAAAAACCAAATAGAAGGCATCAGCCAAGGTATCCAAGGCTTGAACCCTGTTTGTGATTTTTTTTAGCTTTTTGAAGTGATTATGTGATTTTGTGAGAGTTCTTGTTTTATGTGTTAGGTGTTGCTTATTCATGTTTAATTAGGTCATGTATGCATGTTTGAGAGTTTAGTAATCAGTTGGATTCAGTTTTTACAAGTTTTGATTTGTTATTCTTGATTGTTAGAATTTAAGGGGGTGTTTGGATTTGCATTTTAGCTGAATAAGGTGACAACTTGTGGTGTTAAAATCTATCTTGACACATTCTCCTTGCTAGTATTAGGTTGTATTAGTCTTAGGCTTTTAGTTTGGTAGGATTTTAGAGCAAAATTGCATGTTTAGAATTGGTAAAATATAGCTCAAATTGGTTAGCCATTTTTCTGCAAATTTTTGGCATTCTAGATATTGAAATCTTGCAAACTGTTAGATAATTGGTCAACCAAGGGTTTGCAATTAGTTACATGTTAGTTGTATAGGTTGTGTGCAAGTTTGGAAGCTTAGAAATTCGTTTTTGTGCATTTTGAACCAGTCACTGTTCACAGACACATCAAAGCAATACAGTGACTGCATTTGGTGTCTAGTTGTGTGATTTTTGCTTTGTGAATGTGTGTTTTAATGTTCTTATTGACTCCCTACACTCCACTGAGTGTAGGGGTGCCTTTGTTGCCAAGAAAAAACAACCAAAGCAAAAGTTATAAGCTAAAACGTGCTCAGATCTTCATTTTCTGTGAAAGCAGTGGGAACTCATTCCCACTGCTAGTGTAACTAATTTCCACTGCTGGGCAAACAGACAAAACAAGGGCACATGTCACTATCAGTAATTACTTTTTTTGTCTTTAGTGCAGTAAAATAGGAATTAGACTTTGAAATTAGTTTCATTATTTTTCTTATTTAATTTTTTATTTTTCAGTTTATTTTATTTTTCAGTTACTGTTCATTTTATATTTTTTTACATTAAATTGCTATTTTAATTAACTTTTTAACTTTCTGTTTTAGTCTTTTAGTGGTAAAAACTTATAATTTTTAGTTTTAAAAATTTTCTTAGACTTAGAAAAATGTTTTAAGATTTTTAGTTTAAAAAGTTTTTACTGTTCACTTTTTAATTAATTTTTGAATTTAATTTAGCTTAATTAGGGTTTTAATATTAATCAGTTTTGTCTTTTAGTGAAAAATTTTACATTTTTCAAACTTTTTCAATTTTCTACTGTTCATTAGCATAAATTAGGATTTTCAAAATTGTCAAATTATTTTTGGCATTATTTTATTATTTTTATGATTATTTTAGTTTAAAAATAGTTTTTAGAGTTTTTAAAATAGAAAAATAGTTTTAAAAATTTAGGAAAAATACTTTTTAGTCTTTAAATAATATAAGTTATTTATTAGTTCAATAAAATAATATTTTGGACATTTTGTTAATTATATTTAATTTTAGGGCTTTAATTAGCATTTAAAATTGAATATTTAATTAATAAAAGGTTTTAAAATATATTTGTTGGATTTTTATTCTTATTTATATTATTTTAGAATTAGTTTTAATTTTTAATTAATTTTTAGGTTTAATTTTTAATTTCGTCGCGTTTTACGTAATTACGTCATCGTTTTACGTCAACGTCGTAGCATAATCGTAATCGTAGCTCGTCTTTACTTTTTCTCTCTTTAAACCAAAACGTCACTAATCCAAACTTTGATTTTATATAATTGGCACATTAATCCACACACCTCCTTCGAGAACGAACTTAGAATTTATTCGTCTTTACGGTTTTCCTAAATCGTATCGATTAATACTTACCGCATTTATACTCGTCTTTCCTAAGACTTGTATAAAAAAACACAACTATCATTTGGCGCCGCTGCCGGGGAGGTGTTTTTAGTGTGCCATTATTAGTATCGTGTTTGTGTGAGTAGTGGGTTTTTGCTTTTCAATTTTTGGAAAGCGTACATATCGCACATACTCATTTTTGTTATTTTTCTCTATTATATTATAGTATCCAAATAAATCGTGTTTAATTTTCCTAAACTAAACACAAATCAATCATTTTACTATATTGTAGATATATTGGTTTTCGTTATTATTGTAAATATATTATTACTATATTGTATCTACATAAGAGCAATAAATATACAAGTACTCCAAAAGCGTGAAAACGCAACCTTGATTCGGGATTTCATCACTCGATCATTGTATTCGAATCCAAAGCAAAAGTTTAAAGCCAAAATAGATAAATACTTTCGTGAGGCTTAATTTCAATTTACACAAACTATAAGGTAGGTATAAGGCGGTTGTATTTCACGACCTAAAGGAAAAAGGCTCTTAAGTGCTTAGCGCCGCCTCGTTTCCCCCGCTTGCTTGTGCGTGTTTTGAGAAAGAGGGCCAATCGAGGGTTTGCCGCCCAAGTATTATCTATGTATCATATATATTTGCTTGTTTTCAAGATTTAACCCTCTTGAACGTTTTGGTGTTCCACCAACGTTCTAAAGTCATCGAGAACGTTCACTCCACGTGATCGTTTTCATTCTTTGAGGCTCTTTTAATCGAGAAAGTCGATTCTAGGGGAGATTTATAGATTTGTGTGTACGTAATACATTCAAAAATCAAAAAAAATTAAAAAACAATCAAAAACCAAAAAAATTGAAAAATCGAAAAACCGCAAAAAGAATCTTCTTTGCTACCACCCATTCTACGCTTAGTGCATGCGCACTAGATCGAAGGATTATTCTAATTCTAGCGACGCTTTGAATCGACGCAATCGTAATCGAAGGAATCGACGACGTAGACGAGAATTAGAAACCGACGTTCCTAATATCGTTGTTGAAGAAACCGTAGAGGAGATGGCCGACAATCGTTCGATGATGGAATTGCTCCAAGCGCCCACCGAGGGTTATGGAGACGCGATCGTAATTCCCGCCATCGAAGCGGAGAATTTTGAGACTAAGAGCGGAATGTTTTCGTTGATCCAAGCTACAAAGTTTCGAGGTCGTGAAGCCGATAATCCTCGTGACCATATTCGGAATTTTGATCGTCTTTTAGCCACGAGCAAGTTTAAGAACGTCGACACCGATGTCGTCAAGCTTATGCTTTTTCCGTACTCGCTCGATGGTGCCGCCAAGGATTGGTACGAGAAAGAGCCACCAAATTAGATAGTTACGTGGAAGGATCTCGTCTCCAAGTTCGTTAATTATTTTTTCCCACCGTCTAAGACGACGTTTTCCAAAAATGAAATTACGAAATTTGAGCAAAAACCGAATGAATCTTTTAGAGACGCGTGGGATCGTTTTAAGGAATTGCTTAGGCAATGTCCTCACCATGGTTATTCCGAGTTTCACCAAATAGATACGTTTTACAACGGTCTTAATTTTCAAGAACGAGACTCGTTGAATTCCGCCGCCGGTGGCAACTTTTTGTGTAAGACTCCGAAAGATGCTATGATAACTATCAAAAACCGATCCAAGGTTTACCAACTCCGCAACGCACCGAGTGTTTCCAATGTCGCCAATGTTAGTAGTTCTAATCGCGACATTGAGAGAGTTGATGCAAAAGTCGACAAGTTGACGAATGTGTTCACGTCTTTTCTCGTCGAAATGCAAAAGAAAGAAGCTCCCGCTACAATGAAAGCGGTTGAGGTTTCGTGTACGTTTTGTGGTGGACCTCATAATTATTACGAGTGTGCGGCTACGGATGGCCAAACGTCGAATGTGAGTGCGTAAAATGGAAACAACAATTTTTCTAATCAAAATAACGTGGGTCCATCACAACAAGGCAATTATAACCAAGGCAACAATTTTTCGAATCAAAATCGTAACAATTTTCAAGGAAACAATCAACAAGGAAATTTTTCGAATCAAGGTTATAATCAAGGTCGTAATTTGAATTGGCAAAATCGAGATAACAACAACAATCAAGGAAACAATTTTTCAAGTGGTAATCAAGGAAATTTTCAAAGAAGTAATCAAAACCAAGGGAACTTCAATTCTAATCAAAATAGTTCGTCAACGATTTTCAAAATTACATGAAAACGAATGAGGCTAATATGAGACGATTAGAGGGAGAAATTGGTACTTTGAAAAACGACTTTAAAAATACTTTCAAATTGCAAAACACGAAGATTGAGCAAGGACAAATTGACATTAAAAAGATGTTTTCGGCCATTATGAACAAGTCCTCGGGTGCGTCATCGAGTTCGTTACCTAGTGACACCGTTGCAAATCCGAAGGAACAATATAAAGCCGCCTCGTCTCGTGAGAAAGGTCGTGTGATTACCCCTAACCTTGAAGGATTTTGAGTTGTACCTTCTTCTCAACCTTCGACTTCTAAGACGTCTTATTATTCTAAAGTCGATGGGGTGAACGTGGCGACCAAGGAAAAGAGTGCACACCCTCGTGCACCTCAAATTCCATCCACGGTTCAAAAAGAGAGTTTTATCGACCTTACCAAAGTAACCCTTGAAGAAACTTGTGCTTTAATCCTTCTTAAAAAACCCAAAAGGCGTATGCCGAGAAAGGAAGAGGATCCGGGCCAATTTCTACTACCTTGTGATTTTTCCGAGATTGAGGGATGTTTAGCCCTTGCCGATTTAGGTGCTAGCATCAATCTCATGCCTCATTCTCTTTGTAAATTGATGAGATTGCCTTCACTTACCCCCACGAACATGACTATCGAGCTTGCAAATTGTACTCCACTTATACCAATTGGAATAGCCGAGGATGTCTATGTTAAAGTTGGAAAGTTCGTTTTTCCTGCGGATTTCGCTATATCCGATTAAGAGTGTGACCCTAAATGTCCCATTATTTTAGGTCGACCATTCTTATCGACGGCTCGAACCGTAATCGACGTTCACGAGGGGAGACTTACTATGAGATATGGGGATGACAAAATGGACTTTTTCGCTAGAAAATCCCAAGTTTTTAATGATCATGAAAAAACCGAGGTTTCAAAACCTAATGATTCAAATCCTAATGATTTCAAAATGTTCACTTTAGCGGAAAGAATGAGGCTTAATGCATGTTTTGAAAGAATTAAGAAAAACGGTTTTAAAGATGATGATTTTAATGATAAAGAGTACGTGTACCTAATTCAAAAGGGTATGTGTAAATTTATGGATGAAAACTCACTTTGGGATGTTTTTAGCGAAACAAGTGAAACACCAATTCCGAAGGGCGACGTTAGTGCCATCACGACAATGACCAAAATGGGCTCGTCTTCACCACCTTCGAAGGACCACGTCTTTGAGGCTTCAACTTCTAACTCCATCGAAGTGCCTCATTTGCCTAGCCCAACACCCGTTGAGGCTAAAGGGTTTATCGACATCGATCCTCTCGTCTTAGAAAAGTCACCTAAGCATAGTCATTCGACTTGTAAGACCATGGTTGTGACGGCTCACATCGACTCTTTCTTTGACGATGACGATGGCGATTTTGCCGAGATTGATCACGTACTTCGAAATCCACATGCAATTTTTGATTCTCCTAAAAAGAAACATGTGAAGTACGATGATTATGAGTTTGATCCCGAGATTGAGGAAATCATTGAACGAGAGCTAGCTCTTATGCCTTTACTTCCACCTACGAGTGAGGTCGATCTTTCCAAAATCGAGGATGAACTTAATGAGTTGGAACGTCTTATTTTTGTTGACGAACCAACTCATGTGACCACTAAAAGTCAAATTCTCGAGGAGTTACCTAATCAACACTCCTCAAATGAGAATTACGTTTACCACATTCGTGAGGATTTAACTTATCAACAATCCCCACAAAAGAATGATGGTTTCGTGCTTGATCGTGATCTTTTCGAGAGAGTTTCTAAGATACTCAAGGAGGGGAATGACAAACCTTGGTTTGACAAGCCTATCTTTGATGAAGAAATCAATGAGATCGACGTTCATGAGGATGACGAGTATGTAGACCCCGAGGGGGCGGTGTTCTTTATTGATAAACGTTTTGAGAACTTATATAATCCGCCACCCCCTCCCACCAAAGACTTTAATGTGGGGATTTTTAGCGCGACTAATTTTGAATTTGACACGCCAAATATTTTCGACATTATCAAATCGGGTTTTCATAAAAGTTTTTGAACGACGAAAAAGGAAAAGATTTTAAAAATGTTTTAAAAGATTTTTCTACATGTTTAACTCCGTCATCACCGCGTTTTATGAGTGCTACCACCTTGTCTACTCCTTTTGACGACGGCTGGTGTGGTTTTAGTGTGGGGGAAGCCCCAAATGTTCCCTCACATTTCTCCACCGAGGATGAGATTTACGATCCCGAAATTGCTTGTAAAGGGAAATCTCGGTCTTCCACCGATGCAATTAATGGAAAATATTTTCGTTTGCTTGGTGTGAGTCTACCTCGAGTAGCTCATTTTGTTGACTTACCCATTTCCCCACCTTTCTACTTCTTATCTCTTTTCTTCTACCTCTTTGAGGTTTTGGCACGTGTTGAAGTGGCGTTGGTTCGTTTGTCCCATGAAAACGAGGACGCCATCTTCGATCCCGGTATTTTGCATCATCAAATGACTTAGTCCTTAGTACCGGTTGCTTTTGGGCCTTGTTCATCATGTAAGCCCCATCAAAAATGACCATACCAAGATTATCCCTAAATGATCACATTTATGGGGATTCGAGTCGAGCTTTTGACTCGGTTATCAAAAACAAGGTGCCTCGTGGGGGATTCTCATGCTTATCCTTGTAAATATTATCACTTTCTTAGTTTAATGTAATGAGGGGACTTGTGCTCTTCTGACCTTTGTTCCGTGGTTGTTTGTGATTGTGATTAATTAGGTTCATCGTCATCATTGAAGCCTCTCGTGTTCGTTTTACGTAGCACTCGAGCTTCGATCGTTGCCTTTGGAGATTCCGATATCCGATGATATCCTTTTATGTTCTAACGTTTATCTTATTAGCATAATTCATAAACGGCTTTTAGGTTATTCGTTTTACCCTTTCCATGCTCAAGATTAAGCATTCGACTTCGTCTCTAGTATGGGGGTGTTTTCACCCCTAGACTCGAAACATTGAGGACAATGTTTAGTTTTAGTATGGGGGGTGAGTAGATACTTCACCTTGCTTACGTCAACACGCAATCCAATATTCATCGTTTTGTTATCCTTTTGTAGCAAAATAAGGCTAAAAATGGCCAAATTTTAAAAATTTTCTTGTTTTTCATAAGTGTTTAAGACACGAATGTAGGTTTTCCGATGGTGAGAATAAGAGTAATTTTGACTCGACCGTGCGTGTTGAGCACTTAGCTTCGATTCCTTAACTTTTTAGGCTAAGTCTCTTAAATGAGTACGAGAAATGATAGAGTTATTTATAAGTCTCGTAATCGTCACGATCTCATGTGTAGTAATTATTAGCTTATTCTCCCCACGCTTTTGATAATAAATTGTAAATAAATATTGATTTAGCGGTTTAGTCACTATTGTTGGTTTCTAATTTGTTTTAGTAGCTTCCATGTAATTAAATTGGGAAAACATTAAGGTATCGCCAGCGTCACGGTTTTGAAGTATTGGCACCCGAATAATCGAAAGCTTCACCTAATAATAAGATTTCAAGTGCTCACCTAAATTAAGCAAAAATTTGAAGCTCACAAGGCCGAAAAATCTATGCCCAAATTGAAAGTGAATCAAGCCTTAATCTTTGAAGCTTTAAAGATCCAAAATTCGCTTTAGCGTGAGGATATACGTCTTTGGCTAATAAAACCACCGATGAGGCGGATAATAAAAGGCAAGGCAAGACCGAAGTCATAATAAAAGCTTCATGGCGAAGTTGAATAAAAGATGGAGGTAAACCAAAGATAATAAGGCCCTTCCGTTAGGGGGCGTATAAAAGTCTTGGTAATAAGTCTCATGTTCAAAACCGTTATAAAACCGTGTTTATCGATCCTTCTTATTGACTTAACTTGTTAACATCGTTGTCTATTAGGGTGAATTATTAATTCGATGATTTTGGTTAACCGTTAAAACTCTATTTTTAGACTTAATCTCTATTCACGCATAAGTCAATGATTTATCCTCGTGATCATTAAGACAAAATAAAATATAAGAGATACCAAGTAGGAATAAGGGAGTTTAGGTTCGTAATTAACACTCATGAGATGTGATCGTGTTGCTAACTTATAATACCAATGATCTCGTTACACGCTTAGCATGGAATTGGGTGAAAATCGAGGACGACGAAATTATTTCAAACGAAGCATTCACGTGTTCTTGTTCTGTGATCCTAAAAGTCACTTAATCGTGATGAAAACAATACATTATGTCTAAAACGCGTGTAGTAGTTTATTTAAATTTATGTCTTCAATAAATGTCATCATAAAATGAATTTTGGAAGTGCTATGATACTTATTATAGCATTGCGTGGGGACACGGCAATGGTTTAGTATGGGGGAGTGATGAGACTGTAATTATACATAGTCTCATCGTCCAAATCGGGCTTAAAACGCTTAAAATATCATCAAAATACCCAAAAATGTGCCTGTGTTTATTCATTGTGTATTTCAGGTACGGATATCGTGAATTCACCAAAAGATCAAAGAAATCAAGCAAAAACGAACACGGGAAACGAAGCCGCACAAAGAACCAGGCCCAAATCCTGAATTTCCAAAATGGTCCTTGAAGTTTTGAAGAATGTCAACATTGGTCCCTTATTTTTGAAGATTTGGCAAGAAAGGTCCTTGAAGAAATCATATGTGATAAGAAAGTCCCTCCATGTTTGAAGATATTACATGAATAGCCCTTGAATATTTCATTTATTGCAATATTAGTCCTTATTTAAAGTTGGAAACTATGCTGGGCCAAATTCAGCAAGTTGTCCAAAGTTCTTACTAGAGGAATTGGGAATAAAAGTTGTTGGGACTCTATTTAGCAAATACATGGGAATAGTGGGACTAAAACCGGCCAGACACACAAACTTACCTCCACCACTCTCATGTCGCCACATCACCCACTATCCACCATCCACCAATTACACTCCATCTCTCGGACACCTCACCATTCCACTCTCTCACTTAATTAATATAACAGATTATTTTAAATCTGTTTAATATTAATTTGAGGGAAACAAGATTTTAAAACCAATTAATCCCCAATCCTAAATCAAACGGCCCTATTCATCATCACTAATCTCACTAACCCTAGAAACCTAATTACGTCAAATCAAAGGGTTTTACCCTTAAACCCTCCAGAATCATGATTCATCCCACCCTTAACACAAACCCACTCGCACTTTGGTCCCTACCCATGCCAGCTGTCCACCCAAGTACTCCCCTGCCCCGTCTCTTTCACACAAAACCCAACAAGGGCACATGATCAACGCTCCACACATACTACTTGGTCCCAAAGTTTAAACAAACGCCTCAGATCACTCCAATCCAGCCTGGAACATCACAAGGACTTTGACCAAGATTTCAAACTCAAGACTAATGGGAATATTTGGATTTTTTATTAGCATCTAGGGTTTATTGTATTCTAGATAGTTCTTTTTGTTCTATTTAAGCACCTCTCAACATGTGAGAAGGGCTTGTTCCAATTTCATTGTAAAATAATTTTTTATGTTAATGAATATTTAAAGTATTTTCAAAAGAAATAATGCAATTGATTCTGAGTTCCATATTTTAATTGTTTTAGTGTAATGTTATGTTTATGCAAGCCTTAGTGTAAGAATTCTCAAAGTTATTCGTTTTCAAAGTTTGTTCTTTTTTTTGGAAAAGTTCTTCAAGAGATCAAGTTTTTAAGTTAAATCTTGAATCTCCTTCACATTGAAGTGAAAGTGGAGATGTGAAGGGATTTTAGACGTTTTTTGTTAAGGTATTGGTGGTTTCAAAGATTCCAAGAAAAAATCAATTTCAAGTTTTTTTTTATTTTCTTTAAGCATAAGCTATAAGCTATGGCAGTTTATTTAATAAGCTTGCTCTATAGCTTATTGGTTTTTTTTCACAGGTCACTTTTTTTGTTTTACTTTAATCTTGGCAGGTTTGCAAGTCAAAAGAAATCCTTTGAAGATATATTTGGTGTTTTGGACTGCTGTGGTCCCCACCCTAGTTCTCTACATCAACAACTTGATCATAAACTCCCATAAGCTCTAAAAAAACCAAATAGAAGGCATCAGCCCAGGTATCCCAGGCTTGAACCCTGTTTGTGATTTTTTTTAGCTTTTTGAAGTGATTATGTGATTTTGTGAGAGTTCTTGTTTTATGTGTTAGGTGTTGCTTATTCATGCTTAATTAGGTCATGTATGCATGTTTGAGAGTTTAGTAATCAGTTGGATTCAGTTTTTACAAGTTTTGATTTGTTATTCTTGATTGTGAGAATTTAAGGGGGTGTTTGGATTTGCATTTTAGCTTAATAAGGTAACAACTTGTGGTGTTATAATCTATCTTGACACATTCTCCTTGCTAGTATTAGGTTGTATTAGTCTTAGGCTTTTAGTTTGGTAGGATTTTAGAGCAAAATTGCATGTTTAGAATTGGTAAAATAGCTCAAATTGGTTAGCCATTTTTCTGCAAATTTTTGACATTCTAGATATTGAAATCTTGCAAACTGTTAGATAATTGGTCAACCTAGGGTTTGCAATTAGTTACATGTTAGTTGTATAGGTTGTGTGCAAGTTTGGAAGCTTAGAAATTCGTTTTTGTGCATTTTGAACCAGTCACTGTTCACAGACACATCAAAGCAATACAGTGACTGCATTTGTTGCCTAGTTGTGTGATTTTTGCTTTGTGAGTGTGTGTTTTATTGTTCTTATTGACTCCCTACACTCCACTGAGTGTAGGGGTGCCTTTGTTGCCAAGAAAAACCAACCAAAGCAAAAGTTATAAGCTAAAACGTGCTCAGATCTTCATTTTCAGTGAAAGCAGTGGGAACTCATTCCCACTGCTAGTGTAACTAGTTTCCACTGTTGGGCAAACAGACAAAACAAGGGCACATGTCACTATCAGTAATTACTTTTTTTGTCTTTAGTGCAGTAAAATAGGAATTAGACTTTGAAATTAGTTTCATTATTTTTCTTATTTAATTTTTGATTTTTCAGTTTATTTTATTTTTTTTAGTTACTGTTAATTTTATATTTTTTACATTAAATTGCTATTTTAATTAACTTTTTAACTTTCTGTTTTTGTCTTTTAGTGGTAAAAACTTATAATTTTCAGTTTTAAAAATTTTCTTAGACTTAGAAAAATGTTTTAAGATTTTTAGTTTAAAAAATTTTTATTGTTCACTTTTTAATTAATTTTTATAATTTAATTTAGATTAATTAGGGTTTTAATATTAATCAGTTTTGTCTTTTAGTGAAAAATTTTACGTTTTTCAAACTTTTTCAATTTTCTACTGTTCATTAGCATAAATTAGGATTTTCAAAATTGTCAAATTATTTTTGGCATTATTTTATTATTTTTTATGATTATTTTAGTTCAAAAATAGTTTTTAGAGTTTTAAAAATAGAAAAATAGTTTTAAAAATTTAGAAAAAATACTTTTTAGTCTTTAAATAATATAAGTGATTTATTAGTTCAATAAAATAATATTTTGGACATTTTGTTAATTATATTTAATTTTAGGGCTTTAATTAGCATTTAAAATTGAATATTTAATTAATAAAAGGTTTTAAAATATATTTCTTGGATTTTTATTCTTATTTATATTATTTTAGACTTAGTTTTAATTTTTAATTAATTTTTAGGTTTAATTTTTAATTTCGTCGCGTTTTACGTAATTACGTCATCGTTTTACGTCAACGTCGTAGCATAATCGTAATCGTAGCTCGTCTTTACTTTTTCTCTCTTTAAACCAAAAATGTCACTAATCTAAACTTTGATTTTATATAATTGGCACATTAATCCACACACCTCCTTCGAGAACGAACTTTGAATTTATTCGTCTTTACGGTTTTCCTAAATCGTATCGATTAATACTTACCGCATTTATACTCGTCTTTCCTAAGACTTGTATACAAAAACACAACTATCATTTGGCACCGCTGCCGGGGAGGTGTTTTTAGTGTGCCATTATTAGTATCGTGTTTGTGTGAGTAGTGCGTTTTTGCTTTTCAATTTTTGGAAAGCGTACATATCGCACATACTCATTTTTGTTATTTTTCTCTATTATATTATAGTATCCAAATAAATCGTGTTTAATTTTCCTAAATTAAACACAAATCAATCATTTTACTATATTGTAGATATATTGGTTTTCGTTTTTATTGTAAATATATTATTACTATATTGTATCTACATAAGAACAATAAATATACAAGTACTCCAAAAGCGTGAAAACGCAACCTTGATTCGGGATTTCATCACTCGATCATTGTATTCGAATCCAAAGCAAAAGTTTAAAGGCAAAATAGATAAATACTTTCGTGAGGCTTAATTTCGATTTACACAAACTATAAGGTAGGTATAAGGCGGTTGTATTTCACGACCTAAGGGAAAAAGGCTCTTAAGTTCTTAGCGCCGCCTCGTTTCCCCCGCTTGCTTGTGCGTGTTTTGAGAAAGAGGGCCAATCGAGGGTTTGCCGCCCAAGTATTATCTACGTATCATAAATATTTGTTTGTTTTCAAGATTAAACCCTCTTGAACGTTTTGGTGTTCCACCAACGTTCTAAAGTCATCGAGAACGTTCACTCCACGTGATCGTTTTCATTCTTTGAGGCTCCTTTAATCGAGAAAGTCGATTCGAGGGGAGATTTGTAGATTTGTGTCTACGTAATACATTCAAAAATCCAAAAAAATTAAAAAACAATCAAAAACCAAAAAAATTGAAAAATCGAAAAACCGCAAAAAGAATCTTCTTTGCTACCACGCATTCTACGCTTAGTGCATGCGCACTAGATCGAAGGATTATTCTAATTCTAGCGACGCTTCGAATCGACGCAATCGTAATCGAAGGAATCGACGACGTAGACGAGAATTAGAAACCGACGTTCCTAATATCGTTGTTGAAGAAACCGTAGAGGAGATGGCCGACAATCGTTCGATGATGGAATTGCTCCAAGCGCCCACCGAGGGTTATGGAGACGCGATCGTAATTCCCGCCATCGAAGCGGAGAATTTTGAGACTAAGAGCGGAATGTTTTCGTTGATCCAAGCTACAAAGTTTCGAGGTCGTGAAGCCGATAATCCTCGTGACCATATTCGGAATTTTGATCGTCTTTTAGCCACGAGCAAGTTTAAGAACGTCGACACCGATGTCGTCAAGCTTATGCTTTTTCCGTACTCGCTCGATGGTGCCGCCAAGAATTGGTACGAGAAAGAGCCACCTAATTCGATAGTTACGTGGAAGGATCTCGTCTCCAAGTTCGTTAATTATTTTTTCCCACCGTCTAAGACGACGTTTTTCAAAAATGAAATTACGAAATTTGAGCAAAAACCGAATGAATCTTTTAGAGACGTGTGGGATCGTTTTAAGGAATTGCTTAAGCAATGTCCTCACCATGGTTTTTCCGAGTTGCACCAAATCGACACGTTTTACAACGGTCTTAATTTTCAAGAACAAGACTCGTTGAATTCCGCCGCCGGTGGCAACTTTTTGTGTAAGACACCGAAAGATGCATTGATAATTATCGAAAACCGATCCAAGGTTTACCAACTCCGCAACGCACCGAGTGTTGCCACTGTCGGCAATGTTAGTAGTTCTAATCGCGACATTGAGAGAGTTGATGCGAAAGTCGACAAGTTGACGAATGTGTTCACGTCTTTTCTCGTCGAAATGCAAAAGAAAGACGCTCCGGCTACGGTGAAAGCGGTTGAGGTTTCGTGTACGTTTTGTGGTGGACCTCATAATTATTACGAGTGTGCGGCTACGGATGGCCAAACGTCGAATGTGAGTGCGTTAAATGGAAACAATAATTTTTCTAATCAAAATAACGCGGGTCCATCACAACAAGGCAATTATAACCAAGGCAACAATTTTTCGAATCAAAATCGTAACAATTTTCAAGGAAACAATCAACAAGGAAATTTTTCGAATCAAGGTTATAATCAAGGTCGTAATTTGAATTGGCAAAATCAGATAACAACAACAATCAAGGAAACAATTTTTCAAGTGGTAATCAAGGAAATTTTCAAAGAAGTAATCAAAACCAAGGAACTTTAATTCTAATCAAAATAGTTCGTCAAACGATTTTCAAAATTACATGAAAACGAATGAGGCTAATATGAGACGATTAGAGGGAGAAATTGGTACTTTGAAAAACGACTTTACAAATAATTTGAAATTGCAAAACACGAAGATTGAGCAAGGACAAATTGACATTAAAAAGATGTTTTCGGCCATTATGAACAAGTCCTCGGGTGCGTCATCGAGTTCGTTACCTAGTGACACCGTTGCAAATCCGAAGGAACAATGTAAAGCCACCTCGTCTCGTGAGAAAGGTCGTGGGAATACCCCTAACCTTGAAGGATTTTGAGTTGTACCTTCTTCTCAACCCTCTACTTCTAAGACGTCTTATTGTTCTAAAGTCGATGGGGTGAACGTGGCGACCAAGGAAAAGAGTGCACACCCTCGTGTACCTCAAATTCCATCCACAGTTCAAAAAGAGAGTTTTATCGACCTTACCAAAGTAACCCTTGAAGAAACTTGTGCTTTAATCCTTCTTAAAAAAACCCAAAAGGCGTATGCCGAGAAAGGAAGAGGATCCGGGCCAATTTCTACTACCTTGTGATTTTTCCGAGATTGAGGGATGTTTAGCCCTTGCCGATTTAGGTGCTAGCATCAATCTCATGCCTCATTCTCTTTGTAAATTGATGAGATTGCCTTCACTTACCCCTACGAACATGACTATCGAGCTTGCAAATTGTACTCCACTTATACCAATTGGAATAGCCGAGGATGTCTATGTTAAAGTTGGAAAGTTCGTTTTTCCCGCGGATTTCGTTATATCCGATTACGCGTGTGACCCTAAATGTCCCATTATTTTAGGTCGACCATTCTTATCGACGGCTCGAACCGTAATCGACGTTCACGAGGGGAGACTTACTATGAGATATGGGGATGACAAAATGGACTTTTTCGCTAGAAAATCCCAAGTTTTTAATGATCATGAAAAAACCGAGGTTTCAAAACCTAATGATTCAAATCCTAATGATTTCAAAATGTTCACTTTAGCGGAAAGAATGAGGCTTAATGCATGTTTTGAAAGAATTAAGAAAAACGGTTTTAAAGATGATGATTTTAATGATAAAGAGTACGTGTACCTAATTCAAAAGGGTATGTGTAAATTTATGGATGAAAACTCACTTTGGGATGTTTTTAGCGAAACAAGTGAAACACCAATTCCGAAGGGCGACGTTAGTGCCATCACGACAATGACCAAAATGGGCTCGTCTTCACCACCTTCGAAGGACCACGTCTTTGAGGCTTCAACTTCTAACTCCATCGAAGTGCCTCATTTTCCTAGCCCAACACCCGTTGAGGCTAAAGGGTTTATCGACATCGATCCTCTCGTCTTAGAAAAGTCACCTAAGCATAGTCATTCGACTTGTAAGACCATGGTTGTGAATGCTCACATCGACTCTTTCTTTGACGATGACGATGGCGATTTTGCCGAGATTGATCACGTACTTCGAAATCCACATGCAATTTTTTATTCTCCTAAAAAGAAACATGTGAAGTACGATGATTATGAGTTTGATCCCGAGATTGAGGAAATCATTGAACGAGAGCTAGCTCTTATGCCTTTACTTCCACCTACGAGTAAGGTCGATCTTTTCAAAATCGAGGATGAACTTAATGAGTTGGAACGTCTTATTTTCGATGACGAACCAACTCATGTGACCACTAAAAGTCCAATTCTCGAGGAGTTACCTAATCAACACTCCTCAAATGAGAATTACGTTTACCACATTCGAGAGGATTTAACTTATCAACAATCCCCACAAAAGAATGATGGTTTCGTGCTTGATCGTGATCTTTTCGAGAGAGTTTCTAAGATACTCGAGGAGGGGAATGACAAACCTTGGTTTGACAAGCCTATCTTTGATGAAGAAATCGATGAGATTGACGTTCATGAGGATGACGAGTATGTAGACCCCGAGGGGGCGGTGTTCTTTATTGAAAAATGTTTTGAGAACTTATATAATCCGCCACCCCCTCCCACCAAAGACTTTAATGTGAGGATTTTTAGCGCGACTAATTTTGAATTTGACACGCCAAAAATTTTCGACATTATCAAATCGGGTTTTCATAAAGAGTTTTTGAACGACGAAAAAGGAAAAGATTTTAAAAATGTTTTAAAAGATTTTTCTACATGTTTAACTCCGTCATCACCGCGTTTTATGAGTGCTACCACCTTGTCTACTCCTTTTGACGACGGCTTGTGTGGTTTTAGTGTGGGGGAAGCCCCAAATGTTCCCTCACATTTCTCCACCGAGGACGAGATTTACGATCCCGGAATAGCTTGTAAAGGGAAATCTCGGTCTTCCACCGATGCAATAAATGGAAAATATTTTCGTTTGCTTGGTGCGAGTCTACCTCGAGTAGCTCATTTTGTTGACTTACCCATTGCCCCACCTTTCTACTTCTTATCTCTTTTCTTCTACCTCTTTGAGGTTTTAGCACGTGTTGAAGTGGCGTTGGTTCGTTTGTCCCATGAAAACGAGGACGCCATCTTTGATCCCGGTATTTTGCATCATCAAAGGACTTAGTCCTTAGTACCGGTTGCTTTTGGGCCTTGTTCATCATGTAAGCCCCATCAAAAATGAACATACCAAGATTATCCCTAAATGATCACATTTATGGGGATTCGAGTCGAGCTTTTGACTCGGTTATCAAAAACAAGGTGCCTCATGGTGGATTCTCATGTTTATCCTTGTAAATATTATCGCTTTCTTAGTTTAATGTAATGAGGGGACTTGTGCTCTTCCGACCTTTGTTCTGTGGTTGTTTGTGATTGTGATTAATTAGGTTCATCATCATCATTGAAGCCTCTCGTGTTCGTTTTACGTAGCACTCGAGCTTCGATCGTTGCCTTTGGAGATTCCGATATCCGATGATATCCTTTTATGTTCTAACGTTTATCTTATTAGCATAATTCATAAATGGCTTTTAGGTTATTCGTTTTACCCTTTCCATGCTCGAGATTAAGCATTCGACTTCGTCTCTAGTATGGGGTGTTTTCACCCCTAGACTCGAAACATTGAGGACAATGTTTAGTTTTAGTATGGGGGTGAGTAGATACTTCACCTTGCTTACGTCAACACGCAATCCAATATTCATCGTTTTGTTATCCTTTTGTTGCAAAATAAGGCTAAAAATGGCCAAATTTTAAAATTTTTCTTGTTTTTCATAAGTGTTTAAGACACGAATGTAGGTTTTCCAATGGTGAGAATAAGAGTAATTTTTGACTCGACCATGCGTGTTGAGCACTTAGCTTCGATTCCTTAACTTTTTAGGCTAAGTCTCTTAAATGAGGACGAGAAATGATAGAGTTATTTATAAGTCTCGTAATCGTCACGATCTCATGTGTAGTAATTATTAGCTTATTCTCCCCACGCTTTTGATAATAAATTGTTAATAAATATTGATTTAGCGGTTTAGTCACTATTGTTGGTTTCTAATTTGTTTTAGTAGCTTCCATGTAATTAAATTGGGAAAACATTAAGGTATCGCCAACGTCACGGTTTTGAAGTATTGGCACCCGAATAATCGAAAGCTTCACCTAATAATAAGATTTCAAGTGCTCACCTAAATTAAGCAAAAATTTGAAGCTCACAAGGCCGAAAAATCTATGCACAAACTGAAAGTGAATCAAGCCTTAATCTTTGAAGCTTTAAAGATCCAAAATTCGCTTTAGCATGAGGATATACGTCTTTGGCTAATAAAACCACCGATGAGGCGGATAATAAAAGGCAAGGCAAGACCGAAGTCATAATAAAAGCTTCATGGCGAAGTTGAATAAAAGATGGAGGTAAATCAAAGATAATAAGGCCCTTCCGTTAGGGGGCGTATAAAAGTCTTGGTGATAAGTCTCATGTTCGAAACCGTTATAAAACCGTGTTTATCGATCCTTCTTGTTGACTTAATTTTTTAACATCGTTGTCTATTAGGGTGAATTATTAATTCGATGATTTTGGTTAACCATTAAAACTCTATTTTAAGACTTAATCTCTATTCACGCATAAGTCAATGATGTATCCTCGTGATCATTAAGACAAAATAAAATATAAGAGATACTAAGTAGGAACAATAAGAGAGTTTAGGTTCGTAATTAACACTCATGAGATGTGATCGTGTTGCTAACATATAATAACAATGATCTCGTTACACGCTTAGCATGGAATTGGGTGAAAATCGAGGACGACGAAATTATTTCTAACGAAGCATTCACGTGTTCTTGTTTTGTGATCCTAAAAGTCACTTAATCGTGATGAAAACAATACATTATGTCTAAAACGCGTGTAGTAGTTTATTTAAATTTATGTCTTCAATAAATGTCATCATAAAATGAATTTTGGAAGTGCTATGATACATAATTCTAGCATTGCGTGGGGACACGGCAATGGTTTAGTATGGGGGAGTGATGAGACTGTAATTATACATAGTCTCATCATCCAAATCGGGCTTAAAACGCTTAAAATATCATCAAAATACCCAAAAATGTGCTTGTGTTTGTTCATTGTGTATTTCAGGTACGGATATCGTGAATTCACCAAAAGATCAAAGGAAACAAGCAAAAACGAACACGGAAAACGAAGCCGCACAAAGAACCAGGTCCAAATCCTGAATTTCCAAAATGGTCCTTGAAGTTTTGAAGAATGTCAACATTGGTCCCTCATTTTTGAAGATTTGGCAAGAAAGGTCCTTGAAGAAATCATATGTGACAAGAAAGGCCCTCCATGTTTGAAGATATTACATGAATAGCCCTTGAATATTGCATTTATTGCAATATTAGTCCTTATTTAAAGTTGGAAACTATGCTGGGCCAAATTCAGCAAGTTGTCCAAAGTTCTTACTAGAGGAATTGGGAATAAAAGTTGTTGGGACTCTATTTAGCAAATACATGGGAATAGGGGGACTAAAACCGGCCAGACACACAAACTTACCTCCACCACTCTCATGCCGCCACATCACCCACTATCCACCATCCACCAATCACACTCCATCTCTCGGACACCTCACCATTCCACTCTCTCACTTAATTAATATAACAGATTATTTTAAATTTGTTTAATATTAATTTGAGGGAAACAAGATTTTAAAAACAATTAATCCCCAATCCTAAATCAAACGGCCCTATTTATCATCACTAATCTCACTAACCCTAGAAACCTAATTACGTCGAATCAAAGGGTTTTACCCTTAAACCCTCCAGAATCATGATTCATCCCACCCTTAACACAAACCCACTCGCACTTTGGTCCCTACCCATGCCAGCTGTCCACCCAAGTACTCCCCTGCCCCGTCTCTTTCACACAAAACCCAACAAGGGGACATGATCAACGCTCCACACATACTACTTGGTCCCAAAGTTTAAACAAACGCCTCAGATCACTCCAATCCAGCCTGGAACATCACAAGGACTTTGACCAAGATTTCAAACTCAAGACTAAAGGGAATATTTAGATTTTTTATTAGCATCTAGGGTTGTTGTTTATTGTATTCTAGATAATTCTTTGAGTTCTATTTAAGCACCTCTCAACATGTGAGAAGGGCTTGTTCCAGTTTCATTGTAAAATAATTTTTTATGTTAATGAATATTTAAAGTATTTTCAAAAGAAATATTGCAATTGATTCTGAGATCCATCTTTTAATTGTTTTAGTGTAATGTTATGTTTATGCAAGCCTTAGTGTAAGAATTCTCAAAGTTATTCGTTTTCAAAGTTTGTTCTTTTTTTTTGGAAAAGTTCTTCAAGAGATCAAATTTTTAAGTTAAATCTTGAATCTCCTTCACATTAAAGTGAAAGTGGAGATGTGAAGAGATTTTAGACGTTTTTTGTTAATGTATTGGTGGTTTCAAAGATTCCAAGAAAAAATCAATTTCAAGTTTTTTTTATTTTCTTTAAGCATAAGCTATAAGCTATAGCAGCTTATTTAATAAGCTTGCTCTATAGCTTATTGGTTTTTTTTTTCACATGTCACTTTTTCTGTTTTACTTTAATCTTGGCAGGTTTGCAAGTCAAAAGAAATCCTTTGAAGATATATTGGGTGTTTGGGACTGCTGTGGTCCCCACCCTAGTTCTCTACATCAACAACTTGATCATAAGCTCCCATAAGCTCTAAAAAACCAAATAGAAGGCATCAGCCCAGGTATCCCAGGCTTGAACCCTGTTTGTGATTTTTTTTAGATTTTTGAAGTGATTATGTGATTTTGTGAGAGTTCTTGTTTTATGTGTTAGGTGTTGCTTATTCATGCTTAATTAGGTCATGTATGCATGTTTGAGAGTTTAGTAATCAGTTGGATTCAGTTTTTACAAGTTTTGATTTGTTATTCTTGATTGTTAGAATTTAAGGTGGTGTTTGGATTTACATTTTAGCTGAATAAGGTGACAACTTGTGGTGTTAAAATCTATCTTGACACATTCTCCTTGCTAGTATTAGGTTGTATTAGTCTTAGGCTTTTAGTTTGGTAGGATTTTAGAGCAAAATTGCCTGTTTAGAATTGGTAAAATATAGCTCAAATTGGTTAGTCAATTTTGCAAAATTTTGGCATTCTAGATATTGAAATCTTGCAAACTGTTAGATAATTGGTCAACCTAGGGTTTGCAATTAGTTACATGTTAGTTGTATAGGTTGTGTGCAAGTTTGGAAGCTTAGAAATTCGTTTTTGTGCATTTTGAACTAGTTCACAGACACATCAAAGCAATACAGTGACTGCATTTGGTGCCCAGTTGTGTGATTTTTGCTTTGTGAGTGTGTGCTTTATTGTTCTTATTGACTCCCTACACTCCACTGAGTGTAGGGGTGCCTTTGTTGCCAAGAAAAACCAACCAAAGCAAAAGTTATAAGCTAAAACGTGCTTAGATCTTCATTTTCTGTGAAAGCAGTGGGAACTCATTCCCACTGCTAGTGTAACTAGTTTCCACTGCTGGGCAAACAGACAAAACAAAGGCACATGTCACTATCAGTAATTACTTTTTTTGTCTTTAGTGCAGTAAAATAGGAATTAGACTTTGAAATTAGTTTCATTATTTTTCTTATTTAATTTTTGATTTTTCAGTTTATTTTATTTTTTAGTTACTGTTCATTTTATAATTTTTTACATTAAATTGCTATTTTAATTAACTTTTTAACTTTCTGTTTTTGTCTTTTAGTGGTAAAAACTTATAATTTTCAGTTTTAAAAACTTTCTTAGACTTAGAAAAATGTTTTAAGATTTTTAGTTTAAAAAGTTTTTACTGTTCACTTTTTAATTAATTTTTAGAATTTAATTTAGCTTAATTAGGGTTTTAATATTAATTAGTTTTGTCTTTTAGTGAAAAATTTTACATTTTTCAAACTTTTTCAATTTTCTACTGTTCATTAGCATAAATTAGGATTTTCAAAATTGTAAAATTATTTTTGGCATTATTTTTATATTTTTTATGATTATTTTAGTTTAAAAATAGTTTTTAGAGTTTTAAAAATAGAAAAATAGTTTTAAAAATTTAGGAAAAATACTTTTTAGTCTTTAAATAATATAAGTTATTTATTAGTTCAATAAAATAATATTTTGGACATTTTGTTAATTATATTTAATTTTAGGGCTTTAATTAGCATTTAAAATTGAATATTTAATTAATAAAAGGTTTTAAAATATATTTGTTGGATTTTTATTCTTATTTATATTATTTTAGACTTAGTTTTAATTTTTAATTAATTTTTAGGTTTAATTTTTAATTTCGTCGCGTTTTACGTAATTACGTCATCGTTTTACGTCAACGTCGTAGCATAATCGTAATCGTAGCTCGTCTTTACTTTTTCTCTCTTTAAACCAAAAATGTCACTAATCTAAACTTTGATTTTATATAATTGGCACATTAATCCACACACCTCCTTCGAGAACGAACTTGGAATTTATTCGTCTTTACGGTTTTCCTAAATCGTATCGATTAATACTTACCGCATTTATACTCGTCTTTCCTAAGACTTGTATACAAAAACACAACTATCAATTCCATAACTGTGTTCTTGTGTATATCTGGATTTTTCGAATCATGTACTACGAAACGATACGCACTACTATTCTTAGCATATCCAATAAATATACAATCCACAGATTTAGGTCCAATCGGTTGGGTCTTAGGTGTCGGCACAGCTACCTTGGCTAGACACCCCCACACTCGTAAGTACTGGTATGCTGGTTTTCTTCCCATCCACAGTTCATATGGGGTTTCCTCTTTATCCTTACGAGGTATCTTGTTTAAAAGATAAGTAGCCGTTAGAATGGCTTCCCCCCACATGTCCCGGCTCAAACCAGAACTTAACAACATGGCATTAACCATCTCTTTCAAGGTACGGTTCTTCCGTTCGGCAATACCGTTTTGCTGAGGTGAATAAGGAGCAGTAAACTCATGTCTAATTCCATGTTTCGCACATAGATCAGCAAAAGGAGACACATATTCACCTCCTTTATCACTTCGTACAACCTTGATTTTCCTACCAAGTTGATTCTCAACTTCGGTTTTGTATAGAACAAACTTGTCTATAGCTTCATCTTTACTTTTCAACAAGTAAACGTAGCAGTACTTTGTGCAATCATCAATAAACGTATGAAGTACTTATTGCCACCTTTTGTGGGTAGTGATTTTAAATCACATATGTCTGTGTGTATCATATCAAGTGGTTCGGTTTTTCGTTCAACCAATTTGAAAGATGATCTTGTAAGTTTGGCTTCGACACAAGTTTCACACTTATAATTTGAATCAATATGAAAATTTGGTATGCCATTAAATTTATTTAAACGACGCATTGAATTAAAATTAACATGTCCAAGACGGCCATGCCACACATTAGAAGACTCAATCAAGTAAGCAGAAGAATTCATTTTATTGATATCATTCTTAACAACTATTACATTGAGCTTAAACATACCATTCAGGACATACCCCTTACCAACATACATTTGATTCTTAGAAAGTACAACTTTATCAGACTCAAAAACAAGACGAAAACCAAAATTGTTCAAAAGCCATCCGGACACAAGATTCTTGCGAATCTCCGGAACATACAAGACTTTAGTCAACTTGAGCTCTTTCTCGGATGTCATCTTCAAAATAACATCTCTTTCGCCCTTGATATCAGCAGTTGCAGAGTTGCCCATGTATAGCTTCTCTCCATTGTCAACCGCTCTGAAAGAGTGAAACATACTCTTGTCAGCACACACATGACGAGTTGCCGCAGTATCAACCCACCAATCATTATTATTAGAACCTACCAGGTTAACTTCAGAGATCATGGTAACGACATCAGACACCATAGCAATCATGTCCACATTATCATTCACCATATTAGCCTCGCATGGAGTCACCCGCTTTGGCGCTTTGCAATTAGCAGCACGATGACATGGCTTGTCACAATTGAAGCAATTTCCTTGGAACTTCTGCTTCGCAATTCCAGCCTTAGGAGCAAGGTACTCAGACTTCCCTTTGCTCTTCTTGTCATTCTTCCCTTTTCCAAAGCTCTTGCCTTTAGACTTTGAAGAAGACGAACCATGCTCAACCATATTTGTCTTGGCAGAATCAGGTGTATAAGTGTTTTTCTGAGCCAGCTTGTTGTCCTCTTCAATACGAAGACGAACAACCAAGTCTTAAACAGTCATCTCCTTTCGCTTATGCTTCAAGTAGTTTTTAAATTCTACCCAGCTTGGAGGTAACTTTTCAATGATAGCAGCAACTTGAAAAGTTTCACTCAAAGTCATACCCTCAGCATGAATGTCGTGTAGCAAAACCTGCAGATCTTGAACCTGAGTTATCACACTCTTTGAATTAACCATCTTGTAATCCAAAAAGCGAGCTACCACGAACTTCTTTGTACCAGCATCCTCAGTTTTGTACTTGCGTTCCAACGACTCCCATAGTTCTTTGGCAGTTTAAGTCTTGCAGTACACATTGTACAAAGAGTCCACCAAACCATTCAGAATATAGTTGTGACACAAGAAGTCTGAATGTTTCCATGCTTCAACAGCTTGCACGGCTTGTTGATTTTCGGGTACACCTTCTTTAGGAGGTTCCACCTGAGGTACAGTCTCCTTTAAGAACTTCGCAATGTTCAAAGTAGTGAGATAGAAGAACATCTTATGCTTCCACCTCTTAAAATTCTGTCCATTGAATTTTTCTGGTTTTTCAGCATGATTAGCAACTGTGTGGGTAACTAGCGCAGCAGTTACTTTCACAGTAGTAGTTGCAGGAATTTCAGGAGTGCTAGTAGACATTCTGAAAGATCAAACAAGATCAAAACACAAACAGTTAGACAACTGTTATAAATCTGTATATAAGAAATTCATTCGTGATCTCTATATACTTATAGTAGATCTGCTTCAAAGAAACTCAATCATGGTTTCAATGAATCAGATGCAATTATTAAAAATATCAGTTTAATAAAAACACAATCTTGGTTTCAATAAACTGATTAGAACAACTGCTAAAAAAAACGTTAACTGTTAATAAAAATCTGTAAATTAAAATTGATTTCCAGTGAAACTCAATCCTGGTTTCGGCAGAAACAGTTTATAAATAAATCTGATAAAATTATTAATCCGATTTTAATAAAAGTTTTAATTCTGTTAAACAGAATCTGTTTTAAGATTGTAGGAAACGGTGTACACTTTTATTATAAAATCGAATTTACAATAAAATAACAGAAATTAAATTGACAGAATTCAAATGACAGAAAGTAATTAACAATAATGAAGAAAGCAGTAAAACAAAGACGAGGCACGTGTTTAACACCCTTCCCTTAAAACAGATTCGCCGTCTGTTTCTCAGGGTACAACGTCTAAAGCTGTTGTACAGCCGGATATAACAAACTTGCCTGAAAGATCACGGAAGCCTTGCGTATTTCTGATCGACGAGCTGCTGGAAAACTGTCTGATAATGGAGTAAGGAAAAAGCTGCGTTTTTTCTGATGTAAAAACTAAATGAGAATGGGTTATATTTATACTGAAAACTTTACTTGTTCTCAAAGAAAATATATACCACAGTCAGAAAAATCTGTTATAACTAAAACAGATTTCCTGTCTATCTTTTTAACACAAAATATTCTGTTTCTGTATCTATTCCTAAAATAGATGTACAGAATTTTCTGGAAAAACAAATCGAATTCGCAGCAAAAAAGATACCGAAATCTGCCCGCACCCAAGCCAGTTTTCGGAGATGCATTCGTGTCCGCAGGTCGCGCGCTCGTGCACAAGTTCAGTAGCTTCGAACCCGTTTTTGGCCTAGAAATCCCACTTTCTGCACCCCCCCCCCCCCCTACCCCCTGCGCGCGCGTAGGCGTGGGAGTAAAAACCCACAAATGAATATTGTAGGGTAGAAACTAGGATTTCCTTATAAACATGTTTTCACTTCATGTTTCAAGCGATGTGAGACAAATATTTTTCCAAATATTGTGTTTCACGTGACTCACTTTGAGACACGATATCTCATTCATATTAACTCTATATTGCACATACTTTAGCTCGTTGCGAATCTCTCTTCGAGGAGAACGCAAAGCTAATAAGTACTACGAATATATATAACATATACATATATAAAATTATGTCCAAAGTATTGCAAAAACCATATTTTGCAAAACATTTTACAACACAAAGTTCATTGATATATGTTCTGTATTATAAAGAAATAACAAACATCGAATGATTACAAGAAACTAAAACCAATATTTTTAGTGAAAGAACAACCTTCACCACTGCTATTTTATCACTACTAATCATCCTTATGGTGACAACGATTGTGACAAATTATAGGCTTCTTGTAATAGATCTAAAGATTGTGACGACGGTGACTATATCTAACAGCGGCGGCGAAGCTTTTATTCTCCGGTGAAGAACTTATTTTACAAATAGTTTTTTATTATTTTGGCGATGTTTTGTAATATTTGGGCGCGGTGCTTTGATTTAGGAAGAAGACGTGGTGGAGGTTAAGGATTCTCGGGGTTTAGTGGTTATTCCGGCGGGGTTGTGGTTTGGAGGTAGGTAGTGTCAGTGTATAAGTTTTGTAGAGAGTGAAATTAGTTGAATAAATGAAGGATATTATGTAGTAGTATTTTTTAAGTTTAAATATGGTTTGTGAATTTTATTGTAGCAATTGCATGAAAGTAAATTGGATGAATGAGATATGTTTTTTTCTACTTTGTTTGGATTAAGTTATGATTTAAGTTCATTTGGATATCATATTTTTTCTTGAATATGAGGGGACTCATCCCCACCATCCATCTTATTTTAATCCAGTCATCTTATTTTAATCCAATGGATAAGATTAAACACAAAATATATTTTCACCCTCTTTTTTCAAACATTAATATCTTTTAAACCGTTAATCGTTTTGCGAAAAAAAACATACCGTTACGAAGAGCATTTAATTATCTTTCTATAGATATGCTATATGATATACTTTCGACAGATTTTTTTTTCTTCATTTTTTTCATGTTTTAGAAAATTATCATATATGATACTAATATCATATATGATTTAAAACTAGTATCATATATGATATGACGTATCATATATGATAGAAACCAATATCATATATAATTTAACGCTGTTATCATATATGATGAAACAGTATTATCATATATGATATTTCACGTAAATTTTAACAATAAGAAAAAAAAAAATTTCTTCGAAACTATATCATATTACATATTGGTAGAAAGAAAATTAAACGCTCGTCGCGATGGTATAATTATTTTCGTTTAACACTTAACGGTTTAAAAGATATTTAAATTATAAAAAATAGGTAAAAAATAAAATATATTTAATCTCATCAATGAAAATGAAATGAATGGTAGGGATGAGTCCCCTCATATTTAAAGAAAAGTATGATATCCAAAATAACATTTCTCGTTAAGTTATGATTTAAGTTCTTTTGGATACCAAAGTTTTTCTAGGATACAAGGGGACTCATCCCCACCATCCATCTCCATCTTATTCAAGGGCTGAGATTAAATCCCCAATTTACACAACTTTCTCCTTTCTTTCTCATAAAAACACACACCCGTTCTTTCACTTCTCTCTCTACCCCGATCTACTTTCTCTCTCTAAAATTTGAAGCGAACAATCACAACATCATCATGAATCCATCACAATCGATTAATTAGATCGAACTTAACATGAATTCATATCAGGTTTGTATTCTTATAATCTATGCTTATTTTTTTTAGCTTATTTGATTTTGAATAAGCTTATTAGTTTATTTTCATTAGCTTTGTTGAACGAAATATGCCGATTGATAGTTCTTATTTTGATCAATTTATTCTAATTAGCTTTTAATTAGGTGATTTATGTGAATAAGCTTATTTGTTTGAATAAGATTTTTAACTAGATGAGAGTTATAAATAATCTTGAGAATTAGATAGGAGTTATGTGAATAAGCTTACAAATTACACGAGAGTTATGAATAAGCTAGCTTATTAGCTTAGGTTGACAAATCGTAAGGTATTTTATGTAAGTTGGATTAAGTTTGCTGATGTAGGCTGCAATAAGCTTGATATATCATGTATGATATATATATATCATATATGATATATCACCACTTTTCATATATGATAGATATATCATATATGATAACTGATGATATATCATATATGATATAACTATCATATATGATATATCAAATAAACCATAGGAAAAAACAGATTCTGTATGAGTATTTTTTAGAAAATCAATATAAACTCTTGAAACTTGTCTTCTATCATATATATGAGTAATTTATTTTGGTGTTAAAATGTTGCATAATATGTTCTTTTTATCTTTTATAAATGCAGTCAGACAGAGATGGTGCGATTGGCAGCTTTGGAGCAAAGCAGAGAGGGATGTTGATTATAACAAGAGGATGTGCATGGATATGTTTTAAGGATCAAGACGGAGTAGGCGTTGTTCATGAATTCATCATCTGATAATCTGTTTTTTTTCCATTTTTTTGATTTTGTATAAATTGTTATCATATATGATATCAGAGGTATATCATATATGATTTTACATTAGGTTACGTTCGGTTTGAATTATCATATATGATTCTGTTCAAAAGTACATTTTTATGTTATGAACAAGTGTTTGATTATTAATTGTGCATACTCTTTGTTGTAATCATGAATTCATCAGATTCTTTATTTAATAAATCCAAGTTTTTCTTGAGTGTCATATATGATAGTGCATGATCATATACTCCGTATGACTTAATTTATAAAAACCACCATGACATAATACCAAGAAAGTTAAATCATATTAACAAGATGTTGTACGAGATACCAATTGATTACAAAATCGTCCATATACTTCAAAACTCCATTAGGAGATTACAAGAAAAAACAAACAATAAACGTAAAAGAAAAATTCACGAGCTTATTCATTAAGCTTCTTGGCCTTTTGGATGCTTGTAATGTTCAACACGCCTTGTAAACAACCTTCTCTACACAAAAAAGAAGATTTAATTCAATTTTCAAGCACATAATCATATATGATATATTTGATCATATATGATATTTAGCTTATATCATATATGATATAGCATATCATATATGATACTTCATTAGCAAGTCATACTAAATATGTTCAGCCAGATTAATCCATTAAAAAAAGAGTTAACTCAATTTTCAACCACATTATCATATATGATATATCTCATCATATATGATATTTTAGCTTATATCATATATGATATAGTATATCATATATGATACTTCACAAACAGGTTACACTAAATATGTTCAGCGAGATTAAGCTAAAAAACCTTATAATTCATGAAAATAAGCTAATAAGTTAGCTTATAATTCATCATAATAAAGGTGATGATTATCAATAAGCTTATTCACATTAAGCATCAAGTTACCTTATCATTTGACATGTTAAATTCATGTAACTTATCAAATAAGCTATAAAAAATAAGATGAGTTATAAGCTTATTCAGATCGAATAAGCTAAAAAAGATGAATCGAAACAGATCGAATGAACTTTACCTTATTTATGAAGAGGATGATCGATTTGTGATGGTGATGATCGATGGATTTGATGTTTGTGTTGATAAATTAAGATGTAAATATGTGTGTGTGTGTGTGTGTGTGTGTGTGTGTTTATGTGTGTTTTAAAGAGAAGAAGAAGAAGAAATCGATCCCAGATTTGTGAGAGTGGTAGGTGGTGTTAGTGGGAGGGGTAAAATGACGAAACTACCCCTCCGCTTTTTTTTTTGTTTTTAATATGAGTTGTTGGATGAGATGAGATGGACGGTCCAGATTTGTCCCCTTGTATCCAAAGGATACAAGGTATCTTAAATAACCGGACTCTTAAGTTATTCACAGATCTCACCTCATTGTATCAAACAGTGTTTTGAACCTTTTTATAATCTTATACTATTTCGCTATTTAAGTATCAAATAGTTTCTCACTATGAATAAAAAAATTCTTTGATTTACAGAATTCTAAATTTATTTATAAAATTTTAAACTTATTCTTAAAATAACACAACGAGTCTCTTTCAGTCACTAGATATTATATTGAAGGAACCCATGTTCTTTGCGAGCTTAAGAAACTTTGTTCCACGAAAATCATATTCGTAATATAAAGTTTGTTGGAAAGAAAAAGGTATCTATGATGAAAAAGAATAGAAATCGCTCATTTTCAGCACCATGGTCCATGCTCGATCAGTTCAATTAAATGACAACTTATTATTAAAATATAGAAACTTATGTTTGATGTCGATATCGACATGTATCTTTCAGAAGTGTGAGAATCACCGATCTTCGTATATGTCAATGTCAATGTCTAGCATGCAACAAGCTTTATATATTATTAAAACATGTATATGTATGCCTTACGAATGTATCCATTAATTATTTTACTTTGTCAATCATGATATAAAATATAAACGAAATAATGGTCCTAGCATGAGCATATTACATTAGTTAAGAAGGGATTTTGTGCGTGTATATTAATTAGCATATATTCTTAGTGGGTCATATTCTTTTTACTCATGTTTTGCGTGGTTCGTTTTTAGTTTTCCCAACTCAATATTTTAACGACGAATTTATCAAAGATTACACGATCTTACTTTTTGTATTCTAACCACATTTTTATGATTCGACTTATCCTTGAGAAAACAAGTGTGAACGAATCAACTTATCCATTCGTTTTACATGAAAAAAAAAACAAGATCATAAACTTTCACTATTCAAAAATTCAACAAGTGTCCGGTACTAAGATAATACAAGCCATTTTTCAAATAACAAAAATATATGGTGTTGTACAACTGTTTGATGTTTGTTACATTGCTTAGGCTACCCACGTTAACGGAAGGGCTTGATTCTCATTTTTCCTCGTCACATTAACGTTTTTCTCTAGTTACATGCGTTTTTTTTCATACAAGAACATCTATATGAACTTTTCTAAAGGTTTATAACATTAATTTACAACACTTTTTGTTTTATAAACCTACTTCCACTATGTATAAACCTCTTCTAAATTTATAAATCTCTTACAAAATTCAAATGATTAAATTATAAAGAGGTTTAACATCTTAGATCTCTTCATGCCACATAAGCTTGAAATACAAGTTCACTATGGTTTACAAGTTTTTAAACCTTTTCATAACTTTATAAACCTATATATAAACCAGCATAGTGGATGAATACTCTAAAGACGACCACTTTTTTTTGTAAAATTAAAATTCATATATATAATTAAAAAATATTACATAATAATTAAAAACTTAACATATAATTAAAATAAACATTACATACATAATAAAATTGTTAATCTATTATCAAATCTGAATTAAATAATTTCACAAAAAAGTTCAAACTGAATAATACAACTTTTTCTTACTTCATTCGCTCTTCCACTCTTTTTCATCCATTGCTTCTGCTTCTAACATCTTTCGTGATGCCTTTTCATCAAAAAGTAGTTTGACGTTCTTGTTTCACGATAGATAAAATTCTTCATATATGTCATCTTCATCAAATGAATCATTTTTTTGAGTTGTTCAAGTTGATGAACCGCCCACATGGTTCTCGAGCAATATTTCGGGTTTTTATAAAGTTTTTGGGGTTGATTCAAGTGGTTTATCGAGTGTCGGCATATTGCTTTAAGTAGCTTTTTGTTTGTTTCGTTTGGTGTTTTCGAGAGTGTTTTCTTGAGTGCTCTTTTCAAACATTTTTGAGATTTTAAGAGAGCTTGATAATTATTGTGTGAGAAAATGAAAGGATGCTAATGAGTATTTAAAGGGAAACCCGTCTTTGAAATATTTTTTTCAAATTTATAATACGGTCTTTAAAATTATAATACGAAATTTAAAAATAAAATAAAGAATTAAAATACAAACAATTTAGATATCATTTGTCGGTCATTTTAGCTGTCTTTCGTAATAAAGCCTTATGTATCTCGTAATCCTTTTTATATTCTTCTTTCAAAAAAAGGGTCGATCAAAGTACGACTCTCTTTTAGATCATCATTGCATTCTCGTATTCGTTCCTCGTATCATCTTTAGCTATGAAAGCGTTTCAAATGTCGTGGTTAACTTCCTCATCGCTTTCTGACGCATGTTATCTTCGTAAATTAGTTTTTTAACCAAAGTTTTGATTTGATCTATAGTATGTACGATTGAACAAGCCATATCACGGTTTTCTTTTCAACTATAATCTATCTTCGTGAAAAAATGATTAGATGGATCGGATATTTATAATGGTATAGTGTTTAAAATTTTAAAATAAAGAACAACTTTTTTAAGTATCAAACGGTAACCTTTTTAGACTTGTGTGGCTTACTTCTTGTGGTCGCATACACGAACGAGTTAGAGCCTCGGTGAACGATTCACCTGGTCACCGCAGTAGGTCGACCGAGTGAGACAATCGGTCGATCGAATGCAAACTACTCCCACTGCGGGTAGCTTTACAACCTTCATACAATAAGGAGAGCATTAAGAGTGGTTGTGGTACTAAACTTAGTGGCAAAAGAAAAAGTGCTTTCACGTAGAAAAATCTGGTTTTGGCACCAGAAAGTTTTTGGCACTATATTTTCAAAGTGGGTTGTTTTAGCATCAGAAAATGTGGTGTCAAAGGATACTCTCTGCCCTCCAATGGATATAATTATATAAAAAAATTAAAAAGATGACGCCACTTCTTTGGGCTAGTATGGTCGGCGTGAGATCGTATGACATGGGGGAGTGATGTGACGTGGGCATACTGAAACCAACGCCCTTGGCACCACCTTTGGCACCACAACTTCATGTGCTCTCAAGTTGTAGTGTGTTCTTTTTTCACCAGTCATATGACTCGATACAAATTTTTGTGAAAGGTGTAGGTCAAATATTGTAAAAAGGGCTTTCTTGCAACTTGGACTCATGCTAATGCAACCACAAATGTGCCCAAATCAATTTCTTCACATCAACGTACACTCGATTTTTTCTCACCTAAGCCAAACCATACCACGGCGAGATTTTATGCATGTATGTTCTGCTTTCAAAATTTTGTACATGTTCAACTAAGGAGAAATTTGTTTGTGAGCACCTTCTAAGATGAATATGAGGGCTTGTAATAAAAAAAATTAGCTTTTCGGGTTTCTAGATAAGGTCTCGTTTGTAATGCAACGTCATGACAAACTCACATACCGACTGAGTCATAACTCGAGTAAACATGCTTGGATTGGAAAGATTCTTGAGGTAAGTATTCTCGAATTTAGTTCTCAACGGCACGAATATTTGAAGTTGAGAAAACCATCAGAACCTAGTTGAATAAGAAACCAAATTTCGATCAACCATATAACATATATACAAATTGTTAGAGTAACCACTCAAGAGCGGTCTGCTGGCAAAAAAGTTCATGGTTATTACTCTTTGTTCATAAGCTAGTGCACCACTATCGCATATGCTTTTCATAGCCAAGAAAGGAATTTCTTTGAAGGAAAGGGAACAAGTGGAGTGCAGTGATCGTACAAGAGATAGATCTGAACCGACCATTGCTGAAATTAGGTGCAACGAGGAATCATGTGAATACTAAGAGGCTGCGTAGGGAACATGGGAGCTCAATCTCTTATTTTTAACGATTCAAAAAAGAAAAAGGTTCATGTTCTTCCTAGGTGCTTTTAACTTCTGTTGGTGCAAAGAACATTGATGTGGCCACGCCAACCTATTGAAAAGAAAGGACTCTATCACTTTGTTTGAGTTTGTGTGTTGGTGAATTCAAATATCATAGATTAATCAATCAATGTGTTAGAAACCATGATTATGATTAAGAAAGGAAAAGTTGAAGTTTAGTATAAAAACCCTGTGTTAATAGGTTTTAGCAATATTTTAAAACCCGGTTCAACCCAGCCAGTTGAACCGGACTAATGACCGTTCGGTTGTATAACAGTTTTTAGTTGAAATCCAACTCGGATTGAACCGTCGGTTTTAATCGACCCGAGTTGAACCGTCGAACCATAAACCATCTGGTTCAATCTCATAAATGGAATAGAATGAATGTGATATGTAACCAGAGAGATGTAGTAGATCTGTTACATTTCTTCATCTTCTTATAGATGATCAATCGATGATAGTTTTGATCGAGGCATATTGTTTTATGAGTTTATTTTGTTAACAAGATAGTAGTGGCTGAAAATGGCTTACGGTAACAAGGTGGTAGTGGCTGAAAATGGTTGTTACTAAGAATTGAGGCGTATTGGTTTTATGAGTTTATTTTGTTACAACAATGGTATGGGTAAAAACTAAAAAGAAATACTGTATTGGAAGTCAAAAGGATGATCTTGATTTGCATTGATGACACAAGCTATACATATCAATTCTAGTACTATGACTCAAAAGACGTTAACTTTTTTATAATAGAGCATTAAAAATAACTTTGTTTAATGTAAGAGAAATAATTACTCTTTAGAGTGGGGGAGTGGTGGTGCCATGGCTGGCTGTTAAGTCTTTGGCGCCACCACACCGTTGGCGCACGGTACCGTGGCTCGCGCCAACGGACCTCGCGCCAACCCCAACAGCCAGCGCCAAGACCCCCTTTTTTTTCTTTTTTTTTTTTTTCTTTTTTTTAATTTCTAACCGTTGGGAGGGGTGTTTTTCAAAAAAAAATTAAATTTTTAAAAAAAATAGCCGTTGGCTAGGCTTATTAAAAAAAAAAAAAAAAAAAATTTAAAAAACTAGCCGTTGGGTTTAAAAAAAAAAATTTTTTTTTTCAAAAAACATTCTACAAATCCCTATATATTATACCTCATTTCATCCATTTTTTCAAATCCAATCTATTACTTCCTATCCTAATTTCTTTACAAAAAATGGATCCTAATTGGACTAACAACATGCTTAACGATCCCTCCAATCAATTCCAAAACTACAATCCCGGTTCATCTTCGAATCCGGGTTCGTCTTCTCAACCCCAACACTTCTATTCTCCGTTTTTCCCACCACAACAAAATGAAGCTTACATGAAATACCAACAAGAACAATGGGCGAAGTTTCAACAATTTCAACAATCACAAATGGGTTCACAACCACAAACTCAATCACAACCACAACCTACACCACAATCCGACCAACAATCCCATCACCTAATCGACGAAGACGTAGACGAAGAACAAATCCCGACACCAACATCAAAGAAAGGTCGTCGTAAGGTTAAGACTAAGTCTAGTAAGGCTAAGACTACTAGGAAGGCGAAAGAGGTGGTTGAGGTGGAGGACGACGATGAAGATGATGCGACTCGGCATTTGTGGACCGATGACGAGGAGTTGCTTTTAGCCGAATGCTTCATAGAGATTTCGGAGGATGCTAGGGTTGGTGTGAGTCAAACAAAGGATACTTTTTGGTGGCGGGTTGATCAAGTATACAATGATTGGCGAAATCAAAAAAATTCCCAAAACGCACCAAAAACATGTTAACGGGAAAATGGAGTACGTTGAATCGGGCGGTTAAGAAGTGGAATAGTCTTTATGACGAGATGCAAATGATGAGTGGGGAGAATGATGAGGGTTTTATGGAACGTGTTGAGCTAGCGTACAAACGAGCCACGGGGGGTGTAGCATTTAAGCACAAGTCGGCTTGGAATTTTTTGAAGGACAAGCACAAGTGGAAGAACCCCGATTCTACTCTTGAAAGACGAAACCGTCTCCGTGTTACCGAAGAAGGTCCCGAGTTTTTTGGTCCCGACGCCATCCCGAGGCCGCCCGGGTCGTATCGTATTGCCAAAAGTCAAAGATCAACCAACTCGTCGGCTACTTCCGGTTCAAACCCGGAAGCTTATCAACAAATGATGAAAGAACAATACGAGATCGAGAGACAAGCCAAGTTGGAAATCATGGAGCGTGAGTCAAACGCGAAAATAAAATATTTCACCACGCACATGGTCGCTCAAGAATTCGCAATCCTTCAAATCGACACAAGGAACATGAGTGCCTCGGACCGGGCAATCATCGAGAGCCGAAAGGATGCGATTCGCGCATCGTATGCCCCTCCCGAGAACTAGTTTATTTATTTCCGTTATGTATTTTCTTTATTTTAAGTTTTTCGTAATGTTTTTTTTATTGTAATGTTTTTTTTTATTGTAATGTTTTTTTTTATTAATAAAAGTTTTATTTTAAGTTAATTTTTGTGAAAAAAAAAAAAAAAAAATTAATTCCGTTGGCACCAGAAATTCTGGTGCCAACGGTTACCTCAGAAATGTGGTGCCAACAGGATTCTGGTGCCAAAGGCCCAGAATCCTACGTGGCGCCTTTGGCACCAACTTCTGGTACCAACGGCTCCCAGCACTCTTATAGTGTATTGGTTTTATCTTGAAAACATAAATTATATTTAATTTTTTTCTAATTAGCACAGTAAAAACACGTATCTTTATTTATTAAATTAAATTGGTTTGACTCGATGGCTCAACCGGTGACTTGGTAAACCGATGATATAAACAGGTCAATTAAAAACTCGAGTTTGAAAACATTGGAATTTAGTCTGATGATTAGTGAAAATTAATGGTAATAGAAGATGAGTAATATGATATTATAAGTTATCTGGGTTTCTTTTCCTTTTTTAAGTGATCGAAACTCATTGAACCAACACATTTTAATTATATTAAACGTACAGGTATCAAATTTTGCTTATTTTATTAAATATATGTATTTTTTAACATTTTTTGTCCATCCATTATTATTAGTGGACTAAACGAATGCATATGTAAGACACAAAATAGACTTAATGGGCGTACATGCATGGGTTATAGTCCTCATGAGGGTGAAGGTCAGGAGTTCGACTCGGTTTCGAACTCGGGGAGTCGTGCCTTGGTGCACAAAGAGGCACGATGGAACTCCGTTGCACCAACAATTGTTAAAAAAAAAATACTAATTAGACTACTCGACGGATATTTTATATTTGATTTTTTATCCTCGACTTTCAAACAAGTATTATTATTATTTATTTCTACGTTTTTATATGTTTTATTCTCGTTTTAGCTTGTGCCCGTTTAACCTGCCGCCCGTTTAATCTGCTGCCCGCCCATTTTGCCACCTCAACATAAACTCACGGTTTCTCGTGCCTGATTTCAAATCAAACCTTCCATAGGTATATAGGGTCGAGAGGCCGGGCTGATGAAATCACCATAAAACAACGATGAGACCCCCCATCGAACCATGACAAGAATCAAGGACGACATCAACTTGTTTAGGTCAACCGTTGAATCCAAAGCTGAGATTTGTATTTACCTTTCGTCTTAGGTATTGTACTATGAAAATTGGTGTAGCGAGTTATAACATGTCATATGTATGTATGCTTAGTTCTTAAGTCTTTTAACTTGCCTATATAACTAAGGTTGTGTTTACTTTTCACTTAATGGGCCTTGTGGGGAGCGATTCCAGTCCACACAAATATATAGTGGTGTTTCTTTTTCTCAATTTACGATATGATAGTCTGATTTGGGAGGTGTTAAAAAAGTCCCCTATGCCCATTCAGACACTCATATGGAAAATTTTACTTCATATTTGCCCTTTTTGTCCCTATCTTTTTTATCCATCACTTTCATCTTCATTCACGAACTATCTATTTTCTTTCTACAGAACAATTCTTTTTCAACTCCAAACCTTTAAACGTAATCAATTTCACCTTCATCTGTGATGCTCCTGTAGGTGATGATCTATATGTCATCGATATTCTCATTGAGCTTGAACTACCAAGTCTTCTTCTAATCTTCTCTTCTCAAGCAAATTACAATGATGTTATTTAATTTGAATTATAGCCCAATCTTTTTTATCTAATAATGTTGATGGATCTAAAAAATAAGTGTCAAGAACTTGACAATATATTTGAATTAGACAAGTGGGTTTTGATTTCAAGCTTTTCCATTTAATTAACAAAAAATGTGTGGGAACAATTTGATTTGCATGTTATTTGGTTACTAGCGAGGAATCAACGAATCTTCAGTTGATAATGTGGTTTGCTTTTCATGTTTTAAGATTTATAGATGTGAAAACATCTAATGTGTTTTTACTTTTTAGGGGCAAAAATGATATTTACTACTGTTGACGAGTTTCATTTTGATGTGAAAAGAAACATGGCTTTTGTAATGACTAATCTCCCCACAAAATAGTTGTTAGCTAACATGACTCTATATCCACACATCACAATAAAAAGAAACAGCCCCTAACTCTGGTTGAGAGTTGAGACAAAACAAAGTTCAAAATCCTTGAGAACATATAACAGTTCTTGTTTATTTGATCCTGACTGAAATCTAAGTCCATGATCTAAAATCCGAAGTATTATTATATCTTTTTGAAGAATCAATCATCCGAATCCAAGTGATAGACAGACATATGGGCATTAGCCCAAAGCCACATCTCATCTCCATCTCTTGCAAAGTACCAAGCAAGATTCATTATTCCTAGGCAATAGAAAAACTAAGCATCTAATCCTATCTCCACATATTTTTATCACAAATATATAAATTAAAAATTGTAAAGATGACAACTTTGTGTCCTAGAATAGAATCAGAACAAATGGCAGTTTCCACATCCACATAATCCCACAACTCACCATCCCAATCTAACTTTACAGATTTTAAAATCCCACATCACATGTTCTTTTGTCTTGAGTTAATAACCCACTAATTACCCCATAATCCCATTTCCATATTTAAATATATCCAAATAGTTATGGCTAACAAAGAAAGAAAAATAAGCCAACACAATGTGACCTTGAAAGGGAAAAAAGAAATCTTGAGTCATCCTGAAATCTAAACCCATGATCTAAATCATTGAGAACATGGTATAACCTTTTACATTTAAGGTAACAAACTATCAACCACTAGAATGTAGAACTACATCCTAGGCGTTGTACTAGGCCCGAGCACGATTACATGTTATGTTCTGATAGTGAATTGAAAAAATAGTACGATTGCGCCCAATATAGCAACGCATCAGGTCGACAAAAGCAAATAAGTTCGACCCTCCGACTATTTGTGAAGAAACCGAAAACCATTCAATGTAAACAACACATGGTACAAAAGTACTCTCAGGCCTTAAAAGTCTTGCTAGGGCCAACATGAAGAAACACAAGAAGATCATACATGCAACACTTGGAGGTATAGCCAAAATGGTCCTAAGATATGAATCAATGACTAGGGTCATCCTATACGCTTAGCGCAGAATCAAACTTGTGACAAAAAAAATCCGCAATAACACCAAAGAGATGGAAAATATTTGACATGAATAATATAAACATGACTAGATCCAAAATCCAATACAGGAAAATGAAAATTGAAAAGGATAATATTAATGGAAATCATTGCTACATCAGTTATCATGATCCTCACCTCTACCTTTTAATCTCTAAAAAGACCAAAACACTTGAGATCTGCACTTATTAGCCATGATTAATGACCTTGCTAAATGCTTTTCTCAAGAAAAAGGATAAAGGGGGAGAGTTTTACTGTTAATTAATAAAAATCAATATTGGTGATTTTTCTTCTTCTTCTAAAGTTTCTATTTTCTGCTTCTTTTATAATCATAATAATATTAATAATAATTAAATTAAAAATAATCAAGTTTCTTGGGGAGAAAAAACTTGCATCTTCCTCCTTTGTTGCCAACTTCCATGCCCAAAAATCAAAACGGAAAACCGGTTATTTACCTCCTTCCAAGAATTCAATTCTGTTGAGCGACAAGCTGATCAAGCTGCATTTGCTCAATCCATGCGCTCAATGCAGACTGGTCAACTTGCTCAATCTGTGTGTTTAAACCTTCACCGCCAACATCACCAACAGAAGATGACCCACCGCCATAAGCTCCCACCTTTTCCTTCATCTCGTGTGGTGTTTCTTTCACAAGTGATTGAACCCACGACAGATCAGGCTCTTCCCCGTTGTTCCCGCCGTTAATCTCAAACGACGATGACCTCCTAAGCTTACCAAATTCATCAGGATTAACTCCCCAATCAGCTTTCTCATTACCTGGACCCCATTGAGACCAAGGGTCAAGACCCTCACTCGAACCACCCATGATGGACCCAGATCTTGATCCAAGTTCACGTGAGCTTAAACTCCTGAACTGTTGTTGGTTTTCGCGTGCCAACATAGAAACCCGAGAGCTCATTGGAGAAATAGGGTCAACGCTTCTAGGTGACATTCTTCCTGGAGACTGAACAGAAAAAGGCCCGTTTTTGGGTGAAAAGTTTGTGTTGATTGGTGACAACATACTCTGCTGCTGCTGAAACTGATTAAATACAGATGCATTGTGTCTGGGTGAAAAAACAGACTGGTCAGAAAACCTAGGAGACGAGCTCTCAGCTGCAAAAATGTCGTCAAGTTTTGTAGGGGTTAAAACTGATCTTTGTTGCCTTGACAGCTCATTTAAAAGCTGAATATTCAATTCTTGATCAGATGGCATGTCACGAGCATTTAATGAAGATCTTAAACGGCTTGATTGAAGACTGCTTCCTGGTAAATGTAATGATGGGACATTTGGTTGAGCCCAATTCATACTCGACATACCATTACCAGATGGAGACATGGGTGGTGTAAAAGATGAAATTCCCCCAGGCCCTGCGCCCGGCATCATACTCATAGCTGCAGCAAAGTCCAACGCAGTCGGACCAGACGCAGTTGACCGAGGTGAAGGAACAGCTGACCCTGTAGACACGAATAATGGGCGAAGCTCTTCTTGTGTGTGAGCAAAGAAACACACACGTCTATTACAGCTGGTCCCGTCTTTACAAAGACGAGTTCTGTATTGAGCAGGATGTAGCCAACACTCAAAAACACCGTGAGCATATTCACACATGTCCCCTCTTCTACACGTCCCTTTTCTGAAGTCAGGACACGGGACACAGCTGTAATGGTACTTTCTTGGATCACGTCTGCGCGCGTTTTCGCCTGGATGCACAAAAGGGCATTCAGTCCAATCATGAGAGTAAGCACGAGAACATGGTCGAACCTTAAAGGAGTACATCCTGAACTCGTCAGTTGAGTAGATACTATTCTTGATGTCAGGTAATGACGGGTCAACAGGGTACTCTCTCCTGGTATCATTAAAAGTCAGATTTCTTGGAGAACCCGGGGATCCGTTTTCAGGAGAGCCATTTTCAGGAGATGGTGGGTGCAGATTCCGTTCCATCACGGGTATTTCACCATCAGCTCCAAGATCTTGTTTCAAGGTGGGCATTTCACCATCAGCTCCAACATCTGGATTTAAAGCAGGCACTTCACCATCAGCTCCAAGATCTTGATTTGAAACGGGAATTCCACCATCGGCTCCAAGATCTGGATTTAGAACGGGTACTTCAACATTGGCTCCAAGATCTAGATTTAAATCGGGTACTTCAACATCGGCTCCAAGAAGTTCTTCGAGGGTCTTTTTCATATCAGGGAACTTTGGTGAAACCACAACTACATCCACGGGACGATCCCCATTAACATCAATCAAATTTGGATCAGCACCAGCATCTAATAGCATTTTAACGACCTCAACAACATCTAAAGATCCACCAGAAGCAGCACAATGAAGTGCAGTGGTTTTATCAACACCACATAATCTATTGATGTTATCTTTTGATTTTGAAAGAATTAGCTTCAAAACATCAATGCTTCCATACATGGCTGCAACCATTAACGGAGTTCGGTGCTCAAGAACCATTTGTTTCGACCCCTTTTGGCGGCCATACCATAACCCAACTTTATCGATAACAGAAGGGTCAGATTCAATTAATAGTGTAAACCCTTCAATGTCGTTATTAGCAGCATGTTCAAGCAAAGTAGCAGAAGTATCTTCGGTTTCAACACTCAACTGGCTCATGTTTGTGTTAAATGGCTAACTTACTATTTATCAATAATGTAAAGATTTGACTGTTTATATAATCACTAGCCCATGCTTCGGATCTGCAAAAGGAAAATAAACAGCCTTCAGAAATAGAACTCCATATGAAAAAACAAACAAAAACAAGAATTCTATTTTATCTGATGGGGTGTTTACAAGTAAGTTCAAACTAATATTAGTGTGGTTTGACGTAAACATTAAGGATCAAATGGATAATATTATTTATACCAAGTTGCATTCTAAAAGTAATTACTAGTATGTGATATGAATAATCATAACCAATAATAAATCTAAGATAACGGGTTGCAAGGTGTAGTCTTTCAATCTTTGATAATCAAACTATCCATTTGCTTCGTGTTATGCTATACCGAAACACCAACTAAACAACAATCATTTCCAGACCGCAATACCAAACACAACAAAATCCCACTTCAAGTCATAACAAAAGACATAAACACACATCGACAAACTTCCTTAATCATCAAAACAATCAAACTTGACAAAAGTAAAAATCTTACAACATTATTGACTTCAATAGTACATCTATGCATATTAGAAAAACAGTTGCTGATAGATATAATTCGTAGATGAACTACATTAAACTAATTGAGGAAAGGTCAAATGTAAAAGTAGCTGAGTGATAACAAATATACAAGTAATATGAATAATTGAAGATGTAGACAATGTGCAAGACTAAAACCCCTTAGTACATAAATAGAAAAAATTAAGTTGGGGCCACTGTAGATGATAATATGCACTTGAAAGATAATATAGACAAATATTTATTGGTTTTTAGAATAGTGTGATTGATCACCAAACAAACTATCAAACTTTCCTTAAAAACAAAATACATATGTGGAAAATTGTATTTAGGTGGTTCTTATTTACTTTAATTGCATAAAAACAAATCAAAATGTAATACTATTGTATATCCATAACTTTTTGTTAATAGTAATAATCAAGAAAGCATGGCAGAAAACAAGGGGTAGTGAAGAAAGTTGACACAAAGTCAAACATTAGCTCAATCTATATCTATGCCTAAGATTTTCCATACTAAAAATTGTTTTATGTAGAAAAACTCAAGGGCATGCTTCATATTTTTTCTTAACTGTCTTTTAAATCCCTATATTTTGGTCAATAAAGGTTGGCATGGGTACAAGGGTATTAAGAAAAGTAAAATTTTTTGGTCATAAACAAAAGTAGCAAACTTCAGTTTATTGGTTTTACTGAATCAAACAATATAGTATATATTTGGTCAAGAAAATAATGCATATAACAATTACTAGTATTTAAGAAAATTGACAAAATCAACAATTTAAGAGAAACCCCTATAAAAACCAAAACCCCCAAAACCCATGCATCAAAAACTAGTACCATATGCTTACCATCTTGTACCTTTTACACTCAAAAACCAACAGCAAACATCAAAAACATGCTTCATCAATGCCATTTTTTGGCCAAATAAAAAAGACACAAAAATAACATTCCTCAACTAATCAAACAAAAAACATATCCTTAATAAAAAAAACAAAACATGTTTTAAGAATTGAAAAACTGTTGAGAAAATAAAAACACACAGTTTCTATATTAAAGTGTATGTACGGACATACATAAATCGAAACAACTCCCAAAAGGGTCCTCAAAAAACCAAAGATCGGTGAGTTTAGTGAAGTTATAAAAAAAGCAGTTTTTTGGCCGGAAAAAAAGTGAAAAACTAACCGGAATATTGGTTTCAGATCTAGGAATGAAAGATGGGAATGATTAAGTGAGATGATGATGATGAAAATAAGCTTGTTGGTCTTCTTCTTCTTCTTATTATTCTAGTTGTGCTTTTGCCTCTTCGCCATTTCCTATGCTTTTCTTTTATTTTTTCTCTCTCTCTCTCTCCCTCTTCTTCAACTGAAATAAATTATTACAATGGGACTCAACTTTACATATTGGGTGTTTTTCTTTTCTTATTTCACCACTTTAGGGACTTCACTTTTCATGCTAACATTTGAGTCCCCTTTTCTTTTTGTTTTACTAATCTTCATGACGTGACACAAAACACGATATTGTATAAAAACAATGTTTTAAAACTCATGTTGACCTGGTCGATTGAAAAGATTGAATTATGAACCACTCGTGTGTCTGGAAGTCGGTTTTGAGCCAAAATCAAGTTAAATCGTAAACCGACGACTCAATCTCAAATAAAAAAGTGGTTTCTAAAACATTGTAGAAGTGTTAGATTTGAAGTTAAACCTAGGCGGTTTTTGAATTTTTCTTATTCGGTCCACTTTTGGATTTGTGAATTTATGTCATGAATCCGCAAATAAATTGTGTCAAACTAATCCGCTTAACTCTGTGTGAAGCTTGCATTTCACTCTCGAAGTATCAAATCAAACGATATCATACTAATGAAAAAAATATTTTTGACCATAAAAATGTATTGAGAAAAAGTTAACAGGCTAAAGTTAAACACTTGATCGAATATTTAACGTCGATTATTATACAACTTGAAAAATCTGAAAAATATATATTGCAAATTTTTACTAAGATTAATAAGAAGCTTGGTAGAATTTTATATTAAAATGTGAGTAACCAATGTGAAAAGAGAAAATATAAGTTAACTATTGTAGTATATTCGTAGCGAAAATGAAGCAATTAAATAAAAAGATGAGAAGTCAAAATCAATGCTAGGCCTGTACATTATGTGTATCTAGTTGTTGAATACATTTAACACAAACAACTAGCATCGATGCAGGGGCAGTCTCAAAATTTTTAATAAGGTGTTGCACACAAAAATGTTAAGTCAACTAAAGTTACATAATAAGAAATTAAGGTCGTACAAATTAATTCGAAGGTTGCACATATAAAAAACGACAATTTTAAAACTATTTTACACTTTGTGACTTGAAAAAATATAACTCGTGCTATACTCGATACTTACGTGAACCCGTCTCTCATCGAACGTATTATGTATGATTATTTTGTCTTTTGAAAGAGCTTGATTCACTCATTTGTAAAATTAAGAAGCATATGTCAAGTATAGTATAACTAGAAGGTAGATTTTGCTTTATGTTTAGAAAGTGTGGGGATGGTGTTTGTACTATGTTCATACATAATGCTCTCTTTTTATTTTGTTGAAAGAAACGCCTACCCAATAAAAGCGGGATTATATGTATTTCTTGTCTTTTTCTTTCTTTATTAATTTCGGGATTATTCGTGTACCTAATTAATTTTTCAATCTGTTCACAAAAAAGAAACAAGATAACCAAAGTAAGGTTATTGTATTACGTGAATGTAATAATATATCCTTTATTATCAGAGAATATTGTAAACAAATATTAACAATTATTTGTTAGATAATAAAATGGCTTAAGCCTGACTTGTGGGCTTAAGGTTTCTAGAATGTTCTGTGTATTAGTATAAATCAAGGTTGTAAATAGCGTGAAGCGTGGCGTAGCGTTATTGCCAAGCTACAAGCTATAGAAGCTATAGCGAAGCTATAGCGTTTTTCGAAGCGTGATACATAGCGGCACAAAATATTTATAAATTAGTATTTATATAGCGAATTTATAAATTGAATTAATATTTTAATTTTAGTTGAAAACAAAACCGGCTATTGGTTACTCAAGGATTTATCTCCATAGTAAAATTACTAAGCCCAAGTCAACTAAATAGCCAAAATTAGTAAACGAACAAAATTCTTGTAAATCAGCAAAAAGATTCAAAAAATAGCGCCACGTTACGCGCTATAGCGCGCTATATCACGCTTTATGGCGCTTTTTAACACGCTACGCCTTAAGACGCCGCCTTAGTCTGTTTCGTAACGTGGAGGACACGCTTCACGCTATAGCCCGCTATAAGGCGCGCTATAGCGCGCTATTTAGAACCCTGGTATAAATACATATCACAATACCTATTCATGGGGTTTAATCATTCTAACATGGTATCAGGCCATACCCCGATCCTCAAACCCTAACACTCAAAAACAGCCGTCACATTCAAAATCAAAAAATCAAAAATTCTTCCGTTGCTCCAATATCACGACAACAAATATGTTTTCAATTTTCATCATCATTCAATTCTTTGGTGCCTACTTGGTTGCTTCCATAACTATTGTTTTCTTTTTTTTCATCCGATCTAAAAAAACAAAAAAAACATCAACCATGTTCGTCTACGAGAATTAATCGGGCGCTGTTGTGAGTCAACATATCTTGAAAAAAAAACGTTTTTATTGTTTTTATTGTTTTTTTTAAATGTCGAGTCTAGGGTATTAAGCCCCATGACGACTTATGTTTCAAGACCATTGTCTTGCGTTGTTTTTTATTTTCCGTCGCATCTTGGGTTCGTATCCCCGAGACGACGCGTGTTTCAAGGCCATTGTTTTGCGTTGTTTTTATTTTCCGTCGCATCTTGGGTACGTATCCCCGAGACGACGCGTGTTTCAAGACCTTTGTCTTGCGTTGTTTTTTATTTTCCGTCGCATCTTGGGTACGTATCCCCGAGACGATTCGTGTTTCAAGAACTTTGTCTTGCGTTATTTTTTTATTTTCCTGTCGCATCTTGGGTACGTATCCCCAAGACGACTTGTGTTTCAAGACCATTGTCTTGCGTTTGTTCTGTATCTACTCGTTATCAAGATTGTTATCTTGCGTGTTTGCTTCACTTGCATAGTTGTTTCTCAAGATCCGCTTGTAACACCCCACTTTGATAAGTGGACCGTTACGCGTAATTATGGCGTGTCATCAAAGCATGCAAGGTAATATGTAGTAAAACATACATGACCATAGAGAAAACCGGAATCAAACATTGGTTCCCAACATAAGCCCAAAACATAAATTAAGTAAATGAAATGAACAAAGACTACACAAGCATAAATCTATGAAGGCAAAAGGAAAAGAATTCTATGGCAGCTTCCATCCTATGCACGTCCTCCAAATGCTCGAGTCTGTCCTTGGGTACCTGCCGTTTTGGGACATGGAAAGGAAAGTAACGGCTGAGCAAAACGCTCAGTGCACGGATATAGACATAGTATACATGACTGAAACATAATAAAGACTTAATAGCAGCGGAAATGTATAAGTCCCGGAAAACCTGGAACATGTTCATAAAACTTGTTTAATAGTTTAAAAAGCCTTATGTTTATCTTATAAAAACTGTTTAACATGTTAACCATTAGCCAATATAGGTCATGAGATATCAACGTGCATGAATACTTGGAGGGGTGACCTCGTCATGCAAATTAGAGGGGCTGCCTCTAATTTAATATACTGGTTTTTGGGTAGGAGGGATCAACTCCTTGTGAGGGATGCAAGGCACACACCACATTCACACTGAATAATCTGCTGAAAACATGTAAACTAGGATGCACCCATACGCCCCACCTGATAATATAATAAATGGCCAAAAGCTGAAAGGGACGCCACGAGCTATCACTCGGCTGTGGTGAAGTCATAACACCAGTGCCTCTAGTGTTATGGTTATGGTACCTCCACAACTAGGTGAAACTGGTCATACATGTATATGGCTTTAGGTATTCTAATTAAACATAAGCAATTCAAACACATATAAAACATATACTGGGGAAAACAGTTGGCTGCATACGGGAAATCCTAATAAGGAAAGAATGTCCATACTGAAAGGACGGAGAATCCGTACCTCGTGTCCAGTGAACGAAGAAGACGAACGGAAGAGAGTCCTACTTCGATATCACTAATGCTACGCGTATAAGTATCTGATTACTGAGTACGTAACTGGTGTTTATATCACGTCTTAGCTTGTTTTATATGTTCATGTCATGTTTTACTGATTTAAGCTTTATACTATGTTTATCATATATTCCATATATTCTAATTAAGTATTGCTTGTATTTCATGTATTATTATACTTGTTGTGTAATAATAAGTAACTTTCTAAAAAAATAGCAGGTTTCCTAAAATAGAAAGTTTCCAAAAATATAAAGTTACCAAAAATAGAAAGTTTCTAAAAATAGAAAGTTTCCAAAAATAGAATTACTGCTTAAAATAGATAAGTTTCGAAAAAAAGAAAGTTTCCATAAAGAGAATTACTGCTTAAAATAGATAAGTTTCAAAAAAAAAGTTTCCATAAATAGATTAGCTGCCTTAAATAAATAAGTTTCTAGAAAATAGAAAGTTTCCATAATTAGATATAAGCTGGATAATTAAGCTAATTATATAAGCTTAAGTGTTTTCTGATTAATATTCCAAGTCATGTGATTATATAGTATAGTTTATTAATTATTTCATGTAAATTAAATAAACTATAGGTTAAGGTATTTAATTAAATATAACATGATTTATTTAAATAAAAAGGTAAAATACTTAGGTTGAAACATGTATTATTATCTATTAATAATATAACCTAAGTCATGTAAATTAGTTAATTATAGTCATGGTTTTAATAATTAATTAATTATATAGTTTAATTAAATGATAAAATACTTAGGTTAAAATTCATGCATTGATAATAAAATTAATAACCTAAGTCATGTAAATTAAATTAATCATGTTCATGCTTTTTAATTAATTTAATTTATGTCTTAAAAAAAACATATAACTTGTAAAACATTTAACTTGTAAAAACAACTCATGAACCGGACCGTGTTTTAAATCTAACATGCATAAACCGGACCCAAAATCATCACCATATCCCGACCTAAGTCGGGGTTTCCCTTGTCCTTGCTGTTGCCGTGACACCACCACCACCAAACCGAGATCATATGATCTCGGTGGTGCGAAGTAAGCCAAGCCGAGACCCCCTTGGGGCTCGGTTAGGCGTCAGCCAAACAAAAAACACCCCTAAACACATAATTGATTTAAACCCCATGATTAATAACATGTTTAAACCTTGTTTTTAATTAGTTTATTAAAAACATTCATGATTTTATGTGATTAAATAAATAAATCAAAACATAAAATAAAAGAGTTAGGGTTTATACCGATCACGTGAAATCAAGAAGGATGAACACACAACGATCCTTGCAATAAATAAAAGACCAAAATCAAACCGAACACCCCTTTGGTGTGATGTGAACCCGGCGGCCAAGGAGCACCAAAGGAAGAATTCGGGTTTTCTTTGTTTTCTAAATTTTTGTTAAATGAAACATGTTTCCCCTTTTCCCTTGTTTAGTAAATTTTTAATGGGCTATGCCCTTTTGGTCTTGTGTGTCTACGGGTATGGGGCCCACATAAGGTGACCCGAACATTTTCCGTGTCTAAAAATAATAGTGTGTTCTCGTGTTCGTAAATTACGTGATTTAATTAGTAATCGATCGTGATTTAATATATTTATTCGTGATCATAATAAATATACTTACCTACGTAATATTAAGCTCGTGATTAATTTACGTTCATGATTACATGTTCGTATGTTCGTGATTAATTTACGTTCATGACTTCATGTTCGTATGTTCGTGATTATAATAATTATTGAAATAATTATTGTGAGTTAATACGTAATAAATACTTATCGTGTTATAACACGTACGTAATACTTGTAATTCTTCTACGTGAAACGTAAACATGTTATAAAAGGAAAGTTCTAATCATGTACGTACTATCGTAAGGGTACTATTCATGGTAAAAGCATGCGGGTTTTACAACTCTTCCCCCCTAAAAAGAATAATTTGTCCCCGATAGATAAAGTAAACTGAAGAGAACATACCTGAATCAACTGAGAGGGTATGAAAGATAGAAGGACATGGAGATGACATGGTAGAAAGGAACGTGGAACGTGACATGTCTTGAAAGGACATGGAACGTGACGTGACTGAAAGACATATCTAATCAATAAGAGAAAAACGGATAAGAAGTCCGGATGAACTTGTCCGCTTCCAATTGGCTTCCCTCCTGGAACGGTTCCTTCACAAGATCTTGACACAATGATAATCTTGGTCTTCCTGACCTTGACTTGAAAACACGCAAAGTTCATTTTCATCTACGTAAGATAGATCCCCTGAATTTGATCGAGGGAATAAGAATCAACGTGCAAGGATACTGAAATGTTATGGTGCAAAACAATTAAACTTAACTGATAATTAGCAACAATGTGCGAGACATATTGAAACGTAGTACGTGATACGTGAAAATTTTTGAACGTGATACGTGGAGATATGGTGAGTGTAGTATGCGCAAACATATCGTGATCCATGATACGTGTAACATATCGTGAACGTGATATGAGGAACGTGGAATGAACATGACATGTGAAACATATCGTGAACAGGGAATACGGCGGTGGTATCGCCAAATGCCATTAGGTGAGACGTGGATTGTGACGTGAAACGTCTATTTGAGGATAGGGAGTTACACTAAGCTTGAGTCTGGTCTCTCCAGTTCTTGCAAAACTTCCCAGAACGAAGATGAACGTAAAATCGTAAGCTAATATACGATCATGAATGTGAACAGTGTCATGAACGTGAGTGTGAAAGCAAATCGTGAAATTAGAACAAGGACGTGGACGTAAATAAGGAGCACAAATGCGAACCTTTGTCTGACCCGATAGCTGATGGATTACCAAGTGATCGGATGAGCCTTGGTTGGAATGTGTCCGATCAATCTGTTGGTTCTGAAATCCGTACGGATGTAAGGATTCTGCAGACTTGATCAAACTTGTTGGTAATAACCCATATAGCATCTTGTTTCTTCTGAGTTTGCGTTAATCTAGTAACCAAATCCGTGGGGATCTTGTCCCATTTCTGTTCATAATTCTGATGATGGAAAACATCCTAGTCAGTTGGTGTTCTATCTTAGCCTGTTGGTATGTCAGGTACTTAGATATGAACGTAAGTTTATCTTGCTTCATAGAAACTTGATACGTAGAAATTTACGGAACTATAAGTCTCTGAAATTAGACTTCCTTAGCGTATGATTTTCTTGGAACACCCAACGTAGTGTAGGGTTCTCTCTTTTATGCATAAGCTGAGTCATGGTAAGGTTAACCGTGAGAATACACGTGATTCAGCGTGTCACTGTAATCAACCAAAATTTAGAATGGAAAATTTTAGGGTGAAATTTCTCTTGTCATAGAATTTGCAACATAGTGTAGATATGGTCTTCCTGTTCTTCCCTAGAATTAGAGAAAATTAAGTTATTCTCAATAAAGACACTGATGAATTTGCTCATGAGTTCATGGAAACTCATTCTTATAATGCTGTTGGAGGATTGATGAGACTAATTCAAAATCATAAATCTAGCATGACCGAGTCGTGTACGAATAGCAGTCATGGGAATGTCCTGCTCTTTCACTCGTCACTGTTGGCAGCATGATCATGAATCCTATCTTGGAAGAGTGTTTAACACCTTAAACACTGATTAGACATGTTGTCAATACGTGGAGGAGAATAACGGTTATGAATGGTGATTTGTTTACATCGACGGTGGTCAACACATAATCTCATGTTACCGTCCTTCTCCTTGAAGGTTCTTCTGGAATGTATGGGAAGATTTTGGAGTACTCGTCTGGTTATGCGTAAAAGGAACTTCGGTGGTCATGTCTTAACTGACAGCTAAAAATTTTAGCAGTCATGGCTAACAAAGCACGTTCTTGTAAAGCATAGATCATTTGTACATATTTTCTTGATGGAAAACCATGCTGAATGTATTCAGGAGCCTGAACATTACTATACATAATCATGAATCATAGCATGCTGTGCTGTTTGTAGTTCATAATTAGGATTAAATTCAACTCGCATCTGTCCGAGGTAATGCGTTATCAGTTGGGATCTTATCATTAGGCTGAAGAAAACCTTCGTATACATGGGGAATATGAATGGCGTCCGATATGGTCATGAACATATGAAATATAGGTGCAAGAAAGGAAAGTGTCATCCAGCGAACGTGACTGGCCTTACTGATACACCGGTGATGGTACTGAAATTCTTGTGGCCTGACTAATACATGGCACAACAAAATGGATATACCCTGTGGAGGGTACTCTGAATTTCTTAGAAATGTTCCATAATTGGACGTGAGTCATGTGACTTGACTCGTGTCTTAGGAAATGTAAGCATGACATGTGTCTTGACTGGTGTCTTGACATGTGTCTTCAGAAAGTAGACGTGAGACATGTGTCTTGGCTGATGTCTTGACATGTGTCTTGAGATATGAAACAATTAAGACTACAAATATTAGGTTATTATGCCAAAATTGGCGGATCGGTTGGACCACTGATCCTTTGTATTTCTGATCACGTCTGCGGCCGGAGCTTCGGTTGCGATTGCTAGGTTAGTTGCCGTCATAGTAGTTGTTATTATCGTCTTGTCTGTCAGTTCCATGACGGTCATTCTCATGACTGTGATTCATGTAACTATTCAGCTGAGTGGCCGGCTGGTACCGGTTTGCACTCATATGACTGAAACGACAACTGAATAACGTGTGACATGTAACTAAGAATTTGGGACGATGATTGATGGAAATTGTCTGATGGTAAAGCATCTTCTCGTCCAATTACTTTGCTACAACGCCTTTGTCTTCGTCTTGTAGGATCTCCAGGTTGTGAACAGCATCCGCATCTCGTAGCGTCTCCGAACGTCAGCAACATCAACCTTTAGTAACATCTCCAAGTTATGAGCGGCATCAGCAATCTTGTAGAATATCAACAATAGAAAATACGCCTGAGATGATTCAGAATTGACTAGCGAATGCTCGTGAAGTATTGCAAATGAAATACACATGGATTAAGGTACGTGTAATACACATGAAATACGGTACATGGATCACACATGGAATGCACATGAAATGATCGGTATGGGGTCGATCATTTGTCATGATTTTAAAGGAACTATAATCGGTTAAATGGTTAGAAAAACCATCATGATAACCTGGCAATGCCAGTATATACCTCATTCTAGTTGCATAGAGAAATGTTAACGTGTGGTTACACAAAATTCAAGATGATTTGCCTGAAAGCATGATCAATGAAAACCAACCATGACTATCATGAAAGCAGGATTCAATGAAATCCAACAATGTCTTGCATGAAAGCATAACTAACAAAGAGACGTAAAACGTAATCAACATGAAGACGGAATTATCATGGAGAAACATGAAACAACTTATAATGAGGGATGAAACTGAAGTTATATAAAATAATCAGTGTGAAATTGAAGTTAACCATGACAGTATGAAAACATACTTGACATAAAACATATTAACTTATGAGGGGACATAAAAAAAATTATGCCACTAAATCATGAGAAAAATTTTATGCATGAAAACAGTGCATGAATACATGATGCAGTTTATAAAAATCTTTATATGCGCGATGGGACGCCTATGGGTCGGTCCCAAAACAAAGACATGGCGAGGGGACGCCTATGGGCCGGTCCCAAAGTTAAAAGTTTCGATAAAAGCACATGCGACTAAATAGGGCCAGTCCTGTACCAACCATTACCTAGTCATAATTCATGCAACAATGATACGTGAAACATAAATAAATAAAACTCATCTGTCAAAACTTATCAGAAAAAAAAATTTATGTGACTAATTATGAACTACTAGGGTTCAATCCACATAGCCACAGTTCATGAGGAACGTCGTGCATGAAACAATGACACATAACTAAATATGAATGAAGGTTGTCCATCCATATTAGTAAAACAATATCGATGAAAACATCAAGGTTAAACATCAAGGTGCTGAAAACATTATGGTTAAAACAACAATGTGTTGAAAACATCAATTCGTGGAATAACAAGCATTGGCTTAGGAAGCTCCTGGTGACTACCCACTAGTCATAGGTCAAGTTTTAGAGCCTACAGGTCGAAGCCTTGGCTCTGATACCATAATTGTAACACCCCACTTTGATAAGTGGACCGTTACGCGTAATTATGGCGTGTCATCAAAGCATGCAAGGTAATATGTAGTAAACATACATGACCATAGGGAAAATCGGAATCAAACATCGGTTCCCAACATAAGCCCAAAACATAAATTAAGTAAATGAAATGAACAAAGACTACACAAGCATAAATCTATGAAGGCAAAAAGGAAAAGAAGTCTATGGCAGCTTCCATCTTATGCACGTCCTCCAAATGCTCGAGTCTGTCCTTGGGTATCTACCGTTTTGGGACATGGAAAGGAAAGTAACGGCTGAGCAAAACGCTCAGTGCACGGATATAGACATAGTATACGTGACTGAACATAATAAAGACTTAATAGCAGCGGAAATGTATAAGTCCTGGAAAACCTGGAACATGTTCATAAAACTGGTTTAATAGTTTGAAAAGCCTTATGTTTATCTTATGAAAACTGTTTAACATGTTAACCATTAGCCAATATAGGTCATGAGATATCAACGTGCATGAATACTTGAAGGGGTGACCTCGTCATGTAAATTAGAGGGGCTGCCTCTAATTTAATATACTGGTTTTTGGGTATGAGGGATCAGCTCCTTGTGAAGGATGCAAGGCACACACCACATTCACACTGAATAATCTGCTGAAAACATGTAAACTAGGATGCACCCATACGCCCCACCTGATAATATAATAAATGGCCAAAAGCTGAAAGGGACGCCACGAGCTATCACTCCGCTGTGGTGAAGTCATAACACCAGTGCCTCTAGTGTTATGGTTATGGTACCTCCACAACTAGGTGAAACTGGTCATGCATGTATATGGCTTTAGGTATTCTAATTAAACATAAGCAATTCAAAAACATATAAAACATATACTGGGGAAAAACAGTTGGCTGCATACGGGAAATCCTAATAAGGAAAGAATGTCCATACTGAAAGGACGGAGAATCCGTACCTCGTGTCCAGTGAACGAAGAAGACGAACGGAAGAGAGTCCTACTTCGATATCACTAATGCTACATAAATACATACGCGTATAAGTATCTGATTACTGAGTACGTAACTGGTTTTTATACCACGTCTTAGCTTGTTTTATATGTTCATGTCATGTTTTATTGATTTAAGCTTTATACCGTGTTTATCATATATTCCGTCTATTCTGATTAAGTATTATATGTATTTCATGTATTATTATACTTGTTGTGTAATAATAAGTAACTTTCTAAAAAATTAGCAGGTTTCCTAAAATAGAAAGTTTCCAAAAATAGAAAGTTACCAAAAATAGAAAGTTTCCAAAAATAGAAAGTTTCCAAAAATAGAAATTTTCCAAAAATATAATTACTGCTTAAAATAGATAAGTTTTTAAAAATAGAAAGTTTCCATAAATAGAATTACTGCTTAAAATAGATAAGTTTCTAAAAATAGAAAGTTTCCATAAATAGATTAGCTGTCTTAAATAAATAAGTTTCTAAAAATAGAAAGTTTCCATAATTAGATATAAACTGGATAATTAAGCTAATTATATAAGCTTAAGTGTTTTCTGATTAATATTCCAAGTCATGTGATTATATAGTATAGTTTATTAATTATTTCATGTAAATTAAATAAACTATAGGTTAAGGTATTTAATTAAATATAACATGATTTAATTAAATAAAAAGGTTAAATACTTAGGTTAAAACATGTATTATTATCTATTAATAATATAACCTAAGTCATGTAAATTAATTAATTATAGTCATGGTTTTAATAATTAATTAATTATATAGTTTAATTAAATGATAAAATACTTAGGTTAAAATTCATGCATTAATAATAAAATTAATAACCTAAGTCATGTAAATTAAATTAATCATGTTCATGCTTTTTAATTAATTTAATTTATGTCTTGAAAAAAAACATATAACTTGTAAAACATTTAACTTGTAAAAACAACTCATGAACCAGACCGTGTTTTAAATCTAACATGCGTGAACCGGACCCAAAATCATCACCATACCCCGACCTAAGTCGGGGTTTCCCTTGTCCTTGCTGCTGCCGTGACACCACCACCACCAAACCGAGATCATATGATCTCAGTGGTGCGAAGCAAGCCAAGCCGAGACCCCCTTGGGGCTCGGTTAGGCGTCGACCAAACAAAAAACACTCCTAAACACATAATTGATTTAAACCCCATGATTAATAACATGTTTAAACCTTGTTTTTAATTACTCTATTAAAAACATTCATGATTTTATGTGATCAAATAAATAAATCAAAACATAAAATAAAAGAGTTAGGGTTTCTACCGATCACGTGAAATCAAGAAGGATGAACACACAACGATCCTTGCAATAAATCAAAGACCAAAATCAAACCGAACACCCCTTTGGTGTGATGTGAACCCGGCGGTCAAGGAGCACCAAAGGAAGAATTAGGGTTTTCTTTGTTTTCTAATTTTTTGTTAAATGAAACATGTTTCCCCTTTTCCCTTGTTTAGTAAATTTTTAATGGGCTAGGCCCTTTTGGTCTTGTTTGTCCGCGAGATGGTGCCCACATAAGGTGACCCAAATATTTTCCGTGTCTAAAAATAATAGTGTGTTCTCGTGTTCGTAAATTACGTGATTTAATTAGTTATCGATCGTGATTTAATATATTTATTCGTGATCGTAATAAATATACATACCTACGTAATATTAAGCTCGTGATTAATTTACGTTCATGATTTCATGTTCTTCGTGATTAATTTACGTTCATGATTTCATGTTCGTATGTTCGTGATTATAATTATTATTGAAATAATTATCGTGAGTTAATACGTAATAAATACTTATCGTGTTATAACACGTACGTAATACTTGTAATTCTTGTACGTGAAACGTAAACATGTTATAAAAGGAAATTTCTAATCATGCACGTACTATCGTAAGGGTACTATTCATGGTAAAAGCATGTGGGTTTTACACCGCTGCTTCTCAAGATCCGTTGCTTCTAAAGATCCGCGGCTTCTAAAGATCGGCTTCTAGTTTACTTTTCTATATATGTTTTATTATGTTTTGTTTTTATTTTTTAGTTTGCTTTTCCAGTTCGAGCGTTCGCGATTTCGCCGCTCGGACTGCGGGGAGTGTTAGATAATAAAATGGCCTAAGCCCGACTTGTGGGCTTAGGGTTTCTAAAATGTTCTGTGTATTAGTATAAATACACATCAATAATACAATACCTATTCATGGGAGTTTAATCATTCTAACATTATTTTATATTTTTAGTACAAATACTACGTTACAATAATTTAGTAATACAATGGTTACTTTTTTTATGAAAACTTAATAATATTTTCAGATAACTTTATTCCTTTTAGACAGATGGTTGTTACCAGCATGTATAAGACTTGATTAAAGGGATAGTGGTTTTAAAAATGTTTTATGTTTTATTCTCTAAGTACTGGATTATATTCTTATTCACTTATTCTTCAAAATTCGTTTTTATCATTAACATATTGGCTTTATTACGAATTTTCTCATAAATTTTAGTTTCTGTCACTCATTTTTAGTGCATCACTTCTTTTTTGTGTGCCAAAAGTCCCTTAGACAAAATAAAGATGCTAAATAAAATTGTATATTTAAACACTTAATCTCCAATACTAATATATGAAACACGAGAAAGTTAAATGTAAACCTTCTTTTTAACATATACTCAATCAATTAATAATAGTTATTCATTTTTTTCATCTACCACAAAAATTTGTTTTTAAATAATTAAATAATTCACAAACCGTTAATCGTTACGCAAAACAAAACATACGATCGTGACGAGAATTAAATAATCTTTCTATCCAGAGATACATTTATATACTTTTGACGAACTTTTTTTTCTGAAAAAATCATATATGATTCATATCACAATGCATATATGATTTTGAAAAATCATATATGATCCGTGATATGAATCATATATGATTTTCTTAGGAAAAAAAGTTCGTCAAAAATATATAAATGTGCCCCTCGATAGACATATGATTTAATTCTCGTTATAATGGTGTATTTTTGTCACTTGATAATTTACCGTTTTTGAGATATTTTTTTTTTTAAAAAAGTGGAAAGTTAGTTTAACTGAATGTGAATTGTTGATGTGGTATATGCTAAAAGAGAGTATACATTGATCTCAACTCATATGAAACCTTATAAAATATATTAGAGTATTTGTTAATATAAAAGTTCAGTCGGGTATCTAGCTGCTCGAATAGGTGGTTATTTTATGTTTATGATGTAACAACCCCAAATGGTCAAATGCAGTGGAAAGGTACGTTTGGGGTGTTACTTTTGAAGGTGGATCGATAACACACAGTATATAGAGCAATGATCTTAAAATGACATTAAAACATATTACATGAGTTTAATTGTGCAAATTAAATAATTGTCTTGAAAACATTATTTAGAAAATCCCAGCCTGATGGTAAACATGATGCTTCGTATGATGCCAGAATCTAATGCAAGTACCTGCTTACTTTCCTGAGAAAACATAGAAAGTAAAATGTGGGGGTCAACACTAGGTTGGTGAATTCACAGGTTTAATATAAAGTAAAAGTATTGTTATGCAAAACACCACGGGGATAGCAGCGCATAAAGCCACATACTATAGTAGTTCCTATCGCCCTGTAATAGATGCTAGACATGATGCTCAAGTGCCTAAAAATAGGACATCCTGATGTGAGACCCTCAGTCCGACAATGAAATAAACCTGTTGCTTGGCCTAAGCGTTTCGTGATAGCAAGTCACGCATGCCGGGTGTTGTCAATACCCAGATAGATCTATCGATAACATTTCGCGCTACACTATTAACTATTACAGTCCACGGGAATAATGAGGCAAACAATAAGCAGTAATCTGTTGTTGTCTGTAAGCGTTTGCATAAACAATAATTAAGTTTGTTTTCTCCCCCAGTTATAACACAGTAAAAGATGGGGCCATGAACTTACCTCAGTAGTGATGATGTAGGGATAATGTCACTGAATGCACTAGAACAGTATGATCACAAAGAAGTAAAATTACCTAGGTAATTTATATGTCTCAGTATATGCACAATAAGAATGCACAAATAAATGTAACTAATGAAAATGCATGATCACGAATTAATAAGTTGTTACTATTGTTTAAGTGTTAAACTTATAGTAAGTTATCGATAATAATATATTTTTAGTTTCTAAAAATATATTCTAACTATTCGTACAACCAAGGTGTAATAAATTAATTAATCGATTTTTATTTAATTAAAAGTTTGTAGGAAAATAATATATTTCACCAAATTTTCTTAGGGTTTCAAATGTACTAATGTAATTCATTCGTTATAAAATGTCGTAAATAACTCTAATAGTTTATTTAATTTACTTAATGAAAATATAACTTAATTTAATTTATTAATAAAACAACTTTATTAATGTGTTAATTAAATTAAATTTATACATTAGTCCTTGTAAAATGTTAACTTCCAAAATAACACTTAGGGTTTTGTTCGTTAAGTGTATTACTTCGTTAGTCCTTATCTGTTACCTTTACTTAAAAAAATACCCCCAGGGCTCATAATACTTTAGAAATGTGGCAATAGTGGTCCCTAGGGTTTAAAATTTTCGTATAATTACAAACCGAGTCCCTAGGGCTCGGTTAAGTTTGGCAAAATGGCAAAACACACCCTCCAAGTCTCGAATTAAATATAGGTTAGTATTAGGGCTTGTTTTAAATTTAGATTTTGACACTTATGGTCCTTGTGGTTGTGTTATGTCTAAGTATAAAACAAACGTGCCCTTATACTTTCAAACTTGGCGGTTTTGGTCCTTAGACTTTATAAAAGTCTCGAAAATAATAAATATGTTTTATAGAGTTATGTTTTTAGCCTATACTTTCACACTTTGGCAAGAATGGAAAAAAAAGTCTTTGAATAGTGTATTTAGTGTTAAATGGGCTCGGTTGGCCCATTAAGGGTCCGGTTTGTACATGTGGGCTTAACGGGCTCATATCTTGGGCTTGTTAAGTTACTAGTACAAGTTCATTAAGCAAATCTAAATAATCCAAACTTGTTACTTGGGCTTATTCACTACTTGGCTTATATTTATAAAAGCTTAATGGCTTATATGGCTCTCGACTTATGACTTATAGGCTTATTTAGTGAGCTTTCCTAGCTTATTTATGGGCTTATATAATCCTAGCATACTTTTAAGCTAAAGGTTCTATAAGTAAAGGTTTGGTACCCGGTTCAATAAAATAAGCTGAGACATATGGCTCGCCTATTAAGGTACATGTTCTACTTGATAGATCTAGTTATCTAGGGTTCATAAGCAAGGTCTTTCTACTAGTTCTCCATAGATCTAGGGTTTTTAAAGTGTGTTTACCATGATAACAAATAAACCGTGGGTTTTCAAGGTCTTTGTGTTTCGAGTTTTAGTATGTTTCACGTATGCATGTCACTATGTCACGTCCATATTAAGTTTCTAACGTGGTATATGGGTTTGCAAGGTTAAGAAGTATGTAAAAATGAAAATGAAAGGAATTTGGATAAAGTATGGGGTACTTACTTGTTTAATGAGGTTGTTGATGAACAAATGAGATTTACTAGGACTTAGGTTGGATCTATGCGTCGAGCTCCTTGGAACCGTGACCTAGAGTGGTCTTAGATTGCCTTGAACACCAAGATTTAAGTGTGGACTAGCACTAAATGCATTAGGAACCAAGATTTTGTGTAGTAAATGCTTATGTAAGACATTTTTCGTCTAGGTGATATATGAGTTTTGTGAGCTCCGAAAATGGAATTGGTGAGTGACATTTGGAATGTTCAAATACTAGATAAATATACAAGGTTGATGAAGGTGTGTGGCTCGGGTTGTTTACACAACAAGAGAGAGGAGATGGCTATATTTGATGTAATCTTCATAGTACACAATAAATCTTACATGGGATATGTTGTAGTACTATGTTTTATCTAGTTGATGTACACTTGCCCCCTAACATTACTCCTAGCCGTCGCATTTTTGGAGTCGAAGGAGACAAAGAGGTGTTTGCATAGTGTATGGTTTAAATGAGGGTGATGTACATGTTTAAGTAAAGTCAAAGTGAGTTTGAAAGGTTTAAAGTAAGTGTAAATGTGTATGTATGGTATATTCGGCTAAGGTATGTAGTATAGGATAGTTTTTAGTTCAATTCTAGTGTTCTTGTGTGGTTATTAGGAGTTTAGGTAGTATAGTGTGAGTGTAGGTTCGAATCCAAGTCGATTTAGTTAGGTTTAGGGTTTTGAAGTGAAAGTATAGTCTATAATAAATAAAAGTATAGTTTTACTTATTAAAAGTATAAGATACTTAAATAATTGTTATAATTTGTTAGATACAAAATTATACGATGACAATGGCTTTTGTTGATCGTTGAAACACTTAAAGTGTATAGAAAATATATTGTATATATATATATTTTGTAGTAATATGATATTAGATAAGTATTATTAATTGTGATCATGGTTTTAGTTTTTTTTTAAATCCTAAAATGATGCATGAGTATGCTCATGAGTTTATAGGTGACTTAAAAGTCCCAAAATGATGTCTTGCGTTCTGTATGCTCATAAAAATGTAGTCATACATGTTGTTTCTTGTGATCCCATGACTGAATATTCATAATCAAAATGCATTGTTCAAAGTTCTTGTTGCTTAAATGTTTTCAACTGTTCCAGATATGATAAATGCTCAAAGTTTTAGTGATAAAAAAAATGTATGCTCATGAATGATGCATATGATGGTGCAAAATTAATGCAAAGGTGAATATATATATATATATATATATATATATATATATATATATATATATATATATATATATATATATATATAGAGGGGCGTTATTGTAGTGACCGGTCTTAAAATAAAAACAATAGGAACCAATATTAACCGTTAGATCAATCATCATGGATAAAATTTAATTTTAATTAATTAATTAATTGATAATGGCATTTTTGTAATAAATTCTTAACATTAGTGGTAATTTGCAAAAGTAAAAGATTGATTTAGCCACTGATTAAATATTGTAACGCCTAAAAGTATTTGTTGGCATCCGAATTTTTAATATTATAACGTTTGATCATCTTTGGATTTGTGATATATAACAAATGCTAGTATCTTTTTCTGTACCGTTTTATAGCACCTTTGAGGACTACTCACACCGATTTATTTGACACGTTAAGGCTGCCCACAACGCTATTAGGTCATGAACTAATTTTTACAGCTTTCTCTCTTTCGATCTAGTGCGACCTATTTGCCTCAACAAGGCGACCTAATGCGACCTAGTTTAATTTTTTAATATAAATATTTTTTTCAAATAATTTTTTAAATAAAATAAAAAAAATTACTATAATATTTATACTTAAATATCTTTAAAGAAATAATTAAAAAAAGACTTAATTAGAAGTAGAGAGAATAAAATGTATTAGCTAAAACTAACTAAAAAAATTATCAAATTAATATATGTTATGAGAAATTATACAAAATTCAATATATTAAAATTTGAAATTTTTTTATAAATTTTATATGATTAAAACTTAATTAAAACTAATATAAATTATCCATAAAATATGTAAAAAAAAAAAGTGGTGATCGAGTGCTCCAATAGATCCTACATACGACCTAATTGCCTCCAAAAAAATCACGACCGAATTACTGTAACGGCGCGACTCGATCGCGACCGACTCACGATCGATCGATTTGTCAACCATTGTGGGTAGCTTAATAGCCACATTTATACACATACATAGTCATATGTTAAAGTTCTGACACGTAATGAAACTCAATTTTTTTCCCAATAGTGATTGACTAAACATTCTAGTGACACATACTTTTTATTTTCACATTTTTAGATGATAAACCAAGTCTTCTAACACACTTAGTTTCAAAATAAGTTTTAGTGAAATATAAAGTCCACTTTTTTTTCTTTTAAACGTATTTTTTATCAATAACTGTATTAGAAAATCATGTGTGTCGCAAAAATACATGTTTAAAAATATGTCACTAAAAATGTATAACTATAAAAATTAAATGTGTCAAAATAGTTAATTTGTAACTGAAAACGTGTCATCAATACTTGTGTGTCACGAATGTATAAAAAAAATAGATATTCATGTGTCATTTTATGTGTGTCAAAAAAGTAACTAATGTGTCATTATATGTGTGTCAAGAAAAATAATAGGTATGTAGTATATAAAAAATATAAGTGTGTCAACACACATATGTATCACTAAAAACATCATTCGCATGCATTAATTAATATAGCGATATGTTATGATCTAATAATCAACTATAGTTTTGACTATTAGCAGTTTTTAATAACTAATACAACTACGAAAAAGTTTTATATGATCATACGTTATCGTCATTTTTTTAACAAAAATTATCGTCGTATAAAGCAAAGATACGCAGAAAACATAAGCTTGCAAATCCATAAATGTTATCATAAAATATTACTGGTGAATCATACAAACCTCAAAAGTCAACATGCAATATTGTTAGTGTAAGATTTATTTGCACCGATTGTGAACACCCAAGTTTTAATTCGTATTAATTATATTTATTAACAAATTAATTATTTTTTAACTTACATGGGTGGTTAAAATACCCAACGTACCCTTATGTGTTTATTAATAAATTAATTGTATGATTATTCTTATTTATTTGCATATTAATAAAAAGTGCCACATGTCAAATTTTTATTAGTTCTTATTGTTTTTATTTTAAGATTGGTTCTTACATGAACGCAAATTTTTTTATATATATATATATATATATATATATATATATATATATATATATATATATATATATATATATATATATATATATATATATATATATATATATATATATATATATATATATATATATATATATATATATATATATATATATATATATATATATATATATATATATATATATATATATATATATATATATATCATGAGGTGCAGTGTACAATGATGTCATAGTCAAAACCTGAAAACTACAGGTTTTACATCACTATCCCGTTATTTTAGCTTTGTCCTCAAAGCTTAATAATACAAGGTTTTACCTCGTATGAAAAAGATTCGTTGTTCCAGTCTTTTCGAATTGATTACCAGTTGAAAGTGCGACTCAGTCGTTCTTGGTAGAATATAAAGGAAAAAGGTTATCTATTTTAAACTAAAAGTAAAATGAAAATTTAAATGTCGTTAAGTAAAAGTGGAAGTTTGAAATTTAAAACTAAAAATTAATACTTAAAAATAAATGACGAAAATCTAAACTTTAAAAGTTAATTTTGAAAACTTAATAAAAAATAAAAATTTCAAAATAAATCTAAGTTAAGACAATTAAAATAACACTAAGTAAAAATGGCAGGAAAAATAAAATTGGAAATTAATATAAAAGATAAAAATAGGAACTTAAACCCATCGGAATGCTATTGTCGGAATCCCATCGGAATGTATCAAAAGGAATACTGTCGGAATGTATCAAAAGAATTCTATCGGAATAACTAATAAGGTATCAGAATAATGCAACTCTATCGGAATGACTACATCTATCGGAATATCAAATAATTACTACCGTCGGAATCTCGATCGGAATGACGATCGGAATCCAAAACCCTAATCCGATACCAAGTATCGGAATACTATGTCGGAAAACAAAACCCTTTTCCGGGTGTCGGAATAAAGGTTGGAAAAGTAAACCCCTTTTCGATGCAAATAGAATAGAAATAAGCAAAACCGAATAAGCTATGTTTAAATAAGCACTAATAAGAAACTTTCAAAACACTAAATAAACAAGATTTATAATATAAACTACAAGAAAAAGATTAAACTTATGAAAACACTTAAAATTGAAATAAGCATAAAGATTAAAACTTGAAGATTAAACAAATCAAACAAAAGATTTTTTTTTTAAAACAAGAAGAGAAGAATAAGAATGATAAAAAACTTGAATTAAAAAGATTAAAGATCAAAGTCTTAACACAAGATTAAAGAAAAAGCTTGAAAAACATTAAGAAAAGCTAGAGAGAAAAAGTAATATTAAACTACTCCTAATTACCTTACAAAAATAAAACTAAAAAATATCTATTATCTAACCCCCTCCTAATGACACATTAGGAGGGTATTTATAGGAGGAGTACATGTGATGATGCTTTCTTCATTCTTTCTTCTTGTCTCGACTCGATTTAAATTCTTTGTCCTTCTCGACGTCGTCTCGGGATTTGTCGATATAAATTAAACTCGTCTTATAATTTTCTTCTTTAATTAGACTTGGTTCTTCGACTTTATTAAACTTCCGTCTTTAGACTTTTTCTTCGATAAATCTTCAGAATAGGCCTTGGACTTCCGTTCTTTTTGCACTCTTGATCTTTTGACTTCGTTTTTTCTCGTTTTCTTCGATAAGAGCCCGTGAAAGCCCGTGTTTTCTTCCTTTTTCATATTTTGGTCTTAAAACACAACAAAAACACAAACCACGCATAATTCCGACTTTTACGACATAAAATACACGTTTTGGTCTTGTTATTATTGGAAATAAGTGGTAAAAGGATAAGTGTTTTCACACTTATTAAATCCCCTACACTTGACCATTGCAATGCCCTCATGCAATACATTAATTTCAAAGCACGGTTTACATTTTCCATCATAATTAACCTACCTTGGCCTTTATTAAAGAGATAGAAAATTATAAAAATATTCAAAGGAAGAAAACAAGTAAAAAGATCAAAAACTTACCTTAGGGTTTTGGAATGTCATGAATGATTATCACCCTCAAGTTTCACGTTTCCCATACCAAGCTTAAAAACGAGATCATTGTTATTATAAGTTAGCAAACTAACACAAACTCATGTGGCCCAATTATTCACTTAGAATCCCTTATTCCTAGTTGTATCTCTTATATTTTATTGTTGTCTTGAATGATCACGAGGATGTATTGTTGACTTATTTTGATAGTTATTTAGGCTGAAAATAAAGTAGGACGATTTAATCAATAGTTAGCTAAAGGACAAAATCTTTTAAAACTGCTTCTCGGGGCCTCATAAAGTTCATATCTTGGCATAACTCGTTTCACGATTTGAGACCTTTCTCGGACCGATATTTGGCAGTGACTTCATACTTCGAATCTTGAGAGACGTTCATGAAATAATGGTCTTTTCTTCATAATATGAATTTCTTCACTTGAACTTTTTGAGAGATTCTTCATACTTAGACCACGACTTCTTCATTTTCTCCAATCTTTATTAGGGATTTTGATATACAACGATCCGCCTCCTTTTAGGACTTGGATCTATTTATCCTCATACCTTGCTAAGGTCTTTTTGGATAAACTTCTCCATGATCTTTTGGGGAATGTTTGCTTTTCGTCGTGTGTCTCGATCCTTCATATTGATTTTTGATAAATGATTCTTCACATCACTTTGGATCTTTAGCAACAAAATGTAGCCCTCATGCCTTGTTAGGGCCTTTTCGGACTCGCCAATATTCGCATCCCGCTTTAATAAGTTATGCCTTGGCTATGAACTCTAATTAATACCGAGCAACTTTTAAACGATCTTGTGCTAGAAGCTAAGTAACTTTTTAAATCGTACAACCTTATTTATTGCAAATATATTTATTAACAAGCGATGGGAGTAAGCTTATAATCAACTCACATAAATTCATGAAAGAATACAAAACTTATAATTGACTCTATCATCTCTCGTTCTCCACAATTTAAAATCTCAAGGAATGAGACTCGTGGATGCTTAGCCAATTAAATCAAAGTTTTGGGTTTTCAAGTCATCTATAGGATCTTTCAACTTCTTAGACTCTTTCAAGTTTAGAATTCGCATTTTAAAGTTCCCTTGATAAACGACTTTCTAGGATCAATTATAGGAACTTGCGAAAAGTTCTTGTTCTTAACCCGAAAGAGATAAGACTTTCGCATTTTAAAGTTCCCTATATAAAAGCCTAGCAAAACTTGACTTAAACACGTTAAGGATACTAGCTAGAGTAAACCTGGATAAGTAAACTCAGGTTGAGTCAAAAGATTCACAACGTTGAAAAATTAAAACCACTTTATTAAAATTTATTCTAGCAAAGAAATAAAATAACTATAATAAAGGTAAATACAACTAGGCCAAAATAAATCAAAAACTTTTGAAAAATGTCAAAAAATCAATTTTTCGGTTAAAATGAGGACAAATGCATGGAAAAGCCCACTTAACTTCGTTAGAAGTCCCCCTACACTTAATATAAACATTGTACTCAATGTTTAAGCATGTGGAAGTAAACTCCCTTACACTTAGGACATTGCGCACGTTGTTTAAATCTTGCTAAGGAAGAGAAAACTAAAGTGATTCCTATTTTAATGTTGAAGAATATAAAATAGTGAATCAAAAGAGTTTAGGATAAAACCGGGAAGAGGGGAACACAGAATCACGGGTCATCAAAAGTCATCAAGAATGGATCATTGAAAGCTCGAATCCCTGCACATGATAAGAAAGAAAACAACAAACACTTGCTAGGGTCTCCCCCTACAATTATTATAAAATCAAAAGAAAAAGGATAGATACTCGGGTTGCCTCCCGAGAAGCGCTTGTTTTTGTTAACCGAGTCCTGAGCCTGACTCGACCTTGATTAGCATGGGAAGAACCTTGAAAAATATCCACCGGGATCAAAGACATGGTTTCAACCCATCAAGTAACACAAGCTTAAGGCGAACAAGGCAAGCCAAAGAAGAGTAGGCAAGGTTCCCTAAAGCAATTGTTGAGCACGGTGGTAGAAAGTAGGATGAAGTGCAAGCATATCTCCATTGTTTCCAAAAATCTTTCCTTTTATTTCACCAGATGGATACTGAGATGGATTAAAAATTGCAATATCGGGATCGAACACCTTTTCCTTTAGGGGAAAATAACACTCAGGCTCAGTAGAATTTGAAGAAGATCCGCTCATAAATCGCACAATCTCATCCTCAGAAGGTGGATAGAGAGGTGTTAAAACATAAGTACTACGGATGTTGGTGTCGTCCGGTTTCTTCTCCTCTGAAACGGGTTTCTTCATATCCAAAGGAGGATAAAGACCAAAATCAAAGTCCAAAGGAGGAGAATCATTCTCATTGGGGAAGTATGTATTAAGGAAAGTGGCAAAATCTTCCTCAAATGAGTAATTATCCAAAGTATCAATAGTGTTTGGTGGAGGATCTTCATCAAAAGTAGGAGTAAGGTCCTCATGAGAAGAATCACTCGAGAGAGTATCAACATCATCAAAATCATCATATGTTGGTATGTCTTTATACTCTGAAACAAAAGCAGCATAATCATCCCCATCAGAACTAGAATCATCATCATAAGCATCATAGATTGGTGGAGAATCATAAATTGGTGGGGGATCCAAAGTGGAGAGAGAATCTTCAGAATCCTCCATATCGTCTTGGAAAAGTAGATTATCATAACAAGACTCGAAAAGAGGATTATCATATACAACAAAATCATCAAGCTTAAAACTTTCCAAAGTAGTAGTAAGCTCTTCTTGAAGCACATTAATCATTTTCGCCGATTCTTTTCCATTTGACTTAGTTGTAATTTCCCCATCTTAAAAACTTGGGCATCATTCCCGACCCTTAAGATTAATTCACCTTCGGCAACATCGACTAAAGCTTTTACGGTTCTCAAAAATGGCCGTCCAAGTATTAACGGAATATTAGGGTCCATTTCATAATCAACAACAACAAAGTCGACCGGAAAAGTAAAGGTACCAACTTTAATAAACACATCTTCATCAATACCAACGGGGTAAGCGAGAGTGCGATTTGCTAGCTCAAGAGTCATCTTTGTTGGTGTAAGGTCGGGTAATGATAGCTTTTTCCAAACACTTAATGGCATCAAATTAATACTTGCCCCGAGATCGGCTAAGGCAGTAAATTCTTCAACTTTGTTAAAAATGCAAGGCAACACAAAACGACCGGGATCTCCTAGTTTTTCCGGAAGTTCTTTGAGAATGACTGCAGAACAGTTTTCATTTAAGCTTGTGTTGACAAACTCAGCCATCTTTTCCTTCTTGCTAAGCAATTCCTTGAATGCTTTGACAAATTTCGGCATTTGGACAAGTGCTTCAACAAGGCTTATGTTGAAATTCATTTGAGAGATCATCTTCAAATAGGAAGTGACTTGAGAATCCTCTTTTGTGAGCAATTTGCACTTGTCTAACCGAGAAGGATAAGGAATGTTGGGTTTAGGTGGTGTGGGTGTAGCAGGCTTGGTTTAAAAATGCACGCATCATTGCGCGCATCAATGCGTTGCATTCAAAATTTCGCATCAAGGTGCCTAATGTAGTGTCATCCCAAAATGCGTTCGCATTAAACCATAATTTATCGCAATTGTGTAATGCTAGCAACGGTAGCAATTGTCGCAATCTAGTACTTAGGCCATTTTTTGTCAAATTTTAACCATTTAAAATAGACCTACATATTATAAAGGATTTTTAAAAATAAGACTTGTTAGAAAAACATCCAAAACAAACACAATAATAAAATATAGTATCTTTCATTTTGCGAAGTGTTTTTTTGTCAAGATATACTGTCGATTTATTTGTTTTACAAGTGACTATAAGCCTAATTTCAATATGCTAATAATTTATTTTGTAACTTTATTGCATTTAATTGGTATTTAACTAAGTTTTGTAGTTTTTTATACTAAACACATCGCGTCTAAATTGCTTTCACAATCGCATCACGCATCACGCAATGGCTTTTCAGACCTTTAGCACAATGGATCGCAAAACACATTTTTACACCAAGGTAGCAGGTAAAGGTTGAGATGTTGAAGGTTGAGAAGTTGAAGGTTTCGAGGTGGTAGGTGGGGTTGGTGGAGGGTTTTGCTTGGGTACTTCTTCATTAAGGGGTGGAGACGGTAATGGAGAACTAGTACTAGGTGCGGTAGTAGGAGGAATAAATGGAGGTGGAGGAGGTGTAGATGGAGTAACTCGAGGAGGGATAGAAGGTCCTACTAGAGTTGCTCCACTTCGTGTAGTAATAGCACTCACATTAGCTCTAGGGTTTGTTTCAGTGGTAGAAGGAAGAGCACCTTGGGGGCGAAGGGTTTGCAACATTTAAACGAATTTCCTATCCATGGACTCTTGCATTTGTCTAGTAGATTCTTGCATTGCTTGCATTATTTTCTCATGTTCATTCAATTTTTGCAAAACCAAGTCCATTGGCGGATGAGGTAAATTGAACCCTTGTTGTTGAAAACCTTGGTTTTGGGTATTGGTTATAAGGTGGAAAACATTGATGATTGAAACCTTGGTGTGGAAAGCCTTGATTTTGTATTTGGTAATTTCCCTGATTTGCATTTGAGCCCCTCACATTGGCATTTCCTTGAAAATTAGCTATAGGTGGCCCTTGGTTGTTATGGGTGGGTGGGTGAGGTCTTTGCTGAAAACCGGGTGGAGCCAAGTAATTTGTCGAGTTGTAAGACAAGTGATTAACATTGACATTAGGCTTGAAATGAACTCTCTCGGTGTTGTTTTAAGCATACACTTCCCCGTGAGATTGATCATAAGCTTTATCAAAATTAACATAAGAGTGTGGCCCACCACAAGTTTCACAAGTTATATTAATAGCATTGTTGTTTTTGGCATTGTTAACGGCTTGTAAAGCAAGTGCTTCAACAACCGTAGTAAGCTTATCAAGTCTCTTGTCGGTGCCACTAGTGCTAGCACTAGCCACATTTGCCCGAACACTTTTAGTTTGCACTTTAGATTCATTCTCAATAATATCCCACGCGGCATTAGAAGACTTAACCAAAATGTTACCCCCCGAGGCACTATTTAGTGAATCTTGGTCATTCATGCTTAAACCATTGTAAAAAGTATTAATTTGATGCACTTTTATGAAACCATGTTGTGGAGACTTTCTTAAAAGTTCCTTAAAACTGTCCCAAGATTCACTAAATGTCTCACCGTACTTTTGTTCAAAGTTAATGATTTCATTCCGCAAAGCGGTAGTACGTGAGGGTGGGAAAAAGTAGGTGATGAATTTGGTCTGTAAATCCGACCACATAAGAATACTTTGTGGCGGTTCTTTATCAAGCCAATGCCGGGCTTATCCCTCTGAGGAGAAAGGAAAAAGTTGCAAGCGAATTACCTCTTGTGAAACCCCATTAAACTTGACCGTATTAGTGAGTTGAAGAAACCTTTTGATATGGTCATGAGGATCATCAAGTGTACGCCCCAAGAATGGTTGAGCAGAGACCATTTGAATGAAGCCGGATTTGAGCTCAAAGTTGTTGGTTCCAATCTCGGGTATGACAATAGCATCGGTGTTGCCCTCTACGTGCGATTGCAAAAGCTCGTTCTTTGGTCGATTGTCCATGGTGACAATAGGTTGAGTTTCGACTTCAGCTTGAGTTGCTTTCTTTTTACGAGCACGGGTACGCATACACACCTACAAAAGGAAAAGAAAGATAGACAAGAAATATTTTTTGTTTTTTATGTTTTTCTATTTTTTAGATTTTTGAAAATTTTATATTTTTTAGGATTTTTTGAAAAATTTTGAAAATTTGACAAGAAAAATAACCTTCAAAGGTGAACGGATCCCAAAATCCAACGCGTCTCCCACAGAAAACCGTTAATCTTTACGAAAAGAGCCGACAGCGGCGCCATTTAATACAAGGTTTTACCTCGTATGAAAAAGATTCGTTGTTCCAGCCTTTTCGAATTGATTACCAGTTGAAAGTGCGACTCAGTCGTTCTTGGTAGAATATAAAGGAAAAAGGTTATCTGTTTTAAACTAAAAGTAAAATGAAAATGTAAATGTCGTTAAGTAAAAATGGAAGTTTGAAATTTAAAACTAAAATTTAATACTTAAAAATAAATGACGAAAGAATTAAACTTTAAAAGTTAATTTTGAAAACTTAATAAAAATAAAAACTTCAAAATAAATCTAAGTTAAGACAATTAAAATAACACTAAGTAAAAATGGTGGGAAAAATAAAATTGGAAATTAAAATAAAATATAAAAATAGGAACTTAAACCCATCGGAATGCTATTGTCGGAATCCCATCGGAATGTATCAAAAGGAATACTGTCGGAATGTATCAAAAGAATTCTATCGGAATAACTAATAAGGTATCGGAATAATGCAACTCTATCGGAATGAATACATCTATTGGAATATCAAATAATTACTACCGTCGGAATCTCGATCGGAATGACGATCGGAATCCAAACCCTAATCCGATACCAAGTATCGGAATACTATGTCAGAAAACAAAACCCTTTTCCGATGGAGGTGTCGGAATAAAGGTTGGAAAAGTAAACCCCTTTTCGATGCAAATAGAATGGAAAAAAGCAAAACTGAATAAGCTATGTTTAAATAAGCACTAATAAGAAACTTTCAAAACACTAAATAAACAAGATTGATAAGATAAACTACAAGAAAAAGATTAAACTTATGAAAACACTTAAAATTGAAATAAGCATAAAGATTAAAACTTGAAGATTAAAAAAATCAATCAAAAGATTTTTTTTTAAAACAAGAAGAGAAGAATAAGAATGATCAAAAACTTGAATTAAAAAGATTAAAGATCAAAGACTTAACACAAGATTAAAGAAAAAGCTTGAAAAACATTAAGAAAAGCTAGAGAGAGAAATTAATATTAAACTACTCCTAATTACCTTACAAAATTAAAACTAAAAATTATCTATTATCTGACCCCCTCCTAATGACACAGTAGGAGGGTATTTATAGGAGGAGTACATGTGATGATGCTTTCTTCATTCTTTCTTCTTGTCTCGACTCGATTTAAATTCTTTGTCCTTCTCGATGTCGTCTCGGGATTTGTCGATATAAATTGAACTCGTCTTATAATTTTCTTCTTTAATTAGACTTGGTTCTTCGACTTCATTAAACTTCCGTCTTTAGACTTTTTCTTCGATAAATCTTCAGAATAGGCTTTGGACTTCCGTTCTTTTTGCACTCTTGATCTTTTGACTTCGTCTTTTCTCGTTTTCTTTGATAAAAGCCCGTGAAAGCCCGTGTTTTCTTCCTTTTTCATATTTTTGTCCTAAAACACAACAAAAACACAAACCACGCATAAATCCGACTTTTACGACATAAAATACATGTTTTGGTCTTGTTATTATTGGAAATAAGTGGTAAAAGGATAAGTGTTTTCACACTTATTACTTAAGATAGCGTTACTGCTCAGGTGAACAGGTGTGGGTACTTAGCTCTAAACGAGTCTTCGCTTTCCCAAGTGAACTCAGGACCTCTCCTGGAGTTCCAACGTATCTTAACCAACGGAATTTGGCTTCGCTTCAGTTTCTTGACTGCTCTCTCCATGACTTCTACGGGTTATTCTATAAATTGGAGTTTGTCATCAAAATGAACTCCCTCCAATGGCATGGCTAACGGTTCATCCGCGTAGCAATTCTTTAGGTTCGAAACATGAAAGGTAGAGTGTACCCAGCTCAATTGCTGGGGTAACTATAGGCGATAAGCAACTTCGCCAATCCTGGCAATCACCTTGAAGGGTCCTACATATCGTGGGTTTAGCTTTCCACGTTTTCCAAAGCGTACAACACCCTTTCAAGGTGATACCTTAAGCATAACACGGTCACCTACTTCAAATATCATAGGTTTCTGTTTACGATCTACATAGCTCTTCTGTTGGTCTTGTGCAGCTTCAATTCTCTGCCTGATGAGAGTGATATTCTCAGTAGTCTCTTGGATTAGTTCGGGTCTGGTGAGTTGAAATTCTCCTACCTCTGCCCAGCACACGGGTGATCTGCACTCGCGGCCATAGAGAGCCTCAAATGGTGCTGCTTTGATGCTGGCATGGTAGCTATTGTTGTAGGAGAATTCAACTAATGGTATATGCTCGACCCATCCTTTTCCAAAGTCGATCACATATGCCCTCAGCATGTCTTCCAAGGTTTGGATCGTTCTTTCACTCTGACCACCGGTCTGTGGGTGATAAGCGGTACTCATATCCAAATTTGTTCCTAAAGCTCTTTGAAAAGCTTTCCAAAAGTTTGACGTAAACCTACCGTCTCGATCACAAATAATTGAGACTGGTATACTGATTGTGGTAAAATACGACCTTTTAGGAAAAAGGCGTAAAAGCGGTAAGTATTAAGTGATGATTTAGGAAAATCAAACACTAATGACCCAATGAAGTTCGTTTCCCAAGGAGGTATATGTGTGTGAGTAATTTGTAATTGGTTTGAGAATAATATTGGATAGAAGGGGATGAGAAAAGAGGAAGACGAAGACGTGAAATTAATTACTACTACGACTAAACGTAAAACCGTAAAATGAGAAAAAATAAAAATTAATTCTAAGATTACCAAAAATTCACCAAAATTCAAAATAAATAAACTAAGAGTTTACCAATGATCAAAACTTTTTCAAACCTTTTAATTAATTAAATATTAATTTTTAATGCTAATTAAAGCCCTAAAAATCAAATTAATTATCAAAAAGCCCAAATAAAGATTTTTCAATTGGTAAACCTCTAAAAAGACCTAAAAAGATTAAAAACTATTTTTTATAAATTTTTAAACTAAGAAAAACTATTTAAAATGATTTAAAAACTATTAAAACTTAAAATAATTATAAAAATTAATCTAAAGATGATAAAATTAATCTAAGAGTTGCAAAAATCTTATTTTAATGTATTTAAGCTAAGAAAAATATAAAAAGTGCAAAAATGTGAAATTTGAAAAATAATAATAAAATAATATTAAAATAGTATTAAAAATCCAAAAATTATAAAAGAGTCTAAAAACTTGCAAACTAATTTATTTTAACCTAAATAATTAGAAAATGAAAGTGAAATGACCAAAATACCCCTATTGGGCCTCCAAATGGGCTAAAAGCAAAATCAGTCAACCTTAATGGGCTTTTTAGCCCAAAAAGTCAAAATAAGCCAAAATGACTTGGAAAAGCCCTATTTGACTCAAAATTCAATTCTAAAAACAAAACTCTGAAGGCCCAAAAGCTAAAAATGAGCTTATCACAGCTTAATGAACACACAGCTTATTCTTATTGAGCCAATAAGCCCATTAAGCAATAAGCCAATGCCATAAGCTCTGCTTAAACACACAACCTTCTTTTGAGATGCCTAATAGATCTGTAAAAAGAAATTTTGGAAAAGCTCACTCAATAAGCCAGAAATAAGCAAAGAACAATTCCACAAAACGACCAAATAGTCGGGTTAGAGTTCTAGGGCGTTTCAGAAGCTCTGGTTTGTTGCAAAAGCTCACAAATAGCTTAACTAAGAATAATCAATCAAGAAAATCACAAAAAGCCAAGTAGAATAAGCTGTATGAACCAATAAGCTGGCTGAAAAAGCCAAATAAGCTAGTTTTCTAGCAAAAGCTTAACCAAAAGACTTGTAACCTTCCAGACTTGTTATTAAGCTGAGAAAAATGAGTTTTATTATAAAAACCAAGTTGTTGCATGTACCAATAAGCAAAACAGATTCAATAAGCTATATGACCAAGTTTGACCAAAAGTCAAACGCTGACAAGAGTAAATCAAACGCTGACAAGCACAATGTTGGACGTTGACAGACTTAATGAAGTGTTAAAACTTTGTTTTCACCCTGGTGGTCAAGGCTTGAGTACAAACCTTGTGAATCAAGGTCTACCAGTTGGGCAGACTTGATGAGTTTTGGCACAAATAAGCTAATAAGCCAGTAAGCTTATAAGCTATCAACAAAGCAATCCAAGTAGCCAAATATCCTCACAAGCAGCACATAAACAGGATCCAAGCAACAAAACAACAAGTCTTACACTAGAAATACAAATGCAAGCACCAAATGAGGTGGTCACTTTGTTGATGCAAATGACCACTTCAGCCAACTTTGATAAGCTATAACACACTCAATAAGCCACCAAATTCAACAACCAGATAACCAATAGATAGCTTATCACCTAAACTATTCCCAATCCTGATTTCAGACCTTAGATCCAACTAACAAAGTAGTTATTGGATCTGATGTGTTTGACCAATTCCGAAACACTTTTTATCAAATTTTTGCAAAACTTCAAATCCTTTTCCCAAACTTTCAGAAACTTAACCAATGACTAAAACTTGTATATTATGACTTGTTTAGACTTCCCAAACCCTAAGAACCAAGTGCACAAGGCCACAAGGCCTTATGAACCAGTAATCCCAAACAATCCTTTATTAAGCACTTTTCAAACAAACTTCTTAATCCTTCAAACAACCTACTGATTTTATAGATCAAATAGCTACACTAGGTGACAACTAAAGATTGCAACCACAAAACACAAAGCATAAACACAAAATCACCAAATCACATACCAAAATACAAAACAGACAAGATCATATGATTTTTTAGAGGAAACTTAACAAGATCTTATACCTGTCCTCCACAACATCCTAGGAGGACCAACAATGCTCCTTGGACCTTGTTCAACAACTAGAACAAGACCAAGGTACTTCAACAAGAAAGATGGATGACTGCCTTGGTTGATGTTTCAAAGTAGAAACTCAAGGGCTTGATTTCTTCAACATAATGAACAAACAGCCCAACCAAAGGCCCTAATCCCTTCACAATCTTGGTGTCAACAAGCTTGTAAGAGCTTATAGCTTTTGGTTAAGGATTAGTACAACAAAAATAGCAAAATCAGAAACCTCTTTTCAAGCTTTTTTCAAACTTGAAAACCTTACCAAACATAGACGTCCTTGAACCAAATGATTCAAGCACACTTATAACATCAAATGGAACTCAGAATTACCCTTAAACAACACCAACTTTCAAAAACATAAAAAGGAATTACAATTTTCTCAAAATACCAACTTTTATCAATTTCAAAAAGGAATTACAATATTTAAAAGGTAAAACTGGAACAAGGCTCTCTCACAAGTTGAGGAGTCCTTATATAGGCCACAAAGGCTGAGATTACAATGTGAAAACCCTAGGTATGAAGTCCCTAAAATGCCCTTGAATCTTCTAGACTCATTTGTTGTTTGAGCTGTCCAAATTCATTCAAATCGTTCATTTTAGCTTTGTAACTAAGCAAGGAGTGTGGGCTGTTGATTTTGACACCTGACATTCCTTGGAGGCTAAGTTGGATGTTGATTGGTTGACGTGTGAATGGGTGGGGCCCTTTGGTGAGTGGAGGTGAGGGTTTTATGTGTGGGATGGGTTTCTGCATGTGTGAATCACACGTGGGTATGGGTACTTGGGATTTACCCTTTGGTTTAAGTGGAATGGTAACTGGTGGTGAAAGGTGAATAGTAACACTTTTGATCCGTTTTTTATGGGAGTGGAAAGTGTTTGGCGCATTTTCTTTTTGAATGTTTCATTTGCCCAACTTTAGCCCTTGTGTTTTGGTGAAATGGATAAAACGAGTTTTTCAGCCATCAAACACGTTTTCCTTTGTTATTCAAGTTCTGATTTTCACACTTTTGCCCCAAAACTTTGGCAAAAGTGTTTCAAGGGTAATTTTTTGCCATGTTTGAATATTTGAGGGACTGATTTTGGACATTCTTGATCTTCAAAGGTCTTCAATGTATCTTTGACTTCATGAGGGACCATAATTGACAATTTAGAATTGTTGAGGGACTAAACTTGTCATTTCTTCAAAGTTGAAGGACTATTTTGTAATTTTGACAAACTTAAGGGACCAAACTTGTAATTATGAATATACAAGGGTTTTAAGTGTCATTTCTTCATATTATGAGGAGCAATCTTGTACATCTTTAAGTCTTCAAGGGTTAATCTTGGATAATTCATGAACTAGGGCCCGGTTCTTTGTACGGCTTCGTTTCTCGTGTCCGTTTTTCCTTATTTCTTGTGATCTTTTGTCTTTTTCACGATATCCATACCTAAAACACACAAGTAAACAAATACAAGCATATTATGGTAATTTATGACATTTTTATGTATTTAAATCCCGAAAAGAACGTTGAGATCATGTATAAATGCCATCTCATCACTCCCCCATACTAAGCCATTGTCGTGCCCTCACGCAATGCTAGAATAAAGTATCTAAGCATCACCAAAATTCAATTTTATTAACCTTTATTGAAAAGTAAAAGACTTGCAACAATACTACAAAGATGTGTAAAGACATAATGTATGATTTTCATCACGAATGTGACTTTTAGGGTCAAAGAATAGAAACAAGTAAATGTCCCTTAGAGTAAATTTTGTCATCCTTGATTGTCATACATTCCATGCTAAGTGAAAAAACGAGATCATTGTTGGTACAAGTCACAATGCTAACACTACTCATACGTCCAAATTGTGTAATACTTTTTCTCCCCGCAATCCTAGTTATTATAAAAGGAAATGGGTTACTAGCATTTTTTAACTATTTGTCATGGATCACAAGTGATTCATATTGAATTATTTAAGTATTTATTAGTCCGAAAGCAAAGTAGCACGATTTAATCGATAGTTAGCCGAAGGACAAAATCTTTTAAAACGGCTTCTCGTGTATCTCCTTAAGTTCATATCTTGGCATAACTCGTTTCACGATTTGAGTCCTTTCTCGGACCGATATTTGGCATGTACTTCATACTTCAAACCTTGGGAAGACGTTCTTGAAATTATGGTCTTCTCTTCATATTTTTGGAATTTCTTCACTTGACGTTTTTGAGAGATTCTTCATATTTGGACCACGACTTCATCATTTTTCTTCAATCTTTATTTTGGATTTTGATATACAACGATCCGCCTCCTTTTCGGACTTGGATATATTTATCCTCATACCTTGTAAGGGTCTTTTTGGATAGAATTTCTCCATGATCTTTAGGGGAGTAATTGCTTTTTGTCGTGTGTCTCGATCCTTCATATTGATTTTGGAATAATGATACTTCACATCATCTTGGATCTTTAGCAACAAAATAGAGCTCCTCATGCCTTGTTAGGGCCTTTTTGGATCTTCACCAATCTTCGCGTCCCGCTTCAATAAGTTATGCCTTGGCTATGAACTCTATTCAACCCCGAGCAACTTTTAAACGATCTTGCGCTAGAAGCTAAGTAACCTTTTAAATCGTACGACATTACTTATTGCAATTATTTTTATTCCTAACGCATTGATCTTATGGGAAGAAAAATCCACAATTAAAAACATATGAGTTTTTGAAAGAACATTTTCATGTTCTACGTTTAGCATGATCACTTGTCTAACTCTATCACTTCTCGTTCTTCACTATATAAAGACCTCTAATTAAAGAGACTCGTGAATACTCAGCCATGCAAGTCAAAATTAAGCCAAATTTGGATTAGCTTTCATCAAGACTATATCAAACAAAGTTTTGGGTTTTCAAGCCACCTATAGGATCTTGAACTTTCTTGGACTTTTTCAAGTTTTAGAGAATGAATTTTATAGTTCCCTTGATAAGTGACTTTCTAGGATCAATTATAGGAACTTGCGAAAAGTTCTTGTTCTTAACCCGAATGAGCTAAGACTTTCGCGTTTTAAAGTTCCCTATATAAAAGTCTAGCAAAACTTGAATTGAGCGGGTTAAGGAATGTAAAGGGCTCCAAATGCTCATCAAGTCAAAAATTAGCTCTTATTCTACCCATCGGAAAATATACATTCGTGTCTTAAAAACACTTATTAAAACTAAGAAAAATTTTAAAATTTGGCCATTTTTAGCCTTATTAGCAACAAAAACAAAACATTGAAAGTTAGAAAGCGTGAGGGCGTAGCAAAGCAAGTACCTATTCACCCCCATACTAAAAGTAAACATTGTCCTCAATGTTTCGAGTCTAAAGGTGGAGAACCCCCATACTAGAGACGAAGAATTGAATGCTTAGGATCTAGCATGGAAAGGGTGATCAACAATATATCTAAAGCCGTTTATTAAGTATGCTAAAAGATAATTGTTAGAACAATAAAGGATATGTCATGGATTCATGAAAAACTTCTTCAAGCAAACGATTGAGGCTCACGTAAATGAACACGAGAGTCTTCAATCGTAGATGATGATGATCTAGATAACACAATCACAAACAACCACGAGACAACGAGTTGGAAGGGCACAAATCACCTCTCATTAGTTATTAGTAAGCATAAAAGGATAAGCATGGGATCTCCCCCACGAGGCACCTCGTTTTGGATTACCGAGTCATGAGCTCGACTCGATCACCTCAAAATGTGAACATTTAGGGAAAATCATGGTATGGTCAATTTTTTTAATGGGGCTTACATGATAAACAAGGCCCAAAAAGCAACCAGTATTAAGGACTAAGTCCTTAAATGATACAAAATACCGGGATCGAATATGGCGTCTTCGCTTTCATTGGATAAACAAATCAACGCCACTTCAACACGTTCCATAAACTCAAAGAGTTTGAAGAAAAGAGGTGAGAAGTAGAAGGGTGGGACAATTAGTAAGACAAACTTTTGAGCTACTCGAGGTAGACTCGCACCAAGCAAATAGATATAGTTTCCATTTACTGCATCGGTGGAAGACTGAGATTTCCCTTTATAATAGATTCCGGGATCGAATATCTCGTCCTCGGTGGACAAGGATGAGGGAACATAAGGGGCTTCCCCCATACTAAAACCACACAAAGTGAAATGTGTATAGTTGAAGTTCGTTTTTCTCAGTTCTTAACAAATTGAAAGTCCTAACAAAATCGAGTTTTTAATTGTTTTTGGTTGTTAAAGTTTTTTGGATATTCTATTGCTAACTCAAACGAAGCCTTGCCAAAATGAAAAATACCGTCTACTTATATGTAAAACAAAGTGCAAATACCAAGTTTTTATTCAAGTAAAATGCTAAATGTAAATTCCACAAACTATAAGGACTGAAAATGTAAATTCTATGAAGTATAAATGCCAAATATGTAAAGTCAAAAAGTCAAAGGACTAACTATGCAAAATCAGTAAACTAGATGGACTCAATATGAAAACTATTCAACCAAAGTAACTAATTTCCAACTAACTGAAAACTGCCTAACTACTTTTGAACAAATCTGAAAATACAAGGATTGATTCTTTGAAAACCCTAATTACTTTGAAGATTAGCTAAGTTTGAAAATAGTTTAATACTAGAAGGACCAAAAAGCAATTTTTAAAACTATTTTACCAAAAACGGATTCAATGACAAAATAAGCTTGTTTGAGCTTATTTCTTAACCAAATTTGCTCAAACCAGTTGCAAACGACTTAAAATTGAAAATAACCTAGACCTATCCAAGGAATTTAGATGAAAGTTACTAGAACTCTGATAAGCTAAATTCAATAAGCTCAAATTAAGCTAGACTTGCACTACTTGATTTTAATGAAGATTCTTGTTAAACAGCTCAAAAGAAAGACGAGAAATCAAGTCTCAAAGAAAATGATCAAGTAATAAGCCCTGAATCTGAAAATAAGCCAAAATTGTGCTTATGTTGACTTTCGTTGACCAGAATTTTCAAAAAGCTAAAAATCTCAAAATTTATCCAGGAACACTTTTGGAATGAAAATGTGAAAGAAAATTAGCTATTTTATGAAGTGAAAAATGAGATATGAGAAATCAGTTTGCATTTTACTACAGGGAATTGCATTTGCTCTAGTGCTTATTCCTTGGCTTATTTCTTACTCAATACTGGATACTGTACAAATTCCTTTTACACATTAATAGTTCATATGTTGAGTGAGAAATGAGCACTGGTTTGAAAAGATTTCATCAAGTAACAAAGAAATGCCAAGCAAATCAAAATCAATACTTTCTGAAAGTTTACTTGTTAAAAACCGACCCAAACCTTTTTTATAACCAATTGCCTTTTTGACTAGAACCTTGACTAGTAAGTGACTGAAAACTTGTTGTAATGACCTAATGACTTAAAATGAACCAAAGTTTTCCAAAATCTAACACTTGAAAAGCAATCACAAACTATAACCAAACACCACTTAACTGATCTTTTCCAAACTTTTATGAAAGGTTTTTGAGTAAATGATTAGACTGAGTGAAAAATTATATCACACTAAGTTTACTAGCTAGAAAGAAGTGTATTAGAACTAGTTACAAGCAATTAAAACAACAAGAACTCAAAATGACTTGAAAAACTAAAATGACTGATAAATGTGAAAAACAGGACAAGTATAAAAGCTAATAAGCAAGTATAAGCTACACTTAAGCTACACAATCACTGAAATCAGATCAATAACAAGCTAGAACAACTTTTATCATGCAATCAATCAAGATTTAACTAGGAATGAAGCATGCATTCAACACTTGAGTGGAACTAGAAACTCAGAAAGTGAAACCTTTAGCTTAAGCCTCCATTGGGGAGTAGAGGAGCGCTGAGCTCTCTAAACTAGTGCTAACCACCACCTTAGCACTAGAACACATCAAACAGCTACCAATCAACAGCTATCTATCACCAAATCTCCATTAACGGACTGAAATGCTTCAAAATCTGCTAGAACTGGAACTGGATGAAAAGAACAGGTACAACAGCTACAATCTTCACAAATAGCTCATTATGATCAAGTGGTGATCATAACAAACTAAACAGCATCACAAGGTAACAAAGTGCAGGTATGAATAGTAGAATAGCAATGAGAATTTGGAGGGAAAATGGAAATTTTTATTGAATGAATTGAAAAAGTAGTTACAAGGCTTGTAAGTTTGTTATAACTACTAACAGACTCAATAGTTTGTCAGACTCTTGAGTTGTTAAGCTAAATCTAACAAGGATGAGAGAAAACTAAAAGTGTGTGTGATTTCACACTTTTCTACCATACAAGAAATGAGAGCTAATCTAAGCTATTTATAGACTGCAGATGTGAAGTGGTTGGGGTTGGTGACGTGTTAGATCCAATCAGAAACTTCCACGTGGACAATTCAGATCAATTGAGTTTTGTAGGTTATGAACACTTTTGGGGATTTTTGATTGGAATGATTTCATGTTAATTGATTGTGACCATTGTACTCGTCTCTAAAAAACGATCACTTTTGATGTTTACATCATCTTCTGAAATTGCCTCTAGCTAAATCTCGTTCCTGGTAAATTGTGTTGAAGAAGATGACACGTGGCAGGATTACATTGGATATGGGAGTAGCACACAGATCATTATCCAAAAAATGAAATATGATTGGCTGGTTGGAGTACTGTTGTGATTCACCACATATTATCTCTCCTATTAATTAACAAGCATAGCTGGCAATCCACTTTCTTCAAATACTCTCTTCTGATTGGTCCGTTTGATTTCACACGGATTGATCTTGAATTAAACTTCCAAAGTTGGCAGAATTAGCCCTTGTACTTGGCAGAATATGGTTTTGAGCTAGTATCTTCATTTCTTTGGCATAAATGGTCCTTCAAACTTCATTCTTGAACAAATTTGATCCTTTGACTTAGTTGACTGAAAGTTGACCAGATTTGACTCTAATCTTGACTTTGTCATATTTACACTTTTGGTCCTTCATCTTTGACAGATTGTCAAGATAGGTCCTTTGTCTTCAAAGTCTTGTCACTTTTGATCCTTCTTTGTCTTTTTCATCAAATTAAGCTTGATCTTCCTTTGTTTGCTTGAAATTGCATCCTTCTTACCTATTTGAGCACAAACACAAAACATACCACATAATTCCGCTTTATAGCACAAAGTTTAGGTATTTTTCTTATGTTTTAGGGTGATTTGTTGATAAATTGATATGAGTTTTTGCTCATATCAAATCCCCTACACTTGAACATTGTCATGTCCTCATGCAATGCTATATATTTAAGCACAAATTTACATTCTCCTCATAATTAATCCACCTTGGCCATATGGAATGCATCTACACTACTCTACACTATATGATGCATGATTTAGATTTTATACAATGCAATGCAAAGAAAAACAATTCTATCTATATCTTTTTGGTTTTTCTTGAAATGGTTTTGATGGAAATAACTCATAAATAATTCAATGACTTTGATTAGGGCGTGGGTACCATGGACATTTATCACCCTCAAGTTTCACTTTCCCCATACCAAGCTTAAAATGGGATCATTGTATTCACAAGTAAAAAGTGCATCAACTTATTCATGACAATTAAATGTGGAACCGGTTATTATTTGAGCAAATTGCTTGTGGGCAAATTTGTCATTTATTTCAAGTGTGAAGTATAAGAAATGCAAAATCCAAAAATAAGGAAGCACGGTTTTAATCCTAAGTAATCCTCTCATCCATTACTTGAAAAACCGCTCACAATTAATATAAGTCCGTTTCAAGAGTAATAAGTCATTCGCCTTATGTGTAAAATCCTCATGTCATGCTTTCATAAGTAGCTACACACTCGCTAAGGAAAGAAAATAAAACTCACGCAATAATTTACATCCGCCATCTTTTTGAGACTTTGGATCTTCAACCCCGCAACCCGTCAAGGTAATATTGGATTGGAGCAATCTATTGAATCCCCGCAACCCGTCAAGGTAATATTGGAACTCAATAGTCACTATAATTAACACCACACTGCCCCTCTTGGGAGTCTTGTATATATATTTTTTTCTTTTCTTTTTCTTTTTCTCTTTTTTTTCTAGCCACTCATTTTTTTTCATAAGCCGCTCTTATTTTTCTTTATTCCTCACTAAGAAAGTTGAAAAGAATAAAAGGAAAAACACCCGCTACATATTGAGCATGACATAAGTCTAGTACACATAAAGCGTTCTAACTTAGTATCTTAAGACGTACTTATATCAACCTAATAACTGAATTTTTGTATGTTGAAAAGTTCGTTTTCTCGGTGTCTAATCGAATTGATTTCCGGTTAAATGTGTGACTCAGTTGTTTTTAGTTAAGAAAAAGGGAAGTTGATTATCTAAAACTAATTAAAAAGTAAATGCGAAAAGTATTTAAAAACAAACTAAAGACAAGTGCAAATAATAAAAGTAAAACAAGGTGAATATTAAAAATTAAAAGTTAAAACGATATTAAAACGAAAACTAAAACAATTAATAAAACGAAATTTAAAACGAAACAATTAATAAAAATAAAACTAAAAGACGAAATTAACTATCGACTCGAAAATTAAGTTTACTAAATGAAAAAGGAGAGAATAAAACTAAAATGGTACTTTAAAGCTAAATGAGGAAAAACCTAAAACGGGTACTAAATAAAAGATAAAACTTGAACTTTACGAAAAAAAATATTAATTTTAAAAATCGACGAAAAATATAACTAAAAATATGTAACTTTCAGAAATAAAATCGGAACAACTTTCAGATAAAACTACACGATTACGGAACAAAAACAATAAACAAACAAGCTAGCAGGCAGCTAGCTCAAGCTAGCAACCTGCTAGCTCAAATTGGCGCCAAACAAGGAATAAGCTGCTAGGCATGTAGGTGAAAAGAGATGTATCGGAATATTTATACTATATATCTATCGGAATGTGGTTTCATGTATCGGAATATATATTTTTTTTTATTTTTTTATTTTTTTATTTTTTTTTCTTTTTTTTATTTTAAACTATCGGAATATGAAAAAGAGAATCTATCGGAATGTCTAAAAATAAAAACTGTCGGAATAACTAAAGTACCAAAATCCATCGGAAAATGGCTATAGAAAATTGGGCAGCACTTCGTTGTAATACAAACCTAAACCCCGTCGCAATCCAGATCGCAAAGTGCGATCGGAATCACGATCGGAATAGGGGGATGAAAACATAACCCATCGCAAAGTAGAACCCACAAGGGTTATTGCGATGGAACAAAAGCCGCCCGTCGGAATGTATAAAACCCTTATATTGCGATGGAAACAACTTTAAACCGAAATTGGTGGTAAGCTTAAAATTTCAATAAGCACATACAATAAGCTACTAAACCGAAACTTGAACAACTTAATAAGCATAAATTTGAAAGCTTTTTAAAAGACAAAATTCATAAACTTTATAAAAACACAAAATAAACAAACTTTAAAAAGACTAAAACTTTTAAGAAAACTTAAAACAAATAAGCTAGACACAAATTAAGCCAATAAGCATGTCAAGCTCAAAGCTTGATTCGTATGAAAACTTAAAGATTAACAAAAAGATAAACTTTTTAATAAATCAAACGAGAAGCTTAAACAAATCTTGTAAAGAAATTTCGGATTAAGCACAAATAAAAAGCTAAGAAAGGTAGAATAAGAATAAGATTAAAACAAGAATTAAATCATAAAAAGTAAAGATTTGATTAAAAACAACAAGAAAGGAAGATGAAAGATTGGGATTCTAGTGAGAGAAACTGTCACTTTCTCTCTCTAGAATCACCTACAAAATTGAAAGAAAAACTAAGCTAAACTAAATCTAACCAACCCTCCTAAATGAATTTAGGAGGGTATTTATAGGAAATGGGGAGGTGCATGTGTTGCCTTCTCTTTCTTTTTTTTCTTCACGTCTTCTCGTCTTTTAAGTTCTTCGACTTTATCGACTTTGTCTCGGGATTAATTAAACTCGTCTTATAATTTACTTATTTATTAGACTCGAGTTCTTCGGCTTTAAGTAAACTTCCGTCTTTAGACTTGTTCTTCGATAAATCTTCAGAATAGGCCTTGGACTTCCGTTCTTTTTGCACTCTTGATCTCTTGACTTCGTCTTTTGTCGTTTTCTTCTATAAAAGCCTGTGAATGCCCGTGTTTTCTCCACTTTTCACCTTTTCGTCCTAAATCACAACAAAAACACAAACCACGCATAATTCCGACATTTACGACACAAAATACACGTTTTGGCTTGGTTATTATTGTAATTAAGTGGTAAAAAGATGGGTGTTTTCACACCTATCAAATCCCCTACACTTAACCATTGCAATGTCCTCATGCAATGCATTAGTTACAAAGCACGTTTTACATTTTCCATCATAATCAACCTACCTTGGCCTTTATTAAACAACTAAGGAAAATCAAAAAGATAGAAAATAACAAGATGCAACAAGGAAGAAGCTTGTAAAAAAATCTAAGACTTACATTAGGGCTTGTGTGTCTTGAATGTTTATCACCCTCAAGTTTCACGTTCCCCATGCCAAGCTTAAAAACAAGATCATTGTTAGTACAAGTTAGCATAACAAACATTTACTCATGTGGTTCAATTAATCACTTAAGCTCCCTTATTCCTACGAGTATCTCTTATATTTTATTGATGTCTTAAATGATCACGAGGATGCATTGTTGACTTATTTCGATAATTTATTTAGGTTGAAAGCAAAGTAGGACGATTTGATCAATAGTTAGCTAAAGGACAAAATCTCTTAAAACTGCTTCTCGGGATATCAAAAAGTTCATATCTTGGCATAACTTGGTTCGCGATTTGAGACCTTTCTCGGGCCGATATTTGGCATGTACTTCATACTTCATATCTTCGAGAGACGTTCTTGAGATAATGGTCTTCTCATCATAATAGAGTTTCTTCGCTTGGAGACTTTTGAGGGGTACTCCAACTTTGTTGACCACGACTTCATGATTATTTCTTCAATCTCTAATTGGGATTTTGAGATACAACGATCCGCCTCCTTTTCGGACTTGGATCTATTTATCCTCATACCTTGTTAGGGTCTTTTCGGATAGACTTCTCCATGATCTTTATGGGAGTTGATTGCTTTTCGTCGTGAGTCTTGATCCTTCATGTTGATTTAGGGAATAATGCTTTTCACATCACTTTGGATCTTCAGCAATAAGATTGAATCCTCATGCCTTGTTAGGGCCTTTTCGGACTCGCCAATCTTCGCGCCCCGCTTCATAAGTTATGCCTTGGCTATGAACTCTTATCATTACCGAGCAACTTTTAAACGATCTTGGGCTAGCAGCTAAGTAACTTTTCAAATCGTACGACCTTACTTATTGCAGATAAATTATTAGCAAGTGATGGGAGAATAGGATCATAATTAACTCACATAAGTTAATGAGAGAATACCAAACTTGTAACCAACTCTATCATTTCTCGTTCTCCACAATTTAAAATCTCAAGGAATGAGAGTCGTGGATGCTTAGCCTAATAAACCAATTAAGGTCTACATGGTTAAGGATACTAGCTAGAGTGAACTTGGATACGTAAACTCGGGTTGAGTCAAAATATTCACAACGGGCCTAATATATCTAAGATATCTAAACTTGCTAAAACCATTTTATTAAAATGCTAGAAAGTAACAAAAATAAAGGAGACTACAACTAGGCCAAAATAGATTAAAAATTTTGAAAAATGTCGAAAAATTGATTTTCCGGTTAAAATGAGGACAAATACAAGGAAAAGGCCACTTAACTTCGATAGAAGTCCCCCCTACACTTAATATAAACATTGTCCTCAATGTTTAAGCATGTGGGAGTAAACTCCCCTACACTTAGGACATTGTGCACTTTGTTTAAATCTTGCTAAGGAAGAGACAACTAAAGAGATTCCTATTTTAATATTGAGAAATATAAAATAGTGAATCGAAAAGAGTTTAGGATAGAACCGGGAAGAAGGGAACACGGAATCAAGGTTCAGCAAAAGTCATCAAGAGTGTGTCTTTGAAGCTCTAATCCCTGCACATGATAAGAAAGAGAACAAGAAACACCACGGGGCTCCCCCTACACTTATGGTAAAGATAGATAGATAATTGGGTTGCCTCCCAAAAAGCGCTTGTTTATATTAACCGAGTCACGAGCCTGACTTGTCCCCGAATTAAATGGTCCATGGGGAAGCCTCAAATGTGATACCGGGATCAAAGACCTTGTCCTCGTTCCCGGTTGACATCAACAAAGGAGAGGCGGGGGGATAAGTCTTGAAAGGAAGAAAGGTCCTGTCGACATACGTATAGTATGTGAATTCAAGATCCACGGGAGGTGGGGTGGGTAAAGTTATCACATTGTCCTCCCCCAAAGACAATGGATGTTGAGCAAGCGGCAAAGCCGTATTGTTATCAATGATAGCATAATCAATGTCACCTCCCGGGTCAAAGCACTCATCCTCCGAAATAGTGGCTAAAGGGGAGGATGAAAGGTGCTCGGGAGGGGGACTTGGGACAATATCTTCCTGCAACAAATTATCAAAAAATATAATGTCCCCCTCCGTGTCATAGTCCTCAATACCTGGAGGGATGGAGTGGATATCGATTTCTTCCTGCAATGGGTCATTATCTTCAACGGGAGGAATAGATGGAGGGAAAGACTTGGAAAGAGAAGGAGAAGTCAACTCTTCGATTTGAGCAATAAGAAGGTGAACTTTCCGTAATCTATCGCGAAGGAGCACGTCTTCCACCTCATCCACAAGATCATGTTCATCGGTGAACTTCTCGTAAACCGGAGAAAATAAATCGTCATCACCCGCATCTCCCGATGGAGATTGAGAAATTTCAAAAGTGAAATTCTCATAGCTTGGAGAAAAATCGTCATCACTAGGATCGACCTCTTCCGTAAGAGCAACGTCGTCCTCAGGCTCCATAGCAGGTAAGTCACGAACCTCCTCATCCAATACCTTGTCGAGACCAACATCACTAAGCTCATTCAACGAATCTAGATCCTTAGATGCAGTAGGAACATCGACAGTAGGAGCAGCAACTTCAGAAGATTGGTTGAAAGTGTAGACATAATCGTCGTCATCGTCATCATAATAGATGGGACGAGTCCAGTTAGGAGTGACGTAGTCGGCTAACTCTTCCTTGATAACCTCCACATCTTTAAGAAGCTCATGCAGCAACTTTTGTTGTTCATCGCCCCGAGTATGTTCAATTTCACCAATTCTATCCCACGCTGTAATTAAACATTTTGGTGTAGAAAAGAAGGGAAAACGACTAAATTGGCTCAAAAAGGTGTCGGTGGTTTTCAAGGTTTCGTCCACATCAAGCAACGGTTGCCTTTCCTGATGTAAGTCCGCTCGAAGTTGAGCTATACTTTCTAGAATGTCATTCAAAGAAGTGAGTTGTTGATCAAGACTAGTTTGCTGAGAGGATTGATGATTGAGGGTGTGATGTGGGGGCTCACGGTTATAGACACTAGGATGATAGCACGGTACTTTCTCAAAGATTTGCGACGGATTACAAAAAGAAGCATCGTGAGGGCCCCCACAAATATAGCACCATGGGTATGGAGAGAAACTAGGTGCCTCTTGTTGATAGCTATTATCATTGTCATAATTGTACCCCGGTTCTTGCTCGTGTCCATATGGGTATTGAACCGGGCACGACACATGCCAATGAGAATCGCTTCCACAATAGATGCACGGGGGAACAGGAGGTGGGTTCAAAAAGAATGAATTAGTCGAGTTGCACAAGGGACAAAATCCGGATTGTGTGTAGTCGATATCGTGTCCACACCGCTCACATGTACACCATTGACAAGAGTTGTTCCCAGATAATTGTTTCCCACACCGGACGCAATGGACATAAAAATCCATAAAGAAAGATAGATAAGCAAGAAGAATATTTTGGTGCAAAACTTTGAAAAAGAAATGCTTTTTATAATTTTTCAAATGTTTTTGGTTTTTTGAAAAATTTTTTTGACAAGAAAAATAACGTTCACAAGTGAACGGATCCCAAAAGCCAACGCTTCACTCACAAAAAACCTTCGATCCTCACGAAAAGAGCCGGCAGCGGCGCCATTTTAATAACTGAATTTTTGTATGTTGAAAAGTTCGTTTTCTCGGTGTCTAATCGAATTGATTTCCGGTTAAATGTGTGACTCAGTTGTTTTTAGTTAAGAAAAAGGGAAGTTGATTATCTAAAACTAATTAAAAAGTAAATGCGAAAAGTATTTAAAAACAAACTAAAGACAAGTGCAAATAATAAAAGTAAAACAAGGTGAATATTAAAAATTAAAAGTTAAAACGATATTAAAACGAAAATTAAAACAATTAATAAAACGAAATTTAAAACGAAACAATTAATAAAAATAAAACTAAAAGACGAAATTAACTATCGACTCGAAAATTAAGTTTACTAAATGAAAAAGGAGAGAATAAAACTAAAATGGTACTTTAAAGCTAAATGAGGAAAAACCTAAAACGGGTACTAAATAAAAGATAAAACTTGAACTTTACGAAAAAAAATATTAATTTTAAAAATCGACGAAAAATATAACTAAAAATATGTAACTTTCAGAAATAAAATCGGAACAACTTTCAGATAAAACTACACGATTACGGAACAAAAACAATAAACAAACAAGCTAGCAGGCAGCTAGCTCAAGCTAGCAACCTGCTAGCTCAAATTGGCGCCAAACAAGGAATAAGCTGCTAGGCATGTAGGTGAAAAGAGATGTATCGGAATATTTATACTATATATCTATCGGAATGTGGTTTCATGTATCGGAATATATATTTTTTTTTATTTTTTTTTTTATTTTTTTTTTTCTTTTTTTTATTTTAAACTATCGGAATATGAAAAAGAGAATCTATCGGAATGTCTAAAAATAAAAACTGTCGGAATAACTAAAGTACCAAAATCCATCGGAAAATGGCTATAGAAAATTGGGCAGCACTTCGTCGTAATACAAACCTAAACCCCGTCGCAATCCAGATCGCAAAGTGCGATCGGAATCACGATCGGAATAGGGGGATGAAAACATAACCCATCGCAAAGTAGAACCCACAAGGGTTATTGCGATGGAACAAAAGCCGCCCGTCGGAATGTATAAAACCCTTATATTGCGATGGAAACAACTTTAAACCGAAATTGGTGGTAAGCTTAAAATTTCAATAAGCACATACAATAAGCTACTAAACCGAAACTTGAACAACTTAATAAGCATAAATTTGAAAGCTTTTTAAAAGACAAAATTCATAAACTTTATAAAAACACAAAATAAACAAACTTTAAAAAGACTAAAACTTTTAAGAAAACTTAAAACAAATAAGCTAGACACAAATTAAGCCAATAAGCATGTCAAGCTCAAAGCTTGATTCGTATGAAAACTTAAAGATTAACAAAAAGATAAACTTTTTAATAAATCAAACGAGAAGCTTAAACAAATCTTGTAAAGAAATTTCGGATTAAGCACAAATAAAAAGCTAAGAAAGGTAGAATAAGAATAAGATTAAAACAAGAATTAAATCATAAAAAGTAAAGATTTGATTAAAAACAACAAGAAAGGAAGATGAAAGATTGGGATTCTAGTGAGAGAAACTGTCACTTTCTCTCTCTAGAATCACCTACAAAATTGAAAGAAAAACTAAGCTAAACTAAATCTAACCAACCCTCCTAAATGAATTTAGGAGGGTATTTATAGGAAATAGGGAGGTGCATGTGTTGCCTTCTCTTTCTTTTTTTTCTTCACGTCTTCTCGTCTTTTAAGTTCTTCGACTTTATCGACTTTGTCTCGGGATTAATTAAACTCGTCTTATAATTTACTTATTTATTAGACTCGAGTTCTTCGGCTTTAAGTAAACTTCCGTCTTTAGACTTGTTCTTCGATAAATCTTCAGAATAGGCCTTGGACTTCCGTTCTTTTTGCACTCTTGATCTCTTGACTTCGTCTTTTGTCGTTTTCTTCTATAAAAGCCTGTGAATGCCCGTGTTTTCTCCACTTTTCACCTTTTCGTCCTAAATCACAACAAAAACACAAACCACGCATAATTCCGACATTTACGACACAAAATACACGTTTTGGCTTGGTTATTATTGTAATTAAGTGGTAAAAAGATGGGTGTTTTCACACCTATCACAACCATGAATGATTAGACAAAAATGCGTAAGAGATTACAAACCAATTAAAACCGTTCTTCATTATTTATTAACAATATATACATGCGAAGAAAATAGAGGTAAAGAAGAGAAGGGTTTAGCCACAAGTATTTATCATGAAGTTTATCTAGCCCTTTTATACTTGCTTCAACTCTATCATTTCCCATTCTCCACAAATTTAAAATCTCAAAGAATGAGATTGGTGGATGCTTAGCCTAATAGACCAATGAAGGACTACATGGTTAAGGATACTAGCTAGAGAATGCTAAGATAAGCAAACTCGGATTGAGTCAAAATATCCATGGCGGGCCTAATATGTCAAAGAAGTCTAAATTTGTTAAACCATGTTTTTATTATATTTTTTTTCCTTTTTCCAACTTTTGATGAAAAATAAAAGAAGAAATATATACAATGCAAATGTGTTATGTAAATGAAAAATGATTAATGCAAAAATTATGAATGCATATTTTTGGTGGCCAAAGTAGATCAAAAACTTGAAAAATGTTTGAAAAATTAATTTTCCAAGTTATCATGAAAGACAATGACAAGTTCTAGGTAAGGTCACTTCGATAGAAGACTCCTCTACACTTAAGCTAAACATTGTCCTCAATGTTTAAGAGCATGGAAGTATAAGAACATCCCCTACACTTATCACAATGAATAGACTTTGCGTAACCCAAGTTAAGGAAAGGACAACTATTGGTGAATTCATTTTTAAGCACAAGGTGTCAATGAAAGATCACAATAGTAACAAAGTGAACCGGATACAAGGGCCTCCTCCATAAGCTCCAAAGCATGAAATGAGTGAGCAACCCTACAAACAACATGAAGACAAAAGAAGGTCTCCCCTACACTTATCTCCAAGTCTATACCCTTATTGCTAACCTACAACACTCTAAACCTAGTTATACGATGCTTGAGTTAATGAGTCTCTAGCTCGACTCGTCCCTCAATGAATTAATTCATGGGGAAAATGGGGATCTCTTGGACCATTTCAACAGAAATGTCCTCCCCAAAATAATGTTTCACACGGTGACCATTCACTTTAAAATTTGGATCGGGTTGTGACAGCTCAATAGTTCCATATGGAAACACTTGTGCAATAGTGAATGGACCGGACCATCTCGACTTAAGCTTGCCCGCAAAAAGTTTCAACCTTGAGTTAAAGAGGAGAACTGGCTCTCCAACTTTGAACTCACGGTTCTTGATCTTAGCATAATGCAATTTCTTAGTCTTTTCCTTGTAAAGCAAAGAATTTTCATAGGCATTGGCTCTCAATTCATCCATCTCATTAAGTTGATCTTTCCTATGTGAACCGGCTTGGTTTAAATCAAAGTTAGCCCACTTGAGAGCCCAAGATGCCTTGTGTTCTAACTCGAATGGGAGGTGGCACGCTTTACCATAGACAAGCCTATAAGGAGTACAACCAATTGGTGTCTTAAAAGCCGTCCTAAAAGCCCACAAAGCATCATCAAGCTTATCGGACCAAGAAGCTCGATGCTCTCCCACCGTTCTCTCTAAAATTCTCTTTAAACCACGATTTGTAACCTCGGTTTGACCATTGGTTTGAGGGTGATACGCGGTAGAAAGTCTATGATTAACTCCATATTTCTTCATAACTCTCGTGAATTGATCATTACAAAAGTGCACGATCACTTATGATGGCCCGAGGTACACCAAATCTAGCAAACAATTGCTTTAAGAACTTCACAACAACTCTAGCATCATTGGTAGGTAAGGCTTTAGCCTCCACCCATTTGGACACATAATCCACCACCACAAGTATATACTTGTTTCCCTTAGAGGATGGAAAATGTCCCGTGAAATCAATGCCCCATACATAAAAAATCTCACACTCTTGAATAAAATTTTGTGGCATCTCATCACGTTGCGTAATTTTTCCTTGTCTTTGACACACATCACAAAATTTCACCATCTCATGGGCATCTTTGTAAATGAAAGGCCAATAGTAACCCGAATCAAAGCCTTTCTTGGCGGTATAGTTAGGCCCAAAATGTCCACCCGTAGGTCCTTTATGACATGCTTCTAAGATCTTAAATGCCTCGGGCCCATCTACACACCGTCTAATGATTTTGTCCGTACATTGCCTAAAAAGATAAGGATCATCCCAAAAGTAGTACTTAACTTCCTTAAGAAATTTCTTCTTTTGTTGGTAAGTAAGACCCTCAATAAGCACATTTCCCACAAGATAGTTTGCTATATCCACAAACCAAGGAGTTGCATCCTCTTGGGAAGAGATAGACATGAGCTCCTCTAATGGAAAGGATTCATTGATTTCTTGATGTGGAAAATCTCCTTGAAAAGGATGCTCAAGTCTACTCAAGTGATCCGCCACTAAATTCTCGGCTCCTTTTTTATCACGAATTTCTATCTTAAACTCTTGAAGCAACAAAACCCATCTCAAAAGCCTAGGCTTAGCATCTTGTTTTGTCATGAGATACTTAAGAGCGGAATGATCCGTATACAATATGGTTTTGGATAGCACAAGGTATGGTCTAAATTTCTCAAAAGCATAGATTATAGCAAGCAACTCTTTTTCCGTGGTAGTGTAATGAAGTTGTGCATCGGTCATGGTTTTACTCGCATAGTGTATAGGTTGAAAATGCTTATTCACTCTGTTAGCCTCAAAATATTGAGTCAAACAAGAATGTTCGGTCATAGGTTTCTATTGTATTATTTATTAGAACGTTGTAATAAGTAGTTATTTAGTCGTGATTCACGGGCTTGGATTTAAACTAATTAGAGTCCAAAATACAAGCCCGGCCCAATATATAGTCCATTAAGCCCGCATGTGGGTGGACTATATATACTACCCTCCTAGCATGTTAGGAGGGTGGTTGGTTCATTTGTATTCTCATTCCTTAATCTAACATTCACCTAGTTCCAACCATTTCTCTCTCACTTTCTCTCACTACTTTCTCTCTCTAGAATTCTTCTCATTTCTACCTTTCTTTCTTAATAATTCGTCTTATATCATCATATATTAGGGACAACATTTGGTATCAATCGCCACGGGGTAGATTTGTTATTGGTTGTTCTTCTTATATTTGATTCGTGTGATTTCTTCCATAAATCAACTCGAATTCAAATTTTTTTGTGGTTTTCGTGTTCTTTATCTTGCTACAAATCATCTATATACTTGTTCTAGAGATTTGGTTGTTTTGGTTTGATAAAAATCACGAATTTGTTGCCTAAAAGTTGCTAATTTGTTGCCTAAAAATTGCCAAAAACCGTTGCCTAAAAAGTTGGAAGAAAAAGCACCATTATTGCGACAGCTTGAATTTAGGAAAGGAGAGTACGATTTCGATCGCAATAACCCTAGGGTTTTACTTTGCGATCAGTTGCGATAGCCCCTTATTCCGATCTGCACATTCCGATCATTATTGCGATCTGGATTGCGACGGATTTAAGGCAAATCTTGAAACGTTACTCTGCCCACATTGCGACAGCCACATTCCGATCTGGGATTTCGATAGGTACACATTGCGATCTGAACATTCCGATCTGGGATTTCGATAGGTACACATTGCGATCTGGACATTCCGATCTGGAGGATTCCGACAGCTGTACATTGCGATCCAAAGGACATTCCGATCTAAACATTCCGACAACCTTCATTCCGATAGCACTTTCCGATGGATATTCCGATGACATGTTTTCGCTAAATTTTGTTTGAGTAATTTTTAGACTTAGCCACCATCTAGACTAGTTTCAGAATATCGTTTCCACGAAGATCAAAAAAAAAAAAAAAAAAAAAAAAAAGAGTTAAAAATTTTTCGTCAAGTAAATTCAAATTTTTTCCATACTAGTTTTAGGACATTTCTAGCTCGATTTCAAATTTTGGCGATTACAAAATTTTTGGACTACCGTTTTTGTCGGACTGGAGAATTTATTGTCGGCCTGGAGAAAAATTGTAATTTTCGGAATTTAAACCACAACAACAATCAAAACAAATCTACTTAAGATCCATATTCACTTCATCATTTCAGAGAATTTTGAGATGGATTCTACTGCAGAATATCGTGTGACGAACAACAACATCATGGTCGCGGGTAATAAAGAGAGACCACCAATGCTTGTGGCTGGTCGATATGCTCAATGGCAATCACGCTTTCTTCGCTATCTTGATACAAGACCTAATGGTGATGCCTTGAGACAATGTATTAACAATGGCCCATATGTTTTTTCTGAAATTGATGTTCCTTATACACCAGCCACAGACACATGTCCAGAAGTACCTGCAACAAAGAAAAAGGAAACTTTATCTGACCTTACACCCGAGAAACGTGCTTGGCATGATGCAGAAAAAGAAGCGATCTATATGATCCTAAGTGGAATTGGAGATGATATTTATTCCACAGTCGATGCATGTCCTACAGCACAAGAAATGTGGACGGCCATTGAACGCTTGCAACAAGGAGAGTCTCTCAACAAGCAAGATGTCAAAACAAACTTGTTTTGGAACTTTGGTAAGTTTACTGCATTGGATGGAGAATCAATTGAGTCCTATTATTCAAGATTTTACAAGATGATGAATGATATGACAAGAAACAACTTGGAAGTCTCCACCATGCAAGTCAATGTGCAATTTCTACAACAACTCCAACCAGAGTGGACACGTTTTGTCACTTTGGTGAAACAACAGAAGCAGTTAGACAAGGTAAACTATCACACTCTCTTTGATATCTTGAAACAATTTCAGCATGAAGCAAATGAGATTCGAGCTGAACGAGTTGCAAAGACGGCTAATCCACTTGCTTTATTAACTACCACTCAAAATGTTCAAGATCATCGATCTCGTGCTCCTAAGTCATACTCTAGCCCATCATCCTCACCACGATATTCCACATCATCTAAGTCTTCATCTTCCACAAAATCTCGAGGTAAAGCGCCAAGAGCACCATCACCACCATCTGAGTCCTCATCTGAAGATAGTGATGAAGACCAAGCTCAAAAGAACCGAGAGATGAAACAACAAATTGCTTACATAATGAAGACTTACAAGAAAATCTACAAACCCACCAACAACAATCTTCGCACATCATCTAACACAAAGAACCGATATGTTGAGAGTCCTCCAAGGTATGACACACGTCGACGTGGTGAAAGTCCTTCTAGGTATGATCGACATAATCCAACACATGTTGAGGGTTCTGCAAGATATGATCGACAAACTGCTAAGTATGATGCTCAGAGGATTGCTGCTGCTACTGGGAATAGGGAAACGGTTGGAAGTCAAGTGGTTCAGCAGAGTGGGATTCAATGTTTTAATTGTCAAGGTTATGGGCATATGGCAAAAGAATGCAGGAAGCCGAAAAGGGTTAGAGACTCCAGCTATCACAAGGAAAAGATGCTGCTATGCAAGAAAATGGAAGCAGGGGTCAAACTGTCAGCTGAGGAAGGAGCTATGCTTGATGACACTGATGATGAAGCCTCCGACCAGGAATTAGAAGCACATTACTCGTACATGGCACATGTTGAAGAAGTTCTCAAAGTCACTGAAGATGACAATGGTCCTATCTTTGACACTGAGCCAATCGATAAGGTACACACTACTGATGAATATAATGTGTTTGGTGATATTCCTGAGCATAGTGATCTACCCAATGCCATTAATGACACGTGTATGATGGAAACGGTTGATAGTAATACCACACCCGATTCATCAGACATGTGCAATAATGAGTCTGAGGATGATCAACATGCAAATGAATATGATGAAGAGGAACGTATTGCGCTTGCTAATTTAATTGCTACTTTACAAAAAGATGTCACTGAAAATAAAAAGAGTCAAAAGCAATTAAAGAAGGCAAACGCTACGCTCACTCAAAGTTTTGAAGAATGCAAAGCTGCTCTTATCAAATCTACTGAGATCACTGAAAGCTATAGAGATGAGCTCCTTCAGAAAACCAAAGAGCTTGAGGGGTACAAGGGAAGTGCGTTAAAAAGTCAAAAGGACGATTTTGAAAACAAATATAATACCACTCTTGAGTTATTAGCTAAAGAGAAGCGTCAATATAATGTTTTCTTAATGGATGAACGTCAAAAAACGTACCTTGCCAATACCAAAGTTAATGAACTTGAACAAAAGCTCTCTATGACCACTACTGATTCTGCTAAAATTCTAGAGGATAAGAAACAAGAGGTAGATGCGTTAAAACAAGACTTCAAAAGTAGATATGATAAAGAAACCGAAAAAGTTACGAAACTAGAAGCACAAGTCGACTTTTTGAAGAACGTTGTTTATAAAACGCATGATTCTATTCAATCCGTAAGAATGCTAGCACCTCCATCGATGTTTAAGGGTCAAGCTAGCTTTGCAAGTCCTGAGTACCTTGCCAAAGCACAAGCTGCGAACCCGCATCTTTATCTTGATGAGACTGAAAGGACAGATCTTGATTGCATGCCTCTAAGTGCCAATAGTGAAGAGACTGCCCTTTGGGATGCTGATAGTCAACCATCAGTTAATAAGGAGTTTGTGAAACCATATAATTATGCTTATGAGAATAGTCTTTATGGTCTGTTCCACAAACAAACTCAGAAATCTCGTGAGGAAGTATTTTTAGAATGCAGGCAAAAGAGAATTCAATGGAAGAAAGCGTTTGCCACTAAGAAAACAAACGTTTCTAAGTTCATCAACTACTTGCCCCTAGATGCTTCTAAAAGCAAGAGTAGGCAGATATTTGGGTTTCTTACTCATTACATAGATAATATTAAGTCCATTATTGATAATGATTGGAAACAACGACAAAATGACGAGTGGAAGAAACCAATTCCTCAAGACATAACTGTGCTTGTCAAACAAATCTTAATACCGAACGCGGCCACACTAAAAGAAAATGTTCTTAAATTCGAAAGCTTAATTCGGTCTGAAATGTTTGACGATTTACAATATGTTGAGTCTCTTGAGAAAGCAATTGATGATCTTCAAATGGACAAGTCCGTTTTCTCTGATGAATATGATTTACTCTTGCAAGAATGCGTTTCTAAAGATATTATGTGTGCTTATTTTACATCTTGTGCCGATATTGATGAATATTCTGAAGTTGCATGCCAATATCTTGATAAGCTCAAAGAATGTGAACGTCTTGAAATTGAGCTTTCGAAACGTAAAGAAAATGTTGACAAAAAGGCTTTTGAGTTACTTCAACACAAAACTGATTTCCTTCAAAAACATTGTCATTCACTTGAACTTGCTTTGCAAAAAGATGTTGGTCGTTTTCCACATGATAATAAATTGCAAGAAAAACTTTCGCAAACATTTCGAGAAATGAATGAACAGAATTTGGAAATTAAAGGGTTGAAAGCTCAATTACAAGACAGGGACAGAGCGATAGCTGAGTTGCAGAAACTTATTGCTAAAATGGGTGGGAAAATTGTGGAACCTAGCATTAAGAAAAATGTTGTTAGACAACCCAATGCCTCTAAAGAGAATAGATCCTCTATCTTGGGAAAACCATCTGCTTTATCTAATTCCTCGTTTGCAAAACCTGTGTTTGCCCCCAAGATGGATGGAAAGGAAAGGTTACCACAAACTCAACCCATAAGGAATCCTATAGCACCAAGCGTTAGGCACAATAATGTCATTAAACCAGGAATGTATAGAATATCCACTAAGCCCACAAACAAAGATTCTCACTCGCCTCAGACTTCTAGAAACACTAATATTCATGTGTCTTCTACTACAGGAATAGTCTCCACTACTAGTGTTAGCCGGCCTCAGCTTAAGAGCACTCAAGAGAATGATAAGGTCTGGAAACACAAGGATCAAGGGAAGATGAAGCAAGTAGAAGAACACCCTAGGATTTTCAATGTTTCTAAGAATAAAACGTCTGTAATCGCGTGTCATGACGATTTGAATGATTCAACTTTGAATGCTTTGAATGTGAAATTTGTTTGTGTCAAATGTGGCAAGTGTGCTAATGCTAATCATTCTATGTGTGCTATAAATAAAGTCAAAGGCGTAGATACTAGAACTAAGAAGCAAGTTGCAATGCCTATTAGAGCTAGTAAACCCAAACGCAAAATGAACCATTCTGGTGCAACCCCCACTAAGAAAAGTAATGCATCAGACTCCACCACTAAGAATCCTAGAAGCAAAATTAAGGAATTATATGAGTCTGCCAGTAAGTCTTGGAAATGGTGGTTTGCTAATCAATGTCCTCCCGGATATAAATGGATGCCAAAAGTTAGGACAGAAAATGTGAAAACGAGTGTTAGTTTGCCTTTAAATGTTGATAAGGACACTAATGATTCTACTATCACAACTACTGTGGTATCCAATTTAGCATATGCTCCATCGTGTTCTAACTCTTCTGCAGGTGATACAAATAATTCTCTTCATAATGGACTCCGGATGCACGAAGCACATGACGGGGAATCTCAAGCTTCTAATTAACTTCGTGGAGAAGTTCCTAGGTACGGTCCGATTCGGAAATGATCAATTTGCACCGATCCTAGGATATGGAGATTTGGTTCAGGGGAATATCACGATTAAAAGGGTATACTACGTCGAAGGGCTCAATCACAATCTTTTCTCGGTTGGTCAATTCTGTGATGCGGATTTGGAAGTTGCTTTTAGAAAGAAGACATGTTTTGTTCGTGATTATGATGGGAATGACTTACTTACCGGTACACGGGGTACTGATCTTTATACAATTTCACTTCAAGACACAACTTCATCAACTCCAATTTGCTTCATGGCTAAAGCTTCAACGACTCAGGCATGGTTATGGCATCAACGTCTTTCTCATCTCAACTTTGATACCATTAACTTGCTTTCCAAGAAAGATATTGTGAGAGGCCTTCCAAGCTTGAAATTCATCAAAGATCATCTTTGTTCTTCTTGTGAACTTTGTAAAGCTAAACGAAGTAGCTTCAAAACAAAGACCACACCAAGCTCTAAAGGACGGTTAGATCTTCTTCATATGGATCTATGTGGTCCCATGCGTGTTCAGAGTATCAATGGAAAGAAATATATTCTGGTAATTGTCGATGATTACTCAAGGTACACATGGACTCACTTCTTGAGGTCCAAGGATGAAACACCCGATGTTCTCATTAGCTTCCTTAAATTGATACAACGTGGTCTTCAAGCTCAAGTTAAAGTGGTTCGTACTGACAGAGGTACATAATTTTTGAATTCAAATCTGAGAAAGTATTTTGAAGCCGAAGGGATTGAACATGAAACATCTATTGCTCGAACACCCGAACAAAACGGCGTTGTTGAAAGACGAAACCGTACTTTAGTTGAGGCTGCTCGAACATTACTATCCGCTTCAAAACTTCCACTGTACTTTTGGGCCGAAGCCGTGTCAACCGCATGCTACACACAAAACCGCTCCTTAATTATCCCAAGACACGAAAAGACACCATATCACATAATTCATGATCGTAAACCTTCACTCAAACACCTTCATGTTTTTGGATGTATTTGTTACATTATACGAGATGGTGAAAATTTGGATAAGATGAAAGAAAAAGGTGATGCATGTATTCTTGTGGGATATGCAACTCAGTCTAAGGGATATAGAGTGTTCAACAAAAGAACAAAATTGATTGTCGAGACAATTCACATCCGATTTGATGAATCTCAAGAAATGGCACTTGAACAAAGCAGTTTAAGTCCCGATCCACAAGGACACACGACTTCCGTTCACAACCGCACGGAACTCGGAACTCAAGACCACAGCAATGAACCGTCAAGTTCAACGCTGGTTCCAGAAAATGTTCCTAGAGCTGATATGACAGTCGACACGACAATTGAAGAGTTGGAAATGTTGTATGGACCAATGTATGATGAATATTTCACGGGGGAGAAACAAGTTGTATCGAAGTCTTCCGCTGTCACTCATGATAAGAATGATGATACCGATCATCGTCAACAAATGGATACAACTTCATCTACTTCAACACGGGTTGTTGCAGATTTACCTCCTCAGAATATCACTTCAACAATCGATCCTACAACATCCACAACTACTGTCATTGCTCCAGAGAACATAAATCAAGCAGACAATGCATTATCTGACGATGACGAATTCATCAACCCATTCGGTACACCGGTACACGAAACTGGAGAGTCTTCTACTCGCCATGTTGATCCGTCAAATATGCATACGTTCTACCAACGACATCCTTCAACACATCATTGGACCCGAGATCATCCTTTGGTTCATGTAATTGGAAACCCTTCACAGCCCATTCGTACAAGACGACAACTTCACACTGATGCCGATGTTTGTATGTTCGCACTCGCCGTGAGTTCAGTTGAACCGAAAAACATCAAAGAAGCATTAGCTGATCATGCTTGGATTGAATCGATGACGGATGAACTTCAACAATTTGAAAGACTTAAAGTCTGGGAACTTGTTGACAGACCATACGATGTAACACCATTAAATCTTCGATGGATCTGGAAAAACAAGATGGATGAGGAGAACACGATCATCAAGAATAAATCTAGGCTAGTGGCTAAGGGGTATGGACAGAAAGAGGGTATTGATTTTGAAGAATCATTTGCACCAGTAGCTCGAATGGAAGCGGTCAGGATTTTCCTTGCCTATGCTGCACATAAGGGATTCATTGTATATCAAATGGACGTAAAGACGGCGTTTCTTAACGGTCCTTTGAAGGAAGAAGTCTATGTCACGCAGCCGGAAGGATTCGTCGATCCTCATTCTCCTGACAAGGTGTATCGTCTCCACAAAGCACTTTACGGACTCAAGCAAGCTCCAAGGGCGTGGTACGACGAGCTCTCGAAATTTCTGGTCTCCAAAGGTTTCTCAAAAGGTTCCATTGATTTAACTTTGTTCACTTATAAATATGGGGATGACATTCTGCTTGTGCAAATTTATGTTGATGACATTATTTTCGGGTCTACAAACCCAAAACTTTCAAAATGGTTTGAAAAAGTAATGCACAGCAGATTTGAAATGTCTATGATGGGCGAACTAAAATTTTTTCTAGGAATTCAAGTTCACCAATCCCCAAGTGGTATCTTTATTAACCAAGCTAAGTATTGTCAAGAGATAATCACAAAGCATGGTATGACATCATGTGACCCCGTTGGGACACCGTTATCAACCACATCCCTAGATGCTGATTTGGAGGGATTACCCATAGATCAAACGAGATATCGTTCCATGATCGGGTCCCTCATGTACTTGACAGCAAGCAGACCTGATATTCATCATGCTACGTGTTATTGTGCACGATATCAAGCACGACCCACTGAAAAGCACCTCAAGGAGGTTAAACGGATCTTTCGGTACCTTAAGAATACCATTCACATGGGACTCTGGTATCCGAGGGAAACCGGTTTCTTTCTAACGGCCTATTCAGATTCTGATCATGCAGGGTGTCTTGATACACGTAAAAGTACTTCTGGTGGTGCACAATTTCTAGGTCAAGACAAGCTTGTGGGATGGTCTTCCAAGAAGCAGGATTGCACGTCACTGTCATCAGCCGAAGCGGAGTATGTGTCTCTATCTGCGTGTTGTGCTCAAGTTCTGCGGAGTATGCGTGTTGTAAATATTTTTTCAAAACATGTCATTTCTTCTTTTCATAAAAGGAAATTGTCTATTTTGGACAAATATTTCCAAACAACGGGTAGAGAAATCTATCACGGGTTGAGCTTGTCACAAAACATTCAACGTTTTGAGCTCAACACAATGGCTTGAAATCACTTTCAGATTGCAACCCGGATCAATATTCACGGGGGAGTGTACGATTTCGTACTCTTACCCTTAGCAAAAGAAGTTAAATCTTCTTACACTTGAGTGGATTCGTCAAGACATTCAAAGTCTGTGAACTCAAGTTTATGCTTTAGAAAAACCTCTTCGACAAAAAGAAATAGGATTTTTCAAAAAGCGTTGAACACAATTTTTTCAAGAATTTATCAATGATTATTCAAAATCTTTCAAAAATTGTGTGTTCAACAAACTCCCATCCTCAAAAAGCGAAATGTGGATCATATCCTCATAATGACAATTCAATTGGATCAATTTTTGAGGGGGAGCATTTCAACTTCATGCAAAAGCTTAACACATCTTTCTCCTGGAGATTTCAAGACTATTTTTTCAAAATATATTTTAATCAAATTTGGTATCTCTAATATCAAAAGATTTTATATATTAGAGATAGGGGGAGAAAATGTGATTAAAATGTGATCTAATATAAGACTAAAGCACTTTAACTCTTACCTACATGTGCGAAACACTTTCGAGTATCGATGCACATGTGAAGGGGGAGCATTTCTAAAACGACAAAACTAGCAAGGTGTTAAATGTTTTTCAAACACTTTGTTAGAATTTAAAGTGGTTTTCATGGTTACGATCAAATACCCACAACATCTTTAATTCACGACGTTATTGGTGTCAAAAGGGTGGATAGGTTTAAGTCCTATGATCCAACCAGAACCGGAGGGATCTTCCCATGGACAATCCAATAGATTATTAGAAGTCCTTAGGAAAGATGGAGTAGAATGTGAACGTAGCTGAATGACGACTAAGTACTGATGCTAGCACTGGAACAATCACAACAAGGTGCTAGTAATGATGTCTTGGTAAGCATTGAAGGGGTTGAAGAATGAAAAAGAAATGTAAGGATAAAGGGTGTAAAGAAAGAAGCCCTCCATACAACTTAGGCAGAAACCGGGTCAACTCATCATGAAGACAAACTCATCATGGACCCAGTGATGTGAAGCACAACCCTTTCCTAGCTACTCAGGCTTCTCTCAAAAGAAGTTTGTTTATTGTCACGGAGATCAACACGACTTCTATTGACTTTCTCACTCCGAGATTGTTGATATTGAATAGGTGGCATCTGCTCCAGCCTCCGACCACTAAAAGTGCACAAATCGAGTCTAGAGCCAAGAGATCAATCAAATCTCGTTAGGACACACGGATGAAGATCAAGAGAGTCCTACGCTATATCCTTGTGATATTGCTAGAACACTCAGAGTGATACTACTTAGTATTCACAATGATGAGTGGAAATCCTTCCAGTGTTAACATCAAACAACACTGCGGTAGGTCATATGCAAGATTCATTATGAATTGAACATATGTAAAACTGAAAAGCAACAGTGGTTTGATTCTGAATTGATTCAAACTCGTTTCAGGTTTCTACGCAATATCTTTATGGTCTTGCCAGAACATTCAGAGTGATATTTATTAATATTCACAGTGACGAATGGAAATCCTTCTAGCGTCAACATCAAACAGCGCTACGGTAGGTAACTTGTGAGATTCTTATGAATCAAACTTGTGTCAACTGGAAAGCAACAATGGTAAGATTCTTTATGAATCAAACTTGTTCCAGGAACTTGAATTGACGACTTTAATCAAGCGGATATTTATCCAATTGATTCACTCTTTATGTTCGCAGTCTTGCTTTGAGACGGTCGAGTAAAGAGAACGGCTAGTACTGCCGCGAAACCCTGTCAAGGAGATTCTTAATTGAATCTACCTGATCACAGGTACGATATTTAATATCGTATAACGGTCTTCACCGACCGGAGGTAAAACGCTACCGATTTAGGATGAATGTCAAAGCCATTCAGTCCGTGTCTATGTTTTGTCTCGAGAAGGTGGCGTCACGGTGTACTCAGCAAAGTCAGATATACACAACCACATATTCATGCCCCAAAGACTTATCCAACAATTGATAGTGTGAGCATGTGGATAAAGACACAAGATTACAAGATGGCAAAGACAAGTCAAGAATGATTTGAAGATCTCAAGACTTAAAGACAAAGTCAAAAGACAACGACAAAGGCTCAAAGATCACAGCATGAAGGAACAAAACTACTGTTACACGTTCAAGACTCATTTATGACGAAATTCATAAATCTCCATTGGAATCCAAATATCAAAGAGGAATGACCTCACATTGGGGGAGATTGTTAGCCTCAAAATATTGAGTCAAACAAGAATGTTCGGTCATAGGTTTCTATTGTATTATTTATTAGAACGTTGTAATAAGTAGTTATTTAGTCGTGATTCACGGGCTTGGATTTAAACTAATTAGAGTCCAAAATACAAGCCCGGCCCAATATATAGTCCATTAAGCCCGCATGTGGGTGGACTATATATACTACCCTCCTAGCATGTTAGGAGGGTGGTTGGTTCATTTGTATTCTCATTCCTTAATCTAACATTCACCTAGTTCCAACCATTTCTCTCTCACTTTCTCTCACTACTTTCTCTCTCTAGAATTCTTCTCATTTCTACCTTTCTTTCTTAATAATTCGTCTTATATCATCATATATTAGGGACAACACACTCTTTGTCCTAAGACGGCCCCCACCGCATAATCACTAGCGTCACACATAAGCTCAAAAGGTAATTCCCAATTTGGAGAAACCAAAACGGGAGCCTTTGTCAGTTTCTCCTTAAGAGTCTCAAAAGAGTCCAAACAATCTTGGTTAAAAATGAAAGGAGCCTCTTTTTCTAAGAGGTGAGTCATCGGTCTAGCTATCTTAGAAAAATCTTATATAAAGCGCCTATAAAACCCCGCATGACCTAAGAAACTCCTCACACCTTTAACCGAAGTGGGTGGGGGAAGCTTAGCAATCACATCAATTTTAGCTCGATCCACTTCTAATCCTTTATTGGATATTTTGTGTCCTAAAACAATTCCCTCTTTCACCATAAAGTGACATTTCTCCCAATTAAGCACTAAACGTGTTTCCTCACAACGCTTAAGCATTCTCTCTAAATTGGTGAGACATGAGGTAAATGAATTTCCAAAGACGGAAAAATCATCCATAAAAACCTCCATAGTTTGCTCTATCATGTCATGGAAAATCGCCATCATGCACCTTTGAAACGTCCCCGGTGCATTACATAAGCCAAAAGGCATCCTCTTGTAAGCAAATGTACCGTAGGGACAAGTGAATGTGGTCTTTTCTTGATCCTTAGGGTCAATGGGTATTTGGAAATAACCCGAAAAGCCATCAAGAAAGCAATAGTACTCATTTCCCGCTAAGCGTTCAAGCATTTGATCCATAAAAGGTAATGGGAAATGGTCTTTCCTAGTAGCCTCATTGAGTTTCCTATAGTCAATACAAACTCTCCAACCGGTAACAAGTCTCGTAGGAATAAGCTCATTGTTCTCATTAGGCACTACGGTGATTCCAACCTTCTTTGGAACACAATGTACCGGGCTAACCCATGGAGAGTCGGAAATGGAGTAAATCATACCCGCATCAAGGAGTTTAATCACCTCCTTCTTAATGACCTCATGGATTTTTGGGTTAACCCTTCGTTGATTTTGAATGGCGGGTTTGTAATCATCCTCCATAAGGATTTTGTGTGTATAAAAATGTGGATCAATTCCCCTTATGTCGGATATTTTCCAAGCTAAAGCTTTCTTGTGTTTCTTAAAGACTTCAATGAGTTGCTCCTTCTCATCCTCTTTCAACTCTTTAGCAATGATCACGGGTAATTGGTCTTTGCCCTCTAAGAAAGCATTCTCTAGGTAGGATGGAAGATCCTTAAGTTCAATAGGAGGTGGACTCTCTATGGAAGGTTTTACTATGGAAGGATCCTCATGAGTAACTTCTTGTAGAGTAGGAGAAGGAATAGGGTCCTCATTGAGCAACTTTTGGATAGTAAGAATATCTTCTTCCCAATTAATGGGAGAATCATCATCACCAAGAAAGTTTGACTTAAATTCCTCCAAGAGGAAATCACTCTCTCCAAAAGGTGTTAAAGAGGGAGCAATTGAGGCCACGGTTTCAACATGGGGCATTTCATCACTAGTACTCTTGCAAGCATCATGAAAGTGTTCATCACACACCTCATCTAGCTCATCAACTATGTTAATAGTCTCACACGGTCTAGACTCCTTAACCTCTTTCCTATCACAAACTTTCCCTAACTTAAACGCCACTTTCTCATCCTCTACTCTCATAATTAGTTCTCCTTCCGCCACATCTATCAAAGTACGAACCGTTCTCAAAAACGGTCTACCAACAACCAAAGGAACTCTAGGATCCATGTCATAATCAACCACTACAAAGTCGGCCGGAAATGTAAACTTATCCACACCTACAAACACATCCTCCGCTATACCTACGGGGTAAGCTATGGTTTGGTTGGCTAATTTAAGGGTCCTCCTAGTGGGAGTGAGCTCAGGAAGAGAGAGTTTTTTCCAAACCGATAAAGGCATGAGGTTTATGCTTGCCCCTAGATCCGCCAAAGCCATGCAATTTTCTACACCGGGAAAATTACAAGGTATCAAAAAGCACCCCGGATCTCCAAGTTTTGTTGGTAAGGTTTTAAGTAGCACGGCTGAACAATTTTCATTAAGGGATGTGTTGGGAAAATCAACCAAATTTTCCTTGTTTGAGAGTAAATCCTTGAACATCTTAGCAAACTTTGGCATATAAGCAAGAGCTTCCGTAAAGGATATGTTGATCTTAAGTTGCTTGAACATCCTTAAGAAATTTGAGACTTGGATGTCATCCTTGTTCTTTAACTTGTCCTTTTTCAACCTTGAAGGATATGAAAGAGTTGGTTTTGGTGTAGGTGGAGTAGGTGTTGTAGTGGAAGATTTGTCTTTGTTAGCTTCTTCATTAGGAGGTGTGGAAGGTATAGGAGAATTAGGAATAGGTTGAGAAGGTGTGTTTGATTGAATGGGAGCATTTTGAGGTGGTGAAGTAGAGGTAGAAGGCTTGTCACAAGTAGGAACAAAAATGGGTGGAACAATAGGAGGTTTAGGAGGTGAAGGATTCTTTGTTGTCTTTCCACTTCTTGTTGTAATATCATTGACATTTGCCCTTGGATTTGTTTGTGTGTTAGAAGGTAAAGCCCCTTGTGGTCTTTGATTGAATGCCATTAAAAGCCTATTGGTTTGTTCCTCCATTGTACGTTTCATTTGGTCATTCATTCTTTTCTCACTTTCACGAATTCTCCTCTCAATATACTCATGAGTCTCTTGTAGCCCATATCCTTGATTTTGAATTTGAGGGTAACCTTGATTTGGGAAGGGTGGAAGTGGTTGATTAAATCCTTGATTTGGTAGATAAGAGTTATTTCCTTGAGGTTGAAAATTGTTGGGTGCCTTGTAGTTATTTCCTTGGTAATGTGGTCTTGTACCTTGATTCCGTTGTAACAATTGAGGAGGATTTTGTTGAAGTTGGGTGGGTGGTTGGGGTGGGAATCCCGGTGGAGTAAGGTAATTTTGGGACTTGTAAGAAAGGTTATTGGGATTGATATTTGGCTTGAAGTGTTCACGATGTTCCTCTTGGTAAGCATAACATTTTGCACCTTATCACATTGTTCATAGGAATGGGGACCTCCACAAGTTACACAAGAAAGAGTAATGGCATGCACATCATTTGAAGAATTGTTCAATGAAAGGCTCTTAATAGCTTGAATCATTTCTTGATGTGCCTTAAGACTCATCTCATGATCCCTATCTATCTTTTGAATGATCTCTTGGTGACACTTGAGGAATTGGTTATCACAAGGTGTTTGAGAATTGTTTTGGATAACATGAACTCGTTCTTCAATTTGAGTGTTTGTTTGAACCATTTCTTTGGTCTCAATGATGTCCAAAGCCTCTTGAATAGATTTAAGAAGAATATTCCCTCCCGCGGAAGCATTGAGTGAATCTTGGTGATGAGGTTTAAGGCTATCGTAGAAAGTATTGATTTGGTGAACTTCATCCAATCCATGATTAGGGCATCTCCTCAATAACTCTCTAAACTCCTCCCAAGCATCACTAAAGGTTTGACTAGGTTTTTGTTGAAAGCCTATAATTAAGTTCCTCAAAGCCGTGGTCTTAGATGGGGGAAAGAACTTGTTCAAAAACTTAGTGGTGAAACCATCCCATTTGGTGATACTATCGGGTGGTTGTGTGTCTAACCAATGCTTAGCGGGTCCCTCTAGTGAAAATTGCACCAATATCAACTTAATAGCATCATGTGGAACTCCATTGTACTTAATGGTATTACAAAGAGCAAGGAATCTCTTAAGGTGATCATGAGGATTATCATTCTTGTGACCATAGAAAGGTGTGTTTGTAACCAAGGTAATCATAGCCATTTTTAGCTCAAATGAATTTGCGGGAATGTCGGGAATCTTGATTGCATCGGCATATCCGTGAACATTGGATTGCAAACGTTCCATCAAAGAACGATTATCAACAGCCATGGCTTCTTGTTGTGGATGAATCAAAGCACGATTCTCGTGATCGGCTTGATGGACGGTGGTGTTCTTACTCTTTCTCTTTTTCTTCCTTTTCGGAGGAAGGGGTTTGATACTAGCATTTTGCTATGGGGTTCTAAATTCTCTTGATATCCTCTCGAATTGATCTTGGTTCTAAGTGGAATGATTGTTCTTGGTTACTAAAAAGGGGTTTTGGTTTTCTAATCTACCAAAAGGTTTAAGTGCACGAAAATGTAAACTTAAATTTTAAAGCAATTAAACTAATAACAATTAATAAAAATTGAATTAAACAATAAAATAAAAATGAAGAAACAGTAAGAAACAGTAAGTAACACTTAAAAATGCTCAAAGAAAATTGATTCGGAAGTTGACCTTGATTCGAAAGTTCACTCGGAACTTGGTTCGGAAGTTTTGATCCGAAACTTCGTTCGGAACTTCACTCGGAAGTTGATCCGGAACTTTCACTCGGAACTTTACTCGGAACTTTCACTCGGAACTTTACTCGGAACCTTCACTCGGAAGTTTGATTCGGAAGTTGGTCCGGAACTTTCACTCGGAACTTTACTCGGAACTTTCACTCGGAACTTTACTCGGAACCTTCACTCGGAAGTTTGATTCGGAAGTTGGTCCGGAACTTTCATCCGGAAGTTGTTGATCCGGAACTTTTGACCCGGAAGTTTATCCGGAAGTTCACTCGAAACTCTTGAAAATAAAACTGAAGCGGAACTTAAGAGACTGATTCGGAACTTTTGGGAAGAAAATTCATTCGGAACTTTTAAAAGGAAATTGATTCGGAACTTTTGAAAACTTATTCGGAACTTTTAAAAACACATTCACTCGGAACTTTTAATGCTCATCCGGAACTTTTAGTTCATCCGGAACTTTTGTTCATCCGGAACCTGGGAATACTCAAGAACAGTAAACTCAGAAAAAACAGGGGAACTCGAATTCGATCCAAAAATCACCAAGTTTATCACCAAAACTTAAATAAATCTAGTCCCTAATCATCTACTAACCATAAACTACAAATCCCATCAATAAAAACATAAAACCCAACAACTTTTGAAGATCAAATCAACCAAATAAGAACTTTAACTTTTAACCATTGATAGGTGTATAAACACCCATCTTTTCTACCACTTAATGACAATAATAACCGAGCCAAAACGTGTATTTTATGTCTTTTATGTCGGAATTATGCGTGGTTTGTGTTTTTGTTGTGATTTAGGACGAAAAGGTGAAAGGTGGAGAAAACACGGGAATTCACGGGCATTTACGGACTTTTATTGAAGAAAAAGATGAAAGACGAAGTCAAGAAGTCAAGATTGCAAAAAGAACGGAAGTCCACGACCAATTCTGAAGATTTATCGAAGAAAAAGTCAAAAGACGGAAGTTTATCAAAAGCCGAAGAAATCAAGTCTATTTTATTGAAGAATTTAAAGACGAGTTCAAAAGAAATCCCAAGCCACAAGTCATTATAGTCCAAATTTAAAGAAGATTAGAAGGAAAAAGGACTAATGGTTCAATTAATGAAGACTATATGCTTAAGGGCTTAATCTTGCAATTAACAAGAAATGAAGGAGGGGAGGAAGCTTCCTAATCCTCCCCTATATATAGATTAGGATGTTTTACATTTCATTGTTGTTGGCTAAGTGTGACAATTAGCTCTTCCACCATTTACTTACCTTGTCATTTACTTATCTTGTCAAATTTAAATACCTTGTCTTGCACCTTAAATTCATTTAATTTCAAGTAAGTTTTCATTTAATCTTTGTCAATCTTTACTTTATCTTGTCAATCTCTTATCTACCTTTTTTAATCTTTGATTTATGTGTTTATGTTTATGTTCATGTTCATGCTTTTATTTTGATCCAAGTGATTTTTGATTATTGTGGTTAAAGTTGTTTATTTTATTGATTTTAATTGTTTGTTGATGTTTACTGTTGATTTGTTATTAGTATGATTAATTCGTGTGTTTGATTTTGATTATATTGCGTATATCTACTGTTACTGTGATTCCCTTGTTCTTCGGGAAGTTTGTTGTGTTTCTGATCTTTCCAGGTGAAAACTTCCGAATCAAGAGAGGGAGTTTGTTCATTCGGAACTTCCAAAGTTCCGAATCAAGGGTTTCATCCGGAAGATTTTAGGCTCAGCAAAACTTCCGAGTCAAGCTTGTTCATCCGGAACATTCAAAGTTCCGGACGAAGGATAACTTCCGACTCAAGAGTCATTCATTCGGAACTCAAAAGTTCCGAACCAGAAAAGCTTCATTCGGAACTCAAAAGTTCCGGATCAAGCAATTCATTCGAAACTCCAAAAGTTCCGGATCAGTGATTGTTCATTCGGAAGTTTCCAAAGTTCCGAGCCAAGGGCTGTTCATTCGGAACTTAAAAGTTCCGAACAGACTTCCGAATCAAGAGGCAAGTTCCGGATCAGAGAGTGTTCATTCGGAAGTTTTAAACTTCCGAATCAAGGAGGCTTCATTCGGAATCTTCCGAATCAAGGGTTAATCAAAAGTTCCGAATCAAGGCAAATTTTAGAAGTTCCGAATCAGTAAAGTTCCGAACGAAGGATTGTTTTGGATAAGTGACATATTCAGATCAATTTGTTCCGGATCAAGGATTTTGGTAATATTCCGAGCGAAGAAGAATCATTCCAACCGAAGGTGACATTCCGGACGAGTGATTGTTCCAAACGAAGGATAATTCCGAATGAGCTGTATTCAGGTTCTTATTAGCTTTTGTCTTTGATTTTTATTTTCAAGCTTTATTTTCCTGCCTTTTATTTAATTGCACTTTAAGATTATTTGCCTTAGCTTTATTTTAGCTTTGCCTTAGTTTAAGTTTTAGTCGCGTTTTAAGTTTGCCTTAGTTAGATTTAAGTTTGCGTCATTTACTTTAGTGCCCTTTAATTTCAGTCACGTTTTTAAATACTTGCACCTTTATTTTAATTAGACTTAGACTTACTTAAAGAGCACCTTTACTTTAATTGTTCCGCACCTTTAATTTTAAACACTACAACAACACATCTTTGTTCCACCAAAAACAATAGAGTCACATAGAGAGCCTAGATCAATTCGATTAGACAGGAACAACGAACTTTAATCTTTTATACGGGCAAAAGCCCAGTTATTAAATGGCGCCGCTGCCGGCTCTTTTCGTTAAGATTGACGGTTTTCTGTGAGAGACACGTTTCTTTTTGGGATCCGTTCACTTGTGAGCGTTATTTTTCTTGTCTAAAAAAATTCAAAAAATCATAAAAATTAAAAATTGATCAAAATCCATAAAAATAAAAAATTTCAAAAATCCAAAAAGATTTTATCTTTCTTGTGTATATATATTGTCTTTGTGTTTGGTTTTGTTTTCTTTTGCATTTTCAGGTGTATGCGTACGAGATCTTCTAATTATCAAGAGCCCGAGCCTCAAGAAGATTTAAGTATGGCAGGTGTTAACAACAACAACATTCCACCGCACCTCAATAATAATAATAATAACAACAATGCTCTTCCACAGCCCGATCTTCGGACCATGGAGGAACTTTGTCAACCAACAATGTTTGGACGAGGAGGACCGATTGAGCCGATGCAAATCAACGCTCCTGAGTTTTCGTTGAAGCACCACATGATTCAGCAAGTACAAACAAACCCGTTCCGTGGATTGCCTGATGATGATGCCAACAAACACCTCGACAAGTTCATTACAATCACCCAAAGCATGAAGTTGCCTGGTGCCACAATGGATGTTCTTCGCCTACAACTCTTCCCACATACTTTATCACATCATGCCGAGAAATGGTTTGATCGTCTCCCGAAGAATTCTATTCACACTTGGGATGACATGACTCAACGCTTTCTATCGCGCTACTTTCCACCATCCATGGTCACAAGCCTTCGCAATCAGATCAGCGGTTTCATGCAAGACCCTGACGAATCTCTTTTTGATGCTTGGGAGAGATATAATGTCTTGATCGATAGATGTCCAAACCACAACATGCTCCCTGTGACCTTAATAGATACTTTCTACAACGGATTGACTTTTCGAGATCGTGATACGATCAATGCAGCCGCCGGTGGCACATTCGTGAAAAAGAGACCCGAGGAGTGTAGAGAGTTAATTGAGAACATGACTACTCACCACAAAAACTGGGATTCCTTTGCTTCTTCTAGGAACAACCCGAGAGTCAATGTTTCCTCCACCTCAGCAAACCCTGAGATGACCGCACTCACCCGCATGATGGCCGAAATGAGCAAAAGTATTACGCTTCTCGCTTCAAACCAATAACAACAACAAGTTAAAGCGGTTGCTAATCCTTGTGAAACATGTGGCGGTCCTCACTCATACACCGATTGTCCTTCGACACAAGGAAAACCGGAAAATGTGTATGCTGCTTACGATAATTATTCACCGGAAAATTACCAAGCTAGACAACAAGGGGATAGAAATCTGCTGAGCTACCGTTCCAACAACTACCTTTCACCCGGTTTTTCTCCTCAAAACCAAAACCCTGCCAACAACTACAATAGAAGCAACCAAATCCCACAAAGAGCTTCTAATCCTTATCACCAACCCCCCCAACAAACCCCACCCATTAATCCCGATGTTGAAGCCATCATGAGAACCCAAGGTGAGCAAATTAAGAACCTGCAGAGCCAAATTATCAATCTCAAAGGAGATATCACAAAGCAAGGAAATGAGATTAGATCCGAGCTTCGAGATAATATTCAATCCTCCTTCAGCAATCAAACGAATGATTTGAAGAATATGCTTGTTAGTTTCTTGCCCCCTGCTCAACCTTCTACTTCGAGTTCTCTACCTTCAAACACCGTTACTAATCCGCGAGCCAATGTGAGTGCTATTACTACTCGTAGTGGAGTCACCATAGTAGGACCACCAATCCCACCCCCATCATCTACACCTCCTCCACCACCATTTATCCCTACTCCTCCTACACCTAGTATTAGTGCACCATTACCGTCTCCGCCTCGTCATGACGATGTCTCTAGGAAGGACCCTTCAACATCTCAACCTCTACCTACTACACCTACACCTGCACCCTCACCACCCAAACCCAATATCCCTTATCCTTCTCGTTTAGGCAAGAACAAAATGCTAACCACAGAGGACTCTCAAGTGTCAAACTATATCAAGATGATTTCTCAAATGAACTTCAACATTAGCTTTCTTGAAGCACTTGTCCACATGCCCAAATTTTTTAAAGCATTTAAGGAATTGCTTAACAAGAAAGAGAAGCTGATTGAACTCGCCAACACACGATTAAATGGAAACTGCTCTGCAGTGATTCTTAAAGAACTTCCGGAAAAGCTTGGAGATCCCGGTCGTTTTGTGTTGCCTTGCGTGTTCAACAAAACTAAAGAATTTACTGCCCTTGCTGATCTCAGGGCCAGTATTAATTTGATGCCTTTGAGTGTTTGGAAAACACTATCATTACCCGACCTCACTCCAACAAAGATGACTCTTGAACTTGCAAATCGCACTCTCGCTTACCCCGTTGGTATAGCCGAAGATGTGTTCATTAAAGTTGGCACATTTACTTTCCTGGTCGATTTTGTCGTAGTTGATTATGAAATGGACCCTCCTATTCCTTTAATACTTGGACGGCCATTCTTGAGAACCGGACGAGCTTTAGTAGATGTGGCCGAAGGTGAGTTAATCTTACGAGTCGGGGATGATTCAAAAGTTTTTAAAATGGGGAAGCTTACATGCAAATCTTTTGGACGAGAATCAGTGAATATGATTAATGTGCTCGATGACTTTACCGTCTATGACAATCCTCTATTCGATTCTTCCACTGATAATCTACTCTTTGAAGATAATGTGGATGATTCTCTCCCTACTTTGGACGCTTCTCCCATTTATGATTCTCCACCGGTCTTCGATGCTTATGATGATAATGATTCTAGCTCAGATTCGGATGATTTTGATTGTACTTCTGAGTATCCCGAGATGCCCACTTTCGATGATTTTGATGAGGCTGATACTCTCTCGAGCGATTCTTCACATGATGAAGATCCTCCGCCATCACTCGATCCGACTTTGGACGATTATTCATTTGAGGAAGATTTCTCTGAATTTCTCAACACTTACTTCCCTCATGAGAGTGATGCTCCTCCTTATGACTTTGAAGATTATCGTCTTGATCCTACTTTGGATTTGAAGAACATTCTGTCACAGGAGAAGAAACCGGTCGACACCGAAATCCGTTGCACATATGATTTGACACCTCTTTGTCCCCCTTCTGAGGACGAGGTTGTGCTTCTTTGCGGATCTTCTTCACACTCGGCTGAGCCTGAGTGCTATTTCCCTTAAAGGAAAAGGTGTTCGACCCCGGTATTGAAGTCTTTAAGCCATCTCAGTATCCACCTGATGAAATAAAAGGAAAAATCTTTGGACATTTTGAAGACATGCTTACACTTCACCCTTGCTTCCACCATGCTCCATCACTGCTTAAGGGAACCCTGCCACTTCTTCTTTGGCTTGCCTTGTTCGCCTTAAGCTCGTGCTTATTGATGGATGAAAACTATGTCTTTGATCCTGGTGGATATGTTTCATGCTTCTTCCGTTGATGATCAAGGTCGAGTCAGGCTCACGACTCGGTTAACAAAAACCAAGCGCTTCTTGGGAGGCAACCCATGCATCTATCTTTTCGCTTTCTTTACCATAAGTGTAGGGGAGACCCTTTTGGTTTGCTATTTCCTCTCCTCACTTCTTAATCAGGGATTCGAGCTTCAATGATCCACTCTTGATGATTCTTGACGACCCGTGATTCCGTGTTCTTATTCCTGGTTCTATCCTAAACTCTTTTCGATTCACTATTTTATATTTTCTCAATATTAAAATAGGAATCACTTTAGTTGTCTTTTCCTTAGCGAGATTTAAACAACGTGCACAATGTCCTAAGTGTAGGGGAGTTTACTTGTAAAACCCAGAAATTTGGTTTGCATTTTATCTCATCATTTTAAATATATCTTAAAGTTTTTTTTTTATAAAAAATAATAAGTAAAATATTAATAGATGGAAAACTAAATATCAGTTAAGAAATTAGTAGTGGTCAAATGATAGAATCAGTAACCGAATTTTTAGCCATTATCTGATTTCTTTGTTTTATATGTTAAGAGGATAAACTCAAATTTGGAAATCTATAATTACACTTAATGTATAGAAGGCATGAAAATATTCTAATACACGTTTTGCTTAAGCTTGGTCAAATATGTTAGTTACTCACGTCCAAATGTGTCTATCCTAAACTTTGTTTTAAGGCCCATGACCATCAGTTAATAACTTGGTCATTCTTGATAAACATGGCTACCAAAATCTCACCAGGAGTACTAAACGAATGGGTGGGATTGACAAATCTAGAGTCAACGTCAAGGCTTTCTTTAAATTCTTAAAACGTGTTCATGAAGGTATTTCTCATTCGTAATCACGCCAGAGTTTTCTTTTCATTTGTTCCGAGTTTCGACTCGTGTACCGATGTTGAAGTTGTAATCTGATTCTGAGTTCAGATCATGATCAAGTGTTCATACCGGGTGGCTTTGATGTGTTATCGTCTTGCTCATGATGAAGGATCAGTCGGATAGAATACGATTAGTCATTATTCATGTTGCGTTCGTTTTAAGTTGGTGACCGCGACGGAGTCGGAGTTCGAGTTAGGGGTCTGCTTATGTTAAGGTCGATCACATGTCGTTAAAGGGTGTCATTTGATTGATCTGAGTCGATGTCCGTCCTCGTGTTCATCGCGCCTCTCGTTTATTTTGGAGATCTAGGTTCACGATGGGGAGTAATATAGTGTTGAGTTACTGATTGAGTTTTCTATCACATGATTCAAATCAAGTGTCATGTGTGTTCGGGTCGGAGTTTGGTTTTCATCGGCTCGCTTTATCGTTGGTGTTTCTACTTCGAGTTACGAAAAGGCCACGATGAATCTTGATGTTCATGGTTGCGTTCGTGTGTTCAATTTCGATATTGATCGATTCTCGTTCGCATGAAGGTAACTCTCGATCCACCCTATGTATATATCACATGCTATTTATCAGTGGTTTGTTAGTATTATTAAAGCAAGAACTGAAGATCTCCTTTCTTGATTATAGTTTAGTTTCCATCGATACTGATAAATCGAACTTGCGGGTTTTAACTTATAAGCGTTATTTTATCATGAAAGAGTTTTATAAATAAAATTAATCGCATGCTTTTAACGTCAATATTGTGGCATGAAATTTGGCATAGAGGTGTCTTATATATACACTTCACGTACTATAATAGATTTAAGATGGTATTAGAATCAAAATGAAAAGTAAGGTGCTTATATATAAAAAGAAGAAGAAGAAATCAGTTTAAGTGTCAAAGGGTAAAACAACTATGTAATATGTTGGATAGTTGTTAATTAGTAGTCAGCTATTTTATGTAGATTTATTGACGGGAAATGATTTGCACTTTGTCAGAGTATTGGATTTTGTTAAGGTACGGATATTTCTATCTCTATGATTATTTGTCTCTTTCGTTTCGATTGATCGTACGGATTTCCCGTCCTTTCAGTAAGGACTTTCTTTTCTATGCATGATTAGGATTCCCCATCTACAGCCAAATGTTTTCCCCAGAATATGTTTAAACTTATCGGTAATCATGTTAAGAAATAAATAAATTTCCTGAGCATTATATACAAGCATGATTAGTTTATGTACTAGTTACGGAGGTACCGTAACCACGGCACTAGAGGCACCGGTGTCGTGACTCACATGCAGGAGAGTGATATCCTGCATCGTCCCACTCAGCTCAGCTTGGCCATTTTATCAGTATTATTAGTGGGGCGTATGGATGCATCCTAGGCTTATAAGTGTTACAAGTTATCAGGGTGAATGTGGTGTGTGCTCTACATCCTTCACATTGGAGCTGATCCCTCCACCCAGCACAGTTATTTAGAGGTCACCCCTCTACAACATGACGAGGTCACCCCTCCAGTTATTCATGCACGGTTGTTACAGCACGTGACCTATATAAGCTCTGGCAAATTAAAATACAGTAAATGCATGTTTTCAGATTTGACAGATAACAGTTCAGCTTTATTATTTATAAATCAGCCTTTACAGATTATACACAGATTTCTGCTGCAACTTTACTTATCAGTCTTACAGCTTCAGTATTTTATCATTTGCTTCATTTCAGTAATTCCTTATCATGTTTCATATCCGTTCACTGAGCGTTATGCTCAGCTGATAGTAGTAAAAACACGACTCTTGTTTAGGAAAACAAAAGAACGTATATGAGCGGTAAGTATCGACGAGTGATTTAGGAAAACCACAAGTAATGACCCACAATCACTTAAAAGAGATGAAAGATTCGTTTCCCAAGGAGGTATGGTGTTGTGAATTAACTTGTATTTCTTTGAGATTAATATTGAGAAGATGGAATGACGGTTTCTTGGAAATTACACTATGACTTAAAAAACGAAAACGTAAAACCGTAGAAAAACCACTAAAATTAAAAATTATTAAAACCAAAAACAAAATCAAGAAAAAGATTAAAAAGACTAAAACAAGTCTAAAATAATATAAATAAAGACAAAAATCCAATAAAGATATTTTAAAACCTTTTATTAATTAAATAATTAATTTTAAATGCTAATTAAAGCCCTAAAATTAAATTTAACTAATTCAAAAGTCTAAAATATGATTTTATTGAATAATTACTCAACTTATATTATTATAAGACTAAAAAGTAATTTTCTAAAAATTAAAACCTATAAAAATTATTTTTAAAACCCTAAAAATGATTAAAAATGATTAAAACCTAATTAAACTTAAAATAATTATAAAAATAAATCTAAAAGTTATAAAAATAATCTAAAAATGGAAATAGTCCTATTTAATGCCAAAGAACCTAAGAAAAATGAAAAATAAAGAAAAAGAAAAATGAAAATTAAATAATAATAAAATAATACAAAAAAAAAAAAAAATAAAAGTCACTTAGTTGCGCCGCAACGGTTGTGTCTTGCGCCGCAACTAGTGTTACGAGATCACCAGATCAGCAGCACCTTCAGTTGCGCCGCAACGTTTATTCCTTGCGCCGCAACAAGTGAAACGGGAAAACCAAAATCTGCAGCTCCTTGAGTTGCGCCGCAACGCTTAGGACTTGCGGCGCAATTCCTGTGACGTGCCTGGTACTGCTTGTGCTGTTTTGCTTTCTCCAAGTATGATACAAGCCAAGAGGACTTGGCAATGTGCTTTGTTTGGTGATTATTTGGACAATTGGGCACCCTTGAGCTTATTGAAGCTCAAGGAGTCAAGTAACACACAAATAACAACAAGAATCAAAGATCAACAATCAAAGATCATGCACAAAGTTCATCACAAATCAAGCAAATTAGCAATATGCAGATTTTTAACACCCTTTTTACCTTTTTAAACACACAAAATTACTCCAAACTTGTTCCAAAGTAATTAACTACTTACCAATAACCTTAATCAACCCTAAACAAACAATCTAACACCTTTTAATTATCACTAATCAAAACTATGTCCTGCTAAAACGCGTTGCCAAACACCCTTTAAACTTTTTGAAAACCAATTTTTCCAAATCAAAACCTTATGAAACCTAACCAAATTGTTATCAAAGCTTCATAACATGTATATAACATAACATAAACACAAATCAAGTAACTTAAACACACTAAATCAATCAATCAATCAAATCAAGTAACAAGCACTTTTATGAACTTTTTCAAGGTAAAAGGAAGATACCTTAGGTTCTTACATCCAAGAACCTAGAGGATGAAAATCCTCCTCCAATCCAACCCGGGTTGGAGCTGAACTAAATCAACAAGCCTTCAACCTATTTGAACACAAAACAAAGAAACAAGAACAAAAATAATATGAAATGATATGATTCTTTTTTTTTCTTTTTAAAACTCTTCCAAAACACTTTCAAAATCTTTCCAACCTTCTAAATACGTTTTCTAAAACCCTATATCACCAATAACATTAACCATAAACACCAAAAACCTTTTGAGAAGATTTTACCAAAATCTCTCAAAATCTCAAAACCTTAAACAACTTTGAAAATCAAAGTTGCTTAACCATAAAACAAAGTGGAACTCAGAATCAATCTCCTCACAACACACAAACTTTTAAAAACAATAAAAAAGGAATTACACTTGAATATTTCAAAAACCAAACTTTTTATTTCTTTAAAAAGGAATTACATGTGAGAGACTAGAAACTGGAACAAAGGGATCACCACAACTTGGGTCTCCTTTTATAGAGCCTATAGAACATCCTAGAAGCATAAAAACATAAAACCCTAATACATAGAAAATCCCAAATGTGCCCTTGAGTGCATTTTGTCCTCTCATTTGATCTTGGACGTTTATTTTGCTTTGGGAGGAAGCAAATAATCTTGGCCATTGATTTAAGCCACGTCATGAGCTTGGGGGCTAAGGAATGATGTGATTGGTGGATTGGGGAATTGGGGTTTTGGTGCACATGAGTGGGATGCAGGTTTTTAGGAGTGGGATAGGTTTTGGCATGTGTGAATTACTTGTGTGCAAGTTTAATTGGTTTTTACCCAAGGAAAAGTGAAGGTAAATTCTGGGTGGTAAGAACAATGAATAGTAACAGTTTAGATCCGAAATTGGGGGTGGGGATGGTGTTAGGCGCATTTTTATTTAAATGTTTCAGCTTTGTCACTTTTGGTCCTTGTCTTTTGGAATTTTTGGCTTTTAAAGATTTTCAGCCTAAAATCTCCTTTCCTTTGTTATTAACTTTCCCACTTTGACAATTTTGGCACCAACTTTTGATAAAAGGTTATCAAGGATGTAATTTGACATTTGGTGATTCTTTAAGGACTAATCTTGGACAATTTTGATCTTCAAAGGTCTTCAATGAGTCTTTCACTTGTTGAGGGACCATTATTGGCAATTTGAAAATGTTGAGGGACTAAACTTGCCATTTCTTCAAAGTTGAAGGACCTTTTTGTAATTTTGACAAACTTACGGGACCAAACTTGTAATTATTAATATACAAGGGTTTTAAGTGTCATTTCTTCATTCTTGGATGATCAATCTTGTATTGTCTTCAAGTCTTCAAGGGTTTTTGATGAAAATTCCATGATTAGGGCCCGGTTCTTTGTACGGCTTCGTTTCTCGTGTTCGTTTTTCCTTGTATCTTGTGATCTTTTGTCTTTTTCACGATATCCATACCTAAAATACACAAGTAAACAAACACAAGCATATATATGGTATTTTATGACATTTTTATGCATTTAAAGCCCGAAAAGAACGATGAGATCATGTATAAATGCCATCTCATCACTCCCCCATACTAAGCCATTGCCGTGCCCTCACGCAATGCTAGAATAAAGTATCTAAGCATCACCAAAGTTCAATTTTATTAACCTTTATTGAAGAGTAAAAGACTTGCAACATACTACGATGATGTGTAAAGACATAATGTATGATTTTCATCACCAAAATGTGACTTTTAGGGTCAAAGAATAGAAACAAGTTAATGTCCCTTAGAGTAAATTTCGTCATCCTTGATTGTCATACATTCCATGCTAAGTGCAAAAACAAGATCATTGTTGGTACAAGTCACAATGCTAACACTACTCATACGTCCAAATTGTGTAATACTTTTTCTCCCCGCAATCCTAGTTATTATAAAAGGAAATGGGTTACTAGCATTTTTTATCTATTTGTCATGGATCACAAGTGATTCATATTGACTTATTTGAGTAGTTATTAGTCCGAAAGCAAAGTAGCACGATTTGATCAATAGTTAGCCGAAGGACAAAATCTTTTAAAACGGCTTCTCGTGTATCTCCTTAAGTTCATATCTTGGCATAACTCGTTTCACGATTTGAGACCTTTCTCGGATCGATATTTGGCATGTACTTCATACTTCAAATCTTGGGAAGACGTTCTCGAAATTATGGTCTTCTCTTCATATAATTGGAATTTCTTCACTTGACGTTTTTGAGAGATTCTTCATATAGGACCACGACTTCATCATTTTTCTTCAATCTTTACTTTGGATTTTGATATACAACGATCCGCCTCCTTTTCGGACTTGGATATATTTATCCTCATACCTTGTTAGGGTCTTTTTGGATAGACTTTCTCCATTCTTTAGGGGAGTAATAGCTTCTCGTCGTGTGTCTTGATCCTTCATATTGATTTTGGAATAATGATACTTCACATCATCTTTGGATCTTTAGCAAAAATAGAGCTCCTCATGCCTTGTTAGGGCCTTTTTGGATGATCGCCAATCTTCGCGTCCCGTTTCAATAAGTTATGCCTTGGCTATGAACTCTATTCAACCCCGAGCAACTTTTAAACGATCTTGCGCTAGAGGCTAAGTAACCTTTCAAACCGTACGACCTTACTTATTGCAATTATGTTTTATTCCTAATGCATTGATCTTATGGGAAGAAAAAACCACAATTAAAAACATATGAGTTTTTGAAAGAACATTTTCATGTTCTACGTTTAGCATGATCACTTGTCTAACTCTATCATTTCTCGTTCTTCACTATTTAAAGACCTCTAATTAAAGAGACTCGTGAATACTTAGCCATGCAAGTCAAAATTAAGCCAAATTTGGATTAGCTTTCATTAAGACTATATCAAATCAAAGTTTTGGGTTTCCAAGCCACCTATAGGATCTTGCACTTTCTTGGATTTTTTCAAGTTTAGAGAATGCGTTTTAAAGTTCCCTTGATAAGTGACTTTCTAGAATCAATTATAGGAACTTGCGAAAAGTTCTTGTTCTTAACCCGAATGAATTAAGACTTTCGCGTTTTAAAGCTCCCTATATAAAAGTCTAGCAAAACTTGAATTGAGCGGGTTAAGGAATGTAAATGGCTCCAAATGCCCATCAAGTCAAAAATTAACTCTTATTCTACCCATCGGAAAATATACATTCGTGTCTTAAAAACACTTATGAAAACTAAGAAAAATTTTAAAATTTGGCCATTTTTAGCCTTATTAGCAAAACAAAACATTGAAAATTGGAACACGTGAGGGCGTAGCAAAGCAAGTACCTATTCACCCCCCCATACTAAAAGTAAACATTGTCCTCAATGTTTCGAGTCTAAAGGTGGAGCACCCCCATACTAGAAACGAAGAATCGAATGCTTAGGATCTAGCATGGAAAGGGTGATCAACAATATATCTAAAGCCGTTTATTAATTATGCTAAAAGATAATTGTTAGAACAATAAAGGATATGTCATGGATTCGTGAAAAACTTCTTCAAACGAACGATGGAGGCTCACGTAAACGAACACGAGAGTCTTCAATCGTAGACGATGATGATGATCTAGATAACACAATCACAAACAACCACGAGACAACGAGTTGGAAGGGTACAAGTCCCCTGGTGAATAGGTACTTGCTTTGCTACGCCCTCACGTGTTCCAATTTTCAATGTTTTGTTTTGCTAATAAGGCTAAAAATGGCCAAATTTTAAAATTTTTCTTAGTTTTCATAAGTGTTTTTAAGACACGAATGTATATTTTCCGATGGGTAGAATAAGAGTTAATTTTTGACTTGATGGGCATTTGGAGCCATTTACATTCCTTAACCCGCTCAATTCAAGTTTTGCTAGACTTTTATATAGGGAGCTTTAAAACGCGAAAGTCTTAATTCATTCGGGTTAAGAACAAGAACTTTTCGCAAGTTCCTATAATTGATTCTAGAAAGTCACTTATCAAGGGAACTTTAAAACGCATTCTCTAAACTTGAAAAAGTCCAAGAAAGTGCAAGATCCTATAGGTGGCTTGGAAACCCAAAACTTTGATTTGATATAGTCTTAATGAAAGCTAATCCAAATTTGGCTTAATTTTGACTTGCATGGCTAAGTATTCACGAGTCTCTTTAATTAGAGGTCTTTAAATAGTGAAGAACGAGAAATGATAGAGTTAGACAAGTGATCATGCTAAACGTAGAACATGAAAATGTTCTTTCAAAAACTCATATGTTTTTAATTGTGGTTTTTTCTTCCCATAAGATCAATGCATTAGGAATAAAACATAATTGCAATAAGTAAGGTCGTACGGTTTGAAAGGTTACTTAGCCTCTAGCGCAAGATCGTTTAAAAGTTGCTCGGGGTTGAATAGAGTTCATAGCCAAGGCATAACTTATTGAAACGGGACGCGAAGATTGGCGATCATCCAAAAAGGCCCTAACAAGGCATGAGGAGCTCTATTTTTGCTAAAGATCCAAAGATGATGTGAAGTATCATTATTCCAAAATCAATATGAAGGATCAAGACACACGACGAGAAGCTATTACTCCCCTAAAGAATGGAGAAAGTCTATCCAAAAAGACCCTAACAAGGTATGAGGATAAATATATCCAAGTCCGAAAAGGAGGCGGATCGTTGTATATCAAAATCCAAAGTAAAGATTGAAGAAAAATGATGAAGTCGTGGTCCTATATGAAGAATCTCTCAAAAACGTCAAGTGAAGAAATTCCAATTATATGAAGAGAAGACCATAATTTCGAGAACGTCTTCCCAAGATTTGAAGTATGAAGTACATGCCAAATATCGATCCGAGAAAGGTCTCAAATCGTGAAACGAGTTATGCCAAGATATGAACTTAAGGAGATACACGAGAAGCCGTTTTAAAAGATTTTGTCCTTCGGCTAACTATTGATCAAATCGTGCTACTTTGCTTTCGGACTAATAACTACTCAAATAAGTCAATATGAATCACTTGTGATCCATGACAAATAGATAAAAAATGCTAGTAACCCATTTCCTTTTATAATAACTAGGATTGCGGGGAGAAAAAGTATTACACAATTTGGACGTATGAGTAGTGTTAGCATTGTGACTTGTACCAACAATGATCTTGTTTTTGCACTTAGCATGGAATGTATGACAATCAAGGATGACGAAATTTACTCTAAGGGACATTAACTTGTTTCTATTCTTTGACCCTAAAAGTCACATTTTGGTGATGAAAATCATACATTATGTCTTTACACATCATCGTAGTATGTTGCAAGTCTTTTACTCTTCAATAAAGGTTAATAAAATTGAACTTTGGTGATGCTTAGATACTTTATTCTAGCATTGCGTGAGGGCACGGCAATGGCTTAGTATGGGGGAGTGATGAGATGGCATTTATACATGATCTCATCGTTCTTTTCGGGCTTTAAATGCATAAAAATGTCATAAAATACCATATATATGCTTGTGTTTGTTTACTTGTGTATTTTAGGTATGGATATCGTGAAAAAGACAAAAGATCACAAGATACAAGGAAAAACGAACACGAGAAACGAAGCCGTACAAAGAACCGGGCCCTAATCATGGAATTTTCATCAAAAACCCTTGAAGACTTGAAGACAATACAAGATTGATCATCCAAGAATGAAGAAATGACACTTAAAACCCTTGTATATTAATAATTACAAGTTTGGTCCCGTAAGTTTGTCAAAATTACAAAAAGGTCCTTCAACTTTGAAGAAATGGCAAGTTTAGTCCCTCAACATTTTCAAATTGCCAATAATGGTCCCTCAACAAGTGAAAGACTCATTGAAGACCTTTGAAGATCAAAATTGTCCAAGATTAGTCCTTAAAGAATCACCAAATGTCAAATTACATCCTTGATAACCTTTTATCAAAAGTTGGTGCCAAAATTGTCAAAGTGGGAAAGTTAATAACAAAGGAAAGGAGATTTTAGGCTGAAAATCTTTAAAAGCCAAAAATTCCAAAAGACAAGGACCAAAAGTGACAAAGCTGAAACATTTAAATAAAAATGCGCCTAACACCATCCCCACCCCCAATTTCGGATCTAAACTGTTACTATTCATTGTTCTTACCACCCAGAATTTACCTTCACTTTTCCTTGGGTAAAAACCAATTAAACTTGCACACAAGTAATTCACACATGCCAAAACCTATCCCACTCCTAAAAACCTGCATCCCACTCATGTGCACCAAAACCCCAATTCCCCAATCCACCAATCACATCATTCCTTAGCCCCCAAGCTCATGACGTGGCTTAAATCAATGGCCAAGATTATTTGCTTCCTCCCAAAGCAAAATAAACGTCCAAGATCAAATGAGAGGACAAAATGCACTCAAGGGCACATTTGGGATTTTCTATGTATTAGGGTTTTATGTTTTTATGCTTCTAGGATGTTCTATAGGCTCTATAAAAGGAGACCCAAGTTGTGGTGATCCCTTTGTTCCAGTTTCTAGTCTCTCACATGTAATTCCTTTTTAAAGAAATAAAAAGTTTGGTTTTTGAAATATTCAAGTGTAATTCCTTTTTTATTGTTTTTAAAAGTTTGTGTGTTGTGAGGAGATTGATTCTGAGTTCCACTTTGTTTTATGGTTAAGCAACTTTGATTTTCAAAGTTGTTTAAGGTTTTGAGATTTTGAGAGATTTTGGTAAAATCTTCTCAAAAGGTTTTTGGTGTTTATGGTTAATGTTATTGGTGATATAGGGTTTTAGAAAACGTATTTAGAAGGTTGGAAAGATTTTGAAAGTGTTTTGGAAGAGTTTTAAAAAGAAAAAAAAAGAATCATATCATTTCATATTATTTTTGTTCTTGTTTCTTTGTTTTGTGTTCAAATAGGTTGAAGGCTTGTTGATTTAGTTCAGCTCCAACCCGGGTTGGATTGGAGGAGGATTTTCATCCTCTAGGTTCTTGGATGTAAGAACCTAAGGTATCTTCCTTTTACCTTGAAAAAGTTCATAAAAGTGCTTGTTACTTGATTTGATTGATTGATTGATTTAGTGTGTTTAAGTTACTTGATTTGTGTTTATGTTATGTTATATACATGTTATGAAGCTTTGATAACAATTTGGTTAGGTTTCATAAGGTTTTGATTTGGAAAAATTGGTTTTCAAAAAGTTTAAAGGGTGTTTGGCAACGCGTTTTAGCAGGACATAGTTTTGATTAGTGATAATTAAAAGGTGTTAGATTGTTTGTTTAGGGTTGATTAAGGTTATTGGTAAGTAGTTAATTACTTTGGAACAAGTTTGGAGTAATTTTGTGTGTTTAAAAAGGTAAAAAGGGTGTTAAAAATCTGCATATTGCTAATTTGCTTGATTTGTGATGAACTTTGTGCATGATCTTTGATTGTTGATCTTTGATTCTTGTTGTTATTTGTGTGTTACTTGACTCCTTGAGCTTCAATAAGCTCAAGGGTGCCCAATTGTCCAAATAATCACCAAACAAAGCACATTGCCAAGTCCTCTTGGCTTGTATCATACTTGGAGAAAGCAAAACAGCACAAGCAGTACCAGGCACGTCACAGGAATTGCGCCGCAAGTCCTAAGCGTTGCGGCGCAACTCAAGGAGCTGCAGATTTTGGTTTTCCCGTTTCACTTGTTGCGGCGCAAGGAATAAACGTTGCGGCGCAACTGAAGGTGCTGCTGATCTGGTGATCTCGTAACACTAGTTGCGGTGCAAGACACAACCGTTGCGGCGCAACTAAGTGACTTTTTTTTTTTTTTTTTTTGTATTATTTTATTATTATTTAATTTTCATTTTTCTTTTTCTTTATTTTTCATTTTTCTTAGGTTCTTTGGCATTAAATAGGACTATTTCCATTTTTAGATTATTTTTATAACTTTTAGATTTATTTTTATAATTATTTTAAGTTTAATTAGGTTTTAATCATTTTTAATCATTTTTAGGGTTTTAAAAATAATTTTTATAGGTTTTAATTTTTAGAAAATTACTTTTTAGTCTTATAATAATATAAGTTGAGTAATTATTCAATAAAATCATATTTTAGACTTTTGAATTAGTTAAATTTAATTTTAGGGCTTTAATTAGCATTTAAAATTAATTATTTAATTAATAAAAGGTTTTAAAATATCTTTATTGGATTTTTGTCTTTATTTATATTATTTTAGACTTGTTTTAGTCTTTTTAATCTTTTTCTTGATTTTGTTTTTGGTTTTAATAATTTTTAATTTTAGTGGTTTTTCTACGGTTTTACGTTTTCGTTTTTTAAGTCATAGTGTAATTTCCAAGAAACCGTCATTCCATCTTCTCAATATTAATCTCAAAGAAATACAAGTTAATTCACAACACCATACCTCCTTGGGAAACGAATCTTTCATCTCTTTTAAGTGATTGTGGGTCATTACTTGTGGTTTTCCTAAATCACTCGTCGATACTTACCGCTCATATACGTTCTTTTGTTTTCCTAAACAAGAGTCGTGTTTTTACTACTATCACTTTTGTGGCGCTAGAAAGAGGGCTATAAACCTTAGATCGATTTTCAATGATTTGTAAAGCCTCATTTGTCGTCTTGCACAAAAAATTACCACCCGCGGCGGCATTCAAATAATCTCGTTCATGATCATTAAGCCCATTATAAAAAGTATCTATTTGATGCAATTCCGAAAAATCATGATGAGGACATTCATGTAACATCTCCTTAAATCGTTCCCATGCCATTGAAAAACTTTCATTGTTACGTTGCACAAATCGTGAAATCTCATTTTTTAAGTGTGTTGTTTTCGATGGTGGAAAAAATTTGTTCACAAACTTAGAAACGAGATCGGCCCATGTCAAAATCGAATTTGGCGGTTCTTTCTCGAGCCAAATTTTTGCGGGTCCATCCAACGAATATGGAAACAACATCATCTTAATGGCGTCATGCGGAACATCTTTGAATTTGCTAGTGGCGGTGAGACGGTTGAAATTCCTAATGTGGTAATGCGGGTTGTCTTTCTCGTGACCTCGAAATTTGTTTGCTTGTAGCATCGACATTAAACCCGTCTTAATCTCGAAATTCTCCGCAAGGATGGCGGGAATAACAATGGCTTCTCCAAAACCCTCGGTGGGTGCTTGTAGCAACTCCATCATAGTACGATTAGCCATTACGACTTCTTGTTCTATAATAGGTTCAACAATTGGAGGTTCTTCAACAATCAACGATCCTTGATTTGCTTGCTTTTGAAGTCGTTTACGAGCTCGTTTAGCTTGGTTACGAGTGATCATAAACTTCACGAAGAATGGGAGTTGAGCAAAGAAGATTCTTTTTGGTTGTTTTGTGGATTTTCAATTTTTTTGTGTTTTTGATGATATTTAATTTTTTTGGATTTTGGTGTATCTTCGTAGACAACAATCTACAAAATCTCTCCTCGAATCAAACTCTTGATTAAAGAAGCCTCAAAGGAATGAAAACGATCACGTGGAGTGAACGCCTTCGAATGACTTTAGAACTTTGGTGAAAACCAAATTGTTCACGAGGGTTTAATCACAAAGAAAACCAAGCAAATATAGTATACGTATTAATACTTTGGGCGGCAAAACCCTCGATTAGCTTTCAATCTCAAAATACTCACAAGCAAGCGGGGAAACGAGGCGGCGCGAAGCACTTAAGAGCCTTTTTCCTTAGGGTATATTTTATAATACCCGCCTTATACCCACCTTATAGTTCGTATCTTTCAAAATCGAGCTTCTCGAAAGTATTTATCTATTTTTGCCTTTTCTTTTTGTTTGAGATTCGAATACAATGATCGAGTGATGAAATCCCGAATCAAGGTTGTGTTTTCACACTTTTGGAGATATTGTATATTGATTGTGATACTTAATACAATATATTAATAATATTCACAAAGAAAAACCGAGAAAACCGATAATACGTGTTAATGGAGTTCCACTTAACACAAATACTATTATGGATAATATCAAAAACAAAATTTTCCAAATTAAATCACGACACACCTCCCCGGCAGCGGCGCCAAAAGTGATAGTAGTAAAAACACGACTCTTGTTTAGGAAAACAAAAGAACGTATATGAGCGGTAAGTATCGACGAGTGATTTAGGAAAACCACAAGTAATGACCCACAATCACTTAAAAGAGATGAAAGATTCGTTTCCCAAGGAGGTATGGTGTTGTGAATTAACTTGTATTTCTTTGAGATTAATATTGAGAAGATGGAATGACGGTTTCTTGGAAATTACACTATGACTTAAAAAACGAAAACGTAAAACCGTAGAAAAACCACTAAAATTAAAAATTATTAAAACCAAAAACAAAATCAAGAAAAAGATTAAAAAGACTAAAACAAGTCTAAAATAATATAAATAAAGACAAAAATCCAATAAAGATATTTTAAAACCTTTTATTAATTAAATAATTAATTTTAAATGCTAATTAAAGCCCTAAAATTAAATTTAACTAATTCAAAAGTCTAAAATATGATTTTATTGAATAATTACTCAACTTATATTATTATAAGACTAAAAAGTAATTTTCTAAAAATTAAAACCTATAAAAATTATTTTTAAAACCCTAAAAATGATTAAAAATGATTAAAACCTAATTAAACTTAAAATAATTATAAAAATAAATCTAAAAGTTATAAAAATAATCTAAAAATGGAAATAGTCCTATTTAATGCCAAAGAACCTAAGAAAAATGAAAAATAAAGAAAAAGAAAAATGAAAATTAAATAATAATAAAATAATACAAAAAAAAAAAAAAAATAAAAGTCACTTAGTTGCGCCGCAACGGTTGTGTCTTGCGCCGCAACTAGTGTTACGAGATCACCAGATCAGCAGCACCTTCAGTTGCGCCGCAACGTTTATTCCTTGCGCCGCAACAAGTGAAACGGGAAAACCAAAATCTGCAGCTCCTTGAGTTGCGCCGCAACGCTTAGGACTTGCGGCGCAATTCCTGTGACGTGCCTGGTACTGCTTGTGCTGTTTTGCTTTCTCCAAGTATGATACAAGCCAAGAGGACTTGGCAATGTGCTTTGTTTGGTGATTATTTGGACAATTGGGCACCCTTGAGCTTATTGAAGCTCAAGGAGTCAAGTAACACACAAATAACAACAAGAATCAAAGATCAACAATCAAAGATCATGCACAAAGTTCATCACAAATCAAGCAAATTAGCAATATGCAGATTTTTAACACCCTTTTTACCTTTTTAAACACACAAAATTACTCCAAACTTGTTCCAAAGTAATTAACTACTTACCAATAACCTTAATCAACCCTAAACAAACAATCTAACACCTTTTAATTATCACTAATCAAAACTATGTCCTGCTAAAACGCGTTGCCAAACACCCTTTAAACTTTTTGAAAACCAATTTTTCCAAATCAAAACCTTATGAAACCTAACCAAATTGTTATCAAAGCTTCATAACATGTATATAACATAACATAAACACAAATCAAGTAACTTAAACACACTAAATCAATCAATCAATCAAATCAAGTAACAAGCACTTTTATGAACTTTTTCAAGGTAAAAGGAAGATACCTTAGGTTCTTACATCCAAGAACCTAGAGGATGAAAATCCTCCTCCAATCCAACCCGGGTTGGAGCTGAACTAAATCAACAAGCCTTCAACCTATTTGAACACAAAACAAAGAAACAAGAACAAAAATAATATGAAATGATATGATTCTTTTTTTTTCTTTTTAAAACTCTTCCAAAACACTTTCAAAATCTTTCCAACCTTCTAAATACGTTTTCTAAAACCCTATATCACCAATAACATTAACCATAAACACCAAAAACCTTTTGAGAAGATTTTACCAAAATCTCTCAAAATCTCAAAACCTTAAACAACTTTGAAAATCAAAGTTGCTTAACCATAAAACAAAGTGGAACTCAGAATCAATCTCCTCACAACACACAAACTTTTAAAAACAATAAAAAAGGAATTACACTTGAATATTTCAAAAACCAAACTTTTTATTTCTTTAAAAAGGAATTACATGTGAGAGACTAGAAACTGGAACAAAGGGATCACCACAACTTGGGTCTCCTTTTATAGAGCCTATAGAACATCCTAGAAGCATAAAAACATAAAACCCTAATACATAGAAAATCCCAAATGTGCCCTTGAGTGCATTTTGTCCTCTCATTTGATCTTGGACGTTTATTTTGCTTTGGGAGGAAGCAAATAATCTTGGCCATTGATTTAAGCCACGTCATGAGCTTGGGGGCTAAGGAATGATGTGATTGGTGGATTGGGGAATTGGGGTTTTGGTGCACATGAGTGGGATGCAGGTTTTTAGGAGTGGGATAGGTTTTGGCATGTGTGAATTACTTGTGTGCAAGTTTAATTGGTTTTTACCCAAGGAAAAGTGAAGGTAAATTCTGGGTGGTAAGAACAATGAATAGTAACAGTTTAGATCCGAAATTGGGGGTGGGGATGGTGTTAGGCGCATTTTTATTTAAATGTTTCAGCTTTGTCACTTTTGGTCCTTGTCTTTTGGAATTTTTGGCTTTTAAAGATTTTCAGCCTAAAATCTCCTTTCCTTTGTTATTAACTTTCCCACTTTGACAATTTTGGCACCAACTTTTGATAAAAGGTTATCAAGGATGTAATTTGACATTTGGTGATTCTTTAAGGACTAATCTTGGACAATTTTGATCTTCAAAGGTCTTCAATGAGTCTTTCACTTGTTGAGGGACCATTATTGGCAATTTGAAAATGTTGAGGGACTAAACTTGCCATTTCTTCAAAGTTGAAGGACCTTTTTGTAATTTTGACAAACTTACGGGACCAAACTTGTAATTATTAATATACAAGGGTTTTAAGTGTCATTTCTTCATTCTTGGATGATCAATCTTGTATTGTCTTCAAGTCTTCAAGGGTTTTTGATGAAAATTCCATGATTAGGGCCCGGTTCTTTGTACGGCTTCGTTTCTCGTGTTCGTTTTTCCTTGTATCTTGTGATCTTTTATCTTTTTCACGATATCCATACCTAAAATACACAAGTAAACAAACACAAGCATATATATGGTATTTTATGACATTTTTATGCATTTAAAGCCCGAAAAGAACGATGAGATCATGTATAAATGCCATCTCATCATCAGCCGTAGTTCCTTTCATGTTCTAACGGCAGGTACACCAGGACGCTTTTAGGATTCTAAGAGCACGTGCATTTGGGATGGAAGCTATCCAGACTTCTTATTTTGTGCACTTACATTGTTCTGCTTAGTTGGACATTGTTTAGTCCTTTCTTTTAGTATTTTATTTTTCATGTTTTGAGCTTGGGTTGGATTACCGATGTTTGATTCCGGTATTTCCGTTATGGTCATTTAATGTTTTAGTACATTTACCTTATGCTTTGATGACACGCCATAAATACACGTAACGGTCCACTTATCCAAGTGGGGTGTTACAACTATGGTATCAGAGCGCAAGGTTCGACCTGTAGGCTCTAAAACTTGACCTGTGACTAGTGGGTAGTCACCAGGAAACTTCCCAGATTTTGGCGTTGTTATCTTTCATGTTTCTCATGGATTATTCAGTCAGTTTTCTTCAATTAATCAGTCAGTTTTCTTAAAGTTTTGACTAAGAAAAAGGTTGGTACATAACTAGCCCTATTTAGTCGCATGTGCTTTTAGCGAATTTTCGTTTTGGTGAGCTGACCATAGGCGTTCACCCTTGCCGTTCAAATTTTGTATTGGTAAACCGACCATAGGCGTTTAATCTTACTCGTGACAGATTCATGTTTTCAGTCAAATATCACTTGGTGAACCAGCCATAAACGTTCACCATTTCTCAAGACAAAGTTCATGCTTTTCAGTCAAATGATGTTTTGTGAACTGATCCACAGTTGTTCACCCTTGTCATATCAGGACATTTCATAAATTTTGACAAGTATGGATTGAACTACAGCCATCCATATTTAGTCCGAGATTATAAATTCCTATACATGATAGTTCTCAGAAAATTTTGACCAGTATGGATCGAACCAGAATAGCCCATACTTAGTCTCATGATTTCTTCTTTGAATTCTGTGAATTGAACCATAGCCGTCCACATCAATTGATATTACACCTCAGTTGATTTGATTTTTTATGTTCCTTGTAACAGTCAAATTTTCATACCCTCACGTTGATGTCATCTACATGATGACTCAGTTTCATGTCTCCTTACGAGGATTATGTTTTCCACAAAGTAATGATGCCTTCATGTTAAGATACCCAAGAACTTCAGTAAAATCCGTTTTCATGATAAATCATGATTGACCTTCATTAATCATGCTTCATGCTGACCACTGTTGGGGCTTCGATTATATCATACTTTTCAGCCTCGAAACAACTAGCAGTAAGTCGACGCAGGAATTGTCAGCCTATCATGTTATTTATTTCAGATCAGTTTACTACCGTTTAAATCAAATTATTTCTTCGATCATGTCAGACAAGCGACACCAGTATCGATCATTCCATAAAATTTCCACCAGCTCCATGTACAACATTCCATATATACCCCATTTACAGTGTCTTAGTTATACTCTATGTATGGTATTTCACGTGTACTCCACGTACAGTGTCTCAGATATGCTCCATGTGCAGTATTCATTTTGTACTTCATGTACAGTAGTCCAGGTGTACTCCAGGTATCCTACTCCATGGATAGTGCTAATCGATCCTCAATCATCTCAGGCGTTGCCACTTGTTGATATTCTACCAGGTGCTGTTGCTGCTCGTGAGTTGAAGATTTTACCAGATGCTGATTGCTGATAACACTCTGAAGACCACACAGATGCTGATGCTGCTGATACTTTGGTAATCTCTCAAGATGCTGATGCCGTTCATACCATGAAGACTCTGCAGAGCAAGGCCGAAAATTATAAATTTGAACCTTATGTCAAGAATAAATTTCAACCATCAGACACTACCATTCCATTATATACTTTTACCTTCTCAGTTAGATGTCACACTCCACTCAGCTAACCGTATATTCAAAGAGTGGGAACCAGAACTCAGCCGGCCACTCAGCAGAATAGTTACATGAATCAGGGTCATGATAATGATCGTCATAAATTGACAGACAAAGCAGTAGTGACAACCACCGTGCTAATAATTAAACAATCAGTAACCATCAGAACTCTGGTACGGATGTGACCAGAAATACAGAGGTCGGTAATCTAACCGGTCCGCCAATCCTAGCAGTTACCAAAAATTTTCAGCCTTGTCCAGATTCATCCACTAAAACACATGTCAAGACATCAGTTAGGACATAAGTCTCATGTGTCATTTTGGAAGACACATATCAGGACACCAGTCATGGTACACGTCGTACAAATCTTTTCTCAAAATACGAGTCAGAACTCATTACTCCATTATGTTTCTAAACCAGACCCTCAGTAATTCAGGGTACCCTTCAGAAAGGGGTATAACCATTCTATTATGCCACACATGAATCAGATCATTTAAAAATTCAGTCACCACCACAAGAGTATTACTCAGGTTAAACACGTAGTATTCATTCTGAGAGGTTACAGACGAACACATTCTGTGAAAAATTGCCACGTTTGCTTCGTCTATTCGTATGTCAGCTTTATCTAAATTAGGTCTTACCTACCTCCTAGCCAGAAAAGACTCCACAGTATCACCCATATTTATTAAAGTTTTCTTTTCAGATAACGGCAAGATCCGTCTTACTAAATCCCTAAAATATATTCATTATATATTTCTGCCAGAAAAATCAATACAAGTTGTTTTTTCCTTACAAGAGCGTGACTTATCAATACATAGCTACGGATACTTTTAGCTACCAGTTATAAAATTCACTTCTGAAATTCCTCGAATCCATGATCAGCAGATTATCCTAAAATTTCCAGATGTCATTCCAGAAGGTGTTCCAGAAATTCCTTCCTACCCACGAGACATAATTCAACATCGAGCTTGTCTCAAGAACAGAACCTGTTTTCAAAACTCTTTATTGCAGGGCTTTAGCTACGTTAAAAGAGTTGCAGCAATTGCTGCAAGAGTTACCAGAACGAGGCCTTATTCGCCCTAACGACCACAAGAAAGTGCATCGTTTCTGTCTATTAGAAAGAAGGGCGGTTACATGAGATCATGTATCGACCACTGGAAAATTTACCAGATCACCATTCTTAATCGATATTCATTCCACGTATAGAAGGTTTACCTGAACTTCTACGATATCTTAAATATTTTTCCAGAACAATTCGCGACCATGCCACCAGCAGTGGTGAAAGAAGAACATGATGTTTTCCAGATTACTGTTGAACACGTTATAGTCTCTCTAAAAATTTTGACTTATATGTCCGGGCTCCCTATGCCCCAGCGATAGTATGAAATTTATGAATAAATTTTTACGACTTCACAGACAAAATCGTCAGTATGTTCTTTGATAACATCCTGATCTCCTAAATTCTGGAGAAGAACATGGGAATCATCTTTTTACGATTCTGCAGATTTTCTGATAGGAGGAAATTATATAAGTAACTTTCCAGATGTATATTCCAGATGAACAAAGTGGCATTTCTGAGCCACCCTATTTTAGTAGAAAGAAATTTCAGACAATCCTGCGAAGGTGAAGGCCATCACCTGATGGTCTCGACCGACGCCTGTGAACGAAGTACCAAATTTTCTAGAACTTAATTGACTGCTACCGCAGAAATTGCTGACAGTTCTCCCTAAAATTTTCCCATGACTAGTCAACCAGATTTCCACTTAAATATCCCATACTCAGGCAAAATTTTGATAGAAGCAGTATCACATATTGATGCAGCTATGTTCATACCTAGATGCCTGACATACCGCAGGTTCAAGATTGAACGCCGTCGTAGTAGTGATTTACTACAATCCTTCGTTATCAGTTACCACAGACTCAGACGAAGCATGGTGCCATCTAAGTCGTTGTTAACCAGTTAACCCACCCTTCACGCCTTCTTTTATCCAATCTTACGCAATAATAAATCTGCAGGAAATTCGACAATAGATCGTATGATTCCAAGGTATTCCATCAACAATCTTGGCAGATAGAAATTAGCATTCGCGAATCGCGCTCACATTCATGTTCATGATCACGTGTACGTCCGCATTCACGTTCACGTTTATTTTCACTTTCATGTGTACGTCTCATTCGCAGTGCGATGCTATTTCAGTTCATGTTTTGTGCTATCCCATGATCTAAGCTCACGTTAGCGTTCATAACATTGTTCACGTTCAAGTTCGTATACCATATCGCGATACACGTGTCACAGCTTGTTACCGAATATAGTTACAGAAAGCTTAAGAAAACAGACTCAAGCTTAGTACAACGTCTCCATACTGAGGCAGACATTTCACGTCTCAAGCCGTATCGTTGGCATTCTTTCCTCAGTCAGCATATGTTCATGATATGTTCTAGCATCACGTTCACAGTATGTTTCATGTATCATCATGCACAATATATTCCATGCCCAACATTCCTCATATAATCGTGAACTACGTCCACAATTGCTCACGTAGCACGTTCACAATTGTTCACGTAGTTCGTCCCTATATATTTTCAGCAGTCTGCTCAGAGATATAACTGTTATCTCTTCAGGATAATTACACGTACCTTCTCATGCTATGGCTTGTTCATTCTATCAGATTCAGAGAATCCATCTTAAGTATGAAACCAGAAACTATTCAGCATTCATCAGGACCGGGTCAACAGGACCAAGATTTATTTATTTTTTATGTTTAGACCTTTGAAGGAATCATTTTGAGCGGTAGGCCACTCGAAATGGAGGAGTCCATCCGGACCTCTCATCCTTTCCTTTAATAAATTCAGTTAAGTTCTTTCAGTCATGTTATGTTCCCTGTCCTTTTCAGCCAGGATACGTTCAATGTTTACTTCAGTCATGTCACGTTTATACCCTTTCAGCTTACATGTCTTTTCAGCCTTCATGCTCTTCCAGCACATATGTCCTTTCAACTTTTATAACTTCACCAGCTTATTACCTTTAATTCGAGGACGAATTTCGCCTTTTTAGAGGGGAAGAATTGTAAAACCACGACATAATCGTATCCTTAATTCGGGGACGAATTATTCTTTTTAGAGGGGAAGAGTTGTAAAACCCAGAAATTTGGTTTGCATTTTATCTCATCATTTTAAATATATCTTAAAGTTTTTTTTTTATAAAAAATAATAAGTAAAATATTAATAGATGGAAAACTAAATATTAGTTAAGAAATTAGTAGTGGTCAAATGACAGAATCAGTAACCGAATTTTTAGCCATTATCTGATTTCTTTGTTTTATATGTTAAGAGGATAAACTCAAATTTGGAAATCTATAATTACACGTAATGTATAAAAGGCATGAAAATATTCTAATACACGTTTTGCTTAAGCTTGGTCAAATATGTTAGTTACTCACGTCCAAATGTGTCTATCCTAAACTTTGTTTTAAGGCCCATGACCATCAGTTAATAACTTGGTCATTCTTGATAAACATGGCTACCAAAATCTCACCAGGAGTACTAAACGAATGGGTGGGATTGACAAATCTAGAGTCAACGTCAAGGCTTTCTTTAAATTCTTAAAACGTGTTCATGAAGGTATTTCTCATTCGTAATCACGCCGGAGTTTTCTTTTCATTTGTTCCGAGTTTCGACTCGTGTACCGATGTTGAAGTTGTAATCTGATTATGAGTTCAGATCATGATCAAGTGTTCATACCGGGTGGCTTTGATGTGTTATCGTCTTGCTCATGATGAAGGATCAGTCGGATAGAATACGATTAGTCATTATTCATGTTGCGTTCGTTTTAAGTTGGTGACCGCGACGGAGTCGGAGTTCGAGTTAGGGGTCTGCTTATGTTAGGGTCGATCACATGTCGTTAAAGGGTGTCATTTGATTGATCTGAGTCGATGTCCGTCCTCGTGTTCATCGCGCCTCTCGTTTTTTTTGGAGATCTAGGTTCACGATGGGGAGTAATATAGTGTTGAGTTACTGATTGAGTTTTCTATCACATGATTCAAATCAAGTGTCATGTGTGTTCGGGTCGGAGTTTGGTTTTCATCGGCTCGCTTTATCGTTGGTGTTTCTACTTCGAGTTACGAAAAGGCCACGATGAATCTTGATGTTCATGGTTGCGTTCGTGTGTTCAATTTCGATATTGATCGATTCTCGTTCGCATGAAGGTAACTCTCGATCCACCCTATGTATATATCACATGCTATTTATCAGTGGTTTGTTAGTATTATTAAAGCAAGAACTGAAGATCGCCTTTCTTGATTATAGTTTAGTTTCCATCGATACTGATAAATCGAACTTGCGGGTTTTAACTTATAAACGTTATTTTATCATGAAAGAGTTTTATAAATAAAATTAATCGCATGCTTTTAACGTCAATATTGTGGCATGAAATTTGGCATAGAGGTGTCTTATATATACACTTCACGTACTATAATAGATTTAAGATGGTATTAGAATCAAAATGAAAAGTAAGGTGCTTATATATAAAAAGAAGAAGAAGAAATCAGTTTAAGTGTCAAAGGGTAAAACAACTATGTAATATGTTGGATAGTTGTTAATTAGTAGTCAGCTATTTTATGTAGATTTATTGACGGGAAATGATTTGCACTTTGTCAGAGTATTGGATTTTGTTAAGGTACAGATATTTCTATCTCTATGATTATTTGTCTCTTTCGTTTCGATTGATCGTACGGATTTCCCGTCCTTTCAGTAAGGACTTTCTTTTCTATGCATGATTAGGATTCCCCATCTACAGCCAAATGTTTTCCCCAGAATATGTTTAAACTTATCGGTAATCATGTTAAGAAATAAATAAATTGCCTGAGCATTATATACAAGCATGATTAGTTTATGTACTAGTTACGGAGGTACCGTAACCACGACACTAGAGGCACCGGTGTCGTGACTCACATGCAGGAGAGTGATATCCTGCATCGTCCCACTCAGCTCAGCTTGGCCATTTTATCAGTATTATTAGTGGGGCGTATGGATGCATCCTAGGCTTATAAGTGTTACAAGTTATCAGGGTGAATGTGGTGTGTGCTCTACATCCTTCACATTGGAGCTGATCCCTCCACCCAGCACAGTTATTTAGAGGTCACCCCTCTACAGCATGACGAGGTCACCCCTCCAGTTATTCATGCACGATTGTTACAGCACGTGACCTATATAAGCTCTGGCAAATTAAAATACAGTAAATGCATGTTTTCAGATTTGACAGATAACAGTTCAGCTTTATTATTTATAAATCAGCCTTTACAGATTATACACAGATTTCTGCTGCAACTTTACTTATCAGTCTTACAGCTTCAGTATTTTATCATTTGCTTCATTTCAGTAATTCCTTATCATGTTTCATATCCGTTCACTGAGCGTTATGCTCAGCCGTAGTTCCTTTCATGTTCTAACGGCAGGTACACCAGGACGCTTTTAGGATTCTAAGAGCACGTGCATTTGGGATGGAAGCTATCCAGACTTCTTATTTTGTGCACTTACATTGTTCTGCTTAGTTGGACATTGTTTAGTCCTTTCTTTTAGTATTTTATTTTTCATGTTTTGAGCTTGGGTTGGATTACCGATGTTTGATTCCGGTATTTCCGTTATGGTCATTTAATGTTTTAGTACATTTACCTTATGCTTTGATGACACGCCATAAATACACGTAACGGTCCACTTATCCAAGTGGGGTGTTACATTACTCCCACATGCTTAAACATTGAGGACAATGTTTATCTTACGTGTAGGGGGGACTTCTATCGAAGTTAAGTGGTCTTTTCCTTGTATTTGTCCTCATTTTAACCGGAAAATCAATTTTTCGACATTTTTCAAAATTTTTGATCTATTTTGGCCTATTAGTTGTTCCTTTTGTATAGTTATTTTCTTTCCTTGCTAGAATAAATGTTTAATAAGTGGTTTTAATTTTCAAACGTTGTGAATCTTTTGACTCAACCCGAGTTTACTTATCTAAGTTTCTCTAGCTAGTACCCTTAATGTGTTTAAGTCAAGTTTTGCTAGGCTATTATGTAGGGAGCTATAAAACGCGAAAGTCTTAACTCTCACGGGTTAAGAACAAGAACTTTTCGTAAGTTCCTATAATTGATCCTAGAGAGTCGTTTATCAAGGGAACTTTAAAACGCGATTTCTAAACTTGAAAAAGTCTAAGAATTTGCAAGATCCTATAGGCAACTCGAAAACCCAAAACTTTGATTTAATAGACTAAGTATCCACGAGTCTCATTACTTGAGATTTTAAACTGTGGAGAACGAGAGATGATAGAGCCAATTATAAGTTCGGTATTCTTTCGTGAATTTATGTGAGTTAATTATAAGCCTATTCTCCCATCGCTTGCTAATAAATTTATCTGCTAATAAATAAGGTTGTACGATTTGAAAAGTTACTTAGCTTCTAGCCCCAGATCGTTTAAAAGTTGCTCGGTACGGATTAGAGTTCATAGCCAAGGCATAACTTATTGAAGCGGGACGCGAAGATTGGCGAGTCCGAAAAGGCCCTAACAAGGCATGAGGGCTATATTTTGTTGCTAAAGATCCAAAGTGATGTGAAGAATCATTTATCGAAAATCAATATGAAGGATCGAGACACACGACGTAAAGCAAAACTCCCTAAAAGTCATGGAGAAGTGTATCCGAAAATACCCTAACAAGGTATGAGGATAAATAGATCCAAGTCATAAAAGGAGGCGGATCGTTGTATATCAAAGTCCAAAATAAAGATTGGAGAAAAATGAAGAAGTCGTGGTCCAAGTATGAATCTCTCAAAACTTCAAAGTGAAGAATTCCTATTATGAAGAGAAGACCATTATTTCATGAACGTCTCTCAAGGTTTGAAGTATGAAGTCGCTGCCAAATATCGGTCCGAGAAAGGTCTCAAATCACGAAGCAAGTTATGCCAAGATATGAACTTTATGAGGTCCCGAGAAGCAGTTTTAAAAGATTTGGTCCTTTAGCTAACTATTGATTAAATCGTTCACTTTATTTTCAGACTAAATAACTATCGAAATAAGTAAAAAATGTATCCTCGTGATCATTCAAGACAATAATAAAATATAAGAGATACCCCTAGGAATAAGAGAGTCTAAGTGAGTAATTGGCCCACATGAGTTCGTGATAGTCTACTAACTTATAATAACAATGATCTCGTTTTTAAGCTTGGTTTGGAGAAAGTGAAAACTTGAGGATGATGATTATTCATAACATTTCCAAAACCCAAGGTATGCTTTTGATTTCTTTACTTTGAATGTTTATAGTTTTTATTTTCTTTAATAAAGGCCAACGTGGATTGATTATGATGAAAAATGTAATCTTGCTTTGTAACTAATGCATTGCATGAGGACATTGCAATGGTCAAGTGTAGGGGATTTGATAGGTGTGTAAACACCCATCTTTTCTATCACTTAATTACAATAATAACCGAGCCAAAACGTGTATTTTATGTCTTTTATGTCGGAATTATGCGTGGTTTGTGTTTTTGTTGTGATTTAGGACGAAAAGGTGAAAAGTGGAGAAAACACGGGAATTCACGGGCATTTACGGACTTTTATTGAAGAAAAAGATGAAAGACGAAGTCAAGAAGTTAAGAGTGCAAAAAGAACGGAAGTCCACGACCAATTCTGAAGATTTATCGAAGAAAAAGTCAAAAGACGGAAGTTTATCAAAAGCCGAAGAATTCAAGTCTATTTTATTGAAGAATTTAAAGACGAGTTCAAAAGAAATCCCAAGCCACAAGTCATTATAGTCCAAATTTAAAGAAGATTAGAAGGAAAAAGGACTAATGGTGCAATTAATGAAGACTATATGCTTAAGGGCTTAATCTTGCAATTAACAAGAAATGAAGGAGGGGAGGAAGCTTCCTAATCCTCCCCTATATATATATTAGGATGTTTTACATTTCATTGTTGTTGGCTAAGTGTGACAATTAGCTCTTCCACCATTTACTTACCTTGTCATTTACTTTTCTTGTCAAATTTAAATACCTTGTCTTGCACCTTAAATTCATTTAATTTCAAGTAAGTTTTCATTTAATCTTTGTCAATCTTTACTTTATCTTGTCAATCTCTTATCTACCTTTTTTAATCTTTGATTTATGTTTTTATGTTTATGTTCATGTTCATGCTTTTATTTTGATCCAAGTGATTTTTGATTATTGTGGTTAAAGTTGTTTATTTTATTGATTTTAATTGTTTGTTGATGTTTACTGTTGATTCGTTATTAGTATGATTAATTCGTGTGTTTGATTTTGATTATATTGCGTATATCTGCTGTTACTGTGATTCCCTTGTTCTTCGGGAAGTTTGTTGTGTTTCTGATCTTTCCAGGTGAAAACTTCCGAATCAAGAGAGGGAGTTTGTTCATTCGGAACTTCCAAAGTTCCGAATCAAGGGTTTCCTCCGGAAGATTTTAGGCTCAGCAAAACTTCCGAGTCAAGCTTGTTCATCCGGAACATTCAAAGTTCCGGACGAAGGATAACTTCCGACTCAAGAGTCATTCATTCGGAACTCAAAAGTTCCGAACCAGAAAAGCTTCATTCGGAACTCAAAAGTTCCGGATCAAGCAATTCATTCGGAACTCCAAAAGTTCCGGATCAGTGATTGTTCATTCGGAAGTTTCCAAAGTTCCGAGCCAAGGGCTGTTCATTCGGAACTTAAAAGTTCCGAACAGACTTCCGAATCAAGGGGCAAGTTCCGGATCAGAGAGTGTTCATTCGGAAGTTTTAAACTTCCGAATCAAGGAGGCTTCATTCGGAATCTTCCGAATCAAGGGTTAATCAAAAGTTCCGAATCAAGGCAAATTTTAGAAGTTCCGAATCAGTAAAGTTCCGAACGAAGGATTGTTTTGGATAAGTGACATATTCAGATCAATTTGTTCCGGATCAAGGATTTTGGTAATATTCCGAGCGAAGAAGAATCATTCCAACCGAAGGTGACATTCCAGACGAGTGATTGTTCCAAACGAAGGATAATTCCGAATGAGCTGTATTCAGGTTCTTATTAGCTTTTGTCTTTGATTTTTATTTTCAAGCTTTATTTTCCTGCCTTTTATTTAATTGCACTTTAAGATTATTTGCCTTAGCTTTATTTTAGTTTTGCCTTAGTTTAAGTTTTAGTCGCGTTTTAAGTTTGCCTTAGTTAGATTTAAGTTTGCGTCATTTACTTTAGTGCCCTTTAATTTCAGTCACGTTTTTAAATACTTGCACCTTTATTTTAATTAGACTTAGATTTACTTTAAGAGCACCTTTACTTTAATTGTTCCGCACCTTTAATTTTAAACACTACAACGACACATCTTTGTTCCACCAAAAACAATAGAGTCACATAGAGAGCCTAGATCAATTCGATTAGACAGGAACAACGAACTTTAATATTTTATACGGGCAAAAGCCCAGTTATCAACCAAATAGATGAAGATGAACAAGATGAAATGGAAAGATTGATATTGAATGATTAAGGTTTTAACAAACAAAAGATAAAGATTAAATTACAAGATTGAAAAACACGATTCAAAATCACCAAACACCCTAGTGGTGTTGGTGATGTCTACGAACAGAAAGGGAGAAAAAGAAGGAGAATGAAAAACTAAAAAACTCTATGAAAAGTGTGAAGGGTGGACTTTATATAGGCTTGTCTTTTGGTTGGTGAGTGGGCTTTCTCCCGTTCTTCTTGTCTTCTCGTCTTTTCAGAAAAGTTGACGTTTTCGATTCTGATTCGGGATTTGTCGTCGATTAAATTCAACTCGTCTTTTAATTTCTTCATTTAATAGACTTGAGTTTCTTCGACTTATATAAATATTCCATCTTTGGTCCTTTTCTTCGATAAATCTTCGAATAGGCCCAGTGACTTCAAATCTTTTGCATCTCTTGGACAATAGACTTCATCTTGAGTCTTATTCTTCGGTAAAAACCCGTGCAATCCCATGTTTTCTTCAATAATCATCCGGTTGGCTCTGAAAACACAATAAACACAAAAACCACGCATAATTCCAAACAAATGATATTAAATACGCGTTTTGGTCTCGTTTTAGCCAGAATTAAGTGGTAAAAGGATGGGTGTTTACACACCTATCAAATCCCCTACACTTAACCATTGCCATGCCCTCATTCAATGCTTAGTGATAAAGCAATTTTACACTTTTCTCATAATTAATCAACCTTGGCCTTATTCAAATACTACTAAACAAAAATTAAAGTACTAAAAGAAGTTAAACTTTAAAGGAAACAAAAGGATAGAAAACTATTTTCACTTGAAAATAGCTACATAGAAATAACTTGCAAAGAGATCAAGGACTTACATTAAGGCTTTGGTGCTGCGAAGATTTATCATCCTCAAGTTTCACGTTCCCCAAACTAAGCTTAAAAACGAGATCATTGTTATTATAAGTTAGCAAATCAAACACTTACACACATGGCTTAATTATATGCTTAAACTCCCTTATTCCTAGGTGTATCTCTTATATTTTATTTTTGTCTTAGAATGATCATGAAGATGCATTTTTGGACTTATTTCGATAGTTTATTTAGGCTGAAAGCAAAGTAGGACGATTTGATCAATAGTTAGCCAAAGGACAAAATCTCTTAAAACTGCTTCTCGGGATATCAAAAAGTTCATATCTTGGCATAACTCGGTTAACGATTTGAGACCTTTCTCGGGCCGATATTTGGCATGTACTTCATACTTCATATCTTGAGAGACGTGCTTGAGATAATGGTCTTCTCATCGTTCATAGAGTTTCTTCACTTGGAGACTTTTGAGAGGTACTCCAACTTTGTTGACCACGACTTCATGATTATTTCTTCAATCTCTATTTGGGATTTTGAGATACAACGATCCGCCTCCTTTTCGGACTTGGATCTATTTATCCTCATACCTTGTGAGGGTCTTTTCGGATAGACTTCTCCATCATCTTTATGGGAGTTGATTGCTTTTTGTCGTGAGTCTTGATCCTTCATATTGACTTTGGGAATAATGCTTTTCACATCACTTTGGATCTTTAGCAATAAAATGGAATCCTCATGCCTTGTTAGGGCCTTTTCGGACTCGCCAATCTTCGCGCCCCGCTTCATAAGTTATGCCTTGGCTATGAACTCTTATCATTACTGAGCAACTTTTAAACGATCTTGGGCTAGAAGCTAAGTAACTTTTCAAATCGTACGACCTTACTTATTGCAGATAAATTATTAGCAAGTGATGGGAGAATAGGCAAATAATTACACTAAGTGAGCTTGTGCAAGAATACCGACTTATAGTTGACTCTATCATCTCTCGTCCTCCACAATTTAAAATCTCAAGTAATGAGACTCGTGGATACTTAGCCTAATAAACCAATTAAGGTCTACATGGTTAAGGATACTAGCTAGAATAAACTTGGATAAGTCTATTCGGGTTGAGTCAAAATAAACGCAACAGGCCTAATATGTCAAAGATTTCTAAACCAGCTACACCACTTTATTAATATATTTGACTTTATTGCGGGATATATAAATATGAAAGCAACGATAAAAATTTAAAAATTACTACTAAGTGGCCAAAGTTAATTAAAAATTTGAAAAATGTTGAAAAATATGATTTTCCGGTTAAATGAATGGAAAAGTCCACTTAAAACTTCGATAGAAGTCCCCCCTACACTTAAGATAAACATAGTCCTCAATGTTTAAGCATGTGGGAAAAGTCTCCCCTACACTTATGACATTGTGCACGTTGGTTAACTCAAGTTAAGGAAGAGACGACTAAAGTGATCAATTTCAAATGTGAGTAAGAAGAAAATTGAATCACGATAGTTGAGAGATAGAACCGGATTTCGGATAACACGGGAGCACGGTTCTTCAAAGATTCCAAGAGTACATTCATCCCTGTAATCACATCACCACACAAATACAAACACCTATAGAGGTCCCCCTATACTTAGGAGGTTAAAACATAAAAGGATAGATACTCGGGTTGCCTCCCGAGGAGCGCTTGTTTTTGATAACCGAGTCACGAGCCTGACTCGACCCAAAATTAGTTCATGGGGAACGTGGTGAGGGATGAAATCATCTCCTGAGAGATGTCCTCACCAAAGTACAACTTCACTCGTTGGCCATTCACCTTAAAATTTGGTCCATTAGGTTGAGCGAGCTCGAGAGTACCATATGGAAAAATTTGGGCAATGGTGAATGGGCCGGACCAACGAGATTTTAGCTTGCCCGAAAAGATTTTCAACCGAGAGTTAAAGAGTAAAACTTTGTCTCCAACTTGGAACTCTCGGTTTTTAATCTTGGAGTCGTGAATGAGCTTAGTCTTTTCCTTATAGATCAAAGAATTTTCATAAGCCTCATTACGGAGTTCATTCAGCTCATTGAGTTGGATCTTGCGTAGGTCACCGGCTTTGTTGATATCAAAATTAGCCCACTTCAAGGCCCAGTAAGCCTTGTGCTCCAACTCAATGGGGAGGTGGCATGCTTTCCCGTACACGAGACGATATGGTGTACAACCAATCGGAGTCTTATATGCAGTACGAAAAGCCCACAAAGCATCATCAAGTTTATCAGCCCATGAGGCACGATGCTCTCCCACGGTCCTTTCAAGAATTCGCTTTAGTCCTCGGTTGGATATTTCAGCCTGGCCATTAGTTTGTGGGTGGTAGGCTGTGGAAAGACGATGATTTACACCGTATTTAGCCATGACTCTAGCAAATTGGTCATTGCAGAAATGAGTCCCACGATCACTAATAATGGCACGAGGCACACCGAATCTAGCGAAAAGAGATTTCAAAAAGTTACAAACCACCCTTGCGTCATTAGTAGGTAAAGCTTTAGCTTCAACCCATTTGGAGACGTAGTCAACGGCTACAAGGATGTATTTGTTTCCTTTAGAAGAAGGGAATGGCCCCATAAAGTCGATACCCCAAACATCAAAGATTTCACACTCTTGAATGAAATTCTGAGGCATCTCGTCTTTATGTGTGATCTTGCCTTGTTTTTGGCAAGCATCACATCGTTTAACCGTATTGTGAGCGTCACGATATATGGAGGGCCAATAAAATCCCGAGTCAAACACTTTTTTGGCGGTGTAGTTGGGACCAAAGTGACCACCGGTGGGTCCTTTGTGGCAAGCATCAAGGATTTCTAAAGCTGCCGGTCCATCAACACATCAGCGAATAATCAAATCGGCACATTGTTTGAATAGGTAAGGGTCATCCCAAAAGTAAGTCTTAATGTCGTTGAAGAACTTTTTCTTTTGCTGGGATGTTAACCCTTCCTTGAGAATTCCACCCGCTAAGTAGTTTGCAATGTCCGCAAACCACGGGGTTTCATCAGAATTCGAATTGATAGACATTAAGGTCTCCAAGGGAAAAGAATCATTGATTTCTTTGTTCGGATGATCCCCTTGGTAAGGATCCTCAAGTCTACTGAGATGATCCGCGGCTAGGTTTTCAGCTCCTTTTTTATCGCGAATTTCGATTTTAAATTCTTGGAGTAGCAAAACCCAACGAAGAAGTCTTGGTTTGGAATCTTGCTTTGTCAACAAGTACTTCAACGCAGAATGATCGGTGTAAACGATTGTGGTGGAAAGGACAAGATAGGGGCGAAATTTTTCAAAGGCATAGACAACAGCTAAAAGCTCTTTTTCGGTTGTCGTGTAATGCAATTGAGCCCCCGTCATTGTCTTGCTAGCGTAATGGATCGGTTGGAAGTGTTTGTTCACTCTTTGGCCCAAAACTGCTCCAATAGCAAAATCGCTAGCATCGCACATCAACTCGAAAGGCAGCTCCCAATTAGGGGTAACCAAGACGGGTGCCTTAGTTAGCTTATCCTTAAGCAAGTTGAAGGCTTCAATACACTCTTTGGAAAAGATAAAAGGAGTATCTTTTTCCAAGAGGTGGGTCATCGGGCGAGCGATTTGAGAAAAATCTTTGATGAATCGACGGTAGAAGCCCGCATGACCCAGAAAACTTCTCACACCCTTCACGGTTGAAGGTGGAGGCAACTTAGCGATAACATCGACTTTAGCACGGTCTACTTCAAGACCGGCTTTGGAAATCTTGTGTCCCAGCACGATGCCTTATTTTACCATAAAATGGCATTTTTCCCAATTCAGAACAAGGCGAGTGTCTTCGCACCGCTTAAGCATACGTTCCAAATGGGCAAGGCAAGAAGAGAAGGAATCCCCGAAGACCGAGAAATCATCCATGAAGACTTCCATGGTTTGTTCAACCATGTCATGGAAGATAGCTAACATGCACCTTTGGAAAGTCCCGGGGGCATTGCATAAGCCAAAAGGCATTCTTTTGTAAGAAAATGTGCCATAGGGACAAGTGAATGTTGTCTTCTCTTGATCTTGGGGATCGATGTGTATTTGGAAATAACCCGAGAAACCATCAAGAAAGCAGTAATATTCATTACCCACTAAACGTTCAAGCATTTGGTCCATAAAAGGTAGAGGGAAATGATCCTTTCTCGTGGCATCATTGAGTTTGCGGTAGTTTATACAAACTCTCCACCCAGTAACGAGACGAGTGGAAATCAACTCGTTGTGTTCATTGGGAACAACGGTTATTCCGCCTTTCTTAGGCACACAATGGACTGGACTAACCCATGGTGAATCCGAAATAGGGTAAATCATACCCGCATCAAGAAGTTTGATAACCTCCGTTTTGATGACTTCATGGATTTTTGGATTCACACTTCGTTGGCTTTGAATTGTGGGCTTAAAGTCGTCCTCCATGAGAATTTTGTGCGTGCAGAAGTGAGGATCAATTCCGCGAATATCAGAAATTTTCCAAGCAATAGCCTTCTTATGATCTTTAAGCACGGCGATGAGGCGAGTTTTCTCTTCATCTTTCAAGTCCTTAGCAATGATGACTGGCGACTTCTTCTCTTCTTCAAGGAACACATACTCGAGATGGGGCGGCAACTCCTTAAGTTCTAAATCCGGAGGATTTTCGATGGGAGGCGTTTTCAAAGTCGGAGTATCGATAGCAATAACCGTGGGAGATGGAGGATAAGGATTGTCTTCTTTGAGAAGGTTTTCAAAGAAATGCATGTCTTCATCCCCATCGGTGGGAGAATCATCATTAGCTAAGTTCACATCTCCCATGGTGGCTTCAAGATCGTTCCAAAACAAATCACTTTCTCTAAATAGAGACAGTGATGAATCAATAGAGGAAACGGTTTCAACATTGGGAAGAGAGGTAGGAATATTTTTACAAGCATCATTAAAGTGTTCTTCACAAGCCTCATCTAGAACGTCAATACAGTTAACACTCTCATATGAATAAGGTTGTTTAGACAACTTTCCCATGTTGAAGACGATTTTATCGTCACCCACTCTCATGATAAGCTCACCGGCTTCAACATCGATAAGAGTGCGACCGATCCTCAGGAATGGACGACCCACGATCAAGGGAACACGAGGGTCCATCTCGTAGTCGACAACGACGAAATTGGCAGGAAAGGTGAATTTGTCGACTCCTACAAAGACGTCTTCGGCTATCCCCACTGGATAAGCAACCGTACGGTTAGCTAATTCCAAAGTCATTTTGGTGGGGACTAGCTCAGGGAGAGATAATTGCTTCCAAACGCTTAGAGGCATTAGATTAATACTGGCACCTAGATCGGCTAGGGCCATGCAATTCTCTACTCCCGGGAAATTGCAAGGGATTAAGAAACGACCCGGATCACCAAGCTTGGTTGGCAATTTCCTTAAGAGCAATGCAGAGCAATTCTCATTAACTTGGGTGTTGGCAATATCAAGAAGCTTTTCCTTGTCACTCAAAAGATCTTTAAACATTTTTGCGTATTTGGGCATGCGAGCGAGAGCCTTAGCGAAGGAGATATTGAAATTCAATTGTTTAAACATTTTAAGAAAGTTCGAAACCAGAATATCGTCCTTGCTTTTGAGCTTCTCTTTCCTCAACCTAGATGGATAAGGTATATTAGAAGAAGAGGAAGGCTTCGGGAGAATAGGATCACTCACATCCTTGGGTGGAGGAGGGGTAGAAGTAAGAGGTGGAGAAATTGGGGATGGAGAAGGATGAGGAATAGGAGCAGGTGACTCATTCTCCTTAGTCACAATCACCGGTGGAGGTATAGGAAGCTCGGGTTCCTTGGTACCTTTGCCACTGCGAGTGGTGATTGCTTTCATCTCCCCTCTTGGATTCGCAACGGTGTTACTAGGAAGAGTACCCGAAGAAGAGGGTTGATTACCTTGGAAGAAACTAGCCATCATGTTTTTTAAGTCATTCGTCTGACTATCCAAAGTATTTCTCATGTCAGCTCTCAGATCGTTCCCTTGTTTGACCAGGTCAACTTTCAAGTTTAGCACTTCCCGCTGAAGATTTCCCACGATCACATCATTAGTCCTCATATAAGTTTCCACTTCTTGGTGAAGAGCGGTGGGTTGGTTGGGAGGAGCATTGTATGCGGGTGGTTGATAAGCAGGTTGCTGGTATACTTGGTTGTTTCGTTGAGGTGGTTGTTGCTGTTTGTGAGGTGGGATGTATGGTGTACGAGGTTGTTGTTGTTGTTGAGGAGGGCGATTGAGGTTTTGTTGTTGGTTTGGGTTGTTTGGAGGAAAACCGGGTGGTGAGAGGTAGTTGTTGGAGCGGTAGCTAAGCAAATTACGGTCACCTTGAGGTCTAGCTTGATAAGCAGGTTGAGTATAGGTGCCATATGCTGCATTCACATTTTCAGAAGGGTAGTCTTGGGTGGCAATACAAGTGGTGTAAGAGTGAGGACCCCCGCATATCTCGCATGGTTGGCTAACAGCATTGACTTGAGCGTCTTTAGCGTTTCTAGCGTTGATGCTGTTGGTGTTGCTGGCGGTTTGGGTAGCGAGCGATTCAAGAAGCTTAGTGATTTTGTCAAGTCGCTTATCGCTGTCACTAGTACTATCACTAGCGACATTGGTCCGAGCACTCTTGGTTTGCACACGAGACTTATTCTCAATGATATCCCAAGCAGCATTGGAAGTCTTAGCCAAAAGATTACCCCCCCGAGGCACTGTTTAGTGAATCTTGGTCATTCATGTTTAAACCATTATAAAAAGTATTGATTTGATGCACTTTGGTAAAACCATGTTGTGGGCATTTTCTCAAAAGGTCTTTGAAACTATCCCAAGATTCACTGAACGACTCATCGTACTTTTGTTCAAAATTTATGATTTCATTCCGCAAAGCGGTAGTACGAGAGGGTGGGAAAAAGTAATTGATAAACTTGGTTTCCAAATCCGTCCACGAAAGAATACTCTGTGGCGGTTCCTTAGCAAGCCAATGCCGGGCTTGTCCCTCTAAAGAAAAGGGAAAAAGTTGTAACCGGATTACCTCTTGTGGAACACCATTGAATTTGACCGTATTGGTGAGTTGCAAGAATCTCTTGATGTGGTCATGTGGATCATCAATGGTACGCCCCAAGAATGGTTGAGCAGAGACCATCTGGATAAAGCCGGATTTGAGCTCAAAATTGTTGGCTGCAATCGCTGGTATAACAATTGGATCAGTGTTGCCATCTACATGGGCTTGCAGCAGTTCAATCATCGGGCGATTATCCGGTAGAGGCTCATTGTTGTTATTATTCATGTTGTTGAAAGGTGGGTTGTTATTGTTATTATTGTTTTGAGGTGGGTTATTGTTGTTGTTTTGTACACCGACCATGTCTAGGTTATCGAGAGGCTCGGGCTCTTGATAAGACGTTGATCGAGTGCGCATACACCTGCAAAAGAACTAACAAGGCAAAAACAAAGCAAAAATATTTTTGGATTTTATGTTTTTTAATTTTTAGGATTTTTTGAAAATTTTATATTTTTTTTTGTGTTTTTGAAAGTTTTTATGAAAAATTAACGTTCACGGGGAACGGATCCCAAAATCCAAGTTCTCACAAAAAACTGTTGATCTTAACGAGAAGAGCCGGCAGTGGCGCCATTTGATACTAGCGTTTTGCTATGGGGTTCTAAATTCTCTTGATATCCTCTCGAATTGATCTTGGTTCTAAGTGGAATGATTGTTCTTGGTTACTAAAAAGAGGTTTTGGTTTTCTAATCTACCAAAAGGTTTAAGTGCACGAAAATGTAAACTTAAATTTTAAAGCAATTAAACTAATAACAATTAATAAAACTTGAATTAAACAATAAAATAAAAATGAAGAAACAGTAAGAAACAGTAAGTAACACTTAAAAATGCTCAAAGAAAATTGATTCGGAAGTTGACCTTGATTCTGAAGTTCACTCGGAACTTGGTTCGCAAGTTTTGATCCAGAACTTCGTTCGGAACTTCACTCGGAAGTTGATCCGGAACTTTCACTCGGAACTTTACTCGGAACTTTCACTCGGAACTTTACTCGGAACCTTCACTCGGAAGTTTGATTCGGAAGTTGGTCCGGAACTTTCACTCGGAACTTTACTCGGAACTTTCACTCGGAACTTTACTCGGAACCTTCACTCGGAAGTTTGATTCGGAAGTTGGTCCGGAACTTTCATCCGGAAGTTGTTGATCCGGAACTTTTGACCCGGAAGTTTATCCGGAAGTTCACTCGGAACTCTTGAAAATAAAACTGAAGCGGAACTTAAGAGACTGATTCGGAACTTTTGGGAAGAAAATTCATTCGGAACTTTTAAAAGGAAATTGATTCGGAACTTTTGAAAACTTATTCGGAACTTTTAAAAACACATTCACTCGGAACTTTTAATGCTCATCCGGAACTTTTAGTTCATCCGGAACTTTTGTTCATCCGGAACCTGGGAATACTCAAGAACAGTAAACTCAGAAAAAACAGGGGAACTCGAATTCGATCCAAAAATCACCAAGTTTTTCACCAAAACTTAAACAAATCTAGTCCCTAATCATCTACTAACCATAAACTACAAATCCCATCAATAAAAACATAAAACCCAACAACTTTTGAAGATCAAATCAACCAAATAAGAACTTTAACTTTTAACCAAATAGATGAAGATGAACAAGATGAAATGGAAAGATTGATATTGAATGATTAAGGTTTTAACAAACAAAAGATAAAGATTAAATTACAAGATTGAAAAACAAGATTCAAAATCACCAAACACCCTAGTGGTGTTGGTGATGTCTACGAACAGAAAGGGAGAAAAAGAAGGAGAATGAAAAACTAAAAAACTCTATGAAAAGTGTGAAGGGTGGACTTTATATAGGCTTGTCTTTTGGTTGGTGAGTGGGCTTTCTCCCGTTCTTCTTGTCTTCTCGTCTTTTCAGAAAAGTTGACGTTTTCGATTCTGATTCGGGATTTGTCGTCGATTAAATTCAACTCGTCTTTTAATTTCTTCATTTAATAGACTTGAGTTTCTTCGACTTATATAAATCTTCCATCTTTGGTCCTTTTCTTCGATAAATCTTTGAATAGGCCAAGTGACTTCAAATCTTTTGCATCTCTTGGACAATAGACTTCATCTTGAGTCTTTTTATTCGGTAAAAACCCGTGCAATCCTATGTTTTCTTCAATAATCATCCGGTTGGCTCTGAAAACACAATAAACACAAAAACCACGCATAATTCCAAACAAATGATATTATATACGCGTTTTGGTCTCGTTTTAGCCAGAATTAAGTGGTAAAAGGATGGGTGTTTACACACCTATCAGGGTTGTACACCAATCGGTATTTGTGCACGCCCGCGAGTGAGCATGCAACTCAATACGAGGAATGAGAGAGAAGCTCTCGTGTGACTTTGAAGAGAAAAGGATTATCCTATTCGAGTTTCAATATGAAATATCCACAAGAAAATAATAATATACGTATGTACTACTTGGGTGCAAGACCCCCAATGAAGCCTTCCTTCTTAGAATACGCACAAGTGAACAGGGGGTTAGGTGGCGCGAAGCACTTAAGTACCTATTGACCCTTAGATGACATTTTATAGCACATCGCCTTTCTATTCACTTAATTGTTTGTATTCTTCGAATTGTTGCTTATTGGAAGTATTTATCTATTCTTGCTTTATTTTATTTGATCGATACACGTGTCAAGGACCGGAACGCCCCTCAACACGATGTATTGCCTTGGCAATACTTATGGAGAATATGTAAATTGGTTGTTCTTATACGTATACGTATTTACTTATAATAATATATGGAAAATATTTTTGTATTTATGAGTTTTTAAGAGAAAATACTATATGTACATAAAAACCGAGAGAATCCAATAATATATATTTTTGGGTGCAATCTATTAGGAAAAAGATTGCTTTTTGGATTTTTTAATTTATTTGGTCAATTCTTTAGGAAAAGAATTGTTTTGTAAATTTTTGAGCTCAAAGAATTTTCATAAGCCTCATTACGGAGTTCATTCAGCTCATTGAGTTGGATCTTGCGTAGGTCACCGGCTTTGTTGATATCAAAATTAGCCCACTTCAAGGCCCAGTAAGCCTTGTGCTCCAACTCAATGGGGAGGTGGCATGCTTTCCCGTACACGAGACGATATGGTGTACAACCAATCGGAGTCTTATATGCAGTACGAAAAGCCCACAAAGCATCATCAAGTTTATCAGCCCATGAGGCACGATGCTCTCCCACGGTCCTTTCAAGAATTCGCTTTAGTCCTCGGTTGGATATTTCAGCCTGGCCATTAGTTTGTGGGTGGTAGGCTGTGGAAAGACGATGATTTACACCGTATTTAGCCATGACTCTAGCAAATTGGTCATTGCAGAAATGAGTCCCACGATCACTAATAATGGCACGAGGCACACCGAATCTAGCGAAAAGAGATTTCAAAAAGTTACAAACCACCCTTGCGTCATTAGTAGGTAAAGCTTTGGCTTCAACCCATTTGGAGACGTAGTCAACGGCTACAAGGATGTATTTGTTTCCTTTAGAAGAAGGGAATGGCCCCATAAAGTCGATACCCCAAACATCAAAGATTTCACACTCTTGAATGAAATTCTGAGGCATCTCGTCTTTATGTGTGATCTTGCCTTGTTTTTGGCAAGCATCACATCGTTTAACCGTATTGTGAGCGTCACGATATATGGAGGGCCAATAAAATCCCGAGTCAAACACTTTTTTGGCGGTGTAGTTGGGACCAAAGTGACCACCGGTGGGTCCTTTGTGGCAAGCATCAAGGATTTCTAAAGCTGCCGGTCCATCAACACATCAGCGAATAATCAAATCGGCACATTGTTTGAATAGGTAAGGGTCATCCCAAAAGTAAGTCTTAATGTCGTTGAAGAACTTTTTCTTTTGCTGGGATGTTAACCCTTCCTTGAGAATTCCACCCGCTAAGTAGTTTGCAATGTCCGCAAACCACGGGGTTTCATCAGAATTCGAATTGATAGACATTAAGGTCTCCAAGGGAAAAGAATCATTGATTTCTTTGTTCGGATGATCCCCTTGGTAAGGATCCTCAAGTCTACTGAGATGATCCGCGGCTAGGTTTTCAGCTCCTTTTTATCGCGAATTTCGATTTTAAATTCTTGGAGTAGCAAAACCCAACGAAGAAGTCTTGGTTTGGAATCTTGCTTTGTCAACAAGTACTTCAACGCGGAATGATCGGTGTAAACGATTGTGGTGGAAAGGACAAGATAGGGGCGAAATTTTTCAAAGGCATAGACAACAGCTAAAAGCTCTTTTTCGGTTGTCGTGTAATGCAATTGAGCCCCCGTCATTGTCTTGCTAGCGTAATGGATCGGTTGGAAGTGTTTGTTCACTCTTTGGCCCAAAACTGCTCCAATAGCAAAATCGCTAGCATCGCACATCAACTCGAAAGGCAGCTCCCAATTAGGGGTAACCAAGACGGGTGCCTTAGTTAGCTTATCCTTAAGCAAGTTGAAGGCTTCAATACACTCTTTGGAAAAGATAAAAGGAGTATCTTTTTCCAAGAGGTGGGTCATCGGGCGAGCGATTTGAGAAAAATCTTTGATGAATCGACGGTAGAAGCCCGCATGACCCAGAAAACTTCTCACACCCTTCACGGTTGAAGGTGGAGGCAACTTAGCGATAACATCGACTTTAGCACGGTCTACTTCAAGACCGGCTTTGGAAATCTTGTGTCCCAGCACGATGCCTTATTTTACCATAAAATGGCATTTTTCCCAATTCAGAACAAGGCGAGTGTCTTCGCACCGCTTAAGCATACGTTCCAAATGGGCAAGGCAAGAAGAGAAGGAATCCCCGAAGACCGAGAAATCATCCATGAAGACTTCCATGGTTTGTTCAACCATGTCATGGAAGATAGCTAACATGCACCTTTGGAAAGTCCCGGGGGCATTGCATAAGCCAAAAGGCATTCTTTTGTAAGAAAATGTGCCATAGGGACAAGTGAATGTTGTCTTCTCTTGATCTTGGGGATCGATGTGTATTTGGAAATAACCCGAGAAACCATCAAGAAAGCAGTAATATTCATTACCCACTAAATGTTCAAGCATTTGGTCCATAAAAGGTAGAGGGAAATGATCCTTTCTCGTGGCATCATTGAGTTTGCGGTAGTTTATACAAACTCTCCACCCAGTAACGAGACGAGTGGAAATCAACTCGTTGTGTTCATTGGGAACAACGGTTATTCCGCCTTTCTTAGGCACACAATGGACTGGACTAACCCATGGTGAATCCGAAATAGGGTAAATCATACCCGCATCAAGAAGTTTGATAACCTCCGTTTTGATGACTTCATGGATTTTTGGATTCACACTTCGTTGGCTTTGAATTGTGGGCTTAAAGTCGTCCTCCATGAGAATTTTGTGCGTGCAGAAGTGAGGATCAATTCCGCGAATATCAGAAATTTTCCAAGCAATAGCCTTCTTATGATCTTTAAGCACGGCGATGAGGCGAGTTTTCTCTTCATCTTTCAAGTCCTTAGCAATGATGACTGGCGACTTCTTCTCTTCTTCAAGGAACACATACTCGAGATGGGGCGGCAACTCCTTAAGTTCTAAATCCGGAGGATTTTCGATGGGAGGCGTTTTCAAAGTCGGAGTATCGATAGCAATAACCGTGGGAGATGGAGGATAAGGATTGTCTTCTTTGAGAAGGTTTTCAAAGAAATGCATGTCTTCATCCCCATCGGTGGGAGAATCATCATTAGCTAAGTTCACATCTCCCATGGTGGCTTCAAGATCGTTCCAAAACAAATCACTTTCTCTAAATAGAGACAGTGATGAATCAATAGAGGAAACGGTTTCAACATTGGGAAGAGAGGTAGGAATATTTTTACAAGCATCATTAAAGTGTTCTTCACAAGCCTCATCTAGAACGTCAATACAGTTAACACTCTCATATGAATAAGGTTGTTTAGACAACTTTCCCATGTTGAAGACGATTTTATCGTCACCCACTCTCATGATAAGCTCACCGGCTTCAACATCGATAAGAGTGCGACCGATCCTCAGGAATGGACGACCCACGATCAAGGGAACACGAGGGTCCATCTCGTAGTCGACGACGACGAAATCGGCAGGAAAGGTGAATTTGTCGACTCCTACAAAGACGTCTTCGGCTATCCCCACTGGATAAGCAACCGTACGGTTAGCTAATTCCAAAGTCATTTTGGTGGGGACTAGCTCAGGGAGAGATAATTGCTTCCAAACGCTTAGAGGCATTAGATTAATACTGGCACCTAGATCGGCTAGGGCCATGCAATTCTCTACTCCCGGGAAATTGCAAGGGATTAAGAAACGACCCGGATCACCAAGCTTGGTTGGCAATTTCCTTAAGAGCACTGCAGAGCAATTCTCATTAACTTGGGTGTTGGCAATATCAAGAAGCTTTTCCTTGTCACTCAGAAGATCTTTAAACATTTTTGCGTATTTGGGCATGCGAGCGAGAGCCTCAGCGAAGGAGATATTGAAATTCAATTGTTTAAACATTTTAAGAAAGTTCGAAACCTGAATATCGTCCTTGCTTTTGAGCTTCTCTTTCCTCAACCTAGATGGATAAGGTATATTAGAAGAAGAGGAAGGCTTCGGGAGAATAGGATCACTCACATCCTTGGGTGGAGGAGGGGTAGAAGTAAGAGGTGGAGAAATTGGGGATGGAGAAGGATGAGGAATAGGAGCAGGTGACTCATTCTCCTTAGTCACAATCACCGGTGGAGGTATAGGAAGCTCGGGTTCCTTGGTACCTTTGCCACTGGGAGTGGTGATTGCTTTCATCTCCCCTCTTGGATTCGCAACGGTGTTACTAGGAAGAGTACCCGAAGAAGAGGGTTGATTACCTTGGAAGAAACTAGCCATCATGTTTTTTAAGTCATTCGTCTGACTATCCAAAGTATTTCTCATGTCAGCTCTCAGATCGTTCCCTTGTTTGACCAGGTCAACTTTCAAGTTTAGCACTTCCCGTTGAAGATTTCCCACGATCACATCATTAGTCCTCATATAAGTTTCCACTTCTTGGTGAAGAGCGGTGGGTTGGTTGGGAGGAGCATTGTATGCGGGTGGTTGATAAGCAGGTTGCTGGTATACTTGGTTGTTTCGTTGAGGTGGTTGTTGCTGTTTGTGAGGTGGGATGTATGGTGTACGAGGTTGTTGTTGTTGTTGAGGAGGGCGATTGAGGTTTTGTTGTTGGTTTGGGTTGTTTGGAGGAAAACCGGGTGGTGAGAGGTAGTTGTTGGAGCGGTAGCTAAGCAAATTACGGTCACCTTGAGGTCTAGCTTGATAAGCAGGTTGAGTATAGGTGCCATATGCTGCATTCACATTTTCAGAAGGGTAGTCTTGGGTGGCAATACAAGTGGTGTAAGAGTGAGGACCCCCGCATATCTCGCATGGTTGGCTAACAGCATTGACTTGAGCGTCTTTAGCGTTTCTAGCGTTGATGCTGTTGGTGTTGCTGGCGGTTTGGGTAGCGAGCGATTCAAGAAGCTTAGTGATTTTGTCAAGTCGCTTATCGCTGTCACTAGTACTATCACTAGCGACATTGGTCTGAGCACTCTTGGTTTGCACACGAGACTTATTCTCAATGATATCCCAAGCAGCATTGAAAGTCTTAGCCAAAAGATTACCCCCCCCGAGGCACTGTTTAGTGAATCTTGGTCATTCATGTTTAAACCATTATAAAAAGTATTGATTTGATGCACTTTGGTAAAACCATGTTGTGGGCATTTTCTCAAAAGGTCTTTGAAACTATCCCAAGATTCACTGAACGACTCATCGTACTTTTGTTCAAAATTTATGATTTCATTCCGCAAAGCGGTAGTACGAGAGGGTGGGAAAAAGTAATTGATAAACTTGGTTTCCAAATCCGTCCACGAAAGAATACTCTGTGGCGGTTCCTTAGCAAGCCAATGCCGGGCTTGTCCCTCTAAAGAAAAGGGAAAAAGTTGTAACCGGATTACCTCTTGTGGAACACCATTGAATTTGACCGTATTGGTGAGTTGCAAGAATCTCTTGATGTGGTCATGTGGATCATCAATGGTACGCCCCAAGAATGGTTGAGCAGAGACCATCTGGATAAAGCCAGATTTGAGCTCAAAATTGTTGGCTGCAATCGCTGGTATAACAATTGGATCAGTGTTGCCATCTACATGGGCTTGCAGCAGTTCAATCATCGGGCGATTATCCGGTAGAGGCTCATTGTTGTTATTATTCATGTTGTTGAAAGGTGGGTTGTTATTGTTATTATTGTTTTGAGGTGGGTTATTGTTGTTGTTTTGTACACCGACCATGTCTAGGTTATCGAGAGGCTCGGGCTCTTGATAAGACGTTGATCGAGTGCGCATACACCTGCAAAAGAACTAACAAGGCAAAAACAAAGCAAAAATATTTTTGGATTTTATGTTTTTTAATTTTTAGGATTTTTTGAAAATTTTATATTTTTTTTTTGTGTTTTTGAAAGTTTTTATGAAAAATTAACGTTCACGGGGAACGGATCCCAAAATCCAAGTTCTCACAAAAAACTGTTGATCTTAACGAGAAGAGCCGGCAGTGGCGCCATTTGATACTAGCGTTTTGCTATGGGGTTCTAAATTCTCTTGATATCCTCTCGAATTGATCTTGGTTCTAAGTGGAATGATTGTTCTTGGTTACTAAAAAGAGGTTTTGGTTTTCTAATCTACCAAAAGGTTTAAGTGCACGAAAATGTAAACTTAAATTTTAAAGCAATTAAACTAATAACAATTAATAAAACTTGAATTAAACAATAAAATAAAAATGAAGAAACAGTAAGAAACAGTAAGTAACACTTAAAAATGCTCAAAGAAAATTGATTCGGAAGTTGACCTTGATTCTGAAGTTCACTCGGAACTTGGTTCGCAAGTTTTGATCCAGAACTTCGTTCGGAACTTCACTCGGAAGTTGATCCGGAACTTTCACTCGGAACTTTACTCGGAACTTTCACTCGGAACTTTACTCGGAACCTTCACTCGGAAGTTTGATTCGGAAGTTAGTCCGGAACTTTCACTCGGAACTTTACTCGGAACTTTCACTCGGAACTTTACTCGGAACCTTCACTCGGAAGTTTGATTCGGAAGTTGGTCCGGAACTTTCATCCGGAAGTTGTTGATCCGGAACTTTTGACCCGGAAGTTTATCCGGAAGTTCACTCGGAACTCTTGAAAATAAAACTGAAGCGGAACTTAAGAGACTGATTCGGAACTTTTGGGAAGAAAATTCATTCGGAACTTTTAAAAGGAAATTGATTCGGAACTTTTGAAAACTTATTCGGAACTTTTAAAAACACATTCACTCGGAACTTTTAATGCTCATCCGGAACTTTTAGTTCATCCGGAACTTTTGTTCATCCGGAACCTGGGAATACTCAAGAACAGTAAACTCAGAAAAAACAGGGGAACTCGAATTCGATCCAAAAATCACCAAGTTTTTCACCAAAACTTAAACAAATCTAGTCCCTAATCATCTACTAACCATAAACTACAAATCCCATCAATAAAAACATAAAACCCAACAACTTTTGAAGATCAAATCAACCAAATAAGAACTTTAACTTTTAACCAAATAGATGAAGATGAACAAGATGAAATGGAAAGATTGATATTGAATGATTAAGGTTTTAACAAACAAAAGATAAAGATTAAATTACAAGATTGAAAAACAAGATTCAAAATCACCAAACACCCTAGTGGTGTTGGTGATGTCTACGAACAGAAAGGGAGAAAAAGAAGGAGAATGAAAAACTAAAAAACTCTATGAAAAGTGTGAAGGGTGGACTTTATATAGGCTTGTCTTTTGGTTGGTGAGTGGGCTTTCTCCCGTTCTTCTTGTCTTCTCGTCTTTTCAGAAAAGTTGACGTTTTCGATTCTGATTCGGGATTTGTCGTCGATTAAATTCAACTCGTCTTTTAATTTCTTCATTTAATAGACTTGAGTTTCTTCGACTTATATAAATCTTCCATCTTTGGTCCTTTTCTTCGATAAATCTTTGAATAGGCCAAGTGACTTCAAATCTTTTGCATCTCTTGGACAATAGACTTCATCTTGAGTCTTTTTCTTCGGTAAAAACCCGTGCAATCCTATGTTTTCTTCAATAATCATCCGGTTGGCTCTGAAAACACAATAAACACAAAAACCACGCATAATTCCAAACAAATGATATTATATACGCGTTTTGGTCTCGTTTTAGCCAGAATTAAGTGGTAAAAGGATGGGTGTTTACACACCTATCAGGGTTGTACACCAATCGGTATTTGTGCACGCCCGCGAGTGAGCATGCAACTCAATACGAGGAATGAGAGAGAAGCTCTCGTGTGACTTTGAAGAGAAAAGGATTATCCTATTCGAGTTTCAATATGAAATATCCACAAGAAAATAATAATATACGTATGTACTACTTGGGTGCAAGACCCCCAATGAAGCCTTCCTTCTTAGAATACGCACAAGTGAACAGGGGGTTAGGTGGCGCGAAGCACTTAAGTACCTATTGACCCTTAGATGACATTTTATAGCACATCGCCTTTCTATTCACTTAATTGTTTGTATTCTTCGAATTGTTGCTTATTGGAAGTATTTATCTATTCTTGCTTTATTTTATTTGATCGATACACGTGTCAAGGACCGGAACGCCCCTCAACACGATGTATTGCCTTGGCAATACTTATGGAGAATATGTAAATTGATTGTTCTTATACGTATACGTATTTACTTATAATAATATATGGAAAATATTTTTGTATTTATGAGTTTTTAAGAGAAAATACTATATGTACATAAAAACCGAGAGAATCCAATAATATATATTTTTGGGTGCAATCTATTAGGAAAAAGATTGCTTTTTGGATTTTTTAATTTATTTGGTCAATTCTTTAGGAAAAGAATTGTTTTGTTAATTTTTTAGTTTTTATATATTTTTATATTTTTGATTTTTATTTGTTTTTGATTTATGATACGTAAAAATAACGTTCACTAGGTGAACGGATCCCAAAAGCCAATGAAAACCGTCAATCGATAGTCTCTCGTAAAGTCAAAGAACCGGCAGCGGCGCCATTTGAAATGTGTATAGTTGAAGTTCGTTTTTCTCAGTTCTTAACAAATTGAAAGTCCTAACAATATCGAGTTTTTAATTGTTTTTGGTTGTTAAAGTTTTTTGGATATTATACTGCTAATTCAAACGAAGCCTTGCCAAAATGAAAAATACCGTCTACTTATATGTAAAACAAAGTGCAAATACCAAGTTTTTATTCAAGTAAAATGCTAAATGAAAATTCCACAAACTATAAGGACTGATGTAAATTCTATGAAATATAAATGCCAAATATGTAAAGTCAAAAAGTCAAAGGACTAACTATGCAAAATCAGTAAACTAGATGGACTCAATATGAAAACTATTCAAACAAAGTAACTAATTTCCAACTAATTGAAAACTGCCTAACTACTTTTGAACAAATCTGAAAATACAAGGATTGATTCTTTGAAAACCCTAATTACTTTGAAGATTAGCTAAGTTAGAAAACAGTTTAATACTAGAAGGACCAAAAAGCAATTTTTAAAACTATTTTACCAAAAACGAGTTCAATGACAAAATAAGCTCGTTTGAGCTTATTTCTTAACCAAATTTGCTCAAACCAGTTGCAAACGACTTAAAATTGAAAATAACCTAGACCTATCCAAGGAATTTAGATGAAAGTTACTAGAACTCTGATAAGCTAAATTCAATAAGCTCAAATTAAGCTACCAATTAAGCTAGACTTGCACTACTTGATTTTAATGAAAATTCTTGTTAAACAGCTCAAAAGAAAGACGGGAAATCAAGTCTCAAAGAAAATGATCAAGTAATAAGCCCTGAATCTGAAAATAAGCCAAAATTGTGCTTATGTTGACTTTCATTGACCAGAATTTTCAAAAAGCTAAAAATCTCAAAATTTATCCAGGAACACTTTTGGAATGAAAATGTGAAAGAAAATTAGCTATTTTATGAAGTGAAAAATGAGATATGAGAATCAGTTTGCTTTTTACTACAGGGAATTGCATTTGCTCTAGTGCTTATTCCTTGGCTTATTTCTTACTCAATACTGGATACTGTATAAATTCCTTTTACACATTAAAGTTCATATGTTGAGTGATAAATGAGCACTGGTTTGAAAAGATTTCATCAAGTAACAAAGAAATGCCAAGCAAATCAAAATCAATACTTTCTGAAAGTTTACTTGTTAAAAACTGACCCAAACCTTTTTTATAACCAATTGCCTTTTTGACTAGAACCTTTACTAGTAAGTGACTGAAAACTTGTTGTAATGACCTAATGACTTAAAATGAAACAAAGTTTTCCAAAATCTAACACTTGAAAAGCAATCACAAACTATAACCAAACACCACTTAACTGATCTTTTCCAAACTTTTATGAAAGGTTTTTGAGTAAATGATTAGACTGAGTGAAAAATTATATCACACTAAGTTTACTAGCTAGAAAGAAGTGTATTAGAACTAGTTACAAGCAATTAAAACAACAAGAACTCAAAATGACTTAAAAAGCTAAAATGACTGATAAATGTGAAAAACAGGACAAGTATAAAAGCTAATAAACAAGTATAAGCTACACTTAAGCTACACAATCACTGAAATCAGATCAATAACAAGCTAGAACAACTTTTATCATGCAATCAATCAAGATTTAACTAGGAATGAAGCATGCATTCAACACTTGAGTGGAACTAGAAACTCAGAAAGTGAAACCTTTAGCTTAAGCCTCCATTGGGGAGTAGAGGAGCGCTGAGCTCTCTAAACTAGTGCTAACCACCACCTTAGCACTAGAACACATCAAACAGCTACCAATCAACAGCTATCTATCACCAAATCTCCATTAATGGACTGAAATGCTTCAAAATCTGCTAGAACTGGAACTGGATGAAAAGAACAGGTACAACAGCTACAATCTTCACAAATAGCTCATTATGATCAAGTGGTGATCATAACAAACTAAACAGCATCACAAGGTAACAAAGTGCAGGTATGAACAGTAGAATAGCAATGAGAATTTGGAGGGAAAATGGAAATTTTTATTGAATGAATTGAAAAAGTAGTTACAAGGCTGGTAAGTTTGTTATAACTACTAACAGACTCAAGAGTTTGTCAGACTCTTGAGTTGTTAAGTGATGAGACTGTAATTATACATAGTCTCATCGTCAAAATTGGGCTTAAAACGCTTAAAATATCATCAAAATACCCAAGAATATGCCTGTGTTTGTTCATTGTGTATTTCAGGTACGGATATCGTGAATTCACCAAAAGATTACAAGAATCAAGCAAAAACGAACACGGGAAATGAAGCCGCACAAAGAACCGGGCCCAAGAATGGAATTTCCAATAATACCCTTGAAGAATTGAAGATTGGCAAGATTGGTCCCTTAACTTCTGAAGACTTGTCATTTTATACCCTTGTAAAACTCATATATTACATTTGGGTCCCTTAAATGACAAGACATTACATTATGAGCCCTTAAAAAATGCAAAATATGCATTTATAGTCCTTGGTAAAACTTTGTGCAAATGATGTGCCACTTTTGACAAGATGAGCAAAGTTAATAACAAAGGGAAAGGAAGAAATCTGTTGGAAACTTGCTATGAAAACATTTTGGGAATGCAAGGACCTAATATGACCAGACATGCAAACTTAATCCACCAATACCCATCTTACACATCACCTTAACCCACCCATATCTAACAAACCCGAACCTAACCTGGATCCAACCCAAACCCATACCCACCAGCAACATTATTAATCACATTTTTGAAATACTATTATTTAACCTAAAAACCGGTTAACAAACATAAACCCCCCTCATTTGCATCAAACCTTAACTGTTCCTCCTTCACCCACCCCATAAACCCTAATCCCATCCTAACATTAAACCATAGGGGTTTTGCTTGATTAATTGCAGATCCTAAATTAACCCTCTCCTCACCTAAACCCACACCCCAAAATCACTGCCATGTCACCCTAGACACGCTCACATGGTTCCCCTGCTGCGTCACTTTCACAGCAAACCCAAAAAGGAGACACATCCAACGACTACGAGTCTTTCCTTGGTCCCTACTTCTCTTTGAATGGATGAGATCGTATCTTAGCAGCTGGCAAGGTCACAAGGGCTTCAGAGATCACATGAGACCCTCTTTGACCAAGATGAATTCAAATTCAAAGGGTATTCCTGGAATTTAATCACTTAGGGTTTAGTCTTTAATCTTTTTGCTTCTAGAACATGTAGCTATTATATAAAGCACATACGGGTTTCACTTTCAGTTTTTGTTCCAATTTTTATCAAAGATTTGTAATGTACGAATTTTGAAATCAATTGAGTTCCATTGCTTCTTAATACATTTTCTTTACCCGCATTTAAATTTCTGTCCAATTTAAATTTCATTGCAAATTTATTTTTCTACATTTTTAAATATCAGTTATTTAAAATCTTGCAAAAGTCTGGGTTTTTAGGTTTGTATGACAGATTTCAGTATTGAAGTTGAATTTTCAAGGTCATTTGTTTGAGTGAAACAAGAAGTTTTCGAGTTTAAGGTTACGAAAGGAAGGTGTTGGAGATTTCTGTGGGATTGAAGAAATTCCAAGTGATTTATAATATTGATGTTTTGAAGAAATTTTGTTACGAGTTCTTGGTTTTGAGTTTGGTAAGCTGACTGCCAAGCAGCAGGTTTAGGGAGGTATTTGTTTCACGAATGAAGAAGTTCTAAGGCTTTTGGGAGTCTCATAGCGTAAATGTTTTGGTTGATTGAAGATCTTGAGAAAGAATTGTTGATATAATTTGGGTCATAAGTTGTGAGAAAAAAAAGAGCTCGTGTGGTTTCTAGTTGAAGAAGGTGTAAGAAAGCTAGTTGAGGTGCTTGTTGGTAGTGTGTTAAAAGTGTAAGAGCTTTGGACCCTCAATAAGTGATCTCCTCATTTTATATTTTAATCGTTCTTAAATCTGCCTAGCTTAATCTCTTTTTCTTATGTGCTTATGTGTTTTTTTAGTTACTGGTATATTATTCTATCCTTATTATTATTGCTTGCTTTGAATTTGGTTTCATTGTTTTGTAGTTGATTTACTGTCTCTTGCTTTAAATTAGATTTTCATGAGCAAATTGATTTTCTGTTAGTTTGTGTAGCGTTCTAGGTGTAGTGAGTGTTTGGTTTCGACTTAGAAGTTTAGTGAACCTCCAGCTTTAAAAGATAAGCAACCAATTAAGTAAACCAAAAAGAAAGTGTCTCGTGCCTGCTGTTGCATTTGGTGACCCATTGTGATCAGTTTCAGTCGTGGCCCATCGAGTGTATTACTTGGTTGTAAGAGCTTGTATTGAGATTGTGTTGTGAGTGTTTGTGTTGTGTTTAGTCCCTGTGCACCAAAAGTAGACAAAGAAACAAGTAAACCAAATATCATCCACTGTTTGCAATAAGCAGGAGTATTTGTTTGATTTTTGCTGAATGTACAAAGCACACAACTGGGCATCAATTGTTTAAATTATTTACATCATCAGTGTGTTCGCAGTTGTGTCATTGTGTTTTATATTTGTGTTTGTGTCTGCGCACTCTCATTCCAAACAGCAACATCCATACAAGGCCAAAGAAAAAGTAAGAATAGCAACCACAAGAAAAAGTGAACACCAAAAAGGAAATTAAGAAGCTTGTTGTTGTCCTTGTTCTTTTAATTAGCTGCTGCTTGAATTGGCTTTGATTGATGTTTTCTTTATTGATTTTGCTTAAATCTCTTGTTTTTTTTCTTATTATGCTCATATATGTTGAGTCCAAAAAGCTGTTAAGCGAAAGAACTTAATTGCAAAAAGTGTCAACAGTGGGGCTTGAACTTTAGAAAACACAGCAGCATTAGGCACAAGCACACAACATATCACCTTCTATGCTCTTTAGCACATTTTGTTTAAACTTTATTTCATTTTTCTGAAATACTTTTTTTTTCAACAGCATAGCATTAGTGTTTTAGTGTAAGTTTTTTTAGCTTAAAGTGCTTATTTATAGGTTTAAATCAAAATAAGAGTGTTCTTCAATTTTCTGTGGACTTAAATACAGTAAGTGTGAAGTTATGGTGTTAATTATGGCTAAGTGTGTTTGATTTCCTTTTGTTGCCTGATAACTGGTAATCTCTCATAGTACTTGGTTGTTTCACTTCACTAGTGCTCAAATTGGTGCATTTCCTTGGTCATTTTTGCCCTTCATAAGCTCAAAATACAAGCAACAACCATAAGTCGATTTTCGGGATTTGGAGCTTCAAAATTTTCAGTTTATAGCTAAGTTAAGAGGAGATATTCTACTGATTTGAGGTTATAACTTATGAGGTTGTAGATTTAATCTTATCGACAGCGTTGAAATTAGCTTAAATAATCTTGGAGTGCACCTAGGATTTTCATACATAATTGAGTTCTATTTGATTTCTTTGATTCACACTTGATTCTTGCTTTCTGTGTTATCATTATTGTCATTAGTTGTATTTCTCACATTTCCAGCACTGCAAGCTGAGTGCTTATTGTCCAAAAGCTGCTAACAACACATAATAAAATTTTTTTACAGAAAAGTGGCAGTGAGTGGGCATTGAACCCAGGTCTGCACCCAAACATCAAACGCAGCTATACACTACCAAACCAACTGCTCTGCTGAGCTTTTTGGTTAATAGATCTGTTTTTTAGCTTTCTATACGTTTTGTTTTTTCTGATAAAGGGAAAAAAACAATCTGTTAAAAAGGAGCAACAGTGGGTTTCGAACCCATGACCTGTTGCTCAACAGCCCAGCGCCCTGACCATTTGCTCTCTTGAACACTTCTGTTTTATTTTCCTTTTGTTAGTTTCTTATACGTTTTTTTTGTATTCGTTTTACTTTAAGCTAAACAGCCCATAAGCTTGTATCGAGCTTATTTGGGGCTTTTCTTTTCAGCTTTTTATTTTTCGTGGACTTAGATTAGTATTTAATATTTTCTATAAATTTTTCAGATTTTATAAAGATCATTAATATTTTTAAATCATTTAATTAGTATAAATAGTATTTAATCCATAATAAAAAATATAAAAGTAAAAAAAATGTGATTCTTTTTCTGAAAATTTTCTTTTGTCATTTATGACGTAGGAAAAATAAATTTGCTTTTATAAAGTGTAAATTTCATAATTTCCTTTATAATATTTCATTTTCTAGGATTATTTTAGTTTTAAACTTTAAAAAAGTCATAAAAAATAGAAAAAAGTTTATAAAAATTTTCAAAAAATATTTTTTAGGTTTTAAATAGAGTATTTTAGGTTTACGAATAAAAAAGTTTTTATTTTGTCTTTTTCTTAGCTAGTTTTATTTTTATATTTTTAATTAAAATTAAAAATTAATATAAATTAAGTTAAAATTTTTCAATTTTTTTGGTTTGCTAGTTTTCTTAGTTAGACTTTTTAGGTATTTTTAATTAATTTTTTAGTTGAAATATTTTGTTTGTTCGCGTTTTTACGTTCGTGTGTTTAAGCGTTTTTGACCGTTTTAGCGTAACTCGTCTCCGTTTTTATTTCTTTCTTTCTTTCCAAAAACGTAATCACTCAAATTAAATAACGTCTATATATTGTTGGCTAAACACCATACTTCCTCGAGAACGAACTCGATTATTCGTCTTTACGATTTTCCTAAATCGTATTGATTAATACTTACCCAACGACTTTGGTTTTTGCTTTCTTTTTCCTAAAAGATAGTAAACAACTAAAAATCACAACATCAAAAATGGCGCCGCTGCCGGGGAGGTGTGTTTAGCCATATTTATTTATCGTGTTTATTTGAGTGTTTACATTTTTATCGTAAATACTTCTTTTTATTTTTCTATACTATTAGCCATACAAATAAATAGTGTTAAATAGAACTCTATTAACACAAAATCGTTTTCTCGTTTTTATTGTGCATAATATATTGTATTTACGTAGAACAATTAACACACAATAATTACCCAAATACGCGAGAAATCGTACCTCAATAGTTGAGCGTTCCGGTCACTATTGTTGTATCGAATTCAAACGAAATCAAAGGCAAAATAGATAAATACTCTTAATTGGTTTAATCTCGATAAATACAAACTATAAGGTGGGTATAAGGCGGTTGTATTTCACGACCTAAGGAAAAAAGGCTCTTAAGTGCTTCGCGCCGCCTCGTTTTCTCCGCTCGCTTGTGCGTGTTTTGAAAGTGACGATTAATTAGGGGTTTGCCAAATCAAGTATTATTAATCTATTTTTATGAGTTTTAATTATTGAACCTCGAAATGTTTTGGCGTTCCGCCAACGTTTCAAAGTCGACGAGGGTTTTTACTTCACGTAATTACCTTCATTCTTCTTGGATTCATTAATCGAGACCTTTGATTAGTGGATAATTTTTGTAGATTAATTTCTACGTAATACACCAAAATTCCAAAAAAATTAAAAAACCAAAAACACAAAAATAATCTTCTCATTTTCCCTCTATTTTCATAATTCTATTCTTGAACCCTCTAATTTTTTTTAATTCTCGATTACGATTTTCGCGTTACATCATGTCGAATGATGGTTACTATTCGTGTCCATATTGTGGAGGACCGCCCGATGGTGGTAATTGTTATAATTGCGAGATCTTAGGAGGAAGGGAGGGTTATATCTACAACTCTCCTCAAAAGAATAATGGTGACGGATTTCAATCATACGACCAAGGTCACCAATCGTCTTCGTTTTATTCGTCGAATGATTCGTCTTATTATTGTGATAATAATCAAGATGATGAAACGAATCAAAACGCCTATGGTTACAAATTCCAATCATATGACCATACTCCACAACCGCCCTCGTCTTATTCATGTGATTTTTGCGGTTTGGAGCACGATTTTGGATTTAGTTGTACGAATAACTATAATGACCACGAACCGAATCCTAATTTCTATGACCAATCTTCGCAATACCCACCGTCATATTCATGTGAGAATTGTGGAAACGAACCTCATTATGGATATGATTGTCAACCGATGAATCAAAATACGTCTTTCGACAACCAATTCAACGGATTTGACGAATCACCTCCACAAGATATGAATTACAATTGTAACAATGGGAATTTTTATCCACACAACGAACCGGATTTTTCTCATAATCCGTGTTGCGACAATTGTGGGGGGCCTCACGATACTTATTCTTGCCAACCAATGCATTATAATGAACCCAATTCATACTATAATTCCGGTTTTGATAATTTTGAGGCCCCACCATACGATCTCGAACACCAAAATTCTCATGAGTCAAGTAACAAGAGACAAAATTCCTTTGCCTCTTTCTTACAACACCATGAAGAAGAATTCTTGCAAGGTGTGATGGGAATTTTTAGAAGTATAAGGGGAGAGATTGAAATGGAGAAGCAACGATTGCAAGCGTCAAATATAGATACTTATGCCTCTACGTCTCTTGAGATTCCATATAATTACCAATACGACGATGATGATAGCGATGTTTTCAATCTCGACCCTTATCATGGAAAAACTACTCCTATACCCACTACGGAAACCGATGCCTCTCTAAGTATGGGGGAGACGAATCTTAGCACTAATCCTAGTGTCGAGATCCCTATTCCAATCCAAAGTGAGCCTACGGTTTTTTCCAAAGATGAGGTAAGTGATTTTGCTCTCGATGGATTTTTCCACGAAGATTCCAACGAGGCAAATCACAATAGTGAGTGTGAATCAATTTCTTGTGATGATGTCTCTCCTATTGACACTTCGGGGAGAGAATCAACGACTTTTTCGAACCCTCTTTTCAATGACGATGATTTTTCCGCTAGTGATGACGAGTCACTAATCGACGAGGACGTTCAAAATACCGATTTTAAAATCTTTTCGAACCCTTTATTTGAATTTGATGACGCGTTCATTTTTGGTGACGTAAATCCTCTCTTTGATGAGACGTTCGAGGACATCGAGAGCGCGGATTCTAAGGATCCTAAACTCGATGAGTCGGATTTGCTAGTCACACTCCCGACGTCTCATACGGTTGAGACTTTTCTCTCTTCTGCTCATGATGTTTCCATTCTCGAGGGGTTCGCCAATGGACCACCTCTCGATGAGAATGAGGATTTTAGTGAGACTTTTGCCTTCGATCCGAGGGAAAATTTTGAAACTCCTATTATTGACAATTCTTTTTCTATTTTACCTTCGTTTCAAAGTATACCAACCCACCCCCTCGGATTTGATGATTTTACATACGTTGTGAGGAGTTTTCTTCCTTACAAGACGTATCCTCCGGCTTTGCGTGTTTTATTTTCAACAAAATGTGAGGATACGATCTTCGATCCCGGTATAAAGGCTTTGCCTTTATTCACGGTTGCTTTTGGGCCTTGATTACATGTAAGTCTCACCAAAAATGACCGAACCATGATAATCCCTAAATGATCACATTTATGGGGATTCGAGTCGAGCTTTTGACTCGGTTATCAAAAACAAGGTGCCTCGTGGGGGAAACCCATTCTTATCCATGTACATATTATTGCTTTTTAGATTAACCTAATGAGGGGATTTGTGCCCTTCCAACCTTTGTTCCGTGGTTGTTTGTGAATTATGAACTTTAGATGATCATGATCTTCACGATTGGAGCCTCTCGTGTTCGTTTTATGGGAGCACTCGATCTTTTGCTTTGAAGACTTTATCAATATCCATGATATATCCTTTTGATGTTCTAACCTTAGGTTTTTAGCACACTTCATAAACGACTATTAATTTAATGGTTACACCCTTTCCATGCTAGATTAGGCATTCGACTACGTCTCTAGTATGGGGGTGTTTACACCCCTAGACTCGAAACATTGAGGACAATGTTTAGTTTTAGTATGGGGGGGGGGGTGAGTAGATACTTCACCTTGCTTACGTCAACACGCAATCCAAAATTTCATCTTTTTGTTATCGTTTTATGAAAAATAAGGCTAAAAATGGCCAAATTTTAAAATTTTTCTTGTTTTTCATAAGTGTTTAAGACACGAATGTAGGTTTTCCGATGGTGAGAATAAGAGTAATTTTTGACTCGATCGTGCGTGTTGAGCACTTAGCTTCGATTCCTTAACTTTTTAGGCTAAGTCTCTTAAATGAGGACGAGAAATGATAGAGTTATTTATAAGTATCGTAATCGTCACGATCTCATGTGTAGTAATTATTAGCTTATTCTCCCCACGCTTTTGCATAATAAATTGTTAATAAATATTGATTTGGCGGTTTAGTCACTATTGTTAGTTTCTAATTTGTTTTAGTAGCTTCCATGTAATTAAATTGGGAAAACATTAAGGTATCGCCAGCGTCACGGTTTTGAAGTATTGGTACCCGAATAATCGAAAGCTTCACCTAATAATAAGATTTCAAGTGCTCACCTAAATTGAGCAAAAATTTGAAGCTCACAAGGCCGAAAAATCTATGCCCAAATTGAAAGTGAATCAAGCCTTAATCTTTGAAGCTTTAAAGATCCAAAATTCGCTTTAGCGTGAGGATATACGTCTTTGGCTAATTAAACCACCGATGAGGCGGATAATAAAAGGCAAGGCAAGACCGAAGTCATAATAAAAGCTTCATGGCGAAGTTGAATAAAAGATGGAGGTAAACCTATGATAATAAGGCCCTTCCGTTAGGGGGCGTATAAAAGTCTTGGTAATAAGTCTCATGTTCAAAACCGTTATAAAACCGTGTTTATCGATCCTTCTTGTTGACTTAATTTTTTGACATCGTTGTCTATTAGGATGAATTATTAATTTAATGATTTTGGTTACACTGTTAAGACTCTATTTTTAGACTTAATCTCTATTCACGCATATGTCAATGATGTATCCTTGTGATCATTAAGACATAATAAAATATAAGAGATACCAAGTAGGAATAAGGGAGTTTAGGTTCGTAATTAACACTCATGAGATGTGTTCGTGTTGCTAACTTATAATGACAATGATCTCGTTACACGCTTAGCATGGAATTGGGTGAAAATCGAGGACGACGAAATTATTTCTAACGAAGCATTCACGTGTTCTTGTTCTATGATCCTAAAAGTCACGTTCTCGTGATGAAAACAATACATTATGTCTAAAACGCGTGTAGTAGTTTATTTAAATTTATGTCTTGAATAAAAGTCATCATAAAATGAATTTTGGAGGTGCTAAGATACTTAATTCTAGCATTGCGTGAGGGCACGGCAATGGTTTAGTATGGGGGAGTGATGAGACTGTAATTATACATAGTCTCATCGTCCAAATTGGGCTTAAAACGCTTAAAATATCATCAAAATACCCAAGAATATGCCTGTGTTTGTTCATTGTGTATTTCAGGTACGGATATCGTGAATTCACCAAAAGATTACAAGAATCAAGCAAAAACGAACACGGGAAACGAAGCCGTACAAAGAACCGGGCCCAAGAATGGAATTTCCAATAATACCCTTGAAGAATTGAAGATTGGCAAGATTGGTCCCTTAACTTCTGAAGACTTGTCATTTTATACCCTTGTAAAACTCATATATTAAATTTGGGTCCCTTAAATGACAAGACATTACATTATGAGCCCTTGAAAAATGCAAAATATGCATTTATAGTCCTTGGTAAAACTTTGTGCAAATGATGTGCCACTTTTGACAAGATGAGCAAAGTTAATAACAAAGGGAAAGGAAGAAATCTGTTGGAAACTTGCTATGAAAACATTTTGGGAATGCAAGGACCTAATATGACCAGACATGCAAACTTAATCCACCAATACCCATCTTACACATCACCTTAACCCACCCATATCCAACAAACCCGAACCTAACCTGGATCCAACCCAAACCCATACCCACCAGCAACATTATTAATCACATTTTTGAAATACTATTATTTAACCTAAAAACCGGTTAACAAACATAAACCCCCCTCATTTGCATCAAACCTTAACTGTTCCTCCTTCACCCACCCCATAAACCCTAATCCCATCCTAACATTAAACCATAGGGGTTTTGCTTGATTAATTGCAGATCCTAAATTAACCCTCTCCTCACCTAAACCCACACCCCAAAATCACTGCCATGTCACCCTAGACACCCTAACATGGTTCCCCTGCTGCGTCACTTTCACAGCAAACCCAAAAAGGAGACACATCCAACGACTACGAGTCTTTCCTTGGTCCCTACTTCTCTTTGAATGGATGAGATCGTATCTTAGCAGCTGGCAAGGTCACAAGGGCTTCAGAGATCTCATGAGACCCTCTTTGACCAAGATGAATTCAAATTCAAAGGGTATTCCTGGAATTTAATCACTTAGGGTTTAGTCTTTAATCTTTTTGCTTCTAGAACATGTAGCTATTATATAAAGCACATAGGGGTTTCACTTTCAGTTTTTGTTCCAATTTTTATCAAAGATTTGTAATGTACGAATTTTGAAATCAATTGAGTTCCATTTCTTCTTAATACATTTTCTTTACCCGCATTTAAATTTCTGTCCAATTTAAATTTCATTGCAAATTTATTTTTCTGCATTTTTAAATATCAGTTATTTAAAATCTTGCAAAAGTCTGGGTTTTTAGGTTTGTATGACAGATTTCAGTTTGAAGTTGAATTTTCAAGGTCATTTGTTTGAGTGAAACAAGAAGTTTTCTAGTTTTGTTTAAGGTTACGAAAGGAAGGTGTTGGAGATTTCTGTGGGATTGAAGAAATTCCAAGTGATTTATAATATTGATGTTTTGAAGAAATTTTGTTACGAGTTCTTGGTTTTGAGTTTGGTAAGCTGACTGCCAAGCAGCAGGTTTAGGGAGGTATTTGTTTCACGAATGAAGAAGTTCTAAGGCTTTTGGGAGTCTCATAGCGTAAATGTTTTGGTTGATTGAAGATCTTGAGAAAGAATTGTTGATATAATTTGGGTCATAAGTTGTGAGAAAAAAAAAGAGCTCGTGTGGTTTCTAGTTGAAGAAGGTGTAAGAAAGCTAGTTGAGGTGCTTGTTGGTAGTGTGTTAAAAGTGTAAGAGCTTTGGACCCTTAGTAAGTGATCTCCTCATTTTACATTTTAATCGTTCTTAAATCTGCCTAGCTTAATCTCTTTTTCTTATGTGCTTATGTGTTTTTTTTAGTTACTGGTATATTATTCTATCCTTATTATTATTGCTTGCTTTGAATTTGGTTTCATTGTTTTGTAGTTGATTTACTGTCTCTTGCTTTAAATTAGATTTTCATGAGCAAATTCATTTTCTGTTAGTTTGTGTAGCGTTCTAGGTGTAGTGAGTGTTTGGTTTCGACTTAGAAGTTTAGTGAACCTCCAGCTTTAAAAGATAAGCAACCAATTAAGTAAACCAAAAAGAAAGTGTCTCGTGCCTGCTGTTGCATTTGGTGACCCATTGTGCATCAGTTTCAGTCGTGGCCCATCGAGTGTATTACTTGGTTGTAGGAGCTTGTATTGAGATTGTGTTGTGAGTGTTTGTGTTGTGTTTAGTCCTTGTGCACCAAAAGTAGACAAAGAAACAAGTAAACCAAATATCATCCACTGTTTGCAATAAGCAGGAGTATTTGTTTGATTTTTTCTGAATGTACAAAGCACACAACTGGGCATCAATTGTTTAAATTATTTACATCATCAGTGTGTTCGCAGTTGTGTCATTGTGTTTTATATTTGTGTTTGTGTTTGCGCACTCTCATTCCAAACAGCAACATCCATACAAGGCCAAAGAAAAAGTAAGAATAGCAACCACAAGAAAAAGTGAACACCAAAAAGGAAATTAAGAAGCTTGTTGTTGTCCTTGTTCTTTTAATTAGCTGCTGCTTGAATTGGCTTTGATTGATGTTTTCTTTATTGATTTTGCTTAAATCTCTTGTTTTTTTTCTTATTCTGCTCATATATGTTGAGTCCAAAAAGCTGTTAAGCGAAAGAACTTAATTGCAAAAAGTGTCAACAGTGGGGCTTGAACTTTAGAAAACACAGCAGCATTAGACACAGGCACACAACATATCACCTTCTGTGCTCTTTAGCACATTTTGTTTAAACTTTATTTCATTTTTCTGAAATACTTTTTTTTTCAACAGCATAGCCTTAGTGTTTTAGTGTAAGTTTTTTAGCTTAAAGTGCTTATTTATAGGTTTAAATCAAAATAAGAGTGTTCTTCAATTTTCTGTGGACTTAAATACAGTAAGTGTGAAGTTATGGTGTTAATTATGGCTAAGTGTGTTTGATTTCCTTTTGTTGCCTGATAACTGGTAATCTCTCATAGTACTTGGTTGTTTCACTTCACTAGTGCTCAAATTGGTGCATTTCCTTGGTCATCTTTGCCCTTCATAAGCTCAAAATACAAGCAACAACCATAAGTCGATTTTCGGGATTTGGAGCTTTAAAATTTTCAGTTTATAGCTAAGTTAAGAGGAGATATTCTACTGATTTGAGGTTATAACTTATGAGGTTGTAGATTTAATCTTATCGACAGCGTTGAAATTAGCTTGAATAATCTTGGAGTGCACCTAGGATTTTCATAGTTGTTCATAATTGAGTTCTATTTGATTTCTTTGATTCACACTTGATTCTTGCTTTCTGTGTTATCATTATTGTCATTAGTTGTATTTCTCACATTTCCAGCACTGCAAGCTGAGTGCTTATTGTCCAAAAGCTGCTAACAACACATAATAATTTTTTTTACAGAAAAGTGGCAGTGAGTGGGCATTGAACCCAGGCCTGCACCCAAACATCAGACGCAGCTATACACTACCAAACCAACTGCTCTGCTGAGCTTTTTGGTAAATAGATCTGTTTTTTAGCTTTCTATACGTTTTGTTTTTTCTGATAAAGGGAAAAAACAATCTGTTAAAAAGGAGCAACAGTGGGTTTCGAACCCATGACCTGTTGCTCAACAGCCCAGCGCCCTGACCATTTGCTCTCCTGAACACTTCTGTTTATTTTCCTTTTGTTAGTTTCTTATACGTTTTTTTTGTATTCGTTTTACTTTAAGCTAAACAGCCCATAAGCTTGTATCGAGCTTATTTGGGGCTTTTCTTTTCAGCTTTTTATTTTTCGTGGACTTAGATTAGTATTTAATATTTTCTATAAATTTTTCAGATTTTATAAAGATCATTAATATTTTTAAATCATTTAATTAGTATAAAGAATATTTAATTCATAATAAAAAATATAAAAGTAAAAAAATGTGATTCTTTTTCTGAAAATTTTCTTTTGTCATTTATGACGTAGGAAAAATAAATTTGCTTTTATAAAGTGTAAATTTCATAATTTCCTTTATAATATTTCATTTTCTAGGATTATTTTAGTTTTAAACTTTAAAAAAGTCATAAAAAATAGAAAAAAGTTTATAAAAATTTTCAAAAAATATTTTTTAGGTTTTAAATAGAGTACTTTAGGTTTACGAATAAAAAAGTTTTTATTTTGTCTTTTTCTTAGCTAGTTTTATTTTTATATTTTTAATTAAAATTAAAAATTAATATAAATTAAGTTAAAAGTTTTCAATTTTTTTGGTTTGCGTAGTTTTCTTAGTTAGACTTTTTAGGTGTTTTTAGATATTTTTAATTAATTTTTTAGGTGAAATATTTTGTTTGTTCGCGTTTTTATGTTCGTGCGTTTAAGCGTTTTTTACCGTTTTAGCGTAACTCGTCTCCGTTTTTATTTCTTTCTTTCTTTCCAAAAACGTAATCACTCAAATTAAATAACGTCTATATATTGTTGGCTAAACACCATACCTCCTCGAGAACGAACTCGATTATTCGTCTTTACGATTTTCCTAAATCGTATTGATTAATACTTACCCAACGACTTTGGTTTTTGCTTTCTTTTTCCTAAAAGATAGTAAACAACTAAAAATCACTACATCATTAAGCTAACTCTAACAAGGATGAGAGAAAACTAAAAGTGTGTGTGATTTCACACTTTTCTACCATACAAGAAATGAGAGCTAATCTAAGCTATTTATAGACTGCAGATGTGAAGTGGTTGGGGTTGGTGACGTGTTAGATCCAATCAGAAACTTCCACGTGGACAATTCAGCTCAATTGAGTTTTGCAGGTTATGAACACTTTTGGGGATTTTTGATTGGAATGATTTCATGTTAATTGATTGTGACCATTGTACTCGTCTCTCAAAAACGATCACTTTTGATGTTTACATCATCTTCTGAAATTGCCTCTAGCTAAATCCCGTTCCTGGTAAATTGTGTTGAAGAAGATGACACGTGGCAGGATTACATTGGATATGGGAGTAGCACACAGATCATTATCCAAAAAACGAAATATGATTGGCTGGTTGGAGTACTGTTGTGATTCGCCACATATTATCTCTCCTATTAATTAACAAGCATAGCTGGCAATCCACTTTCTTCAAATACTCTCTTCTGATTGGTCCCTTTGATTTCACACGGATTGATCTTGAATTAAACTTCCAAAGTTGGCAGAATTAGCCCTTGTACTTGGCAGAATATGGTTTTGAGCTAGTATCTTCATTTCTTTGGCATAAATGGTCCTTCAAACTTTATTCTTGAACAAATTTGATCCCTTTGACTTAGTTGACTGAAAGTTGACCAGATTTGACTCTAATCTTGACTTTGTCATATTTACACTTTTGGTCCTTCATCTTTGGCAGATTGTCAAGATAGGTCCTTTGTCTTCAAAGTCTTGTCACTTTTGATCCTTCTTTGTCTTTTTTATCAAATTAAGCTTGATCTTCCTTTGTTTGCTTGAAATTGCATCCTTCTTACCTATTTGAGCACAAACACAAAACATACCACATAATTCCGCTTTATAGCACAAAGTTTAGGTATTTTTCATGTGTTTTAGGTTGATTTGTTGATAAATTGATATGATTTTTTGCTCATATCACAAAGCATCATCAAAAGGAGTAGACGAGCTTGTAGCACTCAAAACACGTGGTGATGACGGAGTTAGATTTGTAGAAAAATCAATTAAATCACATTTAAAATCTTTTCCTTTTTTACCTTTTAAACTCTCCTTATGAAAACCCTTTTTGATTATGTCGAAAATATTTGGTGTTTCTAAGACGATGTTTGTCACACTAAAAATTCTCACATTTGAAAACCGTTTTGGTTTTGGTGGTGGTAAGTTCTCAAAACGTTTATCGACAAAGAAAACCTCCCCATCGGGGTCAACATATTCGTCATCCGAAATATCTTCCGTAGAAACCGAAAACTTATCAACACTTTTCAAGAATGAATGTTCGAGGTGATGTGAAGGATTTTTCGATTCAATTATTGACGGTTTCTTCTTTGTAGGCTTTACACTCATAACCTCCACCGGCGGAGGAAATGGTAAATTGTTTTTGGTGACATTTCCTAAAACTCTTGGTGAAAATTCTTTGCAAATGACATTGGTTGAATTACCATGGTTTAAAGTTGCAATAGAATAGACATGAGAAAGATTGGAGTTTTGTGTTGCATTGATGACAAGTTCTTCCTCATTGAAACGAAGGGTGATTTTTCGAGCATGAACATCAATAAGTGCTCTTGATGTATCCAAAAATGAACGACCCAAAATGAGAGGAACTTTTCGATCGATAGGAATGTCTACAACGATAAAGTCAACAGGATAGTAAAACTTTTTGACTTAACGAAAACGTCCTCGGCTACTCCACATGCTAAAATCGTAGAATGATCGGCCATCTCGATAGACATGTTCTAAGGAGTAAGAGCCGGAAGCGAAAGCGATTTGAAAATCTCAAGAGGCATTAAATTAATACTAGCACCAAGATCAGCCAAGGCGTAGCATTCCTCCATATCTTGAATTGCACACGAAATCATAAATTTATCGGCATCACCGACTTTTTATGGTATACGGCTAAGAAAAACCGATGAACAACTAGACGATTGTTGTAACTTCTCTTTGTTGTTTAGCATACTTTTGAAGTTTGCGGCGAATCGAGGCATCATGATAAGAGCGTCGGCAAAACTTATGTTAAAATGTATGTCACGAAACATTTTCATAAAAAGCTCAAATTGATAGTTATTCCGTTCTTGTGCCTTTTCCTTGTTACGTCTCGAAGGGTAAGGTAAGGGTGGTGTGGGTTGGACATTAGGCAACGACCTTGGAAACTTGGGTTCCATGATTGGTATTGGTTCAACCGTAGGTGTGGTATGAGCGGTACTTCGTGAGATTGTGATATGCTCCTTTTCGACCATCACCTCAGGCTCTTTCTCGATTTCCTTCTCCGTAGAAGTACTTGGACGAGAGATTGGTTCCTTGAAAGTTTTACCACTACAAGTAGTAATAACCTTCATTTCTCCCTTCGGGTTTGCAATGGTATCACTAGGAAGACCACCCGAGGAAGAGGGTTTACACATGATTGCTTCAAACATTTTTGCCATTCGGTCTTCAAATTTTGATTGCCTTAAATCCGCTTTTAACAATTCTTGCTTAATCTCATGTTGTCCTTGTTCCATCTTTTGTTGATTTTGTTGAAGACGTTGGACATTTCCCTCCATTTTATTTGCATGAGTTTTAAGTTCATTAGCAAGTTCGTTTTTAAGCTCGTTTTTCAACTCGGATCTTAAGCTAATCATCTCACGTTGCATGTTATCAAACTTAGCATCATTTGCTTTAGCATAATCCAAAAATTCTCCTTGAAGATTTTTAGTGTGAGCATTTTGAAAACCTTGTGTAGTGTTTTGAAAATCACGGTTTTGGTTTTGATTAGTGACTTGTCCATTCCCACTTTGATAATTCCCTTTGTTGTAGTTACGTGAATTGCCTTGATAATTACCACCTTGGTTGTTGTTTCGATAGTTATTAGCATTTTGATTTGGTGGAGCTTGATTTGGGCGGGAACCTTGGCCGTTTTGGTTATAAGTTCCCGTTGCTACATAAGCACTCGAAGTGTTACCACCGGCGGTAATGCACTCGGAAAGATCATGAGCTCCACCACAAGACAAACAAATCTTTTTAACCGCTTTAACCGAAGCGGAATTCAAAGCCTCTTGTGCTTTCCAATGAGTCATAAGATTAGCAAATCTATCGAAAAACCGATTTTCCTCATTAGCTTCATCATGTAAGGCATTAATGCTACGAGACGATGACGCCGATGACGCCGATGACGAACCCAAATTGGCAACACTCGGTGTGTTACGAGGGCTATAAACCTTAGATCTATTCTCGATAATCTTTAAAGCTTCATCGGTCGTTTTGCACAAAACATTACCACCGGCGGCGGAATTCAAGTAATCTCGTTCATGATCATTAAGCCCATTATAAAAAGTATCAACTTGATGTAATTCCGAAAAATCATGGTGTGGACATTCGTGTAACATTTCTTTAAATCGTTCCCATGCCAATGAACAACTTTCATTATTTCGTTGTACAAATCTTGAAATCTCATTTTTCAAATGTGTTGTTTTAGATGGTGGAAAAAATTTGTTCACAAACTTAGAAACGAGATCACCCCATGTCAAAATTGAATTTGGCGGTTCTTTCTCAAGCCAAATTTTAGCGGGTCCATCTAACGAGTATGGAAACAACATCATCTTAATGGCGTCATGTGGAACATCCTTAAACTTGCTAGTTGCGGTGAGACGATTAAAATTCCTTATGTGGTAAGGCGTGTTGTCTTTCTCATGACCTCTAAACTTATTAGCTTGCAACATCGACATTAAACCCGTCTTAATCTCGAAATTCTCCGCAAGGATAGCGGGAATCACAATGGCCTCTCCAAAACCCTCGGTGGGTGCTTGAAGCAACTCCATCATAGTAGGATTAGCCATTACGACTTCTTGTTCTACAATAGGTTCAACAATTGGAGTTTGTTCTTCAATCAACGTCTATTGATTTGCTTGCTTTTGAAGACGTTTACGATCTCGTTTTGCTTGATTACGAGTGATCATAAACTTCACGAAGAATGGGAGGTGAGCAAAGAAGATTCTTTTTGGGTGTTTTGTGAATTTTTAATTTTTTTTTGTGTTTTTGATTGTTTTTAATTTTTTTGGATTTTGGTGTATCTTAGTAGACAACAATCTACCAAATCTCTCCTCGAATCAAACTCTTAATTCAAGAAGCCTCAAAAGAATGAAAACGACCACGTGGAGTGAACGCCTTCGAATGACTTTAGAACTTTGGTGAAAACCAAATTGTTCAAGTGGGTTTAATCACAAAGAAACCAAGCAAATATATTATACGTAATAATACTTTGGGCGGCAAAACCCTCGATTAGCCTTCAATCTCAAAATACTCACAAGCAAGCGGGGAAACGAGGCGGCGCGAAGCACTTACGAGCCTTTTTCCTTAGGGTATATTTTATAATACCCACCTTATACCCACCTTATAGTTCGTATTTTTCAAAATCGAGCTTCACGAAAGTATTTATCTATTTTTGCCTTTTTCTTTTGTTTGAGATTCGAATACAATAATTAGGAGATCAAATCCCAATTAAGGTTGTGTTTTCACACTTTTGGAGATATTTTGTATTGATTGCGATACTTAATACAATATAGTAATAATAATTTCACAAGAAAAACAAAAAAAAACGATAATACGTATTAGTAGATTTCTACTAATACAAATACTATTTATGGTTAATATTAAAAACAACAAGACAAATTAATCACGACACACCTCCCCGGCAGCGACGCCAAAATGATTGTGGTAAAATACGACCTTTTAGGAAAAAGGCGTAAAAGCGGTAAGTATTAAGTGATGATTTAGGAAAATCAAACACTAATGACCCAATGAAGTTCGTTTCCCAAGGAGGTATATGTGTGTGAGTAATTCGTAATTGGTTTGAGATTAATATTGTATAGAAGGGGATGATAAAAGAGGAAGACGAAGACGTGAAATTAATTACTACTACGACTAAACGTAAAACCGTAAAATGAGCAAAAATAAAAATTAATTCTAAAATTACCAAAAATTCACCAAAATTCAAAATAAATAAACTAAGAGTTTACCAATGATCAAAACTTTTTCAAACCTTTTAATTAATTAAATATTAATTTTTTAATGCTAATTAAAGCCCTAAAAATCAAATTAATTATCAAAAAGTCCAAATAAAGATTTTTCAATTGGTAAACCTCTAGAATGACCTAAAAAGATTAAAAATTATTTTTTATAAATTTTTAAACTAAGAAAAACTATTTAAAATGATTTAAAAACTTTTAAAACTTAAAATAATTATAAAAGTTAATCTAAAGATGATAAAATTAATCTAAGAGTTGCAAAAATCCTATTTTAATGTATTTAAGCTAATAAAAATATAAAAAGTGCAAAAATGTGAAATTTGAAAATTAATAATAAAATAATATTAAAATAATATTAAAAATCCAAAAAGTATAAAAAATTCTAAAAACTTGCAAACTAGTTTATTTTAACCTAAATAATCAGAAAATGAAAGTGAAATGACCAAAATACCCATATTGGGCCCCCAAATGGGCTAAAAGCAAAATCAGTCAACCTTAATGGGCTTTTTAGCCCAAAAAGTCAAAATAAGCCCAAATGACTTGGAAAAGCCCTATTTGAATCAAAATTCAACTCTAAACACAAAACTCTGAAGGCCCAAAAGCTGAAAATGAGCTTATCACAGCTTAATTAACACACAACTTATTCTTATTGGGCCAATAAGCCCATTAAGCAATAAGCCAATGCCATAAGCTCTGCTTAAACACACAACCTTCTTTTGAGATGCATAAGAGATCTGTAAAAAGAAATTTTGAAAAAGCTCACTCAATAAGCCAGAAATAAGCAAAGAACAATTTCACAAAATGACAAAATAGTCGGGTTAGAGTTTTAGGGCGTTTCAGAAGCTCTGGTTTGTTGCAAAAGCTCACAAATAGCTTAACTAAGAATAATCAATCAAGAAAATCACAAAAAGCCAAGTAGAATAAGCTGTATGAACCAATAAGCTGGCTGAAAAAGCCAAATAAGCTAGTTTTCTAGCAAAAGCTTAACCAAAAGACTTGTAACCTTCCAGACTTGTTATTAAGCTGAGAAAAATGGTATTTATTACAAAAACCAAGTTGTTGCATGTACCAATAAGCAAAACAGATTCAATAAGCTATATGACCAAGTTTGACCAAAAGTCAAACGCTGACAAGAGTAAATCAAGCGCTGACAAGCACAATTTTGGACGTTGACAGACTTAATGAAGTGTTAAAACTTTGTTTTCACCCTGGTGGTCAAGGCTTGAGTACAAACCTTGTGAATCAAGGTCTACCAATTGGGCAGACTTGATGAGTTTTGGCACAAATAAGCTAATAAGCCAGTAAGCTTATAAGCTATCAACAAAGCAATCCAAGTAGCCAAATATCCTCACAAGCAGCACATAAACAGGATCCAAGCAACAAAACAACAAGTCTTACACTAGAAATACAAATGCAAGCACCAAATGAGGTGGTCACTTTGCTGATGGAAATGACCACTTCAGCCAACTTTGATAAGCTATAGCACACTCAATAAGCCACCAAATTCAACAACCAGATAACCAATAGATAGCTTATCACCTAAACTATTCCCAAACCTGATTTCAGACCTTAGATCCAACTAACAAAGAAGTTATTGGATCTGATGTGTTTGACCAATTCCAAAACACTTTTTATCAAATTTTTGCAAAACTTCAAATCCTTTTCCCAAACTTTCAGAAACTTAACCAATGACTAAAACTTGTATATTATGACTTGTTTAGACTTCCCAAACCCTAAGAACCAAGTGCACAAGGCCACAAGGCCTTATGAACCAGTAATCCCAAACAATCCTTTATTAAGCACTTTTCAAACAAACTTCTTAATCCTTCAAACAACCTACTGATTTTATAGATCAAATAGCTACACTAGGTGACAACTAAAGATTGCAACCATAAAACACAAAGCACAAACACAAAATCACCAAATCACATACCAAAATACAAAACAGACAAGATCATATGATTTTTTAGAGGAAACTTAACAAGATCTTATACCTGTCCTCCACAACATCCTAGGAGGACCAGCAATGCTCCTTGGACCTTGTTCAACAACTAGAACAAGACCAAGGTACTTCAACAAGAAAGATGGATGACTGCCTTGGTTGATGTTTCAAAGCAGAAACTCAAGGGCTTGATTTCTTCAACACAATGAACAAACAGCCCAACCAAAGGCCCTAATCCCTTCACAAGCTTGGTATCAACAAGCTTGTAAGAGCTTATAGCTTTTGGTTAAGGATTAGTGAACAAAAATAGCAAAATCAGAAACCTCTTTTCAAGCTTTTTTCAAACTTGAAAACCTTACCAAACATAAACGTCCTTGAACCAAATGATTCAAGCACACTTATAACATCAAATGGAACTCAGAATTACCCTTAAACAACACCAACTTTCAAAAACATAAAAAGGAATTACAATTTTCTCAAAATACCAACTTTTATAAATTTCAAAAAGGAATTACAATGTTTAAAAGGTAAAACTGGGACAAGGCTCCCTCACAAGTTGAGGAGTCCTTATATAGGCCACAAAGGCTGAGATTACAATGTGAAAACCCTAGGTATGAAGTCCCTAAAATGCCCTTGAATCTTCTAGACGCATTTGTTGTTTGAGCTGTCCAAATTCATCCAAAGCGTTCGTTTTAGCTTTGTAACCAAGCAAGGAGTGTGGGCTATTGATTTTGACACCTAGCATTCCTTGGAGGCTAAGTTGGATGTTGATTGGTTGACGTGTGAATGGGTGGGGCCCTTTGGTGAGTGGAGGTGAGGGTTTTGTTTTTGGGATGGGTTTCTGCATGTGTGAATCACACGTGGGTATGGGTAATTGGGATTTACCCATTGGTTTAAGTGGAATGGTAACTGGTGGTGAAAGGTGAATAGTAACACTTTTGATTCGTTTTTTGTGGGAGTGGAAAGTGTTTGGCGCATTCTTTTTGAATGTTTCATTTGCCCAACTTTAGCCCTTGTGTTTTGGTGAAATGGATAAAACAAGTTTTTCAGCCATCAAACACGTTTTCCTTTGTTATTCAAGTTCTGATTTTCACACTTTTGCCCCAAAACTTTGGCAAAAGTGTTTCAAGGGTAATTTTTTGCCATGTTTGAATATTTGAGGGACTGATTCTGGACATTCTTGATCTTAAAAGATCTTCAATGTATCTTTGCCTTCATGAGGGACCATAATTGACAATTTAGAATTGTTGAGGGACTAAACTTGTCATTTCTTCAAAGTTGAAGGACCATTTTGTAATTTTGACAAACTTACGGGACCAAACTTGTAATTATGAATATACAAGGGTTTTAAGTGTCATTTCTTCATATTATGAGGATCAATCTTGTACATCTTCAAGTCTTCAAGGGTTAATCTTGGATAATTCATGAACTAGGGCCCGGTTCTTTGTACGGCTTCGTTTCTCGTGTCCGTTTTCCCTTGTTTCTTGTGATCTTTTGTCTTTTTCACGATATCCATACCTAAAACACACAATTAAACAAATACAAGCATATATATGGTAATTTATGACATTTTTATGTATTTAAAGCCCGAAAAGAACGATGAGATCATGTATAAATGCCATCTCATCATATACCATGTCTAGTCACAACTTCTTTCAGGTACACTTTCGCTAGCTTGTTCAAAGAGTCATTTTCTCTTATAGTTAGATAATGAGCGGATTTTGTGAGTCGGTCGACGATTACCCAAATTTTATCGTAACCGTGAGATGAAGTAGGAAGTTTGGTGATGAAGTCCATGGTGATGTTGTCCCATTTCCACTTGGGTATCTCAGGTTGGACTAGTAATCCTGACGGCCTCTGATGTTTAGTCTTCACTCTGGCACAAGTCAGACATTTCTTCACGTATGTGGCAATGTCTGCCTTCATGTTTGGCCACCAATACAACTTCTTCACGTCCTGATACATCTTTTCAGATCCGGGATGTATGGAGTACTTAGACTTATGAGACTCGTGCATGATCATGATTCTCAAGTCTCCGTAACATGGTAACCAACTTCTTCCATGTAAACATAATGGTCTGTTTGTTATGGCTTCTAACTTCTCCTTGCTTAGATCAGTCCTAAGCATTCCTCTTAGGTCTTCCTTTCCAATGTTTTCAGGCTTTTGTGCTTGGAGTTGAGCCTCTAATATCTGCTTGGGTAGATCCAAGCTAATGGTCATAACTAATGCTCGAAATCTCATGGGAGGATCAGTTCCCTTGCGGCTTAGTGCATCTGCAACTACGTTGGCTTTACCTGGGTGGTATTTGATGTCACAATCGTAGTCACTAAGCAATTCTATCCAACGATGTTGTCTCGTTCAGCTCGTTTTGGTCTAGAATGTGTTGCAAACTTTTGTGGTCGGTATGCACTGTGTACTTTGTTCCATATAGGTAGTGCCTCTAGATTTTTAAGGCAAAAACTACGGATCCAAGCTCTAGATAGCGAGTAGAGTAATTCTGTTCATGCTTCTTCAGTTGTCTTGAAGCATAGGCAATTACTTTCTTTCTTTGCATCAGTATAATACCTAAGCCTTTGTGTGAAGCATCACAGTAGAAAACGAAGTCTTCGTTGCCTTCTGGAAAAGCTAGAATAGTGCACTACATAAGTTTTGTTTGATGGTTTGGAAGGCTGATTCCTCCTTCTCTCCCCATTCAAACTTTACGCCTTTCTGAGTAAGCTTTGTCATAGACTTAGCTATCTTAGAAAATCCTTCTATAAATCTCCGATAGTAACCGGCAAGAACTAAGAATTGGCGAATCTCTTTTGGTGACGTAGGCGATGCCCAATCCTTTACGGATTCGACTTTTGCGGGGTCTACTTGTATTCCCTTACTATCAATCACATGACCAAGGAAATGAACTTTAGGAATCCAAAAATCACATTTGGAGAATTTGGCGTACAACTTCTCTTCCTTGAGCAATTTCAGTACCTGAGCAAGATGTTCTCCGTGCTCTTGCTCATTCTTAGAATAGATGAGTATGTCGTCGATGAACACGATGACGAATTTATCCAGATACGGTCTACACACTCAATTCATAAGGTCTATGAATATGGTTGGTGCATTGGTCAATCCAAATGGCATGACCTAAAATTCATAGTGACCGCAATGAGTTCTGAAAGCTGTCTTTGGTATGTCTTCCTCTCTGACCCTCAACTGATGGTATCCGGATCGTAGGTCGATCTTGGAGTACACACTTGATCCTTGTAGTTGATCAAATAGGTCATCGATTCGAGGAAGTGGGTAACGATTTTTTACAATTAACTTATTCAGTTCTCTGTAACCAATACACATTCGAAAAGAACCGTATTTCTTTTTGACAAATAATACTAGAGCTCCCCAAGGCGAGGAACTAGGTCTAATAAAACCTTTGTCTGACAGTTCTTGGAGTTGTTCTGCGAGTTCTTTCATCTCGGTCGGTGTTAACCGGTATGGTGCTTTAGCTATAGGTGCAACTCCTGGTATCAAGTCAATCTGAAGTTCTACTTGACGAGTGGGTGGTAAACCAGGTAAGTCGCCTGGGAAAACTACGGGATAATCGCGGAAAATTGGCACGTCCTTGATTTGCTTCTTCTTTGGTTCGTCTTCCTTACATGTCTGAGAAATATGTGCTAAAAAGATAAGACATCCTTTCAGTACGTACTTCTGGACTTTGGTGCATGAGATGACACTTAGTCTAGTGTCAGTCCTGTCCAAATTTCCTTTGCCTCGTACAATCAAGTTTTCTTTCCCCCACGGTATATGGACTAGCTTTTTGTCACACACAATGGTTGCTTGATATTTTGCTAACCAGTCCATACCGATGATCATGTCAAAACTACCAAGATTCACTGGGATTAGGTTGATATCAAAGGGGTGGTTCAAAAGGTTTAGGGTACAACCCCTTAAAATAGCATTGGTTTTGATGGTTTTGCCGTCAGCTAATTCGACTCTGTAACAGTTGTCTAACTAGGTAGGGATGATGTCTAGTAAATTGCTAAACTCGGTAGATATGAAATTCCTATTAGCTCCGGTATCAAACAAAATGGATGCATATCGATTGTTCAAAAGAAACGTACCGGTAACCACATTGGAGTCGGTACTGGTGTCTCCTATCACGTAAACTATGGCTGGTGCTTCCTCCACTTCCGTTCTTGCTTGCTTTCTTCGGATAGTCGGGTCGGATATGTCTGGATTCTCCACAATCATAACAACGAACCTCCTTCCGTTTCCCATCATTTCCTCCTGTGGGAAAAAGATTTCCTTGCTGTCTGTTGCCACGGAAGTTCTGGCCACTCCCATTGTTGGGCCTGAAGGTGGCGCTAGAATTGTTTCTATTAGCAGAAACATAGGCATTGCTTTGTTCGGGCCTTTGGTAATATGCGTCACTATAGTGGTGGAAATTACACTTAGGACACTTGGGCTTGCTGCCCACATATGGAGGTGATCCTGAGAAAGTAGCACTATAAATCTGCCCTGAGTTCTGCCTCTTTGGTTGGGTCTATTGATGATTACAAGAGTTCTCATCGTCTTTCCTCTTGTACTCGGACTGTTTGATTGCATGATCACGACCTCTTTTGTCCATCAGTTCAGTGGAGAACTTGATGGCACTCTCGACTTTAGTGGGTCGAGATGCTAGCACACTATCGTGAACAGACTCTGAAAGTCCACTAACGTACTTCTCAATCTTGTCCTTCCTCTCAGGAAACATCCTGGTACACATCAAGGTCACTTCTTGAAACCTTTGGTTGTAGGTTGTGATGTCATAGTTGATGCACTTAAGATTTCATAGTTCAATCTCTAGCTTCTTGATTTCACCGCGAGGACAATACTTCCCAGTCTGTCTTTCTTTTAGTGTAGTCCAAGTCATCCCATAGGCATTATCATGCCCAATGGTAGCAATTAGTGAATTCCACCAAGTGAGAACGTGTTCCAGTAGTGTACAAGTAGCGAATTTTACCTTGTTTTCCTCCGTACAATCACTAATACGGAACACAGTCTCGGTTCTCTCGAACCATTGCATGAGCTCAACTACCCCTTCTTTACCATTGAAGTAGCTGGGCTTGCATTTTAGGAAGTCAGGGTAAGTACACCCTCTGGTAACTCTGTCTCTAGCATTGGAGTTTTGGCTCTCGCCTTGGTTCCCACTGGGATGTGTTTCCCTGGCGGCTAGGGCATCAACGATGCCTTGACCGATAAGCACTCTAAGTTGTGCTTCCGAAATAGTCGTTGTGGGAGCAACTTCGGGATTCTGTCGAGTGACTCTTTGTGCCATTTTTTTATAATACACAAGGATGAGATTTATTAGTTGATCAATATGATGGTTATATTAAACTGCATGGAAAATGTATGCATAGAATTCACAACAACTTGTATAACCTTTCAAGAGTTCATAATAATATAAGTACCATAGGTAATAGAGTAATGTTGGTACAAGTCATTTCTGGCAAAATAACAATATCATACACGTACAACCGATCTAAGACAGGGATACAACATGCCTGTCTGAAATAGTGGTACAAGTGTTTGTAGTACACCAAAAGATAACCTACCTACTATGGTTAGGTGCTAATGCTAGGAATACAATTGAAAAAGAAAAATAAGTGATACAATACAAAAGTCCTAATTCATACGAGCTGAGATGCAACTCAATGCTTGGCATGATATACAAAGATATCTATCCTACACTAGTGTGACTGTCTGCAGGTGCGGCTAGTCCATCTGGTGGTATGGGTGCCTGAGCATCCTGCATCATGATCAGGGCGTCCCTGGTCTCCCTAGAAAGTCAGAGAGCCTCCAATAGCTGAATCTGACGAGCAGTGTCGGTGCTCCTCAGGTAGTCAGTCTCTACAATCGTCCCCTGATGACGAATCTCAGCTAAGTCGAAGAAGATCCTGAAGGTCTCCTCCTGGTTTAACACAACAGTGTGGGTCTCATGATGATGACCCTCAAGAGATGATAGGCGATGACAGAGAGTAGAGTTCTCCTCGAGCAGCCACAACAGGTTGTTCTGGACAGTCATCCAAGAACCCTGCGCAGCCTGTGACTCAACAGCCACTGACCAGTAGATAGAATCCATCCTCTGCTGGAGCACAGCACGTCCCTGCTGGTCCGCATGTAGAAATGCATAGATAAGAGTAGTATCATGTGCATGTCTAGCAACTAGCGCGTCAATCTGCGCCTGCATAGTGTCAAGCCTATCCTGACCGGCTCCTGAACACTCTCCTTTCTCAAAAGTAGAGACATGAGTAGAGGTGTGTCTCCTCTTGCGAGGTGGCAAAGCTCTAGTGGGGTAAGAATGGAGAGTAGAGAGTGGTGGTAGAGGTGGTAGAGTGGTTACAACCTGGTCTGGTTCCTGGGTGGGGAAACAAGTAAGACTGGTGGTGATTGAGTAGAGAATCTGTCAACACGATAACCCCCTCTGTCGGGTGGTCTCGGGACTCTGTATTAGACTCAAGTTTGTGTAGTACGGATGTCGGTGATACGGGTGCAGCAGCAGGTAGGGGTGTTCACGGGTCGGTTCGGTTCGGTTAGTTGGAAGATTTTAACTATCCGTCGCGGGGCGGGTAATTAATTTTACTATCCAAAACCGAACCGCACTAGGCGGGTAAACGGACATGCGGGTATCCGAAGTGAGCGGTTACCCCCGGTTCGGTTCGCGGTTAACCATTTTTCATGTTTAGTTGAATTTAACCGTATAAAGAATAACGTGGTCTAGAACATAATATGTCATTTTAGTATAATCAAATGACATCGAGTAGACAAAAGCTATATAAAAGTAATATAATCGGATTAATCGTATAAAAGTTATTTTGTATATATATTACGATTACACTAATTAATTTTTACACGCAAATTATTTCGTATTAGGAGCTAAAAAGTTTTTATAGAATAAAAGTGGTGCAATAAAATGGTTAATACTTGAACGATTATTTGAATATTTAGTTAAAAAAAGCATGTCTAATATGCACGGTTCGGTTCGGTTAACCGCGGATTTCGAAAATTAAAAACCAAAACCGACCCGTGATGAGCGGGTTTTTTCGGTTTCGGTTTTTTCGGTTTCGGTTTCTTCGGTTTCGGATTTTTTGGGTTTCGGATTGAGCGGTTCGGCTCGGTTCGTCGGTTTCTTTGTTTTTTTGAACACCCCTAGCAGCAGGAGTCATGAGAGCGTCGAAGGTGTTCACGATAGTTGGTGACGTCATGATAATCTGAAAATAATAGCATTTCAAAGTTGAGTAAGTATTAGCTTACATAATTCAAAAAGTTTTCGAAAGATGCATATGCGATGCTTATGTATGCATGCAGTAGTGTAATCAAAATTACGTAGGTACTTAGATGATCATATAGGAAAAAGCCATATATCAATGCACAGTTAGCTCATACAATATGTATGATCTATATGTGTATGCCTAACTATAAGGGTTCCGAATAAGTGTGTAAACACTTATCCTTTTGCCACTAAAATCAAGGAAAAACAAGACCTAATCATGTGTTTAATATCGTAAAAGTCGGAGTTACGCATGGTTTTGTGTCTTTGTGTTAAATAGGTACAAATGATCAAAAGGAAAGAAAACACGGGATTTCACGGTCAAATATTGAAGAAAAGTCCAAGAAAGAGACGAAGACAAAGTCAAAAGACCAAAAGTGTGCCTAAGATCACGAAAACCGGCAATTCGACACGGTTTTGAAAAAATGAACAAGAAAGCCGAAATCGAGCTTGATTTTAGTGGATTTAACCCTATTAAAGACATTTGGGCTTAGTGGGTCCCACATTTAGGTAAATGGGCCCAAAAGCCCATTTGAGGAAATGTTTTATTTACATTTGAGCAAAAAGCCCACCAAAGCCCAAAATCAATTTACGGATGGAAAATTAGGCTTTGAAGCCCAAATTGTTTAAGCAAAACTAAAAGATAGATGGGATTATTGGGCCAAGCCCATTGGTAGATAAAGTGGGACGGATATAGCAAAGTTGCTAGTTAAAGCTTTTAAAGTGAATATTAATTCACTTACTTCTTGGTCAAAACCTACGGTTATTAAACAATCCCTCATCACACACAATAAATAAACACTCACCTCACACGTTTTAAATAAAATTTTCACCCACCTCCCATTACTTTCGTTACAAACTAGAAAACTCACCCTTCCCCTTCTTTCTCTCCCAACACACAGCCTCTTTTTATTGTTACAAACCCTAATAAAAAAATTACTCAAAAATAATTGGGGCTTTTACCATATTCGTGTGATTCACACGCGCCCCAATTAATCCCCCATAAAATCGGAGAAGAACACCAAGGGGGTGGTCCTCATCTCAATCCGACGTGGCCTCTGCTTTGCTTGTGATTGGCCAAAACAACACCAAAAACCCAATCCTCCAATCATTATCTTCCACCTCATCAGGAAACTAACACAAGAAGCACACCCTCCTTTCCAGGCTGGCAATCCGAGGGATAGTGGTGTATTATCAACCGTTGATGAAGAAAAAAAGAGAGAAGAGAAGAAAGAGCGGCTGGGATTTATTCCTTACTCCAGAAGCCTCCTCAACAAGTTTTTTAGGGTTTCTCTATAAAAACCCCCATCATATGTAATTTGAGGGTGCACTTTTTATTTTTAATTTTAATTTCTACAAAATTAGATTAGAATTAAAATTGTAATTTCCTTTTCAAAGTATTGTATTTACTTTTTAGTGATTAATAAATTTTATATTCGGTTTAATTTTTGTCTCTTTAATTAATTTAATTTAATTGCAATTTAATTTTCAATCTGTTTTAAAATAATTATGGTTGAAAATAAAAAGGGGTTCATGAATTTTCCCCCACTGGGAAAGTTGTTTAAATACTGTTCTAGTAGTGTATTTTCATGGTTCGAAGAAGTGGAGTTTTTCGAGAAGATGATTATATTTGGTTGATAAGAAGGTGGTGTTTGATTCGGATAAAAGGGGGTTCAGCACTTCCATACTACTCAAAGGAAATAATCACCAGGTTCTCTCTCTTTTATTTTTTTGTTAAGTTAGATTAACCTTAATTTTTAATTAAATCTGCTCATGTTATTTAATTTGTTTTAGTTTATTTAGATTGAGCATGTTTATTAATCTGTTTTGAATCTGCTTATTGTTTTAAATTGCTTATGTTTTCTAAACTGTTTTAATCTGTTTCGGATTTTTTTTAATTTGTTTGGTTTGTGTAGTGGTTGAATCTGCTTTTAGTTTCTTTACTGCTTTTGTTTGATTTTCGTTCAGCTTTTTTTTAGTTGTTATTAGCTTATTTGATTAAGCTTATTTGGGATTTGCTTATTTAGTTTCAGTTTGCTTAGATCTGCTTATTTGTTATTTCTAGTTAGGTTTGCTTATTTTGAATTGATTGCTTATTTTCAGTTTTAGATATATCTGCTTATCAGCTTATATTTGATTTCGTCTGCTTACTGTTTGTTTAGCTTGTCTGATTATCTGTTTAGCTGATAAGGCTTATTTGGTTTTATAAGGTTGCTGATATTTGCTGTTATAATACAACAGATACAATTTATCTGTTTGTTCTATATTTCCAAAAAGTCAAAAAAATAAATAGCCAAAAATTTGTCTGTCAGGGGACTCGAAATTAATTTAATATAGAGAATTTTGTCAATTCTTTTTAACAATTAATGTTCGTTTTTCCTCGACTCACTCGAATTTATTTCCGATTAAACGTAAGATTACTTGTTCTTGGTGAAACATATATTTTTTTTTGTATTTTTAAAACTAATTAAAAACTATTTGATTAAAAGCTAATTAATTAACTATTAAAACTATTTTAAATAAATGTAAAAAACAAATTTTAAAATAAAACTTAAACCTAAATTTAAATCTAATTAATTTTAAATTAAAAACTTTAAATGAAATCTATTAAAAAAAACTAAATTGAAAACTAATTTAAAATTATAAAAGTAATTAAAATATTTTTTTTATTTAAACTTTATAAAAGAAACTAATAAGAAAACTATGAATTAAAATGAGATATACTAAAACTTGTATTAAAATCTTAATTAAAACTGACAGCTGTAACTACCCTATATTAATTAAATGATGCAATAATAAACACAAAAACAAGTCTAGCTAAGATGGTAAAGGTGTAGGACTGGTATACGAGAGGTCAGGGGTTCGAGTCCCCTAACAGACAAATTTTTGGCTATTTATTTTTTTGACTTTTTGGAAATATAGAACAAACAGATAAATTGTATTTGTTGTATTATAGCAGCAAATATCAGCAACCTTATAAAACCAAATAAGCCTTATCAGCTAAACAGATAATTAGACAAGCTAAACAAACAGTAAGCAGACGAAATCAAATATAAGCTGATAAGCAGATATATCTAAAACTAAAAAGAAGCAATCAATTCAAAATAAGCAAACCTAACTAGTAATAACAAATAAGCAGATCTAAGTAAACTGAAACTAAATAAGCAAATCCCAAATAAGCTTAATCAAATAAGCTAATAACAACTAAAAAAAGCTGAACGAAAATCAAACAAAAGCAGTAAAGCAACTAAAAGCAGATTCAACCACTACACAAACCAAACAAACTAAAAAAAATCCAAAACAGATTAAAACAGTTTAGAAAACATAAGCAATTTAAAACAATAAGCAGATTCAAAACAGATTAATAAACACGCTCGATCTAAATAAACTAAAACAGATTAAATAACATGAGCAGATTTAATTAAAAGTTAAGATTAATCTAACTTAACAAATAATTAAAAGAGAGAGAACCTGGTGATGATTTTCTTTGAGTAGAAGGGAAGTGTTGAACCCCCTTTTATCCGAATCAATCACCACCTTCTTATCAACCAAATATCATCATCATCTCGAAAAACTCCACTTCTTTGAACCATGAAAATACACTACTCGAACAGTATTTAAACAACTTTCCCAGTGGGGGAAAATTCATGTACCCCTTTTTATTTTCAACAATAATTAATTTAAAATAGATTGAAAATTAAATTGCAATTAAATTAAATTAATTAAAGAGACAAAAATTAAACCGAATATAAATTTTATTAATCACTAAAAAGTAAATACAATACTTTGAAAAGGAAATTAAAAGTTTAATTCTAATCTAATTTTGCAGAAATTAGAATTAAAAATAAAAAGTGCACCCTCAAATTACATATGATAGGGGTTTTTTTTAGAGAAACCCTAAAAAACTTGTTGAGGAGGCTTCTTGAGTAAGGAATAAATCCCAGCCACTCTTTCTTCTCTTCTCTCTTTTTTTCTTCATCAACGGTTGATAATACACCACTATCCCTCGGATTGCCAGCCTGGAAAGGAGGGTGTGCTTCTTGTGTTAGTTTCCTGATGAGGTGGAAGATAATGATTGGAGGATTGGGGTTTTGGTGTTGTTTTGGCCAATCACAAGCAAAGGAGAGGCCACGTCAGATTGAGATGAGGACCACCCCTTGGCTTTCTTCTCCGATTTTATGGGAGATTAGTTGAGGCGCTTGTGAATCACACGAATATGGTAAAAGCCCCAATTATTTTTGAGTAATTTTTTTGATTAGGGTTTGTAACAGTAAAAAGAGGCTGTGTGTTGGGAGAGAAAGAAGGGGAAGGGTGAGTTTTCTAGTGTAAAACCCGCATGCTTTTACCATGAATAGTGCCCTTAAGATCGTACGTCCTAGATTAAAACTTACCTCATTTAGTTATGATCACATTCATGTGCTAGTAATCAAGCAAGTGCATACGTGTATGACATGATAAGTATCGATTACGTACGAACTCATGATAAACAGTTAATAAATATGTCACGTGAACATAATTAAATCATGATCACCATTTAAAATACGAACTAGAATAATTACGTAAATACATATAATATAATTACGAGCGTTAAGATTACGATAAACGACATGATAAAATAAACAGAAACACTTTAAACACGAACACGTTTAACCACGAACGAACACGAAACATCGGGACACGAGAAAGGTACGGGTACCCCATGTGGGGCCCCCATACCCACGGCACAACAACAAGAAATGGGCTAAGCCCATCAAGTTTACATGAAAGGGGGGGTAAAGAGTAAAAACTATTTTTCATTTTCACTTTTCAAGAAAGTAAACATAAAACCCTAAAAGATTTTCTTCTCCTCCTCCTTGTTCTCTCTTGTGCCGCCACCTATAACACCACCATAGGAGGGTGTTGTTGATTTTTGACATTAAAAACAAGTGCTAGAAACCGTGTTTGTTCATCCCCTTTCAAGCTACGTATTGGTATATCATTCTAAACCCTTCTTTTTAATTCTTTTTAATCTTTGATTATTTTCATGAACATGTTATTATTATTCTTATTAAAACATGATAATTAAACATTGATCTAACATTTTTTGGGGTAAATTAAAATCAAAGAATGATATAAAAAGGGTGTTTGTTTTAGCCGCCTAGCAAAACAAACCCGAGTGGGGTTTGGTTTGCTTATTGCCGCCACCACCAAGACCATTTTTGGTCTTGGTTGGTGCTTGTGGGACCCACGGCAGCAAGGGGGCACACGTACCCCGAGTTTGGCTCGAGGTACGGTGTCGAGTTCATGCCCGATTCATGGTTCGTTGGTTAAATCATGATTTATGCTACATGTTAATTTTTATGAATTATGAACTTAGGATATAAATTAATTAATAACATGAAATATTAATTAAACTATGACTTAGGTTATTTTAATTATTAATTTAGCATGATATTAATTTAACCTAAGTATTTTATGTTATAAGTTATAATTAATTAATTATTTAAAACATGCCTATAATTAATTAATTTAGACATGACTTAGGTTATATTATTAATAATAATAATACACATTTTAACCTAAGTATTTCATTTCATTTTAATTAAAACATGTTATACTTTAATTAAAATGCTTAACCTATAGTTTAATTAAAATACATGAAATAATAATTAAACTATATACTATATCATATGACTTAAGAAACAAGCTTATAAACACTTAGACTTATATGTTAGCTTATGTAACCAGCTTAATTCTAAATATGGAAACTTCTATTTATAGAAACTTAATTAAATAAGGCAACTAATCTATTAATGGAAACCTTCTATATATGGAAATCTATCTAATTCAGGCAGCTAATCTAATCATGGAAACCTTCTATATATGGAAACTTATTTAATTAAGGCAGCTGATCTATTTTTGGAAACTTTCTATTTTTAGAAACTAATTTATTTTAAGCAGTAAATTCTATTTTAGGAAACTTTCTATTTTTGGAAACTTTCTATTTTTGGAAACTTTCTATTTTTGGAAACTTTCTATTTTTGGTAACTTTCTATTTTTGGAAACTTTCTATTTTTGGAAACTTTCTATGTTTGGAAACTTTCTATTTTTGGAAACCTGCTATTTTTGGAAAGTTACTTATTATTACACAGTAAGTATAATAATACATGAAATACCAGTAATACTTAAACAGATTAATCAGAATACAAGATAAACACAGTTTAAGGCTTTAAACAGTGAACCATGACCTAAAACATACCAAGTCAGCTAAAATGAGACATAAAACCCAGTACGTAATCAGTGAATCGATACTTATACACGTGTGTATTCATGTAGCTTTAGTGATCCAGAAGTAGGAGTCTTTCTTCCGTTCATTCACTGGACTTGAGGTACGGATTCCCGTCCTTTCAGTATGGACATTCCTTCCTTTTTAGGATTTCCCCGTATGCAGCCAACTGTTTTCCCCAGTATTTGTTTTATTGTTTTGAACTGCTTATGTTTAAATTAGCATAATCTATAGCCATATACAAGCATGACCAGTTTCACCTAGTTATGGAGGTACCATAACCATAACATTGGAGGCACCAATGTTATGACTTCCCCACGGCGGAGTGATTGCTCGTGGCGTCCCTTTTCAGTTTTGGCCATATTATTATATCAGGTGGGGCGTATAGGTGCATCCTAGTTACATGTTTTATTCAGTATATCATGGTGAATGTGGTGTGTGCCTTGCATCCTTCACAAGGAGTTGATCCCTCCTACCCAAACCAGTATATTAATTAGAGGCATCCCCTCTAATCAGCATGATGAGGTCACCCCTCCAAGTATTCATGCACGTGACCTTTTCATGACCTATATGGGCTATGGTATATTTATGTTAAAACAGTTTTCATAAGATAAACATAAGGCTTTTCAAACTATAAAACCAGTTTTCTTAATACTTAACCAGTTTACTCAGAACTTAGTCTTCCGCTGTTATATGTTACATGTTTATCCTATTTCATGCTATATTGTACATCCGTGCACTGAGCGTCTTGCTCAGCCGTTTTCCTTTTCATGTTCCCAAAACGGCAGGTACTCAGGGACGCTCGTAGATCTCAAACGTACGTGCATATGGACTGGAAGCTTTACTGTCTTTCTTTACTTTATGCATTTCCTTTACTTTAATACAGTTTGCTATGGACATTGTTTCGTCCTTTCCTTTACAGTATTTATGTTTGTGTGTGATGAGCTTTACTTTGGGGTTACCGATGTTTGATTCCGGTATTTCCCTTTTATGGTCGAATAATGCTTAGACATTTATCCTTGTATGCTTTGATGACACGCCATGATTATGCGTAATATTCCATTTCCAAAATGGGGTGTTACAATTATGGTATCAGAGCCAAGGTTTTGACCTGTAGGCTCTCAAATATGACCTGTGATTAGTGGGTAGTCACTACGGTCTTCCTAGAACTGACAGTTGTTTTCATGCATTCATCATTTTTAAGCATACATATACATGTCATTGTTACAGGGTTTTTGACTAAGTAATGGTTGGTACAGGACTGGCCCTATTTAGTCGCATGTGTTTTATCGAAACTTTTAAATTTGGGACCGACCCATAGGCGTCCCCTCGATATGTCATTTGTTTTGAGTGAACCGACCAGAGGCGTTCACTCTCGAGCATCAAAAGTTTTCATAAAACTACATCATGCATTCATACAAAGATTTTCTTGCATAAAATTTTTCTCGTGAAATTTTTGGTATAAATTTTTTTTTCATGTATATATATAAGTTATATTTTATGTTTGAACTGTAAATCATATGTTTATGTTATACAGTCAGATGGTTCTCACACGCGAGCAAGAGCAGCTCAATGCTGCAATTCAGGCTGCCATGCAAGCCTTACTTCCTCAACTGAGGAATGACATTCGTGCTGAAGTCCAAGCTGCCAACAATCAGCAGCACAATCAGCCACCTCCTCCTCCTCCTCCAGTGACACTAGCAGTGTGGTTGGAAAGATTCAACAAGCTTCGTCCTAGAGCTTTTGAAAAGACTAATAGCCCCAGCGATGCTGAAAGCTGGCTGACTCACATTGAGAAGATTTTCAATGCTATGGGATGTGACCCCGCATTCAAGGCGAGATTGGCATGCTACCGGTTTGAAGGCGATGTACTCAACTGGTGGCTAGCCTTGACGCAGTCAGAAGGAGGTGATGAATGGGTCGCTGGTTTGACATGGGCCCATATCAAGGAGAGAGTGATGGAGCAGTTCTTTCCTAAGGCAGAGCAGGACAAACTCAAGCGAGAATACCATGGGATACGTCAGAGAGCGGGCGAGAATAGCAACGATTTCATGCAGCGCTTTCTTCGCTTAGCTGGTTTTCTGGGAGCAGCAGCTGGTACTCCTGAGGAGCAGGCACACCACTTTAGGTGGGCACTTCGCACCTCGGTCGCGAACAATCTGGTATGTGCTACGTTCAATACAGTAGCACAAGTGGCCGATGCAGCAAGGAAGCTTGAGATGTTGCAGGAACGCGATGAGTTCGGGGAAGCTGAAAGACCCGATAAGAGGTAAACATTTCGTGTTCTATCGATAACCAGACCCCATCCTATCATTATATGTTCTACAATCATCTCTTAAACTGTATCTTCCAGGCAGAAAACTGGGGACCGGTCTCAGCCGGCTACTCAGCAGCAGCCTAATCAGCCCAAAGGAAACGGTCACACTAACGACCGTTCTGTTGTGGAAAGGCGCAGCGGTAATGATAATTACCGTAACAATGCGGGACACTCCAACAACAACAGGTCCTACTGTTTACGCATCTTCTCATGATTTCATGTTATAACTCACATGCTGACTCTATATTAATCTCTACCAGGAACCACGATAACGGGAAGGACCAGAACCACAGGGGTTCTCAGCCTAACCGTTCAGCTAACACTGGTGAATATCTTATGACGCATATGTCTTATACTCGTGCATATACTTTATATTAACACATTTTGTCATCAGCAGGCCCTCAGCAAGCAAGGACTCCTGCTGGAGGATTCACTCATCCTCTTTGCAGTACTTGCCATCGTAGACACCCTGGCCCATGTCGTCGTGATTCCGACGCGTGCTACAAGTGCGGCCTCCCTGGCCATCGTATGAGAGATTGCCGTAAGGGTGAAATGGAGGGTACTTCGGGTCATGCTGATACTAAACCGCCTCCTACCACTGGGCGTGTCTACACGACATCGCGCGATCAGGCAAACAAATCTACAGGTACCATTACTTGAATTTTGTATATGTACGGCCAAGCTACATGTGTTCTTTTCGACACGGGTGCCACTCATTCAGTTATTTCCACTACTTATGCCAAGAACATCAGGACACTTCCCTTGCCATTAGAAAATAGGCTTACAATTTCCACGCCTTTGAAAGACTCTGTATTAATAACTCATGTATACAAGAGTCTTCCTCTAGAGTTTGACGATAAAGTTCGTGCAGTAGATGCACTTCCCCTAGAAATGATTGAATTCGATATGATTCTCGGCATGGACTGGCTATCCAAGCACCATGCTACCATAGACTGCCACTCATATCAGGTGATCTTCGGCGACATTAATGCACCAGAGTACATTCATAACGGGTTCATACCCGGATGGTCTGTACAAGTCATATCTACCTTGCAAACACGTGCATTACTGTCACATGGCTGCGAAGGTTATCTAGCTACGGTTCATGACATGGATGTTGAATCCCCATCGATTCAGGATCAACCAGTAGTTTCGGAATTTCAAGACGTTTTCCCAGCTGAACTTCCAGGCATACCACCTGCACGAGAGGTGGAGTTCAACATCGACCTTGTTCCAGGAGCTGAGCCAATCTCTAAGGCTCTGTAACGTATGGCTCCCATAGAGCTAAAAGAACTGAAGGACCAACTGCAGGAACTTCTTGAACGAGGGTTCATTAGACCAAGCGCATCTCCATGGGGCGCACCGGTCTTGTTCGTTAAAGAAGAAGGACGGCAGCATGCGACTTTGCATTGACTACCGCGAACTTAATAAGATTACCATCCGTAATAGATATCCACTGCCACGTATAGATGATCTGTTTGACCAACTTCAAGGAGCCAAACACTTCTCAAAGATCGATCTAAGGTCAGGCTACCATCAGCTGAGGGTTAAAGAGCAGGACATTGCTAAGACTGCTTTTCGTACCCGCTATGGCCATTATGAGTTTGTGGTCATGCCATTCGGCCTGACCAATGCTCCAGCAGTATTCATGGATCTGATGAACAGAATCTTCCATGAATTCCTTGATAAGTTTGTCATTGTATTCATCGATGACATCCTGATTTTCTCTAAATCCACGGAGGAACACGAAGACCATCTCCGTACGCTACTACAGATTCTTCGTCAGAAGCAGCTGTATGCGAAATTCTCCAAGTGTGAGTTCTGGTTAAACAAGGTGGCATTCTTAGGTCACATTGTGTAACACCCCATTTTGATAAATGGAATGTCACGCGTGATTATGGCGTGTCATCAAAGCATGCAAGGTAATATGTAGTAAAACATACATGACCATAGGGAAAACCGGAATCAAACATCGGTTCCCAAACATAAGCCCAAAACATAAGAAAGTAAATGAACTGAATGAAAGACTAAACAAGCATAAATATATGAAGGAAACAGGAGAAGAAGTCTATGGCAGCTTCCATCCTATGCAAGTCCTCCAAATGCTCGAGTCTTGGGTACCTGCCGTTTTGGGACATGGAAAGGAAAGTAACGGCTGAGCAAAACGCTCAGTGCACGGATATACAATATAGCATGAAATAGGATAAGCATGTAACATATAACAGCGGAAGACTAAGTTCTGAGTAGACTGGTTAAGTATTGAGAAAACTGGTTTTATAGTTTGAAAAGCCTTATGTTTATCTTATGAAAACTGTTTTAACATAAATATACCATAGCCCATATAGGTCATGAAAAGGTCACGTGCATGAATACTTGGAGGGGTGACCTCATCATGCTGATTAGAGGGGATGCCTCTAATTAATATACTGGTTTGGGTAGGAGGGATCAACTCCTTGTGAAGGATGCAAGGCACACACCACATTCACCATGAAATATAACTAGGATGCACCCATACGCCCCACCTGATATAATAATATGGCCAAAACTGAAAAGGGACGCCACGAGCAATCACTCTGCCGTGGGGAAGTCATAACATCGGTGCCTCCAATGCTATGGTTATGGTACCTCCATAACTAGGTGAAACTGGTCATGCTTGTATATGGCTATAGATTATGCTAATTAAACATAAGCAGTTCAAAACAATAAAACAAATGCTGGGGAAAACAGTTGGCTGCATACGGGGAAATCCTAATAAGGAAAGAATGTCCATACTGAAAGGACGGGAATCCGTACCTCAAGTCCAGTGAATGAACGGAAGAAAGACTCCTACTTCTGGATCACTAACGCTACATGAATACACACGTGTATAAGTATCGATTCACTGATTACGTACTGGGTTTTATGTCTCATTTTAGCTGACTTAGTATGTTTTAGGTCATGGTTCACTGTTTAAAGCCTTAAACTGTGTTTATCTTGTATTCTGATTAATCCGTTTAAGTATTACTGGTATTTCATGTATTATTATACTTACTGTGTAATAATAAGTAACTTTCCAAAAATAGCAGGTTTCCAAAAAAAATAGAAAGTTTCCAAAAATAGAAAGTTTCCAAAAATAGAAAGTTTCCAAAAATAGAAAGTTACCAAAAATAGAAAGTTTCCAAAAATAGAAAGTTTCCAAAAATAGAAAGTTTCCAAAAATAGAAAGTTTCCAAAAATAGAAAGTTTCCTAAACTAGAATTTACTGCTTAAAATAGATTAGTTTCTAAAAATAGAAAGTTTCCAAAAATAGATCAGCTGCCTTAATTAAATAAGTTTCCATATATAGAAGGTTTCCATGATTAGATTAGCTGCCTGAAATAGATAGATTTCCATATATAGAAGGTTTCCATTAATAGATTAGTTGCCTTATTTAATTAAGTTTCTATAAATAGAAGTTTCCATATTTAGAATTAAGCTGGTTACATAAGCTAACATATAAGTCTAAGTTTTTATAAGCTTGTTTCTTAAGTCATATGATATAGTATATAGTTTAATTATTATTTCATGTATTTTAATTAAACTATAGGTTAAGCATTTTAATTAAAGTATAACATGTTTTAATTAAAATGAAATGAAAATACTTAGGTTAAAATGTGTATTAATAATATAACCTAAGTCATGTCTAAATTAATTAATTATAGGCATGTTTTAAATAATTAATTAATCATAACTTATAACATAAAATACTTAGGTTAAATTAATATCATGCTAAATTAATAATTAGAATAACCTAAGTCATGATTTAATTAATATCTCATGTTATTAATTAATTTATATCCTAAGTTCATGATTCATAAAAATTAACATGTAACATAGATCATGATTTAACCAACGAACCATGAATCGGGCATGAATTCGACACCGTACCCCGAGCCAAACCCGGGGCACATGTGCCTCCCTGCTGCCGTGGGTCCCATAAGCACCAACCAAGACCTAAAATGGTCTTGGTAGTGGCGGCAATAAGCAAACCAAACCCCCCTCGGGTTTGTTTTGCTAGGCGGCTAAAAACAAACACCCTTATAAATCATTCTTTGATTTTAATTAACCCCAAAACATGTTAGGTCAATGTTTAATTATCATGTTTTTAATAAGAAAATAATAACATGTTCATGAAAATAATCAAAGATTAAAAAGAATTAAAAAGAAGGGTTTAAAAAGGTATACCACTATGTAGCTTGGAAAAGGATGAACAAACACTGATTATAGCAATAGTTTTTAAGATCAAAATCAACCAATCACCCTCCTATGGTGATGCTAAGGTGGCGGCACAAAGAGAGAACAAGGAGGAGGAGAGAAAAATCTTTTAGGGTTTTTGTGTTTATTTCTTGAAAGTGAAAAATGAAAACATATTTTTACCATAACCCCCCCTTTACTTGTAAGAGTCCATGGGCTAAGCCCATTTCTTGTTGTGTGCCGTGGGTATGGGGGCCCCACATGGGGTACCCGTACCTTTCTCGTGTCCCGATGTTTCGTGTTCGTTCGTGGTTAAACGTGCTCGTGTTTAAAGTGTTTCTGTTTATTTTATCATGTCGTTTATCGTAATCTTAACGCTCGTAATTATATTATATGTATTTACGTAATTATTCTAGTTCGTATTTTAAATGGTGATCATGATTTAATTATGTTCACGTGACATATTTATTAACTGTTTATCATGAGTTCGTACGTAATCGATACTTGTCATGTCATACACGTATGCACTTGCTTGATTATTAGCACATGAATGTGATCAATACTAAATGAGGTAAGTTTTAATCTAGGACGTACGATCTTAAGGGCACTATTCATGGTAAAAGCATGCGGGTTTTACAATTCTCCCCCCCTAAAAAGAATAATTCGTCCCCGAATTATAGATAAAGTAAGCTGAAAGCGAAACATACCCGAATCAAACCGGAAAGGTATGCAAAATAACGGAAATGAAGGTGACATGGTAGAAGGGAACGTGGAACGTGACATGTCTTGAAAAGACATGGAACGTGACGTGACTGAAAGGACATATCTAATTGATGAGAAAACGGGTAAAAGTCCGGATGAACTTGTCCGTTTCCAAGTGGCCTCCCTCTTGGAACGGTTCCTTCAAAAGATCCTGACACTAATGATAAATCTTGGTCCTCCTGACCTTGACTTGGAATACGAAGAAATTCTTGGTTATCAACGGAAGGTAGATCCCCTAAATAGAATCGAGGAAAATAAGAGTTAACGTGCAAGGGTAGCTGAAACGTTACGATGCAAGACAATCTGGCTTAACTGATAATTAGAAACGATGCGCGAGACATAAAGAAACGTAGTACGTGAAAAATTTTGAACGTGATACGTGAAAAATGTTGAACGTGCTACGTGGAGATATGGCGAGTGTAGTATAAGTAAACATATCGTGATCCATGATACGTGTAACCTATTTTGATCATGATATGAGGAACGTGGAATGAACATGACATGTGAGACATATCGTGATCATATAATATAATGGCGGTGACGCCAAACACTACAAGGTGAGACGTGGAATATGACGTGAAACGTCTATCTGATGATGGAGAGTTATACTAAACTTGGGTCTGGTCTCACAAGTTCTTGCAACTTCCAGAACGAGAAAAGAAATGAACGTAGAATCGTAAGCCACAATACGATCATGAACGTGAATAGTGTCATGAACGTGAGCGCGAAAGCAAGTCGTGGAATTAGAATGAAGACATGAAGTAAGTTAGGAGTACAATTACGAATCTTTGTCTGACCCGAGCTGAGGGATTGCCAAGTGATCGGATGAGCCTTGGCTGGAACATGTTCGTTCAGTCTGTTGGTTCTGAAATCCGTACGGATGTAAGGATTTTGCAGACTTGATCAAACTGTTGACAATAACCCAAATAGCATCATGCTTCTTCTGAGTTTGCTGAAATCTGGTAACTAACATCCATGGAGATCTTGTCCCATTTTAGTTCACAATTTCAGATGATGAAACATCCCAGTTTGTTGGTGTCCTATCTTAGCCTGTTGGTATGTCAGGTACATAGATATGGACGTAGCTGTATCCTGCTTCGTAGAAACTTGATACATAGAAGGTTGCGAAACTCTGAGTCTTTGAATCAGACATCTCCCAGCGTAGGATTTCTTAGAACACCTGATGTAGTGTAGGGTTCTCTCCTTTACGCATAAGCAGAGTCATGGTAAGATTAACCGTAGGAACCCATGTGATTCAGCGTGTCACTGTAATGAAACAAAATTGATATTGGAAAATTTCTAGGGTAAAATTTCTCTTGTCAAGAATTTGCAACATAGTGCAGATATGGTCTTCCTATTCTTCTCTAGGCTTAAATGAAATCAGGTTATCCTCAATGAAAATGCTGATGAATTTGTTTAGGAGTTCATGGATACACAATTTATTAAGTCCATAATGCTGTTGGAGCATTGATGAGACTAATCCAAAATCATAAATCTAGCATGACCCAGTCGTGCACGAATAGCAGTTATGGACATGTTCTGCTCTTTCACCCGTCACTATTGGCAACTTGTTCATGAGTTCGATCTTGGAAAAGTGATTAACACTATACGGTTGATTGGACATGTCGTCAATACGTGGAGGAGAATAACGGTCATGAATGGTGATTTGTTTAAGTCAACGATAGTCGACACATAATCTCATGGTACCATCCTTCTCCTTGTAGGTTCTCCTGGAATGTATAGGAAGACTTTGGAATAATCAACTGGTTATGCGTAAAAGAGTTAAGTGGTTGTGTCTTACTGACAGCTAGAAAATTTTTTGCGACCATGGCTAACAATGCACATGCTTGTAAGCGTAGAAAATTTGCACAGATATTCCGATGGAAAATCAAGCTGAAAGTATTCAGGAGCCTGAACATTACTGTACATAATTATGAATCGTAGCATGGTGTGATGTTCATTGTCCATAATTAGGATATAAATTCATCTCGTGTCTGTCCGAGGAAAATGCGTTAGCAGCTTGGATCTCATCATTAAGCTGACGGAAAAATCTTCGTATACGTGGAAATACGAAAGGCGTCCTTCCTGGTCAGGAATATATGAACTATGGTGAAAGAAATGAAAGTGACATCGGCAACATGACAGTTCTCACTGATGCGCTGATAATGGTATTGAAATTCTTGTGGCCTGATTAATACATGGCACAACAAATAGATGTACCCTTGGAGGGTACCCTGAATTTCTTAGAAATGTTCCATAAATAGACGTGAGTCATGTGTCTTGACTCGTGTCTTGAGAAATGTAAGCGTGACATATGTCTTGACTGGTATCTTGACATGTTTCCTCAGAAATTATACGTGAGACATGTGTCTTGACTAATGTCTTGACATGTGTCTCGAGATGTGAAACAATTAGAACTACAAATATTAGGTTAATATGCCAGAATTGGCGGAATGGTTGGACTACTGATCATTTGTATGTCTGATCACGTCCGTGGCCGGAGCCTCGGTTGCGATTTCAAGGATAGTTGCTGTATAGTAGTGGTTACTAGCATCTTGTCTGTCGGTTCCATGACGGTCATTCTCATGACCGTGACTCATGTAACTATTTAACTGAGTGGCCGGCTGGTACTGGTTTGCACTCATATGGCTGAAATGACAGCCGAACGACGTGTGACATGTAACTATGAATTTGGGACAATGATTGATGGGAATTGTCTGATGGTGAAGCATCATCTCGTCCAATTGCTTTGCTCCGACGCCTTTGTCTTCGTCTTTTAGGATCTCCAGGTTGTGAACAGCATCAGCATAAGCATCTCGTAGCGTCTCCCAACATCAGCAGCATCAACCTTCAGTAACATCTCCAAGCTATGAGCGGTATCGACAATCTTGTAGAATATCAGCAAGTGAACATACGCCTTAGATGATTTAGAATCGACTAGCGAATACTCATGAAGTATTGCAAGTGGAATACACATGGATTAAGGTACATGTAATACACATGAAATACGGTACGTGGAGTACACATGGAATGCACCTGAAATGATTGGTATGGGCTCGATCATTTGTCATGATTTAAGGAAAGTAAACCGGTTAAACGGTTAGGAAAACCATCATGATAACCTGGGAGTATTAGCATAGACATCATTCTGGTTGCATAGAGAAACGCTAAAGTGTGGTTACACAAAATTCAACGATGATTTGCCTAACAGCATGATCAGTGAAAATCAACCATGACTATCATGAAAGCATGATTCAAGAAATCTAACAATCTCTTGCAGGACAACGTAAAAACCAAAAGAGGCGTGAAACATAATCAACATGAAGACAGAATTATCATGAGGAAACATGAAACCATCTACTACGAAGAAGTGTATAACATAATCAGCATGAAACTGAAGTTAACCATGACAGTATGAAGGCATACTTGACATAAAAACATAATAATTTATGATGGGACATGAAAAAATTTTTTTTATGCCAATTTAAATCATGAGAAAATTTTATGCAAGAAAAACAGTGCATGAATGCGTAATGTAGTTTATAAAACCTTTATATGTGCGAGGGAACACCTATGGGTCGGTTCCAAAACAAAAGACATGGCGAGGGGACGCCTATGGGTCGGTCCCAAAGTTAAAAGTTTCGATAAAAGCACATGAGACTAAATAGGGCCAGTCCTGTACCAACCATTACTTAGTCAAAATTCCTGCAACAGATGACATATGATATAAATGCATGAATGCATGAAACATAAATAATTAAAAGTCATTGTCAAAACTTAACATAAAAAATTTTATGTGAAAATTATGAACTACTGGGGTCAGTCCACATTGTCACAGTTCACGAGGAACATCATGCATAGACAATGACACATAACTAAGTATGGATGACGGTTGTTCATTCCATATTAGTAAGACGATACTGGTGAAAACATCATGGTGAAAACAACAAGGTGCTGAAAACGTCATGGCTAAAACAAAAAGGTGCTGAAAACATAATGGTTAAAACAACACGCGCTGAAACATCAATACGTGGAATAACAATCGTTGGCTTAGGAAGCTCCTGGTGACTACCCTCTAGTCACAGGTCGAGTTTTAGAGCCTACAGGTCGAAGCCTTGGCTCTGATACCATAATTGTAACACCCCATTTTGATAAATGGAATGTCACGCGTGATTATGGCGTGTCATCAAAGCATGCAAGGTAATATGTAGTAAAACATACATGACCATAGGGAAAACCGGAATCAAACATCGGTTCCCAAACATAAGCCCAAAACATAAGAAAGTAAATGAACTGAATGAAAGACTAAACAAGCATAAATATATGAAGGAAACAGGAGAAGAAGTCTATGGCAGCTTCCATCCTATGCAAGTCCTCCAAATGCTCGAGTCTTGGGTACCTGCCGTTTTGGGACATGGAAAGGAAAGTAACGGCTGAGCAAAACGCTCAGTGCACGGATATACAATATAGCATGAAATAGGATAAGCATGTAACATATAACAGCGGAAGACTAAGTTCTGAGTAGACTGGTTAAGTATTGAGAAAACTGGTTTTATAGTTTGAAAAGCCTTATGTTTATCTTATGAAAACTGTTTTAACATAAATATACCATAGCCCATATAGGTCATGAAAAGGTCACGTGCATGAATACTTGGAGGGGTGACCTCATCATGCTGATTAGAGGGGATGCCTCTAATTAATATACTGGTTTGGGTAGGAGGGATCAACTCCTTGTGAAGGATGCAAGGCACACACCACATTCACCATGAAATACTGAATAAACATGTAACTAGGATGCACCCATACGCCCCACCTGATATAATAATATGGCCAAAACTGAAAAGGGACGCCACGAGCAATCACTCTGCCGTGGGGAAGTCATAACATCGGTGCCTCCAATGCTATGGTTATGGTACCTCCATAACTAGGTGAAACTGGTCATGCTTGTATATGGCTATAGATTATGCTAATTAAACATAAGCAGTTCAAAACAATAAAACAAATGCTGGGGAAAACAGTTGGCTGCATACGGGGAAATCCTAATAAGGAAAGAATGTCCATACTGAAAGGACGGGAATCCGTACCTCAAGTCCAGTGAATGAACGGAAGAAAGACTCCTACTTCTGGATCACTAACGCTACATGAATACACACGTGTATAAGTATCGATTCACTGATTACGTACTGGGTTTTATGTCTCATTTTAGCTGACTTAGTATGTTTTAGGTCATGGTTCACTGTTTAAAGCCTTAAACTGTGTTTATCTTGTATTCTGATTAATCCGTTTAAGTATTACTGGTATTTCATGTATTATTATACTTACTGTGTAATAATAAGTAACTTTCCAAAAATAGCAGGTTTCCAAAAAAAATAGAAAGTTTCCAAAAATAGAAAGTTTCCAAAAATAGAAAGTTTCCAAAAATAGAAAGTTACCAAAAATAGAAAGTTTCCAAAAATAGAAAGTTTCCAAAAATAGAAAGTTTCCAAAAATAGAAAGTTTCCAAAAATAGAAAGTTTCCTAAACTAGAATTTACTGCTTAAAATAGATTAGTTTCTAAAAATAGAAAGTTTCCAAAAATAGATCAGCTGCCTTAATTAAATAAGTTTCCATATATAGAAGGTTTCCATGATTAGATTAGCTGCCTGAAATAGATAGATTTCCATATATAGAAGGTTTCCATTAATAGATTAGTTGCCTTATTTAATTAAGTTTCTATAAATAGAAGTTTCCATATTTAGAATTAAGCTGGTTACATAAGCTAACATATAAGTCTAAGTGTTTATAAGCTTGTTTCTTAAGTCATATGATATAGTATATAGTTTAATTATTATTTCATGTATTTTAATTAAACTATAGGTTAAGCATTTTAATTAAAGTATAACATGTTTTAATTAAAATGAAATGAAAATACTTAGGTTAAAATGTGTATTAATAATATAACCTAAGTCATGTCTAAATTAATTAATTATAGGCATGTTTTAAATAATTAATTAATCATAACTTATAACATAAAATACTTAGGTTAAATTAATATCATGCTAAATTAATAATTAGAATAACCTAAGTCATGATTTAATTAATATCTCATGTTATTAATTAATTTATATCCTAAGTTCATGATTCATAAAAATTAACATGTAACATAGATCATGATTTAACCAACGAACCATGAATCGGGCATGAATTCGACACCGTACCCCGAGCCAAACCCGGGGCACATGTGCCTCCCTGCTGCCGTGGGTCCCATAAGCACCAACCAAGACCTAAAATGGTCTTGGTGGTGGCAGCAATAAGCAAACTAAACCCCCCTCGGGTTTGTTTTGCTAGGCGGCTAAAAACAAACACCCTTATAAATCATTCTTTGATTTTAATTAACCCCAAAACATGTTAGGTCAATGTTTAATTATCATGTTTTTAATAAGAAAATAATAACATGTTCATGAAAATAATCAAAGATTAAAAAGAATTAAAAAAAAGGGTTTAAAAAGGTATACCACTATGTAGCTTGGAAAAGGATGAACAAACACTGATTATAGCAATAGTTTTTAAGATCAAAATCAACAAATCACCCTCCTATGGTGATGCTAAGGTGGCGGCACAAAGAGAGAACAAGGAGGAGGAGAGAAAACTCTTTTAGGGTTTTTGTGTTTATTTCTTGAAAGTGAAAAATGAAAACAGATTTTTACCATAACCCCCCCTTTACTTGTAAAAGTCCATGGGCTAAGCCCATTTCTTGTTGTGTGCCGTGGGTATGGGGGCCCCACATGGGGTACCCGTACCTTTCTCATGTCCCGATGTTTCTTGTTCGTTCGTGGTTAAACGTGCTCGTGTTTAAAGTGTTTCTGTTTATTTTATCATGTCGTTTATCGTAATCTTAACGCTCGTAATTATATTATATGTATTTACGTAATTATTCTAGTTCGTATTTTAAATGGTGATCATGATTTAATTATGTTCACGTGACATATTTATTAACTGTTTATCATGAGTTCGTACGTAATCGATACTTGTCATGTCATACACGTATGCACTTGCTTGATTATTAGCACATGAATGTGATCAATACTAAATGAGGTAAGTTTTAATCTAGGACGTACGATCTTAAGGGCACTATTCATGGTAAAAGCATGCGGGTTTTACACATTGTATCAGCAGAAGGGATCACTATGGACCCAGCGAAGGTTGAGGCTATCACTAAATGGCCAAGACCAACGTCAGCGACAGAAGTCCGCAGTTTCTTGGGCTTAGCTGGATATTATCGCAGATTCGTGGAGAACTTTTCCCGCTTGGCACTACCTCTCACCAAACTGATGCGAAAAGGAGAGAAATTCGTCTGGACGGAAGAACGAGAGAAGAGCTTCGAAGACCTAAAGCAGAAGTTAGTATCTGCACCTATTCTTACTCTCCCATCTGGTACAGGTGGATTTCAGATCTATAGCGATGCATCGGGGAAGGGACTGGGCTTTGTTCTCATGCAACATGGGAAAGTGATCGCGTATGCTTCACGGCAGCTTAAGCCCTATGAAGAAAACTATCCTACGCACGATCTGGAACTTGCTGCAGTGGTGTTCGCATTGAAAATATGGAGGCATTACTTATACGGAGAATCATGCGACATTTTCACGGATCACAAGAGCTTGAAGTACATCTTCACCCAACGAGAATTGAACATGAGACAAAGGAGATGGTTGGAACTGTTGAAGGATTATGATATTAACCTACAGTATCATCCCGGGAAGGCTAATGTAGTAGCAGATGCACTCAGCAGAAAGTCCGGAATGATCAACGGCATTGAGATCAAGGAACAAAACATAAGAGACTTGGAGCGGCTAGACATCAAAATCATGGTACGTGGGCAGCACGGATACTGGGCGAATCTTAGAGTAGAACCTGAGTTACTGACTAGGATCAAGGAAGCGCAGAAGGATGATGGAGAGATTTGGGCGATAATTCAGAATTTGGAGAAGCAGACAGAATTCAGAATGGACGCAGACGGTATCGTTTGGCAGGGCACGAGACTTTGTGTTCCTGACAATCAAGAACTCCGGGAAGCATTGTTAGCTGAAGCTCACAGCTCCCCATTTTCTATACATCCTGGGTCGACAAAAATGTACCATGACATCAGACAGCACTTTTGGTGGAGTGGTATGAAACAGGATGTAGCCACTTATGTCTCCAAATGTCTTACCTGCCAGCAGGTTAAGATTGAACATCAGCGATCGGGCGGTCTCCTTCAACCGTTGGATATTCCAGAGTGGAAGTGGGACAAAATCACCATGGATTTTGTTACCGGTCTTCCGCCTACCAAGAAAAAGCACGATGCTATTTGGGTCATTGTTGATCGACTCACCAAATCAGCTCATTTCTTACCGATACGCAAGGAAGATCCGGTAAGTAAACTCGCAGATACTTACAGAAGGGAGATCATGAGACTCCACGGTACTCCCTCCAGCATCGTCTCAGACAGAGATCCTCGTTTCACGTCGCGATTCTGGAAAGGTCTGCAAAAAGCTTGGGGTACACAACTTAAGCTGAGTACGGCCTTTCATCCTCAAACGGACGGACAGTCGGAGCGAACAATTCAGACATTGGAAGATATGTTAAGGTCGTGTGCGTTGGAATGGACAGGTGATTGGGACGATTACATCTGTTTGGTCGAGTTTGCATACAACAACAGCTGGCACGCAAGTATCAAATGTGCTCCTTTCGAAATGTTGTATGGCAGAAAGTGTCGCGCTCCAACTTGCTGGGATCAAGTGGGAGAGCGAACACTCGAAGGACCAGAGATTATAGAAATGACCAATGAGAAGATCGAAGTAGCTAAGCAGAAGCTGCAGGAAGCACGGTCACGTCAGAAGAGTTACGCCGATAAGCATTGTAGGGACATACATTTTAATGTGGGAGATCACGTCTTCCTCAAGGTTTCGCCGGCACGTGGTGTTAAACGCTTCGGGATCAAAGGGAAACTTAGTCCTCGTTTCATCGGACCTTTTGATATCATTGAACGAATCGGTGAAGTATCTTACCGATTGGCGTTACCTCCGCAGCTTTCGCACGTGCATAACGTGTTCCATGTGTCCTTACTCAGAGGGTACAATTATCATCCCCTTCACATGGTTCAGTATCCACTGGAACAGATACGTGAAGATCTCACTTTTATAGAAGAACCCGAACGAGTACTCGACAGGCAAGAACGAGTCATGAGAAGGAAGACGATTCCATTCGTCAAAATTCTTTGGAGGGACCATACCGAGCGGGAAGCCACTTGGGAAACAGAGGAGTCTATCCGGGCTTCTTACCCTCACTTCATATTTTGAGTTCGGGTATGTTACTTCTTTTCAGCTTACTTTATCTATAATTCAGGGACGAATTATTCTTTTTAGGGGGGAAGAATTGTAAAACCCGCATGCTTTTACCATGAATAGTGCCCTTAAGATCGTACGTCCTAGATTAAAACTTACCTCATTTAGTTATGATCACATTCATGTGCTAGTAATCAAGCAAGTGCATACGTGTATGACATGATAAGTATCGATTACGTACGAACTCATGATAAACAGTTAATAAATATGTCACGTGAACATAATTAAATCATGATCACCATTTAAAATACGAACTAGAATAATGACGTAAATACATATAATATAATTACGAGCGTTAAGATTACGATAAACGACATGATAAAATAAACAGAAACACTTTAAACACGAACACGTTTAACCACGAACGAACACGAAACATCAGGACACGAGAAAGGTACGGGTACCCCATGTGGGGCCCCCATACCCACGGCACAACAACAAGAAATGGGCTAAGCCCATCAAGTTTACATGAAAGGGGGGGGGGGGGTAAAGAGTAAAAACTATTTTTCATTTTCACTTTTCAAGAAAGTAAACATAAAACCCTAAAAGATTTTCTTCTCCTCCTCCTTGTTCTCTCTTGTGCCGCCACCTATAACACCATCATAGGAGGGTGTTGTTGATTTTTGACATTAAAAACAAGTGCTAGAAACCGTGTTTGTTCATCCCTTTTCAAGCTACGTATTGGTATATCATTCTAAACCCTTCTTTTTAATTCTTTTTAATCTTTGATTATTTTCATGAACATGTTATTATTATTCTTATTAAAACATGATAATTAAACATTGATCTAACATGTTTTGGGGTAAATTAAAATCAAAGAATGATATAAAAAGGGTGTTTGTTTTAGCCGCCTAGCAAAACAAACCCGAGGGGGGTTTGGTTTGCTTATTGCCGCCACCACCAAGACCATTTTTGGTCTTGGTTGGTGCTTGTGGGACCCACGGCAGCAAGGGGGCACACGTACCCCGAGTTTGGCTCGAGGTACGGTGTCGAGTTCATGTCCGATTCATGGTTCGTTGGTTAAATCATGATTTATGCTACATGTTAATTTTTATGAATTATGAACTTAGAATATAAATTAATTAATAACATGAAATATTAATTAAACCATGACTTAGGTTATTTTAATTATTAATTTAGCATGATATTAATTTAACCTAAGTATTTTATGTTATAAGTTATAATTAATTAATTATTTAAAACATGCCTATAATTAATTAATTTAGACATGACTTAGGTTATATTATTAATAATAATAATACACATTTTAACCTAAGTATTTCATTTCATTTTAATTAAAACATGTTATACTTTAATTAAAATGCTTAACCTATAGTTTAATTAAAATACATGAAATAATAATTAAACTATATACTATATCATATGACTTAAGAAACAAGCTTATAAACACTTAGACTTATATGTTAGCTTATGTAACCAGCTTAATTCTAAATATGGAAACTTCTATTTATAGAAACTTAATTAAATAAGGCAACTAATCTATTAATGGAAACCTTCTATATATGGAAATCTATCTAATTCAGGCAGCTAATCTAATCATGGAAACCTTCTATATATGGAAACTTATTTAATTAAGGCAGCTGATCTATTTTTGGAAACTTTTTATTTTTAGAAACTAATCTATTTTAAGCAGTAAATTCTATTTTAGGAAACTTTCTATTTTTGGAAACTTTCTATTTTTGGAAACTTTCTAGTTTTGGAAACTTTGTATTTTTGGTAACTTTCTATTTTTGGAAACTTTCTATTTTTGGAAACTTTCTATTTTTGGAAACTTTCTATTTTTGGAAACCTGCTATTTTTGGAAAGTTACTTATTATTACACAGTAAGTATAATAATACATGAAATACCAGTAATACTTAAACAGATTAATCAGAATACAAGATAAACACAGTTTAAGGCTTTAAACAGTGAACCATGACCTAAAACATACCAAGTCAGCTAAAATGAGACATAAAACCCAGTACGTAATCAGTGAATCGATACTTATACACGTGTGTATTCATGTAGCTTTAGTGATCCAGAAGTAGGAGTCTTTCTTCCGTTCATTCACTGGACTTGAGGTACGGATTCCCGTCCTTTCAGTATGGACATTCCTTCCTTTTTAGGATTTCCCCGTATGCAGCCAACTGTTTTCCCCAGTATTTGTTTTATTGTTTTGAACTGCTTATGTTTAAATTAGCATAATCTATAGCCATATACAAGCATGACCAGTTTCACCTAGTTATGGAGGTACCATAACCATAACATTGGAGGCACCAATGTTATGACTTCCCCACGGCGGAGTGATTGCTCGTGGCGTCCCTTTTCACTTTTGGCCATATTATTATATCAGGTGGGGCGTATGGGTGCATCCTAGTTACATGTTTTATTCAGTATATCATGGTGAATGTGGTGTGTGCCTTGCATCCTTCACAAGGAGTTGATCCCTCCTACCCAAACCAGTATATTAATTAGAGGCATCCCCTCTAATCAGCATGATGAGGTCACCCCTCCAAGTATTCATGCACGTGACCTTTTCATGACCTATATGGGCTATGGTATATTTATGTTAAAACAGTTTTCATAAGATAAACATAAGGCTTTTCAAACTATAAAACCAGTTTTCTTAATACTTAACCAGTTTACTCAGAACTTAGTCTTCCGCTATTATATGTTACATGTTTATCCTATTTCATGCTATATTGTACATCCGTGCACTGAGCGTCTTGCTCAGCCGTTTTCCTTTTCATGTTCCTAAAACGGCAGGTACTCAGGGACGCTCGTAGATCTCAAACGTATGTGCATATGGACTGGAAGCTTTACTGTCTTTCTTTACTTTATGCATTTCCTTTACTTTAATACAGTTTGCTATGGACATTGTTTCGTCCTTTCCTTTACAGTATTTATGTTTGTGTGTGATGAGCTTTACTTTGGGGTTACCGATGTTTGATTCCGGTATTTCCCTTTTATGGTCGAATAATGCTTAGACATTTATCCTTGTATGCTTTGATGACACGCCATGATTATGCGTAATATTCCATTTCCAAAATGGGGTGTTACATCTAGTTTGTAACGAAAGTAATGGGAGGTGGGTGAAAAATCTTTAAAAACGTGTGAGGTGAGTGTTTATTTATTGTGTGTGTTGAGGGATTGTTTAATAACCGTAGGTTTTGACCAAGAAGTAAGTGAATTAATATTCACTTTAAAAAGTTTAACTAGCAACTTTGCTATATCCGTCCCACTTTATCTACCAAATGGGCTTGTCCCAATATCTTTTAGTTTTGCTTAAACAATTTGGGCTTTAAAGCCCAATTTTCCATCCGTAAATTGATTTTGGGCTTTGGTGGGCTTTTTGCTCAAATGTAAATAAAACATTTCCTCAAATGGGCTTTTGGGCCCATTTACCTAAATGTGGGACCCACTAAGCCCAAATGTCTTTCATAGGGTTAAACCCACTAAAATCGAGCTCGATTTCGGCTTTCTTGTTCATTTTTTCAAAACCGTGTCGAATTGCCAGTTTTCGTGATCTTAGGCACACTTTTGGTCTTGTGACTTTGTCTTCGTCTCTTTCTTGGACTTTTCTTCAATATTTGACCGTGAAATCCTGTGTTTTCTTTCCTTTTGATCATTTGTACCTATTTAACACAAAGACACAAAACCACGCGTAATTCTGACTTTTACGATATTAAACACATGATTAGGTCTTGTTTTTCCTTGATTTTAGTGGCAAAAGGATAAGTGTTTATACACTTATTAAATCCCCTACACTTGACCATTGCAATGACCCCATGCAATGCATAATTTCAAAGTATTTTTCTCATAATTAATCCATCTCGGCCTTTATTAAGATATACTAATACTACTACGATGAAAAGATAAAAATTTAAAAGGAGACAAAAGTAATAACAATTTATTAACTTGGAAATTATTCGATGGAAGAAACTCATAAAGACATCTAAGGCTTGAATTAGGGCTTTGGTGTCATGAATATAAATCACCCTCAAGTTTCACGTTCCCCATACCAAGCTTAAAAACGAGATCATTGTTTACCATAAGTCCTTAAGTTAAAACCACTCATATAAGACAATTGTGTAATACTCTTTCTTTAATTCCTAAGTTGTATCTCTAGATTTTATTGATTGTCATTCACCCGTAGGCTCATTTGACTTATTCGATAATTATTAGTAAAAAATGAAGGCCAAACGGTGCAAACCCGATACTCAAAACCTAACCTCGTCCTCAAAAACGTTGTCACTAAAGTAAGCCCACATCAAGGATGATTTAACACGATTTGGGGAATAAATTCCCGGACCCAAAATTTGGCCAATAGTACTACTTATTAATTATTCCTCCAAAGTCATGTTGACTTTATGTGGAGTTTAGCAAGTTCACATCATATACCCTTAGGCTCTTTAAGATGTAAAAATGCTCCTCATCTATTGTCCACACCCTAAGGCTCCTTGAACGATAAACGAGGGAATTGATTTTTGATCAATTTTTATTCAACACTTACCATGCCATACACCCTAAGGCTCTAATGACAAGGTTCGTGTTACATGCCCCACACCCTAAGGCTCCTTGAGGTCATGTTTTAATCTTATTCTTTCTTTATTTATGATATATATAGTAGGCCAAATTCCGCGGTCCCATGGTCTGAATACCTCCTACTTAGTGGTTATGAGCCACCTTAGTCGGAAGTCCACAACGCTGGCACCCTCAATGTGTTCATGCTTTAATTACAAGGGAAATAAAGATTTGGCTAAGAGTTAAGATATCGAATCGACACCGCAAAAATCCTCATTTATTAAGCAATTAAATATACAAGCGGGAAGAAAGAGCCACAAAAACTCATATAAATAAGAATTAACCCTTAAACTTATTATCAACTCTATCATCTCTCGTTCTCCACAATTTAAAATCTCAAGGAATGAGGCTCGTGGATGCTTAGCCTAATAAACCAATTAAGGTCCATATGGTTAAGGATACTAGCTAGAGTAAACTTGGATAAGTAAACTCGGGTTAAGTCAAAATATTCACGACGTGCCTAATATATCAAAGATATCTAAACTTGTTAAAACCATTTTATTCATTTATTTATTTTTTGACTTTATTCTTGAAATGGAAAATATAAATACGATGCGATGATAAAAGGAAAGAAAATAAATAGAAATACTACTAGGCCAAAATAGATCAAAAATTTGAAAAACGTTGAAAATTTTTAAATTTTCCGGTTAAATGAGGTCAAATTCATGGAAAAGCCCACTAAAATTCGATAGAAGTCCTCCCTACACTTAATATAAACATTGTCCTCAATGTTTAAGCATGTGGGAGAATAATCTCCCCTACACTTAGGACATTGAGTACGTTGTTTAAAATCGAGCTAAGGTAGAGACAACTAAAGTGATTACATTTATTTGTTTTATTTATATACAAGATTGAATCATAATAGCAAAAACTTATCGAAGGAACCGGGTACACGGGAACACGAGATCACGGGTCGCGTCAAAAATACCAAAAGTGGATCATTAAAGCACACGTCCCTGCACACATCACAACACACAAACAACCTACTTGGCTCCCCCTACACTTATTGTAGAAAATAGATAAAATATAGATCATCGGGTTGCCTCCCGAGAAGCGCTTGTTTTTGTTAACCGAGTCACGAGCCTGACTCGACCCCGAATTAAATGGTCCATGGGGAAGCCTCTAATGTAATACCGGGATCAAAAATCTTATCCTCGGTCCCGGAGGAACATAATAAATGAGAGGCAGGAGGATAAGTCATGAAAGGTAAAAAGGTCCTCTCAACATATGTGAAGTTATCATCCACGGGAGTATCAATATTAAGAAACTCATCGATCTCGGAAATGATAAAACCATCATCATCACTAAAAGTGATAAGTGGAAGAGAATCGATGGTAGAATCAAAAGTAATTGGTGAAGAAGCAAATGTGAATTTGTCAAAATCCGAGTTTTCAAAATCAATATCAAGATCAAGTTTTAAAACTCCATTTGCCTTCTCATCAATACCATGATCACAATTAAGCTCATGCGAGAAATCCAATAACACGGGATCATAAAAAGCATCCTCGTGATGGAATTTCTCAATACTCGAGGTATAAAAATCATCACTAAGGAGTAAAGAATCCGATAAATCATTAGTATCATGTTTTTCAAAAGTCGGTTTTGGTAAAATAGGAGAATCATCCTCATCCGATCCCGAGGAATAATTAAAAGTGTAATCGGAATCACAAGATAACTCATCCCTATCTACAAACTCCTTAGGTGTAGGACCAATTAATGGTTCTTCTTCTATGTACTCATTATAAAGTTCTTCACACTCCTCAAAAATTGGTTTGTCAAAACATGTCTCACTAAGAGGATTTGAAGAAAGCATAAAGTCATTTGAGGGAGTAGGTGAAGGAGTCATAAAAGAAATGGGGTCATCAACGGGTAATGTAAGCTCAAGTATAATATCAGGAATTTCCTCAATAGGTAAGGAAAGAGGAGAGCTAATTGTATCCGTGGGTGTTAACACCGGAGGGTGAGTAAAACTCATGATAATCTCCGGGCCTTGTCTCTCCTTTATTGGCGGAGAGATGGAAGGATCCACAGCGGGAACATCACTACTAGTAGTGGTGTTAGCCTCAACATCAACTCTCAAAGACGGCTCAATATCACCTTGAGCTTGATAGGTTTCTAAAATGAGCATGAATTTTCTATCGGTTTCCTCTTGCCATTATCTTAGTAATCTATCATGTTCCTCAAGTTTATGAAGAATTAAGTCCATTTGAGTTTGTGAAATACTCCCTTGATTATAGTTTTGAAAATTTCCTTCATTTGGAAAACCTTCATTATTTCAAAACCCTTGATTTTGAATTTCCCTATAAAACCGTTGATCATAATGTGGTGGGTCACTAGTTGTATGAAAACTAGGGGAGCCAAAATGAGTATTAGTAGCATAACACATACTTTCCTCATTATTATAAACCTCCTCATAAGTTTTGTCACAATTAAAAAAAGCATGAGGTCCACCACAAGTCGTACACTCCTCGGACATAATCTTTGAACGCTCTTCTTGCAATATTTCCCAAATCGGACGATTATCCATGATAGTGCTGAAAGAAATCGAAATAATAATAATACGTAATATTTTTGGTGTAATACTTTAGGAAAAGTATTACTTTTGGATTTTTTAAATTTTTTTGGTGCAAATCTTAGGAAAGAATTTGCTTCTGATGATTTTTTAATTTTTTTGTATTTTTATTTTTTTTTATTTTTATGTTTTTGATTTTTTTAACAAGAAAAATAACTTTCAAAATCGAACGGATCCCAAAATCCAAATCGTCTCACGACTGATAGGTGTGAAACACCCATCTTTTCTACCACTTAATTACATTAAAACGGGACCTAAACGTATATTTTATGTCGTAAATGGCGGAATTATGCGTGGTTTGTGTTTTTATTGTGTTTCAGGGTCGAGAAGGTGAAAAGTGGAGAAAACACGGCTTTCACGGGCTTTTATTGAAGAAAAAGACAAAAGACGAAGTCGAAAGATCAAGAATGGAAAAAGAACGGAAGTCCAAGACCAATTCTGAAGATTTATCGAAGAAAAAGTCAAAAGACGGAAGTTTACCAAAAGCCGAAGAACTCAAGTATAATTTATTGAAGAATTACAAGACGAGTTCAAAGAAATCCCGAGCCAAAGTCATTATAGTCCAAGATTTAAGGAGATTAAAGAAAGGAGGGACCTAATGACGCAATTAAGGAAAATAGGAAAGAGGGGAGGAAGCTTCCTTCCACTAATCCCTTCCTCCCCTATAAATAGACATTACTAGCCATTTGTTTAGGTTGTTGGAGGCTTGACAAGCCTCTCTTCCCCAATTTTCATTTCTCTTGTTCTTTAAATTTATGATCTTTAATTCTCATGTAACGCACCTTTAATCTTCTTTTAATTCCAAGTAAGTTTACCTTTAATTATTGTTAATCTTTATTTTATTGCCAATCTCCTTCTACCTTTCTTGTTTGATTTGTTCTTTGTTTTGATTGTTCATGTTCTTGAGTTTTTATGATTTTGATCAAGTGGGTTTTGATTAATTTGGTTATGTTTGTTAGTTTTGATGAGTTGTTTTGATTGATTATTGTTAGTTGATGTTTAGTGGTTGTTTTGGGTTAATCTTTTGGTTAATCTTAGTTAGTTTTGATTAAATTCGTACCTTCATGTTCTTTCCCTGTTCTTCGTTCCTACTTACTGTTCCCCAGAAAAAAGTTCCGAATCAATCTTCTAAAAAACTTCCGAATCAATTTAACAAAAAAGTTCCGAATCAATCTCCTCAAAAAAAAACTTCCGAATCAATTTAACAAAAAAGTTCCGAATCAATCTTCTAAAAAAACTTCCGAATCAATTTAACAAAAAAACTTCCGAATCAGTTTTTTAGAAAAAACTTCCGAATCAATTTGTGGCAAAAAGTTCCGAATCGGAACTTTAGAAAAAAGTTCCGAACCAATGACTAAAAAAGTTCCGAATCGGAACTTTTTTAAAAAACTTCCGAACCAAGCAACAAAACTTCCGAACCAATTCCCAAGTTCCGAATCGGAACTTTCCGAATCGGAACTTTCCGAATCAAACAAATGTCCACCTGCTAGCTTGCTAGCTTGTCCTTTGTTTCCCGCCAAAACAAGCAGCTAGGCTGGCTGCTTCCAGCAGCTAGCCTGCCTGCTTGCTTGTTTATAAGTTTTGTTCCGTAATTGTCTAGTTTTATCTGAAAGTTGTTCCGATTTCATTTCTGAAAGTTACGTATTTTTAGTTGAATTTTTCGTCTAATTTTAAAATTAATATTTTTTCGTAAAGTTCAAGTTTTATCTTTTATTTAGTACCCGCTTTAGGTTTTGCCTCGTTTAGCTTTAAAGTACCATTTTAGTTTCATTCTCTCCTTTTTCATTTTGTAAACTTTATTTTCGAGTCGATAATTAATTTCGCCTTTTAGTTTTATTTTTATTAATCGTTTCGTTTTAAATTCACGTTTTATTATTTATATTGTTTTGTTTTTATTAATTAATCGCTTTTAGTTTATTGTTTTTATTTTGTGCATTTACCTTTTAAGTAGAATAGAATACCAAACCATTTTATTTGCCACCAAGAACAATTAATCTCACACAATTAACCGGAAATCAATTCGAAAAGATACCGAGAAACGAACTTTCAACATACAAAAATCCTGTTATTAAAATGGCGCCGCTGCCGGCTCTTTTCGTGAAGATCGAAGGTTTTTTGTGAGTGACGCGTTGGATTTTGGGATCCGTTCACTTGTGAACGTTATTTTTCTTGTCAAAAATTTTCAAAAATCCAAAAACATTTGAAAAATCATAAAAAGCATTTCTTTTTCAAAGTTTTGCACCAAAAATATTCTTCTTGCTTATCTATCTTTCTTTATGGATTTTTATGTCCATTGCGTCCGGTGTGGAAAACAATTATCTGGGAACAACTCTTGTCAATGGTGTACATGTGAGCGGTGCAGAAACGATATCGACTACACACAATCCGGATTTTGTCCTTTGTGCAACTCGACTAATTCGTACTTTTTGAACCTACCTCCTGTTCCCCCGTGCATCTATTGTGGAAGCGATTCTCATTGGCATGTTTCGTGCCCGGTTCGATACCCGTATGGTCACGGGCAAGAACCGGGGTACAATTATGACAATGATAATAGCTATCCACAAGACACACCTGATTTTTCTCCATACCCGGTTTGCAACAACTGTGGGGGTCCTCACGATACCTATTATTGTCAACCAATGAATTATTATGAGCAAAATCCGGATCCTCAGTTTTCTTCACCTATGGATTATTATGAACCAAACCCGGTTTCTAATTATTCCCAACCGATGAACAACTATGAGCCACAACCGTGTTATAATTCCGGTTTTCACAATCTTGAGCCCCCACCACACTCACTCGATCATCAGCCTCGTCACGGGATGAGTTACCAAGAACCAATTGTCGATCTTGCTACAGCTTTTCAAGCACAATCAAAAGAGCTTTTACACACGCTGCGAACTTGTATGGAGTCATTTTTACAGCAGCAAGATCAGACGAGTACCCATATCCCTGAGCATATTATTGGCCCTATAAATAATGAAGAGAGTGATGACGACATTGAGGTCATTTTCGACGAGGAGGAATTTCTAAAGCAAAATACTTCACTCATTAGTGATGATAGTTTTCACATTCCTGAGATCGATGAGTTTCTTGCTATTGATACACCCGTGGAATACACATCCGGGTATGCTGATGTGGATGGAGATATACTTTTTCTAGAGGATTTACTACACGATGACACTACACCTTCTATCCCAGAGGTGGAAAGATGTGAATCTACTGAAAAAGGGACACAGGTGGAAGGTAATTGTTCTCATACTTCTCATATTATATTGCCACCTCATCCTCCCACGTGCACACCCAAGCGGGTGATGTATCACTTTTACTCTACTCGTTTCATACCGGGAAACGAGGATGAGTGTTTTGATCCGGGAGGTGACATTGATTATGCCATGATTGATAACAATACGGCTTTGCCGTTTGCTCAGCATTCATTGTCTTTGGGGGATGACAATGTGCTTACTATACCCAACCCACCTCCCGTGGATCTTGAATTCACATACTATACGTATGTTGAAAGGACCTTTCTCCCTGTCAAGACTTATCCCCCCGCCTCTCCTTTGTTGATGTCAACCGGGAACGAGGACAAGGTCTTTGATCCCGGTATCACATTCGAGGCTTCCCCATGGACCAATTAATTCGGGGACGAGTCAGGCTCGTGACTCGGTCAACAAAAACAAGCGCTTTTTGGGAGGCAACCCAATTATCTATCTTATTTCACCATAAGTGTAGGGGGGAGCCCCGTTGGTGTTTCTTGTTCTCTTTCTTATCATATGCAGGGATTAGAGCTTCAAAGACACACTCTTGATGACTTTTGACGAACCGTGATTCCGTGTTCCCTTCTTCCCGGTTCTATCCTAAACTCTTTTCGATTCACTATTTTATATTTCTCAATATTAAAATAGGAATCTCTTTAGTTATCTTTTCCTTAACGCGATTTAAACAAAGTGCACAATGTCCTAAGTGTAGGGGAGTTTACTCCCACATGCTTAAACATTGAGGACAATGTTTATATTAAGTGTAGGGGGGACTTCTATCGAAGTTAAGTGGTCTTTTCCTTGTATTTGCCCTCATTTTAACCGGAAAATCAATTTTTCGACATTTTTCAAAATTTTTAATCTATTTTGGCCTAGTTGTAGTCCCCTTTATTTTTGCTATTTTTCTCCTATTTTAATAAAATGGTTTTAACAAGTTTAGTTATCTTAGATATATTAGGCCCGTTGTGAATTTTTTGACTCAACCCGAGTTTACTTATCCAAGTTCACTCTAGCTAGTATCCTTAACCATGTAGACCTTAATTGGTTTATTAGGCTAAGCATCCACGAGTCTTATTCCTTGAGATTTTAAATTGTGGAGAACGAGAAATGATAGAGTTGGTTACAAGTTTGGTATTCTCTCATTAACTTATGTGAGTTAATTATGATCTTTTTCTCCCATCACTTGCTAATAAATTATCTGCAATAAGTAAGGTCGTACGATTTGAAAAGTTACTTAGCTTCTAGCCCAAGATCGTTTAAAAGTTGCTCGGTAATGACGAGAGTTCATAGCCAAGGCATAACTTATGAAGCGGGGCGCGAAGATTGGCGAGTCCGAAAAGGCCCTAACAAGGCATGAGGATTCAATTTTATTGCTGAAGATCCAAAGTGATGTGAAAAGCATTATTCCCAAAATCAATATGAAGGATCAAGACTCACGACGAAAAGCAATCAACTCCCATAAAGATCATGGAGAAGTCTATCCGAAAAGACCCTAACAAGGTATGAGGATAAATAGATCCAAGTCCGAAAAGGAGGCGGATCGTTGTATCTCAAAATCCCAAATAGAGATTGAAGAAATAATCATGAAGTTGTGGTCAACAAAGTTGGAGTACCTCTTAAAAGTCTCCAAGTGAAGAAACTCTATGAACGATGAGAAGACCATTATCTCAAGCACGTCTCTCAAGATATGAAGTATGAAGTACATGCCAAATATCGGCCCGAGAAAGGTCTCAAATCGTGAACCAAGTTATGCCAAGATATGAACTTTTTGATATCCCGAGAAGCAGTTTTAAGAGATTTTGTCCTTTAGCTAACTATTGATCAAATCGTCCTACTTTGCTTTCAGCCTAAATAAATTATCGAAATAAGTCAACAATGCATCCTCGTGATCATTCAAGACATCAATAAAATATAAGAGATACCCATAGGAATAAGGGAGTTTAAGTGATTAATTGAACCGCATGAGTAAATGTTTGTTATGCTAACTTGTACTAACAATGATCTTGTTTTTAAGCTTGGCATGGGGAACGTGAAACTTGAGGGTGATAAACATTCATGACACACAAGCCCTAATGTAAGTCTTAGATTTCTTTACAAGTTTCTTCCTTGTTGCATCTTGTTATTTTCTATTTTCCTTAGTTGTTTAATAAAGGCCAAGATAGGTTGATTATGATGGAAAGTGTAAACCTTGCTTTATTGCTAAGCATTGCATGAGGGCATTGCAATGGTTAAGTGTAGGGATTTGATAGGTGTGAAAACACCCATCTTTTCTACCACTTAATTACATTAAAACGGGACCTAAACGTATATTTTATGTCGTAAATGGCGGAATTATGCGTGGTTTGTGTTTTTATTGTGTTTCAGGGTCGAGAAGGTGAAAAGTGGAGAAAACACGGCTTTCACGGGCTTTTATTGAAGAAAAAGACAAAAGACGAAGTCGAAAGATCAAGAATGGAAAAAGAACGGAAGTCCAAGACCAATTCTGAAGATTTATCGAAGAAAAAGTCAAAAGACGGAAGTTTACCAAAAGCCGAAGAACTCAAGTATAATTTATTGAAGAATTACAAGACGAGTTCAAAGAAATCCCGAGCCAAAGTCATTATAGTCCAAGATTTAAGGAGATTAAAGAAAGGAGGGACCTAATGACGCAATTAAGAAAAATAGGAAAGAGGGGAGGAAGCTTCCTTCCACTAATCCCTTCCTCCCCTATAAATAGACATTACTAGCCATTTGTTTAGGTTGTTGAAGGCTTGACAAGCCTCTCTTCCCCAATTTTCATTTCTCTTGTTCTATAAATTTATGATCTTTAATTCTCTTGTAACGCACCTTTAATCTTCTTTTAATTCCAAGTAAGTTTACCTTTAATTATTGTTAATCTTTATTTTATTGCCAATCTCCTTCTACCTTTCTTGTTTGATTTGTTCTTTGTTTTGATTGTTCATGTTCTTGAGTTTTTATGATTTTGATCAAGTGGGTTTTGATTAATTTGGTTATGTTTGTTAGTTTTGATGAGTTGTTTTGATTGATTATTGTTAGTTGATGTTTAGTGGTTGTTTTGGGTTAATCTTTTGGTTAATCTTAGTTAGTTTTGATTAAATTCGTACCTTCATGTTCTTTCCCTGTTCTTCGTTCCTACTTACTGTTCCCCAGAAAAAAGTTCCGAATCAATCTTGTAAAAAACTTCCGAATCAATTTAACAAAAAAGTTCCGAATCAATCTCCTCAAAAAAAAACTTCCGAATCAATTTAACAAAAAAGTTCCGAATCAATCTTCTAAAAAAACTTCCGAATCAATTTAACAAAAAAACTTCCGAATCAGTTTTTTAGAAAAAACTTCCGAATCAATTTGTGGCAAAAAGTTCCGAATCGGAACTTTAGAAAAAAGTTCCGAACCAATGACTAAAAAAGTTCCGAATCGGAACTTTTTTAAAAAACTTCCGAACCAAGCAAAAAAACTTCCGAACCAATTCCCAAGTTCCGAATCGGAACTTTCCGAATCAAACAAATGTCCACCTGCTAGCTTGCTAGCTTGTCCTTTGTTTCCCGCCAAAACAAGCAGCTAGGCTGGCTGCTTCCAGCAGCTAGCCTGCCTGCTTGCTTGTTTATAAGTTTTGTTCCGTAATTGTCTAGTTTTATCTGAAAGTTGTTCCGATTTCATTTCTGAAAGTTACGTATTTTTAGTTGAATTTTTCGTCTAATTTTAAAATTAATATTTTTTCGTAAAGTTCAAGTTTTATCTTTTATTTAGTACCCGCTTTAGGTTTTGCCTCGTTTAGCTTTAAAGTACCATTTTAGTTTCATTCTCTCCTTTTTCATTTTGTAAACTTTATTTTCGAGTCGATAATTAATTTCGTCTTTTAGTTTTATTTTTATTAATCGTTTCGTTTTAAATTCACGTTTTATTATTTATATTGTTTTGTTTTTATTAATTAATCGCTTTTAGTTTATTGTTTTTATTTTGTGCATTTACCTTTTAAGTAGAATAGAATACCAAACCATTTTATTTGCCACCAAGAACAATTAATCTCACACAATTAACCGGAAATCAATTCGAAAAGATACCGAGAAACGAACTTTCAACATACAAAAATCCTGTTATTAACGACAAATCGTCAATCGTAACGAGCGAAGCGGCAACGGCGCCAATTTAATGTAGAGAATTTTGTCAATTCTTTTTAACAATTAATGTTCGTTTTTCCTCGACTCACTCGAATTGATTTCCGATTAAATGTAAGATTACTTGTTCTTGGTGAAACGTATTTTTTTTGTACTTTTAAAACTAATTAAAAACTATTTGATTAAAAGCTAAATAATTAACTATTAAAACTATTTTAAATAAATGTGAAAAACTAATTTTAAAATAAAACTTTAACCTAAATTTAAATCTAATTAATTTTAAACTAAAAACTTTAAATGAAATTTATTTTAAAAAAAAACTAAATTGAAAACTAATTTAAAATTATAAAAGTAATTAAAATATATATTTTTTTATTTAAACTTTATAAAAGAAACTAATAAGAAAACTTTGAATTAAAATGAGATATACTAAAACTTGTATTAAAATCTTAATTAAAACTGACAGCTGTAACTACCCTATATTAATTAAATGATGCAATAATAAACACAAAAATAAGTCTAGCTAAGATGGTAAAGGTGTAGGACTGGTATACGAGACGTCATGGGTTCGAGTCACCTGACAGACAAATTTTTGGCTATTATTTTTTTTAATTTCTGCAAATTAGATTTTTAGATAAATTGAAAATTTTATTTTCCAGTAATTGTAATTTTTTTATTATTAATGAAAAGTTATTTCAATTAAATTTCGTCTCATTTAATTTCTGTCAAGTTTAATATAATTCATCTTGAATCTATTTTTTTTCTTAATATTATTATTTGTTTTTATTATAATTGATAAAATAAAAAAACAATATAAAATAATAAAAGTGGTTGATGAAATTTTCCCCTACTGGGAAGTTCTTTAAATCTGTCCGAAAGGGTGTATTTGGTTTCTGGATGGTAAGTGTTTCGAAGAATCGAACGAGGATGATGATGATGTTTGGTGTTTTCGGTTCATAAGGGGGTTCAACACTTCCCTTCTGCTCAAATGCTATCATCATCAGGTTTGTTATCTTCTTTATTTTTGTTAAGTTTTAGATTTAATATCTATTTGCTTTATCTGCTTATGCTTTGTTTAATTTGTTTTGAGTCTGCTTATATTATTTAGATCTGCTTAAGTTATTTCTCATCTGTTTTTTAGGATTTAATTTTTATATTTGTTTTGCTTCAGTTTGTTTAGATTTCAGTTTGCTTATTTTGGGTGTTTAATTTTGGATCTGTTTGATTATTAGGTCTGTTTAGCTCGTCTGCTTATTTGATTTAGTAGAATTATGGTATTTAGGTTTGTCATGCTTATTCTGCTTATTTCCTGTTCTATTTAGGACTATTTTGATTATTAGTTTTCATTAAGTTCAGTTTTAGTTTGCTTATTACTTGGGTTGCTTATTGTTTTCAATTTACATTTGTTTTTTTATATAGTATTTAGCTTATCTGTTCGTTTGCTTATTAGTATAAGCTGTCTAGCTTATTTGGTTTTGTTGGTTTTATTTACTGCTTAAAACCGCAGATCCAATTGATCTGTTTGGTTATCAATTCTGTCCAAAAAAGTAATAATAAAAATAACAAAGCAAAAATTTTGTCCCTCCTGGGTTTCGAACCCTGAACCTCACGCTCAACAGCCAACACCCTTACCAGTTGATCTATTACCTTTTTTGTGTTTATTTTATTTAGTAGTCATTTATATAGGTTTATTTCTAGCTGCAACTTAATTAATATAGTTTAATACTAGTTTTAGTTTAATTAATTAATTTTAATTAAAAATTTTCTTTTATTAAGTTAAATAAAAAAATAAAAAGATAAACAAATATTTTATTATTTTTATAATTTTAAATTAGTTTTCTATTTAGTTTTATTTAAAAATAGATTTCATTTAAAGTTTTTAAGTTTAAATTCTAATTAGTTTTAAATTAGTTAAAATAGTTTTCAAATTTTGTTGAAATAGTTTTAAATATAGTATAAATTAGTTTTAAAATTTAAAAAGGTTTTAGTTAATTAAATTAGATTTTTAAATTAGATTAAATAGTTTTTAATTAAATAGATTTTAGTTTTAAAATACCAAAAAAATACGTTTCACCAAGAACAAGTAATCTTACGTTTAATCGGAAATCAATTCGAGTGAGTCGAGGACAAACGAACATTAATTGTTAATTGGACTAAAAATCCTTACATTAGTTCCCCTAAAATCAAAATTTGTAAACATTTATTTTTAAATTCAGTTATTGTCCAGTTATAAATTTTTAGTATATAAAAATTTTAGTTTTAGATCTGGTTCTCTATAACTATGCGCTCTGATACCATTTCTTTAACACCCCCAAATGGTCAAATGCAGCGGAAATGTACGTTTGTGGTGTTACTTTTGAAGGTGGATCGATAGAACACGGTATATAGAGCAATGATCATAAAATGACATTAAAACATATTACATGAGTTTAATTGTGAAAATTAAATAATTGTCTTGAAACATTATTTAGAAAATCCCAGCCTGATGGTAAACATGATGCTTCGTATGATGCTGGAATCCAATGCAAGTACCTGCTTACTTTCCTGAGAAAACATAAAAAGTAAAATATGGGGGTCAACACTAGGTTGGTGAATTCACAGTATTAATATAAAGTAAAAGTATAGTTATGCAAAACACCACGGGGATAGCAGCGCATAAAGCCACATACTATAGTAGTTCCTGTTGCCCTGTAATAGATGCTAGACATGATGCTCAAGTGCCTAAAAATAGGACATCCTGATGTGAGACTCTCAGTCCGACAATGAAATAAACTTGTTGCTTGGCCTAAGCGTTTCGTGATAGCAAGTTACGCAGGCCGGGTGTTGTCAATACCTAGATAGAATCTATCGATAACATTTCGCGCTACACTATTAACTATTATAGTCCACGTGAATAATGGAGCAAACTAATACAAGGGTTTGCCTCGTATGAAAGTTCGTTAAACCGATCTTTTAGAATTGATTTCCGTTAATTAGTGCGACTCAGTCGTTCTTGGTGGAGAAGAAAATGGTTTGGTTATCTATTTTAAATTAATAGCAAATATGAAAGTATCGTTGAGTAAAATAAAAGCTTTAAAAATTAAACTAAAATGACGAGTTAAAAATAAATGATTGAAAACTTAAAAACAAAACTAGAAAAACACTTGGTAAAAATAGAGATTTCGGTAAGCGTGCACTTTGGGGAAATTAAAACGTAATGAATCTAAAACTTGAAAACTTTGTAAAAACAAGAAATTAATCCCATCAGAATGTTCTAATCGGAATATGATCGAAAAGCTGGTCGGAAAGTTCAATTGGAATGTGATCGGATTATACTCAAAAGGAATCTGATCGGAATGCACACGTCGGAATGTCTCAAAATTAAACCCAATCGGAATACTTTAGATCAGAATGTAATCGGAATGATGGAATCGAGAAACACCCAATCGAAATGTGTAAAAAGGTAGCTATCGGAATCCAAAAGGAATCCCAATCGGTATATACAAAACCCTTTTCCGATCAGAGATCGGAATACAAGGGAGCTGATCGGAATATCTACCTCTAATCGGAATGTCTAATCGGAAAGGGGTTTTACCCTTTTCCGATGACTAAAATTCGTTATAAGCCAAGTTTTTAAGCTACTTTTGATAAGCTCAAACCAAGACTTAAACAAATCAATAATAAGCCGAACTAATAAGTATAAAATAAGAACTTTTTAAACTTTAAATAAGCAAAACTTTTAAGTAAAACTTTAGAAAGACTAAAACTTTAAGAAAACTTTAAACGTAAATAAGCTAAACACAAACTAAGTCAATAAGCATGAAAAGCTCAAAACTTAATCCGTATTAAAACTTAGAAATGAATAAAAAGATAAACTTTTTAATCACATAAACATCAAGATGAAAACAAAATCAAAGATTATCACTAATCAAGATCAAAAAAAAGAAAGGTAGAAGAAGATTAAAGATAAAAAGCTTAACTTGAACTTGTAGATTAAAGATTCAAAGATACAGGATTGAATTAAAGCTTAAAACATGAAAGAAAGAAAAGATGAAGTTTTAGTGAGAGAAAGTTAAACACTTTCTCTCTCTAAAGATGAAAAATAAAGAAAGAAAATATAAACTAGCTAACCACCCTCCTAATGTGTTTAGGAGGGTATTTATAGGAGATGGGAAGGTGAATGTGTTGCCTCATCTTTCTTTCTTCTCGTCTCGACTCGATTTAAATCCTTTGTCTTTCTCGACGTCGTCTCGGGATTTGTCGATACAAATTGAACTTGTCTTATAATTTTCTTCTTCTATTAGACTTGAGTTCTTCAACTCCATTAAACTTCCGTCTTTAGACTTTTTCTTCGATAAATCTTCAGAATAGGCCTTGGACTTCCGTTCTTTTTGCACTCTTGACCTTTTGACTTCGTATTTTCTTGTTTTCTTCGATAAACGCCCGTGATAGCCCATGTTTTCTTCCTTTTTCAACTTTTGGTCCTAAAAGACAATAAAAACACAAACCACGCATAATTCCGACTTTTACGACATAAAATATACGTTTTGGTCTTGTTATTATTGGAAATAAGTGATAAAAGGATCAGTGTTTTCACACTTATTAAATCTCCTACACTTGACCATTGCAATGCCCTCATGCAATGCATTAATTTCAAAGCATAGTTTACATTCCGACTAGACATTCCGATTAGAGGTAGATATTCCGATCAGCTCCTTTGTATTCCGATCTCTGATCGGAAAAGGGTTTTATAGATTCCGATTGGGATTCCTTTTGGATTACGATAGCTGCCTTTTTACACATTCCGATTGGGTGTTTTCCGATTCCATCATTCCGATCTAAAGCATTCCGGTTGGGGTTAATTTTGAGACATTCCAACGTGTGCATTCCGATCAGATTCCTTTTGAGTATATTCCGATCACATTCCGATTGGACTTTCCGACCAGCTTTCCGATCATATTCCGATTAGAACATTCCGATGGGATTAATTTCTTGTTTTTACAAAGTTTTCAAGTTTTAGATTCATTACGTTTTAATTTCCACAAAGTCCACGCTTACCGAAATCTCTAGTTTTACCAAGTGTTTTTCTAATTTTGTTTTTAGTTTTCAATCATTTATTTTTAACTCGTCATTTTAGTTTAATTTTTAAAGCTTTTATTTTACTCAACGACACTTTCATATTTGCTATTAATTAAAATAGATAACCAAACCATTTTCTTTTTCACTAAGAACGACTGAGTCGCACTAATTAACGGAAATCAATTCGAAAAGATCGGTTTAACGAACTTTCATACGAGGCAAACCCTTGTATTAAATGGCGCCGCTGCCGGGGAAAATGACGAGTTAAAAATAAATGATTGAAAACTTAAAAAAAAAAATTAGAAAAACACTTGGTAAAAATAGAGATTTCGGTAAGCGTGCACTTTGTGGAAATTAAAACGTAATGAATCTAAACTTGAAAACTTTGTAAAAACAAGAAATTAATCCCATCGGAATGTTCTAATCGGAATATGATCGGAAAGCTGGTCGGAAAGTCTAATCGGAATGTGATCGGAATATACTCAAAAGGAATCTGATCAGAATGCACACGTCGGAATGTCTCAAAATTAACCCCAATCGGAATGCTTTAGATCGGAATGTAATCGGAATGATGGAATCGGAAAACACCCAATCGGAATGTGTAAAAAGGCAGCTATCGGAATCCAAAAGGAATCCCAATCAGAATGTACAAAACCCTTTTCCGATCAGAGATCGGAATACAAGGGAGCTGATCGGAATATCTACCTCTAATCGGAATGTCTAATCGGAAAGGGATTTTACCCTTTTCCGATGACTAAAATTCGTAATAAGCCAAGTTTTTAAGCTACTTTTGATAAGCTCAAACCAAGACTTAAACAAATCAATAATAAGCCGAACTAATAAGTATAAAATAAGAACTTTTTAAACATTAAATAAGAAAAAGTTTGAAATAAAACTTTAAGAAAACTTTAAACGTAAATAAGCTAAACACAAACTAAGTCAATAAGCATGAAAAGCTCAAAACTTAATCCGTATTAAAACTTAGAAATGAATAAAAAGATAAACTTTTTAATCACATAAACATCAAGATGAAAACAAAATCAAAGATTATCACTAATCAAGATCAAAATAAAGAAAGATAGAAGAAGATTAAAGATAAAAAGCTTAACTTGAACTTGTAGATTAAAGATTCAAAGATACAAGATTGAATTAAAGCTTAAAACATGAAAGAAAGAAAAGATGAAGTTTTAGTGAGAGAAAGTTAAACACTTTCTCTCTCTAAAGATGAAAATAGAGAAAGAAAATATAAACTAGCTAACCACCCTCCTAATGTGTTTAGGAGGGTATTTATAGGAGATTGGAAGGTGCATGTGTTGCCTCCTCTTTCTTTCTTCTCGTCTCGACTCGATTTAAATCCTTTGTCTTTCTCGACGTCGTCTCGGGATTTGTCGATACAAATTGAACTTGTCTTATAATTTTATTCTTCTATTAGACTTGAGTTCTTCGACTTCATTAAACTTCCGTCTTTAGACTTTTTCTTCGATAAATCTTCAGAATAGGCCTTGGACTTCCGTTCTTTTTGCACTCTTGACCTTTTGACTTCGTCTTTTCTCGTTTTCTTCGATAAACGCCCGTGATAGCCCATGTTTTCTTCCTTTTTCATCTTTGGTCCTAAAACACTATAAAAACACAAACCACGCATAATTCCGACTTTTACGACATAAAATATACGTATTGGTCTTGTTATTATTGGAAATAAGTGATAAAAGGATAAGTGTTTTCACACTTATTACAAACAATAGGTAGTAATCTGTTGTTGTCTGTAAGCATTTGCATAAACAATAATTAAGTATGTTTTCTCCGCCAGTTATAAAACAGTAAAAGATGGGGCCATGAACTCACCTCAATAGTGATGATGTAGGGAGAATGTCACTGAATGCACTAGAACAGTATGATCACGAAGTAGTGAAATTACCTAAGTAATATATATGTCTCAGTATATGCACAATAAGAATGCACAAATAAATGTAACTGATGAAAATGCATGATCACGAATTAATAAGTTGTTACTATTCTTTAAGCGTTAAACTTATAGTAAGTTATCGATAATAATATATTTTTAGTTTCTAAAAATATATTCTACTGTTCGTACAACAAAGGTGTAATAAATTAATTAAATCGATTTTTATTTAATTAAATGTTTGTAGGAAAATAATATATTTCACCAAATTTTCTTAGGGTTTCAAATGTACTAACGTAATTCATTCGTTATAAAATGTCATAAATAACTTTAATAGTTTATTTAATTTAGTTAATGAAAATATAACTTAATTTAATTTATTAATAAAACAACTTTATTAATGTTTTAATTAAATTAAATTTATACATTAGTCCTTGTAAAATGTTAACTTCCAAAATAACCTCTAGGGTTTTGTTCGTTAAGTGTATTACTTTGTGATAGTTGTACATTCACACTTGTTTAGGAAAACAAGGCAATTAGGGTAAGTATTAACGAGCAGTTTAGGAAAACCACAAGTTATGACCCAAAATAAGAGTTCGTTCTCGAGGAGGCTAGTGCGTTGTGTAATGAGTTGATTTTGATTTGTGATTATATTGAGAAAAAGAAAAATAGAAATGGGATGAGAAGGGAATGACGGTTACGAAGACGGATCGAGCTAAGACGAAAAAGTCGTTCACGTAAAACCGTAAAAACTGCCAAAATTAAAATTTTAACCTAAAAATTCCTAAAAATTACTAAAAATCCACAATAATATTCTAAGAGTTTACAAAAAATCCAAACTTGCTAAAACCTTTTAATTAATTAGATAATGACTTTTTAATGCTAATTAAAGCCCTAAAAATCACAATTAATTATTAAAAAGCCCAAAACAAGATTTTAAAGTTTGTAAACCTAAAAAAAAACCTAATTAAGCTAAAAAGTATTTTTTAAAATTTTAAAACCAAATAAAACTATTTTTAAACACTTAAAAACTATTAAAATCAATTAAAACTTAAATTAATTCTAGAAAATAATTGAAAAGCCCTAAAATCATTTGGAAAGTTACAGAATTCCTAATTAAGTGTCTACAATCTAGGAAAAATGAAAAAAACAAAAAAAAAACTAACTTTCAATTTTTAATAATAAAATAATAATAAAATATTCAAAAAAATTCAAAGTTTATTAAAAAATTCTAAAAAATTACCAAAAATCTAAAATAATGTAACTAAGACAGAAATGCAATTAAAAGTTTCTAAAACCTATTTAATAATTTTATATTAAATTTTAAAGTTGGTTAAAAACCCTAAAATCCTATAAAATCAAAAATAAGACTTTTTGAAAACTTAAAGTGATGTAAACCTCAAATTACTCTAATAAAAAAACCTAAAAACATTTTTTTATAAAATTTTAAAACTACTTTATCTATTTTTAAACTATTTAACTAAAACCGGATAATTAAAAAATGATAAAAAATAAAGAAAGAAAGAGAAAAATCGAAACTTAAGCTAGAAAAATCCTAAAAGAGGTACTAATCCTAGGAAAAATATAACTTGGCAAAAAAGATTAGCCAATAAGCCCGTGGTAGCTTATTTAGCTACGGCTTATTTATGAAAAGCCCAAAACAAGAACGTGTTAAATGGATACTGGTTTGAGTCTTTAGCAGTAAAAGACCCAAGGGCACGCTGGTAAGACGTATGTGTCGTGAGAGGAGTGGCGCAGGTTCGAGTCCTGGCCACGTCCTTTTTGCTTTTTATTTTTTTTTTCTTTTTAAAACTTTAAACTCAATCCTTATGCTACTTAAGCTTCAAAAACACAAATCCAACCCAATTTGAGCAAGATTAAAACAAGCTGGAACCAAAAACGTGCTCAGATTGGTTTTTTTTATGAACACAAAGAAAAAAGTTAATCTTCACTTGTGAAGAATAGAACAAGAGGAGCAAGTTCTTGGATTTTGTGGTGTTTGATGGACAAATGGGGGCACCCCTACACTCAGTTGAGTGTAGGGAGTCAAGCTAATCACAAAAACAACAAGTCTTACACAGATTCAAGCACAAATCAGCAAAATGTGTTACTGATTAAGCATACAAGTTGGTCTGGTGACTGTTTACTGAATCACTTGGCACAAAATGTGAATTTTAACAGCTCAAAATTTGCACAAATCCTAACCAAATAACATAAAAATGATACACAATCCTACTTAAGCCTTTCTTCCAACAAATTACCAGATTGGAGGCAAAAATTCTTACAAAATCAAGCAGACCAGACACTTTACTGATTTAGGCTACTTTCTCAATTTTTATCAAGCAATCTTGAATTTCTTCTACCAAACTAAAAACCAAGCAACAATATCACATAATAATCACCAAAGAAGTGTGTTTAGACAGATTATAACCCAAATTGATAACAATTATCCTAAGTTAAACCCTAATCCAAACACTCCTTAAAATTTCAGATAATCAAGATTTTCAAAGCAAATCTTTTCAAATCCAAACCAAACTAATTACAATAGCTTTAAATCATGCATACAACTTCTAAACAGTAGAATCAAACAAAAAAAAAACAACACTTAAACACTTGCATACAAATCACATGAATCTAAATTTCACAATTTTGAAACTGAAAACAAGAACAATATTTTTACCTAGAGGGACCTACATCCAGGTCCCTCAGTGACTGAAAAGTCACCTCCAAACAAGCTCGGGCTTGTGCTGAACCTTGGACAACAAGCAAGCTCCAAGTAAAACCTGCTAAGATCAATAAAGAAACACAATATGCAATTTTCTGATTTTGAAACCTTTTAAACCTTTTCACAAAATTCCTTCAAATACTTTCCTTCAAAACACTCAAACAAATCACTTACAAACTGAAAAACCAAATTTGGAAGCAAGATTTCACAAAAAAATCAATATTTCAGAAACCTTTTTCTGAAAACTCCAAACACAAAATGTTTGAAAAATGTCAATGGAACTCAGATTCTACTCAATCATTTACCAACTTTTAAAAGTAATAAAAGGAATTACAATTTTTCATAAAAATACCAACTTTATAGATTTAAAAAGGGATTACAACTTTTTGAGTAAAAATCTGGAACAAAAGATAAGGGGCCAAAAGTCGACTCCCTTTTATACAAGTACTAGGAACTATCTAGAATGATAACCCTAATCTCTGAAAGTCCTAAAAAGCCCTTTGAAGAATTTTCGGATATTCCTTGGAGATGCTTAGTTTGAAATCTGATTCTTGATGCCCATGTGATGGATGTAGTGTACTTGAGCCCTTTTCTTCGTTGGATTTGAGTAGAGAGCAAGCAAATTCATCTTATCCCTTGATTTGGTCAAATCAGTTTGGAAGTTTGTGGTTCTCGTGATATGGTGTGAGCTGGAGAGGGGACAAGAAAGGAGGAGGTCGTTTTCTGGGTTGGGTTTTGTATTGGGAGTGGGGTTGTAGGTAAAACCCCCATGATTAATTAGATGAAGGGTGAAGGATTAAGTTAATTAATCTGGGTTTTAGTTTAGGGTTTTTGGGATGAAGGTGGATAAAAGGCAGGTTTTGATTAGGATTAGGGAGAGTAAATTTTTAAATTAAGTGTTTCCCCTACTAATCTTTATTAAACTGATTTAAAAAATAATCAGTTAATTTTAAAACTTGAGTGGGAAATGACGTGTGGGTTTAGGGGGTGGTGATTGGCTGCTTGACCAGTCAATGTGACGTGTCAGCCAGGGGTTGGTTAACGAAAGTTATGTTGTCTCCCCTTTTTAGTCCCTGGACTCCTCAATCTTTGCCAAATAAATTTTACCAGCTTCAAAACAAAGTTTCCTTTATAAACTAAGTTTTGTTTTTCCCATTTTGGCCACAATAAAGTTTATAAACTTATTCCAAGGGCTTTTCTTGTATTTTGACCATTCTTCAAGGACCATTGATGTGATTTCTTGACATTAAAGGGACCTCAATACAATTTATGAGTTTTGCAAGGGTATAAAATGCCAATTCTTCAATTCTTGAGGGACCAATCTTGCCAATCTTCAAAACTTCAAGGACTTGAATGGAAATTCCAAATTTGGGCCCGGTTCATTGTGCGGCTTCGTTTCCCGTGTTTGTTTTTGATTGATTCTTGTGATATTTTTGTCTTTTCCTCAATATCCGTACCTAAAATACACAAGCAACAAACACGAGCATATATTTGGCAGTTTAATGATATTTAATGCATTTTAAGCCCGATTTGGACGATGAGACTATGTATAAAAGCAGTCTCATCACTCCCCCATACTAAACCATTACCGTGCCCTCACGCAATGCTAGAATAAAGTATCGTAACACCTCCAAAATTTAATTTTATTCACTTTATTGAAATGATAAACTAGCTACACTACTACTATTACTACTACTTGCGTTTTAGACATAATGTATGATTTTCATCGCAAAATGGGACGTTTAGGTTCATAGAATAAGAACACGTGAATGCTTCGTTAGAAATAATTTCATCGTCCTTGATTTTCACCCTAATTCCATGCCAAGCGTGTAACGAGATCATTGTCATTATAAGTTAGTAATGCTAACACTACTCATATGCCCTAATCACGTACTTATCCTCCCATTATTCCTAAGTTGTATCTCTTATATTTTATTTTGTCTTGAATGTTTCACGAGGATACATTGTTAGACTTATGCGATAATAGAGATTTAGGTCTAAAAATAGAGTCCTATCGGTGTAACTAAGACCATGAAATCAATAACCCCTCCTAATTGACAACGCTGTAAAAAAATTAAGTTGACAAGAAGAATCGATAAACACGGTTTTATAACGGTTTTGAACATGAGACTTATTACCAAGACTTTTATACGCCCCCTAACGGAAGGGCCTTATTATCTTTGGTTTACCTCCATCTTTTATTCAACTTCGCCATGAAGCTTTTATTATGACTTCGGTCTTGCCTTGCCTTTTATTATCCGCCTCATCGGTGGTTTTATTAGCCAAAGACGTATATCCTCACGCTAAAGCGAATTTTGGATCTTTAAAGCTTCGAAGATTAAGGCTTGATTCACTTTCAATTTTGCATAGATTTTTCGGCCTTGTGGGGCTTCAAATTGTTTGCTTGATTTAGGTGAGCACTTGAAATCTTATTATTGGGTGAAGCTTTCGATTATTCGGGTGCCAATACTTTAAAACCGTGACGCTGGCGATACCTTAATGTCTTCCCAATTTAATTACACGGAAGCTACTAGAAAAGACTAGAAACCCAACAATCCTAACTAAACCGCTAAGTCAATATTTATTAAGCATAAAGTATTTACATGCGAAGGGAGAATAAGCAAACAACGAGAACACATGAGTTTTTGAAAGAATACGAGTACTCTACGTTTAGCATAGTAACTTATAATTAACCCTATCATTTCTCGTCCTCATTTAAGAGACTTAGCCTAATGTGTAGTTAAGGAATCAAAGCTAAGTGCTCAACACGCACGGTCGAGTCAAAAATTACTCTTATTCTCGCCATTGGAAAACCTACATTCGTGTCTTCAAACACTTATAAAACATGAGAAAATTTTAAAATTTGGCCATTTTTAGCCTTATTTTGCAACAAAAATGATAAACAAAAAGATAAACTTTGGAAAGCATGAAGGTTTGGCAAGGCAAGTATCTATTCACCCCCCCATACTAAAGTTAAACATTGTCCTCAATGTTTCAAGTCTAGGGGTGCAAACACCCCCATACTAGAGACGTAGTCGAATGCCTAATCTAGCATGGAAAGGGTGTAACCAATAAATTAATAGCCGTTTATGAAGTGTGCTAAAAACCTAAGGTTAGAACATCAAAAGGATATATCATTTGGATAATGAGAAAGTCTTTAAAGCGAACGATCGAGTGCTCCCATAAAACGAACACGAGAGGCTCCAATCATGATCTAAAAACCACAATGCACAAACAACCACGAAACAAAGGTTGGAAGGGCACAAATCCCCTCACATTAAACTAATTAGAAAGCAATAATATGTACATGGATAAGCATGGGTCTCCCCCACGAGGCACCTTGTTTTTGATAACCGAGTCAAAAGATCGACTCGAATCCCCATAAATGTGATCATTTAGGGATAATCGTGGTGTGGTCAATTTTTGGTGGGGCTTACATGATAAACAAGGCCCAAAAACAACCGGTATTAAGGACTAAGTCCTTTGATGGTGCAAAATACTGGGATCGAAGATGGCGTTTTTGTTTTCATTGGAAAAACAAATCAACGCCACTTCATCATGTGCCAACACAAACCCAAAGGGATTCAAGAAAATAGATGAGAAGAAATAGAAGGGTGGGACAATGGGTAAGTCATAAAAACATTGAGCTACTCGAGGTAGACTCACACCAATCAAATAGAAAGATTTTCCATTTATTGCATCGGTGGAAGACCGAGATTTCCCTTTATAAGCAATTCCGGGATCAAATATCTCGTCCTCGGTTGAGAAAGGGGAGGGAACATAAGGGGCTTCCCCCACACTAAGTCCACACAAAGCATCGTCAAAAGGAGAAGACGAGCTTGTAGTACTCAATACACGTGGTGATGACGGAGTTAGAGTTGTAGAAAAATCTTTTAAATTCAATTCAAAATCTTTTCCTTTTTCATCTTTTAAACTCTCCTTGTGAAAACCCGACTTAATTATGTCAAAAATATTTGGTGTTTCTAAAGCAATATTAGTCACACTAAAAATTCTCACATTTGAAAACCGTTTTGCTAAAGGTGGTGGTAAGTTTTCAAAACGTTTGTCAACAAAGAAAACTCCCCCATCGGGATCAACATATTCATCATCCGAAGAATCATTCACAATTGGAATCGTAGGCTTAACACTCTTAACCTCCACCGGCGGAGGGGACGGAACTTCATTTTTCTCAACAACTCCTAAAACTCTATTTGAAATCCTTTTGCAAATGTTTTTTATGGGATTGACATTATACAAAGACGTGATAGAATACACATGAGAAAGTGTGGAGTTTTGAGTTGCATTTATGACGAGTTCTTCCTCATTGAAACGAAGAGTGATTTTCCTTGCATGCACATCGATAAGTGCTCTCGAGGTATCCAAAAAAGATCGACCTAAAATTAGAGGAACTTTAGGATCGATGGGAATGTCAGCAACAATAAATTCTACGGGATAGTAGAACTTTCCAACTTTCACGAAGACGTCATCGGCTACTCCACAAGCTAGAATCGTAGAGTGATCGGCCATCTCGATTGACATTCTTGAAGGAGTGAGATTGGGAAGATTGAGCGATTTAAAAATCTCAAGAGGTATCAAATTAATACTAGCACCAAGATCGGCCAAGGCGTAGCATTCTTCCATGTCTTGTATAGCACATGGGATTAAAAACTTGCCGGGATCACCGACTTTTTGAGGTATGCGGCTAAGAAAAACCGATGAACAACTAGACGATTTTTGCAATTTCTCTTTGTTATTCAACATACTTTTGAAGTTCGCGGCAAATCGAGGCATCATGACCAAGGCGTCGGCAAAACTTATATTAAAATGCAAGTCACGAAACATTTTCATAAAAAGTTCAAATTGATAATTATTTCGTTCTTGTGCCTTTTCCTTGTCTCGTCTTGAAGGGTAAGGTAAGGGTGGTGTGGGTTGGGGCATAGGCATAGGCATCGACCTTGGAATCTCGGGTTCCACTATTGGTATTGGTTCAACCGTAGGTGTGGTTTGAGCGGTACTTCGTGGGCTTGGAATTTGCTCCTTTTCTACCACCACCTCGGGTTCTTTCTCTTTTTCCTTCTCCATAGAAGTACTTGGACAAGAAATGGGTTCTTTGAAAGTTTTACCACTACGAGTAGTAATAACCTTCAATTCTCCTTTCGGGTTCACGATGGTATCACTAGGAAGACCACCCGAAGAAGAGGGCTTACACATGATAGCTTCAAACATTTTTCCCATTCGGTCTTCAAACTTAGATTGCCTAGCATCCGCTTTTAACAACTCTTGCTTAATCTCATGTTGACCTTGCTCCATTTTTTGTTGATTTTGTTGGAGTCGTTGAACATTTCCTTCCATTTTATTAGCATGAGTTTTAAGTTCATTAGCAAGTTCGTTTTTAAGCTCGTTTTTCAACTCGGGGCTTAAGCTAACCATTTCACGTTGCATATTGTCAAACTTAGCATCATTAGCCTTAGCATAATTCAAAAATTCTCCTTGAAGATTTTTGGTGTGATCATTTTGAAAACCTTGAGTGGTAGTTTGAAAATCACGGTTTTGGTTTTGATTCGAAATTTGCCCATTTCCACTTTGATAATTACCCTTGTTGTAATTCCTTTGATTGCCTTGATAACTACCACCTTGGTTGTTGTTTCGATAGTTATTAGCATTTTGATTTGGTGGAGCTTGATTTTGGCGGGAACCTTGACCGTTTTGGTTATAAGTTCCCGTGGCTACATAAGCACTCGAAGTGTTACCATCCGCGGTAATACACTCGGAAAGATCATGAGCTCCCCCACACGACAAACAACTCTTAGAAACCGCTTTAACCGAAGCGGAATTTGAAGTTTCTTGAGCTTTCCAATGGGTCATAAGGTTAGCAAATCTATCAAAAAACCGATTTTCTTCATTTGCTTCATCATGTAAGGCATTAATGCTACGAGACGATGACGAGCCCATTTTGGCAACACTCGGTGTGTTACGAGGGCTATAAACCTTAGACCTATTCTCAATTATGACCAAAGCTTCCTCGACCGTTTTACACAAAAAATTACCACCTGCGGCGGCATTTAAATAATCTCTTTCATGATCATTAAGTCCATTGTAAAACGTGTCAATTTGGTGCAAGTCGGAAAAACCGTGATGAGGACATTCATGTAACATCTCCTTAAACCTATTCCAAGCCATTGAAAAACTTTCATTTGATTCTTGTGAAAACTTTGAAATCTCGTTTTTCAAATGCGTAGTCTTAGAGGGCGGAAAAAATTGGTTCACGAACTTTGAAACGAGATCCTTCCACGTCAATATAGAATTGGGTGGCTCTTTCTCTAACCAAATTTTAGCGGGCCCCGCTAAGGAATACGAAAAAAGAATCATCTTAATCGAGTCATTCGAGACATCCTTAAATTTGCAAGTGGCGGTAAGACGATTGAATTGGCGGATATGGTTGTGTGGATTGTCCTTCTCATCACCACGGAATTTGTTGTTTTGAATCATCGACAACAAACCCGTTTTAACCTTAAAATTCTCCGCAAGGATAGCGGGAATCACAATAGCCTCTCCATAACCCTCGGTGGGTGCTTGAAGTAACTCCATCATAGTTCGATTCGCCATGGTTGGTGCTTCTCTTACAATGGGTTCGTCAATAGGAGACTCCTCACTAGAATGAGTTGGAGTGGGAGTTTTGTTCTTTCGTCTACGTGCACGTTTTGCTTGATTACAAGTTAGCATAAACGTCACGTACAACGAGGGGATGAGCAAAGAAGATTCTTTTTGGTGTTTTGTATTTTTCAATTTTTTTTTGGTTTTTTGATTGTTTTTACTTTTTTTGGATTTTTGGAATTGTATTAAGTAGACAAAAATCTACAAATCTCCTCCTTAATCAAATCTCTCGATTAAAGAAGCCTCAAGGAATGAAAACGATCACGTGAAGTGAACGCCTTCGATGACTTTAGAACGATGGTGGAACACCAAATCGTTCAAGAGGGTTTAATCAAATGAAACCAAGAAAATATATATGATACTTAGTATTACTTTGGGCGGCAAAACCCTCGATTAGCTTTCAAAATCAAATACTCACAAGCAAGCGGAGGAAACGAGGCGGCGCGAAGCACTTAAGAGCCTTTTTCCTTTAGGTCGTGAAATACAACCGCCTTATACCCACCTTATAGTTTGTATTTTTCAAAATTGAGCTTCACGAAAGTATTTATCTATTTTTGCCTTTTTTCTTTGGTTTGAGATTCGAATACAATGATTGGGTAATGACCTCCCAAGTCAAGGTTGTGATTTCTCACGTATTTGGAGTACTTGTGAGATTATTGTTCTACGTATACAATATAGTAATAGTATTCACACAAAAACCGAAAAACGATAATACGTATTAGTAGAGTGCTACTAATACAAATACTAATTATGGCTAGTATATAAAAACAAAAATTGCAATCAAAACACAACACGCCTCCCCGGCAGCGGCGCCAAAATGATAGTTGTAAATTCACACTTGTTTAGGAAAACAAGGCAATTAGGGTAAGTATTAACGAGCAGTTTAGGAAAACCACAAGTTATGACCCAAAATAAGAGTTCGTTCTCGAGGAGGCTAGTGCGTTGTGTAATGAGTTGATTTTGATTTGTGATTATATTGAGAAAAAGAAAAATAGAAATGGGATGAGAAGGGAATGACGGTTACGAAGACGGATCGAGCTAAGACGAAAAAGTCGTTCACGTAAAACCGTAAAAACTACCAAAATTAAAATTTTAACCTAAAAATTACTAAAAATATACAATAATTTTCTAAGAGTTTACAAAAAAAATCCAAACTTGATAAAACCTTTCAGTTAATTAGATAATGACTTTTTAATGCTAATTAAAGCCCTAAAAATCACAATTAATTATTAAAAAGCCCTAAACAAGATTTTAAAGTTTTTAAACCTCAAAAATAACCTAATTAAGCTAAAAAGTATTTTTTAAAATTTTAAAACCAAATAAAACTATTTTTAAACACTTAAAAACTATTAAAATCAATTAAAACTTAAATTAATTCTAGAAAATAATTAAAAAGCCCTAAAATCATTTGGAAAGTTACAAAATTCCTAATTAAGTGTCTACAATCTAGGAAAAATGAAAAAAAAACAAAAAAAAACTAACTTTCAATTTTTAATAATAAAATAATAATAAAATATTCAAAAAAATTCAAATTTTATTAAAAAATTCTAAAAAATTACCAAAAATCTAAAATAATGTAACTAAGACAGAAATGCAATCAAAAGTTTCTAAAACCTATTTAATAATTTTATATTAAATTTTAAAGTTGGTTAAAAACCCTAAAATCCTATAAAATCAAAAATAAGACTTTTTGAAAACTTAAAGTGATGTAAACCTCAAATTACTCTAATAAAACCTAAAAACATTTTTTATAAAATTTTAAAACTACTTTATCTATTTTTAAACTATTTAACTAAAACCGGATAATTAAAAAAATGATAAAAAATAAAGAAAGAAAGAGAAAAATCGAAACTTAAGCTAGAGAAATCCTAAAAGAGGTACTAATCCTAGGAAAAATATAACTTGGCAAAAAAAGCTTAGCCAATAAGCCTGTGGTAGCTTATTTAGCTACGTCTTATTTATGAAAAGCCCAAACAAGAACGTGTTAAATGGATACTGGTTTGAGTCTTTAGCAGTAAAAGACCCAAGGGCACGCTGGTAAGACGTATGTGTCGTGAGAGGAGTGGCGCAGGTTCGAGTCTTGGCCACGTCCTGTTTGCTTTTTATTTTTTTTTCTTTTTAAAACTTTAAACTCAATCCTTATGCTACTTAAGCTTCAAAAACACAAATCCAACCCAATTTGAGCAAAATTAAAACAAGCTGGAACCAAAAACGTGCTCAGATTGGTTTTTTTTATGAACACAAAGAAAAAAGTTAATCTTCACTTGTGAAGAATAGAACAAGAGGAGCAAGTTCTTGGATTTTGTGGTGTTTGATGGACAAATGGGGGCACCCCTACACTCTGTTGAGTCTAGGGAGTCAAGCTAATCACAAAAACAACAAGTCTTACACAGATTCAAGCACAAATTGGCAAAATGTGTTACTGATTAAGCATACAAGTTGGTCTGGTGACTGTTTACTGAATCACTTGGCACAAATGTGAATTTCAACAGCTCAAAATTTGCACAAATCCTAACCAAATAACATAAAAATGATACAAAATCCTACTTAAGCCTTTCTTCCAACAAATTACCAGATTGGAGGCAAAAATTCTTACAAAATCAAGCAGACCAGACACTTTACTGATTTAGGCTACTTTCTCAATTTTTATCAAGCAATCTTGAATTTCTTCTACCAAACTAAAAACCAAGCAACAATATCACATAATAATCACCAAAGAAGTGTGTTTAGACAGATTATAACCCAAATTGATAACAATTATCCTAAGTTAAACCCTAATCCAAACACTCCTTAAAATTTCAGATAATCAAAAATTTCAAAGCAAATCTTTTCAAATCCAAACCAAACTGATTACAATAGCTTTAAATCATGCATACAACTTCTAAACAATAGAATCAAACCAAAAAAACAACACTTAAACACTTGCATACAAATCACATGAATCCAAATTTCACAATTTTGAAACTGAAAACAAGAACAATATTTTTACCTAGAGGGACCTACATCCAGGTCCCTCAGTTACTGAAAAGTCACCTCCAAACAAGCTCGGGCTTATGCTGAACCTTGGACAACAAGCAAGCTCCAAGTAAAACCTGCTAAGATCAATAAAGAAACACAATATGCAATTTTCTGATTTTGAAACCTTTTAAACCTTTTCACAAAATTCCTTCAAATACTTTCCCTCAAAACACTCAAACAAATCACTTACAAACTGAAAAACCAAATTTGGAAGCAAGATTTCACCCAAAAAAATCAATATTTCAGAAACCTTTTTCTGAAAACTTCAAACACAAAATGTTTGAAAAATGTCAATGGAACTCATATTCTACTCAATCATTTACCAACTTTTAAAAGTAATAAAAGGAATTACAATTTTTCATAAAAATACCAACTTTATAGATTTAAAAAGGGATTACAACTTTTTGAGTAAAAATATGGAACAAAAGATAAGGGGTCACAAGTCGACTCCCTTTTATACAAGTACTAGGAACTATCTAGAATGATAACCCTAATCTCTGAAAGTCCTAAAAAGCCCTTTGAAGAATTTTAGGATATTCCTTGGAGATGCTTAGTTTGAAATCTGATTCTTGATGCCCATGTGATGGATGCAGTGTACTTGAGCCCTTTTCTTCGTTAGATTTGAGTAGAGAGCAAGCAAATTCATCTTATCCCTTGATTTGGTCAAATCAGTTTGGAAGTTTGTGGTTCTCGTGATATGGTGTGAGCTGGAGAGGGGACAAGAAAGGAGGAGGTCGTTTTCTGGGTTGGGTTTTGTGTTGGGAGTGGGGTTGTGGGTAAAACCCCCATGATTAATTAGATGAGGGTGAAGGATTAAGTTAATTAATCTGGGTTTTAGTTTAGGGTTTTTGGGATGAAGGTGGATAAAAGGCAGGTTTTGATTAGGATTAGGGAGAGTAAATTTTTAAATTAAGTGTTTCCCCCACTAATCTTTATTAAACTGATTTAAAAAATAATCAGTTATTTTTAAAACTTGAGGGGGAAATGACGTGTGGGTTTTGGGGGTGGTGATTGGCTGCTTGACCAGTCAATGTGACGTGTCAGCCAGGGGTTGGTTAATGAAAGTTATGTTGTCTCCCCTTTTTAGTCCCCGGACTCCTCAATCTTTGCCAAATAAGTTTACCAGCTTCAAAACAAAGTTTCCTTTATAAACTAAGTTTTGTTTTTCCCATTTTGGCCACAATAAAGTTTATAAACTTATTCCAAGGGCTTTTCTTGTATTTTGACCATTCTTCAAGGACCATTGATGTGATTTCTTGACATTTAAGGGACCTCAATACAATTTATGAGTTTTGCAAGGGTATAAAATGCCAAGTCTTCAATTCTTGAGGGACCAATCTTGCCAATCTTCAAAACTTCAAGGACTTGAATGGAAATTCCAGATTTGGGCCCGTTTCATTGTGCGGCTTCGTTTCCCGTGTTCGTTTTTGATTGATTCTTGTGATATTTTTGTCTTTTCCTCAATATCCGTACCTAAAATACACAAGCAACAAACACAAGCATATATTTGGCAGTTTTAATGATATTTAATGCATTTTAAGCCTGATTTGGACGATGAGACTATGTATAAAAGCAGTCTCATCACTTTGTTAGCCCTTATTTGTTACCTTTACTTTCAAAAATACCCCTAGGGCTCATAATACTTTAGAAATGTGGCAATAGTGGTCCCTAGGGTTTAAATTTTTCGTATAATTACAAATCGAGTCCCTAGGGCTCGTTTAAGTTTGGCAAAATGGCAAAACACACCCTCCAAGTCTCGAATTAAATATAGGTTAGTATTAGGGCTTGTTTTAAGTTTAGATTTTGACACTTATGGTCCTTGTGGTTGTGTTATGTCTCGGTATAAAAACAAACGCGCCCTTATACTTTTAAACTTGGCGGTTTTGGTCCTTAGACTTTATAAAAGTCTCGAAAATAATAAATATGTTCTATAGAGTTATGTTTTTAGCCTATACTTTCACACTTTTGAAAGAATGGAACAACAATTCTTTGAATAGTGGATTTAGTGTTAAATGGGCTCGGTTGGCCCATTAAGGGTCCGGTTTGTACATGTGGGTTTACGGGCTCATATCTTGGGCTTGTTAAGTTACTAGTACAAGTTTATTAAGAAAATTTAAATAATACAAAATTGTTACTTGGGCTTATGGGCTTATTCACTATTTGGCTTATATTTATAAAAGCTTAATGGCTTATATGGCTCTCGACTTATGACTTATAGGCTTATTTAGTGAGCTTTCCTAGCTTATTTATGGGCTTATCTTTTTTTATCATACTTTTAAGCTAAAGGTTCTATAAGTAAAGGTTTGGTACCCTGTTCAATAAAATAAGCCGAGACATATGGCTCGCCTATTAAGGTACATGTTCTACTTGATAGATCTAGTTATCTAGGGTTCATAAGCAAGGTCTTTCTACTAGTTCTCCATAGATATAGGGTTTTTAAAGTTTGTTTACCATCGATAGGTGTGAAAACACCCATCCTTTTACCATTTATTTCCAATAAAAACAAGACCAAAACGTGTATTTTATGTTGTAAAAGTCGGAATTATGCGTGGTTTGTGTTTTTATTGTGTTTTAGGACCAAAAGATGAAAAAGGAAGAAAACACGGGCTTTCACGGGCTTTTATCGAATAAAACGGGTAAAGACGAAGTCAAAAGATCAAGAGTGCTTCAAGAACGGATGTCCAAGACCTTTTCTGAAGATTTATCGAAGAACAAGTCTAAAGACGGAAGTTTAGCGAAATCGAAGAACTTAAGTCTAATAGAAGAAGAAAATTAAAAGACAAGTTCAAATCCCGAGACGACATCGAGAAAAGACAAAGAATTAAAGTCGAGTCGAGAAGACGTGAAGAAAGCAAGAAAGAAGATGCAACACATGCACTCTTTCCACCTTCCCTATAAATACCCTCCTAATAGTCATTAGGAGGGTGTTAGTTAGTTAGTTAGTCTTTAATTTAATTTTTCATTTTTTCACTTTTCTTTCTAGTTTTAGAGAGAGAAAGTCTTAAACTTTCTCTCACTAAGTTTCATCTCTTCTTTTAATCTTACAAGATTAAACATTTGTATTGCTTATTTTCATTAATCAAAGTTCTTTTTAAGCTTTTAATCCTTAATCTCATTCTACCTTTCTTTGATTTTAGATTGATTTTGGTGCGATTATCATATGATCCGTGTTGTTCTAAATGATTTCGTGCTTAAAAAGTTAATCTTTTGATCATTACCTAAGTTTTCATGCGAATAAGCTTTGAGACTTTTGTGCTTATTGGCTTATTTTTTATGATTAGCTTATTTACTTATAAAAAGTTTTCTTAAAAAGTTCATGTTTTTATTGTTTGATCCAAAAGGTTGTTTATTTTCGAGTTAGATAAGTTGTGATAAGTGCTTATTTGATCCGTTTAATCCTTGATTCGTTTTAGTTTGGTGTTAAGCTTGGCAATATAGCTTATTCATTGGCTTTAACCGAATTCCATATATTTCGGAAAGAGATTAAACCCCTTTCCGATTGTCACATTCCGAGCAGACGCCCCATCCCTCTTTCCGATTGTAAAATCGGAAAAGGGTTTTGAGTTTTCCGATAGCATCCACTATTATTCCGATTAGCACCTCACTTATTCCGATCGAGTGATCGGATTAGGGCTTTCACATTCCGACGGTTGCCTATTTGAGCATTCCGATTGGGATTTTCTGTTTAGTATTCCGATTGAGATTCTTTTCAATATTCCGATTGGGCGGGTTTGTGTTATTCCGATTGGGACCGTATCCCATGTTCCGATCTGGCACCTTTGTAATATTCCGATTGTGGGTCTTGTAAACATTCCGATTGGTGATTTTTGGGTATATTCCGATTAGAGCATTTGTAATATTCCGATTGGATCACCTTTGAATATTCCGATTGAGTTAGTTCTTGTTTCTTATAAAATTTCCAAGTGTTAGTTTTATTTAATGATCTAGTAATTTTCCTAATCTTGTCTTTAAGTTTTTCAAGCTTTTATTTTTACTCGTCATTTTAGTATAAATCTTTTAACTTCTATTTTACTCAACGACACTTTAATTTCTGGCTATTATTTTTAAATAGATAATCAAAACCCAACCATTCTCTTTGATTCACCAAAAGACGATTGAGTCGCACTTTAAACCAATAGTCAATTCGAAAAGATTCGGACGATAAGATTTTTATACCTAGCCAAAAGCGAAGTATTAACCATGATAAAAAATAAGCCGTGGGTTTTCAAGGTCTTTGTGGTTCGAGTTTTAGTATGTTTCACGTATGCATGTCACTATGTCACGTCCATATTAAGTTTCCAATGTGGTATATGGGTTTGCAAGGTTAAGAAGTATGCAAAAATGAAAATGAAAGGAATGTGGATAAAGTATGGGGTACTTACTTGTGTAATGAGGTTGTTGATGAACAAATGAGATTTACTAGGACTTAGGTTGGATCTATGCGTCGAGCTCCTTGGAACCATGACATAGAGTGGTCTTAGATTGCCTTGAACACCAAGATTTAAGTGTGGACTAGCACTAAATGCTTTAGGAACCAAGATTTTGTGTAGTAAATGCTTGTGTAAGAGATATTTCGTCTAGGTGATATATGAGTTTTGCCAGCTCCAAAAATGGAAGTGGTGAGTGAGATTTGGAATGTTCAAATGCTAGATAAATATCCAAGGTTGATGAAGGTGTATGGCTTGGGTTGTTTACATGACAAGAGAGAGGATATGGCTAGATTTGATGTAATCTTCATAGTACACAATAAATCTTACATGGGATATGTTGTAGTACTAGGTTTTAATTAGTTGATGTACACTTGCCCCCTAACATTACTCCTAGCCGTCGCATTTTTGGAGTCAAAGGAGACGAAGAGGTGTTTACATAGTGTATGGTTTAAATGAGGGTGATGTACATGTTTATGTAAAGTCAAAGTGAGTTTGAAAGGTTTAAAGTAAGTGTAAATGTGTATGTATGGTATATTCGGCTAAGGTATGTAGTATAGGATAGTTTTTAGTTCAATTCTAGTGTTCTTATGTAGTTATTAGGAGTTTAGGTAGTATAGTGTGAGTGTAGGTTCGAGTCCAAGTCGATTTGGTTAGGTTTAGGGTTTTTGAGTGAAAGTATAGTCTAGAAGAAATAAAAGTATAGTTTTACTTATTAAAAGTATAAGATATTTAAATAGTTTTTATAATTTGTTAGATACAAATTATATGATGACAATGGCTTTTGTTGATCGTTGAAACACTTAATGTGTATAGAAAATATATAGTATATATATATATATATATATATATATATATATATATATATATATATATATATATATATTGTAGTAATATGATATTAGATAAGTATTATTAATTGTGATCATGTTTTTAGTTTTTTTAAAATCCTAAAATGATGCATGAGTATGCTCATGAGTTAAAGGTGACTTAGAAGTCCCGAAATGATGTCTTGCGTTCTGTATGCTCATAAAAATGTAGTCATACATGTTGTTTTATTGTGATCCCATGATTAAATATTCACAATCATAATGCATTGTTCAAAGTTCTTGTTGCCCAAATGTATTCAACTATTCCAAATATGATAAATGCTCAAAGTTTCAGTGATAAAAATGATGTATGCTCATGAGGTGACGTGTACAATGATGTCATAGTCAAAACCTGAAAACTACAGGTTTTACATATGACTTGAATCTTATACTAAGTGAATGACTGAATGTAAGATGTCTTGCACAAAGTAGCGAACATAGTTAATCTTACTGGGGGGACGTACCTCAAGATGAGATTCCGTCGTGAGAGTAAGAAGACATGTTTTATGTAATCGGTGATTATTAGGGTTTATAAGATACTCGTTATGAGGTTAACGTCTTTCTTTTTATAGTCGAGATACCTCTTAGGTTTCCTAATCTTTCGGCCCAAGTAATGGCTCGTAATATCCGGGATTTGTACTTATTTGATCTCCTAAATAAGTACACTATATCTTCTACTTATTAGAAGTATCTCCTTCCTAAATACAAATCATCAAGACTGTCGTGACACTACGTGCAACATGTCTGTGGCCCAAGTAAAACGTGTCAGCTTACCGTGGGTCAAGCCTTAATGGGTTATCCCAATATCTTCGTAAGAATAGTAATGGGTCGGGCGGTCCATACCATACGTCATCATGTCCCTCAGTCTTGTATGTGTGGTCGTAGCAACGATTATTAGACTAGCAAATCAGTGTACGAACCATCCCATAGACGCTTCGTTTTCTTAACCATTGGTAAGCCCTACTTCTTAAACATAGGACCCACTCTCAATACACGTAAGATAACTGGTCGATTAGACCTGTGGGTCCTAGTACCTTTTCATTTACTCACTTTATCTCAACTGTCATATCAAGATAGTGGATGACATGTGTCAGCCACCCATCGTTGTACACAGACTGAGGGAAGACTATAAATAGAAGGAACTGCCACTATTCATACTTTACACAATTTACCTTCTTCCACCATTTTCGAAAAACATCTTTCACACAAATCTCTCTTCCCCTGGATTTCCAACAATACATGTTAGTGTTGGATTTAGTGTCCAAATTTATAACTAATTGGTAAGATTGTTGATAGTTGTAATTTACCACTTGTTTAGGAAAACAAGGTAATTAGGGCAAGCATTAACAAGTGGCTTAGGAAAATCACAAGCTATGACCCAAAATGGGGATCGTTCTCAAGGAGGCTTGGTGTGTGTGTAATGAAATGATTAATTATGTGATTATATTGATTATGAGAAAAGAAAATAGAAAGGGGATAAGAAGAGAATGACGGTTACGATGACAGATTAAACTAAGACGAAAGAGTCGTACACGTAAAACCGTAAAAAGCACCAAAATTAAAAAATTATCCTAAAAATCACTAAAAATCCACTAAAATATTCTAAGGGTTTACAAAAAATAAAAACTTGCTAAAACCTTTTAATTAATTGATTATTAATTTTTTAATACTAATTAAAGCCCTAAAAAATAAAATTAACTAATAAAAAGTCCAAATCAAGATCTTAAAGTTTGTAAACCTTTAAAATAACCTAATTAAGCTAAAAAGTTTTTTTCTAAATTTTAAAACCACTAAAAACTATTTTTAAACAATTAAAAAATATTAGAAACTATAAAAACTTAAAATAATTCTATAAAATATAGAAGCTTCGGCGCCAAATACAAGCTCATGTGCATCTCGGTAAAATATAGAAGCTTCGGTAAATAGTAGGCCAAAAGAAGCCAGCATCACTTCACAAGCTCATGTGCATCTCGGTAAATAGTAGGCCAAAAGAAGCCAGCATCATATACCTTCTAAGGATATTAGAAGCTTCGGCGCCAAATACACAACGTCAGATGATTTGATCCGCACAAGTTCGAAACAAGTAAGGGTCGTTCCAAAATTAGAACTTGACGTCACGAAAGAATTTTTGTTTTTCTTGAGTCGTCATACCCTTGATGATGAAGTTGCCCGAATGGTAATTTGCGATGTCCGCAAACCATGGGGTGGAAGAATCAAGCTTAGAATTCACTATACCAAGTGTCTCGAGCGGAAATGTTTCAGTGATTTCCTTGGGCTCGTAAACACTTTGGTGAGGATCTTCCAAACGAGAAAGATGATCGGCCGCTAGATTCTCGGCTCCTTTTTTGTCAACAATTTTGTGATCAAATTCTTGAAGGAGTAGAATCCAACGAAGTAATCTTGGCTTAGCATCTTTTTTAGCCATAAGATACTTGATAGCCGAATGATCCGTATACACTATGCATTTCGTCAAGACGAGATAAGGTTGAAATTTCTCAAATGCATACACCACGGCAAGGAACTCCTTCTCTGTTTTAGTGTATTTAAGTTGAGCCTCGGTCATCGTCTTGCTAGCATAGTGAATAGGCAAGAAGTGCTTTTCATGACGTTGCCCCAATACGGCCCCAATAGCGTAGTCACTAGCATCACACATGAGCTCAAAGGGGAGGTTCCAATTGGGAGCAACAAGAATGGGAGCTTCGGTAAGTTTCCTCTTAAGGATTTCAAAGGCTCGTACACAATCTTCGTCAAAGACAAAACGTGCCTCTTTTTCAAGAAGATGTGTAATAGGTCGAGAGATCTTTGAAAAATCCTTGATGAATCGACGATAAAAGCCCGCATGGCCTAGGAAACTCCTAACTCCCTTCACGGTTTTGGGATGAGGTAATTTGACGATGACGTCTACCTTAGCTTGATCTACCTCAATCCCCGCTTTCGAAACCTTTTGCCCTAAGACGATTCCACTTTTAACCATAAAATGACACTTTTCCCAATTGAGCATAAGGTTGGTTTCCTCACAACGCTTCAACATTCTCTCAAGATTCGACAAACACGAAGTGAACGAACTACCTAACACGGAAAAGTCATCCATGAAGACTTCCATCGTCTTCTCGATCATGTCATGAAAAATAGCCATCATGCACCTTTGAAAGGTTCCCGGTGCATTGCAAAGTCCGAATGACATTCTACGATAGGCAAACGTTCCATATGGACACGTAAACGTAGTTTTTTCTTGATCACGAGGATCGATGGGGATTTGGAAGTAACCGGAAAAACCATCTAAAAAGCAATAGAAATCGTTTCCCGCAAGCCGCTCCAACATTTGGTCCATGAAGGGCAAGGGAAAATGGTCTTTACGAGTGGCTTCATTCAACTTTCTATAGTCAATGCACACTCTCCATCCGGTCACAAGTCTAGTGGGAATTAACTCGTTGGCATCGTTTGGCACAACGTTCATTCCTCCCTTTTTAGGGACACAATGAATAGGACTCACCCAAGGGCTATCGGAAATAGGGTAAATCATTCCCGGTCAAGGAGTTTAAGGACCTCCTTTTTGATGACGTCGTGAATTTTGGGGTTCACCCTCCTTTGACATTGGATTGCGGGTTTGTAATCCTCCTCCATTAAGATTTTGTGAGTACAAAATTTGGGATCGATCCCCTTAATGTCGGATAACTTCCACGCAATTGCCCCTTTGTGATCCTTTAGAACATCAACAAGTGCGGTTTTTTCATTATCCGAAAGTTCCTTCGCAATAATAACCGGAAACTTGTCGCCCTCCTCCAAAAAGACATATTCGAGATGAGGAGGTAAATCTTTCAACTCGAGGATAGGTGGTTCCTCAATTGAAGATTTGGGCTCGATACTCATAACCTCCTCGGGTGCAGGAAATGGGAAATCGTTAAGAAAATCCTTGATAATCGAGAAGTCCTCATCGTTGTCGAGGTCTTCGTTACAAGTACGTGGAACATCGAATTCTTACAACGTAAAACCACCACCTTCAAATGGAGTGAAGGTTGGTGTCGAGTTATCAATAATGGGATCTAACATAGTGGGATTGCCACTATTTTCATCATCACCAAAACCTCGAACTTCTTGTGAAAATTCCTCGCAAACCACGTCAATCATATCAACGAGGTTTATGGTTGCAACAGAATAAACATGAGAAATTTGAGAGTTTTGAGTTGCGTTTATAACAAGTTCCTCGTCGTTGAAACGTAAGGTGATCTTTCTAGCATGAACATCGATCAAAGCCATAGACGTATCTAAAAACGAACGACCTAAAATGAGAGGAACTTGAGGATCCGTGGGAATATCGACAACGATAAAGTCTACCGGATAGTAGAACTTTCCCACTTTCACAAAAACGTCTTCCGCCAATCCACATGCGCGAATCGTGGAATGGTCGGCCAACTCGATAGACATTAGTGAAGGAGTAAGATTAGGAAGATTGAGCGACTTGAAGATTGCAAGTGGCATCAAGTTAATGCTAGCACCAAGATCGGCCAAGGCAAAGCATTCTTCCATATCTTGGATTGCACAAGGGATCAAAAATTTACCGGGATCACCGACTTTTTAAGGTATGCGATTAAGATAAACCGATGAACAACTAGACAATTGATGCAATTTCTCCTTGTTGTTCAACATACTCTTAAAGTTAGTGGCAAATCGAGGCATCATGACCAAAGCATCGGCGAAACTCACATTAAAGTGCAAATCACGAAACATTTTCATAAAAAGCTAAAATTGGTAATTGTCGCGCTCTTGACGTTTCTCGTTTCTAAGTCTCAACGGATAGGGCAAAGGTGGTGTGGGTTGAGGCATAGGCACAGCCTTTGGAATCTCGGGTTCCAATGTTGGTAATGGGTCAACCATAGGTGTGGCATGAGCGGTACTTCGTGGGATTGGAACATGCTCCTTTTGGACCACCACCTCGGTTTCTTCCTCAATTGCTTCCTCCGTAGGAGCAATTAGTTGAGGAGTCGGTTCCTTAGGTGTCTTACCACTACGTGTGGTAATCACTTTCATCTCACCCTTAGGGTTTGATACGGTGTTGCTAGGAAGAATACTCGAAGATGGTTTACACATAATTGCCTCAAACATAGATGAAATTTTATCTTCAAACATTGATTGCCTCTTCTCGGCTTTAATCATCTCTTGCTTAATTTCATGTTGCCCTTGTTCCATTTTTTGTTGGTTTTGTTGTAACCTAGTTACATTTCCTTCCATTTTGTTTGTGTGGATTTTAAGTTCATTTGCTAACTCATTTTTCAACTCTTTCTTCAAGTCGTTCTTAAACTCGGATCTTAGGCTAATGATTTCTCTTTGAATGTTGTCAAACCTAGCATCGTTCCCATTAGCGTATTCAACAAATTCATTTGGAAGATCTTTCAATGTTTGCAAACTTTTGTTTTTGTTTTGAAAATCATTTTGATTTTTGTTTGAAACTTGATTATTAGCCCCTTGATTACCATAGTTTCCCTTGTTGTAATTGTTTTTGAAACCAACTTGATTGTTGTGATAGTTGTTGTTAGCATTTTGATTTGAACCAAAACCCGGTGGAGTCAATTGATTAGAGCAGGTAACTTGAAAGTTTTGGTTGTAAGTTCCTGTGGCCGCGTAGGCACTCGAAGTGTTACCACCGTTGGTAATGCACTCGGAGAAATCATGACCTCCACCACAATACATGCATGAAACCTCAACCGCTTTAGCCGTAGCGGGAGCACTTGGTTCTCCAACCTTGAACTCAATCAAAAGACCTTTAAGCTTATCAAAGATTTTGTTTTCCAAGTTCGCCTCAATTTGTCAAGCATCGATGGTAGTGGACAAAGAAGGTGAAGCCGAAGACGAAGCCTTACGAACACTAGATGTGCTACGAGGACTATACACCATAGATCTATTCTCAATTATCACCAAAGCTTCCTCAACCGTTTTACACAAAAAATTACCACCCGCGGCGGCATTAAGATAATCCCTTTCATGATCATTAAGTCCATTGTAAAACGTGTCAATTTGATGCAAGTCGGAAAAACCGTGATGAGGACACTCATGTAACATTTCCTTAAACCTATTCCAAGCCGTTGAAAAACTTTCATTAAATTCTTGTGAAAATTTTGAAATCTCGTTATTCAAATGCGTAGTCTTAGAGGGCGGAAAAAATTGGTTCACAAACTTAGACACGAGATCCTTCCACGTCAATATAGAATTGGGTGGCTCTTTCTCTAACCAAATTTTAGCGGGCCTCGCTAGAATACGGAAAAAGCATCATCTTAATCGAATCATTAGAGACATCCTTTAACTTGCAAGTGGCGGTAAGACGATTGAATTGGCGGATATGGTTGTGTGGATTGTCCTTCTCATCACCACGGAATTTGTTGTTTTGGATCATCGACAACAAACCCGTTTTTACTTCAAAATTCTCTGCAAGGATAGCGGGAATCACAATAGCCTCTCCATAACCCTCGGTGGGTGCTTGAAGTAACTCCATCATAGTACGATTCGCCATGGTTGGTTCCTTCTCTACAATGGGTTCAACAATGGGAGATTCTTCACTAGAAGATGCTTGGTTTCCTTCCTTTTGGCGACGTTTACGTGCACATCTTGCTTTGGAGCGAGTTTGCATAAACGCCACGTACAACGAGGGGATGAGCAAAGAAGATTCTTTTTGGTGTTTTGTATTTTTCCAATTTTTTTTGTGGTTTTTGATTGTTTTTACTTTTTTTTATTTTTGTGATTGTATTAAGTTGATCAAAATCTACAAATCTCCTCCTTAATCAAATATCCTGATTAAAGAAGCCCCAAGGAATGAAAACGATCACGTGAAGTGAACGCCTTCGATGACTTTAGAACGTTGGTGGAACACAAAAACGTTCAAGAGGGTTTAATCAAATGAAACCAAGAAAGTATATATGATACTTAATAATACTTTGGGCGGCAAAACCCTCGATTAGCTCTCAAAATCAAATTCTCACAAGCAAGCGGGGAAACGAGGTGGCGCGAAGCACTTAAGAGCCTTTTTCCTTAGGATATATTTTGTAATATCCGCCTTATACCCACCTTATAGTTTGTATTTTTCAAAATTGAGCTTCACGAAAGTATTTATCTATTTTTGCCTTTTTCTTTGGTTTGAGATTCGAATACAATGATTGGGTAATGACCTCCCAAGTCAAGGTTGTGATTTCTCACTTTTGGAGTACTTGTGAATTTATTGTTCTACGTATACAATATAATATTCACACAAAAAAACGAAAAACCGATAATACGTATTAGTAGAGTGCTACTAATACAATAGATATTATGGCTATATATAAAAACAACAATTGCCAAATCAGAATACAACACGCCTCCTTGGCAGCGGCGCCAAAATGATAGTTGTAATTTACCACTTTTTTAGGAAAACAAGGTAATTAGTGCAAGCATTAACAAGTGACTTAGGAAAATCACAAGCTATGACCCAAAGTGGGGATCATTCTCAAGGAGGCTTGGTGTGTGTGTAATGAAATGATTAATTATGTGATTATATTGATTATAAGAAAAGAAAATAGAAATGGGCTAAGAAGAGAATGACGGTTACGATGACAGATTAAACTAAGACGAAAGAGTCGTACACGTAAAACCGTAAAAAGCACCAAAATTAAAAAATTATCCTAAAAATTCCTAAAAATCACTAAAAACTCCACTAAAATATTCTAAGGGTTTACAAAAATCAAAACTTGCTAAAACCTTTTAATTAATTAATTATTAATTTTTTTAATGCTAATTAAAGCCCTAAAAATTAAAATTAACTAATAAAAAGTCCAAATCAAGATCTTAAAGTTTGTAAACCTTTAAAATAACCTAATTAAGCTAAAAAGTATTTTTCTAAATTTTAAAACCACTAAAAACTATTTTTAAACAATTAAAAAATATTAGAAACTATAAAAACTTAAAATAATTCTATAAAATAATTGAAAGACCCTAAAAATATTTGGAAAGTTGTAAAATTCCTAATTAAGTGTCTAGAATCTAGGAAAAATATAAAAACTTAGAAAATTAGACTTTTAATTTTTAATAATAAAATAATATTAAAATATTAATAAAAATCCAAAAATCCTAAAAAATTCTAAAAAGTTGCAAACTAGCTTAATTTAACCTAAATAACACAGAAAAGAAGTTGAAATTACCTAAATACCCTTATTGGGCCTAGAAAATGGGCTAAAGTCCAAACAGTCCCTTAATGGGCTTAGAATTGGCCCAATAAGAAAAAGTGGCCCAAATTAGCCCAAAAACCACTACTTGACTCAAAATTTGATTCTGAACAACTTTTTCCAAAGGCCCAAAAGCTGAAAATGTGAAATAAGTAAGCTTATACCAAACAGCTTATTCTTAATTGGCTTTTTGGCCCATTAAGCTATAAGCTGATGCCATAAGCTCAAATTAGACACACAAGCTTCTTTTGAGCTAACTAAGACTTCTGTAAAAAGAAATTTGAAATAAGCCAAAGGAATAAGCCTGAAAATGCAAAAAGCAATCTAAAGAAAACGACAAAATAGTCGTTTTTGAGTTCTAGGCTATCCCAAGAGCTGATTCAAATTGCAAAAGCTTTTAAATGACTTAACTAAGCTTAATCAACAAAACGTTTTCAAATAAGTTGACCCAATAAGCTGGAAAAAGCAAATAAGCACTTATGAAAAAGTCAAATAAGTTGGTTTTCTAGCAAAAAGTCAAAGTCAAAGTCCAATAAGCTCCAGTTCAATCAAATGGGTCAAACAAAGAAGATCTATCACAAAAATAAGTTGTTGCAGGTCTGTATAAGCTAAAATGGCTTATTGATAAGCTAACTGAAAATTTGTACTAGTAGGGGCTAGTTTTGGATGTTGAGCAGTGGAAACTTTTTCCACTGCTTGACTTGTTGAATTTTTTGTCTTTAGTGACTTTTTTGGAGATTCAAGTTACCCAAAGGCACCCAATTGATCAGTGGATCAAGAGGAGTCAAGAACAATCAAAAAATCACAATCAACAATAGCCAAATGATACAGTTAATTCAATCAATCACCAGATCTGACACAGACATGAACACATAAGCAGTTGAGGTTCAATAAGCACTTATAGCACAATTTAGCCAGCCAAACTTAACCGAATGCATACACAAGCAATATTAAACTTAAATAAGCAAGTCTAAACAGGTTTCATGCACTGTTTCAAAGTATTAAGCAAGATTCAAGCACTTAAAGTTATTGATGAACACAAGAACATGCAGTTTTCACTTTTGCTGATGCAATTGACCAACAAGCCAGATTCAACCACTCAAATCTATCACATATGTTATATAAATGATGTTTTAACAACTTTTAACCCTAAGCATGCATAAATTATAGATTTTCCCAAAATCTTAGGTCAAAAACAGTTAAAATCACTTAGATATAGCACAATGTATGATTCAAGGTTTCAAACCCAAAAACTTGCAGCAAATAGCTCTCAAACAAGTGTATGACAGATAACAAGCTCAAACACAAACTTCTAACAACTCAATACCAAGTTATGATTTCAAACAGGTAATCCCAAACACCCTTTTAACTTTTCAAAACCAAAATTTTCAAATCAAAAGTGAAATTTAAGACCACCCAAGCCCAAATTAACATAATAACATATGAGAATGACAGATTCAAGCAAGATTAAGCCACAAAATTCACAAGAACACAAGCAACACTTAAATATCACAAATATCCAATATTTTATCAGATTTTGAGATTAAGGGTGTGTACCTCATGGATGTACATCCACACCAACGAATTTTGAGCTTATGTACTAGCAAGAACAAGTACAAGCTTCCACAACAAAGCCTGCTAAGATTCAACAAGGTTAGAAGAAAAATAGTAAAATCAAAAAAGTGAAAAGCCTTGATTAATGCAACTCTTGTCCTCCACACTTGATTATCCCCAAGTTATAAGCTTCACCATACCTTGATAACACAATATCAGGATGCTATGATCAGCCCTATAGCCCAAGAATTCCAAGATAGACCAAGAACTTAGCAAAATATCAAGCTTGAAGGAAAATGTGCAAACTTTTGCACACTCCTTAAAAACAGGTTTTGAGATTCAAGATTATCAAACTAAGAACAATAATAAGCAGATACAAAAGATGGCACTTGATCTTTCTTCAACATTTCAAACACATTTCATTAATACTAAAAATGGATTTACAGAAAAGTGAACCAAGGAAAATTTAAGAGCAATCTAAAATGTAATGAACTAAGGCCTTTATATAGGCTACAAGTTATCTAGGAAAGCTGAAAAAAACGTAACCCCAATGTTATAGAATCCCTGAAATTCCCTTGAGAGCTTTGGCATTTTTGAAGATCATGTGACTGAATTTGGAGTCTTGTGGTAGCTGGCATGTGAAAACTTGATCAAATGGTGTGAAATAAGCTTAGGATGTAAGCTGAATCCTTGGACGTTGGATGACTGTCAAAAATTGGCAGTTAGCTCAAAGGTGTAGCAGGGGAATCTCATGTGGGGTTCCTTGGTGATGTAGCATGCGTTTTTGGTGTTGGGTTATGATTAAGGGATGCTTAATCATCATTTTGGAGGTTATTGGGTGTTAATTGCAAACAGATTAAGAAAACCCAAATCATGTTCTTGAGGTGAATAGTTGGTGTTTTAATCCGTTTTCATGTTAAACCAGGTGTTTTGCGCCAAATTTAAACTAATCAAAGATTAGTTAAATAATCTGGTGAGTGGGAAATGAGGTGGTAAAAAGGAGTGGTGTGATTGGTGGATTTTGTGAGTGGGACACGTGTTGGATGGGGATTAGTCTAGGTAACTTTCTTGTCTGGCCAGCTTAAACCCTCCTATTCTTCTTTCTTTGCTACTTTGTAAATAAACACCCAAAAACCGGATTCCTTTGTATTTCAAGTTTCGCTTTTCACACTTTTGCCCCAAATACTTTTCCAAAGTATTTTCAGGGGTATTTCTTGCCATTTTGTGATTCTTGAAGGACTGATTTGACATTTTCTTGATTGATAATGGTCTTGACTTGTCTTGTGGACTTCTTGGTGGATTGAAATTGCCAAGTCATGATTAATGAGGGACCATTTTTGCCATTTCTTCAAAGTCAAGGGTCCTTTTGGTAATTTTGATATTTTCAAAGGACCAAACTTGTAATTCTTGTAACTTGGAGTCCTTATTGGTATGGTTGACTTTGAGGAGGATAAATATTGACATTTTAGTTTTGTTGAGGGACTAAAATTGCCAATTCTTCAAATCGGAGGGCCCTTTTTGCAATATTGACAAACCTTAGGGACCAATCTTGTAATTATGAAGATACAAGGGTAAAAGTGTCAATTATTCCATATTGGAGGACCCTTATTCATAAATCTTCAAATCTTCATGGGTTTTCTTGGGAAAATCTTCATTAGGGCTTGGTTCAAAATGCGGCTTCGTTTCCCGTGTTCGTTTTTGCATGATTCTTGTGATCTTTTGTCATTTTCTCAATATCCGTACCTAAAATACACAAGCAACAAACACAAGCATATATATGGGTATTTTGATGATATTTAATGCATTTTAAGCCCTTTTTGGACGATGAGACTATGTATAAAAGCAGTCTCATCAATTGTCGTCAAGAGTAGAGTCCTTTTGGTGTTGCCCTCAGTGAACTGATAAGAGAACCGATACAAGAGATAATATATTAAGTTTCGGTACACCGCATACTGTTCCTATGTGTGATGCATTGTAGAATACTGGAGACCGGTAACCTACACCGTAGGGTAATGGTTTTACCTATGTCGTAGGTAATACGTAAAATGTCTCGCATATCCCCAAAGGGAGAAGTGGAACCCTTACACCTTCTTTCTAGGTGAATTCATACTCTCTATAAGAGTACTTCATGTATCGGGACCATAGGAGTTTGAATCCCTAAGTTCTATTTGGTTCGTAGGTGTGAGCCATTAGAGGTATCCTCGTTTGGGTACTCACCTCCTAACTCGACCAAGGGGGTCTATGCATGTGGAAAATCACTTTTCCCAAAAGGTTAGTATTCCGTTTATTTATTTATTGTTTCATTTTTTTTAAGTTGCTTATAAAATTAGGTATGAATGCATGATGATGAAATAACATGGGTTTGGGTGAACGCCTTTGGGTCGGTTCACCTAAACAAAATGACATGACGAAGATGAACTCCTATGGGTCGGTTCATCAAAACAATACGATGGATAAAAGCACATGCGACTAAATATGTTAATCTAATTAGGGTATAGGAAACCCATCAGTGGCATCAAAGCTTTAGCTTAATTCTATTAGCACCTAAATAGTACTTCGTAGATTATTAACATGTGATAAGTATAAATAATTAGACATTATGTTATAGACTTGTGATCATTGTTAATATGAATATACATTTTGTATCGTATATTTTAATTGATTACAATATATCCATTGAATTTTAAAAGTTTAAAATTAAATCCATAATTTTAAATTTTTTAAAATAGACCTATTATACATAGTATGATTGTTATGTTATACGTATCTGTAAATCTTAATGCATCGTTAGTAAATCGATAGAACGACTCACCTATAGTGAATAAATTATAAGAGAGGTATAAGGCAGGTCGCTCTGCTTTCCAAAAGAAGTCATGTTTTTAATTTGCTTCGAGCTGCCTTGCTAGTTTTAGTTGTTAGTTTGAATTTAAAACATTACAAACAATTATTGATATTTTAATAGATTTAATGATTTAATAATGGAGATTTATTTATTTGAAAGAGTTCTACCATTTACTATTAATTATCATTGTGTTTCGTTTTGCATGTTTAAAAGCCGCTTCTTGAGTATAGTTTACTCAAACCTCCTCAATCGACCATACTACTAGAAGCAAGCATTGATTTAAGAATGTCATGAAGTGTTAGTATATTATTTATATGGATTAGACATAGCAGGGAGAATGTTGCAACACTCATGAGTACCTAATGAAGATTTAAGTATAGGATTAACCCGTACTTAGAGAGATTACTTCATGGATAACTATCACAAGTAATTCTAAGATGATAATATCTTATATTCTTAAAATGTAGATACATCGATTTTCTAGTTTTTCAAGTATGTTATACTTTATTTTATTCAAACGTTGCGTGTAACTGCCCATTATACAGGATACGTTAGGCATGACATGATTAGATGACTAGAGCTATGTAATCGAATTTTATTTGTTCCTTTTTCCTTATTAAAAAGTGATATCATGGCCCCCTCGATAATTAAATGTGACTTAAAAGTGCTAGGCCTGGCTAGGACTAAATTGACGTGTCCAATTTGGTAGTCTCACATAGTTAAAATAAATAGAGATCACGAAACATAATACTGAACCAAGAGATTTATTAAAATCCATTTCTCAGGTTCATACAATATCTAAGAACAAAGGATTATTTGATCAATTATATAAGGGTTGTATCTAATAAGATTTGGAGTTTTAGTAGTTGCATTGGATGACACTGATGAGTGTGACAACACTTGCATTTAATAACCCAAAATCACCTAAAACACGACCTAAAATATCAAATATTGCTTTATATTGTCAGAATTACGCATGTTTTATGTTTTTATGTGTGTGCAGGCAAAATAGGTACATTTGGAACAAATACTGTAACACCCCATTTTGGTAAATGGAATGTCAGGCGTGAATATGGCGTGTCATCAAAGCATACAAGGTAAATGTCCAAAAAACATTAAATGAACATGAATGGAAATACCGGAAACAAACATCGGTAGTCCAAGTATAAGCTCATCTCACACAAACATAAGTACTGTAATAGAAAAGGACTAAACAATGTCCAAAGATATAAGTAGCAAAATGTATGATGAAATGCATAAAGTAGAGAAGGATAGTTAGCTTCCAATCCATATGCACATACACTTAAAGTCTACGAGCGCCCTAGAGTACCTGCCGTTTGGGAACATGAATGGAAAACGGCTGAGCATAACGCCCAGTGAATGGACATACAAGTATAGCATGAAATGACATAAGCAAAAAAGACTAATAGCAGCAGAAATGTATAAGTCCTAAGTAACCTGGAAACATGTTCATAAAACTGGTTTTATAGTTTGAAAAGACTTATGTTTTTATATAAAATATGTATTATTATCCAATAGCCTATATAAGTCATGAGGTTCCACCATGCATAAATACTTGGAGGGGAGACCTCGTCATACAATTAGAGGGGTTGCCCCTAATTAAATAGTCTGGGTAGGGGGGTCAACTCCTTATGAAGGATGCAAGGCACACATCGCATTCACCATAGAAATCCTGTAAAAACATGTAACTAGGATGCACCCGTACGCCCCACATGTTAATATAATAACAATGGCCAAAACTGAAAAGGGACGCCACGAGCAATCACTCCGCCGTGAGGAAGTCATAACACTGGTGCCTCCAGTGTTATGGTTATGGTACCTCCATAACTAGGTGACACTGGTCACGCTTTTATATGGCTTAGGCAATTATTTTAACTTAAGTATCAAACATATAAAACAATATTGGGAAAACATTTGGCTACCAACGGGGAATCCTAATAAGGAAAGAATGTCCATACTAAAGGACGAAAAATCCGTACCTTGTGTCCAGTGAGCGAAGAAAGACGAAAGGATGAAAGCCTACTCCAATCTCACTATTGCTACATAAATAGGGGACATGTATAAGTATTATGTTTACTGAGTACGTAACTGATTATATCATGTCTTAGCTTGTTTTATATGTTCTTGTCTTGTTTTACTGACTTTAATGCTATAATGTGTTTATCATGTATTCTATGTATTATGGTTAAGTATTTACTTGTATTCTTGTATTAGTATACTTGTTGTGTAATAAAAAGTAACTTTCTAAAAAAAGCAGGTTTCCTAAAATAGAAAGTTTCCAAAAATAGAAAGTTTCCAAAAAATAGATTAGCTTCTAAAAATAGACCAGTTTCTAAAAAGTTTACAAAAATAGTAAAATCCTGAAATAGAATGTTTCCATATTTAGAAATAAGCTGGATTAATAAGCTAATAATATAAGCTTAAGTTTACTGGTTAAATATCATATGTCATGTAATTATTTGTATAGTTTATTAATAATATCATGTTAATTAAATAAACTATAGGTTATACAATTTAATTAAATATAAGCATGATTTAATTAAATTAAAGCATATAAAATACTTAGGTTAAACATGTATTAATAATATATTAATTATAACCTAAGTCACGTTTATTAGTTAATTATAGTCTATGTTTTAAATAATTAATTAATACTATAGTCTAAATTAAATGGTAAAAATACTTAGGTTAAAACATGTATTATTTACTAAATAATAATAACCTAAGTCCATGTTAAATTAAATTAATTACTAGCCATGGTTAAATTAATTTAATTTCTTGTTTAAAATAATATAACTTGTAAAAATATAATCTTGTAAAAATTAATCATGAACCGAACCCGTGTTTTTAATTTAGACCAAACGTGAATCAGACCGAATTCCCCATGAACCGGGCCAAAACAAACACCCCCTTAGTAGTGGCTAACCGGCCTAGCCGGTTGCCAATGCTGGTGCAAAAACTCCACCGGCTGTAGCTGGTGGTTGCCGCTGGTCTACCTCGGCTAGCCACTGCCACAACAACAGGTTCCCACCGGCAGTTAGCCGGTGGTCCCCCTGCTGATGTCGTCCCCCCTGCTTGACCAAAACAGCCACCTGTCCTAGATCGGTGGTGTTCTTGCTGCTGCGCCGAGACCAAGAAAACCACAAGGCCACCTCGACTTGCGTCAGGGTCCTTGTCCCTTGTTGCCGAGACACCACATCCCCACAGCGAGACCAATGAGGTCCCGGTTGGTGGTGATACAACGACCACCGAGAGCTTAGGCTCTCGGTTCTTGCCTCGGCCAAAACCAAACCCGAATCAGAACCATTCTTTTTATTTTCCCATGATTTATAACATGTTTATTACTTGTTTTTATGATCCCCATGTTCATGTGTTCTTGATTTAAATAAAAAGAATAAAAGAAAAAGGATTAAAAGGTTACCGAATACGTGAATCATACGAGAATAATAACACAAACACTAACGCTTGTTTTCAATAACCAAGATAAAAAAACACCCCTTTGGTGTTGCTATAGCCGGCGACAAAGAGAGGAGGTAAGGGAGGCTAGGGTTTTTTTTTTATCAAAAGTTCTATAGAATGAAAAGGGTTTTCCCTTTTTGTTTATTTGTTAAAACCAAACTGGGCCTGGGCCTACCTTGTCTTGTTGTGTCCGCGGCTATAAGCGGCCCACAAGGGAAACCCGTACATTTGGCATGTCTTATATTTTATGTGTTCATTCGTTAGCGTTTTCATGTTATATCTTAATTAATTGTTCGTGTTATAAATAAGTACTCGTACGTAACATATTTATCGTATTATAATAAATACATACCTAATTACATGTTCGTGATTTATCGTTCATGATTTCATGTTCGTGATTATGATTATTATGGTTAATAATTATCGTGTAATATCACGTAGTTAATACTTATCGTGCAATAACACATACGTAATTTCTGTAATTAATACTCGTGACACGTGTTCATGCTATAAAAGGAAAGTTTTAATTTGTACATACGTTTACTAAGTGTACTGTTCATGGTAAAAGCATGCGGGTTTTACAACTCTTCCCCTATAAAAAGAATAATTCGTCCCCGAATTATAGATAAAGTAAACTGAAAGAGGAACATACCCGAATTCAAAACTTGAAATGAGGGTAAGAAGCCCGGATAGACTCCTCTATTTCCCAAGTGGCTTCCTGCTCGGTATGATCCCTCCAAAGGATTTTGACGAATGGAATCGTCTTCTTCCTCATGACTCGTTCTTGTCTGTAAAGAACTCGCTTGGGTTCATCTATGAAGGTAAGATCTACACAAATCTGTTCCAGTGGATACTGAACCGTGTGAAGGGGATGATAATTGTATCCTCTGAGTAAGGACACATGGAAAACGTCATGAACGTAAAAAAGCTGCAGAGGTAACGCTAAACGGTAAGATACTTCACCGACTCGCTCGATGATATCAAACGGTCCGATGAGTAGAGGACCGAGTTTCCCTTTGATTTAAAAACGTCTAACACCACGTGCCGGTGATACCTTAAGAAAGACATGATCTCCCACGTTGAAATGTAAGTCCCTATGGTGCTTGTCGGCATAACTCTTCTAACATGCACGAGCTTCCTGTAATTTCGCCTTAACTACAACGACCTTCTCGTTGGTCAAATCTATCATCTCCGGTCCTTCAAGTGTTCGCTCACCAACCTGATCCTAGCAGATTGGGGTACGATACTTTCTGCCATAAAACATCTTTAACGGTGCACACTTACTGCTGGCGTGCCAACCGTTGTTGTATGCAAACTCTACCAGGCAGATATAATCATCCCAATATACTTTCCACTCCAATGCACATGCTCGAAGTATGTCCTCCAATGTCTGAATAGTTCGCTCCGACTGTTCGTCTGTTTGAGGGTGAAAATCCGTGCTAAGCTTAAGTTTTGTACCCCTAAGCTTACTGCAGACTTCTCCAAAATCGCGAAGTAAATCGAGGATCTCTGTCCGAGATGATACTGGATGGATCACCATGAAGTCTCATGATCTCCTTCTTGTAAGTATCGACGAGTTTGCTAATCGGATCATCCTTGCGGATCAGTAAGAAATGATCTGACTTAGTAAGTCGATCAATGATAAACCAAATCGCATCATGCTTCCTCTTGGTCTGCAGAAGACCGGTAACAAAATCCATGGTGATCTTGTCCCACTTCCACAATGGTTGTAGTAGACCACTAGACCGCTGATGCTCGATCTTAACCTGCTGGCAGGTAAGACATTTGGAGACATAAGTAGCAACATCCTGTTTCATACCACTCCACCAAAAGTACTGCTTGATGTCGTGGTACATCTTGGTTGAACCAGGATGAATGGAGAATGGGGAGCTATGAGCTTCTGCCAATAACGCTTCCCTGAGTGTAAGGTCATCAGGAACACAAAGTCTGGTGCCCTGCCATAATATACCGTCGTCATCTAACTGAAACTCCGTCTGCTGCTCTAAGTTCTGAATGATTGCCCAAATTTCACCATAATCCTTCTGAGCTTCTGAAATTGAGTATATTGAAGTTCGTTTTCTCTCGATTCTTGACAAATTGAAAGTCCTAAAAATCTCAAGTCTTTAATTGTTGTTGGTTGATAGGGTATTTGGATATTCTATGTCTAATTCAATCAACAAGTAAAAAGGGTGAAAAATATTAAACCTATGTATCCGTAAGATACTTTGCAATTACCAAATAATATTCACAAAAGTTCAGAATGTAAAAACATGAAAGTAAAAGTGCTTGAAAAGTAAACTAAATGAAAGTAAAGGACTGGAATGTAAATTTCAGAAAGTAAAAGGACCAAAAATGTAAAATCCAACAAACTTATAACAACAAACTTAACAAACTGCCTAAACAATTTTAGCAAAAAATGAAAGTTAAAGGGCTTGAAAATTGCAAAACCTAAAAACAATGAAATTTAGCCATGAATAAAAACAATTAACAATTGAAAGGACCAAAATGCAATTAATAGGGAAATTATAACAAAAACAGGTTAAAGCCAATGATTAAGCTCGTGTGAGCTTATTAATGGACCAATTAAGCTCTAGTTTGTTTTAAAAGTCTTAAAATCGAATTTTAGCTAGACAAGTGTAAGGAATCTGCTTAAAAACTATTCAAACTCAAGTTAACTTATTCAAATAAGCCAAGAATAAGCAAACTAGCAAACCAGACATCCACAATCAGATTTTAAAGCTCAATCTTATTAAACAGCTTATAAGGAGTATGGAATGTCTTTCCAATCCGAAATTGATTCACTAGATAAGCTGAAAAATAAATTTAAGCTGAAAGAGTGCTTATTTGACCAACGTTGACAAAATTTTCCAATAAGCTAAAAACTTCAAAAACTACTCAGGACATGTTTCTAACAAGATTTGTGAAATAAAACTAGTACATTTATGAAGTAGAAATTCAATTATAAGAAAACAGTTAGCCTCTCATTACAGAAACTTGAGTTTGGTCTGTGGCTTATTGAAGAGCTTATTTCTCAATGGAAACTAAATACTGTAGAACTTCCTCTTACAGACTTAATCTTTGTATGTTAAACTTCAAATGAGAACTGGTTTCAAGAAAAATGATTAAGTAATGAAATCATGGCATAGATTTGAATCTAGCAAGTTTTTTGAATGTACTACTGAAATACTTGACCCAAACCTTTTAGATGTCAAGTGCCTGATTGACTTTTGTTTTGACTATAAAATGAACCAAGACTTATCACACAATACTACTAAATGTAAATGAACTAGAATTAACAATTTTATCAGACCTGAATTATCAAAATCACTTAAATCCAAACACTACTTAATAAGGCTGTTACGAACTTTTTCAAATGAAAACTGATCTCAAGAATGAAACAGGTTTAGGCTTCTATCATGACTTGTTTATATGACCAAATGAAATAAGTTTTAGCTAAAAATAGGTAAGTAAACAACCTTTAACACAATATGAAGTAAATGACCTTTACTGATGAATATCAAAGCTGAAAATCAAGTAAACTAAGATTTAAGCTACCAAAGTACTCACAGGCTATCAAACTAACTCAACTACACTAAGACAGATCTAAACACATGATCATAGCATCAAATCGTGTTTAATCTAAGAATTTAGCATGCAAAGTCCATTTTAGAGGAAATCAAACAAGAACAAGTGCCTTTTAGCTGTGAAGCCTCCATTGATGGAGTAGTATGGCGCTGAGCTAACTAAAATCTGCTAGAACAACACCAATTCACCACCATTGACCCACTTAATCACTTCCATATGCTATTTCTGTTCAAATCAAACCAAACAGCTACAAACTACTACAACAGGAACTGGATTGACTGATCTTGCTAGAAAAACTTGATGTAACTTCCAAAACGTCTCTAACAAACTCCATTGATCAGTAATGATCAATGAAATCACAAGCATTAATAGAATTGCAGGTATGAGTAAGTGAGATGAGAGAAGAGTATGAACTGAATTGTTTTTGTACTTTTATTGATTAGGAGGGAAAAGTAGTTACAAATTCTAACAGAATAACTACATCTCAAGTGTGTGTCAAACACTTGAGAGAAGCTAGCTATGAAAAGTAAACTAGAAATTGGGAGAGAAAAATACAAGTGTGTGTGTTTTCACACTTTAACTACACAATGAAAATGAAGGTACAAGCTGCTATTTATAGAGATGTGATGATGAGTTGTTGGGGTAGAATGACGTGTCTCAACCAATAAGGAGGTGCCAGGTGTCTTCATCTCTTCAATTATAATTAGCTGTTCTTGATCAAGATTAGGCCTTTTTTTATTTAGTGAATTCCAACCTAATTGGATGATTGGGTTGGCTTCGTCACTTGATTACGAGCATCTTTGGTGTTTTGATCTTCTTCTGAAAATGCCTAAATCATAATCTTCGATCTGCTGCTGAAGAAACCACGTGGCATGTTTTCATTTGTCCTTAACCTCACACACGGATCATTATCTGTTTTGGATAAATGATATTATTGCATGTTGATCTCTGATTGGCTGATACAAAGATAGTGCGTTGCACTGTGTAGGATTTGTTTATTAATTGAATAAGTGAGTTGGCAACACACTTGGCAATCCACACCATGTGTTTCTTGCATTTTGATTGGTCCACAATGTAAAGCCACGGATCAAGCCAAAATATATGTATTTTTGACACTTTCAGCCCTTGTCTTTAAAAGATTATTCAAATGAGCTCTTTTTTTTTATTCCAATGGAAAATTTGACCCTTTGACTTGGAATCTTGCTTATTTAACTCCCATGATTTGGTTGACTTGAAGTTTAACCAAGTTTGACTTAAATCTTGACTTTTTCTAAAGTTTGCATTTAAGTCCCTCAACTTTTTAATATTGTCAAGATAGGTCCTTCATCTTCAAATGGCTTGTCATCTTTGATCCTTCTCTTGTATTTTCATCATAAATGAGCTTGATTTTCTCTTTTTGCTTGAAATTGTATCCTTGTAACTTATTTAAGCACAAACACAAAACATACCACATAAATTTGCTTTATAGCACAAAAGTTAGGTATTTTCTATGTGTTTTAGGGTGATTTATTGATTAATTGATATGAGATTTTGCTCATATCAAATCCCCTACACTTGAACATTGCCATGACCTCATGCAATGCTATATTTTAAAGCGTAAATTTACATTTACCTCATAATTAATCCACCTTGGCCAATATGGAATGCTTTTACACTACTCTACACTATATGATGCATGATTTTGATTTTGTACAATGCAATGCAAAGAAAAAACAATTCTATTTATATATTTTTGATTTTTTTTATAAATGGTTTTGATGGAAAAACTCATAAAGAAATCAGTGACTTAAATTAGGGCTTTGGTACTGATGAGATGACATTTATACATGATCTCATCGTTCTTTTCGGGTTTTAAATTCATAAAATGTCATAAAAATACCATATATATGCTTGTGTTTGTTTACTTGTGTATTTTAGGTATGGATATCATGAAAAAGACAAAAGATATCAAGAAACAAGGAAAAACGAACACGAGAAACGAAATCGCACAAAGAACCGGGCCCTAGTTCATGATTTCTCAAAGAAAAACCCTTGAAGACTTGAAGATGTACAAGATTGATCCCTCATTTATGAAGAAATGACACTTAATACCCTTGTATATTCATAATTACAAGTTTGGTCCCTTAAGTTTGTCAAAATTACAGAAAGGTCCTTCAACTTTGAAGATTTGGCAAGTTTAGTCCCTCAACAATTCTGAATTGTCAACAGTGGTCCCTCATGAAGTCAAACATCCAATGAAGACCTTCAAAGATGAGAAATGTCCAAGATCAGTCCTTGAAGATATCAAAAATGGCAAAACAAACCCTTATAACCCTTGTTACAAAGTTTTGTGGCCAAAGTGTGAAGTTAGAAACTTAAATAACAAAGGAAACCAAGTTTATTGAGCTGAAATACTTCATATACATGTTTTACCAAAGAACAAGGGCCATTTCTGCCATGTCAAACATTTGAATCCCATAACACGCGCCAAACACTTCCCTTCCACCTTTTTCAGATCAAAAAGTATTACTATTCACCCCAAGAACCCAGTTACCACCTCACTAAAAACAAAGGGTAAAAACATTACCCAGGCACACGGTTAATTCACATGCCCAGTTATACAACGAGATTTTCTATGTTGAAAAGTTCGATTCTCGGAATCCTCTCGAATTGATCTCAGTTCTAAGTGGAATGATTTGTTCTTGGTGACAAAAAGTGGTTTTGGTTTTCTATTTTACTAAAACAGGGAACAGAATAAAGTAATAAAGATTTACACTTAACACAATTAAAAAGTAAAACTAGAATAAGAAATTAAATCAAACAGTATTGGAAAATTGCCCTAACTGAAAATACTCTAATTGGAATAAATTGCTATAAAAGTCCTATTCGGAAAAAGATGTAATTCGGAATAAAGGTTCTCTATGCGGAATCAATTTCTTATGCGGAAAAAGGTCCTATTCGGAAAAATAATCTCCTATTCGGAAAACAGTTCTATGCGGAATAAAAGTCTAACTCGGAATAAAATCCTATTCGGAAAAACAAATCTATGCGGAAAAATGCCCTATTCGGAAAAACAAATCTATGCGGAAAAATGCCCTATTCGAAAAACTGGCTCTGTTCGGAATATATCAAATATTCCGAGTAAGGAAATGGCAAATTTTGCTATGCGGGATAATTTATTCCGAGTAAAGGAAAAATAAAAAGCCCTATTCGGAATATGTAATATTCCGAATAAGGGAAACAGAAATCGTCTATTCGGAATGTCCAGAGCTGAAGAACAGTAGCAGTTAGGGAAGAACGATTTTCGATTCAAAACACAAAATTACTCAAAAAGGTTTTTACCAAATCAACCAATCATCATTTAAATACCATAAGTAACAAATCCCAACAATAAAAACACAAAATCAACCACTTTTAAAAGATCAAAATCAATCACACAAGAACTTAAGAACTTTGAATAAAAATGGAGATGAACAAGATGAATGAAAAGATGGAATTGAAAGATTAATGTAAAGGTAACAAGAGTAATGATTAAAACTTACAAGATTGAAGGAAAAATTAAAAATCACAAACACCCTAATGGTGTTGGTGATGAAACGAACCAAAGAGAAAACTGGGGAAAGAAGAAAAAATAAAGCTAACTCCCTAATTGTGTGTGTAGGAGATCCTTTTATAGTCCTTAGTGGTTGGTTGGTGAGTGGGCTATCTTCCTTTCTTCTTGTCTTCTCGTCTTTTCAGAAAAGTTGACGTTTTCGATTCTGATTCGGGATTTGTCGACGATTAAATTCAACTCGTCTTTTGATTTCTTCGTTTAATAGACTTGAGTTTCTTTGACTTGTGTAAATCTTCCATCTTTGGTCCTTTTCTTCGATAAATCTTCGAATAGGCCCAGTGACTTCAAATCTTTTGCATCTCTTGGACAATAGACTTTATCTTGAGTCTTTTTCTTCAGTAAAACCCGTGCAATCCCACGTTTTCTTTAATATTCATCCGGTTGGCTCTGAAAACACAATAAACATAAAAACCACGCATAATTCCAAACAAATGATATTAAATACGTGTTTTGGTGTTGTTTTAGCCAGAATTAAGTGGTAAAAGGATGGGTGTTTACACACCTATCAAATCCCCTACACTTAACCATTGCCATGCCCTCATGCAATGCTTAGTGATAAAGCAAATTTACACTTTTCTCATAGTTAATCAACCTTGGCCTTATTAACATACTACTTAACAAACATTAAAGTACTAAGAGGAATTAAAATTTTAAAATAAACAAAAGGATGGAAATAACTTGCAAAGAGATCGAGGACTTACATTACGGTTTTGGTGCTGCGAAGATTTATCATCCTCAAGTTTCACGTTCCCCAAACTAAGCTTAAAAACGAGATCATTGTTATTATAAGTTAGCAATTCAAACACTTGCACACATGGCTTAATTAAATGCTAAAACTCCCTTATTCGTAGGTGTATCTCTTATATTTTATTTTTGGTCTTAGAATGATCATGAAGATGCATTTTTGAGACTTATTTCGATAGTTTATTAAGGCTGAAAGCAAAGTGGGACGATTTGATCAATAGTTAGCTAAAGGACAAAATCTCTTAAAACTGCTTCTCGGGATATCAAAAAGTTCATATCTTGGCATAAATTGGTTCACTATTTGAGACCTTTCTCGGGCCGATATTTGGCATGTACTTCATACTTCATATCTTCGAGAGACGTTCTTGAGATAATGGTCTTCTCATCATAATATAGTTTCTTCACTTGGAGACTTTTGAGGGGTACTCCAACTTTGTTGACCACGACTTCATGATTATTTCTTCAATCTCTAATTGGGATTTTGAGATACAATGATCCGCCTCCTTTTCGGACTTGGATCTATTTATCCTCATACCTTGTTAGGGTCTTTTCGGATAGACTTCTCCATGATCTTTATGGGAGTTGATTGCTTTTCGTCGTGAGTCTTGATCCTTTATATTGATTTTATGAATAATGCTTTTCACATCACTTTGGATCTTCAGCAATAAAATTGAATCCTCATGCCTTGTTAGGGCCTTTTCGGACTCGCCAATCTTCGCGCCCCGCTTCATAAGTTATGCCTTGGCTATGAACTCTTATCATTACCGAGCAACTTTTAAACGATCTTGGGCTAGAAGCTAAGTAACTTTTCAAATCGTACGACCTTACTTATTGCAGATAAATTATTAGCAAGTGATGGGAGAATAGGCAAATAATTACACCAAGTGAGCGTGTGCAAGAATACCGACTTATAATTGACTCTATCATCTCTCGTCCTCCACAATTTAAAATCTCAAGTAATGAGACTTGTGGATACTTAGCCTAATAAACCAATTAAGGTCTACATGGTTAAGGATACTAGCTAGAATAAACTTGGACAAGTCTATTCGGGTTGAGTCAAAATAATCGCAACGGGCCTAATAGATCAAAGACTTCTAAACTAGCTACACCACTTTATTAATATTTTTGACTTTATTGCGGAATATATACATATGAAAGCAACGATAAAAATTTAAAAATTACGACTAAATGGCCAAAGTTAATTAAAAATTTGAAAAATGTTGAAAAATAGGATTTTCTGGTTAAATGAAGGCATTTTCATGGAAAAGTCCACTTAAAACTTCGATAGAAGTCCCCCCTACACTTAAGATAAACATTGTCCTCAATGTTTAAGCATGTGGGAAAAGTCTCCCCTACACTTATGACATTGTGCACGTTGGTTAACTCAAGTTAAGGAAGAGACGACTAAAGTGATCAATTTCAAATGTGAATATGAAGAAAATTGAATCACGATAGTTGAGAGATAGAACCGGATTTCGGATAACACGGGAGCACGGTTCTTCAAAGATTCCAAGAGTGCATTCATCCCTGTGATCACATCACCACACAAAAACAAACTCGTATAGAAGTCCCCTTACACTTAGGGGATTAAAACATAAAAGGATAGATACTCGGGCTGCCTCCCGAGGAGCGCTTGTTTTTGATAACCGAGTCATGAGCCTGACTCGACCCAAAATTAGTTCATGGGGAACGTGGTGAGGGATGGAATAACCTCTTGAGAGGTGTCCTCACCAAAGTACAACTTCACTCGTTGGCCATTCACCTTAAAATTGGGTCCATTAGGTTGAGCGAGCTTGAGAGTACCATATGGAAAAATTTGGGCAATGGTGAATGGGCCGGACCAACGAGATTTCAGCTTGCCTGAAAAGATTTTCAACCGAGAGTTAAAAAGTAAGACTTTGTCTCCAACATGGAACTCTCAGTTCTTAATCTTAGAGTCGTGAATGAGCTTAGTCCTTTCCTTATAGATTAAAGAATTTTCATAAGCCTCATTACGGAGTTCATTCAGCTCATTGAGTTGGATCTTGCGTAGGTCACCAGCTTTGTTGATATCAAAATTAGCCCACTTCAAGGCCCAATAAGCCTTGTGCTCCAACTCAATGGGGAGGTGGCACGCTTTCCCGTACACAAGACGATAAGGCGTACAGCCGATCGGGGTCTTGTATGCAGTACGAAAAGCCCACAAAGCATCATCAAGTTTATCAGCCCATGAGGCACGATGCTCTCCCATGGTTCTTTCCAGAATTCGCTTAAGACCTTGGTTGGATATTTCAGCCTGGCCATTAGTTTGAGGGTGGTAGGCTGTGGAAAGACGATGGTTTACACCGTACTTAGCCATGACTCTAGCAAATTGTTCATTGCAAAAATGAGTCCCACGATCACTAATAATGGCACGAGGCACACCGAATCTAGCAAATAGAGCTTTCAAAAAGTTACAAACCACCCTTGCGTCATTAGTGGGTAAAGCTTTGGCTTCAACCCATTTGGAGACGTAGTCAACGGCTACAAGGATGTATTTGTTTCCTTTAGAAGAAGGGAATGGCGCCATAAAGTCGATACCCCAAACATCAAAGATTTCACACTCTTGAATGAAATTCTGAGGCATCTCGTCTTTATGTGTGATCTTGCCTTGTTTCTGGCAAGCATCACATCGTTTAACCATATCGTGAGCGTCACGATATATGGAGGGCCAATAAAATCCCGAATCAAACACTTTTTTGGCGGTGTAGTTGGGACAAAAGTGACCACCGGTGGGTCCTTTGTGGCAAGCATCGAGGATTTCTGAAGCTGCCGGTCCATCAACACATCAGCGAATAATCAGGTCGGCACATTGTTTGAATAGGTAAGGGTCGTCCCAAAAGTAAGTCTTAATGTCGGTGAAGAACTATTTCTTTTGTTGGGAAGTCAACCCTTCCTTGAGAATTCCACCCGCCAAGTAGTTCGCAAAGTCCGCAAACCACGGGGTTTCATCAGATTTCGAATTTATAGACATTAAGATCTCCAAGGGAAAAGAATCATTGATTTCTTTGTTCGGATGATCCCCTTGGTAAGGATCCTCAAGTCTGCTGAGATGGTCCGCGGCTAGGTTTTCAGCTCCTTTTTTATCGCGAATTTCGATTTTAAATTCCTGGAGCAGCAAAACCCAACGAAGAAGTCTTGGTTTGGAATCTTGCTTTGTCAACAAGTACTTCAACGCGGAATGATCGGTGTAAACGATTGTGGTGGAAAGGACAAGATAGGGGCGGAATTTTTCAAAAGCATAGACAACAGCTAAAAGCTCTTTTTCGGTTGTCGTATAATGCAATTGTGCCCCCGTCATTGTCTTGCTAGCGTAATGGATCGGTTGGAAGTGTTTGTTCACTCTTTGTCCCAGAACCGCTCCAATAGCAAAATCACTAGCATCACACATCAACTCAAAGGGAAGCTCCCAATTAGGGGTGACCAAGACGGGTGCCTTAGTTAGCTTATCCTTAAGCAAGTTGAAGGCTTCAAGGCACTCGTTGGAAAAGATAAAAGGAGTATCTTTTTCCAAGAGGTGGGTCATCGGGCGAGCGATTTGAGAAAAATCTTTGATGAATCGACGGTAGAAGCCCGCATGACCCAGAAAACTTCTCACACCCTTCACGGTTGAAGGTGGAGGCAGCTTGGCGATAACATCGACTTTAGCACGGTCTACTTCAAGACCGGCTTTGGAAATTTTGTGTCCGAGCACGATGCCTTCTTTTACCATAAAATGGCATTTTTCCCAATTCAGAACAAGGCGAGTGTCTTCGCACCGCTGAAGCATACATTCCGAATTGGCAAGGCAAGAAGAGAAGGAATCCCCGAAGACCGAGAAATCATCCATGAAGACTTCCATGGTTTGTTCAACCATGTCATGGAAGATAGCTAACAGGCACCTTTGGAAAGTCCCGGGGGCATTACATAAGCCAAAAGGCATTCTTTTGTAAGCAAAAGTGCCATAGGGACAAGTAAATGTTGTCTTCTCTTGATCTTGGGGATCGATGGGTATTTGAAAATAACCCGAGAAACCATCAAGAAAGCAGTAATATTCATTACCCGCTAAACGTTCAAGCATTTGGTCCATAAAAGGTAGAGGGAAATGATCCTTTCTCGTGGCATCATTGAGTTTACGGTAGTCTATACAAACTCTCCATCCAGTAACGAGACGAGTGGAAATCAACTCGTTGTGTTCATTGGGAACAACGGTTATTCCGCCTTTCTTGGGCACACAATGGATTGGACTAACCCATGGTGAATCCGAAATAGGGTAAATCATACCCGCATCAAGAAGTTTGATAACCTCTGTTTTGATGACTTCATGTATTTTTGGATTCACCCTTCGTTGGCTTTGAATTGTGGGCTTAAAGTCGTCCTCCATGAGAATTTTGTGTGTGCAGAAGTGAGGATCAATTCCACGAATATCCGAGATTTTCCAAGCAATAACCTTCTTATGATCTTTCAACACGGTGATAAGTCGGGCTTTTTCTTCTTCTTTTAGGTCCTTAGCAATGATGACTGGCGACTTCTTCTCTTCTTCAAGAAATACATACTCGAGATGGGGCGGCAACTCCTTAAGTTCTAGATCCGGAGGATTGTCGACGCGAGGCATATTCGAAGTCGGAGTATCGATAGCAATGAACGTGGGAGATGGAGGCGAAAGATTGTCTTCGGTGAGAAGATTGTCAAAGAAATTCATGTCTTCATCCCCATCGGTGGGAGAATCATTAGTAGCTAAATTCACATCTCCCATGGTATCTTCAAGATTGTTCCAAAATAAATCACTATCTCCAAATAGAGAGAATGATGAATCAATAGATGACACGGTCTCAACATTGGGAAGAGAGGTAGGAATACTTTTGCAAGCATCATTAAAGTGTTCTTCACAAGCCTCATCGAGAACGTCAATACAATTAACACTCTCATATGAGTAAGGCTGTTTAGACAACTTTCCCATGTTGAAGACTACTTTATCGTCACCCACTCTCATGATAAGCTCACCGGCTTCAACATCAATGAGAGTGCGACCGGTCCTCAAGAATGGACATCCAACAATTAGTGGCACACGGGGGTCCATCTCGTAGTCGACGACAACAAAATCAGCAGGAAAGGTGAATTTGTCGACTCCTACAATGACGTCTTCGGCTATCCCCACTGGATAAGCAACCGTACGGTTAGCTAATTCCAAAGTCATTTTGGTGGGGACTAGCTCTGGGAGAGATAATTGCTTCCAAACACTTAGAGGCATGAGATTAATACTGGCACCTAGATCGGCTAGGGCCATGTAATTCTCTACTCCCGGGAAATTGCAAGGGATAAGAAAACGACCTGGATCACCAAGCTTGGTTGGCAATTTCCTTAAGAGCACTGCAGAGCAATTCTCATTAAGTTGGGTGTTGGCAATATCGAGGAGCTTTTCCTTGTCGCTCAGAAGATCTTTAAACATTTTCGCATATTTGGGCATGTGAGCGAGAGCCTCAGCGAAGGAGATATTGAAATTCAGTTGTTTAAACATTTTAAGGAAGTTCGAAACCTGAATATCATCCTTGCTCTTTTGCTTCTCTTTCCTCAACCTAGATGGATAAGGTATATTGGAAGAAGATGAAGGCTTTGGGAGAATAGGATCACTCACATCCTTGGGTGGAGGAGGGGTAGAAGGAAGAGGTGGAGAAATTGGGGAAGGAGAAGGATGAGGAATAGGAGCAGGTGACTCGTTCTCCGTAGTCACAACCACCGGTGGAGGTATAGGAAGCTCCGGTTCCTTGGTACCTTTGCCACTTCGAGTAGTGATTGCTTTCATCTCCCCTCTTGGATTCGCAACGGTGTTACTCGGAAGAGTACCCGAAGAAGAGGGTTGATTACCTTGGAAGAAACTAGCCATCATGTTCCGCAGATCATTAGTTTGGCTGTCCAACGTGTTTCTCATGTCGGCTCTCAAATCGTTTCCTTGCTTGACCAAGTCCGCTATCAGGTTGAGCACTTCTTTCTGAAAATTTCCCACTATCACATCGTTAGTTCTCATATAAGTTTCCACTTCTTGGTGAAGAACGGTGGGTTGGTTGGTAGGAGCATTGTATGCGGGTGGTTGATAAGCAGGTTGTTGGTAAACTTGGTTGTTATGTTGAGGTGGTTGTTGCTGCTTGTGAGGAGGTATGTATGGTTGTCGAGGCTGTTGTTGTTGTTGAAGAGGGCGATTGAGGTTTTGTTGTTGGTTTGGGTTGTTTGGGGGAAAACCAGGTGGGGAAAGATAATTGTTAGAACGGTAGCTCAGCAAATTACGGTCACCTTGAGGTCTAGCTTGATAGGCGGGTTGAGGATAGGTGCCATATGCTGCATTCACATTCTCAGCAGGGTAGTCTTGGGTGGCAGTACAAGTGGTGTAAGAATGAGGACCACCGCATATCTCACAAGGTTGGCTGACAGCGTTAACTTGGGCGTTTTTAGCGTTGTTGCTGTTGTTGTTGCTGACGGTGTGGGTGACAAGCGATTCAAGAAGCGTAGTGATTTTGTCCAATCGCTTGTCGCTGTCACTTGTGCTAGCACTAGCGACATTGGTCCGAACACTCTTGGTTTGCACACGAGATTTATTCTCAATGATGTCCCAAGCAGCATTGGAAGTCTTAGCTAAAAGATTACCCCCTGAGGCACTGTTCAGTGAATCTTGGTCACTCATGCTTAAACCATTGTAAAAAGTATTAATTTGATGTACTTTGGTAAAACCATGTTGTGGGCATTTTCTTAAAAGATCTTTGAAACGATCCCAAGATTCACTGAACGACTCATCGTACTTTTGTTCAAAATTTATGATTTCATTACGCAATGCGGTAGTACGAGAGGGTGGGAAAAAGTAATTGATAGACTTTGTTTCCAAATCCGTCCACGAGAGAATACTCTGTGGCGGTTCCTTAGCAAGCCAATGCCGGGCTTGTCCCTCTAAAGAAAAGGGAAAAAGTTGTAGCCTGATAACCTCTTGTGGAACACCATTGAACTTGACCGTGTTGGTGAGTTGCAAAAATCTCTTGATATGGTCGTGTGGATCATCAATGGTACGTCCCAAGAATGGTTGAGCGGAGACCATCTGGATAAAGCCTGACTTGAGCTCGAAATTGTTGGCTGCAATTGCTGGTATAACAATCGGATCAGTGTTGCCATCGACATGAGCTTGCAGCAGTTCAATCATCGAGCGATTATCTGGAAGGGGCTCATTGTTGTTGTTATTGTTCATGTTGTTGAAAGGCGGGTTGTTGTTGTTATTATTGTTTGGAGGTGGTACACCGGTCATGTCTAAGTGATCGAGAGGCTCGGGCTCTTGATAAGACGTGGATCGAGTGCGCATACACCTGCAAAAGAACGAACAAAGAAAAACAAAGCAAAAATATTTTTGGTTTTTATGTTTTTTAATTAATTTTTTTTTTATTTTTGAAAATTTTATATTTTTTTTAGTTGTTTTTGAAAATTTTCGTGAAAAAGTAACGTTCACGGGGAACGGATCCCAAAATCCAAGTTCTCACAAAAAACTTTTGATCTTAACGAGAAGAGCCGGCAGCGGCGCCATTTGATACAACGAGATTTTCTATGTTGAAAAGTTCGATTCTCGGAATCCTCTCGAATTGATCTCAGTTAATGATTTGTTCTTGGTGACAAAAAGTGGTTTTGGTTTTCTATTTTACTAAAACAGGGAAAAGAATAAAGTAATAAAGATTTACACTTAACACAATTAAAAAGTAAAACTAGAATAAGAAATTAAATCAAACAGTATTGGAAAATTGCCCTAACTGAAAATACTCTAATCGGAATAAATTGCTATAAAAGTCCTATTCGGAAAAAGATGTAATTCGGAATAAAGGTTCTCTATGCGGAATCAATTTCTTATGCGGAAAAAGGTCCTATTCGGAAAAATAATCTCCTATTCGGAAAACAGTTCTATGCGGAATAAAAGTCTAACTCGAAATAAAATCCTATTCGGAAAAACAAATCTATGCGGAAAAATGCCCTATTCGGAAAAACAAATCTATGCGGAAAAATGCCCTATTCGAAAAACTGGCTCTATTCGGAATATATCAAATATTCCGAGTAAGGAAATGGCAAATTTTGCTATGCGGAATAATTTATTCCGAGTAAAGGAAAAATAAAAAGCCCTATTCGGAATATGTAATATTCCGAATAAGGGAAACAGAAATCGTCTATTCGGAATGTCCAGAGCTGAAGAACAGTAGCAGTTAGGGAAGAACGATTTTCGATTCAAAACACAAAATTACTCAAAAAGGTTTTTACCAAATCAACCAATCATCATTTAAATACCATAAGTAACAAATCCCAACAATAAAAACACAAAATCAACCACTTTTAAAAGATCAAAATCAATCACACAAGAACTTAAGAACTTTGAATAAAAATGGAGATGAACAAGATGAATGAAAAGATGGAATTGAAAGATTAATGTAAAGGTAACAAGAGTAATGATTAAAACTTACAAGATTGAAGGAAAAATTAAAAATCACCAAACACCCTAATGGTGTTGGTGATGAAACGAACCAAAGAGAAAACTGGGGAAAGAAGAAAAAATAAAGCTAACTCCCTAATTGTGTGTGTAGGAGATCCTTTTATAGTCCTTAGTGGTTGGTTGGTGAGTGGGCTATCTTCCTTTCTTCTTGTCTTCTCGTCTTTTCAGAAAAGTTGACGTTTTCGATTCTGATTCGGGATTTATCGACGATTAAATTCAACTCGTCTTTTAATTTCTTCGTTTAATAGACTTGAGTTTCTTCGACTTGTGTAAATCTTCCATCTTTGGTCCTTTTCATCGATAAATCTTCGAATAGGCCCAGTGACTTCAAATCTTTTGCATCTCTTGGACAATAGACTTTATCTTGAGTCTTTTTCTTCAGTAAAACCCGTGCAATCCCATGTTTTCTTTAATATTCATCCGGTTGGCTCTGAAAACACAATAAACACAAAAACCACGCATAATTCCAAACAAATGATATTAAATACGTGTTTTGGTCTTGTTTTAGCCAGAATTAAGTGGTAAAAGGATGGGTGTTTACACACCTATCACCCAGAAACCCATCCCACACCAAAAACCTCAATCCCACTCACCAAAGGACCCCACAAATCAACCCGTCCACCAATCAAAATCCAACTTCCTCTCCAAGGAATGACACGTGGCCAAATCAACAGCCCACACTCCTTGCTTGGTCATAAAGCTAAAATGAACAACTTTGATGCATTTGGACAACTCGACAACAACAAACGTCTAGAAGGATTCGAGGGAATTTTAGGGACTTCTTAGCTAGGGTTTTCATTGTAATCTCAGCCCTTGTGGCCTATATAAGGACTCGTCAACATGTGAGAGAGCCTTTTTCCAGTTTTACTCTTTAAACATTGTAATTCCTTTTTAAAATTTATAAAAGTTTGGTATTTTGAAAAAAATTGTAATTCCTTTTTATGTTTTTGAAAGTTGGTGTTGTTTAAGAGTGAAGCTGAGTTCCATTATATGTTAAAAAGGTGTTTTGATCTTTGGATTGAAGCACGTTTTGATTTGAACAAGTTTTCAAGTTTGAAAAAAGTTGAAAACCTTATTCCTGTTTGGTTGAATTTGACTGTACTACCCCGTCCATTTTCCTAAAGCTCTTGCAAGCTTGTTGACACCAAGCTTGTGAAGGGATTTAAGCCCTTGGTTGGTCTGTTTGCTCTTTGTGTTGAAGAAATCAAGTCCTTGAGGTTCTGCTTTAAACCATCACTCAAGGCCTCATATCATCTCCTTTGTTCAAGGACCTTGGTCATCTCTAGCTGTTGAGAGTGGTCCAAGGAGCATAGCTGATCTCCCTAGGAAGTTTTGGGGGATAGGTATAAGCTCTATTTAAGTTTCCTCTAAAAATTTCATGTTAATGTCTGTTATGAGTTTTGCCATGTGATTTGGTGTTCTTGTGTTTGTGCTTTGTGTTTTATTGTTTGTTTCTGTCAGTTGTCACCTAGGTAAGGTATTTGAACCATAAAATCAGTAGGTTGTGTGTTGGAATCAAAAGTTTGTTTAAAAAGAGGCTAAAACAAGGTTGTTTGGTTTTCGGGATCATAAGGCTTTGTGGCCTTGTGCCCTTGGTTCTTAGGGTTTGGATATACAAGTCATTTGTAACTGGTTTTGGTCCTTGGTTAAGTCTCAAGTGGTTTAGAAAAGGATTTCAAAGTTTTGGAAAAATCTGAAAATATTGGTTTGAAATTGGTCAAACACATCAGATCTAATAAAATATTTGTTTGTTGGATCTAGGGTCTGAAATTTGGTTTGGGAAGGGTTTAGGTGATAAGCTATCTGTGCAATATCTGTTTATTGAATTTGGTGGCTTATTGTGGGTGCTAGAGCTTAACAAAGTTGGTTGAAGTGGTCATTTGCATCAGTAAAGTGACCACCTCAATATAGGCTTGCATTTGTTATTCTAGTGTATGCTTTGTTGTGCAACTGCTTGAATCTTGTTATTGTGTTGCTTGTGAGTGCTACTTGCTATTTTGTTTGCTTAATTGCTGGCTTATAAGCTAACTGGCTTATTGGCTTAATTTTTCCAAAATCTATCAAGGTTTGGTCAACTGATCACTTGATTCACAAGGGCTCAACCTTGAGTTCTTCACAAAAGTTGCTTAAAACAAGCTTATAATAAATCCCTGATCATTTGGTAATTTTTGGTGGACTTTGACTTTTAGTCAAATAAGCACAATTTGGCTTATTTTTCAGAACTACTTATTTGTACATGCAACAACTTGGCTTTTGTGATAGGTGTCATTTTTCTCAGCTTAATATCATATTTGAGAAGTTACAAGTCTTTTGGTTAAGCTTTTGCTAGGAAACTAGCTTATTTTGCTTTTTCAGCCAGCTTATTTGCTTCCACGGCTTATTCTAATTGTCTTTTTGTGATTTTTCTTGTTGATTATTCTTAGTTAAGCTAATTGTGAACTTTTGCAAAAAGAATCAGCTTCTGAAACGTCCTAGAACTCTAACCCGATTATTTTGTCTTTTAGTGAAATTCTACTTTGCTTATTTCTGGCTTATTGGGTTTGCTTTTTGAAAATTTCTTTTCACAGATCTCTTAGGCATCTCAAAATAGGGTTGTGTGTCAAATCTTAGCTTATGGCATTGGCTTATTGCTTAATGGGCTTATTGGCCCAATAAGGATAAGCTGTTATACCATTAAGCTGTGATAAGCTCAAAACTACCTTTTGGGCCTTCAGACTTTTGTGTTCAGAATCAAATTTTGAGTCAGATAGGGCTTTTTCAGGTCTTTTGGTTGAGTTTGAACTTTTTGGGCCCATTAAGCCCATTTAAGTGGACGGTTTTAGCTTTTAGCCCATTTGGGGGCCCATTAGGGGTAATTTGGTATTTCTACTTTCATTTTCTGTTTATTTAGGTTAAAATAAAATAGTTTGCAAGTTTTTAAATTTTTTTATAACTTTTGGATTTTTAATATTATTTTATTATTAAATTTCAATTTTCACATTTTTGCACTTTTTATATTTTTCTTAGGTCTAATTCATTAAAATATGATTTTTGCAACTCTTAGATTAATTGTAGCATCATTTTCTTAATTTTTAGAATTATTTTAAGGTTTTAATAGTTTTTAATCATTTTAAATAGTTTTAATTAGTTTTAAAATTCATAAAAATAGTTTTTATTCCTTTTTAAGTCATTTTAGAGGTTTACAAAGTGAAAAATCTTTATTTGGGCATTTTAATAATTATTTTGATTTTTAGGGCTTTAATTAGCATTTAAAAATTAATAATTAATTAATTAAAAGGTTTGAAAAAGTTTTGATCATTAGTAAACTCTTAGTTTATTTAATTTCATTTTTGGTATTTTCTGGGAATTTTTAAAATTAACTTTTATTTTGGCACTTTTTTAATTTAGTCGTCGTAGTAATAATTTTCACGTATCCGTCATTCTATTTTCTCATCCCCTTCTTTCTCAAATATTAATCCAAAATATTTACATCTTAATCATACACATATACCTCCTTGGGAAACGAACTTAATTGGGTCATTAACACTTGATTTTTCCTAAGTCATTTGTTTAATATTTTCCGCTTTTACGCCTTTTTCCTAAAAGGTGTATTTTACCACAATCATGGCGCCGCTGCCGGGGAGGTGTGTCGTGATTAATTTGTCATTTTGTTTTTAATATTAGCCATAAATAGTATTTGTATTAGTAGAACTCTACTAATACGTATTATCGGTTTTTTCGTTTTTCTTGTGAAATTATTATTACTTTATTGTATTAAGTATCACAACAAATACAAAATATCTCCAAAAGTGTGAAAACACAACCTTAATTGGGATTTGATCTCCGAATTATTGTATTCGAATCTCAAACAAAAAGAAAAAGGCAAAATAGATAAACACTTTCGTGAAGCTCGATTTTGAAAAATACAAACTATAAGGTGGGTATAAGGTGGGTATAAGGCGGGTATTATAAAATATACCCTAAGGAAAAAGGCTCTTAAGTGCTTCGCGCCGTCTCGTTTCCCCGCTTGCTTGTGAGTATTTTGAGATTGAAAGCTAATCGAGGGTTTTGCCGCCCAAAGTATTTTTATGTATCATATATATTTGCTTGGTTTCTTTGTGATTAAACCCTCTTGAACAATTTGGTTTTCACCAAAGTTCTAAAGTCATTCGAAGGCATTCACTCCACGTGATCGTTTTCATTCTTTTGAGGCTTCTTTAATCAAGAGTTTGATTCGAGTAGAGATTTGGTAGATTGTTGTCTACGAAGATACACAAAATCCAAAAAAAAATTAAAAACAATCAAAAAACACAAAAAATTTGAAAATCCGCAAAACACCCAAAAAGAATCTTCTTTGCTCACCTCGCATTCTACGTCAAGTTTATGCTAACTCGTAATCAAGCAAAACGAGCTCGTAAACGTCGTCAAAGTCAAGGAAATCAAGACCCTTTGATTGAAGAACAAACTCCAATTGTCGAACCCGTTGTAGAACCAATAGTCGCCATGGCTAATCGTACTATGATGGAGTTGCTTCAAGCACCCACCGAGGGTTTTGGAGAAGCTATTGTGAGTCCCACCATCCTTGCGGAGAATTTAGAGATTAAGACGGGTTTAATGTCGATGTTGCAAGCAAATAAGTTTAGAGGTCATGAGAAAGACAACCCGCATTACCACATAAGGAATTTTAATCGTCTCACCGCAACAAGCAAGTTTAAGGATGTTCCACATGACGCCATTAAGATGATGTTGTTTCCATACTCGTTGGATGGACCCGCAAAAATTTGGCTCGTGAAATAACCGCCAAATTCGATTTTGACATGGGGTGATCTCGTTTCTAAGTTTGTGAACCAATTTTTTCCACCATCTAAAACAACACATTTGAAAAATGAGATTTCAAGGTTTACACAACGTAATAATCAAAGTTTTTCAATGGCATGGGAACGATTTAAGGAAATGTTACATGAATGTCCACACCATGATTTTTCGGAATTGCATCAAATAGATACTTTTTATAATGGGCTTAATGATCATGAACGAGATTATCTAAATGCTGCAGCGGGTGGTAATTTTTTGTGCAAAACGACCGATGAAGCTTTAAAGATTATCGAGAATAGATCTAAGGTTTATAACCCTCGTAACACACTGGGTGTTGCCAATATGGGTTCATCATCGTCTCGTCACATTAATGCATTACATGATGAAGCAAATGAGGAAAATCGGTTTTTCGCTAGGTTTTCGACGCTTATGACACATTGGAAAGCACAAGATGCTTTGAATTCCGCATCGGTTAAAGCGGTTGAAAAGAGTTGTTTATCTTGTGGTGGAGCTCATGATCTTTCCGAGTGCATTACCGCCGGTGGTAACACTTCGAGTGCTTACGTAGCAACGGGAACTTACAACAAAAGCGGCCAAGGTTCCCGCCTAAATCAAGCTCCACCAAATCAAAATGCTAACAACTATCGAAACAACAATCAAAATGGTGGTTATCAAGGCAATTCACGTAATTACAACAAAGGGAATTATCAAAGTGGGAATGGACAAGTTTCAAATCAAAACGAAAACCGTGATGTTCAAACTACTACACAAGGTTTTCAAAATGATCACACCAAAATCTTCAAGGAGAATTTTTGAATTATGCTAAAGCAATGCTAAGTTTGATAATATGCAACGTGAGATGATTAGCTTAAGATCCGAGTTGAAAAACGAGCTTCAAAACGAACTTGATAATGAACTTAAGACTCATGCTAATAAAATGGAAGGAAACGTTCAACGTCTCCAACAAAATCAACAAAAGATGGAACAAGGACAACATGAGATTAAGCAAGAATTGTTAAAACCGGATGCTAGGCAATTAAAATTTGAAGACCGAATGGCAAAAATGTTTGAAGCAATCATGTGTAAACCCTCTTCTTCGGGTGGTCTTCCTAGTGATACCATTGCAAACCCGAAGGGAGAAATGAAGTTTATTACTACACGTAGTGGTAAAACTTTCAAAGAACCAATCTATCGTCGAAGTACTTCTACGGAGAAGGAAATCGAGAAAGAGCCCGAGGTGATGGTCGAAAAGGAGCATATCACAAGCCCACGAAGTACCGCTCATAGCACACCTACGGTTGAACCAATACCAAACATGGAACCCGAGATTCCAAGGCCGCTGCCTAATGTCCAACCGACACCATCCTTACCTTACCCTTGGAGACGAAACAAAGAGAAATTGCAAGAACGTAACAAACAACAAATCTAGATTTTTATAAAAATGTTTCAACAAGTTCTATTTGATGTAAGTTTAGCCAACGCCTTGTTATACATGCCTTGTTTCGCTTCCACTTTCAAAGGTATGATGAACGATAAGGAAAAGCTTTCAAAGCTTGCTAATTGTTCTTCGGTTTATCTTAACCGCATACCGGAAAAAGTTGGTGACCCCAGAAAGTTTCTCATTCCTTGTGATATACAAGATATGAAAGAATGCCTAGCCTTGGCCGATCTTGGTGCGAGCATTAATTTGATGCCATTTTCCATTTGGAAATCGCTTTCGCTTCCGGCTCTTACTCCTTCGAACATGTCTATCGAGATGGCCGATCATTCTACAATTTTAGCATATGGAGTAGTCGAGGATGTTTTCGTGAAAGTGGGGAAGTTCTACTATCCAGTTGATTTTATAGTAGTTGACATCCCCGCGGATCCTCAAGTTCCTCTAAATTTAGGTCGTCCATTTTTAGACACCTCGAGATCGCTTATCGATGTTCATGCAAGAACTATTACTTTGAGATTCAACGAAAAGGAACTTGTTATAAACGCTACTCAAAACTCGACACCTTCTCATGTTTATGCAATCACTACCATCAATCACATCGACTTAGTTGATGTGGTTTGCGATGAGTTTTCACAAGAAGTGTTAGGTTTTTCCGATAGCTCGTCAAGTGGCAATCCCACTATTTTGGATCCGATTCTTGCTAATTCGACACCAAATCTCACTCCATTCCAAGGAGGCGATTTTACTTCAAATGAAATCGACAATGAAGATGAGGTGATTATTGGTAATGATATTTCTTCCGCCGATGGAAGTTATGAGTGTTGAGCAAAAATCTTCAATCGAGGAACCGCCTATCTTTGAATTGAAAGATCTTCCATCTCACATTGAATACGCATTCTTGGAAGGTGATGACAAGTTTCCGGTTATTATTGCAAAAGGTCTTGCTAATGATGAAAAAACCGCGCTCTTGAATGTTCTTAAAGCTCATAAAGGGGCAATTGCGTGGAAAATTTCCGACATTAAGGGAATTGACCCAAAATTTTGTACTCACAAGATTTTAATGGAGGAGGACTACAAACCCGCAATTCAAAGTCAAAGAAGGGTAAACCCTAAAATTCACGATGTCATCAAAAAGGAAGTCTTTAAACTCCTTGACGCGGGAATGATTTATCCTATCTCTGATAGCCCATGGGTGAGCCCAATCCATTGTGTCCCTAAAAAGGGAGGAATGACCGTCGTGCCCAATAAAAACAACGAGTTAATTCCCACTCGTGTTGTGACCGGTTGGAGAGTGTGTATTGACTACCGAAAGTTAAATGACGCCACTCGTAAAGACCACTTTCCTTTGCCCTTCATGGATCAAATGTTGGAGCGACTTGCGGGAAATGAATTCTATTACTTTTTAGCTGGTTTTTCCGGTTACTTTCAAATCCCTATCGACCCTCGTGATCAAGAGAAACTACGTTCACGTGTCCTTATGGAACGTTTTCTTATCATAGGATGCCTTTCGGACTTTGCAATGCACCAGGTACGTTTCAACGGTGTATGATGGCTATTTTTCATGATATGATCGAGAAGTCGATGGAAGTGTTTATGGATGACTTTTCAGTGTTGGGCAATTCGTTCACGTCGTGTTTATCTAATCTCGAGAAAATGTTAAAACGTTGCGAAGAAACCAACCTTGTGCTTACTTGGAAAAAATGTCATGTTATGTGTAAACAAGGAATCGTCTTAGGGCTCAAGGTCTCGAAAGCGGGGATTGAGGTCGATAAAGCCAAGGTAGACGTCATCGCCAAGTTACCTCATCCCAAAACCGTTAAGGGAGTTAGGAGTTTCCTAGGCCACGCGGGCTTTTATCGTCGTTTCATCAAAGACTTTTTGAAAATCTCTCGACCAATGACACACCTTCTCGAGAAGGATGCTCCTTTTAATTTCAATGAGGATTGTGTTAGAGCTTTCGAAACTCTTAAAAGGAAACTTACCGAAGTTCCCATTCTTGTTGCTCCTAATTGGGAATTACCCTTTGAAATCATGTGCGATGCAAGTGATTATGCTATAGGGGCCGTTTTAGGGAAACGTTATGAAAAGCATTTCCGTCCTATCTATTATGCTAGTAAGACGATGAGCGAGGCTCAATTAAAGTACACCACAATGGAAAAGGAATTCCTTGCCGTGGTCTATGCTTTTGAGAAATTCCGACCTAATCTCGTCTTGACTAAAAGCATCGTGTATACCTACCATTCGGCTATCAAGTATCTCTTAGCTAAGCAAGATGTTAAGCCGAGATTGCTTCGTTGGATGCTCCTCCTCCAAGAATTTGATGTCACCGTGCTTGACAAAAAAGGAGCCGAGAATCTAGTGGCCGATCATCTCTCTCGTCTAGAAGATCCTCACAAAGATGTTTTCGAGAACAAGGAAATCACCGAAACATTTCCTCTCGAGACTCTCGGCGTAGTGAATTCTAAAGACACCACCCCATGGTTTGCCGACATTGCAAATTACCATGCGGGGAATTTCATAATCAAGGGTATGACGACACAACAAAAGAGAAAATTCTTTCGTGACGACCCTTATCTCTTTCGAGTTTGTGCGGATCATCTCGTTCGACGTTGTGTATTTGGTACCGAAGCTTCTAACATCCTTAGAGCTTGTCACGAGGGACCCACGGGTGGTCACCACGGTGCTAATCTCACGGCTAATAAAGTGTTCTATGCCGGCTTCTTTTGGCCTACGATCTATCGTGATGCACACGCACTTGTGAAGTCGTGTGATTCGTGCCAACATCAAGGAAAATCGTCTCAACGTGATGAAATGCCGAAAATTATAATTCAAGTGTGTGAGATTTTCGACATTTGGGGCATAGACTTTATGGGGCCGTTTCCATCGTCTCATGCTAACAAGTATATCCTCTTCGCCGTCGACTACCTTTCTAAGTGGGTAGAAGCTAAGGCTTTACCTACTAATGATGCTAGTGTGGTAGTGAAGTTTTTGAAGCAACTATTCTCTCAGTTTGGAACCCCTCGTGCTATTATAAGCGATCGTGGAACCCATTTTTGTAATGACCAATTCGAGAAGGTCTTAAAGAAATATGGAGTTACTCATCGTCTTTCTACGACTTATCACCCGCAAACGAGTGGGCAAGTCGAGGTTTTAAACCTAGCTTTGAAGAGGATTTTAGAGAGGTCAATTGGAGAAATCGTGCTTCATGGTCCGACAAACTCGATGACGCTTTACGGGCCTTTATGACCGCTTATAAGACACGTATCGGTCGTACTCCATATAAGTTGGTTTATGGAAAGAATTGTCATTTGCCCATTGAATTGGAGCATAAGGCATATTGGGCCCTTAAGCATGCAAATTTTGATTTAAAGACCGCGGGAGATCACCAAAAAATACAATTGAATGAATTGAATGAATTAAGAGATAATGCTTATGAAAATTCATTGATTTTCAAAGAAAAGACTAAAAAGTTTCATGATGCAAAGATTAAAAACCAGGGTTTTAACGTTGGTGATCAAGTGTTACTTTTTAACTCTCGATTAAAGATATTTTCCGAGAAATTGAAATCTCGTTGGCCGGGTCCTTTCACCATAACACAAGTGTTTCCTTATGGGACCATCGAGCTAGCTCAAAATGATGGTCCTAACTTTAAGGTGAATGAACATAGGCTTAAGCACTACTTTGGTGGGGAAGTTCCTTCGTTGGACGACCTCGACCAAGTCACTTTCCCCAATGATAATTAGCATTGAGGGGACCGAGTCGAGCTCATGACTCGGTAATAAAAAACGAGGTGCCTCGTGGGGGAGATCCCATGCTTATCCTATTAATGATTTCTAATAAAACAATGAGAGGGGATTTGTGCCCTTCCAACTCGTTGTCTCGTGGTTGTTTGTGAATGTGTTATCTAGATCATCATCATCACTACGATTGAAGACTCTCGTGTTTGTTTACGTGAGCCTCGATCGTTTGCTTGAAGAGTTTTTCACGAATCCATGACATATCCTTTATTGTTCTAACATTTATCTTTTAGCATAATTCATAAACGACTTTAGATATATTGTTGATCACCCTTTCCATGCTAGATCCTAAGCATTCGACTCTTCGTCTCTAGTATAGGGGTGCTCCACCATTAGACTTGAAACATTGAGGACAATGTTTAATTTTAGTATGGGGGGTGAATAGATACTTGCTTTGCTATGCCCTCACGTTTTCCAACTTTCAACGTTTTTGTTTTATTTTGTTGCTAATAAGGCTAAAAATGGCTAAATTTTAAAAATTTTCTTAGTTTTCATAAGTGTTTTTAAGACACGAATGTATATTTTCCGATGGGTAGAATAAGAGCTAAATTTTGACTTGATGGGCATTTGGAGCCCTTTACATTCCTTAACCCGCTCGAATCAAGTTTTGCTAGACTTTTATATAGGGAACTTTAAAACGCGAAAGTCTTAGCTCATCTGGGTGAAGAACAAGAACTTTTCGCAAGTTCCTATAATTGATCCTAGAAAGTCACTTATCAATGGAACTATAAAATGCATTCTCTAAACTTGAAAAATTCCAAGAAAGTGCAAGATCCTATAGGTGGCTTAAAAACCCAAAACTTTGATTTGATATAGTCTTAATGAAAGCTAATCCAAATTTGGCTTAATTTTGACTTGCATGGCTAAGTATTCACGAGTCTCTTTAATTAGAGGTCTTTAAATAGTGAAGAACGAGAAATGATAGAGTTAGACAAGTGATCATGCTAAACGTAGAACATGAAAATGTTCTTTCAAAAACTCATATGTTTTTAATTGTGGCTTTTTCTCCCATAAGATTAATGCATTAGGAATAAAAATAAATTGCAATAAGTAAGGTCGTACAATTTAACAGGTTACTTAGCTTCTAGCACAAGATTGTTTAAAAGTTGCTCGGGGTTGAATAGAGTTCATAGCCAAGGCATAACTTATTGAAATAGGATGCGAAGATTGGTGAAGATCCAAAAAGTCCCTAACAAGGCATGAGGAGCTCTATTTTGTTGCTAAAGATCCAAGATGATGTGATGTATCATTATTCTTAAATCAATATGAAGGATCGACACACACGACGAAAAGAAATTACTCCTCTAAAGATCATGGAGAAAGTCTATCCAAAAAGGCCCTTACAAGGTACGAGGATAAATATATCCAAGTCCTAAAAGGAGGCGGATCGTTGTATATCAAAATCCAAAATAAAGATTGAAGAAAAATGATGAAGTCGTGGTCCAAGTATGAAGAATCTCTCAAAAACGTCAAGTGAAGAAATTCTAAAATATAAAGAGAAGACCATAATTTCAAGAACGTCTTCCCAAGATTTGAAGTATGAAGTACATGCCAAATATCGGTCCGAGAAAGGTCTCAAATCATGGAACAAGTTATGCCAAGATATGAACTTAAGGAGATACACGAGAAGCCGTTTTAAAAGATTTTGTCCTTCGGCTAAATATCGATTAAATCGTGCTACTTTACTTTCGGACTAATAAATACTCAAATAAGTCAATATGAATCACTTGTGATCCATGACAAATAGTTAAAAAATTTCTAGAAACCCATTTCCTTTTATAATAACTAGGATTACAGGGAGAAAAAGTATTACACAATTTGGACGTATGAGTAGTGTTAGCATTGTGACTTGTCCCAACAATGATCTTGTTTTTGCACTTAGCATGGAATGTATGACAATCAAGGATGACGAACTTTACTCTATGAGACATTTACTTGTTTCTATTCATTGACCCTAAAAGTCACACACGTGATGAAAATCATACATTATGTCTTTACACATCTTCGTAGTATTTTTGCAAGTCTTTTACTTTTCAATAAAGGGTAATAAAATTGAATTTTGGTGATGCTTAGATAATTTATTCTAGCATTGCGTGAGGGCACGACAATGGCTTAGTATGGGGGAGTGATGAGATGGCATTTATACATGATCTCATCGTTCTTTTCGGGCTTTAAATGCATAAAATGTCATAAAAATACCATATATATGCTTGTGTTTGTTTAGTTGTGTATTTTAGGTATGGATATCATGAAAAAGACAAAAGATATCAAGAAACAAGGAAAAACGAACACGAGAAACGAAGCCGCACAAAGAACCGGGCCCTAGTTCATGATTTCTCAAAGAAAAACCCTTGAAGACTTGGAGATGTACAAGATTGATCCCTCATTTATGAAGAAATTACACTTAATACCCTTGTATATTCATAATTACAAGTTTGGTCCCTTAAGTTTGTCAAAATTATAAAAAGGTCCTTTAACTTTGAAGATTTGGCAAGTTTAGTCCCTCAACAATTCTAAATTGTCAACAATGGTCCCTCATGAAGTCAAACATCCAATGAAGACCTTCAAAGATGAGAAATGTCCAAGATTAGTCCTTGAAGATATCAAAAATGGCAAAACAAACCCTTATAACCCTTGTTACAAAGTTTTGTGGCCAAAGTGTGAAGTTAGAAACTTAAGTAACAAAGGAAACCAAGTTTATTGAGCTGAAATACTTCATATACATGTTTTGCCAAAGAACAAGGGCCATTTCTGCCATGTCAAACATTTAAATCCCATAACACGCGTCAAACACTTCCCTTCCACCTTTTTCGGATAAAAAGTATTACTATTCACCCCAAGAACCCATTTACCACCTCAATAGAAACAAAGGGTAAAAACAAATTACCAAGGCACACGTTTGATTCACATGCCCAGAAACCCATCCCACACAAAAAACCCTCAATCCCACTCACCAAAGGACCCCACCAATCAACCCGTCCACCAATCAAAATCCAACTTCCTCTCCAAGGAATGACACGTGGCCAAATCAACAGCCCACACTCCTTGCTTGGTCACAAAGCTAAAATAAACGACTTGGATGCATTTGGACAGCTCAACAACAACAAACGTCTAGAAGGATTCAAGGTCATTTTAGGGACTTCTTAGCTAGGGTTTTCATTGTAATCTCAGCCCTTGTGGCCTATATAAGGACTCCTCAACATGTGAGAGCCTTGTTCCAGTTTTACTCTTTAAATATTGTAATTCCTTTTTAAAATTTATAAAAATTTGGTATTATGAAAAAATTGTAATTCCTTTTTATGTTTTTGAAAGTTGGTGTTGTTTAAGAGTGAAGCTGAGTTCCATTATATGTTACAAAGGTGTTTTGATCTTTGGATTGAAGCACGTTTTGATTTGAACAAGTTTTCAAGTTTGAAAAAAGTTGAAAACCTTGTTCCTATTTGGTTTAATTTGACTGTACTAACCCAATCCATATGCCTAAAGCTCTTGCAAGCTTGTTGACACCAAGCTTGTGAAGGGATTTAAGCCCTTGGTTGGTCTGTTTGCTCTTTGTGTTGAAGAAATCAAGTCCTTGAGGTTCTGCTTTGAACCATCAGTCAAGGCCTCATATCATCTCCTTTGTTCAAGGACCTTGGTCACTCTCTAGCTATTGAGAGTGGTCCAAGGAGCATAGCTGATCTCCCTAGGAAGTTGTGGGGGATATGTATAAGCTCTATTTAAGTTTCCTCTAAAAATTTCATGTTAATGTCTGTTATGAGTTTTGCCATGTGATTTGGTGTTCTTGTGTTTGTGCTTTGTGTTTTATTGTTTTTTTATGTTAGTTGTCACCTATGTAAGGTATCTGAACCATAAAATCAATAGGTTGTGTGTTGGAATCAAAAGTTTGTTTGAAAAGGGGCTAAAACAAGGTTGTTTGGTTTTTGGGATCATAAGGCCTTGTGGCCTTGTGCCCTTTGTTCTTAGGGTTTGGATAGTCTAAAAAAGTCATTTGTAACTGGTTTTGGTCCTTGGTTAAGTCTCAAGTGGTTTGGAAAAGGATTTCAAAGTTTTGGAAAAATCTGAAAATATTGGTTTGAAATTGGTCAAACACATCAGATCCAATAAAATATATGTTTGTTGGATCTTGGGTCTGAAATTTGGTTTGGGAAGAGTTTAGGTGATAAGCTATCTGTACAATATCTGTTTGTTGAATTTAGTGGCTAATTGTGGGTGCTAGAGCTTATCAAAGTTGGCTGAAGTGGTCATTTGCATCAGCAAAGTGACCACCTCAATATAGGCCTGCATTTGTTATTCTAGTGTATGCTTTGTTGTGCAACTGCTTGAATCTTGTTATTGTGATGCTTGTGAGTGCTACTTGCTATTTTGTTCGCTTAATTGCTGGCTTATAAGCTAACTGGCTTATTGGCTTAATTTTGCCAAAATCTATCAAGGTTTGGTCAACTGATCACTTGATTCACAAGGGCTCAACCTTGAGTTCTTCACAAAAGTTGCTTAAAACAAGCTTATAATCAATCCCTGATCATTTGGTAACTTTTGGTGGACTTTGACTTTTGGTCAAATAAGCACAATTTGGCTTATTTTTCGGAACTACTTATTGGTACATGCAACAACTTGGCTTTTGTGATAGGTGTCATTTTTCTCAGCTTAATATCATATTTGAGAAGTTACATGTCTTTTGGTTAAGCTTTTGCTAGGTGTAACACCCACAGACCGGGTATCACAATGGTAGATGTTGGGAATAAAATGTAGCCAGTCCACTTGAACGCTGACAAGAAGAAAACAAGCGTTGATAAGAAGAGAACAAACGCTGACAGATCAAGCGTTGACATGAAGAAGTCAAGCGTTGATAGGTGGAAGACAAGCACTGATAGGAAGATATGGTCTACGCGTATTTTGTTTCTAGTTTGTTTCTAGTAAAGATAGGATCAACATTGTATTTTCTATAATTATCTTTACCTAGAATAGTTGATACATAGACTCTTGTACAAGGATTCTTGTGTCTATAAAAGAAGACATTTAGGTTATGTTTCATATAAGTTTTTAATACGTTCAACACTTTCATTGTAAGCAATTTTGTTATTATCAATCAAGTGAAAGTTTGTTTTACATCCTTTGTGTGTTCTTGTTTAATTGTTAATTCCGCATAACACTTAAATTACTTTATACATAAACAAAGTTTCTCTACGTGTATAACTTGATCTAATCTTGTTTGCACAAGCTAAATCGATCTAAGTTTGGGATCAACAAGTGGTATCAGAGCTTGTTGAGAAACTTTGATATAAAAGAACACAAGAACCCTAAATCACCAAAAACCCTAATTTTTCACAAAACCCTAAAAACATCATGTCCACTCCAGAAGTAACCTCCTCCTCCTCAAACCACAACATCAAGATTCCCATGCTAGATGTAGACAATTTTGAGATGTGGAAGTTCAACTTTGAGCAATATCTGCAAATCCATGACTATACTCTCTAGGAGATTATTGAATATGGAAACACATTCAATAAAGCTCAAAAGATTGCAGATGCCATTGCTACAAGATCGGCTGTTCAAGGATGTTCTGAAGCAGATAAGAAAGAAAAACCTGAAGATGGTAGAGATGTGTCTGCTGATGACATAGCAAAGAAAAGGGTTGATATGAAAACCCTAAGAATTCTGAAACTTTCTTTGGGACAAGAAAATCAGCACAAATACAGAGGTTATGAGTCTGTAAAAGATCTTTGGGCAGCCCTTGAAGTTGCATATGGTGGTAATGCTAATACTGTGGAAGAGAAAAGGAAGCAACTCTTACATGAGTATGCTGTTTTTAAGTCTCAACCTAATGAGAAGCTAAGTAGTGTGAGAAGCAGACTTCTTGACATTACAAGCAAGCTATCCTTCATGGGGACAGTAATTGGTGATGTTGACATTATTGCCACTTTTCTTAAAAGCCTTGGTGATGCATGGAAGATTGAGGCAAGATCTATAATTGCTAACAACACTCACAAAAGTTCTACTTTTGATGATGTCTACAACAAACTAAGGCTGTTAGAGAATGAAACTCTTTTGGATCATGGAAGTAAGTCTACCAATAGTAACATGACCTTCTTCTCACATAGTGAAGGTTAATTTGATCAGAAGGATTCATACATGCACCCAGTTACTGGATCAACATGTGTCAACGCTGGATCATATCCTGTCAACGCCTCACATTCAGACACTGACACATACAAAATTGACTCACCAAGAGTTAAACCTGCTGGTATGGATCTGGACACTGTGTGTGCATAGATTGCTTCATTGCCCAATGGTTCAGTGATTACATATGAGGACCTTGAGCAAATAAGTGATGAGAATTTGGAGGAGATGGATATAAAGTGGAACATGGCTCTTGCAAGTATAAGAGAAAAAAGATGGAATAGAAGGTTCAAGAAGAAGATGGCCTTTAATGCAAAGGACACTGCTGGATTTGATAAATCCAAGGTTGCGTGTTACAATTTTCATCATATGGGGCACTTTATGAGAGAATGCAGATCTCCAAGAAGATCTGATGCTGGAAAACCCTCAAGCCAAAATGTTAAGGGTCAAGATCCTAAGGCCATGGTGGCAGTGCAAGAAATTGATGGTATTGGATGGGACTGGAGCTATTTGGCTAAGGATGAGGAAGAGGATAAAGCTTTGGTTGCTGAGATAGAAGAAGAAGAGCATGTTCAATATGCTCTCATGGCACACTCCTCATCTTCATTAGACAATGAGGTATATGATGATGCTTTTTGTAGTAAGGGTTGTCGTTTAAATACTGAAAGACTTAACAAATAGGTTTTAAGATTGTTAGGAGATGTAAGTACTAAGAGATGCAAGTTGTTTAACTATCAACTTGCTCTTACTCAAACTGAAAAGACAGTTTCTGAGTATAAGAAAATGGAGCTTGATATAAAAGATAAAATAATTATCTTAAAACATGATTTAAATGCTAGTAATGATATTAGAAACATCATGGAAAGGGTCAATGCTGAATTACAAGCTAAGTTAGATGAGGCTATCAAGAATAAGGATAATGTAGACCTTAAAATTCAGAGATTTGATAAGGCCTCACAAACCCTAGGAGAATGTGTTAGTAAACAGAGGGATTCTAGGGACATGACTGGGATTGGGATGAAAGAGTATTCTGGTGTTCCACCACCAGCTGGGGACTTCTATGGTGTCCAAAGAAAGGACTTATCTTGGACTGGTTTACCAGAACTCCAAGAAGAGGAATTTATTCCTCCACCAAGAGTCCTTACCCCAGTAGAGGAATATAGGCAAAAGTTGACTGATTTGAATGAATGGAAGAAAGCCAACCCTACCTTGTTTGTCAAGGGTGGCATGCTTTGTGATAGCCCAAATGAGTCGACCCCTATCAAAGTAACAAACCCAATCACTGACAAGACTGTTGACCTTGGCTCAAACACTGTTAGAAAACCTAGCATTAAGTATGTAGAAATGTATAGGAATACTAGGTCACCAAAAAGCCAAGTTAGTAATAATAGAATAGGTTTCTTTTCTTCTAGACCTAGAGTTGTGTCTAGAAAAGCCTGTTACACTTGTGGTAGCTTTTCACATTTAGCCTATAAGTGTGTCAACGCTTCCAAGGTCAACGCTGACAAAAGGTCAAACACTGTCGGACCCAAAACTTTTGTGGAGCAAAGTCCACAAGTTGTTAGATGATGTAAGTAAATCGTACACGTTTTATGAAAAACGTGTATGAGCGGCAAGTATTAAACTCGACGATTTAGGAAAACCGACAAGTCGATTAAATGCGGGTTCGTTCTTGAAGGAGGTGTGTGGATTAATGTGCCAATATATAAAATCAAGTTTGGATTAGTGACGTTTTTGGTTTAGAAGGGAAAAAGTAAAGACGAGCTACGACTACGATTACACTACGACGTATTGACGTAAAATGATGACGTAATTACGTAAAACGTGACAAAATTGAAAATTAAACCTAAAAATTAATTGAAAGTTAAAACTAAGTCTAAAATAATATAAGTAAGAATAAAAATCCAATAAATATATTTTAAAACCTTTTATTATTTAAATATTTAATTTTAAATGCTAATTAAAGCCCTAAAAGTAAATATAATTAAGAAAAAGCCCAAAATATTATTTTATTGAACTAATAAATCATTAAAGACTAAAAAGTATTTTTCCTAAATTTTCAAAACTATTTTTCTATTTTTAAAAGGCTAAAAACACTTTTTAAACTAAAATAATAATAAAAATAATAAAATAATGCTAAAAATAAATTTTATTATTCTAAAAATCTTTTTTAGACTAAATTAACAAGGTTAAGATGAAAAAGTTTAAAAAAAACAAAAAAAATTGGCTAAAAACGAAAGTACCCCAAAGTACCCCATGGTGGAGTACTTCAGTGTTGTCCAAGATATCACCAGACAACAAGCTTTGTCCAATACCAGTGTTGTCCGATATCAGACAACACTAAAAAAAATAAAACAATTGCAGCGTTCTCGGAGAGAACTAAAAAGTTGCTGTATGGATTTTAGGCTCGTTTTTGTTTGATTTGGGCTCGTTTTCGCTTGTTTTTCGATGTTTTTGGGCACAAACGGCACCCCCAATAGCAGTAGGCTATTGGGGAGTCAAGCAAACACACAAAAACACAAATTCACTCACAAATTAAGCATCAAATTAATCAAAAACGCCCACTATGGACAAAAATAGGGCCTGCTGATCTTAGGGCTAAACAATGGTTTCGATGAGCAAATTAAAGGCACCTAAACTAATGCAATCCTCCAATACCAGATATTACACATGTAATAAACCTTAAAATCTAAGTTTAGGACAAATATCAAACCAAATCACACAAAATTATGCCCTAAAAGATCTACTGATAAGAGCATTCAGTGAGGTTCAATATTTGCAGGCAAGACAATGAGTTTCAGCAAGGTTTATAAGCAATAAAATGTTCCCAACCTAAAAACCAAAATTACGCTAGACCTATAATGACTTATGAACTAGTATTTAACAGAGAGACATGCATCAAAGTTGCAAATGGGGCTTTCACAGACTTAATGCATGAATCTGCCAGTTTTCTAACGAAAATTAGTTAACACTCAAATCCCAATATCTACTTTAAAACTAAAAAATGACCAATGAAATTGGCCTAAGCAACTATAAGTAAAATGTTTGGGCTATGAATGGCTCACTATGTTGTCACTCACATACTAAACTGTCAGCAACCAAACACCACTTAATGGCCAGGCATATGCAAATTTTAACAACAAACAAATAAGTTATGAGCTAAAATGAGGCAAGTAAAGAACAAGAACATATCAATCAGCGACAAATGACTAAAAAATTCAAACAAATAAGCCAAGATAAGCAACTAAAAGGCATGAAATAAACACCATAAACAGAATATCAAATGAGCATCAAATGTTTGGCAGAAAACTAAAAGGAATAGAAATTTTACTTGAGTTGAGTATGTCGGACAGCCTAATCTTTCCACAAGTAGCCTAAACACCTTTTGGAGTTTTTCTCACAAATCACCTCTTGCTTATCAACCCTGATTATGAGCTTATGATCAACAACATCAACATAAAAACATCTACGAGCTACTTGAAATCATCTACCATCAACTAATCTACTTCTTTGAATCCTTGGACCTGAAATAGATGAACGAACAGAAGAGTAAAAATACCCAAAAGCTGATCAATAAGCTAACTTGTCAGGTTAAGCTTATTGAGAGCTTATGCTACAGGACAGAAAAGTAAAAAAAAGGTTTTTTTTAGAAAAATTTGAAAAACTTTTGCAAATAGTTTAAAGATGACAAAAAATTAACATTCTTCAATAACCTTAGATCCAAAACCTAGTTGTCGGCTAAGTTTGAACCAAGCTTATCAAACAATGGTTCTCAAAAATTTAGTCACTTTCATTAAGGAAAAGAAAAAAACTTTTGATAAACTGAAATGTAAATGCAAAGAAAAGAAAAGATGCAGAAAATAACAATCTTAACAACCTAAACTTATAGCTTATAAGCTTATCAAACTTGGTTCTTCAAAAATCAAATTTTTCTTTTCGAATAAACAGGAATTCAAATTGACAATAATTTAAAAAAGACAGTATTAAAAAGGAACTCAAATTCTATTAATTTCAATATCTCACTAAAATTACAAGAAATATGAAACAATAAAATTTGGAACAAATTAAACTAAACCCTAACTGCACTATTTATATACAATGTAAGGAGGTTACAATCATGAACCCTAGATGACTAAATTTCCAAACTTGCCCTCGAATCTTTGAAGGAATATCCACATTTTGAATTTCTTTTAGGCTGTTCTTGAGCATCCCATGTGATTGTAGCAGTCTCTAAAATAATCTCGTGCCTTCATTTTGTATGGAGAACAAGGGATGCAATAAGGACCATATATTTGGTCAAAAAAGTCAGAAAATATATGAATCCGTGACTATTGGGGCTGGGAGAGGGGACACGAGTATGATATGTCACTTTCTGGGCATGTGGATATGCTGGGTGAGCTGTCATGAACTAATCCCCATTATCAATTGATAATATCCCCATGATTTTTGGGATTTAATTAAGCTGAGCAAAAATAGGGTTTATGGGTGGTGGTGATGATGATGATATATGGATTAGATCCAGTAATACTTGTTTCCCCGTATTTTACAAATCTTTGACCATGTTTGACTTAGGCTGGGTGTTTTGTGGGCTAATAATGGGTATGGGTTTGAAGTATGGCAAGATTAACCCCCAATGTTTACAAAAAGTTGTATAACAATTTTGGCAGCTCTAATGTTAAATGCCCTTTGTAATAACTTTGAGTGTCTTGTCATTTTTGGCACATCCAGAATGAAAACTTTTTTCCAAGGACCATAAATGTCAAAAGGGCATTCTTCAGGGGCCATAGATGTAATATCTTGAAACTTAAGGAACATACTTATAATTTTTGATATTTACAAGGGTCAAAAGTGACAAGTCTTCAAAATTTGAGCGACCAATCTTGACATATCTTCAAACTTCAAGGACTTCTTTGGAAAATCAACATTTGGGTCCGGTTCTTTGTGCGGCTTCGTTTCTCGTGTTCGTTTTTGCTTCATTCTTGTGATCTTTTGGTGAATTCACGATATCCGTACCTAAAATACACAATGAACAAACACAAGCATATATTTGGGTATTTTGATGATATTTTAAGCGTTTCAAGCCTGAATTGGACGATGAGACTATGTATAATTACAGTCTCGTCACTCCCCCATACTAAACCATTGCCGTGTCCCCACGCAATGCTAGTATTAAGTATCATAGCACTTCCAAAATTCATTTTTATGATGACATGTATTGAAAATGTAAACTTAAATAAACTACTACACGTGCTTAGACATAATGTATTGTTTTCATCACGATTAAGTGACTTTTAGGGTCAAAGAATAAGAACACGTGAATGCCTCATAGAGATAAGTTCGTCATCCTCGATTTTCACCCAATTCAATGCTAAGCGTGTAACAAGATCATTGTTATTATAAGTTAGCAATACGATCATGTCTCATGAGTGTTAATTACAAACCTAAACTCCCTTATTCCTACTTGGTATCTCTTATATTTTATTTTGTCTTAATGATCACGAGGATACATCATTGACTTATGCGTGAGTAGAGATTAAGTCTAAAAATAGAGTCTTAACGGTGTAACCAAAATCATCGAATTAATAATTCATCCTAATAGACAATGATGTCAAAAAATTAAGTCAACAAGAAGGATCGATAAACACGGTTTTATAACGGTTTTGAACATGAGACTTATTACCATGACTTTTATTATCCGCCATCATCGGTTGTTTTATTATCATGGTTTACCTCCATCTTTTATTCAACTTCGCCATGAAGCTTTTATTATGACTTCGGTCTTGCCTTGCCTTTTATTATCTGCCTCATCGGTGGTTTTATTAGCCAAAGACGTATATCCTCACGCTAAAACGAATTTTGGATCTTTAAAGCTTCAAAGATTAAGGCTTGATTCACTTTCAATTTGGGCATAGATTTTTCGGCCTTGTGAGCTTCAAATTTTTGCTTAATTTAGGTGAGCACTTGAAATCTTATTATTAGGTGAAGCTTTCGATTATTCGGGTGCCAATACTTCAAAACCGTGACGCTGGCGATACCTTAATGTTTTCCCAATTTAATTACATGGATGCTACTAAAACAAATTAGAAACTAACAATAGTGGCTAAACCGCTAAATCAATATTTGTTAACAATTTATTATCAAAAGCGTGGGGAGAATAAGCTAATAATTACTACACATGAGATCGTGATGATTACGATACTTATACATAACTCTATCATTTCTCGTCCTCATTTAAGAGACGTAGCCTAAAAAGTTAAGGAATCGAAGCTAAGTGCTCAACACGCACGGTCGAGTCAAAAATTACTCTTATTCTCACCAACGGAAAACCTACATTCGTGTCTTAAACACTTATGAAAAAGAAGAAATTTTTTAAAATTTGGCCATTTTTAGCCTTATTTGCAACAAAACGATAACAAAAAGATGAATATTGGATTGCGTGGTGACGTAAGCAAGGTGAAGTATCTACTCACCCCCATACTAAAACTAAATATTGTCCTCAATGTTTCGAGTCTAGGGGTGAAAACACCCCCATACTAGAGACGAAGTCGAATGCTTAATCTCGAGCATGGAAAGGGTAAAACGAATAACCTAAAAGCCTTTTATGAATTATGCTATTAAGATAAACGTTAGAACATAAAAGGATATCATCGGATATCGGAATCTCCAAAGGAAACGATCGAAGCTCGAGTGATCCGTAAAACAAACACGAGAGGCTTCAATGATGACGATGAACCTAATAAATCACAATCACAAACAACCACGGAACAAAGGTTGGAAGAGCATAAGTCCCCTCGTTACATTAACTAAGAAAGCGATAATATTTACAAGGATAAGCATGAGAATCCCCCACGAGGCACCTTGCTTTTGATAACCGAGTCAAAAGCTCGACTCGAATCCCCATAAATGTGATCATTTAGAAATAATCATGGAATGGTCATTTTTGGTGGGACTTACATGTAATCAAGGCCCAAATGCAACCGATAATAAAGGCAAAGCCTTTATACCGGGGTCGAAGATCGTATCCCCACATTCGGTGGAAAATGATAAAGGCAAAGCCGAAGGATACGTTTTGTAAGTAAGAAAACTCCTTACAACGTACTCGAAGTACGTGTAGTCATGAGAACCGAGAGGGTGGGTAGGATTACTTTGAGACGAAGGAAAATTTGAAAGAGAATCAATAAATATGGGGGTCTCAAAGTCTCCTCCCGGTTCAAAGGCAAAGGCCTCATTGAAATCCTCATTCTCATCGACAGGCGGTCCATCGGTGAACCCCTCGAGAATGGAAACATCACAAGTTAAAAGAGAAGGCTCATCCAAATGAGACTTAGGGAGGGTGACTAGCAAATCCGGCTCATCGAGTTTAGGATCCTTAGAATCCTCACTCTCGATGTCCTCTAACATCTCATCAAAGAGAGGATTTACGTCACCAAAAACGAACTCGTCATCGAATTCAAAAAGGGAATTCGAGTAGATTTTAAATTCGTCGACACGAACTTCCTCATCGAGTAGTGACTCGTCATCACTAGTCGAAAAATCATCATCGAAAAGCGGGTTCAAAAAAGTCAATGATTCTCTACCCGAAGTGTCGTTGAGAGAGACATCATCACATGAAATCGTAGCATACTCACTATCGTAATTTTCCTCGTTAGAATCTTCGTGGGAAATTCATCGAGAGCAAAATCACTTAACTCCTCATCGAAGACAACCGTAGGCTCACTTTGGATTGGAATAGGGATCTCAACACTAGGGTTAGTGCTAAGATTCTTCTCCCCCATACTTAGATAGGCATCGGGTTTTGTTGGGAGCGTGAGAGTTATGGTTTCACAAGACGAGGTGAGATTAAAAATGTCGCTATCGTCGTCGTCATCATAAATAGGAGGCGTGAGATCACATCTAGCTAGATGCTCCTCTCTTTCTAGTTCTCGTCTCTTATCACGAATATCGATGCTTAAGTCGTTGTAATCTTGTAAAAGTTGTTTAGTTCTAATCTCACACTCTCTTTTAAACTCATCACTTATTTCTTCTCTACGATATCTCCTAATGCCGAGTTCATTAGTTATATCGTTTATTTCTTGATTGATTCTTCGTTTCTCCTCTTCCATATCCTTGATGCTTTTTTCGATCACTTCGACGATTGAAAGTTACTTTTTCTCCATAATTTGTTGAAAAAGCAATTCAATTTCTTCAAATCCCTTGTCGACGCGACTTGCACCGAGATCATCATCGAAAAAATTTTGTGGAGGTGATTAGTCAAAACCGGAGAATTGGTTGTCGAAAGACGTATCATGGTTCATCGGTTGACAATCATACCCATAATGAGGTGCGTTTCCACAAGACTCACATGAATACGACGATGGATATTGCGATGATTGGTTAAAGAAATTAGGATTCGGTTTGGGGTCATTATAACTCGTACAACTAAATCCGAAGTCGTGCTCCAAACCACAAAAATTACACGAATAAGACGAAGGCGGTTGTGGAGTTTGGTCATAGTATTAAAATCCGTAACCATGGTCGTTTTGAGGAGAGTTGTATATATACCCCTCCCTTCCACCATAAATCTCGCAATTAAAGCAATTACCACCGTCGGGCGGACCTCCACAATATGGACAAGAGTAATATCCATCGTTGGACATGGTGAAACAAGAATGGTGTTACGAGAATTAAACACTAGAGGGTTAGAAATAGAATTAATGGATAAGGGTAAGAAGAATGTTTTTCATTTTTTATTGTTTTTAATTTTTTTTGGATTTTTGTTGTATTACGTAGACTCAAATCTACAAATCTCTCCTCGAATAGACTTTCTCGATTAAAGGAGCCTCAAAGAATGAAAACGATCACGTGGAGTGAACGCCTTCGATGACTTTAGAACGTTGGTGGAACACCAAAACGTTCAAGAGGGTTTAATCTTGAAAACAAGCAAATATAATATACGTAGATAATACTTGGGCGACAAACCCTCGATTAGCTCTCTTTCTCAAAACACGCACAAGCAAACGGGGGAAACGAGGCGGCGCTAAGCACTTAAGAGCCTTTTTCCCTTAGGTCGTGAAATACAACCGCCTTATACCCACCTTATAGTTTGTGTTAATTGAAATTAAGCCTCACGAAAGTATTTATCTATTTTGCCTTTAAACTTTTGCTTTAGATTCGAATACAATGATCGAGTGATGAAATCCCGAATCAAGGTTGCGTTTTCACGCTTTTGGAGTACTTGTATATTTATTGTTCTACGTAAGTACAATATAGTAATATATTCACAAGAAAAACGAAAACGATAATGGGATATCTACAATATAGTAAAGATTGTTGTGTGTTTAATTTAGGAAAATTAAACACTCTTTATTTTGATATTATAATATAATAAGAAAAAATAACAAAAATGAGTATCTACGATATTTACGCTTTCCAAAAATGAAAAGCAAAAACGCACTACTCACACAAACACGATATATATAAGGCACACAAAACACCTCCCCAGCAGCGGCGCCAAAAATTGATGTAAGTAAATCGTACACGTTTTAGGAAAAACGTGTATGAGCGGCAAGTATTAAACTCGACGATTTAGGAAAACCGACAAGTCGATTAAATGCGGGTTCGTTCTCGAAGGAGGTGTGTGGATTAATGTGCCAATATATAAAATCAAGTTTGGATTAGTGACGTTTTTGGTTTAGAAGGGAAAAAGTAAAGACGAGCTACGACTACGATTACACTACGACGTATTGACGTAAAATGATGACGTAATTACGTAAAACGTGACAAAATTGAAAATTAAACCTAAAATATAATTGAAAGTTAAAACTAAGTCTAAAATAATATAAGTAAGAATAAAAATCCAATAAATATATTTTAAAACCTTTTATTAATTAAATATTCAATTTTAAATGCTAATTAAAGCCCTAAAATTAAATATAATTAAGAAAAAGCCCAAAATATTATTTTATTGAACTAATAAATCACTTATATTATTTAAAGACTAAAAATCATTTTTTTTAAATTTTCAAAACTATTTTTCTATTTTTAAAAGGCTAAAAACACTTTTTAAACTAAAATGATAATAAAAATAATAATATAATAATGCTAAAAATAAATTTTATTTTTCTAAAAATATTTTTTAGACTAAATTAACAAGGTTAAAATGAAAAAGTTAAAAAAAACTAAAAAAATTGGCTAAAACGAAAGTACCCCAAAGTACCCCATGGTGGAGTACTTTAGTGTTGTCCAAGATATCACCAGACAACAGGCTTTGTCCAATATCAGTGTTGTCCGATATCGGACAACACTAAAAAACATTAAAAAATTGCAGCGTTTTCGGACAGAACTAAAAAAGTTGCTGTATGGCTTTTAGGCTCGTTTTTGTTTGATTTGGGCTCGTTTTCGCTTGTTTTTCGATGTTTTTGTGCACAAACGGCACCCCCAATAGCAGTAGGCTATTGGGGAGTCAAGAAAACACACAAAAACACAAATTCACTCACAAATTAAGCATCAAATTAATCAAAAACGCCAACTATGGACAGAAATAGGGCCTGCTGATCTTAAGGCTAAACAATGGTTTCGATGAGCAAATTAAAGGCACCTAAACTAATGCAAACCTCCAATACCAGCTATTACACATGTAATAAACCTTAAAATCTAAGTTTAGGACAAATATCAAACCAAATCACACAAAATTATGCCCTAAAAGATCTACTGATAAGAGCATTCAGTGAGGTTCAATATTTGCAGGTAAAACAATGAGTTTCAGCAAGGTTTATAAGCAATAAAATGTTCCCAACCTAAAAACCAAAATTACGCTAGACCTATAATGACTTATGAACTAGTATTTAACAGAGAGACATGCATCAAAGTTGCAAATGGGGCTTTCACAGACTTAATGCATGAATCTGCCAGTTTTCTAACGAAAATTAGTTAACACTCAAATCCCAATATCTACTTTAAAACTAAAAAATAACCAATGAAATTGGCCTAAGCAACTATAAGTAAAATGTTTGGGCTATAAATGGCTCACTATGTTGTCACTCACATACTAAACTGTAAGCAACCAAACACCACTTAATGGCCATGCATATGCAAATTTTAACAACAAACAAATAAGTTATGAGCTAAAATGAGGCAAGTAAAGAACAAGAACATATCAATCAGCGACAAATGACTAAAAAATTCAAACAAATAAGCCAAGATAAGCAACTAAATAGCATGAAATAAACACCATAAACAGAAAATCAAATGAGCATCAAATGTTTGGCAGAAAACTAAAAGGAATAGAAATTTTACTTGAGTTGAGTATGTCGGACAACCTAATCTTGCCACAAGTAGCCTAAACACCTTTTTGAGTTTTTCTCACAAATCACCTCTAGCTTATCAACCCTGATTATGAGCTTATGATCAGCAACATCAACATAAAAACATCTACGAGCTACTTGAAATCATCTACCATCAACTAATCTACTTCTTTGAATCCTTGGACCTGAAATAGATGAACGAACAGAAGAGTAAAAATACCCAAAAGCTGATCAATAAGCTAACTTGTCAGGTTAAGCTTATTGAGAGCTTATGCTATAGGACAGAAAAGTAAAAAAAAGGTTCTTTTTTTTAGAAAAATTTGAAAAACTTTTGCAAATAGTTTAAAGATGACAGAAAATTAACATTCTTCAATAACCTTAGATCCAAAACCTAGTTGTCGGCTAAGTTTGAACCAAGCTTATCAAACAATGGTTCTCAAAATTTTAGTCACTTTCATGTAGGAAAAGAAAAAAACTTTTGATAAACTGAAATGTAAATGCAAAGAAAAGAAAAGATGCAGAAAATAACAATCTTAACAACCTAAACTTATAGCTTATTAAATAAACTTTAAGCTAGCTTATCAAACTTAGTTCTTCAAAAATCAAATTTTGGTTTTTGAATAAACAGGAATTCAAATTGACAATAATTTAAAAAAGACATTATTAAAAAGGAACTCAAATTCTATTAATTTCAATATTTCACTAAAATTACAAGAAATATGAAACAATAAAATTTGGAACAAATTAAACTAAACCCTAGCTACACTATTTATATACAATGTAAGGAGGTTACAATCATGAACCCTAGATGACTAAATTTCCAAACTTGCCCTCGAATCTTTGAAGGAATATCCAAATTTTGAATTTCTTCTAGGCTGTTCTTGAGCATCCCATGTGATTGTAGCAGTCTCTGAAATAATCTCGTGCCTTCATTTTGTGTAGAGAACAAGGGATGCAATAAGGACCATATATTTGGTCAAAAAAGTCAGAAAATATATGAATCCGTGACTATTGGGGCTGGGAGAGGGGACACGAGTATGATATGTCACTTTCTAGGCATGTGGATATGCTGGTGAGCTGTCATGAACTAATCCCCATTATCAATTGATAATATCCGCATGTTTTTGGGATTTAATTAAGCTGAGAAAAAATAGGGTTTATGGGTGGTGGTGATGATGATGATATATGGATTAGATCCAGTAATACTTGTTTCCCCGAATTTTACAAATCTTTGACCATGTTTGACTTGGGCTGGGTGTTTTGTGGGCTAATAATGGGTATGGGTTTGAATTATGGCAAGATTAACCCCCAATGTTTACAAAAAGTTGTATAACAAGTTTGGCAGCTCTAATGTTAAATGCCCTTTGTAATAACTTTGAGTGTCTTGTCATTTTTGGCACATCCAAAATGAAAACTTTTTTCCAAGGACCATAAATGTCAAAAGGGCATTCTCCAGGGGCCATAGATGTAATATTTTGAAACTTAAGGACCATACTTATAATTTTTGATATTTACAAGGGTCAAAAGTGACAAGTCTTCAAAATTTGAGGGACCAATCTTGACATATCTTCAAACTTCAAGGACTTCTTTGGAAAATCAACATTCGGGTTCGGTTCTTTGTGCGGCTTCGTTTCCCGTGTTCGTTTTTGCTTCATTCTTGTGATCTTTTGGTGAATTCACGATATCCGTACCTAAAATACACAATGAACAAACACAAGCATATATTTGGGTATTTTGATGATATTTTAAGCGTTTCAAGACTGAATTGGACGATGAGACTATGTATAATTACAGTCTCATCATTAGACCAGCCCCATTCTTCACTAAAGGGTCTAACACTCATGGACAAAGACCTTTTCAGAAGACCAATACATGGTCTAATAGGCAATGGGTTCCTGTAGCAAACCCTAGGTTCAACGTTGATAAGGGTAATTTCAGCGTTGACAAGACCAAATCTAACACTGACAGAAAAGTTGCCAGACCAAATAATGGTAAATATTTGCAACCACAGGGAAAGGGGTCTAAAGCTTCTTCTAGATTGACATGGAGACCTAAGCAAGATCAAAACCCTAATTCTAATGGGATTTCTATGACCTGCAACAGATTTAATTATATTTCAAAGGTCATCACAAAACCAATTGGGGTTAACTGGGTGTTTCATCCAAAAAGGGATGAACAAGGGGTTGTTATGAGAACTAAGTCTGTTCTTGTTGAACAACCAGATGAATCCAAGTCTGCTCAGGCTTGGGTTCCCAAAGAAAACTAATTTGTTTTCTATATGTGCAGGGCATTCAAAAACAGGTGAATGATTATGGCTATTGGGATAGTGGATGCTCTAGGCACATGACTGGGAAGGAAGATTACCTCACTAACTTCACTCCCATTAAGTATGGTGATAAAGTTTACTTTGGAGGCGGATATGGAACTATCACAGGCAAAGGAACTCTACTCACCAACAACTTGTGTTTTGAAAACGTGTTTCTGGTAAAAGAACTTGATTATAATCTTTTTAGTGTATCACAAGTTTGTGATAACAAAAATAAGGTTCTTTTCACTGATACTGAATGCTTGGTGTTGAGCAAGGATTTTAATATGCTATATGAGAAATGTATTGACTATAGAATACCTAGGCATAAGGACATTTACAATGTGAATCTTAATGGAATTAGGATGAATAATAACATGTCATATTTTTATGCTAAAGCTTCAGTTGATGAGAGTAATCTATGGCATAGGAGACTAGGGCACATTAACTTTAAAAATATAAACAGGCTTGTGAGACTGGCTTGGTTGATGGTTTGCCTAAAAAGGTTTTCCACAATGACCACTCTTGTGTTGCATGCCTTAAAGGCAAACATCACAAGGTCTCATTTAAGTCTAAACAGGTGTACTCTAGTTCTAAACCACTTCACTTGTTGCATATGGACCTGGGTGGTCCAACTAATATAGAAAGCTTGAATGGTAAATCATACTGCTTTGTCATCACAAATGACTTTTCTAGGTTTACTTGGACTTTCTTTTTAGCCATGAAAAGTGACACTGCTGATACTTTAATTAACTTTATTAACCAAATTGAAAAGAAGACTGGTAATGAAGTTAAAATGCTTAGAAGTGATCATGGTGGTGAGTTTAGAAATAAACTGTTGGATGATTTTTGTGCCAAGAAAGGGATTACTAGGCAGTTTAGTATTGCCAGAACGCCACAGCAAAATAGGGTTGTTGAGAGAAAGAATAGAACCCTAATTGAAGCAGCCAGGACTATGTTGGCTGATGCTCACTTTCCAATAGCTTTTTGGGCTGAGGCTGTGAATACAGCTTGTTATATTCAGAATAGAGCATTGATCAACAAGATACATAACAAAACACCTTATGAGTTACTTTGGGGAAGGAAACCTAATATTGGTTTTCTTAAACCTTTTGGCTGTCATGTAGTTGTGTTGGATACTAGTGATGCCTTAGGTAAATTTAGTGCTAAAGGTGATGAAGGCTATTTCATGGGTTATTCAGTGCAGAGTAAGGGATATAGGGTTTACCTTAAGAAGGAAAAACGTATACTTGAGAAAGTACATGTCAGGTTTTTAGAGAGTAAACCTAGTGATCCTGAAAGTGGTCCAAATTGGTTGTTTGACTTGGAACCTCTATCTAGGACTTTGAATTATATGCCTGTTACTAATCCAGACATTGTGAAGGTAACTTCAAATGTTGTGGAAGAACCAGTTGTTGATGTTTCAGGTACACAGGTTAATGAAGAGGTTGGATCACAAGCAGACAAGTTATCTCCCATACTTGAGTATGTCGTTATTCCCATATCGACAGATGCCTTTGCTGCTGCTGGAAAGGAAAATGGTGGTCCTCAAGTATCACCAGTTAACAACATGCATGGTACTTCAGGCGCTGACAAAGGAAAATCTGGCGCTGACAGGACAAATTCAGGCGTTGATGGCTCAAACGTTCACAACACCATTTCAGGCGTGGATGGATCAAACGCTGACAACCTTGGTTCAGACGTTGACAACTCTTTTGAGCATATTTTCTCTTCCAATTTTGAACAAGGTGAACCTTCAAACAGAAATGAAGAGGTTCATACAGATATTGATGGAAGAGAGTCTGAAGAAGATATTGGTAACATGGATGATGAGATTGAAGACAATTGACTTTTTGAGGGAGGAGTTCTTACTTCTACTATGAAGAATCACCCCACTTCTCAAATTATTGGAGATGTGATGTCTCCTGTTCAGACTAGAAGATATCATCAGAGTCTTGGAGGATTTATTGCCAATATACACAAGAAGGTTGATACCCCTCTTGTTCAAGCATGTTTGTTTGCCTGTTTTCTGTCACAACAGGAACCCAAGAAGATTTTTGATGCTCTCAAAGAACCAAGTTGGGTGGAAGCAATGCAGGATGAGCTTCACCAATTTGCTATTCAGGATGTTTGGGAGCCGGTTGATTGTCCCATATATGTCAAACCTATTGGGACAAGATGGGTTCTTAGAAACAAGAAAGATGAAAGAGGCATTGTGGTCAGAAACAAGGCACGTTTAGTGGCTCAAGGATATACACAAGAGGAAGGGATAGACTATGAGGAGGTCTTTGCACCAGTTGCAAGGATTGAGGCTATAAGGATATTTCTAGCCTATGCTTCCTGCATGGGCTTCACTGTCTATCAAATGGATGTGAAGAGTGCTTTTCTGTATGGCACAATTGTTGAGGAGGTGTATGTCATGCAGCCTCCTGGTTTTGAAGATCCAGAACATCCAGACAAGGTGTATAGAGTCAAGAAAGCTATGTATGGACATCATCAAGCCCCAAGAGCATGGTATGGCACATTGTCCACTTATCTGGTGGAAAATGGTTTCAAAAGGGGCACCATAGACCAGACATTATTTACAAAGAAGACTGGTAAGGATGTCTTACTTGTTCAGGTTTATGTGGATGATATCATCTTTGGTTCTACCAATCCAAAGATGAGTGAAGACTTTTCCAAGCTTATGACAGACAAATTCAAGATGAGTGCAATGGGGGAGATGAACCTCTTTCTAGGGTTACAAGTTCAGCAGAAAGAAGATGGTATCTTCATCTCTCAGGATAAATATGTGGCAGAAATCTTGAAGAAGTTTGGCTTTTCTCCATATGAAAAGAGGGCCAATACTCCTATGGATAGAGAACACCCTTGGAGAAAAGTTGGAGATGGAAAAGATGTGGATGTTAGGCACTATAGATCAATGATTGGTTCATTGATGTATCTCACAGCCTCAAGACCTGATATTATGTTTGCTGTGTGTGCATGTGCACGCCATCAAGTGGCTCCCAAAGAGTTTCACCTTCATGCTGTCAAGAGAATCTTTAGGTACCTCAGATGTTATCTGATGAGACTGCTTTTATACATAGTCTCATCATCCAAAAAGGGCTTAAAATGCATTAAATATCATCAAAATACCCATATATATGCTTGTGTTTGTTGCTTGTGTATTTTAGGTACGGATATTGAGAAAATGACAAAAGATCACAAGAATCATGCAAAAACGAACACGGGAAACGAAGCCGCACATTGAACCAAGCCCTAATGAAGAATTTCCCCAAGAAAACCCTTGAAGACTTGAAGAACTATGAAGATGGGTCCTCCAATATGGAAGAATTGACACTTTATACCCTTGTATCTTCATAATTACAAGATTGGTCCCTAAAGTTTGTCAAAATTGCAAAAAGGGCCCTCCACTTTGAAGAATTGACAATTTTAGTCCCTCAACAAAACTAAAATGTCAATATTAGTCCTTATCAAAGTCAAACATACCAAGAAGAACTCCAAGTTACAAGAATGGCAAAAATGGTCCTTTGAAAATGTCAAAATTACCAAAAGGACCCTTGACTTTGAAGACTTGGCAAAAATGGTCCCTCATCAATCATGATTTGACAATTTCAGTCCTCCAAAATGTCAATCATACAAGTTTAGACCATTATCCTTGAAGAAAATACCAAATCAGCTTTTCAAGAATCACAAATTGGCAAGAAATACCCCCTGAATTTACTTTACAAAACTTTTTGGGGCAAAAGTGTGAAAATGGAAAGTTGGATTACAAAGGAAAACGGATTTCAAGTGTTTATTTACAAAGTGAAAGAAAGAAAGAAGGAGAGGGACTAAATCTGGCCAGATAAGAAAGAAACCTAGACCAATCCTAGCCTGCCATGTGTCCCACTCACACTATCAACCAATCAAAACCCTCCCTCATGCCACCTCACACCCCACTTAACCCGGTTTAAGATTAAATTAATCTTGGAACCTAAAACAACATTTTAAACATAATCCAAACCAAAAACAGATTAAACTCTTGTTCTTGATGTTCATAATCCAAATTGGGGATTTTTGTTTTAGCAAAAATTAAACCACCACCTCTTCCAGATTAGTGATTAATGATGTCCTAATCAAATCCCAACCTTAATATTGGTCACCACATCATTCACGTGTCAACATGGGACCTCCCCTGCTACACCATTGAGCAAGAAGACAAGAGATGGACAGTCATCCAACAGCTCACAATTCAGCTTACACCCTAAGCTCATTTCACACCCTTTGATCACTTTTTCACTTGCCAGCTACCACAAAACAACAAGAAAGAGTCACATGATTCTCCAAAGAGTTAAAACTTCAATGGGCATTTCAGGGATTCTATAAGCTAGGGTTTACGTTTTTATGCTTTCTAGGATCATTGTACACCCTCTATATAAAGGGTATTAGGTCATTCCTTTACATTTGCTCTTGAATTTTCCTTGTTCACAAATCTGTAAAGCTTATTTTCAGTTGAATGAAATGTGTATGAATTTTGTGAAGAAAGCTCAAGTGCCATTGGTATAATCTGTTTATTATTGTTCTTTGTTCCTTATTCTTGAATCAAAAACCTGTTTTCAAAAGAGGAGGGTGCAAAAGTTTGCACATTTTCCATTTTCTTGATATTTTGCTAAGTTCTTGGTCTTTCTTGGAATTCTTGGGCTATAGGGCTGATCATAGCATCCTGATATTGTGTTATCAAGGTGTGGTGAAGCTTATAACTTGGGGATAATCAAGTGTGGAGGACAAGAGTTGCATTAATCAAGAAGTTTTCATATTTCTGTTTTGATAATTGTGCTTCTAACTTTGTTGATTCTTAGCAGGGTTGTTTAAGGAAGCTTGTACTTGTTCTTGCTAGTACATAAGCTCAAAATTCGTGGATGTGGATGTACATCCATGAGGTACACACCCTTAATCTCAAAATCTGAAAATACTTTGGATATTTGTGATATTTGAGTGTTGCTTGTGTTCTTGTGAATTTTGTGGCTTAAAATTGCTTGAATCTGCTATATGCATCTGTTATTGTGCTAATTTGGGCTTGGGTGGTCTTAAATCTCACTTTTGATTTGAAAATTTTGATTTTGAAAAGTTAAAGGGGTGTTTGGGATTACCTGTTTGAGATTAAAACTTGTTATTGTGTTGTGGAAAGTTTGTTTTGTGCTTTGTATCTGATATACACTTGGTTGAGTGCATTTTGCTGCAAGTTATTGGGTTTGAAACCTCAAATCATTCATTGTGCTATAACTTGTTGATTTTAACTGTTTTGATCTAAGATTTTGGTGAAATCTAGAATTTGTGCATGCTTAGGGTTAAAAGTTGCTAAAACATCATTTATATAACATACTTGATATATTTGAGTGGTTAAATCTGGCTTGTTCGTCAATTGCATCAGCAAAAGTGAAAACTGCATGTTCTTGTGTTCATCAGTAACTTTAAGTGCTTGAATCTTGCTTAATACTTTGAATCAGTGCATGAAACCTGTTTAGACTTTCTTATTTAAGTTTAATAGAGCTTGTGTATGCATTTGGTTAAGTTTGGTTGGCTGAATTGTGCTCTAAGTGCTTATTGAACCTAATCTGCTTATTTGTTCAAGTCTGGGCTAGATCTGGTGCTTAATTGAATTAACTGTACAAATTGGCTTGTTGGATTGTTGATTTCTTTGTTTGTATTGACTCCTTATGATCCAATGATCATTTGGGTGCCTTGTTGAAACCTGAATCTCCAAAATAGTCACTAAAGACAAAAAAGTCTACAAGTCAAGCAGTGGGAAAAGTTCCCACTGCTCAACACCCAAAACTAGCCCCTGCTAGTGTTAATTTGTTCTTAGCTTATCAATAAGCCATTTTGGCTTATCCAGACCTGCAACAACTTAATTTTTGTGATAGATCTTCATTGTTTGACCCATTTGATTAGACTAGAGCTTATTGGACTTTGACTTTGACTTTTTGCTAGAAAACAAACTTAATTGACTTTTTCATAAGTGCTTATTTGCTTTTTCCAGCTTATTGAGTCAACTTATTTCAAAACTTTTTGTTGATTTAGCTTATTTAAGTAATTTAAAAGCTTTAGAAACTTGAATCAGCTCTTGGGGTGGCCTAGAACTCAAAAACGACTATTTTGTCGTTTTCTGTAGATTGCTTTTTGCATTTTCAGGCTTATTCCTTAGGCTTATTTCAAATTTCTTTTTACAGAAGTCTTATTTAGCTCAAAAGAAGCTTGTGTGTCTAATTTGAGCTAATGGCATTAGCTTATAGCTTAATGGGCCAAAAGGCCCATTAAGAATAAGCTGTTTGGTATAAGCTTGCTTATTTCATATTTTCAGCTTTTGGGCCTTTGGAAAAAGTTGTTTAAAATCAAATTTTGAGTCAAGTAGTGCTTTTTGGGCTTATTCGGGGCACTTTTTCATTTTGGGCTCAATTTGGCCCATTAAGGAGTCTGTTTTGGGTTTAGCCCATTTTCTAGGCCCATTAAGGGTATTTAGGTAATTTCAGGTTCATTTTTGAGTTATTTAGGTTAAATTAAGCTAGTTTGCAACTTTTTATAATTTTTTAGGATTTTTGGATTTTTATTAATATTTTAATGTTATTTTATTATTAAAAATTAAAAGTCTGATTTTCTAAGTTTTTATATTTTTCCTAGACTCTAGACACTTAATTAGGAATTTTACAACTTTCCAAATATTTTTAGGGTTTTTCAATTATTTTCTAGAATTATTTTAAGTTTTTATAGCTTTTAATAGTTTTTAATTGTTTAAAAATAGTTTTTAGTGGTTTTAAAATTTTGAAAAATACTTTTTAGCTTAATTAGGTTATTTTAAAGGCTTAAAAACTTTAAGATCTTGATTTGGACTTTTTATTAGTTAATATTGATTTTTAGGGCTTTAATTAGCATTAAAAAGTTAATATTTAATTTATTAAAAGGTTTTAGCAAGTTTGGATTTTTGTAAACCGTTAGAATATCTTAGTGGATTTTAAGTGATTTTTAGGAATTTTTAGAGTAAATTTTTAAATTTGGTGCTTTTACGGTTTTACGTGTACGACTCTTTCGTCTTAGTGTAAATCGTCATCGTAACCGTCATTCTCTTCTTATCCCATTTCTATTTTCTTTCTCATAACAATATAATCACAAAGTTAATCATTTCATTAACACAACACACTAGCCTCCTTGAGAACGATCCCCACTTTGGGTCATTAGTGCTTGGTTTTCCTAAACAGACACTTAATACTTGCCACTTTTGCTCTCTTTTCCTAAAGAGTAGTAAAACCACTACATCATTTTTGGCGCTGCTGCCGGGGAGGCGTGTTGTGTTTTGATTTGGAAATTGTTGTTTTTATATAGCCATAAATAGCTAATTGTATTAGTAGCACTCTACTAATACGTATTATCGGTTTTCGTTTTTTATGTGAATACTATTACTATATTGTATACGTAGAACAATAAATTCACAAGTACTCCAAATACGTGAGAAATCACAACCTTGACTTGGGAGGTCATTACCCAATCATTGTATTCGAATCTCAAACCAAAGAAAAAGGCAAAAATAGATAAATACTTTCGTGAAGCTCAATTTTGAAAAATACAAACTATAAAGGGGTATAAGGCGGATATTATAAAATATATCCTAAGGAAAAAGGCTCTTAAGTGCTTCGCGCCGCCTCTTTTCCCCGCTTGCTTATGAGTATTTGATTTTGAGAGCTAATCGAGGGTTTTGCCGCCCAAAGTATTATTAAGTATCATATATACTTTCTTGGTTTCATTTGATTAAACCCTCTTGAACGTTTTGGTGTTCCACCAACGTTCTAAAGTCATCGAAGGCGTTCACTTCAAGTGATTGTTTTCATTCCTTGAGGCTTCTTTAATCAAGAGATTTGTACCATTGAATACAGAGTTGCTTATGGATCCTTGGAGAATCATTTGAGCATGTTTTCATTTATGGATGATGGGTGGAATATTTATATTCCTATTTTGACATAAATTTTTATATTCATGCCTATTATTGGGCAACATATGTATCACAGTTTAAGGGGAGGTTTTAGGAACCTTTTAGGACTTTTGGGTATTCTTATAATACTCTTATCACAATTCTAGATTGTGTCCACAGGTGAGTATGAGTTAGTTTACTAAATCATGAGGCACTGTAGCATGCAAAGTTGATATACTATGGATGCTGCCAAGACATTTTTGAACTAGAATTGGATGTGGTCTGTTGGGAGACTTGGGAATGATTTATAATGGGTTTTACCTGGGAGTTACAAGGAATTTTATGAGATAACTTAGTCGTTAAGAATTTTGGTTAGCAAGGGACACTAGAGGACTGTTATGTCTATCTTGCATAAGCAAGTGTGCATAACTGGACAGTGCTTTCCGCCCTATAATAATTATCAATTTATAGGTTATCTTCACTAGGATAAATTACGTTGTTAAGGTCCTTTTTCATTTTTATTACTTTTATTTTTGGACGCTGACAAGTATTTTTCCAAGCGTTGTTATGACCAATTTAAACGCTGACATGGCTTTGGCAAACGTTGACAAGAATATAGCCGTTGGGCGTTGATGGGTTATTTTTGACCGTTGACTCATTGGGACCTACCCAGTTGTTATTTTTGACGAATTTTGGGGCCGTAATTTTGGGAGCAGATAACTTTTAATTAATGCACAAGATAACTTATTTTCTTTTCAATATTTTCATCATTATATTTTGAAAATAGTTGCCTAATTTTTGACCAATCACATGTGCCTATCTCTCCTATATATTTGGCTCCTGTTTTTAAACAGGGTATCTCATATTCTTGTCTAACAAATTTTCTTCTATAATTCATCTTTCTCAATAATTCACAAACAACTTTCTTCAACAATGGCACCAAAGTTTAAACCAAGTGACTTGGTATTGGGATTCAGGAGTCAACACAACATGATTGCTTATTTGGACGCTGATGATACTCTGTTTCCACAATACACTCAGATGGTGGCGTATTTGAATGCATCTCCTATTAGGTATGCTCTTTCTCATGCTCCTCTCATCTCTGTCACTCATATTAAACAGTTTTGGAACACTGTTAGTTCCTCAACAGTTAATAATGTGACTACATTATCAGCTATTGTTCATGGGCGTACATGGGTGGTTACTGAAGCCTTGGTTCGCCAGGCTTTGCATCTTGATGATGCAGATGGTATAACAACCCTTCCCATAAATGAAATAGAACAAGGACTTCGGGCTTTGGGTTATCCTTTCCCTGATGAGGGCACTTTAAACAAATATCATAAACAAGAGTTTTCCCCAGCCTGGAAGTACCTCATACATGTCATCCTACAATGTTTGAGTCCCAAGTGTACTGCACACAATGAAATTAATAGATCCATTGCTAGTGCATGTGCATTGCAAATGGGCAAAAGTTTAATTATTCAAAACTGATTTTTGATGGCACGTGTAAAAACAAAGGGAATAAGATGACTTTGGCTTATCCCAGATTTTTGCAAATGGTTTTTGATGTGCAAAATTACTGCACAAGGGATCATGATGACTTTTATGAGATCCCTGTGCAAAAGAAAGCTATTTTTACCAAGATGAATTCACCCCCTCACCGTGAATTACTCCTCACCCAAGCTATGCTTGCTGTTATTGCAGCAGCACAACCCCAACCAGACCCACAACCACAACTTGACCCACTACCAGAACCTTTGCCTTCACCTCAACACATGGAAATTGACCAAGAACCCTTCAACGCTGACACCTTAAATGTTGGCATTGACACAAGTAATCCAGACGTTGACACCTTTCCTTCACAGACCCAAACACCCCATAACCTTCCCACATCCACCCAATCCACATCACCTTCTACCCCACCTCAATAAAGGTTGCAAACGCCCAAGGACTACTAGAGTGTTCTCCTCTAGTGGTCCTAGCCATGTGGCAGAGAGAACCACCACCACAAGTGTGGTTGGTGCTATGGATGAGGCTGGGACTATTGGTTCTGGCTTAGACGCAGGCCAAGATAGTCCTAACATCTTTAAGACCTCATCCATGCCCCATGACTCTAACTTGGGATGTCAAATACCCATTTTAGAGGAGGTCAGATTGGAACCATACACATTGATGGAATTTACGGCTGTCTACATTAGCATACAAAAGCAAAATGCAGATCTGGTACAAACAGTCAGTACACAAGGCCTTGAACTCAAGCAATTGAGGGAGATGATTGTCATTTTAGAGAATGCTAGCACTCGGCGTGGGATGGAGGAATCTTCCAAAGGGGAGGATGAGCAGATTAATGTGAGTGATAAAGGCTCACATGATGGAGAATCTTTAGGTGTTGCTGAAGCCCTCACTGAATTGAAGAAGCAACCAGGTTTTGATACATCTCTGGTTACTCCTACGAATTTAAACTTGTCTTTTACAGCTATGTTGGAACAATTTACAAGAGACGCTGAGACAAGTAAGTTGGGCGTTGACAAGCAAAATTTGAATGCTGACACACCAAGCGCTGACAAGAGTAATTTGGGCGCTGACACAAGGAATTTGAGCGTTGACAGACCTGCAGATATGGTTGATTTATTCTAGTCATCAGCTATCATCAAAGAAGTGTCGTCACAGGTATTACCATCATCCTTAACCATCATTGATCCATTAGATAATGGTAAAGGAATCATGGTAGAAGTAGAAGTTCCAAAGGATGCAACACAAGTAGAGTTTGATTCAAGGTTGGCTGCACAACTTGTGGAATAAGAGATGAAGAAGGTTGGTGAATCACCATGTGTTGTCACTTCTGAGGAACAAGAAGGAAGTGATGAAGAAAGTTCAGATTCAAGTGTGATGATAATTGAACAACCAGAAAGACTTGAATATGGTGATGACTTGGCAAGGGAAAAGCTTAGAGAGTTGAAATTGCAAGTAGACTTTGATATGCCAGAAGTAGTTCAAATGTACCATGCTTGGGAGAATAGGATTATGAAGACTCCTGATTTGACTATTTCAGACCATATTTGGGGATTGGAGATTCTTCTAAGAGTTCAAAGAGACTACAAGGTTATTCTGAAACATAAGGCTAGCAATGTTTTCTCACTGCTGAAGAGGGATAGAAGAGAGCTTTATTACATGTTACTCAGATGTCATGGAACTGGATGGACCTTCAAGAAATTGCAAAGATTATCTTTTCAAGAATTGGAGTACAAGGCTTATCCCATTAGGGCAAAAGTGCAGGAAATGAACACTCTAAGACTTCTTTCAGATGAAAGGAAAGAAGAACTTGCAGAAGAGATGGAGATTCAGAAGGCAATGATTGTTCCAAGGCCTCATAAGAAGGGAGTTCCACTTGAGTTTCCTAAAGATCTAAATAAAGTGGTTCCTAGTGAAGTTGTTCTTAGAAGGAGCATCAAGCTCTCATCCATGGAAGCTTCAGATATGGTAAAAGTGTTACCTCTTGATGCCAGAAACCCTATCATAAGCTATGAAGAAGATGCAAGTGGGTTTTGGAAGATTGGCATGTATGGGAATGAGGTACACACATTTACTACTCTTATGTCTCTCTTTGCAAGTATGGATAGAGAAGACTTGGTAGACCTTTGGAGGTTGTTGGTGGCCAAGTATGAGACTGAAGCTCCTACTTCAGTCAATGGAATAAAACTTTGGTCAACATTCAAGAGAATGTGTGCACCAAAAGAAGAAGATCCTACTGTTTGGAAGGATCTTGAGGATGATATCAGTGGTCTTCAATGGCGTTTATATTCAGCTGCTGGTGTGTACTACTTGAGCTCTACAAAGTTTGCTGAGTATCTTCTTGCAGATGCTTAGTATCCCATGTCCAAAGAAGTTTTGGAAAAGATGAAGACAACACAGCTGGAGATTGACTATTCAAGTGACGTGGCCAAAGATTTGATTAGGCATGTTTATTACCAATATGATAAGATTTGTAAGATTCCTCCTAGTTCTTAATTTTTATTCAGAAACTTGATTACTAGAGTAGATATCAAGTTTAGGGGAGGATTGTTGGGAATAAAATGTAGCCAGTCCACTTGAACGCTGACAAGAAGAAAACAAGCGTTGATAAGAAGAACAAACGCTGACAGATCAAGCGTTGACAGGAAGAAGTCAAGCGTTGATAGGTTGAAGACAAGCACTGATAGAATGATATGGTCTACGCGTATTTTGTTTCTAGTTTGTTTCTAGTAAAGATAGGATCAACATTGTATTTTCTATAATTATATTTACCTAGATAGTTGATACGTAGACTCTTGTACAAGGCTTCTTGTGTCTATAAAAGAAGACCTTTAGGTTATGTTTCATATAAGTTTTTCATACGTTAAACAATTTCATTGTAAGCAAGTTTGTTATTATCAATCAAGTGAAAGTTTGTTTTACATCCTTTGTGTGTTCTTGTTTTAGTGTTAATTCCGCATAACACTTAAACTACTTTATACATAAACAAAGTTTCTCTACGTGTATAACTTGATCTAATCTCGTTTGCACAAGCTAAATCGATCTAAGTTTGGGATCAACAGTGGATCGATAAGCAAATAGCTTACAAAGCACAGATCATAATTATATGATTTTTGAAATACAATTGATGTAAACATTGATTTGGTACAATCGTTTAAATCGTTGAATAACATTTGTTATGAATATCCCAGTAAAAGATAATCCCCCGTCATTTTTATGCTTCTAAATGATGCTCAATCCATGCTCAAATAATCTTGCTAAATAACCTGGGAAAAACATGCTTTAAACGGTCAACATAAAGTTGGTGAATTCATAGAGTTTTGTAAAATAATCAAGTTTAGTATATTTAATACTACCATTACAGTATTTTACTAAATAGTGTAAAATAATCAAGTTTAGTATATTTAATACTACCATTACAGTATTTTACTAAATAGTGTAAAATAATCAAGTTTAGTATATTTTACTAAGCAGTGTAAAGTAACCAAGTTTAGCATTTCCATGATTCCCATTTTAGTGTTTGCTAAGTAGTATATGATTAAGTTTAGTAACGCAAACCTTATGGATAGTAGCAATGCACAAGCATATATATAAAAAAAGATAATTACATTTTCTATTAATTGAAACTGAAGCTTAACCTTCCATAGTTCTCAACAGATGAGAACCCGGGGCCTTACAAAAAGGCGCCAAACCTAGTTTCCAACATGGTATACATCTGTTGTCCCGACCAAGGCACAGTGAGCGCTACTCACCCAGATGGGGATGGTCAATCCCAAATAGATCTATTTATAACATTCGGACGATTTACAACAATTTAATAGTTTCAATAATAATAGACAATCGTAATTAAGAGTACCATTCAATTTGCGTTCTATAGAATAAATATCTATCAATCCTATAGTCAAAACAGGTTATAGTTCAATTTATATTCTATAAATAAATTATAGTCATATTGTCAAAACAAGTTGAAATTATTTAATAGCATGTCTCCCCCTCGTGGGTTTGAAAAATCATAAAAGATTTAAAAAGCGAGGCTATGAACTCACCTGATACAATCATCACAATAGTTAATAGAGAACGAACGTCAATCAAGAATAAATGTCAACAATCGATACATGATCATACGAGACCTAAAGATAACGAGGCGGGTCTTAGGCTTGAGACAAGAAATAAATCGTACATATATGTAATAAGTATGTTTTAATAAGTTCTTGGACATTGCATAAGTTTTATGATTCTTTATAAAACTTTTAGGTGGACACTTAGTCATTTTAAGTGAAAAATCCAAGTTGACACTTTTAGCCCATCTTAAACCCAATAGTGGTCCAATACCCAAGTATATGACTTAAGTCCAATTTAAATTTTGTATACTATTCTAGATTGGTTATAAATCTCAGGTCCAATAATGGCCCAATAGCCATTACAAGTGTAAGTTGGGCTTTTATGGCCCAAGTCCAACTTGTATAGTTTCTGGGTTCTAAAACGCATCACAACCACATACACTTAATATTTTACGTTGGTCGGATCTCGGGTCATCTAGTCATCAGTATATAAATAAGTCCAAGATCCACGATAAGAGATTCCTACCACATCGATTTATATAAAAATCATCACATTTTATGTTATTGAGTTATAATCCGTTTATTATAATTTTCCCGACATGTCCCGCTAATTTGCTCATATCTCTTGAACCGTAAATCATCTAAGTGTGTTCTTTTTACCAAAACCACTATTAACTCATGTACTATACTGATTATAAGTCTAATTATCCCCAATTTATACTTTTCATAGCTAATTAACCCATTTCTTAACTTAGAAGAGTTGGCTGTTTTTGGGCACCCAAACTCATTTTCACCATTTTGGTCGCCATTTCCAAACCGTAAGGAACTGGTAAACTATCCAATTGATTCAACTTGTTCATGATTTTATCTACAAACTAAAGTTTTACCTTTTTCAATGATTCTAAGTTCTTATATTAGAAAACAGTCCGTCAAGAGAGTATGTTCAGATCTGACTAGTTTTTTTATTATTTTGGCCACCATTTCCAAATCGTAAATAATTGGTAAACCATCCAATTGATTCTAGTTCTTCATGATTTTATCTACAACTTTTAGTTTTACCTAATCATAGGTCGGTATACAAATTTTACGAGAAAATAGTCCATCAAAACAGTATGTTCAGATTTGACCTTGTTTCGTATTTTGGTCATATCTTGCTTTCTATAATTCGTCACGGGACGAGCCGCCCGGGGAATTAATCACAAAACAATTGTATATCTTAATATATAAGTTTTCAATATCCCAAACCTACTTATTTTGACATGAAATCTGTTTTGCTATGATTCAAAATCATTATAAATCAAATCGTTAATAGGGCTTGTTTAGCTTTATTTTTAGTGTTCAAAATTTCATATATACAATGTCCCAATACTCATTAATCCATTTCGTACATATATATACACACACACACACACACATATATATATATATATATATATTCGGAATATACATAAGATCAAGAAAATAAAAGGAATGATAAATAAGAACGAGATGTAGATCTTACGAGGCTTTATCAAAGTCCTGGTACTAGTGAGTGATGCATACAAGCAAACATCCAAGATCTTGTCAACACTTGATGCAACCACCATGCATGGATAGATCCGGGCTAGATCTACATGTTTTACTTGATGCATGTATAGATCCGAGCTAGATCTACATATTTTACTTGATGCATGTATAGATCCGGGCTAGATCTACATATTTTACTTGATGCATGTATAGATCCGGGTTAGATCTACATGTTTTTGGGGTTTTTATGGTATACCCACTAGGAAGATGGCAAATTCTTCACCCACACACCATCACAAAGTGGCGGCGGCGGCAACCCACCACAACAATGATAGTTCGAGGTTTTTGGAAGAGAGTGGGTATGGGGTGGAAGCCATTGATGAAAGCTTGAGAGCTTTTTGAGAGATGTGTGTGTTTTGTGTGAGAGAAAATGAAGGAGAGGAGTAGACAAGGTGCTTAAATAGGGCGAAGGGAAGTGTGACAAGTGTGACCCACTTAGACTTTGTCTAATGAGAAGCAAGAAGGTGGGTGGACATGATGGACATGTGTCACCAACCCAGAGTTGGCTCAATGGGGAAGTGAGGTGTGTTGGTGGCTTTTCTAGTGGGCCAAAAGAGTTGTTGGGCTTCTTAAACTTCTTATTGGGCTTATTAAGTCCATTACTATCCAAAGTTTAATAGTTGGGCTCATAAGGCCACAAGTGGGCCTAAAGTGTAACTTGTATTATAACTTTCGTTATTACACGGTTCGGGGCTCGTTAGTGGTTTATAAAATTTGATTCATCTTACGAGAATCGCGTCATTGATCTATAAATCATTTCTCCAATAAAATGTAGTATTTATATGATTTATCATTTATTGTTTTATTAACGTAAGTATCGTTTTGATAAAGATACTTCTCATTTAATCTCTCCGTAGATAAATGAAACATTAAACAATTTAATCAAATCGTTTATTAAGTATCTCTCGACAATAATTTAAGTAATTAAATTATTAAATTGTCGGTGCGCGGGTTGTACGACTTTTGTCAAGTTTTAAGTCCGATGATTTTTGTGTTGCTTCAAAATAGGTTTTGAAGTATACTTTGTTATTATTTAATGAACGAAAAATCTCGCGTTTTACACCATCCACATGCCACCTTGAGTTTCGTCCTCGAAACTCGATTACTATTACTAGGTTGAGAAATGATCTAGGATCATTGAGTAGACTTTTATTACATTTTTCTCATGGTAAAATCATGGATTTTACAACGCCACCCCGTTATTTTAGCTTCGTCCTCGAAGCTATTAAAAACTTTGTCATCTGTTAGGGTATAGATGTCATAGATCTAAAGGTTCGTCTTAGACATGCTCAGAAACGAATGGTGCCAACAATGTAAAGAGATAGTTAATCGGATTGCTCTTATAAGTCCGATTGGGCAGTATCTGAGTGATGCTACCATTACGGATGGACAAAAATCAATGCAAAGAGATCTTTATCCGGGTGGCTCTATAAATTGATTGAGCAGTATTTGGATGCTGCTATCAATTACGGACGGACATAATTATCCAAAAAGTTTGGCCGTCAATTTGACAAAACGATAGATGTTCGCAGAACAATTAATGATAATTTAGAGAGGACAATCTAGGAAGTTATCAACAATGAAAAGTTGATGTAGGTTTAGCTATATTTAGTTGATTAAGTTCACGATGATTGATGTTCACTTGGAAACTTACGAGTCAATATTTGAGGTCGGAGAGGGTTCCGGAACTAGACATGCTGATCCTGTTCAAGTTCGGATTGCTGCTTTGGCCATGATCCAGGAGCAGAACATGATGGACGTCCACAGCCTGTTGATAGCAGGCCAGGTGGAGTACACTGCCATGCATGAGCGCATAGACTCCCTCTCTCTTGGACCATATGGGTAAATACCCAGATAGCACGAGGTTATTGGGCCACGAGGCCTTGTAGTGGTTGTTGGAGGAGAACTACTACCTCCATTGGCATAATCACACCTTGGAGGGGGCCTTCAGCATAAGACCCACACTTCTCCTACTGCACAAAGCTTCCTTCTTTGATCTTGCAGCTGTTTGTCACGATGGAGTGACAGCAGAGACCGCCTACCTTCGAGGAGTCGTTGGCAGACTACGGTCCTAGTTGTTGATTGCACTCAGTTTGCTTAAGGAGTCCTGATTGGCTTATAGAGGCATTGCAGATTACCCTGTCGGCACCTGCAGCCTTACCAGCCCTACCTGTACCAGCAGACTTGCTAGACAAGATTTGAGTAGACGTACTAGGTCTTTTGTTCACCATGATAAGCTTTCGGGATGTATTCAAGCTATCATGCACACTTCACGAGTCATTTAGAAGTTTAAGAAATCATTCGCCAAAACACAATAAGTCCTGTGATAGTATGTTGTAATGGTAGTTCATTACAATATGGTATGATGAATGGTAACAATAATGAAGTTGATGACGTGTGTGAATGCCCAAATTTCTAGGGGTTTTACACCACCCCGTTATTTTAGTTTCATTCTCGAAGCTAAAGATGAAGTTACTTGTTCAAGGAACAAGTGGGGGCACTTTTCCTTAAACGTGTAATCTTGTGAACTCGGGTTCTAAGTTTACAAGGTTGGGTTGACTAGGACACTTTCGTCTTAAGTCTTGGTTTTCATTGGATGTGCCTCCAGGGCCCCAATGTGTCTTGATGAGCGTAGATAACGGTTCATTAACGTTTCTACTAGTTCTTCAAGAGATTTTTAAGTCTATTAAGCTTTAATAGGCTTATGCTATGTCGAGTTAGAAATATAGTTTTGGCTGGTACAGCTCTTGCGTCAACAATTTTCACGCGAAGGGCTTCCCGATATACTTCTAGCCTGTGGAAAGCAAATATTAGTTTGACACTAAAGCTTCACTCAGCGAAATGGCTTAGATTTTTGTTGGTGTTGCTCGGGTAGGAAGTTGCAAAGAATCTGCTTCATTTGTGGCTGAACCGGGGCATAAGTTGCATATAAAAGAAGTACTTCAAATGATGGAAATCAAAGAAGATACCAAGAATAAAGAAGTGTGCATACCTGGTGAGATGCTGAGAGGGTCATGCATCTACTGTTGGTGGTTCCAAAAATTGCATAATTTCGACTTCTAAAAGGAGTAAGTCATTCATTTCAAGGCTTGTTGGACAATGATATTGTCAAACTAATTAGATCCGAAGAGGAAAAAGATTGTCGAAAGTATGGGACATTAAATGTATCTTCCCGGGAGGTGACAAAATAGCCCTACAAAGTACAATCTATTGTGAGTTGGGCATGTCTTTTATGCTTGGGTTTGTCTTCCTCGCCGATTCGAGAAATGTGAGGTAAGAAGATAGGGCATCCTCTTACCAGGTGCTTCTAGGTTTTGATACAAGTGATGACACTAAGTCTAGTGTCGATAAAGTCTGTGTCTTCTTGAATGCTCGAAGTTTCATTCTCTCATATCAGATGAATCAGCTTTATGTCTTGTGATGCCTCTAGAGAGGTCAAACGCATCAGAAGTGGACACTCCCCGTGTGTTCCAATGCAGCGAAAATGAATACCCCCAATGGGTTCAAACGCATCGTAAAAGAACACTCCTATAAGAGGGTCGAATGCAGCGGAAGAATGGATTAAAATATGTCGAAAGTTAATAACACAATGCTATGATCCAAAAGAGATGAATACGAATCTTCCTTCGGTTTCTAGATGATTATATAATAATGATATCAATAGGAAGTTATATTAAAGATAATATATCACTAGAGGAAATCGTGAGTCAAAAGGAATACGTTATGTAGTCGGATACATAAAATAATATCAATAATGAGTCATGTCGAATACATTTAAGCCCATGTGATTATAAATTTCTATTTACATCGACAAGCGTCCTTATCCATGTAAGGTGAAATTTATAACTCCATTCGGTGACCTATGATTTCTTTATTCAAACGAACAAGCGTCCTTACTCGTTTCAATAATGACTTCATAGCCCACCTTACCTAAATATTCCTGGCAAGTCTTATTATTAAAATATAATATCTAACAAAACAGATATTATTAAGATACTTTACAGCCCGTTTATTTATAACTTTTCGTCTTCGGGCGTCCCATTCCACCTTGATACGAATTTTATAACAAAAATTCTAGTCCAGTGGCTTATGGTTTCACCTTTAGACGTCCCATACCGTCTAAAGACGAAATCATAATTATCTTAAGATCAAGAGATTCAGGTCCCATATATAAAATATAGAATCATAAGTACCTTGATTTTTGGTCCCATCGCATCATTTAAAGATGCAAATTTATCCAAACAATACCACATGATACTATTAAAAGTAAACATATATGAGTCGCTAATAAGTCTTGTTCCATAGATATATGTACAAAATCGTAGGCGAGAGAAAATACATGTTGATGCGCGATAACGTGCGCAAGAATACACATCAAACAAGGAGTTCATATGTATAATATAATATAATAATATATTACAATCATAAGTATAGGCATTATATCATATAGTTCCTTCTAATAAGGTATATATATATACACATAACAACAAGTTGAAACCTTTAATAAGATGCAGTATGCTAGGTAATGCTTCCTAGTCTGTTTTTAAATATTCCAATATGTATGTTTGTTGTAAATCCATTTTCATTAAGTGGCCCGTTAGTTATCCTAGTAGTCAAAATAGACTAACCAGTTCCTATTCACCAAATAACTATGTAAAGATAGTATGCTCAAGTTTTAATACATTAAATGAAATAAAGTATCTAAGGTTTGCTTAAGTTTCGGTTATTGGCAAAACAAGTCCCTCTATATTTTACCAAACGTACACTTCCCGGTTCTTAACAGCTTTAGTCCTTAGGGCTTCTAGTACTTTCGGGAGATGGTGAAAATAATCCTTCAATTTAACATTAGGTTTTATAACTTCCAATAAGTGGCGAACTAATCCTTAGGGCTTCTAAATGTTTCGGCTAATTACATCATTAGTCCTTAGAGTCCTAAAATGACAGTTTAACTTCCAAGAATTTACAAAGTGGTCCTTAAGGTCTAATAAGTCACGAATGGCATTTATTGATCCCTAGACTTTCAAATATTTACAATATTAGTCCTTGTAATTTCTGTTTTATTAAGACAAGTTTCAATTGTTACGGTTTTAACTCATAAGTTTTATAAACTAATGTTCTTAGTCTAAGAGTTTTTTTTATAAGTTATATCTTCGGTATAAAAGCTTTACTTCAGTGTAAAATTACTAAATGAGCTTATTAAGAGTACAAAGAGAGCTAATGGGCTTCCCAAACCCTTATTGAGCTTACAAGATTCATTATCAGTTTTTATGAGCTAAGGTTTTCTTAATGGGCCTAATTACATTTTTAGATCCATTAATGTTATAAGTTTTATTACATCGGTCCCTAAGACAATAGATGAGCCTAATGGGCTTCCTAATGGGCCTAATATGCTTAGTTAATGGTTCGACTATATGGTATTGGGCCTATAGGGCCTATTCAAGTTTTGGGTTACTGTTACTTGTGCTTAACTAGTCCATTAATAATACTTTACTATTTACTCAGGTGTGAAGTTTATGAAACCTTACAAGCTTATTACTGGTTCTTAGTGATTAAGTCTAGATCTCCAAAGAAAATTTATAAAATCTAATTTTAGATTTTTCCGCAACATTTTATTAGATTTTTCAATATTTATAAAATCTCATTAGGTCTACTAAAGATTTATAAAATCTAGTTTAGGTTTCCCCTAAGAATTTGCAAGACGCGTATTATTCAGTTAGATTTTTATAAAAATCACTTTAGATTCTCCAAGATTGAGTAAAATAGATAGACATATTTAGGTTTTTAGAAACTAAAAAAAAATCTTCTTAGATTTTCTAACGGGTTCTAAAGATTCTGTTAGATTTCCAAATGTTTCCAAAGATTTTATTTAATTTCCATTTAAATATTTCCAATGATTTGTTATGTATTAGATTGTTCGTGGTTACAATGCATTGTTCGGGCCATCATACTTCAGAAGCCATTCTATAAACGTTTGAGGAGCGAGGGCACTTTAAATCGTAAATCCAACCACTCAGTTATAACGTAATATCAAGATGGAACATCTTTAGTATAAAGCTCCCTACTAACATGACATGTTTATTTGTTTTATTAAGTAACTTGAGTATTTAATATTTCTATAATAAATATTAAATAGTCATAATATGTAAATACGTACAGAGTTATCATATAATACAATCAACATATATCAATGCATATAATAATGAATGCGCACTTAGATCATATAGTTATGCATGCTCTCTATGCTATAACTAAAGATCTGATACCATTCTCTGTTACACCCCCAGACCGGGTATCACAGTGGTGGATCGATGAGAAAATAGCTTACAAAGCACAAATCATAATTATATGATTTTTGAAATACAATTGATGTAAACATTGATTTGGTACAATCGTTTAAATCGTTGAATAACATTTGTTATGAATATCCTAGTAAAAGATAATACCCCGTCACTTTTATGCTTCTAAATGATGCTCAATCCATGCTCAAATAATCTTGCTAAATAACCTGGGAAAAACATGCTTCAAACGGTCAACATAAAGTTGGTGAATTCATAGAGTTTTGTAAAATAATCAAGTTTAGTATATTTAATACTACCATTACAGTATTTTACTAAATAGTGTAAAATAATCAAGTTTAGTATATTTAATACTACCATTACAGTATTTTACTAAATAGTGTAAAATAATCAAGTTTAGTATATTTTACTAAGCAGTGTAAAGTAACCAAGTTTAGCATTTCCATGATTACCATTTTAGTGTTTGCTAAGTAGTATATGATTAAGTTTAGTAACACAAACCTTATGGATAGTAGCAATGCACAAAGCATATATATACAAAAGATAATTACATTTTCTATTAACTGAAACTGAATCTTAACCTTCAATAGTTCTCAACAGATGAGAACCCGGGGCCTTACAAAAAGGCGCCAAACCTAGTTTCCAACATGGTATACATCTGTTGTCCCGGCCAAGGCACACTGAGCGCTACTCACCCAGATGCGGATGGTCAATCCCAAATAGATCTATTTATAACATTCGGGCGATTTACAACAATTTAACAGTTTCAATAATAATAGACATACGTAATTAAGAGTACCATTCAATTTGCGTTCTATAGAATAAATATCTATCAATCCTATTGTCAAAACAGGTTACAGTTCAATTTACATTCTATAAATAAATTATAGTCATATTGTCAAAACAAGTTGAAATTATTTAATAGCATGTCTCCCCCTCGCGGGTTTGAAAAATCATAAAAGATTTAAAAAGCGAGGCTATGAACTCACCTGATACAATCGTCACAATAGTTAATAGAGAACGGACGTCAATCAAGAATAAATGTCAACAATCGATACATGATCATACGAGACCTAAAGATAACGAGGCACGTCTTAGGCTTGAGACAAGAAATAAATCGTACATATATGTAATAAGTATGTTTTAATAAGTTCTTGGACATTGTATAAGTTTTATGAATCTTTATAAAACTTTTAGGTGGACACTTAGTCATTTTAAGTGAAAAATCCAAGTTGACATTTTTAGCCCATCTTAAGCCCAATAGTGGTCCAATACCCAAGTATATGACTTAAGTCCATTTTAAATTCAGTATACTATTCTAAATTGGTTATAAATCTCAGGTCCAATAATGGCCAATAGCCATTACAAGTGTAAGTTGGGCTTTTATGGCCCAAGTCCACTTTGTATAGTTTTTGGGTTCTAAAACGCATCACAACCACATACACTTAATATTTCACGTTGGTCGGGTCTCGGGTCATCTAGTCATCAGTATATAAATAAGTCCAAGATCCCCGACAAGTGAGTCCTACCACATCGGTTTATATAAAAATCATCACATTTTAGGTTATTGAGTTATAATCCGTTTATTATAATTTTCCCGACATGTCCCGCTAATTTGCTCATATCTCTTGAACCGTAAATCATCTATGTGTGTTTTTTTTTACCAAAACCACTATTAACTCATGTACTATACTCATTATAAGTCTAATTATCCCCAATTTATACTTCTCATAGCTAATTAACCCATTTCTTAACTTAGAAGAGTTGGCTGTTTTTGGGCAGCCAAACTCGTTTTCACCATTTTGGTCGCCATTTCCATACCGTAAAGAACTGGTAAACTACTCAATTGATTCTACTTGTTCATGGTTTTATCTACAACCTACAGTTATAATGTTTTCAATAATTCTGAGTTCTTATATGAGAAAACAGTCCGTCAAGACAGTATGTTCAGATCTGACTAGTTTTTACTATTTGGGCCACCATTTCCAAACCGTAAATAATTGGTAAACCATCCAATTGATTCTAGTTCTTGATGATTTTATCTACAACTTTTAGTTTTACATAATCATAGGTCAGTATACAAATTTTACGAGAAAACAGTCCATCAAAACAGTATGTTCAGATTTGACCTTGTTTTGTATTTTGGTCATATCTTGCTTTCTATAATTCGTCACGGGACGAGCCAACCGGGGAATTAATCACAAAACAATTATCTATCTTAATATATAAGTTTTAAATATCCCAAACCTACTGATTTCGACATGCAATCTTTTTTTTCTACGGTTCAAAATCGTTATAAATCAAATCGTTAATAGGGCTTGTTTAGCTTTATTTTTAGTGTTCAAAATTTCATATACAATGTCCCAATACTCATTAATCTATTTCGTACATATATATATATATATATATATATATATATATATATATATATATATATATATATATATATATATATATATATATATATATATATATATATATTCGGAATATACATAAGATCAAGAAAATAAAAGGAATGATAAATAAGAACGAGATGTAGATCTTACGAGGCTTTATCAAAGTCGTGGTACAAGTGAATGATGCATGCAAGCAAACATCCAAGATCTTGTCAACACTTGATGCAACCACCATACATGGATAGATCCGGGATAGATCTACATGTTTTACTTGATGCATGTATAGATCCGGGCTAGATCTACATATTTTACTTGATGCATGTATAGATCCGGGCTAGATCTACATGTTTTTGGGGTTTTTATGGTATACCCACTAGGAAGATGGCAAATTCGTCACCCACACACCATCACAAAGTGGCGGCGGCGGCAACCCACCACAACAATGGTAGTTCGAGGTTTTTGTAAGAGATTGGGTATGGGGTGGAAGCCATTGATGAAAGCTTGAGAGCTTTTTGAGAGATGTGTGTGTTTTGTGTGAGAGAAAATGAAGGGGAGGAGTAGAAAAGGTGCTTAAATAGGGTGAAGGGAAGTGTGACAAGTGTCACCCACTTAGACTTTGTCCAATGAGAAGCAAGAAGGTGGGTGGACATGATGGACATGTGTCACCAACCAAGAGTTGGCCCAATGGGGAAGTGAGGTGTGTTGGTGGCTTGTCTAGTGGGCCAAAAGAGTTGTTGGGCTTCTTAAACTTCTTATTGGGCTTATTAAGTCCATTACTATCCAAAGTTTAATAGTGTTGGGAATAAAATATAGCCAGTCTACTTGAGCGCTGACAAGAGTAAATCAAGCGTTGATAGGAAGAAAACAAACGCTGACAGATCAAGCATTGACAAGAAGAAGTCAAGCGTTGATACATTGAAGACAAGCACTGATGGAAAGATTTAGTCTACGCATATATTGTTTCTAATTTGTTTCTAGTAAGGATAAGTTCAACAATGTATTTTCTATAATTATCTTTACCTAGAATAGTTGATACGTAGACTCTTGTACAAGGCTTCTTATGTCTATAAAAGAAAACCTTTAGGTTATTGTTTAATATAAGTTTTCATACGTTAAACACTTTCATTGTAAGCAAGTTTGTTATCATTAATCAAGTGAAAGTTTGTTTACATCTTTGTGTGTTCTTGTTTAAGTGTTAATTCCGCATAACACTTAGATTGTCATATACATATACAAAGGTTTCTCTACGTGTATAACTTGATCTAATCTCGTATACATAAAGCTAAATCGATCTATGTTTGAGATCAACAAGTGGTATCAGAGCTTGTTGAGAAACTTTTCATCTTAAAGAACACCAAAACCCTAAAATCACCAAAACCCTAATTTTCACAAAACCCTAAAAACATCATGTCAAATCCAGAAGTAACCTCCTCCTCCTCACCTTTACCAAACATCAAGATTCCCATGCTTGATGCAACCAACTTCGAGTTGTGGAAATTCAACTTTGAGCAATATCTGGGGATCTATGACTATACTCTCTGGGAGATAATTGAATATGGAAACACATACAATAAAGCTGAAAAGGTTGTTGCTGCCATTGCTACAAGAACTGCTATTGCTGGATGTCCAGAAGCAGATAAGAAAGAAAAACCTGGTGATGGTAGAGCTGTGTCTGCTGAAGATATAGCAAAGAGAAGGGTTGATATGAAAACCCTAAACATTCTGAAACTCTCTTTAGGACAAGAGAACCAGCATAAATACAGAGGTTATGATTCTGCTAAAGACCTTTGGGCAGCTCTTGAAGTTGCATATGGTGGCAATGATGATACTAGGGAAGAGAAGAAGAAGCAACTCATGCATGAGTATGCTGTTTTCAAGGCTCAACCTAATGAGAAGCTTAGCAGTGTGAGAAGCAGACTGCTTGACATTACAAGCAAGCTGTCCTTCATGGGGACACAACTTGGTGATGTTGACATTAATGACACTTTTCTTAAAAGTCTTGGTGATGCGTGGAAGATTGAGGCAAGATCTATACTTGCCAATAACACTCACAAAAGTTCCACTTTTGATGATATCTACAACAAACTAAGGCTGTTGGAGAATGAAACTCTTTTGGAGCATGGAAGTAAGTCTACCAATAGTAACATGGCCTTCTTCTCAGGTAGTGAAGGTCAATTTGATCAGAAGGACACTTACATGCACCCAGTTACTAGATCATCATGTGTCAACGTTCGATCATGTCCTGTCAACGCCTCATATTCAGACGCTGACACATACAAAAGTGATTCTCCAAGAGTTAAGCCTGCTGGTTTGGATCTGGATACTGTGTGTGTATACATTACTTCTTTGCCCAATGGTTCAGTGATTACGTATGAGGACCTTGAGCAAATAAGTGATGAGCACTTGGAAGAGATGGATATTAAGTGGAACATGGCTCTTGCTAGTATAAGAGCAAACAGGTGGAATAGAAGGTTTAAGAAGAAGATGACCTTTAATGCAAAGGACACTGCTCGATTTGATAAATCCAAAGTTGAGTGCTACAATTGCCATCGTATGGGGCACTTCATGAGGGAATGCAGATCTCCAAGAAGATCTGATGCTGGCAAACCCTCAAGCCAAATTGTTAAGGCTCAGGATCCTAAGGCCATGGTTGCAGTGCAAGAAATTGATGGTATGGGATGGGATTGGAGCTATTTGGCTAAAGATGGGGAAGAGGATAAAGCTTTGGTTGCTGAGATAGAAGAAGAAGAGCATGTTCAATATGCTCTCATGGCACACTCCTCCTCTTCATCAGATAATGAGGTATACGATGATGCTTTTTGTAGTAAGGGTTGTAGGTTAAATACTGAGAAACTTAACAAAAAGGTGGTAAGGTTGTTAGATGATGTGAGTACTGAAAGATGCAAACTGTCTAACTATCAAATTGCTCTCACTCAAACTGAGAAGACAGTTTCTGAGTACAAGAGAATGGAATTTGACTTAAAAGATAAATAAATATCTTAAAACATGAGTTAAATGCTAGTAATGATGTTAGGAACATCATGGAAAGGGTTAATAGTGAGTTACAGGCTAAGTTAGATGAGGCCATTAAGAATAAAGATAATGTTGGCCTTAAAATTCAGAGATTTGATAAGGCCACACAAACCCTAGGAGAATGTGTTAATAAACAAAGGGATCCTAAGGACATGACTAGGATTGGGATGAAAGACTATATTGTGGTCCCACCACCAGCTGGTGACTTCTATGGTGTCCAAAGAAAGGACCTATCTTGGACTGGTCTACCAGAACTCCAAGAGGAGGAATTTATTCCTCCACCAAGAGTCATTACCCCAGTTGAAGAGTATCAACAGAAGTTGACTGACTTGAATGAATGGAATAAAGCCAACCCTACCTTGTTTGTTAAGGGTGGCTTGTTGTGTGAAAGTCCTAATGAGTCAACCCCTATCAAGGTAACAAACCCAATCACTGGTAAGACTGTTGACCTTGGCTCAAACACTGTTAGAAAACCTAGCATCAAATATGCAGAAATGTATAGGAATACTAGGTCACCTAAAAGCCATGTTAGTAATGATGGAACAGGCTTCTTCTCTTCTAGACCTAGGGTTGTGTCTAGAAAAGCCTGTTACACTTGTGGTAGCTTTTCACATTTAGCATATAAGTGTGTCAACACTACCAAGGTCAACGCTGTTAAAAAGTCAAACGTTGTCAGACCCAAAACTTGTGTGGAGCAAAGTTCACAAGTTGTTAGACCAGCCCCTTTCTTCACTAGAGGGTCTAACACTCATGGACAAAGACCATTTCAAAAGACAAATATTTGGTCTAACAGCCAATGGGTTTCTGTAGCAAACCCTAGGTTCAACGCTGACATGGGTAATTTCAGCGTTGACAAGACCAAATCCAACGCTGACAGAAACGTGACCAGACCTAAATATTTGCAACCACAGGGTAAGGGTCTAAAGCTTCTTCAAGCTTGACACGCAGACCTAAGCAAGATCAAAACCCTAATGATAATGGGATTTCAATGACCTACAACAGATTTAATTATATTTCAAAGGTCATTACAAAACCTATTGGGGTTAACTGGTTATTTCATCCAAAGAGGGATGAGCAAGGGGTTGTTATGAGAACTAAGTCTGTTCTTGTTGAACAACCAGATGAATCCAAGTCTTCTAAGGCTTGGGTTCCCAAAGAAAACTAACTTGTTTTCTTTATGTGCAGGGCATTCAAAAACAGGTCAATGATTATGGATATTGGGACAGTGGATGCTCAAGGCACATGACAGGGAAGGAAGATTATCTGACTAACTTCACTCCCATTAAGGATGGTGATAAGTTTTACTTTGGAGGCGGATATGGAACTATCACAGGAAAAGGAACTCTTCTTACCAAGAACTTGCGTTTTGAGAGCGTGTTTCTGGTAAAGGAACTTGATTACAATCTTTTTAGTGTATCACAAGTTTGTGATAACAAAAATAAAGTTCTGTTTACTGATACTGAATGCTTGGTGTTAAGCAAGGATTATAAGATCCCAGATGAGAAATATATTGACTATAGAACACCTAGGCATAAAGACATCTATAATCTGAATCTTAATGGGATTAGGATGAATAATAATATGTCATGTTTTTATGCTAAAGCTTCAGTAGATGAGAGTAATCTATGGCACAGGAGACTACGGCACATAAACTTTAAGAATATAAACAGGCTTGTGAGACTTGGCTTGGTTGATGGTTTACCTGAAAAGGATTTCCACAATGACCACTCGTGTGTTGCATGTCTTAAAGGCAAGAAACACAAGGTCTCATTTAAGTCTAAACATGTGCACTCTAGTTCTAAACCACTCCACTTGCTACATATGGATCTGTTTGGTCCAACTAATATAGAGAGTTTGAATGGTAAATCATACTGCTTTGTCATCACAGATGACTTTTCTAGGTTTACTTGGACATTCTTTTTAGCTATGAAAAGTGACACTGCTGACACTTTAATTGATTTTATTACTCAGATAGAGAAGAAAACTGGTAATGAAGTTAGAATGCTTAGAAGTGACAATGGTGGTGAGTTTAGAAATAAGCTTTTAGATGATTTTTGTGCCAAGAAAGGGATTACTAGGTAGTTTAGTGTTGCCAGAACCCCACAGCAAAATGGGGTTGCTGAGAGAAAGAATAGAATCCTAATTGAAGCAGCCAGAACTATGTTGGCTGATGCTCATTTCCCTATAGCTTTTTGGGCTGAGGCTGTGAATATAGCTTGTTATGTTCAAAATAGAGCATTGGTCAACAAGATATAGAACAAAACACCTTATGAATTACTTTGGGGAAGAAAACCTAATATTGGTTTTCTTAAACCTTTTGGTTGTCATGTAGTTGTACTTGATACTAGTGATGCCTTAGGTAAATTTAGTGCAAAATGTGATGAAGGCTATTTCATGGGGTATTCAGTGCAGAGCAAGGGATATAGGGTTTACCTTAAGAAGGAAAAACGTATTCTTGAGAGAGTACATGTTAGGTTTTTAGAGAGTAAACCTAGTGATCCTGAAAGTGGTACAAATTGGTTGTTTGACTTGGAACCTCTATCTAGGACTTTAAATTATATGCCTGTCACTAATCCAGACATTGTGAAGGTAACTTCAAATGTTGTGGAAGAACAAGTTGTTGATGTTTCAGGTACACATGTTAATAAAGGGGTTGGATCACAAGCAGACAAGTCATCTCCTATACAAGAGTATGTCACAAATCCCATATGGACAAATGCTTTTGCTGCTGCTACTGCTGCTGGAAAGGATAATGGTGGTCCCCAAGTATCACCAGTTAACAACATGCATGGTCCTTCAGGCGCTGACAAAGGAAAATATAGCGCTGACAGGACAAATTCAGACGTTGATGGCTCAAACGTTGACAACACCATTTCAGGCGTTGACAACCCAAACGCTGACAACCAAGGATCATGCATTGACAACACTTTTGAGCATCTTTTCTCTTCTAATTTTGAACAAGGTTAACCTTCCAATTTATATGAAGAGGTTTATCCTACTATTGATGAAAGAGAGTCTGATGAAGATATTGGCAACTTGGATAATGAGATTGAAGACAACAGACTTTTTGAAGGAGGAGTTCTCACTTCTACTATGAAGAATCACCCTACTTCTCAAATCATTGGTGATATTATGACTCCTGTTCAGACTAGAAGATCTCATCAGAATCTTGGTGGATTTATTTGCAATATACACAAGAAGGTTGATACCCCTCTTGTTCAATCATGCTTGTTTGCCTGTTTTCTATCACAACAGGAACCCAAGAAGATATTTGCTGCTCTCAAAGAACCAAGTTGGGTGGAAGCAATGCAGGATGAGCTTCACCAATTTGCAATTCAGGATGTTTGGGAGCTGGTTGATTGTCCCAGATATGTCAGACCTATAGGGACAAGATGGGTTCTAAGAAACAAGAGAGATGAAAGAGGCATTGTGGTCAGAAACAAGGCACGTTTAGTGGCTCAGGGATATATACAAGAGGAAGGGATAGACTATGAGGAGGTCTTTGCACCAATTGCAAGGATTGAAGCTATAATAATATTTCTAGCCTATGCTTCCTGCATAGGCTTCACTGTCTATCAAATGGATGTGAAGAGAGCCTTCCTCTATGGAACAATTGTTGAGGAGGTGTATGTGATGCAGCCTCCTGGTTTTGAAGATCCAGAGAATCCAGACAAGGTGTATAGAGTCAAGAAGGCTATGTATGGACTTCATCAAGCCCCAAGAGCATGGTATGGGACATTATCCACTTATTTGGTGGACAATGGATTCAAGAGGGGCACCATAGACCAGACATTATTTACCAAGAAGGCTGGTAAGGATGTCTTGCTTGTTCAGGTTTATGTTGATGATATCATTTTTAGATCTACAAATCCAAAGATGGATGAGGACTTTTCCAAGCTTATGACAGACAAATTCAAGATGAGTGCAATGGGGGAGATGAACTTCTTTCTAGGGTTACAAGTTCAGCAGAAAGAAGATGGTATCTTCATCTCCCATGATAAGTATGTGGTAGAGATCTTGAAGAAGTTTGGCTTTTCTCTACATGAAAAGAGGGCTACTACTCCTGTGGATAGAGAACACCCTTGGGGAAAGATTGGAGATGGAAAAGATGCGGATGTCAGGCACTATAGATCAATGATTGGTTCATTGATGTATCTCACAGCCTCCAGACCTGACATCATGTTTGCTGTGTGTGCATGTGCACGCCATCAAGTGACTCCCAAAGAATGTCACCTTTATGCTGTCAAGAGAATCTTTAGGTACCTAAGATGTTATCCCAGTCTTGGCTTGTGGTACCTAAAAGATTCACCTTTGGAGCTTATTGCATATTCAGACAGTGACTATGGAGGTGATAAGTTTGATAGAAAATCCACAACTGGTGGATGTCAGTTTCTTGGGAGCAGGTTGATATCTTGGCAATGCAAGAAACAAACAGTGGTGGCTAATTCTACAACTGAAGCAAAGTACGTTGCTGCAACTGCTTGTTGTGGACAAGTTTTATGGATTCAGAACCATCTGTTGGATTATAGGTATAATTTTATGCATACCAAGATATTTGTTCACAATAACAGCACTTTATGCATTATTAAGAATCATGTACATCATTCTAAAACCAAACACATAGAAATTAGACACCATTTTATAAGAGATTGTTTTGAAAAGGGTTTAATACAACCAGATAGGGTTGACATAGAAGAAAATGTGTCTGATTTACTAACTAAACCTTTTGATGCTGGAAGATTTCAATACTTGGTAACAAGTATTGGAATGATCAATCTCACATAATATGTGTTTTGGGGTCTTTTTATAAAAGTATGTACAGGATAATGCATTGTTATTGGTCTTTTTGAGGATTTAGATTTTCCACTATATTTTTCTAACACTGACAAAGGTTACTTTAACGTTGATAAGTGTTATTGTGACGTTGTCAGCAATATATTTGTCTAACGCTGACACATGTTTCCTTAACGCTGACAAGTGTTATCGGGGCGTTGTCAGCAACAATGTTAGTTTTGTGGTTTTCAATCTAAATGTGCAGGTGGTGTTAGCATTATACCATTGGATACAGAGTTGCTGGATCCTTGGAGAATCATTTGAGCATGTTTTTATTTATGGATGATGGTTGGAATTTTCTATTCCTATCTTGACATATATTTTTATGTTCATGCATATTTTTGGCAACATATGTATCACCGTTTAAGGGGAGGTTTTAGGAACCTTTAGGATTTTTAGGTATCCTTATGATACTCTTATCACAATTCTAGATTGTGTCCACAGGTGAGTATGAGTTAGTTTTACTAAATCATGAGGCACTGTAGCATGCAAAGTTGATATACTATGCATGCTGCCAAGACATTTTTGGCTTAGAATTGGTTGTGGTCTGTTGGGAGACTTGGGAATGATTTTATCATAGGTTTTACCTGGGAGTAACAAGGAATTTTATGAACTTATAGGTTATGGTCTGTTGGGAGACTTAGTTGTTAAGAGTTTTGGTTAGCAAGGGACACTAGAGGACTGTTATGTCTATCTTGCATAAGCAAGTGTGCATAACTGGACAGTGCTTTTCGCCCTATAACAATTATCAACTTATAGGTTATCTTCTCTAGGATAAATTACTTTGTTAAGGTCATTTTTCATTTTTATAAATTTTTATTTTTGGACGCTGACAAGTATTTTTCCAAGCGTTGTTGTGACCAATTTAGACGCTGACATGGCTTTGGCAAACGTTGACAAGAATATAGCCGTTGGGCGTTGGTGGGTTATTTTTGACTGTTGACACTAAATGGGACCTACCCAGTTGTTACTCTTTGACGAATTTTTGGGCCGTAATTTTGGGAGCAGATAACTTTCATTTAATGCATGAGATAAACTTATTTCTTTTCAATATTTTCATGATTGTATTTTTGAAAATAGTTGCCTAATTTTTGACCGATCACATGCATATTTCTCTCCTATATATTTGGCTCCTATTTTTTTTAAACAGGGTACCTATCATTCTTGTCTAACAATATTTTCTCCTATACTTCTTCTTTATCAATCATTCAAACAGCTTTCAACAATGGCACCAAAATTTAAACCAAGTGATTTGGAATTGGGATTCAGGAGTCAACACAACATGATAGCATATTTGGACGCTGATGATACTCTGTTTCCCCAATATACACAAATGGTGGCGTATTTGAATGCATCCCCAATTAGGTATGCTCTTTCTCATGCTCCACTCATTCCTGTCACACATATTAAGCAGTTTTGGAACAATGTTAGTTCCTCAACAGTTAATAGAGTGACTACATTATCATCTATTGTTCATGGGCGCACATGGGTGGTTACTGAAGCTTTGGTTCGCCAAGCTTTGCATCTTGATGATGAAGATGGTATAACCACCCTCCCCATTCATGAAATAGAACAAGGACTAAGGGCTTTGGGTTATCCTTTCCCTAATGAGGGAACTTTAAACAAATATCATAAACAGGAGTTTCCCCCAGCCTGGAAGTACCTAATCCATGTCCTCTTGTAATGTTTGAGTCCCAAGTGTACTGCACACAATGAGATCAATAGATCTATTGCTAGTGCTATTGTGTGAATTGCTACTGGGAAAAAGTTTAATTATTCAAAAATGATTTTTGAGGGCATGTGTAAAAATAAAGGGAATAAAATGACTTTAGCTTATCCCAGATTTTTACAGATGGTTTTTGATGTGCAAAGTTACTGCACAAGGGCTCATGATGATTTTTATGAGATCCCTGTGCAAAAGAAAGCAATTTTTACAAAGATGAACTCACCCCCACACCGTGACTTACCCCTCACCCCAGCTATGATTGCTGTCCTTGAAGCAGCACAACCCCAACCAGACCCACAACCTCCACTTGAACCAATACCTGAACCTTTACCTTCACCACAACATATGCAACTTGACCAAGAACCCTTCGACACTGACACTTTAAATGTTGGCGTTGACATGCCTAATCCAAACGTTGACACCAATCCTTCACAGACTCAAACACCCCTTAACCAACCCACATCCATCCAATCCACATCATCTTCTCCCCCAACATAATATAGGTTGCAAAAACGCCAAAGGACTACTGGAGTGTTCTCCTCTAGTGGTCCTAGACATGTAGCAGAGAGAACCACCACCACAAGTGTGGTTGGTGCTATGGATGAGGCTGGGACTATTGGTTCTGGCTTAGAAGCTGGCCAAGACAGTCCTAACATCTTTAAGACCTCATCCATGCCCCATGAATCTAACTTGGGAGGTCAAATACCCATTTTAGAGGAGGGCAGATTGGAACCAATGACATTAATGAAATTGACGGCTGTCTGCATTAGCTTGCAAAAGCAAAATGCAGACTTGGTACAAGTTGTCAGTACACAAGGCCTTGAACTCAAGCAATTGAGGGAGAGGATTGTTATTTTGGAGAATGCTAGCACAAGGCATGGGATGGAGGAATCTTCCAAAGGGGAGGATGAGCTGATAAATGTGAGTGATAAGGGCTCCCATGATTGTGAATCTTTGGGTGTTGTTGAGGCCCTAACTAGTTTGAAAAAACAACCAGGTTTTGATACGTCTCTAGTCACTCCTACAAACTTAAAATTGTATTTTACAACTATGTTGGAGGAAATTACAAGAGGCGCTGAGACAGGTAACTTGGGCGTTGACAAACAAGATTTGAACGCTGACATGAGTAAATTGGGCGCTTACAAAACAAATTTGAGCGTTGACAGACCTACAGATGAGGTTGATGTATTCCAGTCATCATCCATCATCAAAGAAGTTTCTTCACATGTATTACCATCTACCTTACCCATAATTGATCCATTAGATAAGGGTAATGGAATCATGGTAGAAGTATATGTTCCAAAGAATGCAGCACAGATTAAGTTTGATAGAAGGTTGGCTGCACAAATTGTGGAACAAGAAAGAAAGAAGGTGGGTGAATCACCTTTTGTTGTCACTTCAGAAGAACAAGAAGGAAGTGATAAAGCCAGTTCAGACTCAAGTGTAATGATTATAGAACAACCAGAAAGACTTGAGTATGGTGATGAGTTGGCAAAAGAGAGGTTGAATGAGTTGAAATTGCAAGTAGATTTTGACATGCCAGAAGTTGTTCAGATGTACCATGCATGGGAAGATAGGTGTATGGAGAATCCAGATTTGACTATTTCAGACCAGATATGGGGTTTGGAGATTCTTCTAAGAGTACAAAAGGATTGCAAGGTAATTCTGAAACACAGGGCTAGCAATATTCTCTCAATGATGAAAATGGATAGAAGGGAGTTGTACTACATGCTACTCAGATGTCATGGAACATGATGGACTTTTAAGAAATTGATTGGATTGACATTTGAAGAGTTGGAGTTCAAAGCTTTTCCCATTTGGGCAAGAGTGCAGGAAGAAAACACTCTAAGACTTCTTTCTGATGAAAGGAAACAAGAACTTGCAGAAGAGATGGAGCTTAAGAAGGCAATGATTGTTCCCAGACCTGTGAAGAAGGGAATCCCTCTTGAGTTTCCCAAAGATATGGATAGGTTGAATCCAAGTGAAGATGTTATAAGAAGGAGCCTCAAGCTCTCACCATTGGAAGCTTCAGATATGGTACAAGTGTTACCTCTTGATTCCAGAAACCCTATTATAACCTATGAAAAAGATGAATGTGGGTTTTGGAAGATTGGCAGGTATGGAAAAGAGGTTCACACTTTTACCACTCTTATATCTTTGTTTGCAAGTTTTGATAGAGAAGACTTGGTAGACCTTTGGAGGTTGTTAGAAGCCAAGTATGAGACTGAAGCTCCTACTTCAGTCAATGCAATAAAATTGTGTTCAACATTTAAGAGAATGTGTGGACCAAGAGATGAAGATCCTGCTATTTGGAAGGATCTTGAAGATGACCTCAGTGGTCTTCAATGGTGTTTGTATTCAGCTGCTGGTGTATATTACTTGAGTTCTACAAAGTTTGCTGAGTATCTTCTTGTAGATGCTCAGTATTCCATGTCCAAGGAAGTCTTGGAAAAGATGAAGACAACACAGCTGGAGATTGATTATTCAAGTGATGTGGCCAAAGATTTGATCAGACATATTTATTACCAATATGAGCAAGTTTGTAAGATTCCTCCTAGTTCTTAATGTTTATTCAGAAACTTGATTATTAGAGTAAATATCAAGTTTAGGGGAGGATTGTTGGGAATAAAATATAGCCAGTCTACTTGAGCGCTGACAAGAGTAAATCAAGCGTTGATAGGAAGAAAACAAATGCTGACAGATCAAGCGTTGACAAGAAGAAGTCAAGCGTTGATACAATGAAGAAAAGCACTGATGGAAAGATTTAGTCTACGCGTATATTGTTTCTAGTTTGTTTCTAGTGAGGATAAGTTCAACAATGTATTTTCTATAATTATCTTTACCTAGAATAGTTGATACGTAGACTCTTGTACAAGGCTTCTTATGTCTATAAAAGAAGACCTTTAGGTTATTGTTCAATATAAGTTTTCATACGTTAAACACTTTCATTGTAAGCAAGTTTGTTATCATTAATCAAGTGAAAGTTTGTTTACATCTTTGTGTGTTCTTGTTTAAGTGTTAATTCCGCATAACACTTAGATTGTCATATACATATACACAGGTTTCTCTACGTGTATAACTTGATCTAATCTCGTATACATAAAGCTTAATCGATCTAAGTTTGGGATCAACAAATAGTTGGGCTCCTAAGGCCACAAGTGGGCCTAAAGTGTAACTTGTATTATAACTTTCGTTATTACACGATTCGTGGCTCGTTCGTGGTTTATAAAATTTGATTCATCTTACAAGAATCGCGTCATTGATCTATAAATCATTTCTCCAATAAAATGGAGTATTTATATGACTTATAAACACGAAGAACGTTTTCGTTTATCTAAATGATGATAATTTATCATTTATTGTTTTATTAACGTAAGTATCGTTTTGATAAAGATACTTCTCATTTAATCTCTCCGTAGATAAATGAAACATTAAACAATTTAATCAAATCGTTTATTAAGTATCTCTCGACAATAATTTAAGTAATTAAATTATTAAATTGTCGGTACGCGGGTTGTACGACTTTTGTCAAGTTTTTAAGTCCGATGATCTTTGTATTGCTTCAAAATAGGTTTTGAAGTATACTTCGTTATTATTTAATGAACGAAAAATCTCGGGTTTTACACTAGGAAACTAGATTATTTTGCTTTTTCAGCCAGATTATTTGCTTCCACAGCTTATTCTACTTGGCTTTTTGTGAATTTTCTTGTTGGTTATTCTTAGTTAAGCTAATTGTGAGCTTTTGCAAAAAGAATCAGCTTCTGAAACGTCCTAGAACTCTAACCCGACTATTTTGTCTTTTAGTGAAATTCTACTTTGCTTATTTCTGGCTTATTGAGTTTGCTTTTTCAAAATTTCTTTTCACATATCTCTTAGGCATCTCAAAAGAGGGTTGTGTGTCAAATCTGAGCTTATGGCATTGGCTTATAGTTTAATAGGCTTATTGGCCCAATAAGGATAAGCTGTTATACCATTAAGCTGTGATAAGCTTAAAAACAGCTTTTGGGCCTTCACACTTTTGTGTTCAAAATCAAATTTTGAGTCAGATAGGGCTTTTTCAGGTCTTTTGGTTGAGTTTAAACTTTTTGGACCCATTAAGCCCATTTAAGTGACTGTTTTAGCTTTTAGCCCATTTGGGGGCCCATTAGGGGTATTTTGGTAATTTCACTTTCATTTTCTGTTTATTTAGGTTAAAATAAACTAGTTTGAAAGTTTCTAGAATTTTTTATAATTTTTGGATTTTTAATATTATTTTAATATTATTTTATTATTAAATTTCAATTTTCACATTTTTGCACTTTTTATATTTTTCTTAGGTCTAATACATTAAAATAGGATTTTTTCAACTCTTAGATTAATTTTAGCATCAATTTCTTAATTTTTAGAATTATTTTAAGGTTTTAATAATTTTTAATCATTTTAAATAGTTTTAGTTAGTTTTAAAATTCATAAAAATAATTTTTATTATTTTTTAAGTCCTTTTAGAGGTTTACAAAGTAAAAAATCTTTATTTGGGTTTTTTAATAATTATTTTGATTTTTAGGGCTTTAATTAGCATTTAAAAATTAATAATTAATTAATTAAAAGGTTTGAAAAAGTTTTGATCATTAGTAAACTCTTAGTTTATTTAATTTGATTTTTGGTATTTTTTAGGAATTTTTAGAATTAATTTTCATTTTGACACTTTTTTAATTTAGTCGTCGTAGTAATAATTTTCACGTATCCGTCATTCTATTTTCTCATCCCCTTGTTTCTCAAATATTAATCCAAAATATTTACATCTTAATCACACACATATACCTCATTGAGAAACGAACTTATTTGGGTCATTAACACTTGATTTTTCCTAAGTCATTTGTTTAATACTTTCCGTTTTTACGCCTTTTTCCTAAAAGGTGTATTTTACCACAATCAGGTACCGTGGACACTTATCATCCTCAAGTTTCACTTTCTCCATACCAAGCTTAAAAATGGGATCATTGCATTCACAAGTAAAAAGTGCATCAACATATTCATGACAATTAAATGTGGAACCAGTTATTATTTGAGCAAATTACTTGAAGGCAAATTTGTCATTATTTAAAGCGTGAAATATAAGAAATGTAAAATCCAAAAATAAGGAAGCACGGTTTTAATCCTAAGTAATCCTCTCATCCATTACTCAAAAAACCGCTCACAATTAATATAAGTCCGTCTCAAGAGTAATAAGTCATTCGCCTTATGTGTAAAATCCTCGTGTCATGCATTAATAAGTAGCTACACACTCGCTAAGGAAAGAAAAATAAAACTCACGCAATAATTTACATCCGCCGCCTTTTTGAGACTTTGGATCTTCAATCCCGCAACTCATCAAGGTAATATTGGATTGGAGCAACTATCAAATCCCCGCAACCCGCCAAGGTAATATTAGAATCTAATAGTTACTATAATTAACACTTCACTGCCCCTCTTGGGAGTCTTGTATAATTATTTTTTTTCCTTTTTCTTTTTTTTTTCTAGACACTCATTTTTTTTCATAAGCCGCTCTTATTTTTCTTTATTCCTCACAAAGAAATTTGAAAAGAATAAAAGGAAAAACACCCGCTAAGTATTAAGCATGACATAAGTCTAGTACACATAAAACGTTCTAACTTAGAATCTTAAGACGTACTTATACAAACCATGAATGATTAGCCAAAAATGCATAAGAGACTGCAAACCAATTAAAACCATTCTTGATTATTTATTAACATATATACATGCGAAGAAAATAGAGGCAAAGAAGAAGAATGGTTTAGCCACAAGTAGTTATCATGAAGTTTATTTAGCCCTTTTATACTTGCTTCAACTCTATCATCTCCCATTCTTCATAAATTTAAAATCTCAAATAATGAGAGTCGTGGATGCTTAGCCTAATAGACAAATGAAGGACTACATGGTTAAGGATACTAGCTAGAGAATGCTTGGATAATCAAACTCGGGTTGAGTCAAAATATCCATGGCGGGCCTAATATGTCAAAGATATTTAATTTTGTTAAACCATGTCCTTATTATATTCATTCTTTCTAATTTTTCATAAAGAACAAAAGAAGAAATATATACAATGCAAATGTTATATGCAAATGAAAAATGATTAATGAAAAAATTACGAATGCATATTTTTGGTGGCCAAAGTAGATCAAAAATTTGAAAAATGTTTGAAAAATTAATTTTCCATGTTATCATGAAGGTTAATGACAAAGTCTAGGTAAGGTCACTTCGATAGAAGACCCCTTACACTTAAGCTAGACATTGTCCTCAATGTTTAAGAGCATGGAAGTATAAACTTCCCCTACACTTATGACAATGAATAGACTTCGCTTAACTCAAGCTAAGGAAACATCAACTATAGTGAATTCATTTTTTAAGCACAATGTGTCTATGCAAAATCACAATAGTAACGAAGTGAACCGGATACAAGGGCCTCCTCCATAAGCTCCAAAACACGTGATGAGTGAGCAACCCTACAAACAACATGAAGACAAAAGGAAGGTCTCCCCTACACTTCTCATCAACTCTATATCCTTATTTCTAACCTACAACACTCTAAGTCTAAAACCTCTAAACCTAGTTATTCAAGCTTGATTTAAGGAGTCTCTAGCTCGACTCATCCCACACTTAAAAGTGTCTAAAACCTATAATGGAGAAGAAAAGTAATAAGTGTGAAAACACTTATCCTTTTACCACTTAATTATAATAATAACCAAGCCAAAACATGTATTTTATGTCGTAAATGTCAGAATTATGCGTGGTTTGTGTTTTTGTTGTGATTTAGGATCAAAATGTGAAAAGGGAAGAATACACGGGCTTTCACAGGCTTTTATCGAAGAAAAAGACAAAAGACGAAGTCGAAAGATCAAGAGTGCAAAAAGAACGGAAGTCCAAGGCCTATTCTGAAGCTTTATCGAAGAAAAAGTCTAAAGACGGAAGTTTAATGAAGCCGAAGAAATCAAGTCTAATTAATGAAGAAATTACAAGACGAGTTTAATTAATCCCGAGACAAAGTCAAAAAAGTCGAAGAATTTAGAAGACGAAAAGACGAGAAAGAAAGAAAGAAAGAAGGAAGCTTCCAACACATGCTTACCTCCCTAATCTCCTATAAATACCCTCCTAATATCACATTAGGAGGTGTTAGCTAAATTGACAACTTAGTCTTTCCACCTTTATTTTTCATGTCATCTATTTACTTGTCAATTTATATTCCTTGTCCAAGTCCTTTAACTTTTACTTTTAATTGTTGTTGAATCTTTAATTTTAATCAAGTATTTCATTTATCTCTCATTATACCTTACTTGTTTTTATTTAATCTTTATGATTATGTGCTTATTGTTATGCTTATTTGATTATTTGTTATGTTTTTATATTTTTGATTGTGTTGGATTATTGATTTTATAGCTTATTGTGTGTTTGATTTGATTTTAGTTAAGTGTTTTTATTAGTTTATTTTATTAAAAGTTGATTTTTAATTTTTAGTTTTATTAGTGTTTTTAAAGTTATTAATTTATGGTTGAATTAGTTTTTCTTAAAAGTGTTTTAGATTAAGTTTTGGTTATTTGCTTATTTGATATTTGCTTATTTGTAGCTTATTTTGTGATTTTTTAGTTTTTACTGTATCTGTTTTCATAGATTCGGATTAGGGTTTATTATTCCGAAGATCTTCCTTTTTCTGAAATTATTTTTCCGGAAATTGTTTATTTCTCTGAATTTATTTTCTCTGAAAAAGTTTGATATTCCCAAAAAATCAATATTCCGAAGAAAGTTATGAAAAGATTTATTCCGATGAAAGTTGTGAAAAAGTATTACTCCGAAGAAATCTCTGAAAAAGAATTATTCCGAAGAATCAAAACTCTGAAATAGAAAATATTCCGAAAAAGATTAAAACTCAGAAATTTAGTTATTGCGAAGAATAAGAGATTCCGAAGATCACTGTAGCTTTTGCGAAGAAACAGTTATTGCGAAAAAGTTGACATGCCAACCTGCTAGCTTAGTTTTTGGCGCCAAAATGACCAGGCAGCTTGCTAGCTTCCAAGCTGCTTGCCTGCTAGCTTGTTAATTATTTAGTATTGTTCCATAATTGTTTAGTTTAATCTGAAAGTTGTTCCGATTTTATTTCTGAAAGTTACGTATTTTTAGTTGAATTTTTCGTCTATTTTAAAATTAATATTTTTTCGTAAAGTTTAAGTTTTATCTTTTATTTAGTACCCGCCTTAGGTTTTGCCTCGTTTAGTTTTAAAGTACCATTTTAGTTTTATTCTCTCCTTTTTCATTAAGCAAACTTTATTTTCGAGTCGATAGTTAATTTCTTCGTTTAGTTTTGTTTCAATTAATTGTTTCGTTTTCATATTTGTTTTTAATATCGTTTATTTACTTTTCGTCAAGCTTTAATTAATTTACTTTCAAAGTCTTAATTTCGCACCATTTACTTTTTAATTACGTTTAGCTTATTTACCTTGCCTTTTACTTTTAAGTTTTGCAATTCCAGTTTTAAACAACGACCAAACCTTTTCTTTTCCACCAAAAGACGACTGAGTCACACTTAAACCAGTAGTCAATTCGAATTGAATCGAAACGAACAAATTTTTATACTTGGCAAAAACCAGTTATAAATGGCGCCGCTGCCGGCTCTTTTCGTAAAGATTAACGGTTTTCTGTGAGAGACGCGTTGAATTTTGGGATCCGTTCACTCGTGCACGTTATTTTTTGTGTAAAAAATTTTCAAAAAATCATAAAAATTAAAATTTTTTCAAAAATACAAAAATATTAAAAAACATATAAAAAGCATTTATTTTTCAAAGTTTTGCACCAAAAAGATTTTATTTTTACAAGTACATATATATTCTCTATTTCTTTGGTATCTTTTTCTTTTGCTTTTGAAGGTGTATGCGTACTAGATCTTCCACTTATTCTGAGCCCGAGACTCGTGAAGATTTAGATATGGCTGGTGTGCACAACAACAATAATCCACCCCAACCCAACATGAATAATAACAACAATGTTCCCCCACCCAATTTCGAACGGTGGAGGAGTTGTGTCAACCTACGATGAATGGACGCGGAGGACCGATTGAACCGATGCAAATCACGGCTCCAGAGTTTTCGTTGAAGCATCACATGATCCAACAAGTCCAAAACACTTGTCCATTTCGCGGATTGCCGGATGATGATGCCAACAAACACCTCGACAAATTCATTACCGTTACTCAAAGCATGAAGTTGCGCGATGTTACTATGGATTTTCTTTGCCTTCACCTATTTCCACACACCTTATACCACCATGCCGAAAAATTGTTTGATCGTCTTCCGAAGAATTCAATTCATACTTGGGACGAGATGACTCAACGATTTTTGTCGCGCTACGTCCCACCATCCATGGTCACGAGCCTACGGAATTAAATTAGTGGATTTACACAAGAACCTTATGAATCACTTTTTGATGCTTGGGAACACTATAATGTTTTGATCGATCGATGTCCAAACCACAACATGCTCCCCGTCACCTTAATTGATACTTTCTACAATGGTTTAACTTTTCGTGATCGTGATACGATTAATGCAGCCGCCGGTGGCACATTTATGAAAAGAAGACCCGAGGAGTGTAGAGAGCTTATTGAGAACATGACTACTCATCACAAAAATTGGGATTCATCCGCATCTTCAAGGAAAAACCCGAGAGTCAATGTTTCTTCTACTTCTTCAAACCCTGATATCACCGAATTGACCCGCGCAATGGTCGAAATGAGCAAAAACATGCAACTCTTGGCTACAAATCATCAACAACAAGTTAAATCTTTTGCAATTTCTTGTGAGATTTGCGGGGTCCTCATGCATACATTGATTGTCCTTATACTCATGACAATCCGGAAAACGTGTATGCGGCTTATGGTAACTATTCAACAAAAAACTACCAAGCCTGACCTCAAGGTGATCGTAACTTGCTAAGTTACCGTTCTAACAACTTTCTTTCACCCGGTTTTTCTCCTCAAAACCACAACCCCAACAAATACTATAGAAGCAACCCAAACCCACCTCGACCTTCTAACCCTTATCACCCACCAGCTCAACAAGCACCACCTATTAATCATGATGTTGAAGCTTTCATGAAGACCCAAGGAGAGCTAGTTAAGAATCTACAAAGCCAAATCATCAATTTAAAAGGAGATATCACTAAGCAAGGGAATGATATTAGAACCGAGCTTCGACATGATATGCAAACCTATTTTAGCAATCAAACGAAGGATTTGAATAATATGATGGCTAGTTTCTTTCCAAGTACTAAACCGTCTACTTTGAGCTCTCTTCCTTCTAATACCGTCACCAACCCAAGAGCGAATGTGAGTGCTATTAATACACGCAGTGGAGCAACCTTAGTAGGACCATCTATCCCTCCCCCAGTTACTCCATCTACACCTCCTCCACCACCAGTTATCCCTCCTACTTCCACGCCAAGTATTAGTTCTACATTACCGTCTCCACCTCTTAATGAAGTACCCAAGAAGAACCCTTCACCAACCCCACCTTCCACCTTTAAACCTTCAACATCTCAACCCTCACCTTCTACATCTACACCTCCTAAACCCAATATTCCTTATCCATCTCGATTAGACAAGGCCAAATTGCAAACCAAGGATGACATTCAAGTGTCGAACTATTTGAAGAATATTTCAGGACTGACCATCACCTTTAGCCTTGTTGAAGCTCTAGCCCAAATGCCTAAATTTGTTAAGATGTTTAAGGAATTGCTTAATAAGAAGGAGAAGATGGCCGAGTTTGTTAATACTCGATTAAATGAAAATTGTTTTGCCGTCCTTCTTAAAGAACTTCCAGAGAAACTTGGAGATCCCGGTCGTTTTGTGCTACCATGTACTTTTAACCAAACCGAAGAATTTACTGCCTTAGCCGACCTCGGTGCAAGTATAAATCTGATGCCTTTAAGTGTGAAAACACTTATCCTTTTACCACTTAATTATAATAATAACCAAGCCAAAACGTGTATTTTATGTCGTAAATGTCGGAATTATGCGTGGTTTGTGTTTTTGTTGTGATTTAGGATCAAAATGTGAAAAGGGAAGAAAACACGGGCTTTCACGGGCTTTTATCAAAGAAAAAGACAAAAGACGAAGTCGAAAGATCAAGAGTGCAAAAAGAACGGAAGTCCAAGGCCTATTCTGAAGATTTATCGAAGAAAAAGTCTAAAGACGGAAGTTTAATGAAGCCGAAGAACTCAAGTCTAATTAATGAAGAAATTACAAGACGAGTTTAATTAATCACGAGACAAAGTCGAAAAAGTCAAAGAATTTAGAAGACGAAAAGACGAGAAAGAAAGAAAGAAGCTTCCAACACATGCTTACCTCCATAATCTCCTATAAATACCCTCCTAATATCACATTAGGAGGTGTTAGCTAAATTGACAACTTAGTCTTTCCACCTTTATTTTTCATGTCATTTATTTACTTTCAATTTACATTCCTTGTCTTGCACCTTAAATTTGTAAGTCCTTTAATTTTTACTTTTAATTGTTGTTGAATCTTTAATTTTATTCAAGTATTTCATTTATCTCTCATTCTACCTTTCTTGTTTTGATTTAATCTTTATGCTTATGTGCTTATTGTTATGCTTATTTGATTATTTGTTATGTTTTTATATTTTTGATTGTGTTGGATTATTGATTTTATAGCTTATTGTGTGTTTGATTTGATTTTAGTTAAGTGTTTTTATTAGTTTATTTTATTAAAAGTTGATTTTTAATTTTTAGTTTTATTGGTGTTTTTCAAGTTTTTAATTTGTGGTTGAATTAGTTTTTCTTAAAAGTGTTTTAGATTAAGTTTTGGTTATTTGCTTATTTGATAGTTGCTTATTTGTAGCTTATTTTCTGATTTTTTAGTTTTTACTTTATCTGTTTTCATAAGTTCGGATTAGGGTTTATTATTCCGAAGATCTTCCTTTTTCTGAAATTATTTTTCCTGACATTGCTCAATTCTCTGAATTTGTTTTCTCTGAAAATTTCTCTGACAAAGTTTGATATTCCGAAAAAATCAATATTCCGAAGAAAGTTCTGAAAAGATTTATTCCGAAGAAAGTTGTGAAAAAGTATTATTCCAAAGAAATCTCTGAAAAAGAATTATTCCGAAGAAGCAAAACTCTGAAATAGCAAATATTCCGAAAATGATTAAAACTCATAAATTTAGTTATTGCGAAGAATAAGAGATTCTGAAGATTACTGTAGCTTTTGCGAAGAAACAGTTATTGCGAAAAAGTTGACATGCCAACCTGCTAGCTTAGTTTTTTTTTTTCACCAAAATGACCAGGCAGCTTGCTAGCTTCCAGCTGCTTGCCTGCTAGCTTGTTAATTATTTAGTATTGTTCTGTAAGTGTTTAGTTTAATCTGAAAGTTGTATAGATTTTATTTCTGAAAGTTACGTATTTTTAGTTGAATTTTTCATCTATTTTAAAAATTAATATTTTTTCGTAAAGTTTAAATTTTATCTTTTATTTAGTACCCGCCTTAGGTTTTGCCTCGTTTAGTTTTAAAGTACCATTTTAGTTTTATTCTCTCCTTTTTCATTAAGCAAACTTTATTTTCGAGTCGATAGTTAATTTCTTCGTTTAGTTTTGTTTTTATTAATTGTTTCATTTTCATATTTGTTTTTAATATCGTTTATTTACTTTTCGTCAAGCTTTAATCAATTTACTTTCAAAGTCTTAATTTCGCACCATTTACCTTTTAATTACGTTTAGCTTATTTACCTTGCCTTTTACTTTTAAATTTTGCAATTTTAATTTTAAACAACGACCAAACATTTCTTTTCCACCAAAAGACGACTGAGTCACACTTAAACCAGTAGTCAATTCGAATTGAATCGAAACGAACAAATTTTTATACTTGGCAAAAACCAGTTATTAAAAATGTTTTTCCCTTTTTTAAGAAAAATCTCCATGATGAGGTAAAGCAAGTTTTCCATTATCAAAACTCCATAAATATCCCCCCGGATCAAACACATAATTACCATCCCACTTATAACACAATCCAACAACTAACTTCCCAAGTAATGGTGAAAAGGATGAGGTGTTGTTCTCCAAAATGGTTTCCCAAATGTTCTTCAAAAGGTGATAAGGTGATACTCTCAAATTTTTCACAAGTTTTCCTATTGTTGCATCAGGCGGATACTAAGATGGTTTAGCAAGCTCTATACCAGGATCAAAAATCTGTTCCTTAATGGGAAAACAACAAATGGTGGTTGCCTTAGAAGATTCTCCCTTGTTGGTCACATGGTGAGAAAAAGGTTGTGGAGTAATGGGTAACAACAAGCTCTTGGAAGGAACCATGATGACTTATTTTCCTTTATCACTTTGAAAGGTTGAGGTGGACAAAGAAGAAGGTAAAGGATCTTCATGCAATAGAGATTCTATAAAGAGTATGTCCCCCTCCTCATCAATATAACCAAGAGTGTACTTAAAAGGTATATCAACCTCTAAAAACTCATCACTCTCATCCATGATAGAATCCTCCTCATCACCATAAACATCATAGATTGGTCTATCAAAGATTGGTGATTCCTCAAAACCTAAGGAAGTGTGATCATCAAACAATGGAAAGTCACAAGTGGAGTTATCATCATCACTATAATCATCATATGTTGGTGTATCACAAAGAAGAGATTCATCATCACTAAAATCCTTATTGGTGTCTTCATCAAGATGGAAAAGTGGGTTATCATATGTGGTTTCAAAGAGAGGATTGGAATAAATCACAAAATCACCAAAGTTAAGCTCTTGAGGTTCATGAAAATCCAAGGATGAAGTAATGGAAGAAATATTCTCAACATAAGGAAGGTCATAATCTCCACTTGAGCAAGCTTCATAAAAATATTCATCACAAACTTCATCAAGGATACCATCTTGAGTTTCCTCCTCATTCACAACATCAATATGATTCACCGTTTCGGGCTCATTAGATTTCTTTGACAACTTTCCCATGTTAAACACAACTCTCTCATCTCCTACCCTCATTGTAAGTTCTCCTTCCACCACATCTATAAGAGTTCGATCCGTTCTAAAAAATGGCCTACCAACAATCAAAGGAACTCTCAGATGCATATCATAATCAACCACCACAAAATCTGCGGGATAGGTAAATCTATCAACCCCAACAAAAACATCCTCCGCAATCCCAACCGGATAAGCTATAGTACGGTTGTCCAACTCAAGAGTCATTTTAGTAGGAGTGAGCTCGGGAAGTGAAAGTCTTTTCCAAACCGATAATGGCCTAAGATTTATGCTTGCCCCTAAATCCGCTAATTCCATGCAATTTTCCACCCCCGGAAAATTGCAAGGAATCAAAAACCTCCCCGGATCTCCAAGCTTAGTAGGCAACTTCTTAAGCAAAACCACGAAACAATTTTCATTTAAGGAAGAATTAGGCAAATCTACCAATTTCTCCTTGTTAGAAAGTAAGTCCTTGATCATCTTAGCAAACTTAGGCATATTGGCTAAGGCTTCCGCAAAGTAGATGTTTATGTTAAGTTGCTTGAACATCCTCAAAAAATTTGAGACTTGTATATCATCCTTGTTCTTAAGCTTTTCCTTTCTCAATCTTGATGGGTAAGGGAGAATTGGTTTTGGTTGTGGTTGAGTGGTTGATGAAGGATTTTCTTTGTTGGTTTCTTCATGAGTAGGTGTGGAAGGTAAAGGAGAAGTGGGTATAGGTTGAGAAGGTGTAGGTGTGGAAGTGTTAGAACTTGAGGATGGTGAACTAGATGTAGAAGGCTTATCACAAGAAGGAATCATAGTAGGCTTTACCAAAGTAGGTTTGGTTGGTGAAGGATCATGAGTTTTCTTTCCACTTCTTGTTGTGATAGCATTGACATTAGCCCTCGGGTTTGTTTGTGTGTTAGAGGGTAGAGCCCCTTGTGGTATTTGATTAAATGCCATCAAAATCCTCTTGGTTTGCTCTTCCATTGTAAGTCTCATTTGCTCTTGCATTGTTTTTTCACTTTCACGAATTCTCCTTTCAACATACTCATGATTATATTGTAGCCCATATCCTTGATTTGGGAGTTGAGGGTATCCTTGATTTGGAAAGGGTGGGGGTGGTGGGTTAAATCCTTGATTAGGTGGATGAAAGTTATTTCCTTGATTGTGAAAATTGGTGGGTGCTTTATAGTTGTTCCCTTGGTATTGTGGCCTTGGCCCTTGGTTCCTTTGTAACAATTGAGGGGGATTGGGTTGAGTAAGGGTGGGTGGATGGGGTGGGAAACCCGATGGAGAAAGGTATTTTTGAGACTTGTAAGAAAGGTTGTTTTGATTGATGTTGGGTTTGAAATGTTCTCTATGTTCTTCTTGGTAAGCATATCACTCCACTTGATAACCTTGAACTTTATCACATTGTTGATAGGAATGGGGACCTCCATAAGTCTCACATTAAAGAGCAATAGTATGCACATCATTGGTGGAATTGTTCAAAGAAAGGCTCTTAAAGGTTTGGATTGATTCTTGATTTGACTTAAGATGCATCTCTTGATTCCTATCCATTTTGTTGAGTATCTCTTGGTGACTCTTGAGGAATTGGTAATCACAAGGTGTTTGAGAACTATCTTGCACAACATGAACCCTTTCATCAAATTGTGTGTTTGTTTGCACCATTGATTTGGTCTTAATAATATCCCAAGCTTCTTGAATGGATTTAGCAAGAATATTTCCACCCGCGGAAGAGTTGAGTGAATCTTGGTGATGAGGTCTTAGTCCATTATAGAAATTATTGATTTGGTGAACCTCATTGAATCCATGATTTGGGCATTTCCTCAATAACTCCTTGAACTCCTCCCAAGAATCACTAAATGTTTGACTAGGTTTTTGTTGAAAGCCTATAATTAAATTCCTCAAAGTCGTGGTCTTATATAAGGGAAAGAACTTGTTCAAAAACTTCTTAGTGAAATCATCCCAAGTAGTAATGCTCTCGGGTGGTTGTGTATCTAACCAATACTTGGCATTGCCCTCTAGTGAAAATTGTATCAATATCAACTTAATGGCATCATGGAGAACTCCATTGTACTTAATGGTGTTGCAAAGAGCAAGAAACTTCTTAAGATGATCATGTGGATTATCATTAGCTCTCCCAAAAAATGGTGTGTTTGAAACCAAGTTAATCATAGATGTCTTAAGATCAAAGGTGTTTGCGGAAATATCGGGTATCTTAATAGCATCGGCATATCCTTGCACATTGGATTGCAAGTTCTCCATCAAAGGTCGAGTGTCAACGCCGGCCATGGCTTCTTGTTGTGTGTGGATCAAAGCAAGATTCTCAGGATCGGCTTGATGGACGGTGGTGTTTTTACTCTTTCTCTTTTTCTTCCTTTTGGGAGAAAGGGGTTCTACACCAAATGGTATTTATGCAATCCCGCGAGTGAGCATGCAACTCAAATCAAGGAGTGAGAGAGAAGCTCTCGTTCGACTTTAAAGAAGAAGGGATTATCCTCTTCGAGATTCAATATCAAATATCCACAAGAAAATATAATATATGTAATTACTACCTGGGTGCAAGACCCCTAATCAAGCCTTCCTTCTTAGAATACGCACTAGTGAAAGTTAAAGGGCTTGAAAATTGCAAAACCTAAAAACAAGGAAATTTAGCCATGAATGAAAACAATTAACAATTGAAAGGACCAAAATGCAATTAATAGGGAAATTATAACAAAAACGAGTTAAAGCCAATGATTAAGCTCGTGTGAGCTTATTAAAGGACCAATTAAGCTCTAGTTTGTTTTAAAAGTCTTAAAATCGAATTTTAGCTAGACAAGTGTAAGTAATCTGCATAAAAACTATTCAAACTCAAGTTAGCTTATTCAAATAAGCCAAGAATAAGCAAACTAGCAAACGAGACATCCACAATCATATTTTAAAGCTCAATCTTATTAAACAGCTTATAAGGAGTATGGAATGTCTTTCCAATCCGAAAATGATTCACTAGATAAGCTGAAAAATGAATTTAAGCTGAAAGAGTGCTTATTTGACCAACGTTGACCAAATTTTCCAATAAGCTGAAAACTTCAAAACTACTCAGGACATGTTTCTAACAAGATTTGTGAAAGAAAACTAGTACATTTATGAAGTAGAAATTCAGTTATAAGAAAATAGTTAGCCTCTCATTACAGAAACATGAATTTGGTCTGTGGCTTATTGAAGAGCTTATTTCTCAATGGAAACTAAATACTGTAGAACTTCCTCTTACAGACTTAATCTTTGGATGTTAAACTTCAAATGAGAACGGGTTTCAAGCAAATGATTAAGTAATGAAATCATGGCATAGATTTGAATCTAGCAAGTTTTCTGAATGTACTACTGAAATACTTGACCCAAACCTTTTAGATGTCAATTGCCTAATTGACTTTTATTTTGACTATAAAATGAACCATGACTTATCACACAATACTACTAAATGTAAATGAACTAGAATTAACAATTTTATCAGACCTGAATTATCAAAATCACTTAAATCCAAACACTACTTAATAAGGCTGTTAAGAACTTTTTCAAATGAAAACTGATCTCAAGAATGAAACAGGTTTAGGCTTCTATCAAGAGTTGTTTATATGACCAAATGAAATGAGTTTCAGCTAAAAACAGGTAAGTAAACAACCTTTACCACAATATGAAGTAAATGACCTTTACTGATGAATATCAAAGCTGAAAATCAAGTAAACTAAGATTTAAGCTACCAAAGTACTCACGGGATATCAAACTAACTCAATTACACTAAAACAGATCTAAACACATGATCATAGCAGCAAATAGTGTTTACTCTAAGAATTTAGCATGCAAAGTTCTTTTTAGAGGAAATCAAACAAGAACAAGTGCCTTTTAGCTGTGAAGCCTCCATTGATGGAGTAGTATGGCGCTGAGCCAACTAAAATCTGCTAGAAGAACACCAATTCACCACCATTGACCCACTTAATCACTTCCATATGCTATTTCTGTTCAAATCAAACTAAACAGCTACAAACTGCTACAACAAGAACTGGATTGACTAATCTTGCTATAAAAACTTGATGTAACTTTCCAAACGTCTCAAACAAACTCCATTGATCAGTTATGATCAGTGAAATCACAAGCATTAACAGAATTGCAGGTATGAGTAAGTGAGATGAGAGAAGAGTATGAACTGAATTGTTTTTGTGCTTTTATTGATTAGGAGGGAAAAGTAGTTACAAATTCTAGCAGAATAACTACCTCTCAAGTGTGTGTCAAACACTTAAGAGAAGCTAGCTATGAAAAGTAAACTAGAAATTAGGAGAGAAAATTACAAGTGTGTGTGTTTTCACACTTTAACTACATAATGAAAATGAAGGTACAAGCTGCTATTTATAGAGATGTGATGATGAGTTGTTGGGGTAGAATGACGTGTCTCAACCAATAAGGAGGTGCCAGGTGTCTTCATCTCTTCAATTATAATTAGCTGTTCTTGATCAAGATTGGTCCTTTTTTATTTAGTGAATTCCAACCTAATTGGATGATTGGGTTGGCTTCGTCACTTGATTACGAGCATCTTTGGTGTTTTGATCTTCTTCTGAGAATGCCTAAATCATAATCTTCGATCTACTGCTGAAGAAACCACGTGGCATGTTTTCATTTGTCCTTAGCCTCACACACGGATCATTATGCGTTTTGGATAAATGATATTATTGCATGTTAATCTCTGATTGGCTGATACAAAGATAGTGCGTTGCACTGTGTAGGATTTGTTTGTTAATTGAATAGGTGAGTTGGCAACACACTTGGCAATCTGCACCATGTGTTTCTTGAATTTTGATTGGTCCATAATGTAAAGCCACGGATCAAGCCAAAGTATATGTATTTTTTACACTTTCAGCCCTTGTCTTTAACAGATTATTCATATGTGCTCTTTTCTTTATTCCAATGGTAAATTTGACCCTTTGACTTGGAATCTTGCTTATTTAACTCCCTTGATTTGGTTGACTTGAAGTTTGACCAAGTTTGACTTAAATCTTGACTTTTTCCAATGTTTGCATTTAAGTCCCTCAACTTTTTAATATTGTCAAGATAGGTCCTTCATCTTCAAATGGCATGTCATCTTTGATCCTTCTCTTGTATTTTCATCATAAATGAGCTTGATTTCCTCTTGTTTGCTTGAAATTGTATCCTTGTTACCTATTTAAGCACAAACACAAAACATACCACATAATACTGCTTTATAGCATAAAAGTTAGGTATTTTCTATGTGTTTAGGGTGATTTGTTGATTAATTGCTATGAGATTTTGCTCATATCAGCTTCCTTGATCCTAGAGAGTAATTCAGGTTCCACTCTAAGATTAGCCCAGTCACCGTGCTGCCCACGTACCATGATCTCAATGTCTAGTCGCTCCAAGTCTCTAATAATCTCTTCCTCTATCTTGATGCTGTTGATCATACCCGACTTTCTACTAAGAGCATCTACTAATACATTGGCCTTACCAGGATGATACTGCAGATTAATGTCATAATCCTTCAACAACTCTAACCATCTTCTCTGCCTCATGTTCAGTTCACGTTGAGTGGAGATGTATTTCGGGCTCTTGTGATCTGTGAAGATATCACATGATTCGCCATACAAGTAGTGCCTCCATATCTTCAATGCAAACACGACTGCTGCAAGTTCCAAGTCATGCGTAGGGTAGTTCTCTTTATAAGGCTTAAGCTGTCGTGATGCGTAAGCAATCACTTTCCCATGTTGTATGAGAACATAGCCGAGTCCCTTCCTTGAAGCATCACTGTAGATTTGAAATCCATCTGTACCAGATGGGAGCGTAAGAATTGGTGCAGATACTAGCCTCTGCTTTAGGTCTTCAAAGCCCTTCTCTCTTTCTTCTGTCCAGATGAATTTCTCCCCTTTTCGCATAAGTTTGGTCAATGGGAGTGCTAAATAGGAAAAGTTATCTACGAACCTACGGTAGTAACCAGCTATGCCTAGGAAACTACAAACTTCAGTCGTTGATGGCGGTCTTGGCCACTTGGTAATAGCCTCAACCTTTGTTGGATCCATGGTTATTCCTTCTGCTGATACAATGTGGCCTAGGAACGCCACCTTGTCTAACCAGAATTCACATTTGGAGAATTTGGCATATAGTTGCTTCTGGCGAAGTATTTGCAATACAGTACGAAGATGGTCTTCGTGTTCTTCCTTTGACTTAGAGAAAATCAGAATATCGCCAATGAAGACAATGACGAACTTGTCTAGAAACTCATGGAAGATACGGTTCATCAAATCCATGAAAACAGTTGGAGCATTGGTAAGGCAAAATGGAATGACTACAAATTCGTAGTGCCCATAACGTGTATAGAAAGCAGTCTTGGCGATGTCCGGCTCTTTAACCCGTAACTGATGATTGCCCGACCTCAGATCAATCTTGGAGAAATGTTTGGCCCCATAGAGTTGGTCAAACAGATCGTCAATGCGTGGTAACGAATATCTATTCCTAATGGTGATCTTGTTGAGCTCACGATAATCGATGCAAAGACGCGTACTTTCGTCCTTCTTCTTTACGAATAGAACCGATGCGCCCCAAGGAGAAGCACTAGGTCGAATGAAACCGCGTTCCAACAGTTCCTACAGTTGTTCCTTTAACTCCTTCAGCTCTATGGGAGCCATGCGATAAGGATCCTTAGAAACTGGCTCAGCTCCTAGGATGAGCTCAATATTAAACTCTACTTCACGAGCAGGTGGTATGCCCGGAAGTTCTTCTAGAAACACGTCTGGGAATTCTGACACGATCGGCTGATTCTGGATAGATGGAGATTCAGCCTCCAAATCATGAACAATAGCTAGATAGACCTCGCAACCATGTGACAGTAGTGCACATGCTTGTAAGGTTGAAATTATTTGTACAGGCCTTCCAGGTAGGAAACCGTTGTGAATGTACTCTGGTGCATTTACATCACCAAAGATGACCCGATATGAATGTACTCTGGTCCATGCCTAATATCATGTCGAAATCGCACATGTCCAATGGAAGTGCGTCAACTGGGCGAATCTTATCGTCAAACTCGAGGGGAAGAATCTTGTACCCATGTGTTATGCGTACAAAGTCTCTTAAGGGCGTGGAAATGTTTTATACATTCTCTAATGGCATAGGGGATATCCTAACATTCTTGGCATAAGTAGTAGAAATGACCGAATGAGTAGCACCCGTGTCAAATAAAACGCATGCAGCTTGACCATACATATACAAGATTCCAGTGATGGTACCTGTTGACTTGTTGGCCTGATCACGCGAGGTCGGTGTACACCCGTCCAGTAGTAGGAGGTGGCTTGGAGTCGGCATGTCCAAATGTGCCCTCTATCTCACCCTTGCGGCAGTCCTTCATGCGATGGCCTGGTTGGCCACACTTGAAGCAAGCATCGATGTCGCGGCGACATGGCCCTAGGTACCTACGGTTGCAGGCAGTGTAGAGAGGGTGAGTATACCCTCCAACAGGTGCCCTTGCTGGCTGGGAGCCTGTTCAGAAAGTATGCATGAGACATGGTTTATGGGTACAAACAGTACAATGCAGATAATTGTAAGACATAATACCATTAATCGATGGACGGTTGGGTTGGGAACCTCTGCGTTCCTCCTCCCTTCCGTTGCCATGATTCTTGGTAGAAGATGCTGAAGTGTCAGAATTATGAATTATAAGCATGTAACATAAGAAATGAGTAAGTTTAGGGACCTACTGCTGTTGGATTTGCTAGCGTTGTTACGGTAAATATCATTACCGCCACGCCTATCCGAAGAAGAACGGTCTTGGGTCTGACCATTTCCCTTGTTCTGACTAGGCTACTGCTGAGTAGCCGGTTGAGACCGGTCCCTAGTCTTCTGCCTGAAAGATGCAATTTATAGAGAAAGATAATTATTTGGATAGTACTGAATGAATTGAAATGATCACCACTGAGTGACGAAATATACCTCTTCTCGGGTCTCGCTGCCTCTCCAAACTCATCTATTTCATGCAGCATCTCCAACTTATGTGTTGCATCAGCTACTTGTGCCACCGTGTTGAAGGTATCACACACCAAGTTATTAGCGACCGATGTACGAAGATCCCAGGGAAAGTGGTACGCTTGCTCCTCGGCAGTACCTGCTGCTGCGCCAAGAAAACCAGCCAAACGAAGAAAACGCTGCACGAACTCGTTGTTGTTCTCCCCAGCTCTCTGCCTAATTCCGTGGTACTCCCTTTTTAGCTTATCCTGCTCAGCCATGGGGAAGAACTTTCCTATCACCAACTCCCTGAACTGAGCCCAAGTCAAGCCACCCACCCAATTGTCGCCTCCCTCAGGCTGCTTCACTGACTTCCACCATCCAAGCACGTCTCCTTCAAACTTGTAACATGCCAACCTTTCCTTGAAGACAGGGTCGCAACCCATTGCATCAAAGATCTTCTCGATATGAGCTAGCCAGCTCTCAACCTCATTGGGACTGTCAGTCTTCTCGAAGGATCTAGGACGTTGCTAGTTGAATCGCTCCAGCCATGTGATCAGTGTAGCTGGAGGAGGAGGAGGAGGATTCTGATGCTGGTGCTGGTGCTGATTGTTGGCAGCTTGCATCTCGGCCCTATTTTCATTCCTCAGTTGAGGTAGCATGGCCTACATCGCAACTTGACCTACTGTATTGAGTTGTTCTCTCTCGCGTGTGAGAACCATGTGACAGTATCAAACAAAATGCATGATTAAACTTACTTAAAACATAATATATATACATTAAAAAAATTTATGCCAATAAATCATGAGAAAAATTTTATGCATGAAAACAGTGTATGAATGAATGATGATGAAATAACATGGGTTTGGGTGAACGCCTTTGGGTCGGTTCACCTAAACAAAATGACATGATGAAGATAAAGGCCTATGGGTCGGTTTATCAAAACAATACGATAGATAAAAGCACGCCACTAAATATGTTAATCCGATTAGGGTATAGGAAACCCATCAGTGGCATCAAAGCTTTAGCTTAATTCTATTAGAACCTAAATAGTACTTCGTAGATTATTAACATGTGATAAGTATAAATATTTAGAAATTATGTTATAGACTTGTGATCATTGTTAATATGAATTTACATTTTGTATCGTATATTTTAATTGATTACAATATATCCATTGAGTTTTAAAAGTTTAAAATTGAATCCATAATTTTAAAATGTTTAAAATAGACCTATTATACATAGTATGATTGTTATGTTATACGTATCAGTAAATCTTAATGCATCGTTAATAAATCGATAGACCGACTCACCCATAGTGAATAAACTATAAGAGAGGTATAAGGCGGGTCGCTCTGCTTTCCAAAAGAAGTCATGTTTTTAATTTGCTTCGAGCTGACTTGCTAGTTTTAGTTGTTAGTTTGAATTTAAAACATTACAAACAATTATTGATATTGTAATAGAAATAATGATTTAATAATGGAGATTTATTTATTTGAAAGAGTTCTACCATTTACTATTAATTATCACTGTGCTTCGTTTTGCATGTTTAGAAGCCGCTTCCTGAGTATAGTTTACTCAAACCTCCTCAATCGACCATACTACTAGAAGCAAGCATTGAATTAAGAATGTCATGAAGTGTTAGTATATTATTTATACAGATTAGACATAGCATGGAGAATGTTGCAAAACTCAAGAGTACTTAATGAAGATTTAAGTATAGGAGTAACCCGTACTTAGAGAGATTACTTCATGGATAACTATCACAAGTAATTCAAAGATGATAATATCTTATATTCTTAAAATGGAGATACATCGAGTTTCTGGTTTTTCAAGTATATTATACATTAGTTTATTCAAGCGTTGTGTGTAACTGCCCATTATAAAGGATACATTAGACATGACATGATTAGATGACTTTAGCTATGTATTTGAAGTTTATTTGTTCTTTTTCCTTAATGAAAAAGTGATATCATGACCCCCCCCCCCCCCGATAATTAAATGTGACTTAAAAGTGCTAGGCTAGCTAGGACTAAATTGACGTGTCTAATTCGGTAGTCTCACATAGTTAAACTAAATAGAGATCAAGAAACATAATACTGAACCAAGAGATTTATTAAAATCCATTTCTCAGGTTCATACAATATCTAAGAACAAAGGATTATTTGATCAATTATATAAGGGTTGTCTCTAATAAGATTTGGAGTTTTAGTAGTTGCATTGGATGACACTGATGAGTGTGAGAACACTCGCATATAATAACCCAAAATCACCTAAAACACGACCTAAAATATCAAATATTTCTTTATATTGTCAGAATTACGCATGTTTTGTGTTTTTAAGTGTGTGCAGGTAAAACAGGTACATTTGGAACAAATACTGTAACACCCCATTTTGCTAAATGAAATGTCACGCGTGATTATGGCGTGTCATCAAAGCATACAAGGTAAATGTCTTAAAAACATTAAATGACCATGAATGGAAATACGTGTAACAAACATCGGTAGTGCAAGTATAAGCTCATCACACACAAACATAAGTACTGTAATAGAAAAGGACTAAACAATGTCAAAAGATATAAGTGGCAAAATGTATGATGAAATGCATAAAGTAGAGAAGGCTAGATATCTTCCAATCCATATGCACGTACGCTTAAAGTCTAAGAGCAACCTAGAGTGCCTGCCGTTTGGGAACATGAAAGGAAAACCACTGAGCATAACGCCCAATGAAAAGATATACTAGTATAGCATGAAATGACATAAGCATAAAAGAGAAATAGCAACAGAAATGTATAAGTCCTAAGTAACCTGGAAACATGTTCATAAAACTGGTTTTATAGTTTGAAAAGACTTATGTTTTTATGTAAAATCTGTATTACAGGCCAATAGCCCATATAGGTCATGAGGTTCCACCGTGCATGAATACTTGGAGGGGAGACCTCGTCATGCAAATAGAGGGGTTGCCTCTAATTAAATAGTCTGGGTAGGAGGGATCAACTCTTTATGAAGGATGCAAGGCACACATCGCATTCACCATGAAAATCCTATAAAAACATGTAACTAAGATGCACCCATACACCCCACATGATAATATAATAACAATGGCCAAAACTGAAAAGGGACGCCACGAGCAATCACTCCGCCGTGGGGAAGTCATAACACTGGTGCCTCTAGTGTTATGGTTATGGTACCTCCATCATTAGGTGACACTGGTCATGCATGTATATGGCTTAGGTAATTATTCTAACATAAGTCTCAAACATATAAAACAATACTGGGAAAACAGTTGGCTGCAAACGGGAATCCTAATAAGGAAAGAATGTGCATACTAAAGGACGGAAAATCCGTACCTTGTGTCCAGTGAACGAGGAAAGATGAAAGGATGAAAGCCTACTCCGATCTCACTAATGCCACATAAATAGGGGACATGTATAAGTATTATGTTTACTGAGTACGTAAGTGATTATATCATGTCTTAGCTTGTTTTATAGTTCTTGTCTTGTTTTACTGATTTTAATGCTGTACTATGTTTATCATGTATTCTATGTATTCTGGTTAAGTATTTACTTGTATTCTTGTATTATTATACTTGTTGTGTAATAATAAGTAACTTTCTAAAAATAGTAGGTTTCCTAAAATAGAAAGTTTATAAAAATAGAAAGTTTCCAAAAAATAGATTAGCTTCTAAAACTAGACCAGTTTCTAAAAATATAAAGTTTCCAAAAATAGAAAGTTTCCATATTTAGAAATAAGCTGGATTAATAAGCTAATAATATAAGCTTAAGTTTACTGGTTAAATATCATAAGTCATGTAATTATTTTTATAGTTTATTAATAATATCATGTTAATTAAATAAACTATAGGTTATACAATTTAATTAAATATAAGCATGATTTAATTAAATTAAAGCATACAAAATACTTAGGTTAAGCATGTATTAATTATATATTAATTATAACCTAAGTCATGTTTATTAAATAATTATAGTCCATGTTTTAAATAATTAATTAATACTATGGTCTAAATTAAATGGTAAAAATACTTAGGTTAAAACGTGTATTATTTACTAAATAATAATAACCTAAGTCCATGTTAAATTAAATTAATTACTAGCCATGGTTAAATTAATGTAATTTCTTGTTAAAAATAATATAACTTGTAAAAATTAATCATGAACCGAACCCGTGTTTTTAATTTAAACGCCACCGGCTGTAGCCGGTGGTTGCCCCTGGTCTGCCTCGGCTAGCCACTGCCACAACAACAAGTTCCCACCGGCAGTTAGCCGGTGGTCCCCCTGCTGCTGCCGTTCCCCCTGCTTGACTAAAACAACCACCGGTCCTAGATCGGTGGTGTTCTTGTTGCTGCTCCGACCCCAAGAAAACCACAAGGCCACCCCGACTTGTGTCGGGGTCCTTGTTCCTTGTTGCCGAGACACCACAACCCCACAGCGAGACCAATGAGGTCTCGGTTGGTGGTGATACAACGACTAGCTAGAGCTTAGGCTCTCGGTTCTTGCCTCGGCCAAAACCAAACCCGAACCACAACCATTCTTTTTATTTTCCCATGATTTCTAACATGTTTATTACATGTTTTTATGATCCCCATGTTCATGTGTTCTTGATTTAAATAAAAGAATAAAAGAAAAGGATTAAAAGGTTACCGAATACGTGAATCAAACGAGAATAATAACACAAACACTAACGCTTGTTTTCAATCACCAAGATCAAACAAACATCCCTTTGGTGTTGCTATAGCGGGCGACAAAGAGAGGAGGCAAGGGAGGCTAGGGCTTTTTTTTTTATCAAAAGTTCTATAGAATGAAAAGGGTTTTCCCTTTTTGTTTATTTGTTAAAACCAAACTGGGCATGGGCCTCCCTTGTCTTGTTGTGTCCGCGGCTATAAGGGGCCCACAAGGGAAACCCGTACATTTGGCATGTCTTATATTTTACGTGTTCATTCGTTAGCGTTTTCATGTTATATCTTAATTAATTGTTCGTGTTATAAATAAATACTTGTACGTAACGATATTTATCGTATTATAATAAATACATACGTAATTACATATTCGTGATTTATCGTTCATGATTTCATGTTCGTGATTATGATTATTATGGTTAATAATTATCGTGTTTGTAGTTATGCCATATGGCCTGACAAATGCTCCAGCAGTGTTCATGGATTTGATGAACAAAATCTTCCATGAATTTCTGGACAAGTTCGTCATTGTCTTCATCGATGACATCCTGATTTTCTCAAAGTCCAAGGAGGAACACGAAGACCATCTTCGTACAGTACTACAGATTCTTCGCCAGAAGCAGCTGTATGCTAAATTCTCCAAGTGTGAGTTCTGGTTAGACAAGGTGGCATTCTTAGGCCACATTGTATCAGCAGAAGAAATCACTATGGATCCAGCGAAGGTTGAGGCCATTACTAAGTGGCCAAGGCCGACATCAGCAACGGAAGTCCGCAGTTTCTTAGGCTTAGCTGGCTATTACCGTAGGTTCATGGAGAACTTTTCCCGCTTAGCACTACCATTAACCAAACTGATGCGGAAAGGGGAGAAATTCGTCTGGACTGAAGATCGAGAGAACAGCTTTGAAGACCTGAAGCAGAAGCTAGTATCTGCACCTATTCTTACTCTCCCATCTGGTACGGGTGGATTTCATATCTGCAGCGATGCATCGGGGAAGGGACTTGGTTGTGTTCTCATGCAACATGGGAAAGTGATCGCGTACGCTTCACGGCAGCTTAAGCCTTATGAAGAAAATTACCCCACGCATGACTTAGAACTTGCTGCAGTCGTGTTTGCATTGAAGATATGGAGGCACTACTTATATGAAGAATCATGTGACATTTTCACGGACCACAAGAGCTTGAAGTATATCTTCACTCAACGTGAACTGAACATGAGGCAGAGGAGATGGTTAGAGCTGTTGAAAGATTATGACATTAATCTACCGTATCATCTTGGAAAGGCAAATGTAGTAGCAGATGCTCTTAGTAGGAAGTCCGGAATGATCAACGACATTAAAATCGAAGAGGAAATCATAAAAGACTTGGAGCGACTAGACATCGAGATCATGGTACGTGGACAGCACGGTTACTAGGCTAATCTTAGAGTAGAACCCGAGTTACTCTCTAAGATCAAGGAAGCTCAGAAGGATGACGGAGAAATCTAGGCGATAGTGCAGAATTTGGAGAAACAGACAGAAATCAGAGTAGATGCAGATGGTATCGTATGGCAGGGCACGAGACTTTGTGTTCTTGATTACCAAGAACTCCGGGAAGCCTTGTTAGCTGAAGCTCATAGCTCCCCATTCTCTATACATCCTGGTTCGACTAAGATGTACCATGACATCAAGCAGTACTTTTGGTGGAGTGGTATGAAACGGGATGTGGCAATTTACGTCTCCAAATGTCTTACCTGCCAGCAGGTTAAGATCGAGCATCAGCGATCTGGCGGTCTCCTTCAACCGTTAGATATTCCAGAGTGGAAGTGGGACAAAATCACCATGGATTTTGTTACTGGTCTTCCGCCTACCAAGAGGAAGCACGATGCAATTTGGGTTATCGTAGAGCGACTTACCAAATCAGCTCATTTCTTACCGATCCGCAAGGAAGATCCGGTAAGTAAACTCACTGATACGTACAGAAGAGAGATCATGCGACTCCACGGTGCACCATCCAGCATCGTCTCAGACAGAGATCCTCGATTCATGATAGGTGTGTAAACACCCATCCTTTTACCACTTAATTTTGGCTAAAACGAGACCAAAACGCGTATTTAATATCATTTGTTTGGAATTATGCGTGGTTTTTATGTTTATTGTGTTTTCAGAGCCAACCGGATGGATATTGGAGAAAACATGCGATTGCACGGGGTTTATCGAAGAAAAAGACTCAAGACGAAGTCTATTGTCCAAGAGATGCAAAAGATTTGAAGTCAATGGGCCTATTTGAAGATTTATAGAAGAAAAGGACCAAAGATGGAAGATTTACATATGTCGAAGGAACTCAAGTCTATTAAACGAAGAAATTAAAAGACGAGTTGAATTTAATCGTCGACAAATCCCGAATCAGAATCGAAAACGTCAACTTTTCTGAAAAGACGAGAAGACAAGAAGAACGGGAGAAATCCCACTCACCAACCTAAGACAAGGACTATATTAAAGACAACCCCTTCACACTTTTTGAGCTAGTTTTCATTTTCCAGTTTCTTTTCTTATGTTTCGTAGGAAAGAAGCCAACACCACTAAGGTGTTGGTGATTTTTATTCTTGTTTTTCACAAATCTTGTAGTTTTAATCTTTTCCTTTGATTGTTTAAACCTTAATCATCAATATAATCTTTCCATTAATCTTGTTCATCTTCATCTTTTTGATTTAAAGTTTAAAGTTCTTATTTGGTTGATTTGATCTTCAAAAGTTAGTGGGTTTTGTGTTTTTATTGTTGGGATTTGATGTTTATGGTTAGTAAATGATTAGTGTTTAGTTTGGTTTAAATCTTTTGGTTAAATTTGGCTTGTTTTGATTGAATTTGTATTTCCCTGTTCTACTGTTCTTCATCATTCCCAGATTCCGCATCAAGCTCCTTCGTCCGGAATATCCAATATTCCGGATCAAACTTCATATTCTGCATCAAACTCCTTCATCCGGAATATCCAAATATTCCGGATCAGTGTCCTTCATCCGGAATAACCATTATTCCGGATCAACTCATTTATTCCGCATCAACCTTTATTCCGCATAAGCTATTTATTCCGCATCATCTGTTTATTCCGGATGAACCTAGTATTCCGCATGGACCATTTATTCCGCATGAGCCATTTATTCCGCATCAAAGATTATTCCGCATGAAACAAACATTCCGCATGAGCTATTATTCCGCATGAACTCTTTATTCCGCATCAACCTTTTATTCCGCATAAGCTTATATTCCGCATGAATCTTTTTCCCATTTTATTTCGAGTAAGCAAGGATATTCCGCATGAGTAGGATTTTCCGAATGAAGGATTTTTTCTGATTTATTCCGGATCAAGCATACATTCCTAATCAAGCACTTTTTCAGCAAGGGTATTCTACTGTTTAGATGTTTAATTGTTTATTCCAGTTTTATTTAATTAATTGCTTCTAGTTTACTTTTATTTACTTCACGCATTTACCCTTTTAGTATAATAGAAAACCAAACCCCCTATTTATCACCAAGAACAACTATTCCACTTTGAGCTGTGATCAATTCGAGAAGATTCCGAGATTAAATCTGAACCCCAAATGAAAATAAGTGTATCAAATGGCGCCGCTGCCGGCTCTTCTCGTTAAGATTAACAGTTTTTTATGAGAACTTGGATTTTGGGATCTGTTCGCCGTGAACGTTACTTTTCATAAAAAATTTCAAAAATCCTAAAAAATATAAAATTTTCAAAAATACAAAAAATTAAAAAACCATAAAAACCAAAAATATTTCTTGTTTGCTTTGTTAGTTCTTTTGCAGGTGCATGCGTACACGTTCAACGTCTTATCAAGAGCCCGAGCCTCTCGAGGACTTAGACATGGCCGGTGTACACAACAACAACAATAACCCACCTCAAAACAATAACAACAACAATAACCCACCTCAAAACTATAACAATAACAATGAACCTCTACCGGACAATCGCCCGATGATTGAACTTTTGCAAGCACATGTAGAGGGCAACAATGATCCAATTGTCATACCCGCGATTGCAGCCAACAACTTTGAGCTCAAATCCGGCTTTATCCAGATGGTCTCTGCTCAACCATTCTTGGGGCGTACCATTGATGATCCTCATGACCACATCAAAAGATTCATGCAACTCACGAATACGGTCAAATTCAATGGTGTTCCACAAGAGGTAATCCGTTTACAACTTTTTCCCTTTTCTTTAGAGGGACAAGCCCGGCATTGGCTTGTAAAGGAACCGCCACAAAGTATTCTGATGTGGACGGATTTGGAGACCAAATTTATCAACCGCTTTTTCCCACCCTCTCGTACTACCGCTTTGCGGAATGAAATCATTAATTTTGAACAAAAGTACGATGAGACTTTTAGTGAATCTTGGGACCGTTTTAAAGATCTTTTAAGAAAGTGCCCACAACATGGTTTTACCAAAGTGCACCAAATTAATACTTTTTATAATGGTTTAAGCATGAATGACCAAGATTCACTAAACAGTGCCTCGGGGGGTAATATTTTTGTTAAGACCTCTAATGCCGCTTGGGATATCATTGAGAATAAGTCTCGTGTGCAAACCAAGAGTGTGCGGACCAATGCCGCTAGTGCTAGTACTAGTGACAGTGACAAGCAACTTGAAAAAATTACTACGCTTCTTGAATCGCTTGCTACCCAAACCGCTAGCAACACCAACAGCATCAACGCTAAAAACGCTCAAGTCAATGCTGTCAGCCAACCATGTGAAATATGCGGGGGTCCTCACTCTTACATCACTTGTACCACCACCCAAGACTATCCTTCTGAGAATGTTAATGCAGCATACGGTACCTATCCTCCGGCCGCTTATCAAGCTCGTCCTCAAGGAGACCGCAACTTGCTTAGCTACCGCTCTAACAACTTTCTCTCACCGCCCGGTTTCCCTCCTCACAACTCAAACCAACAACAAAACCTCAATCTCCCTCCTCCACAACAACCTCGTGCACCATACCAACCACCTCAAAGACAACCATATCCACCTCAAAGAAACAACCAAGTTTACCCACAACCTGCTTATCAACCACCCGCCTACCATGCTCCTCCTCCCAACCAACCCACCGCATTACAACAAGATGTTGAAACCTACATGAGGACCAATGATGTGATCGTGGAAAATCTCCAGCGGGAAGTGCTCAACTTGAAAGCAGACATGGTGAAACAAGGAAACGATCTTCGAGCTGATATGTGAAACACTTTGGCAAGTCAAACGAATGACTTAAGGAACATGATGGCTGGTTTCTTCCAAGGTAATCAAACCTCTTCTTCGGGTACTCTTCCGAGTAACACCGTTGTGAATCCAAGAGGGGAGATGACATCAATCACCACTCGCAGTGGCAAAGGTACAAATGAACCCGAGCTTCCTATACCTCCACCGGTGATTGTGACTAAGGAGAACGAGTCCCCTATTCATATCCCTCATCCTTCTACTTCCCCAATTCCTCCACCTATTACTTCTACCCCTCCTCCACCCAAGGATGTGAGTGATCCTACTATTCCAAATCCTTCCTCTTCTTCCGATATACCTTATCCCTCAAGGTTGAGGAAAGAGAAGCTCAAAAGCAAGGATGATATTCAAGTTTCGAACTTTCTCAAAATGTTTAAACAATTGAATTTTAACATCTCCTTCGCTGAGGCTCTCGCTCACATGCCTAAATACGCGAAGATGTTTAAAGATCTTCTTAGTGACAAGGAGAAGCTTCTTGATATCGCTAATACCCAACTTAATGAGAATTGCTCTGCAGTGCTCTTAAGGAAATTGCCAACAAAACTTGGTGATCCGGGTCGCTTCTTAATCCCTTGCAACTTCCAGGGAGTAGAGAATTGCATGGCCCTAGCCGATCTAGGTGCCAGAATTAACTTAATGCCCTCAAGTGTTTGGAAGCAATTATCTCTCCCTGAGCTAGTCCCCACCAAAATGACTTTAGAATTAGCTAACCGTACGGTTGCTTATCCAGTGGGAATAGCCAAAGACATTTTTGTAGGAGTCGACAAATTCATTTTTCCTGCCGATTTCGTCGTGGTCGACTACGATATGGACCCTCGTGTGCCATTAATCGTTGGACGTCCATTCTTGAGGACCGGTCGCACTCTCATCGATGTTGAAGCCGGTGAGCTTATCATGAGAGTGGGTGACGATAAAATCGTCTTCAACATGGGAAAGCTTTCTAAACAGCCTTATTCATACGAGAGTGTTAATTGTATTGACGTTCTTGATGAGGCTTGTGAAGAACACTTCAAAGATGCTTGTAAAAGTATTCCTACCTCTCTTCCCAATGTTGAGACCGTTTCCTCTATTGATTCATCACTATCTCTATTTGGAGAAAGTGATTTCCTTTGGAAAGATTTGGAAGCCACCATGGGAGATGTGAACTTAGAACATGAAGATTCTCCCACCGATTGGGATGAAGACATTCGTCTCATTGAGAACCTTCTCAAAGAGGACCATATTTCTCCACCACCTCCCACGGCTATTGCTATCGATGAACCGACTTTGAATACGCCTCCCATCGAAAATCCTCCGGATTTAGAGCTTAAGGAGTTGCCATCCCATCTCGAGTACGTGTTTCTTGAAGAAAAGAAGAAGTCGCCCGTCATCATTGCTAAGGACTTGAAAGAAGAAGAGAAATCTCGCCTCATCGCCGTGCTTAAAGATCATAAGAAGGCAATTCCTTGGAAAATTTCCGATATCCGCGGAATTGATCCAAACTTTTGTACTCACAAGATTCTCATGGAAGATGACTTTAAACCCGCAATCCAGAGCCAAAGAAGGTTAATCCTCGCATTCATGACGTCATCAAACAAGAGGTTATCAAACTTCTAGATGCCGACTTGATTTACCCTATTTTGGATTCGCCATGGGTAAGTCCCGTCCATTGTGTGCCCAAGAAGGGCGGAATAACCGTTGTTCCTGATGAACACAACGAGTTGATTCCCACTCGTCTCGTTACTGGGTGGAGAGTTTGTATCGACTATCGCAAACTCAATGATGCCACGAGAAAAGATCACTTTCCTCTTCCTTTCATGGGTCAAATGCTCGAACGTCTAGCGGGTAATGACTATTACTGCTTCTTAGACGGTTTCTCCGGGTATTTTCAAATTCCCATCGATCCCAAAGACCAAGAAAAGACCACATTCACTTGTCCCTACGGAACATTTGCTTACAAATGTATGCCTTTTGGTTTATGCAATGCTCCTGGGACGTTCCAAAGGTGTATGATGGCTATCTTCCATGACATGGTTGAAGAAACTATGGAAGTATTCAGGGATGATTTCTCGGTTTATGGCGATTCTTTCTATGCTTGCCTTGCCAATTTAGAACGTATGCTTAAGCGGTGTGAAGACACTCGCCTTGTTCTTAATTGGGAAAAATGCCATTTCATGGTAAAAGAGGGCATCGTGCTAGGACACAAAATCTCCAAAGCCGGTCTTGAAGTGGACCGTGCTAAAGTCGATGTTATCGCTAAGTTGCCTCCACCTTCAACCGTGAAGGGTGTGAGAAGTTTCCTCGGTCATGCGGGCTTCTACCGTCGCTATATCAAATATTTTTCTAAAATCGCTCGCCCGATGACCCACCTCTTGGAAAAAGATACTCCTTTTATCTTTTCCAAAGAGTGTATTGAAGCCTTCAACTTGCTTAAGGATAAGCTAACTAACGCACCGGTCTTGGTTACCCCAAATTGGGAGCTTCCTTTTGAGTTGATTTGCGATGCTAGCGACTATGCTATTGGAGCGGTTTTGGGCCAAAGAGTGAACAAACACTTCCAACCAATCCATTACGCTAGCAAGACAATGACGGGGGCTCAATTGCATTACACGACAACCAAAAAAGAGCTTTTATCTGTTGTCTATGCCTTTGAAAAGTTCTGCCCCTATCTTGTACTTTCCACCACAATCGTGTATACCGATCATTCCGCGTTGAAGTACTTGTTAACTAAACAAGATTCCAAACCAAGACTTCTTCGCTGGGTTTTGCTACTTCAAGAATTTAAAATCGAAATTCGTGATAAGAAGGGAGCTGAAAACCTAGCCGCGGATCATCTCAGCAGACTTGAGGATCCTTACCAAGCGGATCATCCGAACAAAGAGATCAATGACTCTTTTCTCCTGGAGACCTTAATGTCTATCAACTCGAGTAATGATGAAGCCCCGTGGTTTGCGGACATTGCAAACTACTTGGCGGGTGGAATTCTCATTGACGGGTTAACATCCCAACAAAAGAAAAAGTTCTTCAAAGACATTAAGACTTACTTTTGGGATGACCCGTATCTATTCAAACAATGTGTTGATTTGATTATTTGCCGATGTGTTGATGGACTGGCGGCTTTAGACATTCTCGAAGCTTGCCACAAAGGACCCACCGGTGGTCACTTTGGTCCCAATTACACCGCCAAAAAAGTGTTTGACTCGGGATTTTATTGGCCCACCATTTATCGTGATGCTCACGAGATGGTTAAACATTGTGATGCTTGCCAAAAACAAGGCAAGATCACACATAAAGATGAGATGCCTCAAAATTTCATACAAGAATGTGAAATCTTTGATGTTTGGGGTATCGACTTTATGGGGCCATTCCCTTCATCTAATGGAAACAAATACATCCTTGTAGTCGTTGACTACGTTTCTAAATGGGTTGAAGCCAAAGCTTTACCCACTAATGATGCAAGGGTGGCTTGTAACTTTTTGAAATCGTTGTTCGCTAGATTCGGTGTGCCTCGTGCCATTATTAGTGATCGCGGGACTCATTTTTGCAATGATCAATTCGCAAGAGTCATGGCTAAGTATGGTGTAAATCATCGTCTTTCCACCGCCTACCACCCACAAACTAATGGCCAGGGTGAAATCTCTAACAGAGGATTAAAGCGAATTCTTGAACGAACCGTGGGAGAGCATCGTGCCTCATGGGCTGATAAACTTGATGATGCTTTGTGGGCTTTTCGTACCGCATACAAGACTCCGATTGGTTGTACACTATATCGTCTCGTGTACGGGAAAGCATGCCACCTCCCCATTGAGTTGGAGCAGAAGGATTACTGGGCCTTGAAGTGGGCTAATTTCGATATCAACAAAGCCGGTGACCTACGCAAGATCCAACTCAATGAGCTGAATGAACTCCGGAATGAGGCTTATGAAAATTCTTTGATCTATAAGGAAAAGACTAAGCTCATTCACGACTCTAAGATTAAAAACCGAGAGTTCCAAGTTGGAGACAAAGTTTTACTCTTTAACTCTCGGTTGAAAATCTTTTCGGGCAAGCTGAAATCTCGTTGGTCCGGCCCATTCACCATTGCCCAAATTTTTCCATATGGTACTCTCGAGCTCGCTCAACCTAATGGACCTAATTTTAAGGTGAATGGGCAACGAGTGAAGTTGTACTTTGGTGAGGACATCTCTCATGAGATGATTCCATCTCTCACCACGTTTCCCATGAACTAATTTTGGGTCGAGTCAGGCTCGTGACTCGGTTATCAAAAACAAGCGCTCCTCGGGAGGCAGCCCGAGTATCTATCCTTTTCCGTTTTAACCTCCTAAGTGTAGGGGGGCCTCTATAGGTTGTTTGTGTTTGTGTGGTGATGTGATTACAGGGATAAATGCACTCTTGGAATCTCTGAAGAACCGTGCTCCCGTGTTATCCGCAATCCGGTTCTATCTCTCAACTATCGTGATTCAATTTTCTTCATACTCACATTTGAAATTGATCACTTTAGTCGTCTCTTCCTTAGCTTGATTTAACCAACGTGCACAATGTCCTAAGTGTAGGGGAGACTTTTCCCACATGCTTAAACATTGAGGACAATGTTTATCTTAAGTGTAGGGGGGACTTCTATCGAAGTTTTAAGTGGACTTTTCCATTAAAATGCCTTCATTTAACCGGAAAATCATCTTTTTCAACATTTTTCAAATTTTTTATTAACTTTGGCCATGTAGTCGTAATTTTTTAAAAAAAATTTATCGTTGCTTTCATATGTATATATCCCACTGTAGAAACTAGAAGGGGGGGGGGTGGTTGAATAGTTTCTTATATTTACTTGTTAAAGTGTGGTTTCCAAAAATCCTTTTTCAAAAACTTAGGCTTGAGGAAATATGTGAAATCTTCTTATGCACAATATGAACAATGATAGTGTAACTAAACTAATAATAACAAAAATATATCCACAAAGAATAAAGAATGATAGTGTAACTAATCTAATGCTAACACATGTCTATGCATAAAGAATAAAGAATGTAAAGAGTTAAGGGTAAAGAAAGATCAAACCGAACACCAAGGATTTATAGTGGTTCGGTAACGAAGCTCACTCCTCGTTCCTACTCCACTCCTCGAGTACTCCTTACTCGAGAGTTCACTACACAACAAGCTCCTTATGGTGGAGAAAACCGTACACGTCGCTTAACCAATTTCCGACTCTAAGCTAAAAGTCGAGCCCTAATCGTAGCTAGGATCAATCTACACAACTATACTTAGTACATACACAACTTCCAAATAGACACAACTACTTGGATCTTCACAACTATGACACAACTACAAGTGTATAAAATTAGATCTTGAATGGATCTTTGGTGGTGGACTCAACACTTCACAAGGATAGTGTTCTTCTCTTTGCACTTGGAGAGGAAGGGATAGAAGAACAAGATTCACTTCTTAAACAAGTAATAATCAAACAAATGATCAAAGATTTGAGTGATTAAAGAAGGGGTTTGAATCTGGAAATAAATGTGCAAAAGAGGTAAGATGAAAAGCTGATAATGGTCCATTATTTATAGGACAAAGGAGCCAACGGCTAGTTCTGCCCGCGGTACCTTATCTTAGCCCGCGGTACCTTATCGATAAGGTACCGCCTAGGTGCTAAGGTACCACCGGACTAGACTCCGCTCCTTTTTGTCCTTTAGTGGTGGAGGTCTTATCTGGATATAAAAAATATCCTGAAAGGATATTCTTAACCAAATAAAAATATGCCATTTTCAAATTTCAAATAATTAATTTAATAAAACATTTTCTTAAAAAGAAAGTTTAATAAAAACTTGTCACACTTAATAAAAAGTGAGTTTTAAGAAAAGATTAAATCACTTGATCACTTGATTAAGGTTAGTACTTGTTTATCCATACCTTAAGTGAAAATGGTAAAATGAAAAATATTGAACTCAAGAATTCGTTTTTCGTTGTTTTCGTAAATGCTTGTTTTTACATATTGTCGTAATCAAAACAAGGCGAGACCGAAAAATGCAAGTAACGTTTTTAGGCATTTATTGTATTAACAATCTCCCCTTTTTGATTCCGACAATACATAAACTCAATCACACAAAAACAAGATTTTCGAAGACGAGTTTATTCATTTCTCCCCCTTTGTCGAAGCAAAAAGGTTGCGTAAGCCGGTGTTGAAGAAACGGACTTTGCAAAGACTCCCCCTTGGTGCTTACTCCCCCTAGCTTGGGGCACCGAGGAATCGAGATATGGTGACAAGCTACATAGAAGGGTTAGTTGAACAAAAGAAACAACCAACAATATATAGCAATAGGTCACATAAAAAAATAAAAGAGAAGAAAAACACAAAGACAAAGATCCAAGATAGGTTACTAAAAGAACATCATACAAAGAAGTATGGAAAAAGAAACAAGCCAAAAGCATAAATCTAATCCTAGTTATTCTAGAATTCTAAGATTTGCTTGAATTTGGTGTCTTGTGGATAAGCAACCAATGCTTATATGAAACACAAGGTAATAGCGGAGGGTGGTGGTGGTGGCTTGTTGGAGATCTCATAATCAAAGTGAAGAGAAGGCTTGATTAAGAGACTCTTGATGTAGCTCAACTCCTCATAGATGTGTGCCATCGCAAGGTGTTGATATTGACAACATTGACAATATGTTCCATGATGCATGACATTATCATGAGATGGAGGAGGAACACTAAAGGGTGGTGATGGAAGAAAAGATGTTCCACAATCAACATTCTTGGTAGGAGACATGTGATTAAGAGTGTTCTTGGGTGGGTTTGGATTGAAAGCAATTAGAGAAAATGGAGGAGATTCAAGGCTTTCATTGGGAGAATAAGACATTTTGAATGTGAAGTAATGCAAAATGCTTATGGTTTAGATAGGGAAGGCTTAGGGTATTTTTGGGGTGGTCAAAGGGTTTGAAACAAAGATTCTCAAAAATGTTGGAGCAAATCTGGAGTTTCAGACAAAAACCCGAAAAAGGAAGGCACTGTAGGCGGTTCCTTATCTAGGGTGACGGTACCTTATCAATAAGGTACCGCGGTTCACATATGGAACCGCCTGCAGAGGCAGGGTTTGGTGTTTGGAGGAAGATTTTTCAGCAAATCTTATTTTTCTAGTCTAACTTATCATAGGGATATGCTTAAAAGCAAAGATAGACAAAGAAAACATATGCAAACTTACCAAATAGAGATTTGACCAAAATACATGAATTAAAAAATCGATGTAGGAGGTGTGTAAGACAAGACCTTAAGTCATGACACAATGATCCTCCATGATTCTATCTTGTTCTTGCTATGTTTGAGAGAATCATACATATGAATTATGTAAGCTCTAGATTAATAGCGAGAATCTATGAGAAATCGTTTTTAGATTGAATTAACAATGTCAAACGAATTTCTCAACCATTTTCGAAAGAGACTTTGAGAATTTTGAAAAGGATAGGAGAAGATTTTTCAAAAGGAGTTTAAAAGACTCAAAGACTCAAAGTGATAAACTATAAAAAGAAGGAAATCAAGGAAGATGTTCCATTAATCCTAGACCTAGACGCAAGTAATTAAAAGGTTCCCTCTTAAGTGGCTTAGTGAAGATATCGGCTAAGTTGTCCTCGGAGGGCACCTTTTCAATAGAAATGTTCCCCTTTTGAACATTATCCCTAAGGAAATGGTGTCTAATATCTATGTGTTTGGTTCGCAAATGTTGCACGGGATTCTTGCTTAGGTCTATAGCGCCTTTATTATCGCACATGATGGGAACATCATCAAGAGAAATCCCGTAATCAACAAGCGCTTGCTTCATACATAGAGCTTGTTGGCATGCTTTTCCGGCACTCACATACTCGGCTTCCATGGTGGATATTGCAAGAGCGGTTTGTTTCTTGGAGAACCAAGAAGTTAAACAACAACCCATGAAGGTACAAACTCCACTAGTGCTTTTCCGGTCCACATAGTCTCCCGCATGATCCGACTCCGCGTAGACAATGGTTTCTACGCCGGTCCATTTAGGATACCATAATCCTAAATGTATAGTGCCTTTAATGTATCGGAAGATACGCTTAACCGCTTCAAGGTGAGAGGTTTTGGGAGCCTCTTGAAAGCGAGCACAAAGGCAAACACTAAACATGATATCCTGCTGACTTGCCATTAGGTACAACAAACTACCAATCATACCTCTATATTTGGTGTTGTCTACCGAATCACAATCATCATCTACGGTGAGTCTAGTATCCGAGGCCATAGGGGTCTTCATTGGTCTAGATTCTTCTAATCCAAATTTCTTTAGCATTTCTTTAGCGTACTTAGATTGACTAAAGAAAATACCATCGTCCATTTGTTTAATTTGGAGTCCTAAAAAGAAGTTAAGTTCTCCCATCATACTCATTTCAAACTCATCATGCATGATTTTGGCAAAGTCATCACACAATTCTTGACAAGTTGAGCCAAATATAATGTCATCAACATATATTTGTACGATTATGAGGTGAGGACCTTTCTTCTTTGTAAAGAGTGTATTGTCTACCATCCCCATGGTATACTCATGTTTAACAAGAAACGCTTTAAGTCTATCATACCAAGCTTTAGGTGCTTGTTTGAGTCCATAAAGTGCTTTCTTAAGCTTGTAAACATGGTCCGATTTCTCAAAATCAATGAAGCCGGGAGGTTGAGCCACATATACCTCCTCATTGATCAAACCGTTAAGAAATGCACTCTTTACATCCATTTGTTGAAGCTTAAAATCTAAGGCACAAGCGTAGGCTAAAAGGATTCTAATTGATTCTAATCTAGCTACCGGTGCATATGTCTCGTCATAATCTATACCTTCTTGTTGATTATAGCCTTGAGCTACAAGTCTAGCCTTGTTACGAGACACAACACCATTCTCATCTAACTTATTCCTAAATACCCATTTGGTTCCTATAATGGTAGAACTTCTAGGTGGAGGAACAAGTTCCCAAACATCATTGGCAACGAATTGGTTCAATTCTTCTTGCATCTCAATGACCTAACTCTCGCCCGACAAAGCTTCTTTAACATTCTTTGGTTCAATCAAGGAGACGAAACAAAAGAAGTTGCTTTGGTTTTGAACTTGAGATCTTAGGGTCCTTTGATTTAAGTCACCAGTGATATTATTGAGAGTATGATCCCTAGACTCCTTAATGTTTACTTCCTTTTCAACACTAAGGTCTACAACTCCTATTTTTCTAACCTATTTGGCTTTAACTACTTCTAATTCATCCAAGTCATCATCAACCAATGGTGGTGTCTTGGGCAAAGGAGGGGTTTCATCAAAGGTTACGTTGAGTGATTCTTCAATAACCCCCGAAGTTCTATTTAGGACTATGTAGGCTTTACTAGTTTGGGAATAACCTAAAAGGATACCTTCGTAAGACTTTGGGTCAAACTTGGTAAGGTAGTCTTTGGTGTTGAGGATAATGCAGTTGCTTCCAAACACCCTGAAGTATTCTAATGAGGGTTTCTTACCTTAAAGAATCTCATAGGGGGTCTTTCCTAGGAAAGGTCGAATAAGAATTCGGTTGAGAATATAAGTCGATGTGTCCACGGCATTGCACCAAAACTTTTGAGGCAAAGATTGCTCGTTTAACATCGTCCTACTCATCTCTTGGAGAGTCTTATTCTTCCTTTCAACTACCCCATTTGATTGTGGAGTGCGAGGAGCCGAGAAGTTATGGGTAATACCATGAGCTTCACAAAAGGTACCAAATTGCACTTCATTATCAAATTCCCTACCATGATCCGTCCTAATAGAAACAATTGAACATCCTAGTTGATTTTGAATTCTTCGACTAAAGATTTCGAAGTGATCGAAAGCTTCATTCTTAGATGCCAAAAATCTAGTCCAAGTGAATCTAGAATAGTCATCAACTATAACTAGGTTATAAAGGTTACCTCCATAACTCCGTATGGCGGAAGGTCGAAAAAGATCCATATGTAGGAGCTCTAAGCACCGAGAGGTCGAAACCAAATTCTTAGCTTTGTGACTTGAGTGAACTTGCTTTCCAACTTTGCAAGCATCACAAAAGTGACTATCAAACTTAATCTTGGGGAGGTGTCTTACCAACTCCTTAGAGACTAAAGATTGAATTAAACGCATATTAGCGTGATCTAATCTCCTATGCCAAAGAGTAGAACTATCATCTATAATCGCAAGACATATCTTGTCTTTTTACTTCTTATTAACCTTCATGACATAAAGCCCATGCTTTCTAACACCTTTTCCAATGACTTTTCCATCTTTTACGATTTCACTGTCATGTTCCGAAAAGATGACCTTACACTTATTATCACAAATTTGACCTATACTTAAAAGGTTAAATCCTAAGTTATCTACGTGCTCAACATTTTCAATGGTCATGGAGTCAAGAGAAACCGTACCTTTGCCAATGATATTACCACGTAGACTACTAGCGAATGTGACGTTACCTCCATCATATGCTTTGTAATGCGAGAACAAACTTCGATTACCCGTCATGTGTTTAGAACATCCACTATCCTTAATCCACTCATCGGGCTCCAAATCAATTCCCAAGCATATCTAGGTAACAACACACAAGATCAAACATTTGGTCCCCAATATCTCATGGGTCCAAAATTGTTAGTTCCAAACATCCCTTGCATTTGGTTGGGATGCATGAATGAGGAGGGGATTCCCCATGGAGAACAAAATGGAGGAGGGTAGTAATTCATGTGACCATTTTGTTGTTCATTATTTCTCCTAGGTGTATTTGATCTAGGTTTAGAGTTATGATTATTACTTCTAGGTGGTGGAGTTTTACTTCTAGATCGTGAATTGTTTTGATTATCTCTTCTAGGCGTTGTCGTTCTACTTCTAGGCTTAGACTCATTCCGTACTCTAGGTGGAGTAGAGGATAGTCTAGATAAACTTCTATTTCCCATAAGAGGTTTACTTAATGGCTTGTAGAACTTACCAATAGCATTGTCGTCAAGTATGGGTAATTTTACCTTATTAACAGTAAGATGCTTTAGTTTTTCATATAACTTAGACTTTTTAGAAAGTTCAGGATTTTCACCAAAATCATCCTCAGCCCGCGGTACCTTATCTATGGCGGCGGTTCCATAGTGATAAGGAACCGCGCCATACAATTTGGAACCGCGTACAGTGGGCGTTTTTTGTGAAAACCTGACTTGTTTTGGTTCACTAGTTGAGGCTTTATTTGAGTTAATACCTAGACCAAGTCTTTTCTTAGAATGAACTTGTTTGTTTAACATATCATCAAGAGCACTAGTTCCTTTCATGAACTTTTCCAATTTAATGGAGGTGCTCTTGAGATCTTCATTCTCTAATCTAAGTTTCTCACAACTTAAGCAACTTAAATCAACCTCTTTATTTTCTCAAGTTTATCCAATTTCTCCCTAAGTTCATTGATCTTATTTTCAAGCTTAGTTTTGGTTGTTTTTAAGGTTTTATTCTTTTCTATGAATTTAAGACTAAGTTTGTGTAAACTATCATATTTGCCTTCGAATTCAATATCATCACAAGTGGAACTATCATTTCTATAATATTCGGTTTCGGAATGTACCTCTTTTGAAGTGTGAGCCATTAGACATTTCTCCTCTTTGGGGTTGTCATCATCATCTTCACCGCTATCGCTCCAAGCGCCACTAACGAACGCCGTGTGGTTCTTATCACGAGCGGGCTTTGGACAATCACCAATGAAGTGATTTGGATCACCACATCTAAAGCAATTCCTATCACCTTTTTCGTTCTTGACAAACCGATTCTTTAACAATGGTTTCTTGTCATAGTTGGGTTGCCTAACGTGTTGACCTCGTCTCTTGAAGAACTTCTTGAAATATCTCACCGCCAATGCATACTCCTCGTCATCGCTTTCCGAGGAACTATCATGGTCACTTTGTGCCTTCTTGGCTTTAAGTGCAAGAGATTTCCTTTCACTCTTGGTTTTCACTAATTCCGAGTCCTTCAAAATTATCATCTCATGAACCTTCAAGTTTCCTATGAGTTCATCGAGTGATAAAGTTGAGAGATCTTTCGACTCTTCAATCGCCGTGACTTTTGCTCTCCATTTTGGATGTAAGGCCCTTAGAAACTTCCTAACATTGTTCTTGCTAGAAAAACCTTCATCAAGTGCTTTTAGACTAGTAATAATGGTGTTAAACCTAGCAGATGCACTATCAATAGTTTCATCTTCTAAGATGACAAATTGTTCATATTGTTGGACAAGAAGATCGATTTTGATTTCTTTGACTTGGCTATTACCTTGGTGGGTTACTAAAAGAGTGTTCCAAATATCTTTAGCGGTTTCACACATAAAAATCCTTTCATACTCTTTCTTAGGCAAAGTATTATAAATCACCATTTTAGCCTCATAATTTTTTGAAAGTTTCCTTTTTGTATCATCATTAGCATTGTCAAAAGTGACCAATTCTTTTGTTTTAGAAACTTCATTAAATTGATAAGGTAAAAAATCACCATTGGTAATAACATGCCAAAGATCTAAATCTTTTGATTTCACATAATTTTCAAATCTATTTTTCCAATAAATAAAACTATCGGTTTCAAAAAGTGGTGGTCTTTGCATAGATTTCCCTTCTAGGTATTTGTTGGAATCCATAGATCGATTCAAGTTTTAAAATACAATATACTTTAAAAATTCTTGAGCAACCCGCTCTTATACTAATTGTAGAAACTAGAAGGGGGGGGGGGGTTGAATTGTTTCTTATATTTACTTGTTAAAGTGTGGTTTCCAAAAATCCTTTTTCAAAAACTTAGGCTTGAGGAAATATGTGAAATATTCTTATGCACAATATGAACAATGATAGTGTAACTAAACTAATACTAACAAAAATATATCCACAAAGAATAAAGAATGATAGTGTAACTAATCTAATGCTAACACATTTATATGCATAAAGAATAAAGAATGTAAAGAGTTAAGGGTAAAGAAAGATCAAACCGAATACCAAGGATTTATAGTGGTTCGGCAACGAAGCTCACTCCTCGTTCCTACTCCACTCCTCGAGTACTCCTTACTCGAGAGTTCACTACACAACAAGCTCCTTATGGTGGAGAAAACCGTACACGTCGCTTAACCAATTTCCGACTCTAAGCTAAAAGTCGAGCCCTAATCGTAGCTAGGACCAATCTACACAACTATACTTAGTACATACACAACTTCCAAATAGACACAACTACTTGGATCTTCACAACTATGACACAACTACAAGTGTATAAAATTAGATCTTCAATGGATCTTTGGTGGTGGACTCAACACTTCACAAGGATAGTGTTCTTCTCTTTGCACTTGGAGAGGAAGGGATGGAAGAACAAGATTCACTTCTTAAACAAGTAATAATCAAACAAATGATCAAAGATTTGAGTGATTAAAGAAGGGATTTGAATCTGGAAATAAATGTGCAAAAGAGGTGAGATGAAAAGCTGAGAATGGTCCACTATTTATAGGACAAAGGAGCCAACGGCTAGTTCTGCCCGCGGTACCTTATCTTAGCCTGCGGTACCTTATCGATAAGGTACCGCCTAGGTGCTAAGGTACCGCCGGACTAGACTCCGCTCCTTTTTGTCCTTTAGTGGTGGAGGTCTTATCTAGATATAAAAAATATCCTGAAAGGATATTCTTAACCAAATAAGAATATGCCATTTTCAAATTTCAAATAATTAATTTAATAAAACATTTTCTTAAAAAGAAAGTTTAATAAAAACTTGTCACACTTAATAAAAAGTGAGTTTTAAAAAAAGATTACATCACTTGATCACTTGATTAAGGTTAGTACTTGTTTATCCATACCTTAAGTGAAAATGGGTAAAATGAAAAATACTTGAACTCAAGAATTCGTTTTTTGTTGTTTTCGTAAATGCTTGTTTTTACATATTGTCGTAATCAAAACAAGGCGAGACCGAAAAATGCAAGTAACGTTTTTAGGCATTTATTGCATTAACACCCACAATAAAGTCAAAAATATTAATAAAGTGGTGTAGCTAGTTTTGAAATCTTTGACATATTAGGCCTGTTGCGATTATTTTGACTCAACCCGAATATACTTATCCAAGTTTATTCTAGCTAGTATCCTTAACCATGTAGACCTTATATGGTTTATTAGGCTAAGCATCCACGAGTCTCATTACTTGAGATTTTAAATTGTGGAGAACGAGAAATGATAGAGTCAATTATAAGTCGGTATTCTTGCACAAGCTCACTTGGTGTGATTATCTGCCTATTCTCCCATCACTTGCTAATAATTTATCTGCAATAAGTAAGGTCGTACGATTTGAAAAGTTACTTAGCTTCTAGCCCAAGATCGTTTAAAAGTTGCTCGGTAAGGGTAAGAGTTCATAGCCAAGGCATAACTTATGAAGCGGGGCGCGAAGATTGGCGAGTCCGAAAAGGCCCTAACAAGGCATGATGATTCAATCTTATTGCTAAAGATCCAAGGTGATGTGAAAAGCATTATTCCCAAAATCAATATGAAGGATCAAGACTCACGACGAAAAGCAATCAACTCCCATAAAGATCATGGAGAAGTTTATCTGAAAAGACCCTAACAAGATATGAGGATAAATAGATCCAAGTCCGAAAAGGAGGCGGATCGTTATATCTCAAAATCCCAATTGGCGATTGAATAAATAATCATGAAGTCGTGGTCAACAAAGTTGGAGTATCCCTCAAAAGTCTCCATGCGAAGAAACTATATTAACGAAGAGAAGACCATTATCTCAAGAACGTCTCTCAAGATATGAAGTATGAAGTACATGCCAAATATCGGCCCGAGAAAGGTCTCAAATCGTGAAGCGAGTTATGCCAAGATATGAACTTTTTGATATCCCGAGAAGCAGTTTTAAAAGATTTTGTCCTTTAGCTAACTATTGATCAAATCGTCCTACTTTGCTTTCAGCCTAAATAAACTATCGAAATAAGTCCAAAAATGCATCTTCACGATCATTCTAAGACAAAAATAAAATATAAGAGATACAACTAGGAATAAGGGAGTTTAAGCATATAATTAAGCCATGTGTGTAAGTGTTTGATTTGCTAACTTATAATAACAATGATCTCGTTTTTAAGCTTAGTTTGGGGAACGTGAAACTTGAGGGTGATAAATCTTCGCAGCACCCAAGCCCTAATGTAAGTCCTTGATCTCTTGGCAAGTTATTTCCATATAGCTATTTTCAAGTGAAAATGGTTTTCTATCATTTTGTTTCCTTTAAAATTTCAATTTCTCTTAGTACTTTAATTTTTGTTTAGTAGTATGTTAATAAGGCCAAGATTGATTGATTATGAGGAAAGTGTATATTTGCTTAATCACTAAGCATTGCATGAGGGCATGGCAATGGTTAAGTGTAGGGGATTTGATAGGTGTGTAAACACCCATCCTTTTACCACTTAATTCTGGCTAAAACGAGACCAAAACGCGTATTTAATATCATTTGTTTGGAATTATGCGTGGTTTTTGTGTTTATTGTGTTTTCAGAGCCAACCGGATGGATATTGGAGAAAACATGGGATTGCACGGGGTTTATCGAAGAAAAAGACTCAAGACAAAGTCTATTGTCCAAGAGATGCAAAAGATTTGAAGTCAATGGGCCTATTTGAAGATTTATCGAAGAAAAGGACCAAAGATGAATAATTTACATATGTCGAAGGAACTCAAGCCTATTAAACGAAGAAATTAAAAGACGAGTTGAATTTAATCGTCGACAAATCCCGAATCAGAATCGAAAACGTCAACTTTTCTGAAAAGACGAGAAGACAAGAAGAACAGGAGAAAGCCCACTCACCAACCTAAGACAAGGACTATATAAAGACAACCCCTTCACACTTTTTGAGCTAGTTTTCATTTTCCAGTTTCTTTTCTTTTGTTTCGTAGGAAAGAAGCCAACACCACTAAGGTGTTGGTGATTTTTTTATTGTTTTTCACAAATCTTGTCGTTTTAATCTTTTCCTTTGATTGTTTAAACCTTAATCATCAATATAATCTTTCCATTAATCTTGTTCATCTTCATCTTTTTGATTTAAAGTTTAAGTTCTTATTTGGTTGATTTGATCTTCAAAAGTTAGTGGGTTTTGTGTTTTTATTGTTGGGATTTGATGTTTATGGTTAGTAAATGATTAGTGTTTAGTTTGGTTTAAATCTTTTGGTTAAATTTGGCTTGTTTTGATTGAATTCGTATTCCCCTGTTCTACTGTTCTTCATCATTCCCAGATTCCGCATCAAGCTCCTTCATCCGGAATATCCAATATTTCGGATCAACCTTCATATTCCGCATCAAACTCCTTCATCCGGAATATCCAAATATTCCGGATCAGTGTCCTTCATCCGGAATAACCATTATTCCGGATCAACTCATTTATTCCACATCAACCTTTATTCCGCATAAGCTATTTATTCCGCATCAGCTGTTTATTCCGGATGGACCTAGTATTCCGCATGGACCAGTTATTCCGCATGAGCCATTTATTCCGCATCAAAGATTATTCCGCATGAAACAAACATTCCGCATGAGCTATTTTTCCGCATGAACTCTTTATTCCGCATCAACCTTTTATTCCGCATAAGCTTATATTCCGCATGAAGCTTTTTCCCATTTTATTCTGAGTAAGCAAGGATATTCCGCATGAGTAGGATTTTCCGAATGAAGGATTTTTTCTGATTTATTCCGGATCAAGCATACATTCCGAATCAAGCACTTTTTCAGCAAGGGTATTCTACTGTTTAATTGTTTAATTATTTATTCCAGTTTTATTTAATTAATTGCTTCTAGTTTACTTTTATTTACTTTACGCATTTACCCTTTTAGTAGAATAGAAAACCAAACCCCCTATTTGTCACCAAGAACAACTATTCCACTTTGAGCTGTGATCAATTCGAGAAGATTCCGAGATTAAATCTGAACCCCAAATGAAAATAAGTGTATCAATTCACTTCGCGCTTTTGGAAGAGTCTGCAAAAAGCTTGGGGTACACAACTTATGCTTAGCACGGCTTTTCATCCTCAAACGGACGGACAGTCGGAACGAACCATTCAGACATTGGAAGATATGTTGAGGTCATGCGTTGGAATAGACGGGTGATTGGGACGATTACATCTGTTTGGTAGAGTTTGTATATAACACAGTTGGCACGCAAGTATCAAGTGTGCTCCTTTCGAGATGTTGTATGGCAGGAAGTGTCGTGCCCCAATCTGCTGGGATCAGGTTGGCAAGCGAACACTTGAAGGACCAGAAATCATAGAGATGACCAATGAAAAGATCGCAGTAGCTAAGCAGAAAATTCAGGAAGCACGGTCACGTAAGAAAAGTTATGCCGATAAGCATAGTAGGGACATACATTTTAACGTAGGAGATCACGTTGATATAGTGATTTTATATGGGTTCTAATTAAATCTCGGAATCTTCTCGAATTGATCTCGGTCTTAAGTGGAATGGTTGTTCTTGGTTACTAAATAAAAGGGTTTGGTTTTCTAATCTAATAAAAAGTGGAAATGAAAATTTAAATCAAAGACAATTACCTAAATTATAATTAACAAAGACTTGAATTGAAATTAAGATTAAAATTAAAATTGAAATTAAAGTTCAAATTACAGTTAAAATATAAATTGTGAAATAAACATAAAGAAACAGTAAATCAGCAACTCTAAAAGAAAATTTGATTCGGAACTTTTACCCTTGATTCGGAACTTAACTCATGCAGAACTTAATGATTCATTCGGAATATTCTAGTTCATCTGGAACTTTTGGTTTGGTTCAGAAGATTCTAGTTCATCCGGCACTTTGGACTTCGTTCGGAACTTTCTGCTTGGTTCGGAAGTTTTGGTGGTTTCGATTCGGAACTTTTTCGAAAATTGGTTCGGAACTTTTCAAAGTTCCGATTCGGAAGAAATTGGTTCGGAAGTCTAAAATTGGTTCGGAACTTTTTGGTTCGTTCGGAACTTTTGCTTTGTTCGGAAGTTTTCCTTGGGTCGGAAGTTTTTGGCTTGGTTCGGAACTTATGCTTCGTTTGGAACTTTTTCTTGGTTCGGAAGTTTTAGCTTGGTTCGGAAGTTTGGAAACCCAGACACAGAAATAACACCCGAAGAACAGGGAAAAACGATTTTGATCCAAAATCACCAAATTTTTCACCAAATCTTAAATAAAACTAAACATAAAGCATCTATTAACCATAAGCTACAAATCCCATCAACAAAAACACAAATCCCAACAACTTTTGAAGATCAAATCAAGAAAAATAAAAACTCAAGAACTTGAAGATAAAGATGAAGATGAACAAGATTAAATGGAAAGATTAAACAAAGAACTTGTATTGAATGATTAATGTTTTGACAAGATCAAATAAGAATTAAAATAACTAGATTGGAAAAACAAAGATTAAAATCACCAATCACCCTAGTGGTGATGGTGATGAAACGAACAAGAAAGGAGAAAAAAGGGGAGGAGAGAAAAACTCCAGACTAAAAAAAAACTTCTTAAAATGTGTGAGGGGTGGCCTATTTATAGGCTTGTCTTTTGGTTGGTGAGTGGACTTTCTCCCATTCTTCTTGTCTTTTCGTCTTTTCAGAAAAGTTTCCGTTTTCGATTCTGATTCGGGATTTGTCGTCGATTAAATTCAACTCATCTTTTAATTTCTTCGTTTAATAGACTTGAGTTTCTTCGACTTATGTAAATCTTCCATCTTTGGTCCTTTTCTTCGATAAATCGTCAAATAGGCCCAGTGACTTCAAATCTTTTGCATCTCTTGGACAATAGACTTTATCTTGAGTCTTTTTCTTCAGTAAAACCCGTGCAATCCCATGTTTTCTTCAATATTCATCCGGTTGGCTCTGAAAACACAATAAACACAAAAACCACGCATAATTCCAAACAAATGATATTAAATACGTGTTTTGGTCTCGTTTTAGCCAGAATTAAGTGGTAAAAGGATGGGTGTTTACACACCTATCAAATCCCCTACACTTAACCATTGCCATGCCCTCATGCAATGCTTAGTGATAAAGCAAGTTTACACTTTTCTCATAATTAATCAACCTTGGCCTTATTAAAATACTACTAAACAAAAATTGAAGTACTAAAAGAAATTAAAACTTAAAAGGATAGAAAACCATTTTCACTTGAAAATAGCTACATGGAAATAACCTGCAAAGAGATCAATGACTTACATTAGGGCTTATGTGCTGCGAAGATTTATCACCCTCAAGTTTCACGTTCCCCAAACTAAGCTTAAAAACGAGATCATTGTTATTATAAGTTAGCAATTCAAACACTTACACACATGGCTTAATTAAGAGCTTAAACTCCCTTATTCCTAGGTGTATCTCTTATATTTTATTTTTGTCTTAGAATGATCATGAAGATGCATTTTTGGACTTATTTCGATAGTTTATTTAGGCTGAAAGCAAAGTAGGACGATTTGATCAATAGTTAGCTAAAGGACAAAATCTCTTAAAACTGCTTCTCGGGATATCAAAAAGTTCATATCTTGGCATAACTTGGTTCACGATTTGAGACCTTTCTCGGGCCGATATTTGGCATGTACTTCATACTTCATATCTTGAGAGACGTGCTTGAGATAATGGTCTTCTCATCGTTCATAGAGTTTCTTCACTTGGAGACTTTTGAGAGGTTCTCCAACTTTGTTGACCACGACTTCATGATTATTTCTTCAATATCTATTTGGGATTTTGAGATACAACCCCCGCCTCCTTTTCGGACTTGGATCTATTTATCCTCATACCTTATTAGGGTCTTTTCAGATAGACTTCTCCATGATCTTTATGGGAGTTGATTGCTTTTCGTCATGAGTCTTGATCCTTCATATTGATTTTAGGAATAATGCTTTTCACATCACTTGGATCTTCAGCAATAAAATTGAATCCTCATGCCTTGTTAGGGCCTTTTTGGACTCGCCAATCTTCGCGCCCCGCTTCATAAGTTATGCCTTGGCTATGAACTCTTATCATTACCGAGCAAATTTTAAACGATCTTGGGCTAGAAGCTAAGTAACTTTTCAAATCGTACGACCTTACTTATTGCAGATAAATTATTAGCAAGTGATGGGAGAATAGGCAAATAATTACACCAAGTGAGCTTGTGCAAGAATACCGACTTATAATTGACTCTATCATTTCTCGTCCTCCACAATTTAAAATCTCAAGTAATGAGACTCGTGGACACTTAGCCTAATAAACCAATTAAGGTCTACATGGTTAAGGATACTAGCTAGAATAAACTTGGATAAGTCTATTCGGGTTGAGTCAAAATAAACGCAACGGGCCTAATATGTCAAAGACTTCTAAACTAGCTACACCACTTTATTAATATTTTTGACTTTATTGCGGGATATATACATATGAAAGCAACGATAAAAATTTAAAAATTACAACTAAATGGCCAAAGTTAATAAAAAATGTTGAAAAATATGATTTTCCGGTTAATTGAAGGCATTTTCATGGAAAAGTCCACTTAAAACTTCGATAGAAGTCCCCCCTACACTTAAGATAATCATTGTCCTCAATGTTTAAGCATGTGGGAAAAGTTTCCCCTACACTTATGACATTGTGCACGTTGGTTAACTCAAGTTAAGGAAGAGACGACTAAAGTGATCAATTTCAAATGTGAGTATGAAGAAAATTGAATCACGATAGTTGAGAGATAGAACCGGATTTCGGATAACACGGGAGCACGGTTCTTCAAAAATTCCAAGAGTGCACTTATCCCTGTAATCACACCACACAAAGACAAACACGTAGAGAAGTCCCCCTACACTTAGGGGATTAAAACATAAAATGATAGATACTCGGGCTGCCTCCCGAGGAGCGCTTGTTTTTGATAACCGAGTCACGAGCCTGACTCGACCCAAAATTAGTTCATGGGGAACGTGGTGAGGGATGGAATCACCTCCTGAGAGGTGTCCTCACCGAAGTACAACTTCACTCGTTGGCCATTCACCTTAAAATTTGGTCCATCAGGTTGAGCGAGCTCGAGAGTACCATATGGAAAAATTTGGGCAATGGTGAATGGGCCGGACCAACGAGATTTGAGCTTTCCCGAGAAGATTTTCAACCGAGAGTTAAAAAGTAAGACTTTGTCTCCAACATGGAACTCTCGGTTTTTGATCTTGGAGTCGTGAATGAGCTTAGTTCTTTCCTTATAGATTAAAGAATTTTCATAAGCCTCATTCCGAAGTTCATTCAGCTCATTGAGTTGGATCTTGCGTAGGTCACCGGCTTTGTTAATATCAAAATTTGCCCACTTCAAGGCCCAGTAAGCCTTGTGCTCCAACTCAATGGGGAGGTGGCACGCTTTCCCGTACACAAGACGATAAGGCGTACAGCCGATCGGGGTCTTGTAAGCAGTACGAAAAGCCCACAAAGCATCATCGAGTTTATCAGCCCATGAGGCACGATGCTCTCCCACGGTTCTTTCAAGAATTAGCTTCAGTCCTCGGTTGGATATTTCAGCCTGGCCATTAGTTTGTGGGTGGTAGGCTGTGGAAAGACGATGATTTACACCGTACTTAGCCATGACTCGAGCAAATTGGTCATTGCAAAAATGAGTCACACGATCACTAATAATGGCGCGAGGCACACCGAATCTGGCGAATAGAGCTTTCAAAAAGTTACAAACCACCCTTGCGTCATTAGTGGGTAAAGCTTTGGCTTCAACCCACTTTGAAACGTAGTCAACGGCTACAAGGATGTATTTGTTTCCTTTAGAAGAAGGGAATGGCCCCATAAAGTCGATACCCCAAACGTCAAAGATTTCACATTCTTGTATGAAATTTTGAGGCATCTCATCTTTATGTGTGATCTTGCCTTGTTTTTGGCAAACATCACATCTTTTAACCATATCGTGAGCGTTACGATATATGGAGGGCCAATAAAATCCCGAATCAAACACTTTTTTAGCGGTGTAGTTGGGACCAAAGTGACCACCGGTGGGTCCTTTGTGGCAAGCATCCAGAATTTCAGACGCTGCCGGTCCATCAACACATCGGCGAATAATCAGGTCAGCACATTGTTTGAATAGGTAAGGGTCGTCCCAAAAATAAGTCTTGATGTCGGTGAAGAACTTTTTCTTTTGTTGGGACGTCAACCCTTCCTTGAGAATTCCACCCGCCAAGTAGTTTGCAAAGTCCGCAAACCACGGGGTTTCATTCGGCTTCGAGTTTATAGACATTAAGGTCTCCAAGGGAAAAGAATCATTGATTTCTTTGGTCGGATGATCCCCTTGGTAAGGATCCTCAAGTCTACTGAGATGGTCCGCGGCTAGGTTTTCAGCTCCTTTTTTATCGCGAATTTCGATTTTAAATTCCTGGAGCAGTAAAACCCAGCGAAGAAGTCTTGGTTTGGAATCTTGCTTTGTCAACAAGTACTTCAACGCGGAATGATCGGTGTACACAATGGTGGTAGAAAGGACAAGATAGGGGCGAAATTTTTCAAAGGCATAGACAACAGCTAAAAGCTCTTTTCGGTTGTCGTATAATGTAATTGTGCCCCAGTCATTGTCTTGCTAGCGTAATGGATGGGTTGGAAGTGTTTGTTCACTCTTTGTCCAAGAACCGCTCCAATAGCAAAATCACTAGCATCGCACATCAACTCAAAGGGTAGCTCCTAATTAGGGGTAACCAAGACGGGTGCCTTAGTTAGCTTATCCTTAAGCGAGTTGAAGGCTTCAAGACACTCTTTGGAGAAGATAAAAGGAGTATCTTTTTCCAAGAGGTGGGTCATCGGGTGAGCGATTTGAGAAAAATCTTTGATGAATCGACGGTAGAAACCCGCATGACCCAGGAAACTTCTCACACCCTTCACGGTTGAAAGTGGAGGCAACTTTGCGATAACATCGACTTTAGCACGGTCTACTTCAAGACCGGCTTTCGAGATCTTATGTCCAAGCACGATGCCTTCTTTTACCATAAAATGGCATTTTTCCCAATTCAGAACAAGGCGAGTGTCTTCGCACCGCTTTAGCATACGTTCTAAATTGGCAAGGCAAGAAGAGAAGGAATCCCCGAAGACCGAGAAATCGTCCATGAAGACTTCCATGGTTTGTTCAACCATGTCATGGAAGATAGCTAACATGCACCTTTGGAAAGTCCCGGGCGCATTACATAAGCCAAAAGGCATTCTTTTGTAAGCAAATGTGCCATAGGGACAAGTGAATGTCGTCTTCTCTTGATCTTGGGGATCGATGGGTATTTGGAAATAACCCGAGAAACCATCAAGAAAGCAGTAATATTCATTACCGGCTAAACGTTCAAGCATTTGGTCTATAAAAGGTAGAGGGAAATGATCCTTTCTCGTGGCATCATTGAGTTTGCGGTAGTCTATACAAACTCTCCACCCAGTAACGAGACGAGTGGGAATCAACTCGTTGTGTTCATTGGGAACAACGGTTATTCCGCCCTTCTTGGGCACACAATGGATTGGACTAACCCATGGTGAATCCGAAATAGGGTAAATCATACCCGCATCAAGAAGTTTTAGAACCTCTGTTTTGATGACTTCATGGATTTTTGGATTCACCCTTCGTTGGCTTTGAATTGTGGGCTTAAAGTCGTCCTCCATGAAAATTTTGTGTGTGCAGAAGTGAGGATCAATTCCACGAATATCTGAAATCTTCCAAGCAATAGCCTTCTTATGATCTTTCAACACGGCGACAAGTCGGGCTTTCTCTTCATCCTTCAAATCCTTAGCAATGATGACTGGCGACTTCTTCTCTTCTTCGAGGAATACATACTCAAGATGGGGCGGCAACTCCTTAAGTTCCAAATCCGGAGGATTTTCGACGGGAGGCGTATCCGAAGTCGGAGTATCGATAGCAATGACAGTGGGAGATGGAGGAGAAGGATTGTCTTCTTTGAGAAGGTTTGCAATGAAGCTGAGATCTTCATCCCAATTGGTAGTAGAATCGTCATTGTGTAAATTCACATCTCCCAGGGTGGCTTCCAAATCTTTCCAAAGGAAATCACTTTCTCCAAATAGAGATAGTGATGAGTCGATAGAGGAAACGGTCTCAACATGGGGAAGAGAGGTAGGAATATTTTTACAAGCATCTTTGAAATGTTCTTCACAAGCCTCATCAAGAACGTCAATACAATTAACACTCTCGTAAGAATAAGGTTGTTTAGAAAGCTTTCCCATGTTGAAGACTACTTTGTCGTCACCCACTCTCTTAATAAGATCACCAGCTTCAACATCGATGAGAGTGCGACCGGTCCTCAAGAATGGACGACCAACAATGAGTGGCACACGAGGGTCCATCTCGTAGTCGACGACAACAAAATCAGCAGGGAAGGTGAATTTGTCGACTCCTACAATGACGTCTTCGGCTATCCCTACTGGATAAGCAACCGTACGGTTAGCCAATTCCAAAGTCATTTTGGTGGGGACTAGCTCTGGGAGAGATAATTGCTTCCAAACACTTAGAGGCATGAGATTAATACTGGCACCTAGATCAGCTAGGGCCATGCAATTCTCTACTCCCGGGAAATTGCAAGGGATAAGAAAACGACCCGGATCACCAAGCTTGGTTGGCAATTTCCTTAAGAGTACTGCAGAGCAATTCTCATTAAGTTGGGTGTTGGCAATATCGAGGAGCTTTTCCTTGTCGCTCAGAAGATCTTTAAACATTTTCGCGTACTTGGGCATGTGAGCGAGAGCCTCAGCGAAGGAGATATTGAAATTCAGTTGTTTGAACATTTTAAGGAAGTTCGAAACCTGAATATCATCCTTGCTCTTTTGCTTCTCTTTCCTCAACCTAGATGGATAAGGTATATTGGAAGAAGAGGAAGGCTTTGGGAGAATAGGATCACTCACAACCACGGGTGGAGGAGGGGTAGAAGGAAGAGGTGGAGAAATTGGGGAAGGAGAAGGATGAGGAATAGGAGCAGGTGACTCGTTCTCCTTAGTCACAATCACCGGTGGAGGTATAGGAAGCTCGGGTTCCTTGGTACCTTTACCACTTCGAGTAGTGATTGCTTTCATCTCCCCTCTTGGGTTCGCAATGGTGTTACTCGGAAGAGTACCCGAAGAAGAGGGTTGATTACCATTGAAGAAACTAGCCATCATGTTCCTCAGATCATTAGTTTGGGTATCCAACATGTTTCTCATGTCGGCGCTCAAATCATTTCCTTGCTTTACCAAGTCTGCATTCAAGTTTCGCACTTCCTGTTGGAGATTTTACACAATCACATCATTGGTCCTCATGTAGGTTGCAACCTCTTGGTGTAATGCAGTTGTGGTTTGGTTGGGAGGAGCATTATATGCAGGTGGTTGGTAAGAAGGTTGTTGGTAGACTTGATTGTTACGTTGATTGTTGCTGCTTGTGAGGAGGGATGTATGGTTGTCGAGGTTGTTGTTGTTGTTGCGGAGGGCGATTAAGGTTTTGTTGTTGGTTTGGGTTGGTAGGAGGGAAACCAGGTGGTGAAAGATAGTTGTTTGATCGATAGCTAAGCAAGTTACGGTCACCTTGAGGTCTAGCTTGATAAGCAGGTTGAGGATAGGTGCCATATGCCGCATTCACATTCTCAGCAGGGTAGTCTAGGGTGGCGGTACAAGTTGTGTAAGAGTGAGGACCACCGCATATCTCACAAGGTTGGCTGACAGCGTTCACTTGAGCATTTTTGGCGTTGTTGCTGTTGTTGTTGCTGACGGTGCGGGTGACAAGCGATTCAAGAAGCGTAGTGATTTTGTCCAATCGCTTGTCGCTGTCACTTGTGCTAGCACTAGCGACATTGGTCCGAACACTCTTGGTTTGCACACGAGATTTGTTCTCAATGATGTCCCAAGCAGCATTGGAAGTCTTAGCCAATAGATTACCCCCCGAGGCACTGTTCAGTGAATCTTGATCACTCATGCTTAAACCATTGTAAAAAGTATTAATTTGATGTAATTTGGTAAAACCATGTTGTGGGCATTTTCTTAAAAGATCTTTAAAACGATCCCAAGATTCACTGAACGACTCATCGTACTTTTGTTCAAAATTTATGATCTCGTTCCGAAAAGCGGTAGTACGAGAGGGTGGGAAAAAGTAATTTATAAACTTTGTTTCCAAATCCGTCCACGAGAGAATACTCTGTGGCGGTTCCTTAGCAAGCCAATGCCGGGCTTGTCCCTCTAAAGAAAAGGGAAAAAGTTTTAACCTTATAACCTCTTGTGGAATACCATTGAATTTGACCGTGTTGGTGAGTTGCAAGAATCTCTTGATATGGTCGTGTGGATCATCAATGGTACGTCCCAAGAATGGTTGAGCGGAGACCATCTGGATAAAACCTGATTTTAGCTCAAAGTTGTTGGCGGCAATTGGAGGTATGACAATTGGATCCGTGTTGCCATCGACATGAGCTTGCAGCAATTCAATCATCGGGCGATTATCCGGAAGGGGCTCATTGTTGTTGTTATTGTTCATGTTGTTGAAAGGTGGGTTGTTGTTGTTATTATTGTTTGGAGGTGGTACACCGGCCATGTCTAAGTGATCGAGAGGCTCGGGCTCTTGATATGACGTGGATCGAGTGCGCATACACCTGCAAAAGAACGAACAAAGAAAAGCAAAGCAAAAATATTTTTGGTTTTTGTGTTTTTTAATTTTTTTGTATTTTTGAAAATTTTATATTTTTTTGGATTTTTTGAAATTTTTTGATGAAAAAGTAACGTTCACAGGGAACGGATCCCAAAATCCAAGTTCTCACAAAAAACTTTTGATCGTAACGAGAAGAGCCGGCAGCGGCGCCATTTGATATAGTGATTTTATATGGGTTCTAATTAAATCTCGGAATCTTCTCGAATTGATCTTGGTCTTAAGTGGGATGGTTGTTCTTGGTTACTAAATAAAAGGGTTTGGTTTTCTAATATAATAAAAAGTGGAAATGAAAATTTAAATCAAAGACAATTACCTAAATTATAATTAACAAAGACTTGAATTGAAATTAAGATTAAATTAAGATTAAAATTAAAATTGAAATTAAAGTTCAAATTACAGTTAAAATATAAATTGTGAAATAAACATAAAGAAACAGTAAATCAGCAACTCTAAAAGAAAATTTGATTCGGAACTTTTACCCTTGATTCGGAACTTAACTCATGCGGAACTTAATGATTCATTCGGAAGATTCTAGTTCATCCGGAACTTTTGGCTTGGTTCGGAAGATTCTAGTTCATCCGGAACTTTGGACTTCGTTCGGAACTTTCTGCTTGGTTCGGAAGTTTTGGTGGTTTCGATTCGGAACTTTTTCGAAAATTGGTTCGGAACTTTTCAAAGTTCCGATTCGGAAGAAATTGGTTCGGAAGTCTAAAATTGGTTCGGAACTTTTTGGTTCGTTCGGAACTTTTGCTTTGTTCGGAAGTTTTCCTTGGGTCGGAAGTTTTTGGCTTGGTTCGGAACTTATGCTTCGTTCGGAACTTTTTCTTGGTTCGGAAGTTTTAGCTTGGTTCGGAAGTTTGGAAACCCAGACACAGAAATAACACCCGAAGAACAGGGAAAAACGATTTTGATCCAAAATCACCAAATTTTTCACCAAATCTTAAATAAAACTAAACATAAAGCATCTATTAACCATAAGCTACAAATCCCATCAACAAAAACACAAATCCCAACAACTTTTGAAGATCAAATCAAGAAAAATAAAAACTCAAGAACTTGAAGATAAAGATGAAAATGAACAAGATTAAATGGAAAGATTAAACAAAGAACTTGTATTGAATGATTAATGTTTTGACAAGATCAAACAAGAATTAAAATAACTAGATTGGAAAAACAAAGATTAAAATCACCAATCACCCTAGTGGTGATGGTGATGAAACGAACAAGAAAGGAGAAAAAAGGGGAGGAGAGAAAAACTCCAGACTAAAAAAAAAACTTCTTAAAATGTGTGAGGGGTGGCCTATTTATAGGCTTGTCTTTTGGTTGGTGAGTGGGCTTTCTCCCATTCTTCTTGTCTTTTCGTCTTTTCAGAAAAGTTTCCGTTTTCGATTCTGATTCGGGATTTGTCGTCGATTAAATTCAACTCGTCTTTTAATTTCTTCGTTTAATAGACTTGAGTTTCTTCGACTTATGTAAATCTTCCATCTTTGGTCCTTTTCTTCGATAAATCGTCAAATAAGCCCAGTGACTTCAAATCTTTTGCATCTCTTGGACAATAGACTTTATCTTGAGTCTTTTTCTTCAGTAAAACCCGTGCAATCCCATGTTTTCTTCAATATTCATCCGGTTGGCTCTGAAAACACAATAAACACAAAAAACACGCATAATTCCAAACAAATGATATTAAATACGTGTTTTGGTCTCGTTTTAGCCAGAATTAAGTGGTAAAAGGATGGGTGTTTACACACCTATCACACGTCTTCCTTAAGGTTTCGTCGGCACGTGGTGTTAGACGCTTCGGGATTAAACGGAAGCTCAGTCCTCGTTTCATCGGACCGTTTGATATCATTGAACGAGTCGGTGAAGTATCTTACCAATTGGCGTTACCTCCGCAGCTTTCGCATGTGCACAATGTGTTTCATGTATCCTTACTAAGAGGGTACCAGTATCATCCCCTTCACATGGTTCAGTATCCACTGGAACAGATACGTGAAGATCTCACTTTCATAGAAGAACCCGAACGAGTTCTTGACGGACAAGAACGAGTCATGAGGAAGAAGACGATTCCGTTCATCAAAATCCTATGGAGGGATCATACCGAGCGGGAAGCCACTTGGGAAACAGAGGAGTCTATCTGGGCTTCTTACGCTCATTTCATATTTTGAATTCGGGTATGTTCTTCTTTTCCAGTTTACTTTATCTATAATTCGGGGACGAATTATTCTTTTTAGGGGGGAAGAGTTGTAAAACCCGCATGCTTTTACCATGAATAGTACCCTTAAGATCGTACGTACTAGATTAAAACTTTCCTATTATAGCATGATTACGATTACGTGTTAGGATTTTACGTATTATGTACGTGTTAAAACACGATAAGTATTTACTACGCACGAGCACGCAATAATTATTTAACAATAATTAATCACGAACATGCGATCATGAAATCATGAACGTAATTAAATCACGAACTATTATTAATTACGTATATATATTTATTACGATCCTAATTAAATATATTAGGTCACGGTAATTATTTAACGAGAACACATTAAACGCGAACACAAATAATCACGAACGAGTAATTAATCAATGAGACATGGAAAACGGTACGGGTACCCCATGTGGGGCCCCTACCCGCGGCTACAAGGGAAAGATGGGCCAAGCCCATCTCAATTTTTACTAAGGAGGGTAAAAGGAAAAACCACTACTCATTTTTCACTTTTATAGAAGAATTTTACAAAACCTAAAAAGGCTCTTCCTTCTCCTTTTTCTTTCTTTTGGCCGCCACCCATAAACACACCAAAGGAGGTGTTTATTTGATCTTTGATCTTGGATTTGGTGCTAGTGTTCGTGTTTGTTCATCCTTGTTTAGATCCACGCATTCGGTAATTCTTTTAAAACCCTTTTCTTTTGATTTAATCTTTTAAATAATTAAGAACATGATATGTTTTTCTTAAAAACCTAATTAAAAAAAATCATAGATCTAACATGAAATTGGTTTTGGAATAAATCAAAAAGGGTGTTTTAGGGGTGTTTGTTCTTGGCCGCCGCCTAAACCGAACCCGAGGGGGTCTCGGTTTGGCTACACGACCACCACCGAGACCATATGGTCCCGGTTGGTTGGTGTGGGTCCCACGGCAGCAACAAGACAAGGGGAACCCCGATGTGGTTCGGGGTATGGTGTCGATTTCATGTCCGGTTCATGGTGCTTAGTCAAGATCCGGTTCACGGTGTATGTTAAGATTTTTTTTTTATAATCTTATGTTAAAATTAAATTAATAAACATGACATGATTAATTTAATAACATGACTTAGGTTATTATAATTATTAAAATCATGAAATTATTAACATAAGTATTTTATATTTTAGAGTTATAATTAATTAATTATTTAAAAAAACCATGGTTATAATTAATTAATTAACATGACTTATGTTATATTATTAATAAATAATAATACATGTTTTAACCTAAGTATTTAACTTTATTTAATTAAAAACATGATATACTTTAATTAAATATTTTAACCTATAGTTTATTTAATTACATGAAATATTTAATAAACTATACATTATATCATATGACATAGAAAATAATCATGAAAACACTTAGGCTTATATACTTAGCTTATTTAACCAGCTTATTTCTAATTATGGAAACTTCTATTTTTTTGAAACTTATTTAAATAAGGCAGCTAATCTATTTATGGAAACGTCCTATTTTTAGAAACTTATTTATTTCAGGCAGCTAATCTATTTATGGAAACTTATTTAAATAAGGCAGCTAATCTATTTATGGAAACTTTTTATTTTTAGAAACTTATCTATTTTAAGCAATAATTCTATTTTTGGAAACTTTCTATTTTTTGGAAACTTTCTATTTTTGCTAACTTTCTATTTTTGGTAACTTTCTATTTTTGGAAACTTTCTATTTTAGGAAACCTGCTATTTTTGGAAAGTTACTTATTATTACACAGTAAGAATAATAATACATGAAATACCAGAAATACTTAATCAGAGTAAACAGAATATAAGATAAACACAGTTTAAGGCTTAAAAACAGTAAAATATGATTAGAACATATAAAATAAGCTAAGACATGACATAAAACCAGTTACGTACTAGTAAGCAGATACATATTCATGTATGTATTTATGTAGTATTAGTGATACGGAAGTAGGATTCCTCTCAGTTCATCTTCTTCGTTCACTGGACATAAGGTACGGAATCCCTTCCTTTCAGTATGGACATTCTTCCTTATTAGGATTCTCCGTATGCAGCCAAATGTTTTCCCGTAGTATAAGTTATATGTTTGAATTGCTTATGTTTAATTTAGAATACCTATAGCCATATACATGCATGACTAGTTTCACCTAGTTATGGAGGTACCATAACCATAACATTAGAGGTACTGATGTTATGACTTCACCACGGCGGAGTGATTGCTCGTGGCGTCCCTTCAGCTTTTGTCCATTTATATTATATTTATCATGTGGGGCGTATGGGTGCATCCTAGTTACATGTTTTCAGTTAGGATTTCATGGTGAATGTGGTGTGTGCCTTGCATCCTTCATAAGGAGCTGATCCCTCCTACCCAAAAACCAGTATATTAAATTAGAGGCAGCCCCTCTAATTTGCATGATGAGGTCACCCCTCCAAGTATTCATGCATGGTGGATTTTCATGACCTATATTGGCTAATGGTAAAATGTGATAAACAATTTTTACAAGATAAACATAAGGCTTTTCAAACTATAAAACCAGTTTTATCAAGACTTAATCAGATTACTCGGGACTTAGTTTCTTCCGCTGTTATATGTTATATGCTTATCCTATTCATGTTTTATTGTACATCCGTGGACTGAGCGTATTGCTCAGCCGTTTTCCTTTTCTATGTTCCCAAAACGGCAGGTACTCAGGGACGCTCGTAGACTTTAAGATTACGTGCATATGGACTGGAAGCTTTCTAGCCTTTCTTTACTTTATGCATTACTTTTCTTTTGATACACTTGCTATGGACATTGTTTAGTACTTTCCTTTACTATACTATGTTTGTGTGTGATGAGCTTTACATTTGGACTACCGATGTTTGATTCCGGTATTTTCCTTCTACGGTCATGTAATGTTTAGACATTTTTCCTTGTATGCTTTGATGACACGCCATAATATGTGTGACATTTCCATTATCAAAATGGGGTGTTACAGGGGATCTCTGTCAGAGATGATTTCTGATGGAGTACCATGCAGTCTGATGATCTCCTTCTGAAAAGTGTCTGCCAATTTGTTGACCAGATGCTCCTTGCGGATTGGCAGAAAATAAGCAGATTTGGTCAATCTATCCACAATAACCCAGATGGCGTCGTGTTTCCTCTGAGTCACTAGAAGACCAGTAACAAAATCCATGGAGATTTTGTCCGACTTCCATTTTGGAATGTCCAGTGGTTGCAGTAACTCACTAGATCTCTGATGTTCGATCTTAACCTGCTGGCTGATCATACATTTAGAAACGAAGGTTGCAACATCCTGCTTCATACCACTCCACCAAAAATGTTGCTTAATGTCGTGGTACATCTTGGTAGAACCAGGATGTATAGTAAATGGAGAGCTGTGAGCTTCAGTCAGCAGAACTTCCCTGAGTGTAGAGTCATTAGGAACAACTAGTCTAGTGCCCTGCCATAATATACTGTCATCATCAACACGAAACTCCGTATGCTGCTCAAGGTTCTGAACGATAGCCCAAATCTCACCATCGTCCTTCTGAGCTTCCTTGATCCTAGAATGTAAGTCTGGTTCCACTCTAAGATTCGCCCAGTAACCATGCTGTCCTCATACGCAAAACTCAATGTGAGTCATCTCTAGGTCACGGATGATATCCTTTGCAATACAGATGCCAACAATCATACCTGACCTTCTTCTTAGAGCATCTGCCACCATATTCGCCTTACCAGGATGATACTGAATGTTGGTGTCGTAATCCTTCAGTAGCTCTAACCATCTTCTATGTCTCATGTTTAGTTCCTTCTAGGTGAAGATGTATTTGAGGCTCTTGTGATCTATGAAGATGTCACATGATTCACCATACAAATAATGCCTCCAGATCTTCAACGCGAAAACAACTGCCTCATGCTCCAAACCATGAGTAGGATAGTTTTCTTCATAAGGTTTAAGTTGTCGTGATGCGTATGCAATAACCTTTGCATGTTGCATGAGAACACAACCTAGACCCTTTCCTGAAGCATCACTATAGATTTGAAATCCACCTGTACCAGATAGGAGAGTAAGAATCGTTACAGTTACTAACTTCTGCTTAAGGTCTTCAAAACTCTTCTCTCTTTCCCAGTCCAGACAAATTTCTCGCATTTCCTCATCAGCTTAGTCAAAGGTAACGTTACCCGTGAAAAGTTCTCTACAAACCTGCGGTAGTAGCCAGCTAAACCCAGAAAACTTCTGACCTCTGTTGTAGATGTAGGTCTTGGCCATTTGGTGATAGCTTCAACCTTTGTAGGATCCATGGTGATCCCCTCTACAGATATAATATGGCCCAGGAATTCCACCTTGCTTAACCAGAACTCACACTTGGAGAACTTGGCATACAGCTGCTTCTAACGAAGAATTTGCAAGACTGTACGAAGGTGTTCCTCATGTTCCTCCTTGGATTTGGAGAAAATCAGGATGTCATCAATGAAAATGATAATGAACTTATCTAGAAACTCATGGAAGACACGGTTCATCAAATCCATGAAGACTACTGGAGTATTAGTGAGTCCGAATGGCATGACTACGAACTCGTAGTGCCCATAACATGTACGGAAAGCAGTCTTAGATATATCCTGCTCTTTAAGCCGTAACTGATGGTAGCCTGACCTCAGATCGATCTTGGAGAAATACTTGGCGCCCTGAAGTTGATCGAAAAAGTCATCAGTACGCGGCAAAGGATAATGATTTCTGATCGTGATCTTGTTCAGTTCACGATAGTCTATATACAAACGCATGTTGTCGTCTTTCTTCTTCTCGAAAAGTACTGGTGTACCCCATGGCGATGCACTGGGACGGATGAAACCTCGTTCTAGAAGTTCCTGCAGCTGATCTTTTAATTCTTTAAGCTCAATAAGAGCCATGCGATAAGGAGCTTTGGAAATTGGCTCTGCACCTGGGATGAGCTCAATTCCAAACTCGACTTCACGAACAGGTGGTATGCCCGGAAGTTCATCAGAAAATACGTCAGGAAATTCTGACACAATAGGCTGATCTTGGATCGATGGAGACTCAACAGTAATGTCATGAATATTGGCTATAAAGCCCTGACAGCCGTGTGTCAATAATGCACGTGCCTCCATAGATGAAATAATTTGTACCGACCTCCCTGGCAGAAAACCATGGTGTATGTACTCTAGAGATTTAACATCACCAAAGATAACTCGATAAGTGTGGTAGTCTATCGTAGCCTGGTGTCTGGATAACTAGTCCATGCCCAATATCAAATCAAAATCGCACATGTCCAAAGGAAGTGCGTCAACTCTGCGGATTTTATCATCAAATTCTAGGGGAAGATCTCTGTACACCTAGGTGATTCGTACAGAGTCCCTAAGTGGCGTGGAAATGCTTAAGGCATTATCTAAGGGCATAGGGGAAGTCCTAACACGTACAACAAAAGTAGTGGATATGACTGAATGAGTCGCTCTAGTATCAAACAGAACACATGCTGCCAAACCATTCATAAAGAGATTCCCAGTGATGGTACCTGAAGTCTTGTTCACCTAGTCTCTAGTAGTAGTGAACACGCGACCAGAAGTAGGAGGTGGTTTGGAGTCGGCATGTCCAGAGGTGCCTTCTATCTCACCTTGGCGACAATCTTTCAACTGATGGCCTTGTTGGCTACACTTGAAACAAACACCAGTACCTCGACGACAAAAACCAGAATGTCTGCGCGAACAAGTAGGACAGATAGGATGGGTGAATCCTCCAGCAAGCGTCCTAGCTAGCCGAGAGCCTGTTTCAGGATTACATGCATGATACATGATCATGGAACATAATCATGATTACATAGAAGGTTTAATAGTTACCAGATGAAGTAGAATAGTTAGGCTTTGAACCTCTACGGTCCTGATCCCTTCCGTTGTTATTGTTCCTGGATATGAGTCGTTGGAGTGTCAGAATACCATAACATAAGATAGTTTAACATGAAAGAAGGTAAATGTAGGGACCTTCCGTTGTTCGAGTTATTGGCATTGTTACGGTAATTATCATTACCGCCATGCCTATCTGAACCAGAACGGTCGTTGGTCTGATCATTTCCCTTAGATTCTTGCTGCTGAGCGGCCGCAGGCTTACGATCGTCAGGCTTCTGTCTGAAATGTAAAGTTGAACAGAGGATGATATGAAAATGAAAATACTGAAAGAAATGAACGGTTTACAGTTGGTCATGGAAGATACCTCTTCACTGATCGATCATCACCAGACTCCTCTCGTTCCTGAAGCATCTCGAGCTTTCGGGCTTCATCGGCCACCTGTGCCACTGTAGTGACCGTAGCACAAACCAAATTGTTGGCAACCGAAGTGCGAAGAGCCCAGCGAAACTTCTCAGCTTGCTCCTCAAGAGTACCAGCTGTTGCACCCAAGAAACCAGCCAAACGGAGAAACCTCTGTATGAATTCGTTACTGTTCTCCCCAGCAACCTGTCGGATATTATGATAATCCCTCTTAAGTTTCTCCTGCTCAGCATGTGGGAAGTACTGATTAAGGAAGAGCTCCTTAAACTAGTCCCAAGTCAACAGTGCAACCCAATTATCGCCACCATTGGACTGTTTGACTGACTTCCACCAGTGCAACACATCACTTTCAAACCTATAGCAAGCCATTCTTGACTTGAAAACGCCGTCACAATCCATCGCATCAAATATCTTCTCAATGTGAGAAATCCAAGCTTCAGCCTCATTGTCAGTCTGTTCAAACGAACAGGGTCTCTGTTTGTTGAATCGCTCCAACCAAGTCATATGGGTTACAAGCGGTGGAGGTGGAGGATTGTTGTTGTTCTGAGGATGAGGGCCAAATTGAATGCCCTGGGCTTGAATTTCGGCATGACTTCGTCCCTGATTTCATTGTGAAGTTGTGGAAGGATGGCTTGCAAAGCTGCATTGACAACCAATTCTTGAGCATTGCGTGTGTTCACCATCTGACAGTTTAAAACAAAATACAACATAAATAATGAGTCTGATTAAATATGACATGAATAGAAAATGCATGATAGTGTATAAAACATGAATTTATTTATGATGCATAAAACAGTTTAAAATGCATGGTAAATTTAAATATGATGATATGTCCATGAGTGAACACCTATGGGTCGGTTCACAAAACAAAAAGGCAAGTGTGGACGCCTATGGGTTGGTCCACTAAACGAACAAAAGTTTTGATAAAAGCACATGCGACTAAATAGGGCCAGTCTTGTACCAATCATTACTTAGTCAAAATTCCTACGACAGTGAGATGAAATGCATGAAATGAATACATGTAATGAAAAAGAGATGCATGCATGAAAACCATCTGTCAGTTCTAGGAAGACGCTGGTGACTACCCGTAAGTCACAAGTCATTTTTTACAGAGCTATAGGTCGAAACCTTGTCTCTGATACCATAATTGTAACACCCCATTTTCTAAAATGGAATATCAGAGTAATATATAGCGTGTCATCAAAGCATGCAAGGTAAATGTCTAAACATTCATGACCATAAATAGAAATACCGGAAACAAACGTCGGTAGTCTAAGTAACTCAACACAAGCAAGTATAAATATTGTAAGAGAAAAGGACTAAACAATGTCCAACATGAAGTAAAGTAAAGTATGATAAATGCATAAGATATAGAAGGCTAGATTGCTTCCATCTGAATGCACATACTATTGAGATCCTACTTGCGACCTTGGGTACCTGCCATTTGGGAACATGGAAATGGAAAACAGCTGAGCATAACGCCTAGTGCACGGATATACAATAAAGCATGGAAACATAGAGTAATGAAAGCATAAAAGAGCATATAAAGCATGAAAGGCAGCGGAAATAAATAAGTCCTGGGAAACCTAGATGTATAACATGTTTACTGGTTTTAGTTCTAAAAAATAGCCTATGTTTACTTATGAAAATCTGTATTATTTTAATATACCAAAAGCCAATATAGGTCATGAGGTCAACAATGTGCATGAATACTTGTAGGGGTGACCTCTTCATGCAATTAGAGGGGATGCCTCTAATTAATATGGTATTGGGTAGGAGGGATCAACTCTTTGTGAAGGATGCAAGGCACACACCACATTCACCATGAAATCCTGACTGACACTGTAACTAGGATGCACCCATACGCCCCACATGATAATAAATAATAAAGACTAAATAACTGAAAGGGACGCCACGAACTATCACTTTGTCGTGGTGAACTCATAACACTAATGCCTCTAGTGTTATGGTTATGGTACCTCCATAACTAGGTGAAACTGGCATGCATGTATATGGCTAAGGTAACTAATAAAACATAAGCATTTAAATCTGTAACTATTGGGAGAACAGTTGGCTCCATACGGGGATATCCTAATAAAGGAAGAGATTGTCCTTACTGAAGGACGGTAAATCCGTACCTTGTGTCCAGTAGAAGCTAACGGAAAGGCTAAAGAACCTACTCCGCCTTGACGGATAATACTACATAAGAATAGGGACATGTATGAGTTGTTTGAATTACATGTGTTTTACTGGTTCTGAGTGTTCTTAGCTTATTATTCATGTTATGTCATGTTTTAACTGTTTAAGGTATTAATCTATAGTTATTCTTGTATTCTGTTGTTTATTATTCATGTAGTATGGTATTATAATACTTGTATTGTAATACTAAGTAACTTTTTAAAAATAGCAGGTTTCCATAAATAGTAAGTTTTTAAAAATAGAAAGTTTCCAAAAATAGTAAGTTTCTATAATTATCAATAAGTTGGATTATTAATGTCAAGTAAAGTTTATTTAGTAAAACACAAGTCATGGTTCAAGTACTATAGCTTATTACATAATTAACTTGGTTAATTTAATAAACTATACATTATAAGAATTTGATTAAAAATAACATGTTTTAATTAAATTAACTAAGTAAAATACTTAGGTTATACATGAAATATTAATTTTAATGTATAAACCTAAGTCATGCATTTAATTAAATTAAATAGTCTAGAAAATAATTTAACTAAATATATTTTTCTGATTTTAATAATTTCCCGAACCCGAACCCGTGATTTAAAATTAACCCGAGCCCGACCCGTGTTCTATAAATAAGCCGAGACAAACACCCCTTGACAGTGACTACCCAGCCTATCCGGTTGCCACTGTCCGAGCCATTTTACCCACTGCCGTGCCACGGCTAGCCGTTGCCGAGCCCGGTTTGTTAGTGCAAACATTACGATTCTTTGTCGATATAATCTCTTTGTGTTTTGTTGATGACAAACGTATAATTCGCAATACATTATGTAAAATGTTAGGTACTCGTAATCACTCAAGAATACATTTGTATACTTCTCTCGACACCTCCAAGACCGCATTCGGCATGAATCACTCAAGGTAAGTACAAACATGTCATTAACCTAACTAAGTGATCAAGGATTAATATTTTCTTAAAACTCACATTTTAATCAAATGTGACAAAAGATTTTAATTAACTTTATTTTTAAGAAAATGTTCTATTAAAATGAAAATGGAAATTTGAATTTGGCATATTCCATATGCCAAAGGAATATCCTTTGAGGGTATTAACTACCCCAGATGGCATATCCCCACTAAAGGACAAATTTGCACGGACTCCGACGCGGAGGTTCCTTAAAGGAACCCGCGGTTCCTTATTGATAAGGTACCGCGGGTAGAGATAAGGAACCGCGGGTGTTTTTGACCGTTGCAATGTTGTCCTATAAATAGTGGATCATTTCCAGGTTTTCTTTTAACCCTTTTTGCACAGTTTCTTTCAAAAACCATCTTAGATCCTTGATTAGTTAGTTTTGATTAATCTTGTTTAAGATGTGATTCAATCTTCAATCTCCTCATCCTCTCAAGTGCAAAGAGAAGAACACTATCATTACCATGATGTGATCGGTTCACTACATGATGAAGATCTTTCCTTCTATAGATCTAAGTTATGTTTTTAGTCTTCCTACTATGTATATGTAGAAGATCCAAGTGTTGGGTACACTTGGATGTGTTTGTAAGGGTAGAATATCCAAGTGATGGGTATCCTTGGATTAGGTGTTAGTTGTGTAGATCCAAGTCTTGTTAGTACTTGGATATAGTGTTAGAGTTATTGATCTAAGTGTTGTGTGCTTAGATCTATATAGTTTATCTGTTTAGGCCATAAAACACAAGGTTTGTTATGTTGGGACATAAAACATAACTAGTGGGTAGATTAGGTTGTGTCTTGATAGTTCTAACTAAACTCTAAAGTGATGTGGTTGTGTCTAGGTAGTTCTCACTAAACTCTAAAGTGATGTGGTTGTGTCTTGTGAGTTCTCACTAAACTTGAAAGTGATTAGTAGTTGTGTTGTGTGAAGTTCTCACTTAGCTTCAAAGTGAAGAGTCGTGAAGATTGGTTCTAGCTTTCGACTAGAACTCGACATCTAGCCTTGTGTCGTTAAATGGTGAAGTGGGCGACGTTGTGTAGATTGGTCCTACCTAAGATTAGGACTCGACTTTTAGCTTAGAGTCGGAAATTGGATAAGCGACGTTGTGTATGGTTTCTCCACCTTAAGGAGTTTGTTGACTAGTGAAGTAACTCTCGAGTAAGGTGTACTCGAGGAGTGGAGTAGGGCGAAGAGGAGCTTCGTGACCGAACCACTATAAATCATCGTGTCGGTATTTTCCTTTACATTTATTTCTTTACTATTATATATATATTTATATGTTGTGTGTTGTGTGCATCTCATAATCTAAACATCTAAGTTGCGGAAAAGCTAAGGATTAGTACGTGTGTGCTTCATGTTTAGATTATGGTCAAGTGTACATCACTTAGTCTAAACATCCTAGTTGCGGAAAAGCTTATGCTTAGTACGTGTGTGCTTAGTGTTTAGACTATTGCTTGATGTACTCTTGATTTGATGTGTTTGTGTGTTTATTTACTTGTAGTATTTATCTTTCAATCAAACACATCTCATATCTAGTCAAGCTTGATCGAGAATTTGATACAAAGGATTGTCAAAGTTTAACATGCAACAAAAGGTTAAGTTCACTGTCGGCGGTTCCCTAAATGGACCGGCGGTTCTTTATTGATAAAGAACCGCGGGTACACATAAGGAACCACGCACAGTGGATTAAGCCGAAATGTTTTGAAAACTAACTAGAAACTATTCAACCCCCCTTCTAGTTTCTACAATTGGTATCAGAGCGAGGTTATTCAAGATCTTTGAAGTATATTGTACTTTAAAGCTTGGATCGATCTTTGCTCTCTTTTTCAAAACAAATGGTTTTTAAAATAAAAACGGTTTTTAAAAATAGAGACGATCTTTGTATCAAATTGTTCATGAAGAGTGATTACTTATGAAATGTGTTTTGTTGTTTCATTCGTACAAGTTTTGGTGTTAAATAAACTTTGTATAATAGCTTGAATTAAATCTTTTCATGTTTGGAAGTATAAAAATCTTTTATGTCATAATTAACTCTAAAATACGAGTTCTATGTGTCTAAAATGATTTTTTAGAGTCCTAAGTCCTTCCAAAAAGTTACCAAATGATTTTGGCCAAAAACCCTATTCCCTCTGGACGCGGTTCTTTATCTCTTCCCCGAGGTTCCTTATCAATAAGGAACCGCGGCCAGTCTGACTCAGATTTTTGCAAACTTTGAAAAATCATATAAAATCAACCGTAAGTCCGTAGAAGTCGTGCCACCCGTCATTTCGAACGTAATTGAATTTTCTTTCAAATAAAAATGCTTCCAAACCTTTATTTAAACTTTAAAATTTGGATGGTTTCTAAGTTCCATACTTTGTCCAAAGTATTGAGCGTCGGTTTGTCGTAAAACTTGTGTTTTACTCTTTTCTATTAAGTTGGACATCTCTTGGTGATATATCTTTGAAAATTGATATATTTACAAAGTGTTAAACTTAATTAAATTTTAAATGGGTCAAAGACTATTTTCAAATAAAATCAAGCTATGAATACTTTGTTGTATCTAACACTCAAAACATGGACGAATGCTTTTATGTGTTAAGCTAATTGTTTGTGTGTGTTTCTTTGTGTGTTATTATTATATGTAGACATTATTAAGTGTTCCTTTCTTTTTGTAGTAGTATTGCTTATATGTCTAGTCTCTTGTGCCTTGCTTGGTATTTGTTAATATCTAGTTCTTCCTAATTAGGATGTATGCTAGATTTCTTGCATTTTGATTGCAACATTATTTGTGCATTGCATATAGGATCAACATCTCTAGGTTTATACATGTTATTTAAACATCATGTACACCTCGTTATGTTTATTAACACTCTTAGGTTTGAATGCTTTGGGAGCTTATCAAATCTATTGATTTGGGTCGTCTTACTCGATCATTGTGTTATTAGTTCAAGTAGATAAATGTCTCACTATAAAACATGAAACACCCTTTAAAAATCTTAGCTATTTTCTCTTAAAAGAATGTTTGTGGGAATCAAGAAAGATTCCGATTAAATATCAATGCATTATTCAAACTATGATTGGTATCATTATCGAATCTAATTGACATGTTTTTTAATGTAGACATGAATGTGGTTTATTAATAATATACATCGGATCATAACTCACACTTGTGTTGATGGTGTTATATTGAATCTACTTGTTCAAATTGTTAGACATATTTTGTTTAATAATTACTTATAATGCACAATAGAGTCGGTTTGATAACTTGGATGTTTCATCCGAAATACTCAAGTAATTTACATTGCTATGCAATTTATAAATGTGTCATTTCCGAAAGACCAATCAAGAGTGTTCTAACAAATTATGTAAACTTGGTTTGTACAATTCAATATTATTGGCCTCAAGATCTATTAAGGTAATTAACCTTAACTAGACTCTTTTATCAAGATATGCAATGGTGCATTCTTAACCCTCATTAGGTCATGCATTGTGTCGCCATGCAAGTTTCATCCTTGCTAAAATTTATTAGGCAAATGTTGGAATTACATTTTGTCTAACTTGAGAATGACTACTAGAGAATTTATGCAATAGGATCTTAATTTGACCTAACGGTTGAATTACTTCCACGTGGGAAGTTGAGTTGGTGTATAACTCGTAAAAATGATCGTGTTTAGCCTTAATTGAGCACCTCTAGTGATAGTCTCATACTCATTCTCTAAATTGGCTAAATGGCTTTTCCTATATATGACTAATGATAGTTTACTTTGTTGAGCTTTGTATGTCATTAGGAGTCTTTTTCTTTTGTAGCTATTAGGTTTTTCTTAGCTTTCCTCTTCATGCTTATTGAACCTATGTGTCTTTCCTTTGTGTGTGTTCTAGTTTTTATTGCTCTTAAGCATGACTTTATGATAAGTTAGACTAGAACATTAGGATTTGCTGAATTGGAAAATCCTCCTTCACCACCTAAACCTAGCCTCTGTAGGCGGTTCTTTAAATAGACCGCGGCTCCATATCAATATGGAACCGCCGGTGGAGATAAAAAACCGCGGGCAGAAGCTCTCAAATTCGGGTTTTCTGAAACTTCTCAATTGTTCCAACACCCTTTAGAATCTTTGTTTCAAACCTTTGATCACTCCCAAAATATCTTGGGCTTTCCCTTTTTAACCCATTACTAGTTTGGATCATCCCGTCACCCTTTTAAACCCACCTTGTTAGCCATGGTCTTCACACCTCAAACCATTCATCCTTACCCCTTAAACCACCCATTACTACCATGGTTTCTTCAAGAACCTCCAATTCATCCAAAACCTCCTCTTCAAAGAGGCACCTCAAATTTAAGATTAAGTTACCAAAACTTAACTCTTCACCTTTTGCCACACCTAAGAATGAGATTGTGCCCATTCTCATCTCTTCATCACCCTCACCACCTCTTGTACCATGCAAGACTACCTCAACCCATGGTACCAACCATTTACATGGTTCTACCTCCTCTTCATTCCAATATAGAATAAATGAGCTATCCTCACCCTTCACTCCTAGTACTCTCTTGGATGTGACTACCCAACATCAACCTATCCAAAGCGTTCCCATTGAGAATGACTTTATTGAACCCTTGGTGACTTCACCTTTCACCCCACCAAATTCCACCACCACCCTTGTCTTTCATTTAAGCATGTAGATTGCTTATTGCTAAGACATCTAATTTAAGCAAATCTTAGGATTCTAGTGTAACTAAGATTAAAATTATGCTTAAGTTTTAGGCTTGTTTTTTTACATCTTTGTATGATCTTTATTCTCTTGTATTTCCTTTCATGTTTTTCAACATGATTTTTCTTTGAGTCTTGGATCTTGTTGTTATTATGTTTTTTCTTTTCTCTTATTTTGAGTCCTTTTCTTAAACTAATAAGAATTAGGAATCTTCTTAGAGATTTACATTACATGTAGCTTGATTTGTGATATCTAGATAGATGACTTACTTGTATGCTACTTGCTTATATATCATCTTGCTTATCTGTATGCTATATGCTTAATTGATTAGTTTATGAATGCATGCTTATTATAAAGGTTTTGTCTTTGTCAAGCAATTCCGATATAATATCTCTTAGATGTGTCTAACTTATGCATGTCCTTAAATGCTACGTGCTAACATGTTTTACTTAGTCTTCTCTTTTTAAGTAATCTTGTTTCTTGCATGCCATATGTGTTAATTGCGCACCTTCTCTACATTGGTTTATTGTAGACTTCATAAGGCATTGCATGAATTATCCTATGTGCTTATTTGATTATGTGTTAGATTTTGTACTAACTCTTCATGTCTTCTTGAGCTTCTTTTGAGTTTCTTCTCTCATTTTCTTTCGAGATTTCACTATCACCTTCTAAGTTATAGTATTCATGAATCAATTTGTGAAGTTATCCTTAACTTCTTTGTTGAGTCTCTCTCAATTCATTTTAATCATGCTCTTCTAAGTCGAGTCTCTTTCTTCTAGTCTTTCTAAACTAAGTTGAGTCGAGCCTTACCCTTTCCTCATCATGTAATTGTTCTTTGAACATCCATAATGATTGAGAAGAGCTACGAAACTTTGAGCATGTAGTTTATCGTATGCTAAACACCATTTGGTGTCGACATTCATACGTATTTTTGCCTATAATGTCCTATATCCTGATTTTTCTTAAAGCGTCAATTTATCCGCTTTTGGTTTTCCTTTATTTTTTTTTGGTCAAAAATGTCTCTAGGTTGAGATATTTTTGTTCCTCTTTTTGAGAGTTGATTGCGGGTAAAATTTACAATTGGTATGGGTGATTCCATCAATTCTAAGTTTTTAACCCCTTGAGATGATATCTTCAAATTCTTGGATGTTTCTTTTCTACCTCTACTCCAACAATTTTGAATTGATTTCCTCAAAATCCTCTCCTTGTTTTTTGAGAGTTGAGGGTTAAATCTTGAATTTTATTGGGTGATTCCAAAAATTCTAAGCTTTTTACCCTTTGACATATTATCATTACAATTGGTATGGATGTTTCTTTTCTATCTCTATTCCAACAATTGTTAATTGATCTTGTCAAGATCCTCTCCTTTGATTTGTTTTTGGATTGATAGCATCGCATGCACACTTCTTTGCTTGTCATTGTTTGTGCAAATGACTTGTTTATCATCCCCGTTTGGGTGACATCTCTTTTTATCTATGCTCTTGTCTACTAACCTTGTTTTGTAGGACACTTCTAACCCATTTTTGTAGCTCATCACTATTCTTGCTTTGTTGGTGTCTCAAACAAGGGGGAGCTCATATCAAGGGGGAGCATTTGCAAGAGTTCAAGTCATTACATTTGCGATCGTTGACTCACTCAAATTGCATTCATCAAACATCTTGCAAGTAATGCATTTTGGACACTCGTAGATAAGCATATTATTATGCTTGGAGTTGGTTAACCTATGGTGATTGAAGACTTCACTAGTATGACGCAAGCTCAATATTTTTGTATGATGGGGTTATGGTTTGGATTCTCTCCTCTCAAACGACAACCACTATGGATGATTAGATTTTTGGATGCATGTTCTCTCGAAGTCAATCCTCCTCCTCTACAAATGAAGACTACCTTTTTGATTCGACAAAAGGGGGAGAAGTAAGTGTAAACGAGTAACTTATGCATTTTTAATATGTGTTGCGGTTTACTTGTTTGTCATCATCAAAAGGGGGAGATTGTTAGTGCAAACATTAGGATGCTTTGTCGATATAATCTCTTTGTGTTTTGTTGATGACAAACGTATAATTCGCAATACATTATGTAAAATGTTAAGGTACTCGTAATCACTCAAGAATACATTTGTATACTTCTCTCGACACCTCCAAGACCGCATTCGGCATGAATCACTCAAGGTATGTACAAACATGTCATTAACCTAACTAAGTGATCAAGGATTAATATTTTCTTAAAACTCACATTTTAATCAAATGTGACAAAAGATTTTAATTAACTTTATTTTTAAGAAAATGTTTTATTAAAAAGAAAATGGAAATTTGAATTTGGCATATTCCATATGCCAAAGGAATATCCTTTGAGGGTATAAACTACCCCAGATGGCATATCCCCACTAAAGGACAAATTTGCACGGACTCCGACGTGGAGGTTCCTTAAAGGAACCCGCGGTTCCTTATTGATAAGGTACCGCGGGTAGAGATAAGGAACCGCGGGTGTTTTTAACCGTTGCAATGTTGTCCTATAAATAGTGGATCATTTCCAGGTTTTCTTTTAACCCTTTTTGCACAGTTTCTTTCAAAAACCATCTTAGATCCTTGATTAGTTAGTTTTGATTAATCTTGTTTAAGATGTGATTCAATCTTCAATCTCCTCATCCTCTCAAGTGCAAAGAGAAGAACACTATCATTACCATGATGTGATCGGTTCACTACATGATGAAGATCTTTCCTTCTATAGATCTAAGTTATGTTTTTAGTCTTCCTACTATGTATATGTAGAAGATCCAAGTGTTGGGTACACTTGGATGTGTTTGTAAGGGTAGAATATCCAAGTGATGGGTATCCTTGGATTAGGTGTTAGTTGTGTAGATCCATGTCTTGTTAGTACTTGGATATAGTGTTAGAGTTATTGATCTAAGTGTTGTGTTCTTAGATCTATATGGTTTATGTGTTTAGGCCATAAAACACAAGGTTTGTTATGTTGGGCCATAAAACATAACTAGTGGGTAGATTAGGTTGTGTCTTGATAGTTCTCACTAAACTCTAAAGTGATGTGGTTGTGTCTAGGTAGTTCTCACTAAACTCTAAAGTGATGTGGTTGTGTCTTGTGAGTTCTCACTAAACTTGAAAGTGATTAGTAGTTGTGTTGTGTGAAGTTCTCACTTAGCTTCAAAGTGAAGAGTCGTGAAGATTTAGCTTTCGATTAGAACTCGACATCTAGCCTTGTGTCGTTAAATGGTGAAGTGGGCGACGTTGTGTAGATTGGTCCTACCTAAGATTAGGACTCGACTTTCAGCTTAGAGTCGGAAATTGGATAAGCGACGTTGTGTATGGTTTCTCCACCTTAAGGAGTTTGTTGACTAGTGAAGTAACTCTCGAGTAAGGTGTACTCGAGGAGTGGAGTAGGGCGAAGAGGAGCTTCGTGACCGAACCACTATAAATCATCGTGTCGGTACTTTCCTTTACATTTATGTCTTTACTATTATAGATGTATTTATATGTTGTGTGTTGTGTGCATCTCATAATCTAAACATCTAAGTTGCGGAAAAGCTAAGGCTTAGTACGTGTGTGCTTCGTGTTTAGATTATGGTCAAGTGTACATCACTTAGTCTAAACATCCTAGTTGTGGAAAAGCTTATGCTTAGTACGTGTGTGCTTAGTGTTTAGTATATTACTTGATGTACTCTTGATTTGATGTGTTTGTGTGTTTATTTACTTGTAGTATTTATCTTTCAATCAAACACATCTCATATCTAGTCAAGCTTGATCGAGAATTTGATACAAAGGATTGTCAAAGTTTAACATGCAACAAAAGGTTAAGTTCACTGTCGGCGGTTCCCTAAATGGACCGGCGGTTCTTTATTGATAAAGAACCGCGGGTACACATAAGGAACCGCGCACAGTGGATTAAGCCGAAATGTTTTGAAAACTAACTAGAAACTATTCAACCCCCCCTTCTAGTTTCTACACGGTTCACACCGGCTAAGTTCCGGTTCCCCTGTTTTCTGTCGGCTTCCTACTGTTTTCACTCTAAGTCCCACTGAGACCCTATTGGTCGCGGTTGACACGATTATCAAACCAAAACCCAACATCAACCATACACCGACTCATGTCGGGGTTCCTTGTCGTGCGTCCGAGCAAAACAAACCAAGCCGAGACCTTATATGGTCTCGGTGGTGGTGCTGCAGCCACGCCGAGAGATTTTTCTTTCGGTTGTGGGTCTCAGCCGAACCAAACAAACACCAAACACCCTTAAATCATGTTTTTAATTAATCCCCTCATGTTTTCCTTGTTTGTTTATAATATTAATAACATGAATTCATAAAAAGAATTAAAAAGAAAAGGGTTTTGATTATACCGAACATGTGGAAGAGAAAGGTTTATGATCACGAACACGTACACGCAAAAAATCAAAGAACAAAATCATCCCGAACACCCCCTTTGGTGATGAACAACTGGCGGTAAGAGGGAGAGAAGAGCAAGTGTTCCTTATTTTTTTTTTAACCTAAAATATGAATAAAGGTTTCCTGTGTTTTTCCTTAATCATGGTTTGGTTATGGGTCATGGGCAAAAAGTATGGATGGCAAAAAAACCCGAATCCGACGGGGAAACCCGAAACCCGTAATAATTGGGACGGGGCCGGTTAACTTTATTGGGTTATAGGGCGGGTTTGGGGCTTAAACGGGGATTTTTAATCGGGTTTGGGGCAAACGCGGGGAATAAGGTCCCCGATCCGCCCCGCCCGATTAATATACACATATACAAATATAAGTATTTTTATATAGTATTTTCTTACTATTTACGTCATAATATCTTTTCACTATTGCAAATTATTATTAAAGAAACTTGTTTCATGTATTGTAAGTTCTTTGTGGTGTAACATATCATTATTTATGTATAATAGTATCGTTTTAAACCTTATAAGTCTTGTTTGCAATTCATTATTATTTAATTAGTAAGTTTTTATTACTTCAAGCTTATTTCTAACAGTCTAAAAATAATAATAAATGTAAAATGATGCGGTTTTGATAGAAAATTTCACCTAAAGATGATACTCGATAAGATCCCTGATGAGTACGGGGGGGGGGGGGTTGAGGGAGCATTGCGCCCCAACAGGGCACCCTGGTTAAATCCCCGATGGGGATCGGGGCGGGTTTGGGGATGGGGACGGGCGCCCCGTCCCAAACCCGCCCCGTTGCCATCCCTAGAAAAAAGGCCCACTCCCTTTCTTTCTTGCTCTCTTAGTCGCGGCCCTATAAGCCCACAAGGGAAAACCCGTAGCTTTTGTTAATTTAAATATTTACGTGATCGTTCGTGTTTTATTTATTGTGCATTTAACTATCGTGATCGTAAACACATTTATAATATATATGTACGTACATTTTATTTAATATCGTGACACATGAAATATATTATAAATGCAAAGTTTAAATTTTATTGTATTTTCATGTATTCACTGTTCATGTTTACTGTTCATGATATTTTAATGCGGGTTTTACAGTTATCTTGTTAAAAGAATCAGTTTAACTTTTAGCATATTTGTTATTTTGACATGATTTCTACGCTTTGTGTTGTCATTAGTTTTTCTTTAGTCTTAAAAGCTTAGTTTCAAACGTTTTGATATTAGTTTTGTGAATTGCAATTGTTACTTTAATAAAAATAGTGTTAAAGAATTTTATATTTTTCACTTTATGAAAATAGATTTTGAATAGTTGTTAAAAGTTGTTAGAAAAATTTGTTTTTGTTAGTTTGTTAATTTTTATAGAATTTGTTACCTTTTTCAAGTTTGTTATTTTTCTTGTTAAAATTGTTTAGTTTGTTACATTTGTTAAATAGTTTGTACATTTTGTTAATTTCTTGTACTTTGAGCTTGAATTGTTGTATTTGCAAAATGTTTTTAGAATAGTACGTATACGTATATAGACTTTATTTTTACGTTCTTTTTATACGTTCTTTGTTTGTCAAGTAGTTAATAATACCATATCAATATCTTTTAACCAAAAACAATTAAGTCTAGCTAAAAACTTGAGACCAATTCAAATCGATTCGAGAAAAACGAGATAATAAGAAACGAATATTAAATGGCGCCGCTGCCGGTTCGTATTCGTGAAGATTGACGGTTTTTGTGAGACGCATTAGATTTTGGGATCCGTTCATTTGTGAACGTTATTTTTCTTTGTAATAAAAAATATAAAAAACCAAAAAAAATCAAAATTATAAAAACATAAAAAATAAAAAATCACAAAAGCAATTTCTTTCTTAAGAATTGCACCAGAAAAATTAAAAAAATTCAAACATAACTCTTTTTCTAAAGAGTTACACCAAAAATATTACGTATTATTACTATGCATATTACTTCATATTCTCACTCTTTTGAATATATTTTCTTAAAAAATTAAAAAATATAAAAAAATTACAAAATATTTTCTTTTACGTAGTATATGTAAATACGTATACGTAGATAAGAACAACCAATCTACCTACTTTCATAGGTATTGCCTAGCAATACATCGCGATTAGTGGTATTCCGGTGCTATTCACGTGTACCGATCAAACTTAATTAAGGCACAATAGATAAATACTACAAGATACTTGAACTAGAGAAAGAAGTCACTGTGTGCGGGATATAAGGAGAGTATTTCACATTCGAAAGGAGAAGGCTCTTAAGTGCTTCGCGCCGCCTCGTTCCTCTGCTACCTTTTGATTCTTTCGAAGGTGAGAGTAGTAAGTGGTGTGACACCCAATTAGTATTACGTATATTGCTACTTTTTGTGGATATTAATTATTGAACCTCGATTAGGTAACCATTCCCTCTCAAAGTCATCAAGGGCATTTCCCTTATTCCTCGGATTTACTTACATGTGTACTCGCACGCGTGTAAACACATAGATAATCGTTTTATGTGGGAGATGTTGCAACAACAATCCCCAACACTATTTATCCGCCTTGTTCGATTTGTGGTGGCCCACATGATTCATATGTGTGTGTTCAAAACAATGGCCATTATGGGGAGGGTTATGCTTATAACAGAACCGAGAACCCTAATTTTCAATATAACTTTGACTCGGTTCAATTGGATGACACTTGTAATGACTATATGGGATATTTTGGTTTTCATTCATAAACTCAACCATCATTTCAAAGTTAATACTTTAATGAACCATATCAAAATCAAGGATTTTCGGATCATGAGGGTTTTCAAAATGATGGAATTTTCAAGGCTATAATCAAGAAAACTTTCACAATTAAGGATTTTCAAATCATGATGGTTTTCAAAATGATGAAAATTTTCAAGGCTATAATCAAAAAAACTTTCATAATGAATAATTTTTAAATCATGAAGGTTTTCAAAATGAAGGAAATTGTCAAGGCTATAATCAAGGAAACTTTCATAATCAAGGAACTTTTAAAATTATAATCCACCTAATTATGATAATCAACCTCCACCATATTCTTTGACTTATATGTGTGAATTTTGTGGCAATGAACCCCATTATGGTTATGATTGTCGACTGAGGGATCCGCCTTACTATGATCCTACTTCTTCCCACGAGATTCATTCTTTACTTGAGCTACAACGTGGTGCGATACAATTTGTAATTAGCTTAATAGTAAGAAAGAAATGAGCATCGAAGAAATGAAACATGAGGACTCGCGGACACTTGACAAAATTAAGCATATTGTACATAATCTAAGGACTAAGAGAAATACTCAAGAAGAAAATAGTGATGAATGTATGGAAGCGTGTGAGAATAAACTTCATCAACTTAAACAAGCTTTTGATGGTTTGAGGATCGAGATTGATAAAAAGGAAAATGTTCAAATAGAAGAAGAATATATTGCTGCTCGTGCTCATATGCCTTCTAGATTTCTTTATGACGATGATGAGGATACTTCGATTTGTATTACGCGTCGCGTTGACACACCTTCTGTGACACCCCCAAAATGGTCAAATGCAGCGGAATAGTATTTGGGTGTCACTTGGTGGATTAATAGAAAATAGTACACATAACAATGATCATAAAAATGTCATTTAAATTATTACATGAACCAAACATGAGAAAGTATTAAATTGTCTTGACAAAAGATAACATTGTTATTGTTTCAAAGAGATAAAGCCCTGCCCCAAAGAGTGGTATTATGCTCTCTACATGATGCTGACAGTTCAGGTGCACATAGTACCTGCTTAAATACCTGGGAAAACATGTTTTAAATGGGTCAACACAAAGTTAGTGAATTCATAGGTTTAGTAAAAAGTTCTAGAATGCAAACACCACAAAGATAGTAGTGCACAAAGAAAAATACTATTATAGTTCCTATGGCCTGTAATTGATGCTAGACGTTGTGTTGTCATATAGAAATGCCCTGTAATCCGACATGATATACGTCTGTTGTTGATAGTGGTAGTAATACGTCTTTAAGGAAAAAGAACGTATTTAGGGCAAGTATTAACAAGTGATTTAGGAAAACCACAAGTAAATGACCCAAAGTGGGGATCGTTCTCAAGGAGGCTTGTGTGTTGAGTAAAGAGATGATTAAGTGTTTGTGATTATATTGATGAGAAAAGAAAAATAGAAAAGAGATTAGAAAAGAATGACGGTTACGAAATTGAATTAAACTAAGACGAAGTCGTGCACGTAAAACCGTAAAAAGTCACCAAATTTAAAAATTACCCTAAAAATTCCTAGAAAATTGCAATAAATCATAAAAAATGTAAATAGAGTTTACAAAAAATAAAAAATCACTCAAACCTTTTATTTAATTAAATAATATTTTTAATGCTAATTAAAGCCCAAAAAATCAATTTAATTAAAAAAGCCCAAAATGAGATTTTTTAACTTGTAAACCTCTAAAATGACTTAACTAACTTTAAAACTAATTTTGAAAATTTTAAAATTAATTAAAACTATTTAAAAACAATTAAAAACTATTAAAACTTAAAATAATTCTAAAAATTAATCTAATGACGATAAAAATAATCTAAAAATCTTAAAATTCCTAACTTAATGTATTTGAACTAGGAAAAATGAAAAACTTGCAAAAATCTAAATTTTAATTTTTAATAATAAAATATTAATAAAATATTAATAAAAATCCAAAATTTATAAAAAATTCTAAAAAGTTGCAAACTAGTTTATTTTAACCTAAATAAAACAAAAATGAACTTGAAATCACAAAATTACCCCTATTAGGCCTTCAAATGGGCCAAATACCCAAACAGTCCCTTAATGGGCTTAAAATTGGGCCCAATAAGAAAAAGTCCACAGAAATGGCCCAAAAGCTCCAGTTAAGTTTAAAATATGATTGTAAACACAAATTTCCAAAGGCCCAAAAGCTGAAAATAAGCTTAAGATAGCTTATTTCAAAACAGGTTATTCTTAATGTGCTTTTTGGCCCATTAAGCTATAAGTTGATGCCATAAGCTAAAATTTTACCCACTTCCTTCTCTTGACCTAAATAAGCTATTTGCAAAAAGAAACTTGAATTAAGCCCAAGAAGTAAGCCTGAAATAAGCTAAAGCTCTCTTCACAAAACAACAAAATAGTCGTTTCTGAGTTCTAGGCTATTTCAAGAGCTGATTCAAGTTGAAATAAGTCACAAATAGCTTAACTAATATTAATAATAAAAAATCTTTCAAAAAACACCACTTAATAAGCTGGAATAAGCAATAAGCAATTTTGTAAAAGTCAACTAAGTTCGTTTTCTAGTCAAACCTAAAAGTCAAAGTCCACAAAGCTCCAGATCTCTTAAATGGGTCAAATAAGGAAGATTGATTACAAAAAACAAAGTTGTTGAAAGTACCAATAAGTTAGAATGGCTTATGAATAAGCTTTTTGGATTTTTACATTAACAGGGGCTAGTTTTGGGGGTTCAGCAGTGTGAAAAGTTTCCACTGCTTGACCTTTTTGACTTTTTGTCTTAAGTGACTTTTTGTTGGATTCAGGTTAAGCAAAGGCACCCAAGTGATCGGTGAATCACAAGGAGTCAATAACAACAACAAAAACACAAATTCAACCATCTAATTAGCACAGATTAATCAAAAGATCCACAGACATACACCATATATGAACAATAGCAGTTATGAATTCAATAAGCACTTTTAGCAAGAATAAGCCAGCCAAACTTCACCAAATGCATACACAAGCTATAAATAATTCAAATGAACATAAATAAACAGGTTTCATGCATTGATTCAAAGTTTAGATCAAGATTCAAGCACTTAAATGTTACTGATGAACAAAGAACAAGTAGTTTTGATACTTTGCTGATATACTTGACCACAAATCCAATTTCAAACACTCAAATCTACTTAACAGGTTATATTAACTATGTTTAATCACTTGTTATCCCTAAGCATGCATACAAACTAAGTGTTACCAAAGTCTTAGGTCAAAACAAGCAGTTTTCAAGTTTTTATAGCATAATCAAGATTTTGATGTTTAAAAGCCAAGAACTTGCATCAATTAGCACTCAACCAAGCATATATCAGATACCAACCATAAACACACTTTTCAATAACTTAAAAACACTTTGTGATCTTAAACAGGTTAACCCAAACACCCCTTAACTTTTTTCAATCCAATATTAACAAAGTAAAAGTGTGATTCAATGTTACCCAAGCCCAATCTAACACAATAAAAACTATATTATGCAGTATCAAGCACTTTTAATCCACAAAACAGCTAGAACAATAACATAACACAAAATCACAAAAATCAAGTATTTTGACAGATTTTGGGTTCAAGGACTCAAACCTCATGAATGTACATCCACACTCACGAATTTTTGAGCTGATGTGCCTAGCAAAACAAGGCACAAGCTTCCACAACAAGGCTGCTAAGATTCAACAAGGTTAGAGCACAATTATCAAAACAAAAAAATGAAAAAGAGGAAAAATCTGATTAATGCAAACTTGTTCCCACACCTTGAATATCCCCAAACTATAATCTCACAACACCTTGATAAGCTCTTTATCAGAATGTATAGATCACTTATAATCCAAAGATTTCTAGGGTTTGAATCAAGGATTTAGCAAAATATCAGATTTTGAACTTTGAGCAATTTCTTGCACAAAGTTTGAAAACAAGTTTTAAGACTTAACAATAACAATCATATATCATTAACAAACAATGAATTAAGTTGGCACTTGGAATTCGTCACACACTTCATTAAGTTTGAAAGAGGATTTACAGAATGTTGACCCAAAAGAAAACCAAGAGCAGGGCTCAATGTTGTAAACCTAATGCCTTTTATAGGCTACATTCGTTCTAGAAATGCAAAGAAAAACGTAAACCCTAATGTATAGATGTTCCTGAAATGCCCTTGAGGTTTTTGAAAACCTTGACTGATCATGTGAATTCTTTGGCAGTTTGTTGTTAAAAAGTTGGTGGAATTGCATCCAATGGTCCATGTGAAGCTTAGAAAGCAAGCAGGTTTGTGGGGCGTTGGATCTCTTTGGCTTGTTTGTCTTCTTCTCCAAAACGTGTGCATGGTAGCTAACATGTGACATGGGTGATGATGTGGCATGCGTTTTGAGAGTTAGGATGTGTTTATGATTATCCTAATCATGTTTCTAGAGGTTAACTAGGGATTAATTACAAGTAAACAAAAAATCCCTAATTGTGTTCATACGGTGAATAGTACCATGTTTAATCTGATTTTGGGTTTGAAAAATGTGTTTAGCGTGTTATTAACTAATCAGTTATGATTAGTTTAATAAAGCTGAGTGGGATGGTGAGGTGTAGAAAGGGAGGGTTCTCATTGGTTGGTTTTGGTGAGTGGGGCACGTGGCAAGCTGCCACTGGTCTAGGTAACTTTGTTGTCGTCCATATTTAGCCCCCCTTCTTTATTCTTCTCTTCATTTCATGTTTTAAGTGTGTAAAATCTGAATTCCTTTGTTAATAAACTTTCAGATTTCACACTTTTGCCCCAAATAGTTTCCAAAAGTATTTTCAAGGGTATTTCTTGTAAATTCATGATATTGGAAGGGGTGTTTTGGTATTTTCTTCAAACTTGATGGTCTTGACTTGTAATGTTGACTTCTTGGAGTACTAATATTGACAAGTCTTCATTTTTGAGGGACCATTCTTGCCAATTATTTAAAGTGGAGGGCCCTTTTGTAAATTGACAAACTTTAAGGACCAAACTTGTAATTATGAATATACAAGGGTTTAAAGTGTCAATTATTCAATATTGGAACACCCTTATTGTACAATCTCCATTTCTTCAAGGGTTATTCTTGGAAAATCACCATTAGGGCTTGGTTCATTGTGCGGCTTCATTTCCCGTGTTCGTTTTTGCTTGTTTCTTGTGATCTTTTGTCATTTTCTCAATATCAGTACCTAAAATACACATGTAACAAACACAAGCATATATTTGGCATATTTGTTGATATTTAATGCATTTTAAGCCCGTTTTGGACGATGAGACTATGTATAAAAGCAATCTCATCACTCCCCCATACTAAACCATTACCGTGCCCTAACGCTATGCTAGAATAAAGTATCGTAGCACCTCCAAAATTCATTTTATGCACTTTTATTGAATGATAAACTAGCTACACTACTACTATTACTACTACTTGCGTTTTAGACCTAATGTATGATTTTCATCGCAAAATGGGACGTTTAGGTTCTTTGAATAAGAACACATGAATGCTTAGTTAGAAATAATTTCGTCGTCCTCGATTTTCACCCCAATTCCATGCTAAGCGTGCAACGAGATTATTGTCATTATAAGTTAGTAATGCTAACACTACTCATATGCCCTAATCAGGTACTTATCCTCCCATTTTCCTAAGTTGTATCTCTTATATTTTATTTTTGTCTTGAATGTTCACGAGGATACATTTTTTACTTATGCGATGATAGAGATTTAAGTCTAAAAATAGAGTCATAACGGTGTAACCAAGACCATCGAATTAATAACCCCCCTAATAGACAACGATGTCAAAAAATTAAGTCAACAAGAAGGATCGATAAACACGGTTTTATAACGGTTTTGAACATGAGACTTATTACCAAGACTTTTATACGCCCCTTACCGGATGGGCCTTATTATCATAGGTTTACCTCCATCTTTTATTCAACTTCGCCATGAAGCTTTTATTATGACTTCGGTCTTGCCTTGCCTTTTATTTAACCTCGCCATGAGGTGTTTATTATGGCCAAATACGTATATCCTCACGCTAAAAGCGAATTTTGGATCTTTAAAGTTTCAAAGATTAAGGCATAATTCACTTTCAATTTCGCATAGATTTTTCGGCCTTGTGAGCTTCAAATTGTTTGCTTGATTTAGGTGAGTACTTGAAATCTTATTATTAGGTGAATCTTTTGATTATTCGGGTTGCCAATACTTCAAAACCGTGACGCTGGTGATACCTTAATGTCTTCCCAATTTAATTACATGGAAGCTACTAGAAAAGACTAGAAACCAACAGTCAAGACTAAACCGCTAAGCCAATACTTATTAAGCAAAATATATTTACAAACGAAGGGAGAATAAGCAAACAACGAGAACACATGAGTTTTTGAAGAATACGAGTACTCTACGTTTAGCATAGTAACTTATAATTAACTCTATCATTTCTCGTCCTCATTTAAGAGACCTAGCCTAATATAAGTTAAGGAATCGAAGCTAAGTGCTCAACACGCACGGTCGAGTAAAAAATTACTCTTATTCTCGCCATCAGAAAATCTACATTCGTGTCTTCAAACACTTATAAAACATGAGAAAAATTTAAAATTTGGCCATTTTTAGCCTTATTTTGCAACAAAACGATAAACAAAAAGATAAACTTTGGAAAGCGTGAAGGTTTGGCAAGGAAAGTATCTATTCACCCCCATACTAAAGTTAAACATTGTCCTCAATGTTTCGAGTCTAAGGATTGGAAAAGCCCCATACTAGAGACGTAGTCGAATGCATAATCTAGCATGAAAAGGGTGTAACCGTTATATTTAAAGCCGTTTATGAAGTGTGCTAAAAACCTAAGGTTAGAACATAATAGGATATATCATGGATATTGAGAAATTCTTCGAAGCAAACGATCGAGTGCTCCCATAAAAGGAACACGAGAGGCTCCAATCGCGAAGATCATGATCATCTAAAATCCACAATGACAAACAACCACGAACAAAGGTTGGAAGGGCACAAATCCCCTCACGTTACTACATTAGAAAGCGATAATATGTACATGGGATAAGCATGGGACTCCCCCACGAGGTACCTCGTTTTTGATTACCGAGTCATGAGCTCGACTCGATCCCCTCAATACTAATTATCATTGGGGAAGGTGATTTGGTCGAGGTAGTTCAAGGATGGAACTTCCCCGCCAAAGTAGTGCTTCAACCTATGTCCATTCACCTTGAAATTGGGCCATCATTTTGAGCTAGCTCGATGGTCCCATAAGGAAAAACTTGGGTAACGGTGAATGGAACGGACAAACGGGATTTCAACTTGCCGGAAAATATTTTCAAACGTGAGTTAAGAAGCAACACTTGATCTCCAATGTTAAAAACTCGGTTTTTAATTTTTGAGTCATGAAACTTTTTATTTTTTTCTTTATAAATCAATGAATTTTCATAAGAAATGTCTCTCAATTCGTCCAATTCATTTAATTGCATTTTCTAGTGTTTTCCCGCAGTTTCAATATCATCATTACAATGCTTAAGGGCCCAATAAGCTTTGTGTTCGAGTTCAATTGTCAAGTGACAATTCTTCCCATACACATGCTTATAAGGAGTGCACCCGATGGGCGTCTTATGAGCGGTCCGAAAGGCCCATAAAGCATCGTCCAACTTATCCGACCATGATTGTCGGTTCTCTCCAATCGATCTCTCCAATATCCTCTTCAACGCTCGGTTTGAAACCTAGACTTGCCCACTCGTTTGTGGGTGATAAGCCGTAGAAAGCCGATGTGTAACCCCATAATTCCTTAGTACCCTTTCGAATTGGTCGTTACAAAAATGGGTTCCACGATCGCTTATGATCGCACAAGGGGTTCCAAACCGAGAAAGTAAGCTTTTCAAAAACTTGACTAACACAGGATCATCGTTCGTGGGCAATGCCTTAGCTTCCACCCACTTAGATAGGTAGTCAACGGTGACAAGGATGTACTTATTACCATGAGATGATGGGAACAACCCCATAAAATCAATTCCCCTAATAAGTGTGAAAACACTTATCCTTTTACCACTTATTTCCAATAATAACAAGACCAAAACGTGTATTTTATGTCGTAAAAGTCGAAATTATGCGTGGTTTGTGTTTTTATTGTGTTTTAGGACCAAAAGATGAAAAAGGAAGAAAACATGGGCTATCACGGGCTTTTATCGAAGAAAACGAGAAAAGACGAAGTCAAAAGATCAAGAGTGCAAAAAGAACGGAAGTCCAAGGCCTATTCTGAAGATTTATCGAAGAAAAAGTCTAAAGACGGAAGTTTAATGAAGTCGAAGAACTCAAGTCTAATTATAGAATAAAATTAGAAGACAAGTTCAATTTACATCGACAAATCCAGAGACGACGTCGAGAAAGATAAAGAATTTAAATCGAGTCGAGAAGAAAAAAAGAAAGAAGGAAGCACATGCACCTCCCCATCTCCTATATATACCCTACTAATGACACATTAGGAGGGTGTTAGTTAATTTAGCTAGATTATTTTTCTTTCTTTAGTTTTCATTTTAGAGAGAGAAAGTGTTTAACTTTCTCTCACTAGAATTTCATCTTTTCTTTCTTTCAAGTTTAAGCTTTATTTTCATCCTTGTATTTGGAATTCATAAATCAAAAGTTCATGTTTAAGCTTTTAATTTTTAATCTTCTTCTACCTTTCTTCATTTAGATTTATCTTTGATCCGAAATGTTCTTGATTCGTGTTTGATTTTGATGTTTTTGTGACTAAAAAGTTTATCTTTTTGTTCCTTACTAAGTTTTTATACGGTTTAAGCTTTAAGCTTGTTGTGCTTATTGGCTTATTTCGTATATATAGCTTATTGTCCTTTAAGTTTTCTTAAAAAAAATTAGTCTTTTTAAAGTTTGATTTATAAAAGTTTGTTTATTTCGTGTTTTAAAATAAAAGTTTTAAATTTTATGCTTGTTTGGATTTGGTTAAGGTTTGAATAAGTGCTTATTCGTATTTGGTTATTTGTGCTTATTGAGTTTTTAGCTTATCTCCATTTTTGGATTAATTTGTGCTCTATCGCAATCTTAGGGATTTACTCATTCCGATGCTACATTCTGATGGTTTCAGTGTGATCGCAATAACCTTTAAGGTTTTACTTTGCGATCAAGTGCATTTCCCCCTTATTCCGATCGTGATTGTGATCGCTCATTGCGATCGCATATTGCAACGGGTATTAAGGTTTTATTAAGATGAAACGCTGCCTAGTTTTTGTTAGCAACATTCCAACATATGTTACATCATTCCGATACTTTCCTTGATATTCCGACAGAATTGATATTCAGATAGAACTGCATTCCGATAGACCTACATTATGACAGAAGTGTTTTTCGATAGGGTGATTCCGATAGAATTCAATGTGCAATATTCCGATACTTTTGTGATTATTCCGACGGAAGCATTCTGATGAAATTCATTTGTTACATTCCGATGGTTTAAGTTTTTAAGTTTTACAAAGTTTCCAAGTTTTAAATTCATTACGTTATAATTTCCAAAAATTGCACGTTTCCCGAAATCTCTATTTTTACCAAGTGTTTTTGTAGTTTAATTTTCAAAGCTTTAATTTAGTTTTTCTAGATTTGCTTTTAGCTTATTTTAATTACGTTTTGCACTTACCCTTCTAGTAGAATAGAAAATCTACTCCCCCTTTTAGTGACCATTACCGACTATTCCACCATTAACCGTGATCAATTCGATTAGATACCGAGAACGATATCGAGTACACAAATGCTAAAGCAAGCTAAGCAAAATTCATGTATTAAATGGCGCCGCTGCTGGCTCTTTTCATAAAGATTAACGGTTTTAGTGAGAAATTGGATTTTGGGATCCGTTCTTTTAGAACGTTATTTTCATGCACAAAAATTTTCAAAAATCCTAAAAAAAATATAAAATTTTCAAAAATCCAAAAACAATAAGAAAAAGATAAAAAATCAAAAATATTTTATTTCCTTTTAGTGTATGCATACTCGATCTACGTCTTATCCTGAGCCCGAGACTCTTATAGACATAGATATGGCCGGTGCGCATAACAATAATAACAACCCACCCCACCCCAATTTGAATAAAAATAACAACAACTACAATGTTCACCCACCCGACCTACGAACAATGGAGGAGCTTTGTCAACCCACCATGAACGGACGCGGAGGATGGATTGCGCCGATGCAAATCACGGCTCCTGAATTTTCGTTGAAGCATCACATGATCCAGCAAGTTCAAAAAGCTTGCCCGTTTCGTGGATTACCGGTTGATGATGCCAACAAACATCTTGACAAGTTCATTACCGTCACACAAAGCATGAAAATACCTGGTGCTTCCATGGATTTTCTTCGCCTTCACCTCTTTCCACACACTTTATCCCACCATGCCGAAAAATGGTTTGATCGTCTTCCCAAAAATTCAATTCAAACATGGAATGACATGACTCAAAAATTTTTGTCACGCTAGTTTCCACCATCCATGGTCACTAGTCTTCGCAACAAAATCAGTGGATTCACACAAGAACCTGATGAGTCACTTTTTGATGCTTGGGAATGCTATAATGTCTTGATCGACCGTTGTCCAAACCATAACATGCTCCCTGTTACTTTGATTGATACTTTCTATAATGGTCTAACTTTTCGTGATCGTGATATGATTAATGCTGCCGCCGGTGGTACATTCATGAAGAGAAGACCTGAGGAGTGTAGAGAGCTGATAGAAAACATGACCACTCACCACAAAAATTGGGATTCATCTGCATCTTCAAGGAATAACAAGAGGGCCAATGTTTCCTTCTACATCATCCAACTCAGAGATAACCGAACTTACTTGCCAAATAGCTGAGATGAACAAACACTTCTTGTTGATCCCAAACTTAGATCGATTTATCTTTGTGTTAACGAGATTAAATCAAGTTTAACACGTAGAGAAACTTTGTTGTATTAAACAAACTAAGTGTTATGCGGAATTTAACACTTAGAACAAAGAACAAAACAAAGTAAACCAAACTTTCACTTGATTGATAATAACAATGAAAGATTACAATGAAAGTGTTATGAGATATGTGGAAGATGTGTGTGAAAAAGATATGTCTTATGTCTAACCCTAAGGCCTCCTTTTATAGGTTTAAGGAGCCTTGTACAAAAAGCTAAGATCAACTATTTTAGGAAGAGACATAAGATAAACATACTCAAATAACTTATTGACTAAATCTTTTAAACATTTAAGAATATATTCTGAATTCTTATCTTCATATTTTGTCCACCAGCTTGAAGAATTCATCATTGGTAGATTTAGTCCTTGTCTTTGTGTTACGATTCTTCTTGTCAACGCCTTGATAATTCTTATCAGCGTCTCACCTGTCAGCGCCTCTTTTACTCTTGTCAGCGTCTAAGTTCTTCTTGTCAGCGTTCCAGTGACTTAGCTAATTTTATTCCCAACAATCCTCCCCTAAACTTGATATCTACTCTAGTAATCAAGTTTTTGAATAAAATAAAACATATAGAGAGGATTCTTACAAATATACTTATCCCTGAATTTGAGTAATAATAAATCTCGAAAAGTCAATCACTCAAATCACTTGTATAGTTAGCCTTCACTTGGTCTTAATCATCTTCAGCACATGTAGAGTCTTTGGAGCTTTCTTTATTACTTTTGTCACTCAAATTCGATTGCTCCTCCCCTTTTTAAGACTCCTCTCCAAGATCAATATACAAGGACGGAACCAAGAACGTCCTCCTTGCATCAGCTTCCAAAACAACAAGTCTATTAGTTCAAAACAGTGATCCTTGACAATATGTACCATATTTGTATTATGCTTCTACAAGCTAATACAGATTTTCGTCAATTCCATTAATGTCAAAGGTTTCATACTGTCCTCATCCACATTCGGGAAATGAATCCTCAATGTTGATTCATAGGACATGGGGATGGACTTACTGATGATAAGACTGACTTGACCTGCATTAAAGCTAGTGCCAATAGTCTCAGCCATCTCCATAACACTATACACCCTTGTGAAAGTGATCTCTGCTGCTACTAGATGTCAATCACTAGGAAAAACATCTCAATGATCATTAGGCTTCCAGTTATCCAAAAATTTGAAAAATGAAAGGGTGATGAAACATTTTGGGACTATAAAGAAGTTTATAAATCACACCAGCTAAGATGTCATAGCATAAAATGGACTTGATAATGGAAAACTTTAGTTAGAAGATAAACAAAGGTAATAATCCTAAGGAAATTAACTAGTCTCTAATAAGCAAGAGTGACAAACACTGTTCATGCATGCACTCATGAAAAAGCATGATAGACACACATGAACTATAGAGTCCTTTGTTCACAAATGCCCCAAAGATAAAGTTAACTCATATAAAACCTTTGCAACTCCCCAAGTAAGTCCAAAAATATATCTACCCCAAGTCACCCATACGACCACACCCAATGCTAGGTCAAAAGTCTTGGCAGCATGCACAGTATATCAACTTTGCATGCTACAGTGCCTCACAAATTAGAAAACTAAATCGTACTCACCAGTGGACACAATCTAGAATTATGCAAGAGTGCTCTAAGAGTACCCAAAAACCTAGAGGTTTACCTCTCCTTAATAGAAGCATACAAATCATTATATGTGAAGAAGCAAAATTTTATCTCAATATAGGAATGTAAACACTCCAACCATCATAAATAAAAGTTTGCAATTATGTATCCATCCAAATGTAGCTCCACATTCCTGCATAGTTAGACAAAAACCACAAAAACATACCAATAGAGGCTACCCTTTCCCACAACAATGGGTAGAGATAACATGTTACTGGATACAAATAATATTAGTGGAAAGACCAACAATGCATGTTCCTTGAGCATCCACTATCCCAATATCCTTGATCATTAACCTGCTTTTGGATAGGCTGCTCAAAAAGAAAACAAATTAGTTTTCTTTGGAGATCCAAGCCTTGTCAGACTTGGATCTGTCTAGTTGTTCAACTAGAGTGGTCTTATTCTTTGCCACAAATCCCTGTTCATCCCTTTGTGACCTAAACACCCAATTTGTTCCAATGAGTCTAGTAATGACCTTCTCAAGATATTTAAGTCTATTGCAACTCATTGAAATACCATTAAAATTAGAGTTTTGCTCTTGGTTAGGTTTCCAAGTTAAGTAGGATGATGCTTCAGACCCTTGACCCTTATTAACCAAGTATCTTTGTTTATATGGTCTAAAATAAGGTCTCATACCAAACTTGGAGCTGTCAGCGTTGCATTTGTGCCTGTCAGCGTTGAATTTGTTCTTGTCAGCGATGAATTTGTTCCTGTCAGCGCTGAATTTGTTCCTGTCAGCGCTGAATTTGTTCTTGTCAGCGCCCAAATTAGGGTTTGCTACAGGAACATACTGTCTGTTTGACCAAGTGTTGGTCTTTTAAAAGGGCCTTTGTCCATGGGTATTAGCTGCCTTAGAGAATAAAGGAGCTGGTCTAGTAGCCTGTGGTCTAGTGTGGACAAAAGGTCTATGATTGACATTGGAAAACCTATTGTCAGCGAATGAGTTGTATTCACTCACACAATTATTTGCCAAATGTGAGAAGCTCCCACATGAGTAACAAGCCTTTTTGGACACAAACTTAGGTTTAGATTGATAAAACCCCGTCCCATTAACACTTTCTTGGCTTATGAATGACCTAGGTTTCCTATACATTTCAGCGTATTTAACACTAGGTTGTTTCTTAATTAGGGAGCCAAGATTAACAGTTTTTCTAGTGATGGGATTGGTCAGAGTGATAGGTGTAGATACTACTGGACTCCCAATGGGTGTAGGCACAAATGGACTCTCACTAAGTATCCCACCTTTAACAAATAAAGTGGGGTTGGTCTTTTTCCACTCTTCTATGTCAATAACCTTTTGTTGATATTCCTCAACTGGGGAAAGAACTCTAGGTGGAGGAATAAATTCCTCTTCTTGGAGTTCTGGAATACCAGTCCAAGATAAGTCCTTTCTTTGGACACCATAGAAATCCCCAGCAGGTGGTGGAACGACAACATATTCTTTCAACCCAATCCCAGACATATCCCTAGAATCCCTTTGTTTATTAACACATTCACCTAGGGTTTGTGTGGCCTTATCAAATCTCTGAATTTTAAGGCCAACATTATCCTTATTCTTAATGGCATCATCTAACTTAGCCTGTAACTCACCATTGACTCTCTCTATTATGTTTATAATATCCATACTAGCATTTAACTCATGTTTTAAGATATTTATTTTATCTTTTAAGTCAAATTCCATTTTCTTGTACTCAGAAACTGTCTTCTCAGTTTGAGTGAGAGCAATTTGATAGTTAGACAGTTTGCATCTTTCAGTACTCACATCATCTAACAACCTTAACACCTCTTTGTTAAGTTTCTCAGTATTTAACCTACAAGAAGAATTATCACATACCTCGTTATTAGATGACGAAGATGAGTTGGAACTTGAAGTAGACTTGGCCGTGACTGAAAACATCATCAGATTCTTCTTCACCTTCTTCCTTAGCCTGGTTCACCTTACGGTATTGGATCTCGTTCTTCAAATCAAAGTTTCTCAACAAGCTCTGATACCACTTGTTGATCCCAAACTTAGATCGATTTAGCTTTGTGTTAACGAGATTAAATCAAGTTTAACACGTAGAGAAACTTTGTTGTATTAAACAAACTAAGTGTTATGCGGAATTTAACACTTAGAACAAAGAACAAAACAAAGTAAACCAAACTTTCACTTGATTGATAATAACAATGAAAGATTACAATGAAAGTGTTATGAGATATGTGGAAGATGTGTGTGAAAAAGATATGTCTTATGTCTAACCCTAAGGCCTCCTTTTATAGGTTTAAGGAGCCTTGTACAAAAAGCTAAGATCAACTATTTTAGGAAGAGACATAAGATAAACATACTCAAATAAGTTATTGACTAAATCTTTTAAACATTTAAGAATATATTCTGAATTCTTATCTTCATACTTTGTCCACCAGCTTGAAGAATTCATCATTGGCAGATTTAGTCCTTGTCTTTGTGTTACGATTCTTCTTGTCAACGCCTTGATAATTCTTATCAGCGTCTCACCTGTCAGCGCCTCTTTTACTCTTGTCAGCGTCTAAGTTCTTCTTGTCAGCGTTCTAGTGACTTAGCTAATTTTATTTCCAATACTTCTTAACCATGGCTACAAACCAATTTCAACAAGCTAAAGCTATAGCAACTTCTTGTGAGATTTGCGGGGGTTCTCATTCATACACCGATTGTCCTTCTACTCTTGACAATCCGGAAAATGTGTATGCCGCTAACGGTAAGTTTTCTACAGGAGGCTACCAAGCACGTCCTCAAGGAGACCGTAACTTGCTAAGTTGTCGTTCCAACAACTATCTATCTCCACCCGGTTTTTCTCCTCAAAACCAAAACCAAAACAATTTCAACCGCAACAATCAAAGCCAACCTCGAGCTACCAATCAATATCAATCCTAAAGAAACCCATATCCACCTCAAGGAAATAATTCAGCTTACCAAGCCCCACCTCTCAATCAACCCACGACATTGAACCAAGACCTCGAAGCTTACATGAGGACCAATAGAGAGATGGTGACGAATCTACAAAGCCAATTCATTAACTTGAAGGGTGACATGGCAAAACAAGGGAACGATATTCGAGCCGAGCTAAGGAATGACATGGCGAAACAAGGAAATGCTCTTCAAACCGATATGAGAAACTCTATGAGCAATCAAACGAATAACTTAAGGGATATGATGGCTAGTTTTTTCCCAAGTATTCAAGCCTCTGGTTCGGGTTTTCTTCCGAGTAACACCGTTGCTAATCCAAGAGGGGAGATGAAAGCAATCACCACCCAAAGTGGAAAAAGGTTTAAAGGAACCCGAGATTCCTACACCTACACCGGTGACTGTGACAAAGGAAAACGATTCTACTTCTCCAATTCCTCCACCTTCTACTTCCACCCCTCCACCACCCAAGGATGTGAGTGAGAATTCCATTCCAAAGCCTTCATCTCAACCCAATATACCTTATCCCTCAAGGTTGAGGAAAGAGAAGTTGAAGAACAAGGATGATATTCAGGTTTCTAACTTTCTTAAAATGTTTAAACAACTGAATTTCAACATCTCCTTTGACGAGGCTCTCGCTCACATGCCGAAGTATGCGAAAAAGTTTAAAGATCTTCTCAGTGATAAGGAGAAACTCCTTGATATCGCTCAGACCCAACTTAATGAGAATTTCTCTGCAGTGCTCTTAAGGAAATTACCAACCAAACTTTGTTATCCGGGTCGTTTCCTCATTCCTTGCAACTTCCCCGGGGTAGAGAATTGCATGGCCCTAGCCGATCTAGGTTCTAGTATCAACTTAATGCCTCTAAGCGTTTTGAAACAATTGTCTCTATCCGATCTAGTCCCCACACGAATGACATTGGAATTAGCTAACCGTACGGTTGCTTATCCGGTGGGGATAGTCGAAGATGTCTTCGTCGGTGTCGACAAATTCACATTTCCGGCGGATTTTGTTGTCGTTGACTACGTGATGGATCCTCGTGTTCCATTAATCGTTGGAAGTCCATTCTTGAGGACCGGTCGCACTCTCATTGATGTAGTAGTGGGCGAATTAATCATGAGAGTTGGTGACGATAAAATCGTCTTCAACATGGGTAAACTTTCTAAACAGTCTTCTGAAAACGAGAGCGTTAATTTTATTGGCGTTCTTGATGAGGCTTGTGAAGAACATTTCAAAGACGCTTGTAAAAGTGGTTCTTCTTCTCTACCCATTGTTGAGACCTTGCCTCTATTGCTCCCTCACTAACTTCATTTGGAGAAAGTGATTTCCTTTTGAAAGAATTCGAAGCAACTTTAGGGGATGTGGACTTACAATATGACGATTCTCCCTCTAATTAGGATGAAGACATTCGTACCATTGAGAAACTTCTCAATGAGGACCATATTTCTCCACCGTCTCCTAAGGAAATATCTATCGATGATCCGAATTTGACTACGCCTTCCATCGAAAATCCTCTGGGTTTAGAGCTTAAGGATCTTCCGTCTCATCTCGAATACGTGTTCCTTGAAGACAATAAGAAGTTACCAGTCATCATTGCAAAGGACTTGAAAGAAGACGAAAAATCTCGACTTATCAACGTGTTGAAAAATCATAAGAAAGCGATTGCTTGGAAAATCTCTGATATTCGTGGAATTGATCCTCACTTTTGCACACATAAAATTCTCATGGAGGACGACTTTAAACCCACTATTCAAAACCAAAGAAGGGTGAATCCCAAGATCCATGACGTTATAAAAAAAGAGGTTATCAAACCTCTTGATGCGGGAATGGTCTACCCTATCTCGGATTCACCATGGGTTAGTCTAGTCCATTGTGTGCCTAAGAAAGGCGGAATCACCGTTGTGCCCAATGAAAACAACGAGTTGATTTCTACTCGTCTCGTTACAGGGTGGAGAGTTTGTATAGACTATCTCAAACTCAATGATGCTACGAGAAAGGATCATTTTCCCCTTCCTTTTATGGACCAAATGCTTGAACGTCTAGCAGATAATGACTATTATTGCTTCTTAGACGGTTTCTCCGGGTATTTTCAAATTCCCATCGATCCTAAAGACCAAGAGAAAACCACACTCACTTATCCTTATGGAACATTTGCTTACAAACGAATGCCTTTCGGCTTAAGCAATGCTCCTGGGACTTTCCAATGGTGTATGATGGCTATCTTCCATGACATGGTTGAAGAAACTATGGAAGTCTTCATGGAAGATTTCTCGGTCTATGGTGACTCCTTCTCTTCTTGTCTTGCCAATTTGGAACGCATGCTTAAGCGGTGTGAAGACACTCGCCTTGTTCTAAATTGGGAAAAATGCCATTTCATGGTAAAAGAAGGCATTGTGCTTGGACATAAAATCTCAAAAGCCAGTCTTGAAGTGGACCGTGCTAAAGTTGATGTCATTGCTAAATTGCCTCCACCTTCAACCATGAAGGGTGTGAGAAGTTTCCTTGGTCATGCGGACTTCTATCGTTGATTCATTCAAGATTTTTCTAAAATCGCTCGCCCGATGACCCACCTCTTGGAAAAAGATACTCCTTTTATCTTTTCTAAAGAGTTTATCGAATCTTTCAATCTTCTTTAGGATAAACTAACTAAGGCACATGTAAAACCCGCATGCTTTTACCATGAATAGTACCCTTAAGATCGCACGTACTAGATTAAAACTTTCCTTTTATAGCATGTTTACCTTCACGTATAAGAATTTTAAGTATTACGTACGTGTTAGAACACGATAAGTATTTGTTATGTATGAACACACGATAATTATTCAAATAATAATTATAATCCCGAACATGCGATCATGAAATCATGAACGTAATTTAATCACGAGATAATATTATTTACGTATATATATTTATTACGAACACGAATAAATATATTAGGTCACGATCAATAATTAACTAGAACACATAAAACACGAACACGATAAAACACGAACGCACACTAAAATAATTAGACTCGAAAAAGGTACGGTTACCCCATGTGAGGCCCCCTACCCAAGAAAGTGGGCCAAGCCCATTTTAATTTTGCTAAAACAAGGGAATTAGGAAATCTTTTGTCATAATTCACAATACAGGAAAATATAACAAAACCCTAAATCTTTTTCTTCCTTCTCTCTTTTGGCCGCCGGTTATCACCATAAAAAAGGGGTGTTCGGTTGATTTTTGATCTTGAATTTTGTGCAAGCATTCGTGTGCGTTCATCCTTGATCGATCCACGCATTCAGTATAACCTTTTTAATCCTTTTCTTTTATGTTTTGATTTAATAAGTCACATAAAATCATGATGTTTTTAAAAACTAATTAAAAACATTTATTAAAACATGTAAATGGTTATAGGGTAAATCAAAACAAGGGTTTTTAGGGGTGTTTGTTCTAGCCGACGCCTAAACCGAGCCCTAAGGGGTCTCGGCTTGGTTTATGAACCACCACCGAGACCTCATGGTCTCGGTATGGTGGTGTAGGTCCCACGGTAGCAGCAAACAAGGGGGAACCCCGACTTGGTTCGGGGTATGGTGTTGATTACGGGTCCGGTTCATGGTTTCTAGTCACGATCCGGTTCATTGATTATGTTAAGGTTTATGATTTTAATAGTTATATGTTAAAAATTAAATTAATAAAACATGACATAATTAATTTAATTAACATGACTTAGGTTATAAATTTAATTATTAGATCATGAATTTTAACCTAAGTATTTATTTTTAATTAAACTTTATAATTAATTAATTAGTAAAAACCATGACTATAATTAATTAATCAACATAACGTAGGTTATATTATTAGTAATTAATAATACATGTTTTAACCTAAGTATTTTTAACTTTATTTAATTAAAAACATGATATATTTACTTAAATACTTTTAACCTATAGTTTATTTAAATTACATGTAATAATTAATAAACTATACTTTATAACAACATGACTTAGAATAATAATCAGAAAACACTTAAGCTTATATAATTAGCTTATTTAACCAGCTTATATCTAATTATGGAAACTTTCTATTTTTAGAAACTTATTTAGTTAAGCCAGCTAATCTATTTATAGAAACTTTCTATTTTTAGAAACTTATTTAATTAAGGCAGCTAATCTATTTATGGAAACTTCATATTTTTAGAAACTTATCTATTTTAAGATGTAATTCTATTTTTGGAAACTTTCTTTTTTTGGAAACTTTCTATTTTTGGAAACTTTCTATTTTTGGTAACTTTCTATTTTTGGAAACTTTCTATTTTAGGAAACCTGCTATTTTTTGAAAGTTACTTATTATTACACAACAAGTATAATAATACATGAAATACAGGTAATACTTAATCAGAATGGACAGAATGTAAGATAAATACAGTATAAAGTTTCAAACAGTAAAACATGACATGAACGTATAAAAGAAGCTAAGACATGACATAAAATCAGTTACGTATTTAGTAATCAGATACTTATACACGTATGTATTTATGTAGCATTAGTGATACCGAAGTAGGACTCTCTTCCGTTCGTCTTCTTCGTTCACTGGACATAAGGTACGGATTCCTGTCCTTTCAGTATGGACATTCTTTCCTTATTAGGATTCCCCGTATGCAGCCAACTGTTTTCTCGTAGTATAAGTTTACATGTTTGGTTGCTTATGTTTAATTTAGAATACCTGAAGCCATATACATGCATGACCAGTTTCACCTAGTTATGGAGGTACCATAACCATAACACTAGAGGCACTGGTGTTATGACTTCCCCACGGCGGAGTGATTGCTCATGGCGTCCCTTCAACTTTTGGCCATATTATTATATTTATCATGTGGGGCGTATGGGTGCATCCTAGTTACATGTTTTCAGCAGATTTCTCAGTGTGAATGTGGTGTGTGCCTTGCATCCTTCACAAGGAGCTAATCCCTCCTACCCAAAACCAGTATATTAAATTAGAGGTAGCCCCTCTAATTTTCATGATGAGGTCACCCCTCCAATTATTCATGCACGGTGGATTTTCATGACCTATAGTGGCTAATGGTAGAATATGTTAAAAAGTTTTTATAAGATAAACATAAGGCTTTTCAAACTATAAAACCAGTTTTACTAAGACTTAACTAGGTTATTCGGGACATAGTTTCTTCCGCTGTTATATGTTTATATGATTATATTGTTCATGCTTTATTGTACATCCGTGCACTGAGCGTATTGCTCAGCCGTTTTCCTTTTCATGTTCCCAGAACGGCAGGTACTCAGGGACGCTCGTAGACTTTAAGCGTACGTGCATATGGACTGGAAGCTTTCTAGCCTTTCTTTACTTTATGCATTATCTTTACTTTGATACTCTTTCCATGGACATTGTTTAGTCCTTTCATTTATAGTACTTATGTTTGTGTGTGATGAGCTTTACTTTTGGACTACCGATGTTTGATCCTGGTATTTCCTTTTATGGTCATGTAATGTTTTAGACATTTATCCTTGTATGCTTTGATGACACGCCATAATTACGCGTGACATTCCATTATCAAAATGGGGTGTTACACTTATGGTATCAGAGCAAAGGCTTCGACCTGTAGACTCTCAAAATATGACCTGTGATTAGTGGGTAGTCACTATGATCTTCCTAGAACTGACAGTCGTTTTCATGCATTCATCATTTTTATGTATACATATATATGTCATTGTCGCAGGTTTATGACTAAGTAATGGTTGGTACAGGACTTGCCCTATTTAGTCGCATGTGTTTTATCGAACTTTTAAATTTGGGACCGACCCATAGGCGTCCCCTCGCCATGTCTTTTATTTTGGGTGAACTGACCATAGGCGTTCACTCTCGAGCATACAAAAGTTTTCATAAAAACTGCACCATGCATTAATATACAAATTTTCTTGCATAAAATTTTTTCTCTTGATTTATTGGTATAATTTTTTTTTCATGTATATATATTTTATGTTTTGATCTGTTTAATCATATGTTTTATGTTATACTGTCAGATGGTTCTCACACGCGAGCAGGAACAACTCAATACAATAATCCAAGCTGCAATGCAAGCTTTGCTTCTAATGAGACTACTTTTATACATAGTCTCATCGTCCAAAAAGGGCTTTAAATGCATTAAATATCATCAAAATACCCCAATATATGCTTGTGTTTGTTGCTTGTGTATTTTAGGTACGGATATTGAGAAAATGACAAAAGATCACAAGAATCATGCAAAAACGAACACGGGAAACGAAGCCGCACATTGAACCAAGCCCTAATGAAGAATTTTCCAAGAAAACCCTTGAAGATTTGAAGATTTATAAAGAAGGGTCCTCCAATATTTAAGAATTGACACTTTATACCCTTGTATCCTCATAATTACAAGATTGGTTCCTAAAGTTTGTCAATATTGCAAAAAGGGCCCTCCACTTTGAAGAATTGGAAATTTTAGTCCCTCAACAAAACTAAAATGTCAATATTAGTCGTTCTCAAAGTCAAACATACCATGAAGGACTCCAAGATACAAGAAATTACAAGTTTGGTCCTTTGAAAATATAAAAATTACCAAAAGGACCCTTAACTTTGAAGAAATGGCAAAAATGGTCCCTCATTAATCATGACTTGGCAATTTTAGTCCTCCAAGAAGTCAAACAAACAATTCAAGACCATTAACTATGAAGAAAATGCCAAATCAGTCCTTCAAGAATCAAGAAATGGCAAGAAATACCCCTGAAATCACTTTACAAAACTTTTTGGGGCAAAAGTGTGAAAAAGCAAAAGTTGTTACAAAGGATTTGGGCGTTGATAAAGTGTTTAGCTGAAATGACAAAGAGAAAAGAGTAGAGGGGTTAATCATGGCAGACAGCATAGTTACCTTAACCAGTGAGGGGGTGACACTTGCCCCACTCACCAAAATCCACCAATCACCTTACTCCCTTCCTCCACCTCACCAATCCACTCACAACGACTTAAACTAATCTGGGATTAGTTTATTTAAAACACACTAAACACAAGATTTAAAAACCCAAACAGATCAAAACTTGCACTATTCATGTTCTTATCAAAATTGGGTTTTCCTAATTTTGTTGTAATTAGGCCACCAAATGCTCCAGATTTATGATTAAGCTAGTCCTAATCATATCCCAACTCTCAAAACCCTTGCCAAATCACCCCATTGTCACATGATAAACCCTCTTGTCCCACCCTTTGAAGAATAAGCCAAAAACCCTGCCACATCCAATGTCCAAGATTGAAGCTTGAAACTTAAGCTTCTTTTGAGCCTTTGATGCAATTCCAACAGCTCATACATCAACAAACTGCCAAAATTTTTTCACATGATGCCAAGATACTCAAGCTACTCAAGGGGCATTTTGAGACTTCTACTGCATTAGGGTTAACATTTTATTGCTTTCTAGTCATCACTTGTAGCCTATATAAGGCATAGGACTCATTACATTTTAGTTTGCTCTTGAATTTTCCTTGGTTCAGAAATCTATAAATCTTATATTCATATTAATGAAATGTGTTTGAATTTGGTGAGAAAACTCAAGTGCCACTCTTAATATCTGTTTATTGTTGTTAATGTTTACTAGTTCTTGAATCTTAAACCTGTTTTCAAAAGGAGTGTGCAAAAGTTTGCACATTTTCCACTTTTTCTTGATATTTTGCTAAGTCTAGTTCAAACCTTGGAATTCTTGGGCTATAAGGCTGATCATAGCATCCTGATATTGAGTTATCAAGGTGTGGTGAACCTTATAACTTGGGGATAATCAAGTGTGGGGAAGTAAGGTTGCATTAATCAAGAATTTTTCATTTTTCTGATTTTCATATTGTGCTTCTAACTTTGTTGATTCTTAGCAGGCTTTGTTGTGGAAGCTTGTACTTGTTCTTGATAGCACATAAGCTCAAAATTCGTGGGTGTGGATGTACATCCATGAGGTTTGCATACTTAATCCCAAAATCTGATAAAATATTCGATATTTGTGATATTTGTGTGTGACTTGTGTTCTTGCTGATTTTGTGGCTTAATCTTGTTCTAATCTGTATATCTCATCTGTTGTTGTGTTGATTTGGGCTTAGGTAACCTTGGAATGCATTTTTGATTTGAAAATCTTGATTTGAAAAGTTAAAAGGGTGTTTGGGATTACCTGTCTTGAATTATATTGTGTTATTTTGTGGTTGGAAGTTTGTGTATTTGCTTTGTATTTGTTTAATACTTGGTTGAGTGCATATTGCTGCAAGTTTTTGGGTTTGAAACCTCAAATCAAACATTGTGCTATATCTCATTGAGTTTAACTGTTTTTGACCTAATATTTTGGTAAAATCTAGAATTTATGCATGCTTAGGGTTAAAAGTTGTTAAAACCTCATTAATATAACATATGTGATAGATCTGAGTGATTGAATTTGGCTTGTTGGTCAATTGCATCAACAAAAGTAAAAACTTCATGTTTAGTGTTCATCAGTAACTTTAAGTGCTTGAATCTTGCTCAATACTTTGAATCAGTGCATGAAACCTGTTTAGACTTTCTTATTTAAGTTTATATTGCTTGTGTATGCATTTGGTTAAGTTTGGCTGGCTGAATTGTGCTATAAGTGCTTATTGAACCTCAACTGCTTATTTGTTCATGTCTGTGCTAGATCTGGTGATGTTTTGATTAAACTGTACTAATTAGCTGATTGTGATTTTGATTTCTTGATTGTTATTGACTCCTCTTGATCCATTGATCATTTGGGTGCCTTTGTGTAACTTGAATCTCCAAAAAAGTCACTAAAGACAAAAAAGTCAAGAAGTCAAGCAGTAGAAAAAGTTTCCACTGCTCAACACCCAAAACTAGCCCCTGCTAGTGTTAATTTGCTTTCAGCTTATCAATAAGACATTTTAGCTTATCCAGACCTGCAACAACTTATTTTTTGTGATCAATCTTCCTCATTTGACCCATTTGTTTGAATTGGAGCTTATTAGACTTTGACTTAGACTTTTTGCTAGAAAACCAACTCATTTGACTTTTTCATAAGTGCTTATTTGCTATTTTCAGCTTATTGAGTGAACTTATTTGAAAAAGTTTTGTTTATTAAGCTTAGTTAAGTCATTTAAAAGCTTTAGAAACTTGAATCAACTCTTGGGATAGCCTAGAACTCGAAAACGACTATTTTGTCGTTTTGTGTAGATTGCTTTTTGCATTTTCAGGCTTATTCCTTTGGCTTATTTCAAATTTCTTTTTACAGAAGTCTTAAGCAACTCAAAAGAAGTTTGTGTGTCTAATTTGAGATTATGGCATCAGCTTATAGCTTAATGGGCCAAAAAGCCCATTAAGAATAAGCTGTTTGATATAAGCCAGTTTATTTCACATTTTCAGCTTTTGGGCCTTTGAAAAGTTGTGTTTAAAATCAAATTTTGAGTCAGATAGGAGCTTTTGGGCTAAACTGGACAACATTTTTCTTATTGGGCCTATGTGAGCCCATTAAGGGGACTGTTTGGACTTTTGGCCCATTTGGAGGCCCATTAGGGGTAATTTGTAATTTCAACTTCATTTTCTGTTTATTTAGGTTAAATTAAGCTAGTTTTTAAGTTTTTAGAATTTTTTATAAATTTTGTATTTTTAATATTATTTTATTATTAAAAATTAAATTTTAGAATTTTCAAATTTTTATATTTTTCTTAGGTTAAATACATTAAGTTAGGAATTTTACAACTTTTAGAATATTTTTATTGTCCTTAGTTTAATTTTTATAATTATTTTAAGTTTTAATATTTTTTAATTGTTTTTAAATAGTTTTAATTAGTTTTAAAATTTTCAAAAATAGTTTTAAATTTAGTTAGGTCATTTTAGAGGTTTACAATTGAAAAAATCTCATTTTGGGCTTTTTATTAATTAAATTGATTTTTAGGGCTTTAATTAGCATTAAAAAATCATTATTTAATTAAATAAAAGGTTTGGGTGATTTTTGATTTTTTTGTAAACTCTAATTACATTATTTAGGATTTATTGCAATTTTTTAGGAATTTTTAGGGTAAATTTTTTATTTTGGTGCTTTTACGGTTTTACGTGTACGACCTTTTTGTCTTAGTGTAATCCGTCATCGTAACCGTCATTCTCTTATTACCTCATTTCTATTTTCTTTCTCATAATCATATAATCACATAATTAATCAATTCTTAACACACACACCTAGCCTCCTTGAGAACAATTCCCACTTTTGGGTCCGTGGTTTTCCTAAATCACTTGTTAATACTTGCCCTAATTACCTTGTTTTCCTAAACAAGTGTATTTTTACTACTATCATTTTGGCGCCGCTGCCGGGGAGGCGTGTTGTGTTTTGATTTGGCGATTGTTGTATTTATATATAGCCATAATATCTATTGGTATTAGTAGCACTATACTAATACGTATTATCGGTTTTTCGTTTTTTGTGTGAATACTATTACTATATTGTATACGTAGAACAATAAATACACAAGTACTCCAAAAGTGTGAAAACACAACCTTAACTTGGGAGGTCATTACCCAATAAGGTGCGTATAAGGCAGGTATTATAAAATATACCCTAAGGAAAAAGGCTCTTAAGTGCTTTGCGCCGCCTCGTTTCCCCGCTTGCTTGTGAGTATTTGATTTTGAGAGCTAATCGAGGGTTTTGCCGCCCAAAGTATTATTAAGTATCATATATACTTTCTTGGTTTCATTGATTAAACCCTCTTGAACGTTTTGGTGTTCCACCAACGTTCTCAAGTCATCGAAGGCGTTCACTTCACGTGATCGTTTTCATTCCTTGATGCTTCTTTAATCAACAGATTTGATTAAGGAGGAGATTTGTAGATTTTGGTCTACTTAATACAATCACAAAAATCCAAAAAAAGTAAAAACAATCAAAAATCACAAAAAATTTGGAAAAATACAAAACACCAAAAAGAATCTTCTTTGCTCACCCCCACGTTGTACGTGACGTTTATTCTTACTCGTAATCAAGCAAGACGTACACGTAAACGAAAAAACCGAAAGGATTCAACACCTACTCCTAATCTTTCTAGTGAGGAGTCTCCTATTGACGAACCCATTGTAAGAGAAGACCAACCATGGCGAATCGAACTATTATGGAGTTACTTCAAGCACCCACCGAGGGTTATGTAGAGGCTATTGTGATTCCCGCTATCCTTGCGGAGAATTTTGAAGTAAAAACGGGTTTGTTGTCGATGATCCAATCAACAAATTCCGTGGTGATGAAAAGGACAACCCACACAACCATATCCGCCAATTCATTCGTCTTACCGCCACTTGCAAATTTAAGGATGTTGCTAGTGACTTGATTAAGATGATGCTTTTTCCGTATTCTTTAGCGGGGACCGCTAAAATTTGGTTAGAGAAAGAGCCACCCAATTCTATATTGACGTGGAAGGATCTCGTTTCAAAATTTGTGAACCAATTTTTTCCGCCCTCTAAGACTACGCATTTGAAAAACGAGATTTCAAAATTTTCACAACAATTTAATGAGAGTTTTTCAACGGCTTGGGATAGGTTTAAGGAAATGTTACATGAGTGTCCTCATCACGGTTTTTCCGACTTGCATCAAATTGACACGTTTTACAATGGACTTAATGATCATGAAAGGGATTATCTAAATGCCGCCGCGGGTGGTAATTTTTTGTGTAAAACGGTTGAGGAAGCTTTGGTGATAATTGAGAATAGATCTAAGGTGTATAGTCCTCGTAGCACGTCGAGTGTTCGTAAGGCTTCGTTTTCGGCTTCACCTTCTTTGTCTACTACCATCGATGCTTGCCAAATTGAGGCGAACATGGAAAACAAAATCTTTGATAAGCTTAAAGGTCTTTTGATTGAGTTCAAAGTTGGAGAACCAAGTGCTCCCGCTACGGCTAAAGCGGTTGAGGTTCATGCATGTATTGTGGTGGAGGTCATGATTTCTCCGAGTGCATTACCAACAGTGGTAACACTTTGAGTGCCTACGCGGCCACGGGAACTTACAACCAAAACGGTCAAGTTACCCGCTCTAATCAATTGACTCCACCGGGTTTTGGTTCAAATCAAAATGCTAACAACAACTATCGCAACAATCAAGTTGGTTTGAAAAACAATTACAACAAAGGAAACTATGGTAATCAAGGGACTAATAATCAAGTTTCAAACAAAAATCAAATTTTCAAAACAACAACAAGAGTTTGCAAACTTTGAAAGATCTTCCAAATGAATTTGTTGAATACGCTAATGGGAACGATGCTAGGTTTGACAACATTCAAAGAGAAATCATTAGCCTAAGATCCGAGTTTAAGAACGACTTGAAGAAAGAGTTGAAAAATGAGTTAGCAAATGAGCTTAAAATCCATACAAACAAGATTGAAGAAAATGTAACTAGGTTACAACAAAACCAACAAAAATGGAACAAGGGCAACATGAAATGAAGCAAGAAATGATTAAAGCCGAGAAGAGGCAATCCATGTTTGAAGATAAAATTTCATCTATGTTTGAGGAAATTATGTGTTAACCGTCTTCGAGTAGTCTTCCTAGCAACACCATATCAAACCCTAAGGGTGAGATGAAAGTGATTACCACACGTAGTGGTAAGACACTTAAGGAACCGACTCCTCAACCAATTGCTCCTACGGAGGAAGCAATTGAGGAAGAACCCGAGGTGGTGGTCCAAAAGGAGCATGTCGTAATCCCACGAAGTACCGCTCATGCCACACCTACAGTTGACCCATTACCAACACTGGAACCCGAGATTCCAAAGGCTATGCCTATACCTCAACCCACACCACCTTTGCCCTACCCATCGAGACTTAGAAAGGAGAAACGTCAAGAGCGCGACAATTACCAATTTGAGTTTTTTATGAAAATGTTTCGTGATTTGCACTTTAATGTGAGTTTCGCCGATGCTTTGGTCATGATTCCTCGATTTGCCGCTAACTTTAAGAGTATGTTGAACAACAAGGAGAAATTGCATCAATTGTCTAGTTGTTCATCGGTTTATCTTAATCGCATACCTCAAAAAGTCGGTGATCCCGGTAAATTCTTGATTCCTTGTGCAATTCAAGATATGGAAGAATGCTATGCCTTGGCCGATCTTGGTGCTAGCATTAACTTGATGCCACTTGCAATCTTCAAGTCGCTCAATCTTCCTAATCTTACTCCTTCACTAATGTCTATCGAGTTGGCCGACCATTCCACGATTCCCACATGTGGATTGGCGGAAGACGTTTTTGTGAAAGTGGGAAACTTCTATTATCCGGTAGACTTTATCGTTGTCGATATTCCCATGGATCCTCAAGTTCCTCTCATTTTAGGTCGTTCTTTTTTTGATACGTCTATGGCTTTGATCGATGTTCATGCTAGAAAGATCACCTTACGTTTCAACGACGAGGAACTTGTTATAAACGCAACTCAAAACTCTCAAATTTCTCATGTTTATTCCGTTGCAACCATAAACCTCGTTGATATGATTGACGTGGTTTGCGAGGAATTTTCACAAGAAGTTCTAGGTTTTGGTGATGATGAAAATAGTGGCAATCCCACTATGTTAGATCCCATTCTTGATAACTCGACACCAACCTTCACTCCATTCGAAGGTGGTGGTTTTACGTTGGAAGAATTCGATGTTCCACGTACTTGTAACGAAGACCTCGACAACGATGAGGACTTCTCGATTATCAAGGATTTTCTTAACGATTTCCCATTTCCTCCACCCGAGGAGGTTATGAGTATCGAGCCCAAATTTTCAATTGAGGAACCACCTATCCTCGATTTAAAAGATTTACCTCCTCATCTCGAATATGTCTTTTTGGAGGAGGGCGACAAGTTGTCGGTTATTATTGCGAAGGAACTTTCGGATGATGAAAAAACCGCACTTGTCGATGTTCTAAAGGATCACAAAGGGACAATTACGTGGAAGTTATCCGACATTAAGGGAATCGATCCCAAATTTTGTACCCACAAAATCTTAATGGAGGAGGATTACAAGCCCGCAATCCAATGTCAAAGGAGGGTGAACCCCAAAATTCACGACGTCATCAAAAAGGAAGTCCTAAAACTCTTTGACGCGGGAATGATTTACCCTATTTCTGATAGCCCTTGGGTGAGTCCTAATCATTATGTCCCTAAGAAGGGAGGAATGACCGTTGTGCCAAACGATGCCAACGAGTTTATTCCCACTAGACTCGTGACCGGATGGAGAGTGTGCATTGACTATCGTAAGTTGAATGAAGCCACTCGTAAAGACCATTTTCCCTTGCCCTTCATGGACCAAATGTTGGAGCGTCTTGCGGGAAACGATTTCTATTGCTTTTTATATGGTTTTTCCGGTTACTTCCAAATTCCCATCGATCCTCGTGATCAAGAAAAAACTACGTTTACGTGTCCATATGGAACGTTTGCCTATCGTAGAATGCCATTCGGACTTTGCAATGCACCGGGAACCTTTCAAAGGTGCATGATGGCTATTTTTCATGATATGATTGAGAAGACGATGGAAGTCTTCATGGATGACTTTTCCGTGTTTGGTTGTTCGTTCACTTCGTGTTTGTCGAATCTTGAGAGAATGTTGAAGCGTTGTGAGGAAACTAACCTTGTGCTCAATTGGGAAGAATGTCATTTTATGGTTAAGAGTGGAATCGTCTTAGGGCACAAGGTCTCGAAAGCGGGGATTGAGTTAGATCAAGCTAAGGTAGACGTCATCGCCAAATTACCTCATCCCAAAGCCGTTAAGGGAGTAAGGAGTTTCCTAGGCCACGCGGGATTTTATCGTCGATTCATCAAGGACTTTTCAAAGATCTCTCGACCTATTACGCATCTTCTTGAAAAAGAGGCACGTTTTGTCTTTGACTAAGATTGTGTACGAGCCTTTGAAATCCTTAAGAGGAAACTTACCAAAGCTCCCATTCTTGTTGCTCCCAATTGGAACCTCCCCTTTGAGCTCATGTGTGATGCTAGTGATTACACTATTGGGGCCGTATTGGGGCAACGTCATGAAAAACACTTATTGCCTATTCACTATGCTAGCAAGACAATGACCGAGGCTCAACTAAAATACACTACAACGGAGAAGGAGTTCCTTGCCGTGGTGTATGCATTTGAGAAATTTCGACCTTATCTCGTCTTGACGAAATGCATAGTGTATACGGATCATTCGGCTATCAAGTATCTTATGGCTAAAAAAGATGCAAAGCCAAGATTACTTTGTTGGATTCTCCTCCTTCAAGAATTTGATCACAAAATTGTTGACAAAAAAGGAGCCGAGAATCTAGCGGTCGATCATCTTTCTCGTTTGGAAGATCCTCACCAGAGTGTTTATGAGCCCAAGGAAATCACCGAAACATTTCCGCTCAAGACACTTGGTGTAGTGAATTCTAAGCTTGATTCTTCCACCCCATGGTTTGCGGACTTTGCAAATTACCATGCGGGCAACTTCATCATCAAGGATATGACGACTCAAGAAAAACGAAAATTCTTTCGTGACGTCAAGTTCTACTTTTGGAACGACCCTTACTTGTTTTGAACTTGTGCGGATCAAATCATCCGACGTTGTATATTTGGCACCGAAGCTTCTAACATCCTTAGAGCTTGTCACGAGGGACCCACGGGTGGCCACCATGATGCTAATCTCACGGCTAAGAAGGTGTTTGATGTCGGCTTCTTTTGGCCTACTATTTACCGAGATGCACATGAGCTTGTGAAGTCATGTGACTCATGCCAACGACAAGGAAAAGCCTCACAAAAAGATGAAATGCCACAAAATATCATCCTAGTATGTGAGATCTTTGACGTTTGGGGCATTGACTTTATGGGCCCGTTCCCATCATCTCGTGGTAATAAGTATATCCTCGTCGTGGTTGACTACCTATCTAAGTGGGTGGAAGCTAAGGCTTTGCCCACCAATGATGCTCGTGTGGTAGTCAAGTGTTTGAAAAGCTTGTTTTCTCGGTTTGGAACCCCTCATGCGATCATAAGCGATCGTAGAACCCATTTTTGTAACGACCAATTCGAAAGGGTCCTAAGGAAATATGGAGTTACACATCGGCTTTCTACGGCTTATCACCCACAAACGAGTGGGCAAGTCGAGGTTTCAAACCGAGCTTTGAAGAGGTTCTTGGAGAGATCCGTTGGGGAAAACCGACAATCTTGGTCGGATAAGTTGGATGATGCTTTATGGTCCTTTAGGACCGCTCATAAGACGCCCATTGGGTGCACTCCCTATAAGCTTGTGTATGGGAAAAATTGTCATTTGCCAATTGAATTGGAACACAAGGCTTATTGGCCCTAAAGCATTGTAATGATGATACGGAGACCGCAGGAAAACACCGGAAAATGCAATTAAATGAATTGGATGAATTAAGGGATATTGCTTATGAAAATTCATTGATTTATAAAGAAAAGAATAAAAAGTTGCATGATTCAAAAATTAAAAACCGGGTTTTTAACATTGGGGATCAAGTTTTGCTTTTTAATTCTCGTTTGAAAATCTTTTCCAGTAAGTTGAAATCCCGTTGGTCCGGTCCATTCACCGTGACTCTAGTTTTTACTTATGGGACCATCGAGCTAGCTCAAAAGGATGGCCCCAATTTCGAGGTGAATGGACATAGGTTGAAGCACTACTTTGGCGGGGAAGTTCCATCCTTGAACTACCTCGACCAAATCACTTTCCCCAATGATAATTAGCATTGAGGGGATTGAGTCGAGCTCATGACTCGGTAATCAAAAACGAGGTGCCTCGTGGGGGAGTCCCATGCTTATCCTATGTACATATTATCTCTTTCTAATGTAGTAACGTGTGGGGATTTGTGCCCTTCCAACCTTTGTTCCGTGGTTGTTTGTGAATTGTGGATTTTAAATGATCATGATCTTCACGATTGGAGTCTCTCGTGTTCGTTTTATGGGAGCACTCGATCGTTTGCTTTGAAGACTCTCTCAATATCCATGATATATCCTTTGATGTTCTAACCTTAGGTTTATAACACACTTCATAAACGGCTTTAAATTTAACGGTTACACCCTTTCCATGCTAGATTATGCATTCGACTACGTCTCTAGTATGGGGGTGTTTGCACCCCTAGACTCGAAACATTGAGGAAAATGTTTAACTTTAGTATGGGGGAGGTGAATAGATACTTGCCTTGCCAAACCTTCACGCTTTCCAAAGTTTATCTTTTTGTTTATCATTTTGTTGCAAAATAAGGCTAAAAATGACCAAATTTTAAAACTTGTCTCATGTTTTATAAGTGCTTGAAGACACGAATGTAGGTTTTCCAATGGCGAGAATGAGAGTAATTTTTTACTCGACCGTGCGTGTTGCTTTGATTCCTTAACTTCACATTAGGCTAAGTCTCTTAAATGAGGATGAGAAATGATAGGGTTAATTATAAGTTACTATGCTAAACGTAGAGTATTCGTATTCTTTCAAAAACTCATGTGTTCTCGTTATTTGCTTATTCTCCCTTCGCTTGTAAATATTTTTTGCTTAATAAATATTGACTTAGCGGTTTAGTCTTGATTGTTGGGTTTCTAGTCTTTTCTAGTAGCTTCCGTGTAATGAAATTGGGAGGACATTAAGGTATCGCCAGCGTCACGGTTTTGAAGTATTGGCACCCGAATAATCGAAATCTTCACCCAATAATAAGATTTCAAGTGCTCACCTAAATCAAGCAAACAATTTGAAGCCCACAAGGAAGAAAAATCTATGCATAATTGAAAGTGAATCAAGCCTTACTCTTTGAAACTTTAAAGATCCAAAATTCGCCTTAGCGTGAGGATATACGTCTTTGGCTAATAAAACTACCGATGAGGTGGATAATAAAAGGCAAGGCAAGACCGAAGTCATAATAAAAGCTTCATGGCGAAGTTGAATAAAAGATGGAGGTAAACCCAAGATAATAAGGCCCTTCCGTTAGGGGGCGTATAAAAGTCTTGGTAATAAGTCTCATGTTCAAAACCATTATAAAACCGTGTTTATCGATCCTTCTTGTTGACTTAATTTTTTGACATCGTTGTCTATTAGGAAGGGTTATTAATTTGATGGTCTTGGTTACACCGTTGGGACTTTTTTTTAGACCTAAATCTCTATCATCGCATAAGTCAAACAATGTATCTTCGTGAAACATTCAAGACAAAAGAAAATATAAGAGATACAACTTAGGAAAATGGGAGGATAAGTACGTGATTAAGGCATATGAGTAGTGTTAACATTACTAACTTATAATGACAATGATCTCGTTACACGCTTGGCATGGAACTGGGGTGAAAATTGAGGACGATGAAATTATTTCTAACGAAGCATTCACGTGTTCTTATTCTATGAACCTAAACGTCCCATTTTGCGATGAAAATCATACATTATGTCTAAAACGCAAGTAGTAGCAATAGTAGTAGTGTAGCTAGTTTATCATTCAATAAAAGTGAATAAAAATGAATTTTGGAGGTGCTACGATACTTTATTCTAGCATTGCGTGAGGGCACGGCAATGGTTTAGTATGGGGGAGTGATAAGACTGCTTTTATACATAGTCTCATCGTCCAAAAAGGGCTTTAAATGCATTAAATATCATCAAAATACCCCAATATATGCTTGTGTTTGTTGCTTGTGTATTTTAGGTACGGATATTAAGAAAATGACAAAAGATCACAAGAATCATGCAAAAACGAACACGGGAAATGAAGCCGCACATTGAACCAAGCCCTAATGAAGAATTTTCAAAGAAAACCCTTGAAGATTTAAAGATTTATGAAGAAGGGTCCTCCAATATTGAAGAATTGACACTTTATACCCTTGTATCCTAATAATTACAAGATTGGTCCCTAAAGTTTGTCAATATTGCAAAAAGGGTCCTCCACTTTGAAGAATTGGCAATTTTAGTCCCTCAACAAAACTAAAATGTCAATATTAGTCCTTCTAAAAGTCAAACATACCATGAAGGACTCCAAGATACAATAAATTACAAGTTTGGTCGTTTAAAAATATCAAAATTACCAAAAGGACCCTTAACTTTGAAGAAATGGCAAAAATGGTCCCTCATTAATCATGACATGGAAATTTCAATCCTCCAAGAAGTTAAACAAACATGTCAAGACCATTAACTATGAAGAAAATGCCAAATCAGTCCTTCAAGAATCAAGAAATGGCAAGAGATACCCCTGAAATCACTTTACAAAACTTTTTGGGGCAAAAGTGTGAAAAAGCAAAAGTTGTTACAAAGGATTTGGGCGTTGATGAAGTTTTTAGCTGAAATGACAAAGAGAAAAGAGTAGAGGGGTTAATCATGGCAGACATCATAGTTACCTTAACCAGTGAGGGGGTGACACGTGCCCCACTCACCAAAATCCACCAATCACCTTACTCCCTTCCTCCACCTCACCAATCCACTCCCAACGATTTAAACTAATCTGGGATTAGTTTATTTTAAACACGCTAAACACAAGATTTAAAAACCCAAACAGATCAAAACTTTCACTATTCATGTTCTTATCAAAATTGGGTTTTCCTAATTTTGTTGTAATTAGGTCACCAAATGCTCCAGATTTATGATTAAGCTAGTCCTAATCATATCCCAACTCTCAAAACCCTTGCTACATCACCCCATAGTCACATGATAAACTCTCTTTTCCCACCCTTTGAAGAAGAAGCCAAAAACCCGGCTACATCCAACGTCCAAGATTGAAGCTTGAAACTTAAACTTCTTTTGAGCCTTTGATGCAATTCCAACAGCTCATACATCAATAAACTGCCAAAATTTCTTCACATGATGCGAATATACTCAAGCTACTCAAGGGGCATTTTGGGACTTCTACTGCATTAGGGTTCACGTTTTATTGCTTTCTAGTCATCACTTGTAGCCTATATAAGGCATAAGACTCATTACATTTTAGTTTGCTCTTGAATTTTCTTTGGTTCACAAATCTGTAAATCTCATATTCATATTATGAAATGTGTTTGAATTTGGTGAAGAAAACTCAAGTGCCACTCTTAATATCTGTTTATTGTTGTTGACTAGTTCTTGAATCTTAAACCTGTTTTCAAAAGGAGTGTGTAAAAGTTTGCACATTTTCCACTTTTTCTTGATATTTTGCTAAGTCTAGTTCAAACCTTGGAATTCTTGGGCTATAAGGCTGATCATAACATCCTGATATTGAGTTATCAAGGTGTGGTGAAGCTTATAACTTGGGGATAATCAAGTGTGGGGAACTAAGGTTGCATTAATCAGAAATTTTTCATTTTTCTAATTTTCATATTGTGCTTCTAACTTTGTTGATTCTTGGCACGCTTTGTTGTGGAAGCTTGTACTTGTTCTTGCTAGTACATAAGTTCAAGATTCGTGGGTGTGGATGTACATCCATGAGGTTTGCATACTTAATCCCAAAATCTAATAAAATATTGGATATTTGTGATATTGGTGTGTGACTTGTTTTCTTGATGATTTTGTGGCTTAATCTTGTTCTAATCTGTATATCTCATCTGTTGTTGTGTTGATTTGGGCTTGGGTAACCTTGGAATGTATTTTTGATTTGAAAATCTTGATTTGAAAAGTTAAAAGTGTGTTTGGGATTACCTGTCTTGAATCATATTGTGTTATTTTGTGGTTGGAAGTTTGTGTATTTGCTTTGTATCTGTTTAATACTTGGTTAAGTGCATATTGCTGCAAGTTTTTGGGTTTGAAACCTCAAATCAAACATTGTGTTATATCTCAATGAGTTTAACTCTTTTTGACCTAAGATTTTGGTAAAATCTAGAATTTATGCATGCTTAGGGTTAAAAGTTGTTAAAAGCTCATTAATATAACATATGTGATAGATCTGAGTGATTGAATTTGGCTTGTTGGTCAATTGCATTAGCAAAAGTAAAAACTGCATGTTTAGTGTTCATCAGTAACTTTAAGTGCTTGAATCTTGCTCAATACTTTGAATCAGTTCATGAAACCTGTTTAGACTTTCTTATTTAAGTTTATTATTGCTTGTGTATGCATTTGGTTAAGTTTGGTTGGCTGAATTGTGCTATAAGTGCTTATTGAACCTCAACTGCTTATTTGTTCATGTATGTGCTAGATCTGGTGATGTTTTGATTAAACTGTACTAATTGGCTGATTGTGATTGTGATTTCTTGATTGTTATTGACTCCTCTTGATCCACTGATCATTTGGGTGCCTTTGTGTAACTTGAATCTCCAAAAAAGTCACTAAAGACAAAAAAGTCAAGAAGTCAAGCAGTGGAAAAAGTTTCCACTGCTCAACACCCAAAACTAGCCCCTGCTAGTGTTAATTTGCTTTTAGCTTATCAATAAGCCATTTTGGCTTATCCAGACCTACAACAACTTATCTTTTGTGATCAATCTTCCTCATTTGACTCATTTGTTTGAACTGGAGCTTATTAGACTTTGACTTTGACTTTTTGCTAGAAAACCAACTCATTTGACTTTTTTATAAGTGCTTATTTGCTATTTTCAGCTTATTGAGTGGACTTATTTGAAAACTTTTTGTTGATTAAGCTTAGTTAAGTCATTTAAAAGCTTTAGAAACTTGAATCAGCTCTTGGGATAGCCTAGAACTCGAAAACGACTATTTTGTCGTTTTGTGTAGATTGCTTTTTGCATTTTCAGGCTTATTCCTTTGGCTTATTTCAAATTTCTTTTTAAAGAAGTCTTAAGCAACTCAAAAGAAGCTTGTGTGTCTAATTTGAGCTTATGGCATCAGCTTATAGCTTAATGGGCCAAAAAGCCCATTAACAATAAGTTGTTTGATATAAGCCAGCTTATTTCACATTTTCAGCTTTTGGGCCTTTGAAAAGTTGTGTTTAAAATCAAATTTTGAGTCAAATAGGAGCTTTTGGGCTAAATTGGACAACATTTTTCTTATTGGGCCTATTTGAGCCCATTAAGGGGACTGTTTGGACTTTTGGCCCATTTGGAGGCTCATTAGGAATTTTTAGGGTAAATTTTTAATTTTGGTGCTTTTACGGTTTTACGTGTACGACCTTTTCGTCTTACTGTAATCCGTCATCGTAACCGTCATTCTCTTATTACCTCATTTCTATTTTCTTTCTCATAATCATATAATCACATAATTAATCAATTCATAACATACACACCAAGCCTCCTTGAGAACGATTCCCACTTTTGGGTCATAACTCGTGGTTTTCCTAAATCACTTGTTAATACTTTCCCTAATTACCTTATTTTCCTAAACAAGTGCATTTTTACTACTATCAGCTTCCTCAACTGAGGAATGACATCAGGGCTGAGGTTCAGGCTGCCAACAATCAGCAGCAAAACCAAGCACCTCCTCCTCCTCCTCCTCCTCTAGTGACAGTGGCAATATGGCTGGAGAGATTCAACAAGCTCCGTCCTCGAGCTTTCGAGAAAACAGATAGCCCCAGTGAAGCTGAAAGCTGGTTGGCTCACATCGAGAAGATCTTCAATGCTATGGGTTGTGACCCCGTGTTCTAGGCTAGGTTGGCATGCTACCGGTTCGAAGGCGATGTGTTAAATTGGTGGTTAGCATTGAAGCAGTCTGAGGGAGGTGACGATTGGGTGGCTGGTTTGACATGGGCTCAGTTCAGAGATAGGGTGATGGACCAGTTCTTTCCTAAGGCTGAGCAAGACAAGCTTAAGAGGGAGTACCATGGGATCCGACATAGAGCTGGGGAGAATAGCAATGAGTTTATGCAGCGCTTTCGTCGCTTAGCTGGTTTCCTTGGTGCAGCGGCAGGTACTCCTGAAGAGCAGGCACACCACTTTAGGTGGGCTTTTCGTACATCGGTCACAAACAATCTGGTGTGTGCTACGTTCAACACGGTAGCACAAGTGGCTGATTCGTATTCAAGCGGTGACCAATCCGTATTCTTTCTATTTATGTCAATTATTCATCTCTTTAAATTGTATCTTCTAGGCAGAAAACTGGGGACCGGTCTCAGCCGGCTACTCAACAGCAGCCTCATCAGCCCAAGGGAAACGGTCAGACTCACGACCATTCTGCTACGGGTAGGCGTGGCGGTAATGATAATTACCATAACAATACTGGACACTCCAACGGCAACAGGTCCTAATACTTACGCATTTTCTTATGATTTCATGTTATAACTCATAATTCTGACACTCTAGCAAATCTTCTACCAGGAACCATGGAAACGGTAGGGACCAAAACCAGAGAGGTTCACAGCCTAGCCGTCCAGCTATCACTGGTATTCAATCTTATGATTATTCGCATTGTCCTTTGTACCCTATAATCATGTCTCATGTAAAATGTTTTATCAGGTCCTCAGCCAGCAGAGCACCTGCTGGAGGATATACTCATCCTCTTTGCTCCCACTTGCCACCGTAGGCACCTAGGGCCATGTCGTCGTAACACTGACGCATGCTTCAAGTGTGGTCTTCCTGGCCATATCATGAAGGACTGCCGTAAGGGCGAGATGGAGGGCACATCGGGACATGCTGATACCAAGCCGCCTCCTACCACTGGACGTGTCTACACGACATCTCGAGATCAGGACAACAAGTCTATAGGTACCATCACTGGAATCTTGTATATGTATGGTCAGGCTGCGTGTGTGCTATTTGATACAGGTGCTACTCACTCGGTCATTTCTACTGCTTATGCCAAGAACATTAGGATGCTTCCCATGCCACTAGATAATAGACTTACTATTTCCACGCCTTTGAAGGACTCTGTATTAATCACCCATGTATACAAGAGTCTTCCCCTAGAATATGACGATAAGGTTCATCCTGTTGACGCACTTCCGCTAGACATGAATGACTTTGACATGATTTTGGGCATGGATTGGCTATCCAAGCATCATGCTACCACAGACTGCCATTCATATCGAGTTATCTTTGGTGATGTTAATGCACCAGAGTACATTCACAACGGGTTCGTACCCGGAAGGTCTGTACAAATCATATCTACCCTGTAAGCGCGTTCACTACTGTCACATGGTTGCGAGGGTTGTCTAGCTACGGTTCACGACATGGATGCTGAATCTCCATCAATTCAGGATCAACCAATAGTGTCAGAATTCCGAGATGTATTTCCAGAAGAACTTCCAGGCATACCACCTGCACGAGAAGTGGAATTTAATATCGAGCTTATTCCAGGAGCTGAATCGATCTCCAAAGCTCCTTATCGCATGGCTCCCATAGAGTTAAAGGAGCTGAAGGATCAACTGCAATAACTTCTAGAACGAGGTTTCATTCAACCGAGCGTATCTCCATGGGGCGCTCCGGTCTTATTTGTTAAGAAGAAGGACGGCAGTATGCGTCTTTTAATAGACTATCGCGAGCTCAACAAGATTACTATCCGGAATAGGTATCCACTACCGCGTATAGACGATCTGTTTGACCAACTCCATGGGGCCAAACACTTCTCCAAGATTGATCTTAGGTCAGGCTATCATCAACTACGGATTAGGGATCAGGACATCGCCAAGACTGTTTTTCGTACCCGCTATGGCCACTACGAATTTGTAGTCATGCCATTCGGCCTGGACAATGCTCCAGCAGTGTTCATGGATTTGATGAACAGAATCTTCCATGAATTTCTGGACAAGTTCGTCATTGACTTCATCGATGACATCCTGATTTTCTCAAAGTCCAAGGAGGAACACGAAGACCATCTTCGTACAGTACTACAGATTCTTCGCCAGAAGCAGTTGTATGCTAAATTCTCCAAGTGTGAGTTCAGGTTAGACAAGGTGGCATTCTTAGGTCACATTGTATCAGCAGAAGGAATCACTATGGATCCAGCGAAGGTTGAGGATATTACTAAGTGGCCGAGGCCGACATCAGCGACGGAAGTCCGCACTTTCTTAGGCTTAGTTGGCTATTACCACAGGTTCGTGGAGAACTTTTCCCGCTTAACACTACCATTGACCAAACTGATGCAGAAAGGGGAGAAATTCGTCTGGACTGAAGAACGAGAGAAGAGCTTTGAAGACCTGAAGCAGAAGCTAGTATCTGCACCTATTCTTACTCTCCCATCTGGTACAGGTGGATTTCAAATCTACAGTGATGCATCGGGGAAGGGACTTGGCTGTGTTCTTATGCAACATGGGAAAGTGATCGCGTATGCTTCACGGTATCTTAAGCCTTATGAAGAAAATTGCCCTACGCATGACTTGGAACTTGCTGCAGTCGTGTTTGCATTGAAGATATGGAGGCACTACTTATATGGAGAATCATGTGACATTTTCACGGACCACAAGAGCTTGAAGTATATCTTCACTCAACGTGAATTGAACATGAGGCAGAGGAGATGGTTAGAGCTGTTGAAGGATTATGACATTAATCTACAGTATCATCCCGGAAAGGCGAATGTAGTAGCAGATGCACTTAGCAGGAAGTCCGGAATGATCAACGTCATTAAAATTGAGGAGGAAATCATAAGAGACTTGGAGCGACTAGACATCGAGATCATGGTACGTGGACATCACGGTTACTGGGCTAATCTTAGAGTAGAACCCGAGTTACTCTCTAAGATCAAGGAAGCTCAGAAAGATGATGGATAAATCTGGGCGATAGTTCAGAATTTGGAGAAACGGACGGAATTCACAGTAGATGCAGATGGTATCGTATGGCAGGGCACGAGACTTTGTGTTCCTGATGATCAAGAACTCCGGGAAGCCTTGTTAGCTGAAGCTCATAGCTCCCCGTTCTCTATACATCCTGGTTCGACTAAGATGTACCATGACATCAAGCAGTACTTTTGGTGGAGTGGTATGAAACAGGATGTGGCAACTTACGTCTCCAAATGTCTTACCTGCCAGCAGGTTAAGATCGAGCATCAGCGATCAGGCGGTCTCCTTCGACCGTTAGATATCCCAGAATGGAAGTGGGACAAAATCACCATGGATTTTGTTACTGGTCTTCCGCCTACCAAGAGGAAGCACGATGCAATTTGGGTTATCGTAGATCGACTTACCAAATCATCTCATTTCCTACCGATCCGCAAGGAAGATTCGGTAAATAAACTCGCCGATACATATAGAAGAGAGATCATGAGACTCCACGGTGCTCCATCCAGCATCGTCTCAGACAGAGATCCTCGATTCACTTCGCGATTTTGGAAGATTTTGCAGAAAGCTTGGGGTACACAACTTAAGCTTAGCACGGCTTTTCATCCTCAAACAGCGGGCAGTCGGAGCGAACGATTCAGACATTGGAGGACATGTGCGTTGGAATGGACGGGTGATTGGGACGATTATATCTGTTTGGTGGAGTTTGCATACAACAACAGTTGGCACGCAAGTATCAAGTGTGCTCCTTTCGAGATGTTGTATGGCAGAAAGTGTCGCGCCCCAATCTGCTGGGATCAGGTTGGCGAGCGAACACTTGAAGGACCAGAGATCATAGAGATGACTAATGAAAGGGTCGCAGTAGCTAAGCAGAAACTTCAGGAAGCACGGTCACGTCAGAAGAGTTACGCCGATAAGCATCGTAGGGACATACATTTTAGCGTAGGAGATCACGTCTTTCTTAAGGTTTCGCCAGCACGTGGTGTTAGACGCTTCAAAATTAAAGGGAAGCTCAGTCCTCGTTTCATCAGACCGTTTGATATCATTGAACGAGTCGGTGAAGTATCTTACCGGTTAGCGTTACCTCTGCAGCTTTCGCATGTACACAATGTGTTTCATGTGTCCTTACTCAGAGGGTACCAATATCATCCCCTTCACATGGTTCAGTATCCACTGGAACAGATACGTGAAGATCTCACTTTCATAGAAGAACCCGAACGAGTTCTTGAGAGACAAGAACGAGTCATGAGAAGGAAGACGATTCCATTTGTCAAAATCATTTGGAGGGATCATACCGAGCGGGAAGCCACTTGGGAAACAGAGGAGTCTATCCGGGCTTCTTACCCTCATTTCATATTTTAAATTCGGGTATGTTCTTCTTTTCCAGTTTGCTTTATCTATAATTCGGGGACGAATTATTCTTTTTAGGGGGGAAGAGTTGTAAAACCCGCATGCTTTTACCATGAATAGTTCCCTTAAGATCGTACGTACTAGATTAAAACTTTCCTTTTATAGCATGTTTACGTTCACATATAAGAACTTTAAGTATTACGTACGTGTTAGAACACGATAAGTATTTGTTATGTATGAACACACGATAATTATTCAAATAATAATTATAATCCCGAACATGCAATCATGAAATCATGAACGTAATTTAATCACGAGATAATATTATTTACGAATATATATTTATTACGAACACGAATAAATATATTAGGTCACGATCAATAATTAACTAGAACACATAAAACACGAACACGATAAAACACGAACGCACAATAAAATAATTAGACTCGGAAAAGGTACGTGTTACCCCATGTGGCGCCCCCTACCCGCGGCTACACCAAGAAAGTGGGCCAAGCCCATTTTAATTTTGCTAAAACAAGGGAATTAGGAAATCTTTTGTCATAATTCACAATACAGGAAAATATAACAAAACCCTAAATCTTTTTCTTCCTTCTCTCTTTTGGCCGCCGGTTATCACCATCAAAAAGGGGTGTTCGGTTGATTTTTGATCTTGAATTTTGTGCAAGCATTCGTGTGTGTTCATCCTTGATCGATCCACGCATTCGGTGTAACCTTTTTAATCCTTTTCTTTTATGTTTCGATTTAATAAGTCACATAAAATCATGATTTTTTAAAAAACTAATTAAAAACATTTATTAAAACATGTAAATGGTTATGGGGTAAATCAAAACAAGGGTTTTTAGGGGTGTTTGTTCTAGCCGACGCCTAAACCAAGCCCTATGGGGTCTCGGCTTGGTTTATGAACCACCACCGAGACCTCATGGTCTCGGTATTGTGGTGTGGGTCCCACGACAGCAGCAAACATGGGGGAACCCCGACTTGGTTTGGGGTATGGTGTTGATTACGGGTCCGGTTCATGGTTTCTAGTCACGATCCGGTTCATTGATTATGTTAAGGTTTATGATTTTAATAGTTATATGTTAAAAATTAATTTAATAAAACATGACATAACTAATTTAATTAACATGACTTAGGTTATAAATTTAATTATCAGATCATGAATTTTAACCTAAGTATTTATTTTTAATTAGACTTTATAATTAATTAATTATTAAAAACCATGACTATAATTAATTAATCAACATGACTTAGGTTATATTATTAGTAATTAATAATACATGTTTTAACCTAAGTATTTTAACTTTATTAATTAAAAACATGATATATTTAATTAAATACTTTTAACCTATAGTTTTTTAAATTACATGTAATAATTAATAAACTATACTTTATAACAACATGACTTAGAATAATAATCAGAAAACACTTAAGCTTATATAATTAGCTTATTTAACCAGCTTATATCTAATTATGGAAACGTTCTATTTTTAGAAACTTATTTAATTAAGGCATCTAATCTATTTATGAAAACTTTCAATTTTTAGAAACTTATTTAATTAAGGCAGCTAATCTATTTATGGAAACTTTCTATTTTTAGAAACTTATCTATTTTAAGCAGTAATTCTATTTTTGGAAACTTTCTATTTTTGTAAACTTTCTATTTTTGGAAACTTTCTATTTTTGGTAACTTTCTATTTTTGGAAACTTTCTATTTTTGGAAACATGCTATTTTTATAAAGTTGCTTATTATTACACAACAAGTATAATAATACATGAAATACAAGTAATACTTAATCAGAATAGACAGAATGTAAGATAAATACAGTATAAAGCTTCAAACAGTAAAACATGACATGAACGTATAAAATAAGCTAAGACGTGACATAAAATTAGTTACGTATTTAGTAATCAGATACTTATGCACGTATGTATTTATGTAGCATTAGTGATACCGAAGTAGGACTCTCTTCCGTTCGTCTTCTTCGTTCACTGGACATAAGGTACGGACTCCCGTCCTTTTAGTATGGACATTCTTTCCTTATTAGGATTCCCCGTATGCAGCCAACTGTTTTCCCGTAGTATAAGTTTATATGTTTGATTGCTTATGTTTAATTTAGAATACCTGAAGCCATATACATGCATGACCAGTTTCACCTAGTTATGGAGGTACCATAACCATAACACTAGAGGCACTAGTGTTATGACTTCCCCACGGCGGAGTGATTGCTCGTGGCGTCCCTTCTGCTTTTGTCCATATTATTATATTTATCATGTGGCGCGTATGGGTGCATCCTAGTTACCTGTTTTCAGCAGATTTCTCAGTGTGAATGTGGTGTGTGCCTTGCATCCTACACAAGGAGCTGATCCCTCCTACCAAAAACCAGTATATTAAATTAGAGGCAGCCCCTCTAATTTGCATGATGAGGTCACCCCTCCAATTATTCATGCACGGTGGATTCTCATGACCTATATTGGCTAATGGTAGAATATGTTAAACAGTTTTTATAAGATAAACATAAGGCTTTTCAAACTATAAAACCAGTTTTACTAAGACTTAACCGGGTTATTCGGGACTTAGTTTCTTTCGCTGTTATATGTCTATATGCTTATATTATTCATGCTTTATTGTACATCCGTGCACTGAGCGTATTGCTCAGCCGTTTTCCTTTTCATGTTCCCAAAACGGCAGGTACTTAGGGACGCTCGTAGACTTTAAGCGTACGTGCATATGGACTGGAAGCTTTCAAGCCTTTCTTTACTTTATGCATTATCTTTACTTTGATACTCTTTCCATGGACATTGTTTAGTCCTTTCATTTACAGTACTTATGTTTGTGTGTGACTAGCTTTACTTTTGGACTACCGATGTTTGATACCGGTATTTCCTTTTATGGTCATGTAATGTTTTAGACATTTATCTTTGTATGCTTTGATGACACGCCATAATTACGCGTGACATTCCATTATCAAAATGGGGTGTTACAGCACCGGTCTTGGTTACCCCTAATTGGGAGTTACCGTTTGAATTGATGTGTGATGCTAGCGACTTTGCTATTGGAGCGGTTTTGGGCCAAAGAGTGAACAAACACTTCGAACCAATCCATTATGCTAGCAAGACAATGACGGGGGCTCAATTGCATTATACCACTACCGAAAAAGAGCTTTTAGCTGTAGTATATGCTTTTGAGAAATTCCGCCCCTATCTTGTCATTTCCACCACCATTGTCTATACCGACCATTCCGCGTTGAAGTACTTGTTAACTAAACAAGATTCCAAGCCAAGACTTCTTCGTTGGTATTCTCATCCAAGGGTTAACATCCCAACAAAAAAAAGAAGTTCTTTAAAGATGTTAAGACTTACTTTTGGGATGACCCTTATCTCTTCAAACAATGTGCTGATCTGATTATTCGTCGATGTGTTGATGGGCCGGCAGCGTTACTAATCCTTGAAGCTTGCCATAAAGGACCCACCGGTGGTCATTTTGATCCCAACTACACTGCGAAGAAAGTGTTTGACTCGGGATTCTATTGGCCCACCATTTATCGTGACGCTCACGAGATGGTTAAAAATTGTGATGCTTGCCAACGCCAAGGCAAGATCACACACAAAGATGAGATGCCTCAAAATTTCATCCAAGAATGTGAAATCTTTGATTTATGGGGTATCGACTTTATGGGGCCATTTCCATCATCTAAAGGGAACAAGTACATCCTCGTAGCCGTTGACTATGTCTCTAAATGGGTTGAAGCTAAGGCTCTCCCTACGAACGATGAGAGGGTGGTTGTGAACTTTCTGAAGCAACTTTTTGCTCGATTCGGTGTTCCTCGTGCTATCATCAGTGACCGCGGGACTTATTTTTGCAATGATCAATTTGCTCGAGTCATGGCTAAGTACGGTGTCAATCACCGTCTTTCCACCGCTTATCATCCTCAAAAAAATGGTCAAGCCGAGATATCTAACCGTGGATTGAAGCGAATTCTAGAGCGTACTGTGGGAGAGCATCGTGCCTCGTGGGCCGATAAGTTAGACGATGCTTTATGGGCTTTCCTTACCGCCTATAAGACTCCAATTGGTTGCACTCCATATCGTCTTGTGTACGGGAAGGCATGCCACCTCCCTATTGAGCTGGAACATAAGGCGTGCCTTGAAGTGGGCAATTTTGACATCAACAAAGCCGGTGATCTTCAGAAGATTCAACTCAATGAGCTCAATGAACTCAGGAATGAAGCTTTTGAGAACTCATTGATCTACAAGGAAAAGACCAAGATCATTCATGATGCAAGGATTAAGAACTGAGAGTTCCACGTTGGTAATCAAGTTTTACTCTTTAACTCTCGGTTGAAAATCTTCTCCGGCAAGCTGAAGAGCCGTTGGTCTGGTCCATTCACCATCGCCAAAGTCTTCCCATATGGCACCATTGAGCTTTCTCAGCCAAATGGGCCAAATTTCAAAGTGAATGGCCAGCGCGTGAAGCTGTACTTTGGTGAGGACATCTCTCATGAGATGATTCCATCCCTCACCACGTTTCCCTTGAACTAGTCCTGGGTCGAGTCAGGCTCGTGACTCGATTATAAAAAACAAGCGCTTCTCGGGAGGCAACCCGTTGATCTATCCTTTACCGTTTTCATAATAAGTGTAGGGGGAACCCCGTATGTGTTTTTTGTCTTGTTTCTTTTGATGTGCAGGGATTGAAGCTTCAAATCTCCATTCTCGATGACTTTTGACGACCCGTGATTCCGTGTTCCCATCTTCCTGGTCTATCCTAAACTATCGTGATTCAATATTTCATATCTTATATATTCACACTGAAGTCACCATAGTTGTCCTTTCCTTAGCAAGATTTAAACAAAGTGCACAATGTCCTAAGTGTGGGGGAGTTTACTTCCACATGCTCAAACATTGAGGACAATGTTTCAATCAAGTGTAGGGGGACTTCTATCGAAGTAAGTGGGCTTTTCCATGAATTTGTCCTCATTTTAACCGGAAAATCTAATTTTTCCACATTTTTCAAAAATTTTAATCTATTTTGGCCTAGTTGTATAGTAGTATTTTCCTTTGTTAGCGTTATTTACTTTCTTTGCTAGAATAAACTTTCAATAAAATGGTTTTAAATTTTTCAATGTTGTGAATCTTTTGACTCAACCCGAGTTTACTTATCTAAGTTTATTCTAGCTAGTACCTTAACGTGTTTAAGTCAAGTTTTGCTAGTCTTTTATATAGGGCACTTTAAAACGTGAAAGTCTTAACTCTCACGGGTTAAGAACAAGAACTTTTCGCAAGTTCCTATAATTGATCCTAGAAAGTCGTTTATCAAGGGAACTTTAAAATGCGAATTCTAAACTTGAAAGAGTCTAAGAAGTTGCAAGATCCTATAGATGACTTAAAAACCCAAAACTTTGATTTAATAGGCTAAGCATCCACGAGTCTCATTCCTTAAGATTTTAAATTGTGGAGAACGAGAGATGATAGAGTCAATTATAAGTTTGGTATTCTTTCATGAATTTATGTGAGTTGATTATAAGCTTTTTCTCCCATCGCTTGCTGAAATTATGATTTTGCTAGTTGAAAAGTTCGTTTTCTCGGTGTCTAATCGAATTGATCTCCGGTTGAAAGTGCGTCTCAGTCGTCTTTGGTGAATAAAATAAATGGGGGTTGTAGTAAAATTAAATTGCAAAACATCAAAGTAAATGAAACGGAAAATAAAGCTAAAAGTAATTAAAACGTAAATGGCGAAAAAATTAAAACTTTAAAAGAAAATTAATTAAATGACGTAAAATTAAAACATAACAAAACGTAAATTTAAAAACTTGAAAATAAAATACTTTAAGAATTAAACTAAGAAACGACAAATTAAAATAAAGCTTAAGAAAAATAAGACGAAACAATTAAAATAAAGCTAAGTAAAAATGGCGGGAAAAATAAATTTAAAAATTAAATTTGAATAAAAACTAATTAATTTCGCAATTCTAGAAAAATATGAAATAATTTTGCAATTAAAACCCAAGATTTCGCAATTATGTCAAAATTGACATAATTCCGCAATTAGCAAAAGACACAATTTCGCAATTGCTAGAAATTGAAAGATTTCGTAATAATTGCACAATGTCGCAATAATGCACAATTTCGCAATAATGCACAATGTCGCAATAGTGCACAATGTCGCAATAGTGCACAATGTCGCAATAGTGCACAATGTCGCAATAGTGCACAATGTCGCAATAATTGCAAAATCGAATCAGCTTTCGCAATATTTAAAAAGCAAGATTTCGCAATTAAGAAAAAGTTGCGAAATCGAATAAGAAATTCCTAAAAACTAGGAACAAGAAAAGGGACGAAAATAAGCTCTAAAAACTCAACTTTTAAAGAATAATAAGCTAAACAAAACACCAATAAGCTAACTAAAAAGCCTAGATTAAAGATTAAACTTATAAAAACATCAAAAACAAGCCACGAAAATTAAAAAGATTTAAACTTTATGTAAAAATATGATGAACAGGATTATGATTAATAACACGGAATCAACACGAACAAGGTATGAAAAGATTAATATTAAACAATCAAGAAAGTAAGAGTGAGAAGATTAAAAAGCTAGAATTTAAAAGATTAAAGATTAAAGATTCAAAACAAGATTAAAGATTAAAGCTTTAGAACATGAAATAAAACTTAGAGAGAGAAAGTAAAAAACTAGAGAGAGAAAATAATCTACTCCTACTCCTAATCTAAACTAACTACTCCTAAATGACTAACCACCCTTTCATGTGGTGAAATGAAGGGTATTTATAGGAAAGGAGGGGATGCTTGTGTTGCTCTTTTCTTTCTTTCTTTCTTCACGTCTTTTCGTCTTTTAAGTTCTTCGACTTTTTCGACTTTGTCTCGTGATTAATTTAAGCTCGTCTTATAATTTCTTCATTTATTACACTTGAGTTCTTCGGCTTAATTAAACTTCTGTCTTTAGACTTGTTCTTCGATAAATCTTCAGAATAGGCCTTGGACTTCCGTTCTTTTTGCACTCTTGATCTTTTGACTTCGTATTTTGTCGTTTTCTTCGATAAAAGCCCGTGAAAGCCCGTGTTTTCTTCCTTTTTCATCTTTTGGTCCTAATACACAATAAAAACACAAACCACGCATAATTCTGACATTTACAACATAAAATACACGTTTTGGCTTGGTTATTATTATAATTAAGTGGTAAAAGGATGGGTGTTTTCACACCTATCAAATCCCCTACACTTGACCATTGCAATGCCCTCATGTAATGCATTAATTACAAAGCAAGTGTTACAGTTTCCATCACAATCAATCCACAATGGCCTTTATTAAAGAGATAAAACATTTAAAGGAAGAAAACAAGTAAAAAGATCAAAAACTTACCTTAGGGTTTTGGAATGTCATGAATGATTATCACCCTACGGTTTCACGTTCCCCATACCAAGCTTAAAAACGAGATCATTGTTATTATAAGTTAGCAAACTAACACAAATTCATGTGGCCCAATTATTCACTTAGACTCCCTTATTCCTAGGTGTATATCTTATATTTTATTATTGTCATGAATGATCACGAGGATGCATTGTTGACTTATTTCGATAGTTATTTAGGCTGAAAATAAAGTAGGACGATTTAATCAATAGTTAGCTAAAGGACGAAATCTTTTAAAACTGCTTCTCGGGACCTCATAATGTTCATATCTTGGCATAACTCGCTTCATGATTTGAGACCTTTCTCGGACCGATATTTGGCAGCGACTTCATACTTCAAATCTTGAGAGACGTTCATGAAATAATGGTCTTCTCTTCTTAATAGGGATTTCTTCACTTGAAGTTTTAAGGGATTCTTCATACTTGGACCACGACTTCTTCATTTTTCTCCAATCTTTATTTTGGATTCTGATATACAACGATCCGCCTCCTTTTAGGACTTGGATCTATTTATCCTCATGCCTTGTTAGGGCCTTTTTGGATAGACTTCTCCATGATCTTTAGGGGAGTATTTGCTTTTCGTCGTGTGTCTCGATCCTTCATATTGATTTTCGATTAATGATTCTTCACATCACTTTTGGATCTTTAGCAACAAAATGTAGCCCTTATGCCTTGTTAGGGCCTTTTCGGACTCGCCAATCTTCGCATCCTGCTTCAATAAGTTATGCCTTGGCTATGAACTCTAATTAATACCGAGCAACTTTTAAACGATCTTGTGCTAGAAGCTAAGTAACTTTTCAAATCGTACAACCTTATTTATTGCAGATAAGTTTATTAACAAGCGATGGGAGAATAGGCTTATAATCAACTCACATAAATTCACGAAAGAATACCAAACTTATAATTGACTCTATCATCTCTAGTTCTCCACAATTTAAAATCTCAAGGAATGAGACTCGTGGATGCTTAGCCAATTAAATCAAAGTTTTAGTTTTTCGAGTCATCTATAGGATCTTGCAAACTCTTTGACTTTCTCAAGTTTAGAATTCGCATTTTAAAGTTCCCTTGATAAACGACTCTCTAGGATCAATTATAGGAACTTACGAAAAGTTCTTGTTCTTAACCCGTGAGAGTTAAGACTTTCGCGTTTTAAAGTTCCCTATATAAAAGCCTAGCAAAACTTGACTTAAACACGTTAAGGATACTAGCTAGAGTAAACTTAGATAAGTAAACTCGGGTTAAGTCAAAATATTCACGACGTTGAAAAATTAAAACCACTTTATTAAAATTTATTCTAGCAAAGAAGGAAAGTAAATATAACAAAGGAAAATACTACTATACAACTAGGCCAAAATAGATTAAAAATTTTGAAAACTGTCGAAAAATCAAGTTTTTCGGTTAAAATGAGGGCAAATTCATGGAAAAGACCACTTAACTTCGATAGAAGTCCCCCTACACTTAATATAAACATTGTCCTTAATGTTTAAGCATGTGGGAGTAAACTCCGCTACACTTAGGACATTGTGCACGTTGTTTAAATCTTGCTAAGGAAGAGACAACTAAAATGATCCCTATTTTAATATTGAAAAATATAAAATAATGAATCGAAAAGAGTTTAGGATAGAACCGGGAAGAAGGGAACACGGAATCACGGTTTGTCAAAAGTCATCAAGATTGAGTCTTTGAAGCTCTAATCCCTGCACATGATAAGAAAGAAAACAAGAAACACCAACGGGGCTCCCCCTACACTTATGATGAAAACAAGTAAAGATAGATAGATAATCGGGTTGCCTCCCGAAAAGCGCTTGTTTATTTTAACTGAGTCACGAGCCTGACTCGTCCCCGAATTAAATGGTCCATAGGGAAGCCTCGAATGAAATACCGGGATCAAAGACCTTGTCCTCGTTCCCGGTTGACATCAACAAAGGAGAGGCGGGGGGATAAGTCTTGAATGGGAGAAAGGTTATTTCAACATACGAAAAGTATGTGAAATCAAGATCCACGGGAGGTGGGGTGGGTAAAGTAAGCACATTGTCATCCCCCAAAGACAATGGATGCTGAGCACTCGGCAAAGCCGTAATGTTATCAATCATGAAATAGTGTATGTCACCTCTTGGGTCAAAGCACTCATCCTCCGTGATAGTGGCTAAAGGGGAGGATGAAAGGTGCTCGGGAGGGGGACTTGGGTCAATACCTTCCTGCAACAAATTATCAAAAATAATATCCCCCTTCATGTCATCATCATCAATACCTGGAGGTATGGAGTGAATGTCGATTTCTTCCAGCAATGGGTCATTATCTTCAACGGGAGGAATAGATGGAGGTAAAGATTCGGAAAGAGGAGGAGAATTCAACTCTTCGATTTGAGCAATAAGAAGATGCACTTTCGGTAATCTATCGCGGAGAATCACGTCTTCCACCTCATCTTCAAGAGCAAGTTCATCGGTGAACTTCTTGTAAGCCGGAGAGAATAAATCGTCATCGCCCGCATCTCCCGGTGGACATTGAGAAATTTCAAAAGTGAAATTCTCATAGCGTGGAGAAAAATCGTCATCGTTAGGATCGACCTCTTCCGTAAGAGCAACGTCGTCCTCAGACTCCATAGTAGTCGGTATGTCACACACTTCATCATCAAAGAATTTATCAAGACCAAAATCAGTAATCTCACTCAATGAATCATCATCCTTAGACGCATTAGGAATATCGAGAGTAGGAGTAGCAACTGCAGTAGATGGGTCGAGAGCGTAGACATCATCGTCGTCATCATCATCATAATAGACGGGACCATTCATCTCCCCGAGTATGTTCAATTAAACCAATTCTATCCCATGCTGTAATTAAACATTTTGGTGTAGAAAAGAAGGGAAACGACCAATTTGGCTCAAAAAGGTGTTGGTGGTTTTCAAGATTTCGTCCACATCAAGCAAAGGTTGCCTTTCCTGATGCAAGTCAGCTCGGATTTGAGCTAAACTTTCTAGAACATGGTTCAAAGAAGTGAGTTGTTGGTCAAGACTAATTTGCTGAGAGGATTGATGATTGAGGGTGTGATGTGGGGGCTCAAAGTTACACACATTGGGATGATAGCACGGAACTTTCTCAAAGACCTTTGACGGATCACAAGAAGAAGCATCGTGAGGGCCCCCACAAATATAGCACCACGGGTATGGAGAAAAACCGGGTGTGTCATGTGGAAAGCTATTACCATTGTCATAATTGTAACCCGGTTCTTGCCCGTGATCATACGGGTATCGAACCGGTCACGAAACATACCAATGAGAATCGCTTCCACAATAGATGCACGGGGGAACAGGAGGTGGATTAGAAAAGGACGAATTAGTCGAGTTGCACCATGGACAAAATCCAAATTTGTGTTGTCGATATCGTTTCCGCACCGCTCACATGTACACCATTGACATGAGTCGTTCCCGTATAATCTTCTCCCACACCCGACGCAATGGACATAAGAATCCATAAAGAAAAATAGATAAGCAAGAAGAATATTTTTGGTGCAAAACTTTGAAAAAGAAATGCTTTTTATGATTTTTCAAATGTTTTTGGATTTTTGAAAATTTTGGACACGAAACATAACGTTCACGAGTGAACGGATCCCAAAAGCCAACGTGTCTCTCACAAAAAAACCGTTAATCTTCACGAAAAGAGCCGACAGCGGCGCCATTTTAATGTTTAGATTTTGCTAGGTTGAAAATTCGTTTCTCGGTGTCTAATCGAATTGATCTCCGGTTGAAAGTGCGACTCAGCCGTCTTTGGTGAATAAAATAAATGGGGGTTGTAGTAAATTTAAATTGCAAAACATCAAAGTAAATGACATGGAAAATAAAGTTAAAAGTAATTAAAACGTAAATGGCGAAAAAATTAAAACTTTAAAAGAAAATTAATTAAATGACGTAAAATAAATACTTAACAAAACGTAAATTTAAAAACTTGAAAATAAAATACTTTAAGAATTAAACTAAGAAACGACAAATTAAAATAAAGCTTAAGAAAAATAAGACGAAACAATTAAAATAAAGCTAAGTAAAAATGGCGGGAAAAATAAATTTAAAAATTAAATTTGAATAAAAACTAATTAATTTCGTAATTCTAGAAAAATATGAAATAGTTTTGCAATTAAAACCCAAGATTTCGCAATTATGTCAAAATTGACATAATTCCGCAATTAGCAAAAGACACAATTTCGCAATTGCTAGAAAATGAAAGATTTCGCAATAATTGCACAATGTCGCAATAATGCACAATGTCGCAATAATTGCACAATGTCGCAATAGTGCACAATGTCGCAATAGTGCACAATGTCGCAATAGTGCACAATGTCGCAATAATTGCAAAATCGAATCAGATTTCGCACTATTTAAAAAGCAAGATTTCGCAATTAAGAAAAAGTTGCGAAATCGAATCAGAAATTCCTAAAAACTAGGAACAAGAAAAGGGACGAAAATAAGCTCTAAAAACTCAACTTTTAAAGAACAATAAGCTAAACAAAACACCAATAAGCTAACTAAAAAGCCTAGATTAAAGATTAAACTTATAAAAACATCAAAAACAAGCCACGAAAAAAAAAAGATTTAAACTTTATGTAAAAATGTGATGAAAAAGATTATGATTAAGAACACGAAATCAACACGAACAAGGATTATGAAAAGATTAAGATTAAACAATCAAGAAAGGAAGAATGAGAAGATTAAAAAGCTAGAATTTAAAAGATTAAAGATTAAAGATTCAAAACAAGATTAAAGATTAAAGCTTTAGAACATGAAATAAAACTTAGAGAGAGAAAGTAAAAAACTAGAGAGAGAAAATAATCTACTCCTACTCCTAATCTAAACTAACTACTCCTAAATGACTAACCACCCTTTCATGTGGTGAAATGAAGGGTATTTATAGGAAAGGAGGGGATGCTTGTGTTGCTCTTTTCTTTCTTTCTTTCTTCACGTCTTTTCGTCTTTTAAGTTCTTCGACTTTTTCGACTTTGTCTCGGGATTAATTTAAACTCGTCTTATAATTTCTTCATTTATTAGATTTGAGTTCTTCGGCATAATTAAACTTCCGTCTTTAGACTTGTTCTTCGATAAATCTTCATAATAGGCCTTGGACTTCCGTTCTTTTTGCACTATTGATCTTTTGACTTTGTCTTTTGTCGTTTTCTTTGATAAAAGCCCGTGAAAGCCCGTGTTTTCTTCCTTTTTCATCTTTTGGTCCTAAAACACAATAAAAACACAAACCACGCATAATTCCGACATTTACGACATAAAATACACGTTTTGGCTTGGTTATTATTATAATTAAGTGGTAAAAGGATGGGTGTTTTCACACCTATCACTTGCTAATAAATTTAATTGCAATAAATAAGGTTGTACGAATTGAAAAGTTACTTAGCTTCTAGCCCAAGATCGTTTAAAAGTTGATCGGTATTAATTAGAGTTCATAGCCAAGGTATAACTTATTGAAGCGGGATGCGAAGATTGGCGAGTCCGAAAAGGCCCTAACAAGGCATGAGGGCTACATTTTGTTGCTAAAGATCCAAAAGTGATGTGAAGAATCATTTATCAAAAATCAATATGAAGGATCGAGACACACGACGAAAAGCAAATACTCCCCAAAAGATCATGGAGAAGTCTATCCAAAAAGGCCCTAACACGGTATGAGGATAAATAGTCCAAGTCCTAAAAGGAGGCGGATCGTTGTATATCAAAGTCCAAAATAAAGATTGGAGAAAAATGAAGAAGTCGTGGTCCAAATATGAAGAATCTCTCAAAAACTTCAGGTGAAGAAATTCCTGTTATGAAGATAAGACCATAATTTCAAGAACGTCTCTCAAGATTCGAAGTATGAAGTCGCTGCCAAATATCGGTCCGAGAAAGGTCTCAAATCGTGAAGCGAGTTATGCCAAGATATGAACTTTAAGAGGTCCCGAGAAGCAGTTTTAAAAGATTTTGTCCTTTAGCTAACTATTGCTTAAATCGTCCCACTTTATTTTCGGCCTAAATAAACTATCAAAATAAATCAAACAATGTATCCTCGTGATCATTCAAGACAATATTAAAATATAAGAGATACACCTAGGAATAAGGGAGTCTAAGTGAATAATTGGGCCACATGAGTTCGTGTTAGTTTGCTAACTTATAATAACAATGATCTCGTTTTTAAGCTTGGTTTGGGGAACGTGAAACTTGAGGATGATGAACATTCATCACGGCCAAAACCCCAATGTAAGTCTTTGATTTCTTTACTTGTTTTGTACATATTTCTATCTTTTTTGTTTTCTTAAAGTTTAGTATTTAAATAAAGGCCAAGGTGGGTTATTTATAATGAAAAATGTAATATGTGCTTTGAAATTAATGCATTGCATGAGGGCATTGCAATGGTCAAGTGTAGGGGATTTAACAAGTGTGAAAACACCTATCCTTTTACCACTTATTTCCAATAATAACAAGACCAAAACGTGTATTTTATGTCGTAAAAGTCAGAATTATGCGTGGTTTGTGTTTTTATTGTGTTTTAGGACCAAAAGATGAAAAAGGAAGAAAACATGGGCTATCACGGGCTTTTATCGAAGAAAACGAGAAAAGACGAAGTCAAAAGATCAAGAGTGCAAAGAGAACGGAAGTCCAAGGCCTATTCTGAAGATTTATCGAAGAAAAAGTCTAAAGACGGAAGTTTAATGAAGTCGAAGAACTCAAGTCTAATTATAGAAGAAAATTAGAAGACAAGTTCAATTTACATCGACAAATCCCGAGACGACGTCGAGAAAGACAAAGAATTTAAATCGAGTCGAGAAGAAAGAAAGAAAGAAGGAAGCACATGCACCTCCCCATCTCCTATAAATACCCTCCTAATGACACATTAGGAGGTGTTAGCTAGTTTATTTTCCTTTTTGTAGTTTTTCATTCTAGAGAGAGAAAGTGTTTAACTTTCTCTCACTAAAACTTAATCTTTTCTTTCTTTCAAGTTTAAGCTTTATTATCATCCTTGTATTTGGAGTTCATTAATCAAAAGTTCAAGTTTAAGCTTTTAATTTTTAATCTTCTTCTACCTTTCTTGATTTAGATTTATCTTTGATCCGAAATGTTCTTGATTCGTGTTTGATTTTGATGTTTTTGTGACTAAAAAGTTTATCTTTTTGTTCCTTGCTAAGTTTTTATACGGTTTAAGCTTTAAGCTTGTTGTGCTTATTGGCTTATTTTGTATATATAGCTTATTGTCCTTTATGTTTTCTTAAAAATTTAGTCTTTTTAAAGTTTGATTTATAAAAGTTTGTTTATTTCGTGTTTTAAAAGAAAAGTTTTAAATTTTATGCTTGTTTTGATTTGGTTAAGGTTTGAACAAGTGCTTATTCGTATTTCCTTATTAGTGCTTATTGAGTTTTTAGCTTATCTCCATTTTCGGATTAATTTGTGCTCCATCGCAATCTTAGGGATTTACTCATTCCGACGCTACATTCCGATGGTTTCAGTGTGATCGCAATAACCTTTAAGGTTTTACTTTTCGATCAAGTGCATTTCCCCCTTATTCCGATCGTGATTGCGATCGCTCATTGCGATCGCATATTGCGACGGGTCTTAAGGTTTTATTAAGACGAAACGCTGCCCAATTTTTGTTAGCAACATTCCGACATATGTTACATCATTCTGATACTTTCCTTGATATTCCGACAGAATTGACATTCAGATAGAACTGCATTCCGATAGACCTGCATTCCGACAGAAGTGTTTTTCGATAGGGGTGGTTCCGATAGAATTCACTGTGCAATATTCCGATACTTTTGTGATTATTCCGACGGATTATTCCGACGGAAGCATTCTGATGAAATTCATTTGTTACATTCCGATGGTTTAAGTTTTCAAGTTTTACAAAGTTTCCAAGTTTTAAATTCATTACTTTTAATTTCCAAAAATTGCACGCTTCCCGAAATCTCTATTTTTACCAAGTGTTTTTCTAGTTTAATTTTCAAAGCTTTAATTTAGTTTTTCTAGATTTGCTTTTAGCTTATTTTAATTACGTTTTGCACTTACCCTTCTAGTAGAATAGAAAATATACTCCCCCTTTTAGTGACCATTACCGACTATTCCACCATTAACGTTGATCAATTCGATTAGATACCGAGAACGATATCGAGTACACAAATGCTAAAGCAAGCTAAGCAAAAGTCATGTTTTGTGGCATTTCATCATTTTGTGAGGCTTTTTCTTGTCGTTGGCATGAGTCACACGACTTCACAAGTGCATGTGCATCTCGGTAAATAGTAGGCCAAAAGAAACCGGTATCAAAGACCTTCTTAGCCGTGAGATTAGCACCGTGGTGACCACCGTGGGTCCCTCATGGCAAGCTCTAAGGATGTTAGAAGCTTCGGTGTCAAAGACACAACGTCGAATAATTTGATTCGCACAAGTCCGAAGTAGATAAGGGTCGTTCCAAAAATAGAACTTGATGTCACGAAAGAATTTTTGTTTATGTTGAGTCGTCATACCCTTGATGATGAAGTTGCCCGCATGGTAATTTGCGATGTCCGCAAACCATGGGGTAGATGAATCAAACTTAGAATTCACTACACCAAGTGCATCGAGATGAAATGTTTCGGTGATTTCCTTTGGCTCGTAAACACTTTGGTGAGGATCTTCCAAACGAGAAAGATGATCGGTCGCTAGATTCTCGACTCATTTTTTGTCAAGGATATATACATCAAATTCTTGTAGGAGGAGAATCCAACGATGTAATCTCGGCTTTGCATATTGTTTAGCCATGAGATACTTGATAGCCGAATGATCCATATACACTATGCATCGGGTCAAGATGAGATAAGGTCGGAATTTCTCAAAGGCATACACCACGGCAAGGAATTCCTTCTCCGTTGTAGTGTATTTTTGTTGAGCCTCGGTCATCGTCTTGCTAGCATAGTGAATAGGAAAGAAGTGCTTTTCATGACGTTGCCCCAAAACGGCCCCAATAGCATAGTCACTAGCATCACACATGAGCTCAAAAGGGAGATTCCAATTGGGAGCAACAATAATGGGAGCTTCGGTAAGTTTCCTCTTAAGGATTTCAAAGGCTCGTACACAATCTTCGTTAAAGACGAAAGGTGCATCTTTTTCGAGGAGATGTGTAATAGGTTGAGAAATCTTTGAAAAATCCTTGATGAATAGACGATAAAAGCCCGCGTGGCCTAGGAAACTCCTAACTCCCTTAACGGTTTTGGGATGAGGTAATTTGGCGATGACGTCTACCTTAGCTTTATCTACCTCAATCCCCGCTTTCGAAACCTTGTGTCCTAAGACGATTCCTTCCTTAACCATAAAATGATATTTTTCCCCAATTAAGCACAAGGTTGGTTTCCTCACAACGCTTCAACATTCTCTCAAGATTCGAAAAATACGAAGTGAACGAACAACCAAACCCGGAAAAATCATCCATAAAGACTTCCATCGTCTTCTCGATCATGTCAGGAAAAATAGCCATCATGCACCTTTGAAAGGTACCTGGTGCATTGCAAAGTCCGAATGGCATTCTACGATAGGCAACGTTCCATATGGACACATAAACGTAGTTTCTTCTTGATCACGAGGATCGATGGGGATTTGGAAGTAACCGGAAAAACCATCTAAAAAGCAATAGAAATCGTTTCCCGCAAGACGCTCCAACATTTGATCCATGAAGGGTAAGGGAAAATGGTCTTTACGAGTGGCGTCATTCAACTTACGATAGTCGATACACACCCTCCAACAGGTCACGAGTCGAGTTGGAATTAACTCGTTTGCATCGTTTGGCACAACGGTCATTCCTCCCTTCTTAGGGACATAATGAATAGGACTCACCCAAGGGCTATCGAAAATAGGGTAAATCATTCCCGCGTCAAGGAGTTTTAGGACTTCCTTTTTGATGACGTCGTGAATTTTAAGGTTCACCCTTGTAGTCCTCCTCCATTAAGATTTTGTGGGTACAAAATTTGGGATCGATCCCCTTAATGTCGGATAATTTCCACGCAATTCCCCTTTGTGATCCTTTAGAACATCGACAAGTGCGGTTTTTTCATCATTCTAAAGATCTTTCACAATAATAACCGGCAACTTGTCGTCCTCCTCCAAAAATACATATTCAAGATGAGGAGGTAAATCTTTCAACTCGAGGATAGGTGGTTCCTCAATTGAATATTTGGGCTCGATACTCATAACCTCTTCGGGTGGAGGAAATGGGAAATCGTTAAGAAAATCCTTGATAATCGAGAAGTCCTCATCGTTGTCGAGGTCTTCGTCACAAGTACGTGGAACATCAAATTCTTCCAACGTAAAACCACCACCTTCAAATGGAGTGAAGGTTGGTGTCGAATTATCAAGAATGGGATCAAGCATAGTGGGATTGCCACTATTTTCATCATCACCAAAACCTAAAACTTCTTGTGAAAATTCCTCGCAAACAACGTCGATCATATCAACGAGATTTATGGTCGCGACGGGATAAACATGAGAAATTGGAGAATTTTGAGTTGCGTTTATAACAAGTTCGTCGTCGTTGAAACGTAAGGTGATCTTTCTAGCATGCACATCAATTAAAGCCATAGACGCATCTAAAAACGAACGACCTAAAATAAGAGGAACTTGAGGATCCGTGGGAATATCGACAACGATAAAGTCTACCGGATAATAGAACTTTCTCACTTTCACAAAAACGTCTTCTGCCAATCCACATGCGGGAATCGTGGAATGATAGGCCAACTCGATAGACATTAGTGAAGGAGTAAGATTAGGAAAATTGAGCGACTTGAAGATTGCAAGTGGCATCAAGTTAATACTAGCACCAAGATCGGCCAGGGCATAGCATTCTTCCATATCTTGGATTGCACATGGAATCAAGAATTTACCGGGATCATCGACTTTTTGAGGTATGCGGTTAAGATAAACCGATGAATAACTAGACAATTGTTGCAATTTCTCCTTGTTGTTTAACATACTCTTAAAGTTAGCGGCAAATCGAGGCATCATGACCAAAGCATCGGCAAAACTCACATAAAAATGCACGTCACGAAACATTTTCATAAAAATCTCAAATTAGTAATTGTCGCGCTCTTGACGTTTCTCCTTTCTAAGTCTCGATGGATAGGGCAAAGGTGGTGTGGGTTGAGGCATTGGCATAGCCTTTGGAATCTTGGGTTCCAAATGTGGTAATGGGTCAACCGTAGGTGTGGTATGAGCGGTACTTCGTGGGATTGGGTCATGCTCCTTTTCGACCACCACCTCGGGTTCTTCCTCAATTTCCTCCACCGTTGGAGTAATTGGTTGAGGAGTTGGTTCCTTAAGTGTCTTACCACTTCGTGTGGTAATCACTTTCATCTCTCCCTTAGGGTTCGATATGGTATTGCTAGGAAGACTACTCGAAGACAGTTTACACATTATAGCCTCAAACATGGATGAAATTTTATCCTCAAACATAGATTGCCTCTTCTCGGCCTTAATCATTTCTTGTTTTATTTCATGTTGCCCTTGTTTCATTTTTTGTTGGTTTTGTTGTAACCTAGTTACATTTCATTCGATTTTGTTTGTATGGATCTTAAGCTCATTTAATAACTCATTTTTCAACTCCTTTTTCAAGTCATTCTTAAACTCGGATCTTAGGCTAATGATCTCTCTTTGAATATTATCAAACCTAGCATCGTTTCCATTTGCGTATTCAACAAATTCATTTGGATGATCTTTAAAGTTTGCAAACCTTTGTTGTTGTTTTGAAAATCATTGTTTTGATTTTTGTTTGAAACTTGATTGTTATTAGCCCCTTGATTCCCATAGTTGTTTCCTTTGTAATTGTTTTTGAAACCAACTTGATTGTTTCGATAGTTGTTGTTAGCATTTTGATTGGGAGCAAAACCCGGTTGAGTCATTTGATTAGAGCGGGTAACTTGACCGTTCTGGTTGTAAGTTCCCGTGGCCGTGTAGGCACTCGAAGTGTTACCACCGTTGGTAATGCACTCGGAGAAATCATGACCTCCACCATAATACATGCAAGAAACCTCAACCGCTTTAGCCGTAGCGGGAGCACTTTGTTCACCAACTTTGAATTCAATTAATAGACCTTTAAGCTTATCAAAGATTTTGTTTTCCAAGTTCGCCTGAATTTGGCAAGCATCGTTAGTATTGGACAATGAAGGTGAAGCCGAAGACGAAGCCTTACGAACACTCGATGTGTTACGAGGACAATACACCTTAGATCTATTCTCAATAATCAACAAAGCTTCCTCAACCGTTTTACACAAAAAATTACCACCCGCGGCGGCATTAAGATAATCTCTCTCATGATCATTCAATCCATTGTAAAACGTGGCAATTTGATGCAAGTCGAAAAAACCTTGATGAGGACTCTCATGTAACATTTCCTTAAACCGATTCCAAGCTGTAGAAAAACATTCATTAAATTCTTGTGAAAATTTGGAAATCTCGTTTTTCAAATGCATAGTCTTAGAGGGCGGAAAAAATTGGTTCACAAACTTTGAAACGAGATCCTTCCACGTCAATATAGAATTGGGTGGCTCTTTCTCTAACCAAATTTTAGCGTGCCCCGCTAAGGAATACGGAAAAAGCATCATCTTAATCAAATCATTAGCAACATCCTTAAATTTGCAAGTGGCGGTAAGATGATTGAATTGGCGGATATGGTTGTGCGGGTTGTCCTTTTCATCACCACGAAATTTGTTGTTTTGGATCATCGACAACAAACCCGTTTTCACTTCAAAATTCTCCGCAAGGATGGTGGGAATCACAATAGCCTCTCCATAACCCTCGGTGGGTGCTTGAAGTAACTCCATCATAGTTCGATTCGCCATGGTTGGTTCTTCTTCTACGATAGGTTCATCAATAGGAGACTCCTCACTAGAAAGATTAGGTGTGGTCTCCTTTCGGTTTTTCGTTTACGTGCACGTCTTGCTTGATTACGAGTAAGCATAAACGTCACGTACAACGTGGGGATGAGCAAAGAAGATTCTTTTTGGTGTTTTTAATTTTTCAAATTTTTTTTTTGGTTTTTGATTGTTTTTACTTTTTTGGATTTTGGTGATTGTATTAGGTAGACAAAAATCTACAAATCTCTCCCTTAATCAAATCTCTTGATTAAAGAAGCCTCAAGGAATGAAGACGATCACGTGAAGTGAACGTCTTCGATGACTTTAGAACGTTGGTGGAACACCAAAATGTTCAAGGGGGTTTAATCAAATGAAACCAAGAAAATATATATGATACTTAGATAATAATTTGGTTGGCAAACCCTCAATTATCCCTATTAATCTAAACACGCACAAGCAAGAGGGGAAACTAGGCGGCACGAAGCACTTAAGAGCCTTTTTCCTTAGGGTATATTTTATAATACCCGCCTTATACCCACCTTATAGTTTGTGTTTGTCAAAATTAAGCTTCACGAAAATAATTATCTATTTTGCCTTTTTTTCTTTGTTTGAGATTCGAATACAATGATTGAGTAATGACCTCCCAATCAAGGTTGTGTTTTCACACTTTTGGAGTACTTGTGAATTTATTGTTCTACGTATACAATATAGTGATATTCACACAAAAAACGAAAAACCGATAATACGTATTAGTAGAGTGCTACTAATACAAATAGATATTATGGCTAGTATAAGAACAACAATTGTTCAAATCAAAACACAACACGCCTCCCCGGCAGCGGCGCCAAAATGATAGTGGTTGTAATACGTCATTTAGGAAAAAGAACGTATTTAGGGCAAGTATTACCAAGTGAAGGAAAACCACAAGTAAATGACCCAAAGTGGGGATCGTTCTCATGGAGGCTTGTGTGTTGAGTAAAGAGATGATTAAGTGTTTGTGATTATATTGACGAGAAAAGAAAATCAGAAAAGAGATTAAAAAAGAATGACGGTTACGATATTGAATTAAACTAAGACGAAGTCGTGCACGTAAAACCGTAAAAAGTCACCAAATTTAAAAATTACCCTAAAAATTCCTAGAAAATTGCAATAAATCCTAAAAAATGTAAATAGAGTTTACAAAAAATCAAAAATCACTCAAACCTTTTATTTAATTAAATAATAATTTTTTAATGCTAATTAAAGCCCAAAAAATCAATTTAATTAACAAAAAGTCCAAAATGAGATTTTTTTAACTTGTAAACCTCTAAAATGACTTAACTAACTTTAAAACTAATTTTGAAAATTTTAAAATTAATTAAAACTATTTACACACAATTAAAAACTATTAAAACTTAAAATAATTCTAAAAATTAATCCAATGACAATAAAATTAATCTAAAAATTTTAAAATTCCTAAGTTAATGTATTTGAACTAGGAAAAATTAAAAACTTGAAAAAATCTAAATTTTATTTTTTAATAATAAAATAATAAAAATATTAATATAAATCCAAAATTTATATAAAATTCTAAAAAGTTGCAAACTAGTTTATTTTAACCTAAATAAAACATAAATGAACTTGAAATTATAAAATTACCCCTATTGGGCCTTCAAATGGGCCAAATACTCAAACAGTCCCTTAATGGGCTTAGAATTGGGCCCAACAAGAAAAAGTCCACAGAAATGGCCCAAAAACTCTAGTTAAGCTTAAAATCTGATTTTAAACACAATTTTCCAAAGGCCCAAAAGTTGAAAATGAGCTTAAGATAGCTTATTTTAAAACAGCTTATTCTTAATGGGCTTTTTGGCCCATTAAGCTATAAGCTGATGCCATAAGCTAAAATTTTACCCACTTCCTTCTCTTGACCTAAATAAGCTATTTGCAAAAAGAAACTTGAAATAAGCCCAAGGAATAAGCCTGAAATAAGCCAAAGCTCACTTCACAAAACGACAAAATAGTTGTTTTTGAGTTTTAGGCTATTTCAAGAGCTGATTCAAGTTGCAATAAGTCACAAATAGCTTAACTAAGCTTAATAACCATAAATATTTCAAAAAGCACCACTTAATAAGCTAGAATAAGCAATAAGAAATTTTGTAAAAGTCAACTAAGTTCGTTTTCTAGTCAAACCTAAAAGTCAAAGTCCACAATGTTCTAGATCTCTTAAATGGGTCAAATAAGGAAGATTGATTACAAAAAAAAGTTGTTGCAAGTTCCAATAAGCTAGAATGGCTTATGAATAAGCTGTTTGGATTTTTACACTAACAGGGGCTAGTTTTAGGGGTTCAGTAGTGGGAAAAGTTTCCACTGCTTGACCTTTTTGACTTTTTGTCTTTAGTGACTTTTTGTTGGATTCAGGTTAATCAAAGGCACCCAAGTGATCAGTGAATCACAAGGAGTCAATAACAACAACAAAAACACAAATTCAACCAGCCAATTAGCACAGATTAATCAAAAGATCCACAGACATGCACTAGATATGAACAATAGCAGTTATGAACTCAATAAGCACTTTTAGCAAGAATAAGCCAGCCAAACTTCACCAAATGCATACACAAGCTATAAATAATTTAAATGAACATAAATAAACAGATTTCATGCATTAATTCAAAGTTTAGATCAAGATTCAAGCACTTAAATGTTACTGATGAACAAAGAACATACAGTTTTGATACTTTGCTGATATACTTGACCACAATTCCAATTTCAAACACTCAAATCTACTTAACAGGTTATATTAACTATGTTTAATCACTTGTTATCTCTAAGCATGCATACAAACTAAGTGTTACCCAAGTCTTAGGTCAAAATAAGCAGTTTTCAAGTTTTTATATCACAATCAAGATTTTGATGTTTAAAAACCAAGAACTCGCATTAATTAGCACTCAACCAAGCATATATCAGATACCAACCATAAACCTTTTCAATAACTTAAAAACACTTTGTGATCTTAAACAGGTTAACCCAAAAACCCCTTAACTTTTTTCAATCCAAGATTAACAAAGTAAAAGTATGATTCAATGTTACCCAAGCCCAATCTAACACAATAACAACTATATTATGAAGTATCAAGCACTTTTAATCCACAAAAACAACAAGAACAATAGTAGAACACAAAATCGCAAAAATTAAGTATTTTGACAGATTTTGGGTTCAAGGACTCAAACCTCATGAATGTACATCCACACTCACGAATTTTTGAGCTGATGTGACTAGAAAAACAAGGCACAAGCTTCCACAACAAGGCTGCTAAGATTCAACAAGGTTAGAGCACAATTATCAAAACAGAAAAATGAAAAAGAGGAAAAATCTGATTAATGAAAACTTGTTCCCACACCTTGAATATCCCCAAACTATAAGCTCACAACACCTTGATAAGATCCTTATCAGGGTGTACAGATCACTTATAATCCAAATATTTCTAGGGTTTGAATCAAGGATTTAGCAAAATATCAGATTTTGAACTTTGAGCAATTTCTTGCACAAAGTTTGAAAACAAGTTTTAAGACTTAACAATAACAATCATATATCATTAACAAACAATGAATTAAGTTGGCACTTGGAATTCGTCACACACTTCATTAAGTTTGAAAGAGGATTTACAGAATGTTGACCCAAAAGAAAACCAAGAGCAGGGCTCAATGTTGTAACCCTAATGCCTTTTATAGGCTACATTTGTTCTAGAAATGCAAAGAAAAACGTAAACCCTAATGTATAGAAGTTCCTGAAATGCCCTTGAGGTTTTTGAAAACCTTGACTGATCATGTGAATTCTTTGGCAGTTTGTTGTTGAAAAGTTGGTGGAATTGCATCCAATGGTCCATGCGAAGCTTAGAAAGCAAGCAGGTTTGTGGGGCGTTGGATCTCTTTGGCTTGTTTGTCTTCTTCTCCAAAACGTGTGCATGGTAGATAACATGTGACATGGGTGATGATGTAGCATGCGTTTTGAGAGTTAGGATGTCTTTATGATTACCCTAATCATAATTCTGGAGGTTATTAGGGATTAACTACAAGTAAACAAAAAATCCCTAATTGTGTTCATACGGTGAATAGTACCATGTTTAATCTGATTTTGGGTTTGAAAATGTGTTTAGCGCGTTATTAACTAATCAGTTATGATTAGTTTAATAAAGCTGAGTGGAATGGTGAGGTGTAAAAAGGGAGCGTTCTCATTGGTTGGTTTTGGTGAGTGGGGCACGTGGCAAGCTGCCACTGGTCTAGGTCACTTTGCTATCGTCCATATTTAGCCCCCCCCCCCCTCTCTTTCTTCTTCTCTTCATTTCATGTTTTAAGTGTGTAAAATCTGAATTCCTTTGTTAAAAAACTTTCAGATTTCACACTTTTTCCCCAAATAGTTTCCAAAAGTATTTTCAAGGGTATTTCTTGTAAATTCATGATATTTGAAGGGGTGTTTTGGTTTTTTATTCAAACTTGATGGTCTTGACTTGTAGTGTTGACTTCTTGGAGCACTAATATTGACAAGCCTTCATTTTTGAAGGACCATTCTTGCCAATTCTTCAAAGTGGAGGGCCCTTTTTGTAAATTGACAAACTTTAAGGACCAAACTTGTAATTATGAATATACAAGGGTTTAAAGTGTCAATTCTTCAATATTGGAGGACCCTTCTTGTACAATCTTCCTTTCTTCAAGGGTTATTCTTGGAAAATCACCATTACGGCTTGGTTCATTGTGTGGCTTCGTTTCCCGTGTTCGTTTTTGCTTGTTTCTTATGATCTTTTGTCATTTTCTCAATATCCGTACCTAAAATACACATGTAACAAACACAAGCATATATTTGGCATATTTGATGATATTTAATGCATTGTAAGCCCGTTTTGGACGATGAGACTATGTATAAAAGCAGTCCCATCAGTTGTCCTGGCTTAGGAACAGTGAGAGCGACTCACTCAGACGGGGATGGTCAGTCCAAAATAGATCTATTTATAACATATCGCGCTTATCACAATATAATTAACAATTACAGTCTACGGGTCAAGGGGGAAACAATAGACAGATAAATGTTGGTACCGTAAATGTTTTCACCCTGTGAAAATATGTAGCATGTTTTCTCCCCCGGTATTGTTTAAAACACTTGAAGTAAAAGTATGGGGCCATGAACTCACCTCAATAGCAGTGTACGATGATATCACTGATCATCCGAAATAGTATGATCATGATGTAGTAAAATTACCTAAGTAAATTAAATGGGTCTCAGTAAATGCACAACAAAATGCATCAAGGGTTACAGTTGATGAAAATCCATGATCACACGTTTGTCATTGATGAGACTGCTTTTATACATGGTCTCATCGTCCAATACGGCCTTTAAATGCATAAAATATCATAAAATATGCCAAATATATGCTCGTGTTTGTTACTTGTGTATTTTTAGGTACGGATATTGAGGAATTGGCAAAAGATCACAAGAATCAATCAAAAACGAACACGGGAAACGAAGTCGCACAATGAACCGGGCCCAAGTTTGGAATTTTGCAAAATGACCCTTGAAGAATTGAAGATTGTCAAGTTTAGTCCCTCATCTTTGAAGAACTTGTCACAATTGACCCTACAAATGTCAATTGTACAAGCATGGACCTTAATATTTGAAGATATTACAAGATCAGTCCATCAAGTTTGAAGAATATACAAAAGGAGCCCTTGGATAAAGTTTTTAAAGGTTTTGTGCCACTTTTGACAAGTTGTCAAAAGTTGACAAAGGCAAAATCAGGCGCTGATGGAATTAAAAACAAAGTGGAAAGAAGTTAATAGCCTGGGGACCTAATCTGTCAAACCAACAAACTCCCACAACCAACCACAACTTGCCACCTCAGCCCTACCCACCCACCAACCCATATCCTACCCAAACCCGTCCACCCACCCATTAACCAACCCGGTTTATTTAATAGACTGGGTCAAACCCCAGTCAACACCCCACCCATTTCCCTCCTAAAAACTTTATTTAAAAACAAATTAACCTAAAACGGATTAAACCTATCCCCTAATCCCCATAAACCCTAATCCTACCCCAGATCCAATCTCACCCAAAACAAGGGGTTTTACCCTAAAAACTTCCAGAACACTAATTCACGTCCCTCTCATCCTTTCCCACCTCACCCAACACACTCACATGCTTTGTGGACCCCTCCCCAGCCTTCCCCTGCTACATCATTTTCACACAAAACCCCACCCCCGACCAGATAAACGATTGGATGTTGCTCCTTGGTCCCCAAGCTTGTTTAAACGTCCAAGATCAAAGATTCCACAGCTGGCATCACATGAGTGACCTTTTGACCAAGAATTCGTCAAGACAAGAGGGGCATTTTAGGGCATTTAGCTTTTAGGGTTTAAGCTTTGTAATTTTTTATTCCCTGGTTCTAGATAGTTCATTTCAGTAGTATAAAAGTAGAATGAGACGTGTTCATTCACTTGTTCCAGTTTTTAGCCTATAACCTTGTAATTCCTTTTTTAATTAATAAAGTTTGGTATTTGTAAAAGACAAGTGTAATCCCTTTTATTAAGTTAAAAAGTTTGTGTGTTGTGTTTATGCTAAAAACTGAGTTCCATTTAAATTTGTGAAAGAATTTGGTGTTTGAAGTTTCAGTTTTCATAAGGGTTTTAAAAAGTCTGAATTCAGAAATCATTGGGTGTTAAGAAGTGAAAGTGGATTAACAAACCTTGATTTGTGATTTATAAGAGTTTTTAAAACGTGTTTGAAAAGGTTTGGAAGTTGTTGGAAAAGTTTTTAAGGAAGTTTTTTAAGAAATTCAGAAAAGTGGTATTTTCTTGTGTTTGTTCTTGATTTGCAGGTTTGATTGCTGGAGTGTGTTGCTGTAAAAGGTTCAGCACCAACCCCAGTTGGTAGGAGGTGGATTTACATCCACTAGAACCCTGGATGTAGGGTTCTAAGGTAAATCCTTTTTATTTTTTTTGAAATTTTCAGAAAAGAGCAGTTCATATGATTTGTATGCTAAGGTGTTCATTGTTGTTTAAACTGGTTTGATTTGTGTTTAAATGTGATGTGTATGCATGTTAGATACTATATGAATCAGTTTGAATGAGTTTTTATAAGTTTTGAATTGAAAAAGTTGTATTTTAAGTTTTAAAGGGCTGTTTGGATTTATGTTTTAGCAGGGTATAAAATCATTGATTGTGTTTCAAAACGTGTTAGAGCTATTGGATAGGTTTGAGATAAGTTGTTTGCTAGTTAGGTTATCATTTGGTGCAAGTTTTAAGCTAGTTGTGAGTTTAAAAAAAGGAAAAGTATAGCATAAATCTGCTTAGGCTATATTCTGCTCATTTTTATGAGATTTTGGTACTTGATTCTTGATTGCTTGTTAGATTTAGGGTGTTATAGGTTTGCAGATTACTTGTGTGCCATTTGGTGATTGTGTGTGCTAAATTTGGGACCTTGAAATTCATTGGTATGCAAGTTATAAGCTCATAAGTTCCACCAGACCTCATTTTTGTCTCAGTAACTAGCATATGCCATGATGTGCCTTGATTTGTGATTTTTTGTTTGAGCAAAGTGTTGTTTCCTGCTTGTATTGACTCCCTACACTCCAAAGAGTGTAGGGGTGCCTTGTCCATCAACAAACACCACCAAAAATCATCACAGCCAAGCCCCTCTTGGTCCATTGCACACAAGTAAAAATACTTGTGTGCTCATCAGAAAACCAAGCAGACTTGGGCACGTTTTGCCCATTTCTTGCCTTAATCCTTGATTAAATTAAGTTGTCTTTGTGTTTTTGAGAGCTTCAAGTTACTGGATTAAGTTTTAAAAAAAGAAAAAAAAAGAAATTTTTTACAAAAAGGTCACCCGCAACGGACTCGAACACGCGACCCCTCGCTGGGGGACTAAGCGTGCTTACCATTGATCTAGATGCCTTTTTACGTTTTAGTTTCATTTCAATAGCCATTTAACCTATTTCTTTTCTAGCTTAATAAATATAAGCCGTAGCTTAATTTCATCTTACTAGCTTATTGATTTAGTGTTTTTAGCCTATTTGAATTTTCCTAGGATATTTATAAGTGTTAGGACTTTTCTGTTTTAAAATTTTATTTTTCCTATTATTTAATTAATTTCTAGGATTATTTTTAGTTTTAAATTTAGAAAGTCATTTAAAAATATTAAACAGTAATTAAAAAATACAAAAAAATAGTTTTTAGGTTTTAATTCTTATTTTTGAGGTTTACAAATCATAAAGTTTTCAAAAACTTTAATTTTTAATTTTATTTGATTTTAGGTTTTTTTAGCAACTTTAAAATTCAATATAAAATTATTTAATAGGTTTCAGGAAATTTGGTTTGCATTTTTGTTCTAGTTAGAATATTTAGGATTTTTGAGAATTTTTTAGAATTTATTTGAGAACTTTTTATTTTTTTGAATATTTTAATATTATTTTAATCATAAAAAGTCAAAGTTTTATTTTTATTTCTTTTTCATTTTTCCTAGGTTCTTTATCATTAATTAGGACTTTTCCCATTTGTAGAATAATTTTTAGGCTTTTCAATTAATTTTTAGAATTAATTTAAGATTTAATAGATTTTAGTAGTTTTTAGGAGTTTAAAAATAGTTTAATTTGGATTTAAAATTTTTAAAAATAGTTTTTAGTTTAATTAGGTCATTTTTGAGGTTTACAAACTATTAAATCTTGTTTAGGGCTTTTTAATATTTAAAAGTGATTTTTAGGGCTTTAATTAGCATTAAAAAGTCATTATTAAATTAATTAAAAGGTTTTAGCAAGTTTGGATTTTTTGTAAACTCTTAGAATATTATTTGGGATTTTTAGTAATTTTTAGGAATTTTTAGATTAAAATTTTCAATTTTGCACTTTTTACGTTTCTACGTCGTAACTTTCTAGTAGTGTTTTTGCCTTATTTTTCTATTTTTTTCGTCTTCGTCATTTCTCTTCTTTTCTTTCTTGTTAATAATCAAAAATAAATCATTCAATCAATTCATTACACAACACACGTGCCTCCTCGAGAGAACGATTCCCATCTAGGGTCATAAGTGTTTACGTTTTCCTAAACGTACACTTAATACTTACCGCTTTTTACGCTCTTTTCCTAAAGGGTAGTAAAAACACTTCATCATTTTTTGGCGCCGCTGCCGGGGAGGCGTGTTGTGTTTTGATTGAACCATTGTTGTTTTTCTATATTAGCCATATAGTATTTGTATTAATAGCACTCTATTAATACGTATTATCGTTTTTCGGTTTTGTGTGAATACTATCACTATATTGTATACGTAGAACAATAAATACACAAGTACTCCAAATACGTGAGCAATCACAACCTTGATTCGGGATTTCATCACTCGATCATTGTATTCGAATCTCAAACCAAAGAAAAAGGCAAAAATAGATAAATACTTTCGTGAAGCTTAATCTTGATAATACAAACTATAAGGTCGGTATAAGGCGGTTGTATTTCACAACCTAAAGGAAAAAGGCTCTTAAGTGCTTCGCGCCGCCTCGTTTCCTCCACTTGCTTGTGCGTATTTGATTTTGAGAGTGAATCGAGGGTTTTGCCGCCCAAAGTATTACTACATATCATATATATTTTCTTGGTTTCATATTGATTAAACCCTCTTGAGCGATTTGGTGTTCCACCATCGTTCTAAAGTCATCGAAGGCGTTCACTCCACGTGATCGTTTTCATTCCTTGAGGCCTTTTTAATCAAGAGATTTGATTAGTGAGGAGATTTGTGGACTCATTGTCTACTTAATACATTCACCAATTTCCAAAAAAGTTAATACAATCAAAAACCACAAAAAAATTGAAAAAAAAAACACAAAATACCAAAAAGAATCTTCTTTGCTCGTCTCCACGTTGTACGTGACGTTTATGCTCACTCGTAATCAAGCAAAACGTGCACGTAGACGCAAGAACAAAACTCCTACTAAAACTCATTCTAGTGAGGAGTCTCCAAGTGAGGAACCTATTGTAGAACAAGAAGCTATCATGGCTAATCGTAAAATGATGTAGTGTTTTTACTACCCTTTAGGAAAAGAGCGTAAAAAGCGGTAAGTATTGAGCGTACGTTTAGGAAAACGTAAACACTTATGACCCCTAATGGATGGGGATCGTTCTCAAGGAGGCACGTGTGTTGTGTAATGAATGATTGATTGATTTGTTTTTGATTATTAACAAGAAGAAAAGAAGAGAAAATGACGAAGACGAAAAAATAGAAAAATAAGGCGAAAACACTACTAGAAAGTTACGACGTAGAACGTAAAAAGCACAAAATTTAAAATTTTAACCTAAAAATTCCTAAAAATTACTAAAAATCCACAATAAAATTCTAAGGGTTTACAAAAAAATCAAAACTTGCCAAAACCTTTTAATTAATTTAATAATGACTTTTTAATGCTAATTAAAGCCCTAAAAATCACTTTTAAATATTAAAAAGCCCTAAACAAGATTTTATAATTTGTAAACCTCAAAAATGACCTAATTAAACTAAAAACTATTTTTTAAAATTTTAAAACCAATTTAAACTATTTTTAAACTCCTAAAAACTATTAAAATCTATTAAATCTTAAATTAATTCTAAAAATTAATTGAAAAGCCTAAAAATTATTCTACAAATGGGAAAGTCCTAATTAATGATAAAGAACCTATGAAAAATGAAAAAGAAATAAAAATAAAACTTTGACTTTTTATGATTAAAATAATATTAAAATATTCTTAAAAAAAAAAGTTTTCAAATAAATTCTAAAAAATTCTCAAAAATCCTAAATAATCTAACTAAGAAGAAAATGTAAATTAAAGTTTCTGAAACCTTTTAGTTAATTTTATATTAATTTTTAAAGTTGTCTAAAAACCCTAAAATTAAATAAAATTAAAAATTAAAGTTTTTGAAAACTTTTTGATATGTAAACCTCAAAAATATAAATTAAATCCTAAAAACTATTTTTTTGTATTTTTTAATTACTGTTTAATATTTTTAAATGACTTTCTAAATTTAAAACTAGAAATAATCCTAAAAATTAATTAAATAATGTGAAAAATAAAACTTTTAAACAGAAAAATCTAAAAACCTAATCAAAACCTAGGAAAAATGGAATAAGTCCAAAATGCTTAATAAATAAGCTGAAAAGATGAAAATAAGCTACGGCTTATTTATTTAAGCCCAAACCAAAACGTGGTTAAGTATTGTTTGAAATGAGAGTCTAACGTAAAAAGGCATCTAGATCAATGGTAAGCACGCTTAGTCCCCCAGCGAGGGGTCGCGTGTTCGAGTCCGTTGCGGGTGACCTTTTTATAAAAATTTTCTTTTTTTTTTCTTTTTAAAACTCAAACAGTACAACTTATAAGCTAATAAACTCAAATCCAAATCCAATTTTACCCAAGATTAAGTCAAATGAAGACTAAAATGTGGCCAGGTCTGCTGTTTTTTCTGATGAACAAGTATGTGTTATACTTGTGAATTAAACAACCAAGAGGAGCTTGGTGTTGCTTGTTTGGTGGATGTTTTCTTGGAACAAAGGCACCCTTGTGCTCTTTGGAGCACAAGGAGTCAAGATAAGCAGATAAACAACAACACTTAGCAAGCAAAATCCAAACCAATATGATCAAACAAGCAAATGCAGGTTTCTGAGACAAAAAATGAGGTCTGGTGGACTGTTTAAGCTTATAACTTGCACACTTTTGATTTTCAAAGTCCAAGAATTAGCATACACATGCACCAAGTATCACACAACAAACATACAATCCTGTAATTACCTACTTCTAACAGGTTTCAAGAGATTTTAAGCACAAAATCAACAAAACTGAGCAGAGAAGTAGATCATGCAATTTTTAGCTATCTATTTCACTTTTTACCATTCAAATATGCTACAAACCTGCACCAATCCAAGCACACAACTACTAATCAACCTAAACAACCCTAATTAACAATTCTAACCTGTTTTAATTACCAAAATCTATCAAAATCTTCAACTAAATCCCATATCCAAACAGTCCTTTAAATTTCAGTTTCACACTTTTAATGAACAAAACCTTTTCAAACACAATCAAACTGATCTTACTAGTATCCAGCATACATACAAATGCCTAAAAACTCAAATCCAAGCAATATTAACACAAATAGCATGCAATCAAACCAATCTTCATAAAAAATCAACCAAAATGAAAGTAAAAAAAAAAAGGAAAGTGATTTCTTACCAAAGAACCTTACATCCAAGGTCCTTTGTGGTTGCAATACCACCTCCCTACCAACTGGGGTTGGTGCTGAACAATGATCAACAATAGAACTCCAAAACCTGTTCAAAAAAATCAAAGAAGAACAACAATATCCAATATTCTGTTTTCTTTCACTTTCTTAAAATCTTACTTAACCTTTTTAAAACTTCAAACACGTTTTTAAATACTCTTCAAACTCACAAACCAACAATCCTTTTCCACTTTCACTTCAAAGAAATTTGGTTTATAAGATTTGAATCAAATTTGAAAAACTTTTGAAAACTTGAAAACTCACACAAGTCTTTCACAAATTTAAATTGGAACTCAGAATTTAGCATAAACACAACACACAACTTTTCAAAAACATAAAAGGAATTACACTTGTCTTTTACAAATACCAAACTTTATTTCTTAAAAAAGGGATTACAAGTGATTAGCTAAAAATTCTGGAACCTTTTAGTAGGAGTTTTGTTCTACAATAGGTTCAATTCATTACACAACACACGTGCCTCCTCGAGAGAACGATTCCCATCAAGGGTCATAAGTGTTTACGTTTTCCTAAACGTACACTTAATACTTACCGCTTTTTACGCTCTTTTCCTAAAGGGTAGTAAAAACACTTCATCATTTTTTGCGCCGCTGCCGGGGAGGCGTGTTGTGTTTTGATTGAACCATTGTTGTTTTTCTATATTAGCCATATAGTATTTGTATTAATAGCACTCTATTAATACGTATTATCGTTTTTCGGTTTTGTGTGAATACTATTACTATATTGTATACGTAGAACAATAAATACACAAGTACTCCAAATACGTGAGCAATCACAACATTGATTCGGGATTTCATCACTGATCATTGTATTCGAATCTCAAACCAAAGAAAAAGGCAAAAATAGATAAATACTTTCGTGAAGCTTAATCTTGATAATACAAACTATAAGGTGGGTATAAGGCGGTTGTATTTCACAACCTAAAGGAAAAAGGATCTTAAGTGCTTCGCGCCGCCTCGTTTCCTCCGCTTGCTTGTGCGTATTTGATTTTGAGAGTGAATCGAGGGTTTTGCCGCCCAAAGTATTACTACATATCATATATATTTTCTTGGTTTCATATTGATTAAACCCTCTTGAGCGATTTGGTGTTCCACCATCGTTCTAAAGTCATCGAAGGCGTTCACTCCACGTGATCGTTTTCATTCCTTGAGGCCTTTTTAATCAAGAGATTTGATTAGTGAGGAGATTTGTGGACTCATTGTCTACTTAATACATTCACCAATTTCCAAAAAAGTTAATACAATCAAAAACCACAAAAAAATTGAAAAAAAAACACAAAATACCAAAAAGAATCTTCTTTGCTCGTCTCCACGTTGTACGTGACGTTTATGCTCACTCGTAATCAAGCAAAACGTGCACGTAGACGCAAGAACAAAACTCCTACTAAAACTCATTCTAGTGAGGAGTCTCCAAGTGAGGAACCTATTGTAGAACAAGAAGCTATCATGGCTAATCGTACTATGATGGAGTTGCTTCAAGCACCCACCGAGGGTTTTGGAGAGGCCATTGTGATTCCCACCATCCTTGCGGAGAACTTTGAGATCAAAACGGGTTTAATGTCTATGCTTCAAGCAAACAAGTTTCGCGGTCACGAAAAAGACAACCCACATTATCACATTAGGCAATTTAATCGTCTTACCGCGACAAGCAAGTTTAAGGATGTACCACACGATGCCATTAAGATGATGTTGTTTCCTTACTCGTTAGATGGACCCGCCAAGATATGGCTTGAGAAAGAACCGCCGAATTCGATTTTGACATGGGCCGATCTCGTGTCTAAATTTGTGAATCAATTTTTTCCACCATCTAAGACAACACATTTGAAAAACGAAATTTCACGTTTTACACAAAGACCAAATGAAAGTTTTTCAATGGCTTGGGAAAGGTTTAAAGAAATGTTACATGAATGTCCACACCATGATTTTTCCGAATTGCATCAAATTGACACTTTTTATAATGGGCTTAATGAACATGAACGAGATTATTTAAATGCCGCCGCGGGTGGTAATTTTTTGTGCAAAACGACCAATGAGGCTTTGAAAATCATAGAAAATAGGTCTAAGGTCTATAGCCCTCGTAACACACCGAGTGTTTCCAAGTTGGGCTCGTCATCATCTCGTTCCATTAATGCCTTGCAAGATGAAGCAAATGAGGAGAATCAGTTTTTCGATAGGTTTTCGACTCTTATGTCTCATTGGAAAGCTCAAGAAGCTTCAAACACCGCTTCGGTTAAAGCGGTTGCTAAGAGTTGTATTTCATGTGGTGGAGCTCATGATTTTTCCGAGTGCATTACCGCGGATGGTAACACTTCGAATGCTTATGTAGCCACGGGAACTTATAACCAAATCGGTCAAGGTTCACGTTCAAATCAAGCTCCACAAAATCAAAATGCTAATAACTATCGAAACAACAATCAAGGTGGAAATTACCAAGGAAATCAAAGGAATTATAACAAGGGTAATTACCAAAGTGGAAATGGGCAAATTTCAAACCAAAACCAAAACCGTGATTTTCAAACTCCTACTCAAGGTTTTCAAAATGCTCACACTAAAAATTTGCAAGGAGAATTTTTAGATTATGCTAAGGCTAATGATGCTAAGTTTGATAACATGCAACGTGAGATGATTAGCTTAAGATCCGAGTTGAAAAACGAGCTTAAAAACGAACTTGCTAATGAACTTAAAACTCATGCTAATAAAATGGAAGGAAATGTCACACGACTCCAACAAAATCAACAAAAAATGGAGCAAGGACAACATGAGATTAAGCAAGAGTTGTTAAAAGCGGATGCTAGGCAATCTAAGTTTGAAGACCGTATGGCTAAAATGTTTGAAGCTATCATGTGTAAGCCCTCTTCTTCGGGTGGTCTTCCTAGTGATACCATCGTGAACCCGAAAGGAGAATTGAAGGTTATTACCACTCGTAGTGGTAAAACTTTCAAAGAACCCATTTCTCGTCCAAGTACTTCTATGGAGAAGGAAAAAGAGAAAGAACCCGAGGTTGTGGTTGAAAAGGAGCAAATTACAAGCCCACGAAGTACCGCTCAAACCACACCTACGGTTGAACCAATACCCATTATGGAACCCGAGATTCCAAGGCCGATGCCTATGCCTAATTTGCCCCAACCCACACCACCTTTACCCTACCCATCAAGACGAGACAAGGAAAAGGCACAAGAACGAAATAATTATCAATTTGAACTCTTTATGAAAATGTTTCGTGACTTGCATTTTAATATAAGTTTTGCCGACGCCTTAGTCATGATGCCTCGATTTGCCGCGAACTTCAAAAGTATGTTGAATAACAAAGAGAAATTGCAAAAATCGTCTAGTTGTTCTTCGGTTTTTCTAAGCCGCATACCTCAAAAAGTCGGTGATCCTGGAAAGTTTTTAATCCCATGTGCTATCCAAGACATGGAAGAATGCTACGCCTTGGCCGATCTTGGTGCTAGTATTAATTTGATGCCTCTTGAGATTTTTAAATCGCTCAATCTTCCAAATCTCACTCCTTCAAGAATGTCAATCGAGATGGCCGATCATTCTACGATTCTAGCTTGTGGAGTTGCCGAGGACGTCTTTGTGAAAGTTGGGAAATTCTATTATCCCGTGGACTTCATTGTTGTTGACATTCCCATCGATCCTAAGTTCCGTTAATTTTAGGTCGATCTTTTTTGGATACCTCGAGAGCACTTATCGATGTGCATGCAAGAAAAATCACTCTTCGTTTCAATGAGGAAGAACTCGTCATTAATACAACCCAAAACTCCACGCTTTCTCATGTTTATTCAATCACATCTTTGTACAATGTCAATCCCGTCAAAAACATTTGCAAAAAGATTTCAAATAGAGTTTTAGGAGTTGATAAAAATGAAGTTCCGTTCCCTCCGCCGATGGAGGTTAAGAGTGTTAAGCCTATGATTCCAATCTTGAGTGAATCTTCGGATGATGAATACGTTGATCCCGATGGGGAGGTTTTCTTTGTTGACAAAAGATTTGAAAACTTGCCACCACCTAAACCAAAACGCTTTCAAAATGTGAGAATTTTTAGTGTGACTAACATTGTTTTAGATACACCAAATATTTTTGACATAATTAAATCGGGTTTTCACAAGGAGAGTGTTAAAGATGAAAAAGGAAAAGATTTTGAATTTAATTTAAAAGATTTTTCTACAATTCTAACTCCGTCATCACCGCGTGTCTTGAGTACTACAAGCTCGTCTTCTCCTTTTGACGATGCTTTGTGTGGACTTAGTATGGGGGAAGCCCCTTATGTTCCCTCCCCTTTCTCCACCGAGGACGAGATATTTGATCCTGGAATTGCTTTTATAGGGAAATCTCGGTCTTCCACCGATGCAATAAATGGAAAATCTTTTCATTTGATTGGTGCGAGTCTACCTCGAGTAGCTCAATGTTATGACTTACCCATTGTCCCACCCTTCTATTTCTTCTCTCCTATTTTCTTCTATCCCATTGGGATTTGTGATGGAGTTGTGTTGTCTCGTCTTTCATCCGAAAACGAGGACGCTATCTTTGACCCCGGTATACGTTTATCGGATTTTTAAAGTACTCCACGTACTTTTGGGCCTTGTTTATCATGTAAGCCCCACCAAAAATTGACCATACCATGATTATCCCTAAATGATCACATTTATGGGGATTCGAGTCGAGCTTTTGACTCGGTTATCAAAAACAAGGTGCCTCGTGGGGGAGACCCATGCTTATCCATGTACATATTATTGCTTTCTAATTAGTTAATGTGAGGGGATTTGTGCCCTTCCAACCTTTGTTCCGTGGTTGTTTGTGAATTGTGTCTTTTAGATCATCATCTTCACGATTGGAGCCTCTCGTGTTCGTTTCATGGGAGCACTCGATCGTTTGCTTTGGAGGCCTTTCCCAATATCCATATGATATCCTTTTATGTTCTAACCTTAGGTTTATAGCACACTTCATAAACGGCTATTAATTTAATGGTTACACCCTTTGCATGCTAGATTAAGCATTCGACTACGTCTCTAGTATGGGGGTGTTTGCACCTCTAGACTCGAAACATTGAGGACAATGTTTAACTTTAGTATGGGGGGGGTGAATAGATACTTGCCTTGCCAAACCTTCACGCTTTCCAAAGTTTATCGTTTTGTTATCGTTTTCTTGCAAAATAAGGCTAAAAATGGCCAAATTTTAAAATTTTTCTAGTTTTTCATAAGTGTTTGAAGACACGAATGTAGATTTTCCGATGGCGAGAATAAGAGTAATTTTTGACTCGACCGTGCGTGTTGAGCACTTAGCTTTGATTCCTTAACTACACATTAGGCTAAGTCTCTTAAATGAGGACGAGAAATGATAGAGTTAATTATAAGTTACTATGCTAAACGTAGAGTACTTGTATTCTTTCAAAAACTCATGTGTTCTCGTTGTTTGCTTATTCTCCCTTCGCATGTAAATATTTTTTGCTTAATAAATATTGACTTAGCGGTTTAGTTAGGATTGTTGGGTTTCTAGTCTTTTCTAGTAGCTTCCGTGTAATTAAATTGGGAAGACATTAAGGTATCGCCAGCGTCACGGTTTTGAAGTATTGGCACCCTAATAATCAAAAGCTTCACCCAATAATAAGATTTCAAGTGCTCACCTAAATCTAGCAAACAATTTGAAAGCCCCACAAGGCCTAAAATCTATGCAAAATTGAAAGTGAATCAAGCCTTAATCTTCGAAGCTTTAAAGATCCAAAATTCGCTTTAGCGTGAGGATATAGGTCTTTGGCTAATAAAACCACCGATGATGGCGGATAATAAAAGGCAAGGCAAGACCGAAGTCATAATAAAAGCTTCATGGCGAAGTTGAATAAAAGATGGAGGTAAACCAAAGATAATAAGGTCCTTCCGTTATGGGGCGTATAAAAGTCTTGGTAATAAGTCTCATGTTCAAAACCGTTATAAAACCGTGTTTATCGATTCTTCTTGTCAACTTAATTTTTTAACATCGTCGTCTATTAGGAGGGGTTATTGATTTGATGGTCTTAGTTACACCGTTAGGACTCTATTTTTAGACCTAAATCTCTATTATCGCATAAGTCAACAATGTATCCTCGTGATCATTAAGACATAATAAAATATAAGAGATACAACTTAGGAATAATGGGAGAATAAGTACGTGATTAGGGCATATGAGTAGTGTTAGCATTACTAACTTATAATGACAATGATCTCGTTGCACGCTTGGTATGGAATTAAGGTGAAAATCGAGGACGACGAAATTATTTCTAACGAAGCATTCACGTGTTCTTATTCTATGAACCTAAACGTCCCATTTTGCGATGAAAATCATACATTATGTCCAAAACACAAGAAGTAGTAATAGTGTAATGTAGCTAGTTATCATTTCAATAAAGTGAATTAAAATAAATTTTGGAGATGCTTTGATACTTTATTCTAGCATTGCGTGAGGGCACGGCAATGGTTTAGTATAGGGGAGTGATGAGACTGCTTTTATACATGGTCTCATCGTCCAATACGGCCTTTAAATGCATAAAATATCATAAAATATGCCAAATATATGCTCGTGTTTGTTACTTGTGTATTTTTAGGTACGGATATTGAGGAATTGGCAAAAGATCACAAGAATCAATCAAAAACGAACACGGGAAACGAAGTCGCACAATGAACCGGGCCCAAGTTTGGAATTTTGCAAAATGACCCTTGAAGAATTGAAGATTGTCAAGTTTAGTCCCTCATCTTTGAAGAACTTGTCACAATTGACCCTCCAAATGTCAATTGTACAAGCATGGACCTTAATATTTGAAGATATTACAAGATCAGTCCATCAAGTTTGAAGAATATACAAAAGGAGCCCTTGGATAAAGTTTTTAAAGGTTTTGTGCCACTTTTGACAAGTTGTCAAAAGTTGACAAAGGCAAAATCAGGCGCTGATGGAATTAAAAACAAAGTGGAAAGAAGTTAATAGCCTGGGGACCTAATTTGTCAAACCAACAAACTCCCACAACCAACCACAACTTGCCACCTCAGCCCTACCCACCCACCAACCCATATCCTACCCAAACCCGTCCACCCACCCATTAACCAACCCGGTTTATTTAATAGATTGGGTCAAACCCCAGTCAACACCCCACCCATTTCCCTCCTAAACACTTTATTTAAAAACAAATTAACCTAAAACGGATTAAACCTATCCCCTAATCCCCATAAACCCTAATCCTACCCCAGATCCAATCTCACCCAAAACAAGGGGTTTTACCCTAAAAACTTCCAGAACACTAATTCACGTCCCTCTCATCCTTTCCCACCTCACCCAACACACTCACATGCTTTGTGGACCCCTCCCCAGCCTTCCCCTGCTACATCATTTTCATACAAAACCCCACCCCCGACCAGATAAACGATTGGATGTTGCTCCTTGGTCCCCAAGCTTGTTTAAACGTCCAAGATCAAAGATTCCACAGCTGGCATCACATGAGTGACCTTTTGACCAAGAATTCGTCAAGACAAGAGGGGCATTTTAGGGCATTTAGCTTTTAGGGTTTAAGCTTTGTAATTTTTTATTCCCTAGTTCTAGATAGTTCATTTCAGTAGTATAAAAGTAGAATGAGACGTGTTCATTCACTTGTTCCAGTTTTTAGCCTATAACCTTGTAATTCCTTTTTTAATTAATAAAGTTTGGTATTTGTAAAAGACAAGTGTAATCCCTTTTATTAAGTTAAAAAGTTTGTGTGTTGTGTTTATGCTAAAAACTGAGTTCCATTTAAATTTGTGAAAGAATTTGGTGTTTGAAGTTTCAGTTTTCATAAGGGTTTTAAAAAGTCTGAGTTCAGAAATCATTGGGTGTTAAGAAGTGAAAGTGGATTAACAAACCTTGATTTGTGATTTATAAGAGTTTCTAAAACGTGTTTGAAAAGGTTTGGAAGTTGTTGGAAAAGTTTTTAAGGAAGTTTTTTAAGAAATTCAGAAAAGTGGTATTTTCTTATGTTTGTTCTTGATTTGCAGGTTTGATTGCTGGAGTGTGTTGCTGTAAAAGGTTCAGCACCAACCCCAGTTGGTAGGAGGTGGATTTACATCCACTAGAACCCTGGATGTAGGGTTCTAAGGTAAATCCTTTTTATTTTTTTTTAAATTTTCAGAAAAGAGCAGTTCACATGATTTGTATGCTAAGGTGTTCATTGTTGTTTAAACTGGTTTGATTTGTGTTTAAATGTGATGTGTATGCATGTTAGATACTATATGAATCAGTTTGAATGAGTTTTTATAAGTTTTGAATTGAAAAAGTTGTATTTTAAGTTTTAAAGGGCTGTTTGGATTTATGTTTTAGCAGGGTATAAAATCATTGATTGTGTTTCAAAACGTGTTAGAGCTATTGGATAGGTTTGAGATAAGTTGTTTGCTAGTTAGGTTATCATTTGGTGCAAGTTTTAAGCTAGTTGTGAGTTTAAAAAAAGGAAAAGTATAGCATAAATCTGCTTAGGCTATATTCTGCTCATTTTTATGAGATTTTGGTACTTGATTCTTGATTGCTTGTTAGATTTAGGGTGTTATAGGTTTGCAGATTACTTGTGTGCCATTTGGTGATTGTGTGTGCTAAATTTGGGACCTTGAAATTCATTGGTATGCAAGTTATAAGCTCATAAGTTCCACCAGACCTCATTTTTGTCTCAGTAACTAGCATATGCCATGATGTGCCTTGATTTGTGATTTTTTGTTTGAGCTAAGTGTTGTTTCCTGCTTGTATTGACTCCCTACACTCCAAAGAGTGTAGGGGTGCCTTGTCCATCAACAAACACCACCAAAAATCATCACAGCCAAGCCCCTCTTGGTCCATTGCACACAAGTAAAAATACTTGTGTGCTCATCAGAAAACCAAGCAGACTTGGGCACGTTTTGCCCATTTCTTGCCTTAATCCTTGATTAAATTAAGTTGTCTTTGTGTTTTTGAGAGCTTCAAGTTACTGGATTAAGTTTTAAAAAAAGAAAAAAAAAAGAAATTTTTTACAAAAAGGTCACCCGCAACGGACTCGAACACGCGACCCCTCGCTGGGGGACTAAGCGTGCTTACCATTGATCTAGATGCCTTTTTACGTTTTAGTTTCATTTCAATAGCCATTTAACCTATTTCTTTTCTAGCTTAATAAATATAAGCCGTAGCTTAATTTCATCTTACTAGCTTATTGATTTAGTGTTTTTAGCCTATTTGAATTTTCCTAGGATATTTATAAGTGTTAGGACTTTTCTGTTTTAAAATTTTATTTTTCCTATTATTTAATTAATTTCTAGGATTATTTTTAGTTTTAAATTTAGAAAGTCATTTAAAAATATTAAACAGTAATTAAAAAATACAAAAAAATAGTTTTTAGGTTTTAATTCTTATTTTTGAAGTTTACAAATCATAAAGTTTTCAAAAACTTTAATTTTTAATTTTATTTGATTTTAGGTTTTTTTAGCAACTTTAAAATTCAATATAAAATTATTTAATAGGTTTCAGGAAATTTGGTTTGCATTTTTGTTCTAGTTAGAATATTTAGGATTTTTGAGAATTTTTAGAATTTATTTGAGAACTTTTTATTTTTTTGAATATTTTAATATTATTTTAATCATAAAAAGTCAAAGTTTTATTTTTATTTCTTTTTCATTTTTCCTAGGTTCTTTATCATTAATTAGGACTTTTCTCGTTTGTAGAATAATTTTTAGGCTTTTCAATTAATTTTTAGAATTAATTTAAGATTTAATAGATTTTAGTAGTTTTTAGGAGTTTAAAAATAGTTTAATTTGGATTTAAAATTTTTAAAAATAGTTTTTAGTTTAATTAGGTCATTTTTGAGGTTTACAAACTATTAAATCTTGTTTAGGGCTTTTTAATATTTAAAAGTGATTTTTAGGGCTTTAATTAGCATTAAAAAGTCATTATTAAATTAATTAAAAGGTTTTAGCAAGTTTGGATTTTTTGTAAACTCTTAGAATATTATTTGGGATTTTTAGTAATTTTTAGGAATTTTTAGATTAAAATTTTCAATTTTACACTTTTTACGTTTCTACTTCGTAACTTTCTAGTAGTGTTTTTGCCTTATTTTTCTATTTTTTTCGTCTTCGTCATTTTCTCTTCTTTTCTTTCTTGTTAATAATCAAAAATAAATCATTCAATCAATTCATTACACAACACACGTGCCTCCTCGAGAGAACGATTCCCATCAAGGGTCATAAGTGTTTACGTTTTCCTAAACGTACACTTAATACTTACCGCTTTTTACGCTCTTTTCCTAAAGGGTAGTAAAAACACTTCATCAGTCATATAGTGTTTTACTTTATTTTTGCAACCTGTAATAAGTTATCGTAATGTTATATGTTTACCTTTGTTTTATTTATTTAAGAGTATAATAAATTAAATAAAATGATTTTTATTTATTTAGGACTTATATAAAAATAATGTTTCATAAAAACCCATCAAGTTTCAATTGTACAAAATTAGTCTTCCACGTTTCACAAGTTACTATTTAACCCTTTTAGTTTATTAATTATATTAATTAATATTAATAAAACCTAAATTAAATTGCACCTAAGTCCTTGGTTTTATAATAATTACAAAACAATCTAGGGCTTAATAAATTTTCGACATTTGGCAATTTATACCCCTAGGGTTTATTATTTCTAGTAAATTGCAAGGAAGGTCCCTAGGGCTTATTTAAGTTTCGGCTTATGTCAATTTCAGCCCCTAAGGTTTATATGTTTCGAATAACTACAAGATTAGTCCTAAGGGCTTATATAGGTTTCAGTTAATTACATTTTTAGTCCCTAAGGTTTATAAGTTTTGGAAAATTACAAGTTTAGTACCTAGGGCTTATTTAAGTTTCAGCAATTGGGAAAGTAAGTCCCTAGTGTTTAATTAAGTTTCGTTTAGGTCATAACAACCCTTTAACTTTCTTAAAAATACCAAACGACCCTTATACTTTGTAAAAAGTTACAAATTGGATTTTAAAAGTTACGGTTTGAACCCTTTTAGTTCTTAAACTCACGAAATGAACTTATAACTTTTAGGACTTTACATTTTAGGCTTATAATTTCTCAAGTGTTCACTTTTGACACAAAAAGTTATCAAAATGGGTTTCTAGAGCTTAATGGGCTCGGTAAGGCCCATTAAGGGTCCGATTGGTTTTGGGCTTATGTGGGCTTGGTTTTTGGGCTTGTTTAGGTCTAGGAAAAAATATACAAGTGGCTAACTTATACCAAATAGGCTAAATAATATCATAGGCCTATTGGGCCTATTTATGGATCGGCTTAATAATAAGCCATGGGTCATGGGCTTATGTTGTAGGCTTATTGGGCTTAATTTGTGGCTTATTTCACTAAAGCATGTTAACTTAAATATCATTTTATAATTTCTAGCTTATTTTAGGATTTAGGCATCCTAGGTTTTCTAATTTTCTAGGTTTAACTTAGACCTAGGAAGTGACTAACATTAGCATTTCATAGTTCAAAACTAACACGATATCACCTAACATAAAATCATGCAGTGGGTTTCAAGGATTATGCTAACGCTTGTTTATCCAAATTTTACGTATGCATGGTGTTTATGTGATGGTTTTCATGAGTATATCTAGTTTACACATGGTTTTGGTTATATGTTCATGATTCATAATAATGTAGGAATAAAGACAAAGGTTGTGGTACTTACTTGTAATCTAGGAAGATGAACTAAGTATGGAAATGAGCTATAAATCATTTGCTTCTAATAGATCTACACGAAATGGATATGTGCCGTGACCTAGAGCTCCACATGTTGCCTTTATATTCAAGATTTGTGTAGTAAGAGTAAATGCTAGGATTTATGAGGTAGAAGATAAGGATTTGGTGTATTGAATGAGGTTTTTGGGAATGATCTTTGTAGAAGTATATGTATGCCGTGAGGTTTAGGTGTAGGGAAATGAGATTGTGGCTTGTGGTGATGAGTTTATACACACGTGAGGGAGAGTGAAATATCTAGGGTAGATCTTGGAAAATCATCTCAAGGTATTCTAAGTACATCATTGTACCAATCCTTAATTAGAATGTTTGTACATGTTGCCCTTTGGTTTTTTGTTAGCCACGACACATATGAGTCAAAGGGACATCATGTTGCCAAATAGTGCTCACCTTAAATGTCTAAGGTTGTACATGTTAAAATATAGGAGGTGTTGTAATGTTTAAGGTTTCTAGAAGTGTACAAGTTGTAAGCTTGTGATTTTCGGCTAATGCAAGTGTTTAGGATAGATTTGTGTTTGATTTTGGTAAATCTAAGGATATACTAAGGATCTAGGTAGAATATTGTATGTACTAATCTAGATCTATAGTGATTTGGTTAAGGTTTAGGATTTATAATGAAAGTATATGTAGTGTATATTAAAAATGTATAGTTTAGGTAAAATAAAATGTGACACTTGTTAAAATGTATAAAAATAGAATGTGTGATGTTGGAATGTAAAGAAAGTGGCTTTTATTGACTTGTAGTATTTCTTATAGTGTAATATATGTATATACATATATATATTATAGTGAATTTAGATACTTGGTAAATTCAAATAAATGTGATCATGGTTTTTAGATGTTAAAATCTAAAATAATGTAATGTAAATTTTCATGAGTTCCATGTGGCTTAGAAGTAGCCAAAGTGATCAATTGAATGATTGTATGTTTATAATTATATAAAATAATATGAAGAGTTCCAGTGATCAAATATCTGTATGCTCATGCATGATGTAAGTGATAGACTGAAATTTCATGCAAAGGTGATAATATATATATAAAATCATAAGGTGACATGTACAGTGAAGTCATTCTAAAAATTAAAATAGGGGTTTTATAGTCCGATCCTGTTATTTTAGCTTTGTCCTCAAAGCTTAAGATGACGTCACTGCTTAGGTGAACAAATGTAGGTACTTAGCTCTGAACGAGTCTTCGCGTTCCCAAGTGAACTCAGGACCTCTCCTGGAGTTCCAACGTATCTTAACTAACGGAATTTTGACTGCATTTCAGCTTCTTGACTACTCTCTCCATGACTTCTACCAGTTCCTCAATGAATATGATTTTGTCATCAACATGGACTCCCTCCAAGGGCATGGCTAGCGGTTCATCTGCGTAGCACTTCTTCATATTCGATACATGAAAGGTAGAGTGTACTGGGATCAATTTCTGGGGTAACTCTAAACAATATGCTACTTCACCAATTATAGCTATCCCTTTGAAAGGTCCTACGTAACGCGGGTTTAGCTTTCCACGTTTTCCAAAACGTACAACTCCCTTACAAGGTAATACTTTAAGCATAACACGGTCGCCTACTTCAAATTGTATAGGCTCCCGTTTTCGGTCTGCGTAGCTCTTCTATGACAATCCGTCAATTTATAGTTTATATTTTATTCTCAAATATTATTTAAAAACATTATTTTAATGTTATATTATGAACTCACTTATTTTTAAGAAGAAATTTGGATTTACGTCTTGAAGTAGCATCGACTACGTCTAAACCGGAGGATTCTACGTTACGTGCTTACGTTTACATACACCGTTTTGGTGACAGTCTGACATTTCAGGAAATAAATTTATCCGTGAATATTATTTTGGAATTTTAAATTTGTGTTGGTTCATAAACTCACAAATTTACGAGAAGAGATTAGGACTTACGATTATAATTTAACGTCCTTTACGACTAAACCGAAAACCTTAGGATTACGTATTTACGTTTTCGAACTCCGTTTTTGATGAGACAATTTTTATTAGATTCGTTTTGTGCCGTTGATTCATAATTTATAAAAACGTTTTTCGTAAAACGACCCGAGGGCACGCAAATCGAGGAAACTAGAATCGAAGAATAACCGTAAATTAGCGGGATGGGACAAAACAATTTTATCCCACCCCACTAAAAAGGACCGCCCAAAAGAGGACACCACATCTCTTGATGTGGCACCCTTATAACTATTAAGCTTACACATATAAGCCAAAGCTTAACATGTAAGCTACACCTTTCACAAAACCACTAACTAGCTAAACACATACCACTAGCTTCATTTCCTCCATGAAAATCTCACACAACTCTCCTCCCTCTCTCTCTAAAATTCGTCCAAGAACCACCATCAAACACCCCATTTTGATCAATTCTAGCCATAAACTATGTGTTATCTACACATATAATGAAGAAACCTTGAAGCCTTGAAGATTGGAGGTGATCATAACATCTAAGATGGTGATTTGGTGATGTCCAAGGGATGATTTCTACAAGGAGTGTAAAAATATTGGTGGTCTTGAAGATTGGTGTTGATCTATCACAAGTTTTTCCATCAAGAATCCAAGCCTTGATCATAACCTACACAACCTTGGTGGTATAAAGATTGTTCTTCCTATCCTCTTGTTATTTTGATTATGTAATCTTGTATTTTCTTTATTTATGTATATGTATATGATGATGAATGATGATTAAAATTATTATGTGGGGATTTGGTGTTGATAGATTCGATAAACATGGGTAAAAAGATGGAAAACCCACATGTAAAATGGTTAAATCTTGCTTAATAAGATGGCTGTATAAAAACAGTAAGTAACCAAATGATAAACTGATAAAATGGTAAATTGGTCAATTTACAGTAAGTATAAGATGTTATACACATGTGAGAGTTGGCCATACAATGGAATCATCAAAATGAGTGAGATATGATCAAAACAAAATTAGTATACCAATCTGAATAGTCTGTTTTGTAGGGACTGTTAAGGATACTTAGACATGGATTGAGCAGTAGCTATAACTAACTTATTTGTAGCACATAATATCAAGTTTATGTCATCCAAAAATGAGCTTCTATCTCCTTATAGAACTCAAGATATGATAAAATTGGTGAAAGTGAAACTAAAAATCAGATTTTGTGAAATTAAAGTTTAATAGTATTATATAAGCACTCAAAATAATATAGTATAAAATGTGAAATTAAAACCCACTAACTTATATATTTCATTTATATAAATATGTATAAGGATAAATAAATGGACATTATATAAAAATGGTAGTTTGGTAAGTTTTATAAGTTATAAAAACTATAAACATGATTTTTACGTCTTTTCGGCTAATACCGTAAAATTAACATTTTTCGTCAATTAAAAACTTAGATGGTCGGACCCGTCTAATGTAAACTTTTTAAAAGTCATATACTGATATATAAGTACCTAATACAAGTAAAAACCGATAAAATCCGAACTAAATAACATATGGACATTAACGGGCTAAGTTAGCATTATTGGACTAATAATCCAACTAAATGGGCTAAACACTTATAAACTTACTTGTTGGGCTTAACCCACTTGGGACCAACATATAAAAGTATAATACTGATAACAAAAGTATAAAATGGATTAATACAAGTTAATGGACTTATAAAAGGCTTAGTGAATGAGAATATATAAACCCACTTGATCATCATCATATGTATAAAATCATCATATATTTACATAACTGTTATTTTGATAAAGTCATTGGACAAAAGTCTAAGACGAGTATTATTTGTCTAGGTTTCCGTGATTGAATCACGTACCGTACATCCAAATCATCGATAACCGCCTTCCCACATCAACGTGAGTTCATAGCCTCGCACTCTTTTAAATGTTTTTATGAAATGTTTTATAAACCCGCGAGGGATATAACATGTTAGTTTTGATAAAATAGGACACCATTTGTCCCGATTGTTTGTTTATTGATTTGGACCCGATTGTTTGTTTATTGATTTGGATCTGAATGATTGTATGACCCGATGAATGATTATATGACCCGATGTATGAAATAAAATGGATTATTAAAGTTAGGTTATGTCACTAAAAGTCTCACTAGCATGAATTGTGAACTACCGGGATTTGGTAGATGCTTATGCATATAATAGTACTATTTGGGGACGATCACCCCAGTTCGCGCCTTGACGGTTGATCCCCGTCGTGCCACATTGATTGGTAAGCGAATTTATGTATGAGAAGATTTACAAAGCGTGAATATTGTGACGACACGCTAATTTAGATGGGCAAGTGAGTTTCGGGTTAGCTACCCGTTGTTTGTTGTAGTAAGGTAACAATGTCATGTGGCTTATAATAATCCAATAACGAAAATACTGCTTTATGCATTGAATTACGATATATTGCCTGACTAGCAATACAGGGTCTTATTATTGATATTATGTTCGTGTTTTGGTTTTATATAACCATATCCATATAACGGTTTTTATTCAACTTTATACAACGTTATAAAACGTATTATATGATGTTTTTACGACAATGGCTCGTATAATGATTTTGAAGGCAAAAGCCTATATTATGATTTTTGATAAGGATTTGTATAAAATGACTTTTGCTATTTTATGGCCTATTACAAAGATTTGTACAAAATTATTTTCGGTAATAAATTTATACCGATGTTATATTTATGGTTTTATTAAACTCTATGAATTCACTCGGCATTATGGCTGACCCTTTCTTTTAACATGTTTTGTCTCAGGTACTTGAAGGTAATTCTCGGGAAGACAACAAGAATTCATGGCCCGCACTTAAATAATAATTTCCATTCAAATGCTTTGTAAAACTTGTATGAAATATTATGACTTGGGACCTATGTAAATTTGACTTTTATGAATGGAAATGCTTTATTATTAAACGACGCGATTTTAAGCGTTGTCTATGATGTGAGTAATGTGTTATCCCGTAACACCAACGAGTCTTCCGCTGTATTAAGTTGTGTAAATTTGGGGGTGTTACAGTTTGGTACCAGAGCTCTCGTTATAGAGAACGAAAGATTTTTAAAACCAAGGTTTTGAATAAAACATTTCTAAATCTTTTAACTATAAACATTTTTCTAAAAATGTCTAAAAATCTTTTGACTATAACGGTTCCGAAGAATTCCCGAGTTACCAACAAGTCCAGACTGAGAAGTGTTATTTTAATATATATATAACTTGGATTATATATATATGATGTAATTTTATTACATGATTGTTTGATGATTATTTTGATATTTATACGAGGTATTTATATGACGTAGATTGTCACAAGGAACCCTAATTTCCCTAGCAAATTAATCTAAGCTATTACTGTAGGAATTCTATCTATTCCAGATCTAAACCAAGTTGTGGATATTTATGATCCCAACAAAATGGTTGATATTCGTAGGAATGTAGATATTAGTTGATTGTGATATTTTAGAAGAATTGGCGAGATTAAAACTGATATCGACGTCATGACGATCTTTCCTTATAGAGTGGAGTTTGACAAAACGTTACCACCTGGAAAGGTGTCATCTGATTCAGTGTCACACAATTCTTAAATTTGAAGAATCGAAAGGGTGAACGTTGCACTTGAGGCTATCATTGGAGCCTTTACCCAAAAGCCTCATGGCAGTAGTACCTTTCCGAGAAGTCTAATTGAATGTGTGAGTCGTTTCATACTAGTGACTCATTCGATAACTATTGATGAAGAAGTTATAGAATTGGAAATTAAGTGTTGCTTAAATCGAGCCTTTGTTGCCCTATTAAGGTCTAAGAATAAGGTTGAAAGTATTGGATAATGAGGTGGGATATCGAATTGAGTATGATTTGGCTGAAACTTGAATAAAAGTAAAATTTAACTTATATGGAATATGTGATTGTTAAGAGGAATCTGTTAAGTCCTGTGATTGAATTATAAGGCTTTAAATGATTGTTAGTTTGTGTTAAGGGTTATTCCTAGGCCATTGTCCAATGACGAGGATGCCCAGTGTCCAAGAAATAAATTGAATAAATCTTTTTCTGAATTGGGACCGATGGATCTTTCAGGACATGTGGAACACCTAATGACTCTTGTAGATTAGTATTCATTGTGGTATAAAATCCCTAACTTAACTGAGACATCAGTTGGTAGGATGAGCTATTGGAATTGTATGACATAGTGACACGTAATGTGTTACGGTACAATTTGACTTGTTTGTGATTAATGAAAAGACTATCTTTGATTGCTAAATTCTACATGTATCGATGTTACCTATCCTTTATTGCCTCATCCTAATGTTCGCATTAGTGATGCAACCATTGAACAATTACTCATCTTGATTTGAGTTACGTTGTGGATTATTCTTTTCGAGCGCCAGCAAGGTCATGAACCTCATGATTATTTGACTAAAGCTCATTTCCTATCATATTGTAGTTAGTTCTTGTGAACAAGCTTTCATCACTCTTTTGCAGATCACTCATTAGTTTTATAAGATAAAACAATATCTCTTGAGAAAAATTGAATTTTCATCACTATAAGGATTATTCAAAGTGAGATTTATAAGTGATCGTTATCGAAATGAAGTTGTTTATAAAACACCTTGGAAAATTTAATTGTTTTCATAACAAAGAATATCTTTGTAAATTTATTTTTGATTCTTATTTAAGAATTAAGCATGAAAATGTTTTTATTATAACCATGATGATAAAATTTTGACGAACTGAGTATTGCATCGTTAATCTTAAAATTGTATATAGTTGCGCGCCTACATACAATTTGGAAGTGACCATGCAAGGCTGATTAGTAGTCACCATGAAATTATTAATAAACACTAAATTTTCTTTGAAGATTGTGAAAGATTAAATTTTATGAGATCTGCAAGAAGTAAAAAATAGGGACATAGTGTTAGGGACACCTAGTTATGTGCCTGTAGCATCTATTCTTTTGAGTCGAATTTACTCATCTGTGGAAATTATCTTATTTGACAATTGACAATTCTTTCTTGTCCAATTCTCCCGTAGTGAGATTCTTAGGAAAAGTATCTGATTACCGAGTGTTGATACCCGATTGGATGTATCGACGTTCCTATCATTTCTTTTGATTAGATTTCATTTGAATGACCTGGATAAAGATCCGAGGAGCTTTCGAATGCGTACTCAAATTATGAAAACATGGGATATATTCATATTCATTAAATGTTTTCGTCTGTATCTGATTTGAAATTCTCTCGCGTAGATTATGCGTTGACCTTACTCTTTTAAGGTTAGTTATGTCTCCATATATCCTTGAATTTGTGAAGGATTATGAGTTATTATTAGTCTTTTGAGAAGTTCACATCTTATCGACGGCAATAAAACTGAAAAGTTGGTAATGCCAGTAGAATGGATTGATTGATTATGACATGACGACATTGTCTTAATTGATGGGAACTCGAGTAGAATTCCCCTAAAAGATAAGATGTTGATTATCAAAAGTGATCTAAATAATTCTTGATGGGTGACCATATCCTGCATTTAGACTTTAAATTATACCGTGAATGGTTGTGAATTAGTCATAGATATTATAATCTAGAAAGAACTTAAAAGTGAATGTATTAAAAAATGTTTTTGTTATCTGAAACATTAGAAAGTATTTGTTGGTAAATTACCTAGACTTTTGCCATTAAGGCAAGTTGAAATTGGTATTGATTATATTCCCGATGCTGCACTTGTGGCATGTGCACTGTACGTCAGCACCATCTAAATTAAAAGAATTATCGTACAACTGAGAGAGTTGTCGGAGAAAGCTTTTATTCTACTAAGCTCGTCATCATGAAGAGCTATGGTGTTATTATTTCTTATATTTATTGATTACCGTGAACTAGGTAAATTGACGATTAAAAATCTGTATCCACTACCCAAGATGATAGATTTGTTCGATAATTTACGAGGTTCTAGCGTAGGTTTTAAAAATTTTGATCCTCGGCATGGTTATCATCAATTTCGCATCCGCGAAAAAGATTATCTATTCCAATCACTACATCCGCTACTTGTAATGAATATTATGAGTTTCACGTGATGTCATTTTGATTGACTAATACACATGTAGCATCCATAAATTTGGTGAATCACGTGTGTAGGCTGTAATTTGATAACTTCATGCTTGTGATCATTAAGGACCATTTGTTTGTTTATAAGTATAAGAAGGAGTTAGTAATTATTTATAGATTGCCCTGAATTGACCGAACAAGAAAAACCTGTACCTTAAATAATTAACATGTGATTAAAGACTAAATCCTTTACATTATTTGACCGTGTGATTAATAAGATAATGGAATATATTGACTCTTCGAAAATTAGAGCCATTAAGGCTTTGGGGTTTTACCAAAACGAAAGTGGAAATATGTTGTGACAAATAATTTATCAAAGAAATTTTTAAGGGATTATTTCCTTATGCCCAAATCATTTAACTAAACTCCTGTTTAGGGGTAAATGTGTGTGCATACCTCAAGAATACCTAAGCAGAATTGAGGAAAACATTTAAACCATAACTTGAAATTTGAAACGACAATTTTTTCTTTTCAACTAAGAAAATTTTGACCAAAGTATAACCAAAGATTTTTCGAACATTTACGAATCTTATTAATTATTTTCGATAAATCAACAAAAATCGTATTAATTAAATTCAAATTTATTTTGAAACATTTTTCTGTAATTGGACGAACTGAGAAATTTAAAATTTTTGAGGTTGATGTTTCATGAAAATTAAATATTTATTATTTGATTACTTGTAATATTTATCGACGCTTTAAACGTCGGATTGAGCAAAACTATTAAAAATGATAGTTGAGACGAAACTAAAACTTATAAAATATGAAGAAAGAATTTCTGACTAAATTATGGACATGATAATTATTTCATCAGGAAAGATGAATGTTAATACTGACGCATTATGTAAAAATAAAGAATCAATTAGGATGTGTTCCTTAGAAATAAATGTGCAAAATAAATTGCCGAACAATTTAAAAATAGCTGATGCTTGTAAAAAGGATAGTATAGATAATAAAAAGGGATTCACGACTAATATGAATCATTAGAATTGAGAAGCCGATAGTGTTAAATGATTAAAAGGCCACTTGTGGTTGTCTAAATATGGAGGATTGAGAGATATAGTCATGTTGTAATCTCGTGAGATTAAGTATTCTATTCATGTCATTTCTGATTAAAAGTATCTTTATCTGAAGAAGTTGTACTAATGGCAAATTATGAAGGCACACATCGCCTCATACATTAGTAAACGTCTAACTATTGCAAAGGTCATCATCTGAATTTGATTCGATTTGGGTTATCGTCGACAGACTGGCCAAATCAGCTAATATCATTCATGTTAATGATAAATTCTTGATGAAGAAATTGACTCTTTGTATTTAAAGGAGTTGTGTAAACATAGTGTGCCGTATCAATCATCTCTATCAAGATCCTCGCTTCGCATCGAATTTCTAGAGATTTGCTCAGGAGTCATTGAGAACGAACCTTGATGAGAGTACTGTTTACCATCCTAATCGAAGGGACGAGGTAAAGTAACGGTACAAAATACTAGAAGTCTTGTTTTATGTTTGAATGATCGACATTTGGTAATGAACCGTATAATCGTTTCCTTTGGAGAGATTATCATTGATAATTATCATATTAGGATCGAGACTGAATCTTGTGAGGATCTAAATGTGAGAGCATCTGTAAGCAGGAGTTGGGAGGAAGACACCCGACATACACCCATTGTGAGTTGGACATGTCTTTTAGGTTTAAGGTTTCCTATGATGGCAAACCTAACCTTGCAAAATACCCAACCCGCGAGACCTGAAATGATTGTGTAAATTAGGATCTGATTATTGACTGCCAATAGTAGGCAGGAGGTTATGTGAATATGAAATGTAGATCCTGAAGTGCAAAATAGGTAGCGAAGTTATGCCAAAAATTTTAACCTTGGAAAAAAATGAATTAACGATCTGAAAGATCATGGGAAGTAAGTCCCCGTTGTATGGGACCATTGAAATGATGTAAAAGTTGGTTTGAAAGGCATATAAGCTGGATCTACCCTAGGAATTCAAGAGCTACGTGAATTATATTTCATATATCGAACTTGATAAAATGTCTATCAAGTGAAAATCTGATTGTTTCTTAGTAAAGTTTAGATCGGCGAAAAGTTGCATTCATCAGAAACTCGTGAACATCATGGATAGAGAAAGTAAGTCAACATTTAGCCTGATCTTATTCCCGTAGTTATGTTTGATGAAACTCGCGTATTGTGATGGATTACACTTGTGAGAAAAGACCGAATGTGGAGGAAATACCCACATGGCTTTAACTCTATAAGAAGCGAGTAGTAATATAAAATGATCTTTGAGGACAAAGATTATGTTTAAGGGTAAATGCTGTGACAATCCGTTAATTTATGGTTTATATTTTATTCTCAAATATTATTTAAAAACATTATTTTAATGTTATATTATGAACTCACTTATTTTTGGGAAGAAATTTGGATTTACGTCTTGAAGTAGCATCTACTACGTCTAAACCGGAGGATTCTACGTTACATGCTTACGTTTACATACACCGTTTAGGTGACAGTCAGACATTTCAGGAAATAAATTTATCCGTGAATATTATTTTGGAATTTTAAATTTGTGTTGGTTCATAAACTCACAAATTTACGAGAAGAGATTAGGACTTACGATTATAATTTAACGTCCTTTACGACTAAACCGGAAACCTTAGGAATACGTATTTACGTTTTCAAACTCCATTTTTGATGAGACAATTTTATTAGATTCGTTTTGTGCCGTTGATTCATAATTTATAAAAACCTTTTTCGTAAAACGACCCGAGGGCACGCAAATCGGGGTAACTAGAATCGAGGAATACCCATAAATTAGCGGGATGGGACAAAACAAGTTTATCCCACCCCACTAAAAGGGACGGCCCAAAAGAGGACACCACATCTCTTGATGTGGCCCCCTTATAACTATTAAGCTTACACATGTAAGCCTAAGCTTAACATGTAAGCTACACCTTTCACAAAACCACTAACTAGCTAAACACATACCACTAGCTTCATTTCCTCCATGCAAATCTCACACAACTCTCCTCCCTCTCTCTCTAAAATTCGTCCAAGAACCACCATCAAACACCCTATTTTGATCAATTCTAGCCATAAACTATGTGTTATCTACACATATAATGAAGAAATCTTGAAGCCTTGAAGATTGGAGGTGATCCTAACATCCAAGATGGTGATCTGGTGATGTCCAAGGGCTGATTTCTACAAGGAGTGTACAAATATTGGTGGTCTTGAAAATTGGTGTTGATCTATCACAAGTTTTTCCATCAAGAATCCAAGCCTTGATCATAACCTACACAACCTTGGTGGTATAAAGATTGTTCTTCCTATCCTCTTGTTATTTTGATTATGTAATCTTGTATTTTCTTTATTTATGTATATGTATATGATGATAAATGATGATTAAAAATATTATGTGGGGATTTGGTGTTGATAGATTTGATAAACATGGGTAAAAAGATGGAAAAACCACATGTAAAAATGGTTAAATCTTGCTTAATAAGATGACTGTATAAAAACAGTAAGTAACCAAATGATAAACTGATAAAATGGTAAAGTGGAATCAATTTACAGTAAGTATAAGATGTTATACACATGTGAGAGTTGGCCATACAATGGAATCATCAAAATGAGTGAGATATGATCAAAACAAAATTAGTATACCAATCTGAATAGTCTGTTTTGTAGGGACTGTTAAGGATACTTAGACATGGATTGAGAAGTGGCTATAACTAACTTATTTGTAGCATATAATATGAAGTGTATGTCATCCAAAAATGAGCTTCTATCTCCTTTCTATAGAACTCAAGATATGATAAAAATGGTGAAGTGAAACTAAAAGTCAGATTTTGTGAAATTAAAGTTTAATAGTATTATATAAGCACTCAAAATAATATAGTATAAAATGTGAAATTAAAACCCACTAACTTATATATTTCATTTATATATGTAACACCCCCAAATTTATACAACTCAGTACAGCGGAATACTAGTTGGTGTTACGGGATAGCACATTACTCACATCATAGACAACGCTTAAAAATCGCGTCGTTTAATAATAAAGCATTTCCATTCATAAATATCAAAGTTACATTGGTCCCAAGTCATTATATTTCATACAAAGTTTTACAAAATATTTGAATGGAAAATATTGTTTAAGTGCGGGCCATGAATTCTTGTCGTCTTCCCGAGAATTACCTTTAAGTACCTGAGATAAAACATGTTAAAAGAAAAGATCAGCGATAACGCCGAGTGAATTCATAGAGTTTGATAAATTCGATCAATATAACTTTGGTATAAAATTATTACCAAAAATCATTTCGTATAAATCATTGTAATAGGCCATAAAATAGCCAAAGTCATTTTTATACAAATCCTTATCGAAAATCATAATATAGGCATTTGCCTTAAAAATCATTATTCGAGCCAATGTCGTAAAAACATCATACAATACGTCTTACGACGTTGTATCAAGTTAAATAAAAACCGTTATATTAATATGGTTATAAAAACCAACACACGAACATAATATCAATAGTATGACCCCGTATTGCTAGTCAGGCAATACATCCTAATTCGGTGCGTATAGTAGTATTTCGTTAATTTGGATTATTATAAGCCGCATGACATTGTTACCTTACTAACCAAACAACGGGTAGCTAACCCGATACTCAATTTGCCCATCTAAAGTAGCATGTCATCACAAAGGTCACGCTATGGAAATCTTCTCATACATAAATTCGCTTACCAATCAATGTGGCACGACGGGGATCAACCGTCAAGGCGCGAACTGGGGTGATCGTCCCCAAATAGTACTATTATATGCATAAGTGTCTACCAAATCCTGGTAGTTCACAATTCATGCTAATGGGACTTTTAGTGACATAACCTAACTTTAATAATCCATTTAATTTCATCTATCGGGTCCTTTAATCATTTATCGGGTCATACAATCATTCGGGTCCAAATCAATAAACAAGCAATCGGGACAAATGGTGTCCTATTTTATAAAAACTAACATGTTATCTCCCTCGCGGGTTTATAAAACATTTATAAAAACATTTAAAAGAGTGCGAGGCTATGAACTCACGTTGATGTGGGAAGGCGGGTTATCGGCAATTCGGACGTACGGTACGTGCTTCAATCACGGAGACCTAGACAAATAATACTCGTCTTAGACTCATGTCCAATGACTTTATAAAAATAACAATTATGTATACATATGATGATTATGTATATATGATGATCAAGTGGGTTTACATATTCTCGTTTACTCATTTTAGTGTTATATGTCGATAACCTTTATACCAGTTTACTAGTTTTACCTATTTACACGTTTTAAGTCCAATAAGCTTATTATAAGTTCTTTAACTTGTTTTAATCCATTTTATACTTATATTATCAGTATCTATACCTTCCATGTTGGGCCCAAATGGGTTAAGCCCAATAAGTACTTTTTATAAGTGTTTATCTTATTTAGTCCAATTATTAGTCTAATATGCTTAGTTAGCTCGTTAATGTCCGTATGTCCTATAGTTTGGGTTTTATCGGTTTTTAGTATTAGTTACTTATATATCAGTATATGACTTTTAAAAACTTTACATTAGGTGGGTTTGATCGTCTAAGTTTTAATTGGCGAAAAACGTTAATTTACGGTAATAGCCGAAAAAGTCGTAAAAATCAAGTTTATAGTTTTTATTACTTATAAGTATTATTCCATTACCATTTTTATAATTTATACACTTATTTAACCTTTTATATATTTATATAAATAAAATCCATAAGTTAGTGGGGTTTTATTTTACATTTTATACAATATAATTTTGAGTGCTTATATAATAATAATAAACATTAATTCTCAAAATCTGATTTTTATTTTCATATTCACCAAAACTGCCATATCTAGAGTTCTATATGAAGATAAAAGCTCAAATTTTTATCACATAAACTACATGATATGTGCTCCATTTAACTATTCTATAGCTACTGTTGAATATGCCTCGAAGTATTTTCTAAAAATCGTCCAAAACAGTGAACTCAGATTTGTACTTTAAACTTGTTTTGATCATATCTCTCTCATTACAATGATTCCATTGCATGTCCAACTCTCACATGTGTACAAGACCCATAGCTTACTGTAAATTGATTCTACTTCATCATTTTATCAGTCTAACATGTGGTTAGTTACTGTTTTTATACAGCCTACCATTTAAACAAGGTTTACCCATTTTACATGTAGTTTGTCCATCTTTTTAAGCATGTTTATCAACACCAAATCCCCACACAATATTTTTATCATCATATAATCGTCATATACATATACAATAGGAAATAAAATACATGATTACATAATCAAAATAACAAGAGGATGAGGAGGACAATCTTTATACCACCAAGTTGTTGTAGATTATGATCAAAACATGGATTTGGATGAAGAAACTTGTGAATAGCCAAGACCATCTTCAAGACCACCATTCTTCATGAACACCTTGTGGAAAATCAGCCCCAAGACTCCATGGAAACTCCTCCTTGGATGTTATAATCACCACCAATAAATAGGGTTTTAAAAGGGCTTCAACATGTGTATGAACAACATGGGATTTCATGGTTAAATCAAGATCAAATTGGGGTGTTTTGTGTGGAATAGTGGACGGAAATGGTGGGGAGTAGAGAGAGTTTGAGGTTGTTTTGCATGTGTGAAGTGGTAGATATGAAGAAGCTAATGGTTTTGTGCATGATTTGCTTACATTGTAAGCTTCTAGTTACATGTGTTGTAACTAGTAACCATGAGATGACACCTCATGGGTGTGTTAGTTTAATAATGCCGGTTTTGAGTGAGGGTGGGACAAGTGTCCCACTTGTCTCATCCCCATTTATTTACGGGTACTCCTTGATTCTAATTTCCTCGATTTGCGTGCCCTCGGGTCGTTTTACGAAAAACGTTTTTATAAATTATGAATCAACGGCACAAAACGAATCTAATAAAAATTGTCTCATCAAAAACGGAGTTCGAAAACGCAAATAAGTAATCCTAAGGTTTCCGGTTTAGTCGTAAAGGACGTTAAAATAAAATCGTAAGTCCTAATCTCTTCTCGTAAATTTGTGAGTTTATGAACCAACACAAATTTAAAACTCCAAAATAATATTCACAGATAAAAACGGTGTATGTAAACGTAAGCACGTAACGCTGAATCCTTCGGTTTAGACGTAGTCGACGCTACTTCAAGACGTAAATCCAAATTACTTCCAAAAAATAAGTGAGTTCATATTATAACATTAAAATAATGTTTTCAAATAAATATTGAGAATAAAATATCGACCATAAATTGACGGATTGTCACAGCATTTACCCCTAAAGATGATCTTTGTCCTCAAAGATCATCTTACTACTCGCTTCTTATAGAGTTAAAGCCATGTAGGTATTTCCTCCACATTTCGATCTTTTCTCACAAGTGTAATTCATTACAATACGCGAGTTTCATTAAACATAACTACGGGAATAAGATCAGGCTAAATGTTGACTTACTTTCTCTATCCATGATATTCACGGGTTTCTGATGAATGCAACTTTTCGCCGATCTAAGCTTTATTAAGAAGAATTCAAATTTTCACTTGATAGATATTCCATCAAGTTCGATATACGAAACATAATTCACGCATCTCTTGAAGTCCTTGGGTAGATCCAGCTTATATGCATTTCAAACCAAATCTTTTACATCATCTCAATGGTCCCATACAACGGGGACTTATATCCCATGATTTGTCAGATCATTAATTCATTTTTCTAAGGTTAAAAATTTTGGCATAACTTCGCTACCCATCTGGCACTTCAAGATCTACATTTCATATTCACATAACCTCCTGCCCACTATCGGCAGTCAATAATCAAATCCTAATTTCAACAATCATTTCAGGTCTCGCGGGTCGAGTAATTTGTAAGGTTAGGTTCGCCATCATAGGAAACCTTAAACCTAAAAGACATGTCCAACTTACAATGGATGTATGTCGGATGTCTTCATCTCAACTCCTACTTACAGATGCTCTAAGATTTAGATCCTAACAAGATTCGATCTCGATCCTAATACGATAATTATCAATGATAATCTCTCCAAAGGAAAACGATTATACGGTCTATTACCAAAGGTCAATCATTCAAACCTAGTACAGCACTTATAGTATTTTGTATCGTTACTTTACCTCGTCCCTTCGATTGGGGTGGTACATAGTACTCTCATCAAGATTCGTTCTCAATGACTTCAGAGCAAATCTCTAGAAATTCGATGCGAAGCGAGGATCTTGATAAAGATGTTCGATACAGGCACACTATGTTTACATAACTCCTTTAAATACAAAAGAGTCAATTTCTTCATCAAGAATTTATCATTAACGAAAATGATATTAGCAGATTTCGTCAGTCTGTCGACGATGACCCAAATCAAATCAAATTCATATGATGACCTTTGCAATAGCTAGACGTTTACTAATGTATGAGGCAATCTCTGCCTTCATAATTTGCCATCAGTATAACTTCTTCAGATAAAGATACATTTAGTCAGAAATGACAGGAATAGAATACTTATACTTACAAGATTCCAATATAACTATATCTCACAATCCTCCATATTTAGGCAACCTCAAGTGGCCTTTTATACATTTAACGCCATAGGCTTCTCAAATCTATTGGTTCACATTAGCCGCGAACCCCTTTTATTATCTATATTATCCTTTTTTTATAAGCATCGGCTATATCTTTAAATTGTTCGACAATTTATTTTGTACCATCATTACTAAGGAACACATCCTAATTGGTTCTATATCTTTTCTACATAATGTGTCAGTATCTACATTCACTTTTCCTGATGATGTAATTATCATGTCTTCAATTTACTTAGAAATTCTTTCTTCACATTTTCTAAGTTTTAGTTTCGTTTCAACTATTATTTTTATCCGTTTTACTCAATCTGACGTCTAAAGCGTCGATAATTATTACAACTAATTAAGTATTAAATATTCAATTTTTATGAAACATAAACGTAAAGATTTTAAATTTCTTAGTCCGTCCAATTATATGAAAATGTTCAAAATAATTTTTAATTTAATTAACACAATTTTAGTTGATTTATCAAAAATAATTAATAGGATTCGTAAATGTTTGAAAAATCTTTATTTATATTTTGGTCATAATTGTTGACAAGTAAAAGTTGTCGTTTCAAGTTTTAAGTCATGGTTTAAATGGGTTTCCTCAATCCTTCTTAGGTTGTCTTAAGGTATGAAAAAACATTTACCCCTAAACAGAAGTTTAGTTAAATGTTTTGTGTATAAGGGAATAATCCCTAAAAATCCTTTGTTAAAACATTTGTCAAAACATATTTCCATTTTCTTTTTGGTATAATCCCAAAGTCTTAATAGCTCTAATTTTTGAAGAGTCAGTATATATATATATATATATATATATATATATATATATTTTACCATCATTAATCAAACAGTCATCTTATGTAAAGGATCAAGCCTTAAATCTTATGTTAAATATTCAAGGCACAGGTTTTTATTGTTCGGCCAATTTAGGGCAGTCTATAACTAATTATTAACTCATTCTTATTCTTATAAGCAAACAAATGGTCCTTAATGATCATAAGCATGAATTTATCTATTTACAGCCTACACACGTGATTCACCAAATTTATGAATGCTACATGCGCATCGGTCAATCCAAACGACATCACGTGAAACTCATAATATTCATTACAAGTACCGGATGTAGTGATTGGAATACATAATCTTTTTCGCAGATGCGAATTTGATGATAACCATGCCATGGGTCAAATCTTTAAAACATACGCTAGAACCTTGTAAATGATCGAACAAATCTTCCATTTCGAGTTATGGATATCGTTTTCGATTGTCAATTTACTCAGTTCACAGTAATCTATAAATATAAGGAATGATAACACCATAGCTCTTCATAATGACGAGCTTGGTAGAATAAAAGCTTTCTCCGACAACTCTCTCAGTTGTACGGTAATTCCTTTAATTCAGATGGTGCTGACGTACAGTGCACAAGCCACAGGTACATCACCGAGAATATAATCAATACCAAATTCAACTTGTCTTAATGGCGAAAGTCTAGGTAATTCACTAGCAAATACCTCCTAAAGTTTCAGATAACATAAACATCTTTTAATACATTTATTTTAAGTTCTTTCTAGATTATAATATCTATGACTAATTCACAATATAATTTCAAGTCTAAATGCAGGATATGGTCATCCATCAAGAATTATTTAGATCACTTTTGATAATCAACATCTTATCTTTTAGGGAATTTCTACTCGAGTTCCCATCAATTAAGACAATGTCGTCATGTCATAATCAATCAATCCATTCTACTGGCATTATCAACTTTCCAGTTTCATTGCCGTCGATAAGTTGTGAACTTCTCAAAAGACCAATAATAACTCATAATCCTTCACAATTCAAGGATATATGGAGACACAACTACTATTAAAAGAGTAAGGTCAAGGCATAATCTCTGCGAGAGAATTTCAAATCAGATACATACGAAAACATTTAACGAATATGAATATATCCCATGTTTTCATAATTTGAGTACACATTCGAAAGCTCCTCGGATCGTTACCCAGGTCATTCAAATGAAAACAAATCAAAAGAAATGATAGGAACGTCGATACATCCAGTTGGGTATCAATACTCGGTAATCAGATACTTTTCCTAAGAATCTCACTATGGGAGAATTGGACAAGAACGAATTGTCAAATAAGACAAATTCCACAGATGAGTAAATTCAACTCAGAAGAATAGATATTACAAGCACATATGTAGGTGTCCCTAACATTATGTCCCTATTTTTCACTTCTTGCAGATCTCATAAAATTTAATCTTTCACAATCTTTAAAGAAAATGTAGTGTTTATTCATTAGTTTTATGGTGACTACTAATCAGCCTTGCATGGTCCATTCCAAATTGTATGTAGGCGCGTAACTATATACAATTTCAAGATTAACGATGCAATACTCAGTTCGTCAAAATTTATCATCAATGTTTATAGTAAAATCATTTTCATGCTTAATTCTTAAATAAGAATAAAAAATAAATTTACAAAGATTTTCTTTGTTATGAAAACAATTAAGTTTTCCCAACGTGTTTTATAAACAACTTCATTTCGATAATGACCACTTATAAATCTCACTTTGAATAATCCTTACAGTGATGAAAATTCAATTTTTCTCAAGGGATACTATTTTATCTTATAAAAACAATGTGTGATCTGCAAAAGAGTGATGAAGAGTTGTTCACCAAGAACTAACTACAGTATAATAGGAAATGAGCTTAGCCAAATAATCATGAGGTTCATGACCTCGATGGCACTCAAAAAGAATAATCCACAACGTAACTCAATTCGAGATGAGTACTTGTTCAATGGTTGCATCACTAATGCGAGCATTAGGAAGAAGCAATAAAAGATAGATAACATCGATACATGTAGGATTTAGCAATCAAATGTAGTCTTTTTCATTAATCACAAACAAGTCAAAATTGTACCGTAACACATTACGTGTCACTATGTCATACAATTCTCAGAACTCATCCTACCAACTGATATCTCAGTTAAGTTAGGGATTTTTTTTAAAAGATACCACAATGAATACTAACCTACAAGAGTCATTAGGTGTTCCATATGTCCCGGAAGATCCATTGGTCCCAATTCAGAAAAAGATTTCTTCAATTTATTTATTGGACACTGGGCATCCTCGTCAGTGGAAAATGGCCTAGGAACAACCCTTAACACGAACCAACAAACATTTAAAACCTTATAATTCAATCACATAACTTAACGACTTCTATTAACAATCTCATATTCCATACGGGATAAATTTTTCTTTATTCAAGTTTTAACCAATTTTATACTCATTTTGATATCCTACCTCATATCCAAGTACTTCAACTTTACTCTTAGACCTTAATAGGGCAATAAAGGCTCGATATGATCAACACTTAATTCCAATCCTATAGCTCTTACAACAATAATTATCAAATGAGTCACTAGCATGAGATGACTCACACATTCAATCAGATTTCTCGGAAAGGTACTAGTGGCATGAGGCGTTTGGGTAATGGTTCCAATGACAGCCTCAAGTGCAACATTCACCCTTTCGATTTCAATTTCAGAATTGGATGACAACGAATCAGATGCCATCTTTCTATGTGGTAACGTTTTGTAAAACTACACTCTAAGGAAAGATCGTCATGACATCGATATCAGTTTTAATCTCGCCAATTCTTTTTCAATATCACGATCAACTAATATCTACATTTCTACTAATATCAACCATTTGTTAGGATCATAAACATCCACAACTTGGTTTAGATCTAGGATAGCTAGAATTCCTACGAGAATAGCTTCGATTAATTTACTAGGGAATTTAGGGTTTCTTGTGACAATCTGCGTCGTATAAATACCTCGTATAAATATCAAAATAATCATCAAACAATCATGTAATCAAATTACATCATATATATAATCCAAGTATATATATATTAAAATAACACTTCTCAGTCTGGCCTTGTCGGTAACTCGGGAATTCTTCAGCATCGTTATAGTCAAAGATTTTTAGAAATTTTTAGAAAAATGTTTATAGTTAAAAGATTTTGAAATGTTTTATTCAACACCTTGGTTTTAAAAATCTTTCGTTCTCTATAACGAGAGCTCTGATGCCAAACTGTAACACCCCCAAATTTATACAACTCAGTACAGCGGAAGAGTAGTTGGTCTTACGGGATAGCACATTACTCACATCATAGACAACGCTTAAAAATCGCGTCGTTTAATAATAAAGCATTTCCATTCATAAATATCAAAGTTACATTGGTCCCAAGTCATTATATTTCATACAAAGTTTTACAAAGTATTTGAATGGAAAATATTGTTTAAGTGCGGGCCATGAATTCTTGTCGTCTTCCCGAGAATTACCTTCAAGTACCTGAGATAAAACATGTTAAAAGAAAAGGTCAGCGATAACGCCGAGTGAATTCATAGAGTTTAATAAATTCTATCAATATAACTTTGGTATAAAATTATTACCAAAAATCATTTCGTAGAAATCATTGTGATAGGCCATAAAATAGCCAAAGTCATTTTTATACAAATCCTTATCGAAAATCATAATATAGGCATTTTCCTTATAAATCATTATACGAGCCAATGTTGTAAAAACATCATAAAATACGTCTTACGACGTTGTATCAAGTTAAATAAAAACCGTTATATGAATATGGTTATGAAAACCAAAACCCGAACATAATATCAATAGTATGACCCCGTATTGCTAGTCAGGCAATACATCGTAATTCGGTGCGTATAGTAGTATTTCGTTAATTTGGATTATTATAAGCCGCATGACATTGTTACCTTACTAACCAAACAACAGGTAGCTAACCCGATACTCAATTTGCCCATCTAAAGTAGCGTGTCGTCACAAAGGTCACGCTATGGAAATCTTCTCATACATAAATTCGCTTACCAATCAATGTGGCACGACGGGGATCAACCGTCAAGGCGCGAACTGGGGTGATCGTCCCCAAATAGTACTATTATATGCACAAGTGTCTACCAAATCCCGGTAGTTCACAATTCATGCTAATGGGACTTTTAGTGACATAACCTAACTTTAATAATCCATTTAATTTCATCTATCGGGTCCTTTAATCATTTATCGGGTCATACAATTGGGTCATACAATCATTCGGGTCCAAATAAATAAACAAGCAATCGGGACAAATGGTGTCTGTTAGCCTCAAAATATTGAGTCAAACAAGAATGTTCGGTCATAGGTTTCTATTGTAATATTTATTAGAACGTTGTAATAAGTAGTTATTTAGTCGTGGATCACGGGCTTGGATTTAAACTAATTAAAGTCCAAAAGACAAGTCCGGCCCAATATATAGTCCATTAAAGCCCGCATGTGGGTGGACTATATATACTACCCTCCTAGCATGTTAGGAGGGTGGATGGTCATTTGTAACTTCTTTTCTTAATCTAAACTCACCAAGTTAATCATCTCTCTCTACTTTCTCTCACTACTTTCTCACTCTAGGAATTCATCTCTTCTTCATCTATTTTCTTTCTCTCTTCATTGCTTAATCATCACAAATATATGGGACAACATTTGGTATCAATCGCCATGGGGTAGATTTGTGATTCATTGTTGTTATTATATTTGATTCGAATGATTTAATCCATAAATTATCTCGGATTCAAATTCTTTTTGTGTTTTTCGTGCTCTACTTCTTCATCTATATCTTCTACATAGTTGTAGTAGTGATTTGGTATATTTACTTTGGCTAAAAACACAAAATTTTTGGGTGTTTTGATCATTTTTATGGCTTGTAATCACTTTCAGATTGCAACCCGGATCTAAATTTACGGGGGAGTGTACGCTTTTGTACTCTTACCCTTAGCAAAAGAAGTTAAATCTTCTTACACTTGAGTGGATTCGTCAAGACATTCAAAGTCTATGAACTCAAGTTTATGCTTAAGAAAAACCTTTTCGACAAAAAGAATTGATTTTTCAAAAAGCGTTGAACACAATTTTTTCAAGAATTTCTCAATGATATTCAAAATCTTTCAAAAATTGTGTGTTCAACAACTCCTATCCTCAAAAAGTTTAATGTGGATCAAATCCTCGAAATGACAATTCCATTGGATCAATTTTTGAGGGGGAGCGTTCCAAAATTCATGCTAAGTTTGACACATTTTTCTCCCGAAGATTTTCAAGACTATTTTTCAAAATATATTTTAATCAAATTTGGTATCTCTAATATCAAAAGATTTTATATATTAGAGATAGGGGGAGAAAATGTGATTAAAATGTGATCTATAAGACTCAAGCACTTTAACTCTTACCCACATGTGCGAAACACTTTCGATTATCGATGCACATGTGAAGGGGGAGTTTTTCTGAAACGACAAAACTAGCAAGGTGTTAAATGTTTTTCAAACACTTTGTTAGAATTTAAAGTGGTTTTCATGGTTACGATCAAATACCCACAACATCTTTAATTCACGACGTTATTGGTGTCAAAAGGGTGGTTAGGTTTAAGTCCTATGATCCAACCAGAACCGGAGGGATCTTCCCAGGGACAATCCAATAGATTATTAGAAGTCCTTAGGAAAGATGGAGTAGAATGTGAACGTAGCAGAATGCCGACTAAGTACTGATGCTAGCACTGGAACAATCACAACAAGGTGCTAGTAATGATGTCTTGGTAAGCATTGAAGGGGTTGAAGAATGAAAAAGAAATGTAAGGATAAAGGGTCTAAAGAAAGAAGCCCTCCATACAACTTAGGCAGAAACCGGGTCAACTCATCATGAAGACAAACTCATCATGGACCCAGTGATGTGAAGCACAACTCTTTCCTAGCTACTCAGACTTCTCTCAAAAGAAGTTTGTTTTATTGTCACGGAGATCAACACGACTTCTATTGACTTTCTCACTCCGAGATAGTTGATATTGAATAGGTGGCATCTGCTCCAGCCTCCGACCACTAAAAGTGCACAAATCGAGTCTAGAGCCAAGAGATCAATCAAATCTCGTTAGGACACACGGATGAAGATCAAGAGAGTCCTACGCTATATCCTTGTGATATTGCTAGAACACTCAGAGTGATACTACTTAGTATTCACGATGATGAGTGGAAATACTTCCAGTGTTAACATCAAACAGCACTGCGGTAGGTCATATGCAAGATTCTTTATGAATTGAACATATGTAAAACTGAAAAGCAACAGTGGTTTGATTCTGAATTGATTCAAACTCGTTTCAGGTTTCTACGCAATATCTTTATGGTCTTGCCAGAACATTCAGAGTGATATTTATTAATATTCACAGTGACGAATGGAAATCCTTCTAGCGTCAACATCAAACAGCGCTACGGTAGGTGACTTGTGAGATTCTTATGAATCAAACTTGTGTCAACTGGAAAGCAACAATGGTAAGATTCTTAATGAATCAAACTTGTTCCAGGAATTTGAATTGACGACTTTAATCAAGCGGATATTTATCCAATTGATTTACTCTTTATGTTCGCAATCTTGCTTTGAGACGGTCGAGTAAAGAGAACGGCTAGTACTGCCGCGAAACCCTGTCAAGGAGATTCTTAATTGAATCTACCTGATCACAGGTACGATATTTAATATCGTATAACGGTCTTCACCGACCGGAGGTAAAACGCTACCGATTTAGGACGAATGTCAAAGCCATTCAGTCCGTGTCTATGTTTTGTCTCGAGAAGGTGGCGTCACGGTGTACTCAGCAAAGTCAAAGATTCACAACCACATATTCATGCCCAAAGACTTATCCAACAATTGATAGTGTGAGCATGTGGATAAAGACACAAGATCACAAGATGGCAAAGACAAGTCAAGAATGATTTGAAGATCTCAAGACTTAAAGACAAAGTCGAAAGACAACGACAAAGGCTCAAAGATCACAGCATGAAGGAACAAAACTACTGTTACACGTTCAAGACTCATTTATGACGAAATTCATAAATCTCCATTGGAATCCAAATATCAAAGAGGAATGACCTCACATTGGGGGAGATTGTTAGCCTCAAAATATTGAGTCAAACAAGAATGTTCGGTCATAGGTTTCTATTGTAATATTTATTAGAACGTTGTAATAAGTAGTTATTTAGTCGTGGATCACGGGCTTGGATTTAAACTAATTAAAGTCCAAAAGACAAGCCCGGCCCAATATATAGTCCATTAAAGCCCGCATGTGGGTGGACTATATATACTACCCTCCTAGCATGTTAGGAGGGTGGATGGTCATTTGTAACTTCTTTTCTTAATCTAATCTCACCAAGTTAATCATCTCTCTCTACTTTCTCTCACTACTTTCTCTCTCTAGGAATTCATCTCTTCTTCATCTATTTTCTTTCTCTCTTCATTGCTTAATCATCACAAATATATGGGACAACAGTGTCCTATTTTATATAAACTAACATGTTATCTCCCTCGCAGGTTTATAAAACATTTATAAAAACATTTAAAAGAGTGCGAGGCTATGAACTCACGTTGATGTGGGAAGGCGGGTTATCGACAATTCGGACGTACGGTATGTGCTTCAATCACGGAGACCTAGACAAATAATACTCGTCTTAGACTCATGTCCAATGACTTTATAAAAATAACAATTATGTATACATATGATGATTATGTATATATGATGATCAAGTGGGTTTACATATTCTCGTTTACTCATTTTAGTGTTATATGTCGATAACCTTTATACCAGTTTACTAGTTTTATCTATTTACACGTTTTAAGTCCAATAAGCTTATTATAAGTTCTTTAACTTGTTTTAATCCATTTTATACTTATATTATCAGTATCTATACTTTCCATGTTGGGCCCAAATGGGTTAAGCCCAATAAGTACTTTTTATAAGTGTTTATCTTATTTAGTCCAATTATTAGTCTAATATGCTTAGTTAGCTCGTTAATGTCCGTATGTCCTATAGTTCGGGTTTTATCGGTTTTTACTTGTATTAGTTACTTATATATCAGTATATGACTTTTAAAAACTTTACATTAGACGGGTTTGATCATCTAAGTTTTAATTGGCGAAAAACGTTAATTTTACGGTAATAGCCGAAAAAGTCGTAAAAATCAAGTTTATAGTTTTTATTACTTATAAGTATTATTCCATTACCATTTTTATAATTTATACACTCATTTAACCTTTTATATATTTATATAAATCAAAATCCATAAATTAGTGGGTTTTTATTTTACATTTTATACAATAAAATTTTGAGTGCTTATATAATAATAATAAACATTAATTCTCAAAATCTGATTTTTATTTTCATATTCACCAAAACTGCCATATCTAGAGTTCTATATGGAGATAGAAGCTCAAATTTTTATAACATAAACTACATGATATGTGCTCCATTTAACTCTACTATAGCTACTGTTGAATCATCCTTTAAGTATTCTAAAAATCGTCCAAAACAGTGAGCTCAAATTTGTACTTTAAACTTGTTCTGATCATATCTCTCTCATTACAATGATTCCATTGCATGGCCAACTCTCACATGTGTAGAAGACCCATAGCTTACTGTAAATTGATTCTACTTCATCATTTTATCAGTCTAACATGTGGTTAGTTACTGTTTTTATACAGCCTACCATTTAAACAAGATTTACCCATTTTACATGTAGTTTGTCCATCTTTTTAAGCATGTTTATCAACACCAAATCCCCACACAATATTTTTATCATCATATAATTGTCATATACATATACAATAGGAAATAAAATACATGATTACATAATTAAAATAACAAGAGGATGAGGAGGACAATCTTTATACCACCAAGTTGTTGTAGATTATGATCAAAACATGGATTTGGATGGAGAAACTTGTGAATAGCCAAGACCATCTTCAAGACCACCATTCTTCATGAACACCTTGTGGAAAGTCAGCCCCAAGACTCCATGGAAACTCCTCCTTGGATGTTATAATCACCACCAATCAATAGGGTTTCAAAAGGGCTTCAACATGTGTATGAACAACATGGGATTTCATGGTTAAATCAAGATCAAATTGGGGTGTTTTATGTGGAATAGTGGACGGCAATGGTGGGGAGTAGAGAGAGTTTGAGGTTGTTTTGCATGTGTGAAGTGGTAGATATGAAGAAGCTAATGGTTTTGTGCATGATTTGCTTACATTGTAAGCTTCTAGTTACATGTGTTGTAACTAGTAACCATGAGATGACACCTCATGGGTGTGTTAGTTTAATAATGCCGGTTTTGAGTGGGGGTGGGACAAGTGTCCCACTTGTCTCATCCCCATTTATTTACGGGTACTCCTCGATTCTAATTTCCTCGATTTGTGTGCCCTCGGGTCGTTTTACGAAAAACGTTTTTATAAATTATGAATCAACAGCACAAAACGAATCTAAAAAAAATTGTCTCATCAAAAACGGAGTTCGAAAGCGTAAATACGTAATCCTAAGGTTTCCGGTTTAGTCGTAAAGGACGTTAAAATAAAATCGTAAGTCCTAATCTCTTCTCGTAAATTTGTTAGTTTATGAACCAACACAAATTTAAAACTCCAAAATAATATTCACAGATAAATTTATTTTCTGAAATGTCGGACTGTTACCAAAGACGGTGTATGTAAACGTAAGCACGTAACGTTGAATCCTCCGGTTTAGACGTAGTCGACGCTACTTCAAGACGTAAATCCAAATTACTTCCCAAAAATAAGTGAGTTCATATTATAACATTAAAATAATGTTTTCAAATAAATATTGAGAATAAAATATCGACCATAAATTGACGGATTGTCACAATATAAATATGTATAAGGACAAATAAATGGACATTATATAAAAATGGTAGTTTGGTAAGTTTTATAAGTTATAAAAACTATAAACATGATTTTTACGTCTTTTCGGCTAATACCGTAAAATTAATATTTTTCGTCAACTAAAAACTTAGATGGTCGGACCCGTCTAATGTAAACTTTTTAAAAGTCATATACTGATATATAAGTACCTAATACAAGTAAAAACCGATAAAACCCGAACTAAATAACATATGGACATTAACGGGCTAAGTTAGCATTATTGGACTAATAATCCAACTAAATGGGCTAAACACTTATAAACTTACTTATTAGGCTTAACCCACTTGGGCCCAACATATAAAAGTATAATACTGATAAAAAAAGTATAAAATGGATAAATACAAGTTAATGGACTTATAAAAGGCTTATTGGACCTAAAACATGTAAATAGGTAAAACTAGTAAACTAATATAAAAGTTGTCAACACATAACACAAATATTAGTGAATGAGAATATATAAACCCACTTGATCATCATCATATATAAAATCATCATATATATACATAATTGTTATTTTGATAAAGTCATTGGACAAAATTCTAAGACGAGTATTATTTGTCTAGGTTTCCGTGATTGAAGCACGTACCGTACATCCAAATCGCCGATAACCGCCTTCCCACATCAACGTGAGTTCATAGCCTCGCACTCTTTTAAATATTTTGTTGAAAAAATGTTTTATAAACCCACGAAGGAGATAAGATGTTAGTTTTGATAAAATAGGACATCATTTGTCCCGATTGTTTGTTTATTGGTTTGGACCCGAATGATTGTATGACCCTATGAATGATTATATGACCCGATGTATGAAATACAATGGATTATTAAAGTTAGGTTATGTCACTAAAAGTCCCATTAGCATGAATTGTGAACTACCAGGATTTGGTAGACGCTTATGCATATAATAGTACTATTTGGGGACGATCACCCTAGTTCGCGCCTTGACGGTTGATCCCCATCGTGCCACATTGATTGGTAAGCGAATTTATGTATGAGAAGATTTACACAAGCGTGAATATTGTGAAGACACGCTAATTTAGATGGGCAAATGAGTTTCGGGTTCGCTACCCGTTGTTTGTTGTAGTAAGGTAACAATGTCATGCGGCTTATAATAATCCAATAGCGAAAATACTGCTTTATGCATTGATTTACGATATATTGCCTGACTAGCAATACAGGGTCTTATTATTGATATTATGTTCGTGTTTTGGTTTTATATAACCATATCCATATAACGGTTTTTATTTAACTTTATACAACGTTATAAAACGTATTGTATTATGTTTTTATGACAATGGCTCGTATAATGATTTTTAAGGCAAAAGCCTATATTATGATTTTTGATAAGGATTTGTATAAAATGACTTTGGCTATTTTATGGCCTTTTACAAAGATTTGTACAAAATGATTTTCGGTAATAATTTTATACCGATGTTATATTAATGGTTTTATTAAACTCTATGAATTCACTCGGCGTTATCGCTGACCCTTTTCTTTTAACATGTTTTGTCTCAGGTACTTGAAGGTAATTCTCGGGAAGACAACAAGAATTCATGGCCCGCACTTAAATATTAATTTCCATTCAAATGCTTTGTAAAATTTGTATGAAACATTATGACTTGGGACCTATGTAAATTTGACTTTTATGAATGGAAATGCTTTATTATTAAACGAAGCGATTTTTAAGCGTTGTCTATGACGTGAGTAATGTGCTATTTCGTAACACCAACGAGTCTTCCGCTGTATTAAATTGTGTAAATTTGGGGGTGTTACATCTTCTGTCTCTCTTGTGCAGCTTGAATCCTATGTTTGATGAGGGTGATCTTCTTAGTTGTTTCTTGGATCAGTTCGAGTCTAGTAAGTTGAAATTCTCCTACCTCTGCCCAGCACACGGGTGATCTACACTTGCGACCATAGAGTGTCTCATATGGTGCAACTTTGATGCTTGCATGGTAGCTGTTGTTGTAAGAGAATTCAACTAGTGGTATATGTTCAACCCATCCTTTTCCAAAGTTGATCATACATGCCCTCAACATCTCTTCTAGTGTCTGGATTGTTCTTTCACTCTGTCCATCCGTTTGTGGATGATAAGCAGTGCTCATATCCAGGCTTGTACCCAAAGCTCGCTCAAAATCTTTCTAGAAATTTGAAGTGAATCTACCGTCTCGATCACAGATAATTAAGATTAGTATTCCATGTCTAGTCACAACTTCTTTTAGGTACAACTTGGCCAGTTTGTTTAGAGAGTCATTTACCCTTCTTGGTAGAAAATGAGCGGACTTCCTGAGTCGATCAAGAATTACCCAAATGGTATCGTATCCATGGGATTATGTTTGAAGTTTGGTGATGAAATCCATGGTAATATTATCCCATTTCCATTTCGGTATGTCAGGTTGTACTAGGAGTCCTGATGGTCTCTAGTGCTCAGTTTTGACCCTGGCACACGTCAAACACTTCTTCACGTAGGTGGCGATGTCAGCTTTCATGTTTGGCCACCAATATAACTTCTTCATATCATGATAAATCTTTTCGGATCAAGGATGTATAGAATACTTAGACTTATGAGACTCGTGCATGACCACGCTCCTCAAATCCCCGTAACATGGTAACCAACTTCTTCCGTGTAAACACAACGTTCCATCTGCTCTTGGCTCTAACCTTTCCTTGATAAGGTATGTCCTAAGTGTTCCTTCTATGTCTTCCTTCTCGAGGTTTTCTAGTTTCTGAGCTTGGATTTGAGCCTCTAAATTTGCTTGGGTAGGTCCAAGCTAATCGTCATGACTAAGGCTCGAACTCTCATGAGAGGATCAGTCCCTTTTCGGCTCAATGCATCCGCAACTACGTTTGCTTTACCAGGGTGTTATTTAATATCACAATCGTAATCACTCATCAGTTCTATCCAACGTTGTTGCCTCATGTTCAGCTCCTTCTGATCTAGTATGTGTTGCAAACTTTTGTGATCAGTGTGCACAGTTCAGTTTGTCCCGTATAAATAATGCCTCCAAATTTTTAAGGCAAAGACAACAGATCCAAGTCCTAGATCGTGAGTAGTGTAATTCATCTCGTGCTTCTTCAATTGTCTTGAGGCGTAAGAAATTACCTTCTTTCTTTGCATCAGCACTGCACCTAAGCCCTTGTGTGAAGCATCATAGTAAATAACGAAATCCTCGTTGCCTTTAGGTAAGGCTAAGATAGGTGCACTACACAGCTTCTGTCTAATTGTCTAAAATGCTGATTCTGCTTTCTCCTCCCACTAAAATTTTACACCTTTCTGAGTAAGCTTTGTCATAGACTTAGCTATCTTCGAGAATCCTTCAATGAATCTACGGTAGTATCTATAAGGCCTAAGAATTGACGAATCTTTGCTGGGGATGTAGGAGATTCCCAATCCTTAACAGATTCGACCTTTGCGGATCTACGTGAATACCCTCGCTATCGATAACGTGACCAAGGAAATGAACATTAGGGATCCAAAATTCACATTTGGAGAACTTTGCGTACAGCTGTTCCTCCTTGAGTAACTTCAACAACTGTGCAAGGTGTTCCCCGTGTTCTTGTTCATTCTTGGAGTAGATGTGTATTTCGTCAATGAATACGATCACAAATTTATCCATGTAGGGTCTACACACTCGGTTCATGAGGTCCATGAATATAGCTGGTGCATTGGTCAACCCAAATGGCATAACCTGAAATTCGTAATGACCGTATCGAGTTCTGAACGTTGTTTTTGGAATATCCTCCTCTCTGACCCTCAACTGATGGTACCCAGATCTTAATTCGATCTTAGAGTACACACTTGATCCTTGAAGTTGGTAAAATAGATCATCAATCCGTGGAAGTGGGTAACGATTTTTCATAGTTAACTTGTTTAGTTCTTTGTAATCAATACACATCCGGAAAGAACCATCTTTCTTTTTTACAAATAGAACTGGAGCTCCCCAAGGCGAGGAACTAGGTCTAACAAAACCTTTTTCGGATAGTTCTTGAAGTTGCTCTGCTAACTCTTTCATTTCGGACGGTGCTAACCGGTATGGAGATTTAGCTACAAGTGCGGCTCCTGGCATCAAGTCGATTTGGAATTCCACTTGACGAGTTGGTGGTATATCGGGTAAGTCATCTGGAAAAACTTTTGGGAAAATCGCGGATAATTGGTACGTCCTTTGTTTCTTCTCGGGTTCGTCTTCTTCGTCGGTTTTGGAAATATGAGCTAAGAAGATATGGCATCCTCTTAGTAGATACTTGTGGACTTTTGTAAAAGAGATGAGGCTCAGTCTAGTGTCAGCTCTGTCGGTATTCCCTTCTCCTCAAATGATTAAATTTTTTCTCCCCATGGTATACGGACTAGCTTTTCGTCACACATAATGGTTGCATGATATCTTGCTAACCAGTCCATACCAATGATAACATCAAAACTACCAAGGTTTACTGGGATTAAATTGATATTGAATGGATGATTCAAAAGGTTTAAGGTACAACCTCTTAAGATAGTACTGGTTTCTATGATCTTGTAGTCGGCTAATTCTACTTTGGAACAGTTGTCCAATTCAGTGGGAGTGATATCTAGAAAACTACTAAACTCGGTAGATATAAAGCTTCTATCGGCTCCGGTATCAAACAAAATAGATGCATAACGATTGTTCAGAAGAAACGTACCGGTAACTACACTAGAGTCAGGGTTGGTTATGGTATTGCCCACAACGTAAACTCATGTTGGTGCTCCTCCATTGTTTCCATTTCTGTTTTCCCGCTTTGGACATTTGGGTATGAGGTGTCCTGAATATCCACACTCAAAGCAACGAATTCAAACTCGTCTAGTAATATCTGTCTTTTTAGTTCGTTTTTCTCGGTATCGATTCGAATTGATATAACTTTTCAAGCTCGACTTAATTGTTTTTGGTATTAAAATTGAATGGTAATCTATTTCTATTTAGCAAAGAGTAAGCAAAAATGTAAAATATTATCGATACTACCTACGTATACGTACTACTCTAAAACATTTAGCAAATACGACAATTAAATGCACAAAATATAAAATGAAGAATACAATATTACACTACAAATGAAAAATACAGATTTTAAATTGTAAATCTAATAACAGATTTTTAAAAATGTAAATCTAAGTCTTCTTTAAACTAACAATTCAAAATACACTTTACAATAAAAATTAGTTAAAAGAAATCCAGTAAAGCCCAAAGTAACTATAGCCCAATAAACTACTAGACTAACAGTTTGCTAACTAACTGTTACACTACTTAATGATGGACTCCCACTGCAATACTATCATACAAAATCAGGGACTAAAATGGGCAATAACCAAACTTGACCAAAAGTGATTGAGTCAAGGACTGTAACTATAATAGGAGTACACAAAGTGAAGGGCTAAAATGTGTACAACACCAAAAAAAAATGAATCCAATAGACTTCTAACAGCCTACTTCTTAATGCTTATCGAACTGAAATATAAGCTATCCAAATGAGCATTTGTTTAGCAACTAAAAACAGGACAAATTAGCTACAAACGCCTAAGTTTGCTCCATTAAGATTCAACAACTAACAGTATCTTATCAGCTTAATAAAAAGCAAATCTAAACACCTTATTTCTGCTAATATGAACATTTTAAACTGCTTAAACTCGTGAACTAAAGAATTAAGCTGAAACAGATAATAGACATTCAACAGCTAGGCAATTCAAGCAGTTAACACTAAGTTTACACTATGATGGCAAAATAGCAGATTTACGCTAAAATATGCAGAAAAATAACACGTGCTTAACCGACACATTCGTCGTCTAGTCCACTGATGTCGAAGCAGAGCGCTGAGCTCGCTTAGAAACGGATCTCTACAACGCCAAACACACTCCTACTGATATCGACGGATTGAATCTTCTGAAATACGAATCTCAAAATCTGCATAAACTCAAGTTACACCTGCAAAATCAAATCAAAACGAGCACCAATTATATCCTATCTATATTAACTAGCTTACTACGATAAACCATACCAGCTCAAGTATAGTAAAGACCAAACATCCCTACACTGAAACTTCAAACTGAAAAGCTTAAATCGAATTCTTATCATTAACTGAATTAACTAACTATTTAAACTGAATTATGTCGAAACAGAATGGAATTTACTTCCAGCTATCTCAAATTGAAACTCTTGAAAACACACCTATATGAACAAAATTTTAAACTCTATATCTGAAATCAAACACAAGATTTTTTTTAAAAAAAAGCTTAAGAACAGATATTTTGACTAGAAAAGAAAGTAGTCGAACTGTAACTCCTTATCAAAACTATGAGCAGTATCCCGTTTTAACTAGACTAAACAGTATCTATTCCTACTATTCAAAAGCAAAACAAACTAGCTTATAAGATCAAAGCTCTAAAATTTTACATCAGAATCAAAACACAAGATTACTCCTATTCGTGAACAGTAAGCGTAACAGAAAACAGTTAAAGCTTCAAGAAAAATAGAAGAGAATAAAGAAATTGAAGAATTCATTAATGGTGAAAACAATATTCGGTTACAAGAAGATTAACTAATCTCAACTGATTTCTAAACAAACTTTAAACTGAAAGTTTAACTGAAAATCAATAAGCTTTTTAAGAGAAAAAATAAAACTAACTATCTAACCTAACTACTAGGTGTAATCTACTCCTAGTCTAACCATCTGAAAGTGAGGGTCTTTGTCTCTATTTATAGCCGTCGAGAGATTGGGGAGGTGACGTGTTGCTTCCAATTAAATCGTGCCACGTCGAAAATACGATGATCTTAATTTATTCTTTATTCTTCAAATTGGGGTTTTCTTCGTCTTCGAGTCTTGATCAAATTAATTGATGTCTTCATGTAGAGGAGATCAAGAGGAGTAATTTTGCTGTTTGAAGCTTGTCCTGAAACTCCTTGAATCTCTCTAGAAATCGAATTACAGGTTTGATGGTTGAAGGAAAGATGAAAGTGATGAGGCGCATGTTTAATTTTTTCTGTCTCTTCGTTTGAGAAGAAGAGACGTTTTGTGTTTGTGTGTTTGTTTGACCGAGACTTGGTCAAATGACCAAGTTAATATCTTTCCTTTAACTTTCTTTTTGGTCCCTCATCTTCTTTCCTTAATCAAAAGTGTTTAAAACTTTTAAATCAAGTTTCTTTATCATCCTTTGTCTTGTAGAAATTGCAACTTAAGCCCTTGATCTTTGAAAGCTTGGCAAATAAAGTCCTTGAAGCATCTTTCGTCTTTTTCTTCATCTTTTGTGATATAAATCCCTTGAAAACGCATGTTTGCTCAAAAATGTATCTTTTTACCTGAAAACACATGAAACACAAATACACGCATAATTCTGATATTTTACAGTTAAATATTATGTATTTGACAGTGTTTTGAGTGGTTTTTGGATCATTATTGATGAGTGTTTTCACACTTATCAACTCCCCTCCACTTGACCATTGCCCTGGCTTCATGCAATGCAGCATTTCAAAGCTCTAAAGTGCACTTTTCTCATAATTAACCAACCTTGGCCATTTTATGATTTAATAAACTAAACTATACTACATGATGAATGGTTTTGAATATTTACTATGCAATGCAAATAAAACAATTCTATTTATATATTTTTGGTTTTTCTTGAAATAGTTTTGATGGAAATAACTCATAAAGAAATCAATGACTTAAATTAGGGCTTTGGTACCATGGATACTTATCACCCTCAAGTTTCACTTTCCCCATACCAAGCTTAAAAATGGGATCATTGTATTCACAAGTAAAAAGTGCATCAACTTATTCGTAACAATTAAATGTGGAACCGGTTATTATTTGAGCAAATTGCTTGTGGGCAAATTTTTCATTTATTTCAAGCGTGAAGTATAAGAAATGTAAAATCCAAAAATAAGGAAGCACGGTTTTAATCCTAATTAATCCTCTCATCCATTACTTGAAAAACCGCTCACAATTAATATAAGTCCGTTTCAAGAGTAATAAGTCATTCGCCTTATGTGTAAAATCCTCATGTCATGCTTTCATAAGTAGCTACACACTCGCTAAGGAAAGAAAAATAAAACTCACGCAATAATTTACATCCGCCATCTTTTTGAGACTTTGGATCTTCAACCCCGCAACCCGTCAAGGTAATATTGGATTGGAGCAATCTATTGAATCCCCGCAACCCGTCAAGGTAATATTGGAACTCAATAGTCACTATAATTAACACCACACTGCCCCTCTTGGGAGTCTTGTATATATTTTTTTTTCTTTTCTTTTTTTTTTTCTAGCCACTCATTTTTTTTATAAGCCGCTCTTATTTTTCTTTATTCTTCACCAAGAAAGTAGAAAAGAATAAAAGGAAAAACACCCGCTAAATATTGAGCATCACATAAGTCTAGTACACATAAACCGTTCTAACTTAGAATCTTAAGACGTACTTATATCAACCATGAATGATTAGTCAAAAATGCATAAGAGATTACAAACCAATTAAAACCGTTCTTGATTATTTATTAACATATATACATGCGAAGAAAATAGAGGTAAAGAAGAGAAGGGTTTAGCCACAAGTAATTATCATGAAGTTTATCTAGCCCTTTTATACTTGCTTCAACTCTATCATTTCCCATTCTCCACAAATTTAAAATCTCAAAGAATGAAATTGGTGGATGCTTAGCCTAATAGACCAATGAAGGACTACATGGTTAAGGATACTAGCTAGAGGGTGCTAAGATAAGCAAACTCGGGTTGAGTCAAAGTATCCATGGCGGGCCTAATATGTCAAAGAAGTCTAAACTTGTAAAACCATGTCCTTATTATATTTTTTTTTCTTTTTATATCTTTTTGATGAAAAATAAAAGAAGAAATATATACAATGCAAATGTGTTATGCAAATAAAAAATGATTAATGAAAAATATGAATGCATAATTTCTGTGGCCAGAGTAGATCAAAGATTTGAAAAATGTTTGAAAAATTAATTTTCCATGTTATCATGAAGTTAAGGCAATGGTCTAGGTAAGGTCACTTCGATAGAAGTCTCCCCTACACTTAAGATAAACATTGTCCTCAATGTTTAAGAGCATGGAGTAAACTCCCCTACACTTAAGACATTGATTACTTTGCTTAACCCAAGTTAAGGAAAAGACAACTAAAGGGTATTCATTTTAAGCACAAGTGTTTTGAATATCACGATAGCAAAAACTAATCGAAGTGAACCGGATACACGGGCCTCCTCCATAAGCTCCAAGCATGAAATGAGAGAGAGCAACCCTTGAAGAAAACACGAAAAGACGAAGAAAGGCACCCCTCCACTTCAACTCTACTATAACATCCTTTTAATTAAACCTAACCTATTGAAAATCTACTCTACGTTTTCTAACCTAGTTATTCAATGCTTGAGTTTTTTTAACCCTAAGTCGCTAGCTCGACTCGGCCCCGAATTAAGTTGTCCTTGGGGAAACCATCATGGAGAATAAAGGATATCACTTTGAAGCTCGTCTCACATGATACACTCAAACTTAGCACGTTGCCATTTACTATAAGATTTACTATATCCGCCTCGATAAATGGAACGGTCCAACGTGTCTCAAGTTTGTCCAACATATAAAATCTCTCAAATATGAAGCACCCCAGGATGAAATACATAGTTTCCATCTCGACAAGTGAACAACTCAAAGTAGGTAGTATCACCAAAGTAAGCTCATACAAGAAGCCCATATCAATCGAAATCACACTCTTAAGTCGAGTAGATGAAAACCAAGGTGGCTTAAATTTACGTATCCCAGGATCAAAAACCTTCCCCTTCATGGGAAAATAAAGAGATGAACTCGTATCAACCATATAAGATTCCCCCTTAGTGATCAAAGCATCATGAGACAATGAAGGTGTAGGTATCAAAACATTCATAACAAGTATTTCCATATTGGGCTCCTCATCATCATCAAAAGGTGGGGGTAATCTTCCATAGAAGGCATAGTGAAAAGAGGATCAAAATTAATAGTGTCTTGTGGAGGAGGTGTAGGCTCTATGTTTCCAAAAAACATGTTCTCACTAAGACGAATCTCCTCTTCCCAATTAGAATCACTATCATCAACCTCAATATCAATATTGAAAGATAAGCCTCTATGGTGGCATCAATATCCATATGAGAAGCCATATCAAAGGTTTTGGGTTCTAAAGGTGCCATAGGTGAAAAAGGATCAATCTCTAAGAGTATAGGATATTCATCAATAACCAACTTCAAGGGTGGGAGAGTGGGAATAGAAGGCTCAAAGAAGGTGTATTGAGAGAATCACTCAAAGGGATGATATTATCATAAAAATCAATAGGTGCAACCTCAAAAACCGGTGAAGAAATGTCAATGAAAGGTTCTTCTTCTATGTAATCATCATTATGGTTTTCATTCAAAGCTTCAATCAAGGAGATAAGAGTATAAACGTTTGATAAAACCTCTCGAATATGAACATCTTCCACTTCTTCTATAAGAGCAACATCTTCATCCAAATTAGGAATGTCATCTTGACATGAAAAGTCATCGGATGATATATCATAAGATGCCTCACTAGAAGTATAATCATCATCCTCTACTTGTGGAAAATCTTGCATAAACTCTTCCTCAATCTCATTATCCCTTTCTTTAAACAATTCATCAAGATCAAAATCACCAAAATCACTAGTAGTAGCATGAAGGTCAACATGTGATGAAATCTCAATGTGATCATGAAGAGAAGAGGTATCAATACAAAGCTCGTCACATGGTTCATTGGAAACACCCTCGAGCTCTCTTTGGATTGGGATAAGGTTCTCAACACTAGAAGAGGTTAATTCATCCAAATCGGTGTTTGTATTAGTGCTAAGAGGCTCGTCCCCCATGGTTAAAGAGTCGGTGGGTTCCACGTGAGGTAAAGGTGATGAAGGCGTGTCATCATTAAATGTCATGCAAATCGAAGGTTCGTCATCATCGTCATATAAGCATTGTTTAAGCAAACGAGCACGATTAGCAAAAAATTGTTCTTCTCCTTCCTTTTTATCAATCTTAAAGAGTAAATCATCTAAATATTTCTTGAGGAACCGAGAGGAATCGTTCACCGATTCACTATACATATCACCAAATTTCTTATTATTAAACCGCTTGTTCCTTACATCATCCTCAAGAGACTTAATTTCGTCCCTTAACCACCGAGTTTCTTCTTTCATTTCCTCGATACTCATCTCTCTCATACGATTAAGAGCCTTCAAAATATATCTATTATCTCTTCCTCGTTGCTTGAATAAAAAAGAAATCTCATAGAGATCACTAAGAGCATAAGAAGGCAGATCCCTTGGTCGACAATCATAACCATAATGGGGTTCTTTTCCACAAAACTCACATGAATAAGTCGAAGAATAGGGTGGAGGTGGATTTCCATAATTAGGTGGATTATAGGTCTGAAAAGAGTCTTGATTATGAAAGTTCTCATGATTGTAACCTTGAAAATTTCCTTCATTTTGAAAACCCTCATAATGGGAAAATCCTTGATTCTGAAAAGTATCTTGATTATGGCATGAAAAATTTTCATCATTTTGAAAGCCTTCATTGTTTGAAAATCCTTGATTATGAAAGGTTTCTTGATTATAGCCTTGAAAATTATCATTATTTTGAAAACCCTCATAATTGGAAAATCCTTGGTTTTGGTATGGCTCATTAAAGGTTTGATCATGAAATGATGGAGGATTTTGTGATGAAAAACCAGAATATCCCATATAGTCATTGCAAGTGTAGTCCATTTGAGTGTTAGGTCGAAAATTAGGGTTCTCGGTTCCATTATAAGCATATCCCTCCCCATAATAACCATTATTTTGATCACATAAATAAGTATCGTGTGGACCACCACAAGTCGAGCAAGACGAATAATTAGCGTTGGCGGATCGTTGTTGCAAAATCTCCAACATGGAACGAGTATCCATGTATAACAAGGTGGCCGAATGTATATACAAGTAAAATGACGTTTAAAAGCTTCCTCGGGGAAGGAAGTAATACACCAAAGGTGGTATGTTTACACGTGTGCGAGTACACGTGTAAGTAAACTCGAGGAATGAGGGAGTAGCCCTCGGTCGACTTTTGAGAGAGAAGATATTATCTCCCTCGAGGTTCGATATGAAATATCCACAAGAAAGTATAATATATATAATTACTACTTGGGTGCAAGACCCCCAATAAAGCCTTCCTTCTTAGAATACGCACTAGTGAACGGGGGGTTAGGTGGCGCGAAGCACTTAAGTACCTATTGACCCTTAGATGGCATTTTATAGCACATCGCCTTTCTATTCACTTTGTAGTTTGTATTCTACGAATTATTGCCTATTGGAAGTATTTATCTATTCTTGCTTTATTGTATTTGATCGATACACGTGTCAAGGTCCGGAACGCCCCTCAACACGGTGTATTGCCTCGGCAATACTTATGGAAATAGATGTATTGGTTGTTCGTATATGTATACGTATTTACATATAATAATATAGAAAAAATATTTTTGTATTTATTTGATTTTTAAGAAAAATACTATATGTACGTAAAAACGATGAAAACGATATAATATATATTTTTGGGTGTAATCTTTTAGGAAAAAAATTACTTTTTAGATTTTATTTTTATTTTTTTATTTTTTTGGTTCAATTCTTTAGGAAAAGAATTGATTTTGTGATTTTTTTTATTTTTTTGTATTTTTATCTTTTTGATTTTTTTATATGTTTTTGATTTATAATACGTAAAAATAACGTTCACAAAGTGAACGGATCCCAAAATCCAATATGTCTCACTCGAAACCGTTAATTTTCACGAAAAGAACCGGCAGCGGCGCCATTTAATATCTGTCTTTTTAGTTCGTTTTTCTCGGTATCGATTCGAATTGATATAACTTTTTAAGCTCGACTTAATTGTTTTTGGTATTAAAAATGAATGGTAATCTATTTCTATTTAGCAAAGAGCAAGAAAAAATGTAAAATATTATCGATACTACCTACGTATACGTACTACTCTAAAACATTTAGCAAATACGACAATTAAATGCACAAAATATAAAATGAAGAATACAATATTACACTACAAATGAAAAATACAGATTTTAAATTGTAAATCTAATAACAGATTTTTAAAAATGTAAATCTAAGTCTTCTTTAAACTAACAATTCAAAATACACTTTACAATAAAAATTAGTTAAAAGAAATCCAGTAAAGCCCAAACTAACTATAGCCCAATAAACTACTAGATAACAGTTTGCTAACTAACTGTTACACTACTTAACGATGGACTCCCACTGCAATACTATCATACAAAATCAGGGACTAAAGTGGGCAATAACCAAACTTGACCAAAAGTGATTGAGTCAAGGACTGTAACTGTAATAGGAGTACACAAAGTGAAGGGCTAAAATGTGTACAACACCAAAAAAATGAATCCAATAGACTTCTAACAGCCTACTTCTTAATGCTTATCGAACTGAAATATAAGCTATCCAAATGAGCATTTGTTTAGCAACTAAAAACAGGAGAAATTAGCTACAAACGCCTAAGTTTGCTCCATTAATATTCAACAACTAACAGTATCTTATCAGCTTAATAAAAAGCAAATCTAAACACCTTATTTTTGCTAATATGAACATTTTAAACTGCTTAAACTCGTGAACTAAAGAATTAAGCTGAAACAGATCATAGACATTCAACAGCTAGGCAATTCAAGCAGTTAACACTAAGTTTACACTATGATGGCGAAATAGCAGATTTACGCTAAAATATGCAGAAAAATAACACGTGCTTAACCGACACATCCGTCGTCTAGTCCACTGATGTCGAAGCAGAGCGCTGAGCTCGCTTAGAAACGGATCTCTACAACGCCAAACACTCTCCTACTGATATCGACGGATTGAATCTTCTGAAATACGAATCTCAAAATCTGCATAAACTCAAGTTACACCTGCAAAATCAAATCAAAACGAGCACCAATTATATCCTATCTATATTAACTAGCTTACTACGATAAACCATACCAGCTCAAGTATAGTAAAGACCAAACATCCCTACACTGAAACTTCAAACTGAAAAGCTTAAATCGAATTCTTATCATTAACTGAATTAACTAACTATTTAAACTGAATTATGTCGAAACAGAATGGAATTTACTTCCAGCTATCTTAAATTGAAACTCTTGAAAACGCACCTATATGAACAAAATTTTAAACTCTATATCTGAAATCAAACACAAGATTTTTTTAAAAAAAAGCTTATGAACAGATATTTTGACTAGAAAAGAAAGTAGTCGAACTGTAACTCCTTCTCAAAACTATGAGCAGTATCCCGTTTTAACTAGACTGAACAGTATCTATTCCTACTATTCAAAAGCAAAACAAACTAGCTTATAAGATCAAATGTCACACCCCACCATGGCGGAATATGGGGCGCGACGTATGGATATCATCACAACAACAGCGTGTCTATAGAGAGAACTAAATGAAATTGAAATATCATAGATGGCGACACAAATGTCGTGACAATATCTCAACAATGCAGGCGTCTAGGTAAGTAGGTAACAGGCCTACCTCTTACCAAAGACATACAAATAAACAAACATCAAACATATAGGTACCACAACGTTCACTTAATCAAAACACAAAGTAAAATCTAAGAGGAAAGGGGATTCCTCCGAATGCAATCCTAGCAGCCTCTATACTCTAGCCACTTCTAACATCATCTTGCACAACTACCTCACCTGAAAATGACACTAAAATCTGTCAACATAAAGTTGGTGAGAACATAGGTTTAAGTTATCTAGAACATCATAAGAAACCTTGACATCCGCTGTAAATAAGTTGAAGAAAAACAATTTATAGTAATGGACCATAATGTGATAATCATGCTACATGCATCCACAACAAAACTCAAGCCAAGTACCAACCACATCTACAATTCACAAAGCACATTATAACAATCAAGAAGTATCCCGTTCACAATTTTACACAAAACAGTCCCAGTTTTAGGTCTCAAAACTTTAAGTCAAACGTCCACTTAAACATACCCATGGTTTCTGTAAAAGGAATATTCATACCCATACATATGTTGGCTAACACCTCCCACTTGCCCTAACCTTAAAGCTACTGTTAAGGCCCTGATATATATATATATATATACTTTTGTCATTCCAGTTTTCCTGATTTTAAACGTATGAAAAGTTCATTACCATTAGAGGGTCTTACCCTAAACCACAATCTTAGCCCAAGTGCAGATCCTTATTACAATATATAAACTATCTCTCATGTTCGTGAGAAGATCCCAATGCAACCCTAAGTACCCCAAACAACCCAAAACTTAAAAAGAAAACAGGCTGAATTCAAAACTGTTTTGACCTCCGACTGTTGTAACCTGTTTTTGACCCACTTCCCGACCTCCAATTTAGTTCTAGTTTCTTGCATTGGAAAGCCACTTCAAATACCTTTTCAGGGGTATGTGGATCGCAAAATAAGAGTTTGTAGAACTCCCGATATGATCAAAACAATTGACTCAAAATTCTGCCCAGTTTATAAAAACGGGTTTAACAAAATCAACATCATTAATTAACCCTAATCCCTCTAATTACAAGCCCTAAACCATGTAATCATTATATTATGATTATTACAACATTAATTTACTGTTTTTATATTAAACCCTAACCTAAATCCATCATAAGATTATTAAAGAAAACATAAAAACAATTTAATTAAAAAGAGTATTAAAGATTTTACCTTAGAATTTTTGAAAGAAGAAAAATTAATGAAGAACCCTAAAACCACCATTTATGCCGACCAAACCTTGATCTCCAGGGATTTTATGAGTGTTTTGATTAATAAAAATACTTTATATACTTTCCTAACATGTCCTTGGCCCATATACAAAAGCCCGGTTCCCTTTTTCCCTTTTTTCCCCTTTTTTTTTTCACATAATCGACCTATACCCATCAAAATTCGTTTTTTATTTCTTTTTATTATTAATATATGTATTATTAATATTACCTTAATTTACCTTAATTTATTTCAGCTCCTAAAGCTCCCAAAACCTCAAAACCGTAAAACTAGTCAAATTTACGCGTTTTACCGTAAAAGACGTAAAATATACACTTTTAAAAAAAATCTCAAATTTTGAAATAAACTTTATAACTAAGTCCTAAATGACTTAAAACCATCCCGAAAAATATTCATATGGATAATTACCTCACCCGAGACCTCTAAATGCTAAACCGTAAATCCTAAAAAAAATACTACTACTATAATACTTATACGTATACGTAAACAACACAATATCACCATTTTCATTTCATAGTCACCACTTGTGAGCTCATGAACATGAAATAACCGTTCCTCGATTTACTTATGAGTACCCTATACTCATAAACGATAACCACACCAACCTCGTTCACACAATATAAACACGTAAACACACAATTCAAGTAAGCACACATAAAATAACCTAAAAGTAAGACCAAGTGACAAACCCAAAACCTAGGGTTGTCACATCACTCCCTCCTAATAGAAATCTCGTCCCGAGATTTACTCCCAAACTCAAACTTATTCTCAGCAAACAAACGAGGATACATATCCTTGATAAAACCTTCACGTTCAAACGTGAACTCAGTTTACACGAAAATAATCTCAACCAACAACACATGAGCCTTAACCGTCCGCGAGGAAACTTATCAAAACCATAAAGTTATGTAACCAACCTAACTAAATCTCGCAACTCATCAGACAAGAACTGTCTTGAAACCAAGTTAGGAGCCATCACATAACTCAACGGGTTTAACACTATCACCCCGATTTCAGTCTTACTCATAAGTACCATAAATCAAAACTCATCAAAATATAACCACGTATAATAAGGTCTAAAGAACTCTCAAATTCCTTCCCAACTCATCTCTATGTTAACCCTCCAAGTGTTCATTACCGCAAAATACCCAAAACACGAGTTTAAACCATATTGTCCAAAAATTAACCTTGAACTCAACACTTGTACAATTAATTCGACCAAGCTACTGACTTCCAATTACGAAACTTTCTGAATATTTGAAAAGTATGTTCCGAGTACATAATTTTAGGCTTTTGAATCACCCAAAAACCTTTAAAAACGAATAAGTTATGACCAAAACGATTTTTCTCAAAATCTGCCTACTCCGATTTATACCTAAAAAACGATTTTTAAACCCTAAAACCCCCCATTAATTACCAAAACTAGAACCTAATTTATTTTAATTCCAGAAAATTAAAACTCTATTAATTACATGATTTTAACATATTTCACTAAATAAGAACAAAATTTTTAACTTAAGAACAATAACTTTAGGTGATCAAAACCAAAATATTTTAAAATAACCGAGTCATGCTTATATGTTAAAGATTTTATATTCCACCTTATTTGAAACATGATCCCGACACTTCCTTATTTCATCGACTACCAACAACATTTTTTTCAATTTGCAAGTTCTTTTTTTTTACCATGTATAACTCGAAACAAAAGACATCGTTACCCCAAAAAGAAATCTCCACCATCTCAAAATCCTTCACGCCAAAAGTACCGTACAAACAAACACGTGAAATGAGGACCCGAGAAATGCGCTACTACAGAAGTTGAACATCTCAAAGAGAAACGAGCTAGCAACCATCCCAAGAATACAACCGGTAAGTAGAAAATAATTTTACATACATAGGCATAAGCGTACATACACTCAAATCCATCCAACATATACTATACAAGCATGTATTAACTCTCTTTCATGCAATCATACTTGAAAGTCAAGTGGTGTTGTGGCACATATATAATTATGTAGGCCTCCATAATTATACATGTTCCCTTTCACCAATGTACTCCCTCCTATGATGACACTTATAAGAAATTAATACTACACATAACACATAATCCAACAACTCACAAGCACATAACCACACAAGATAAGATCCAAAACCCCATGTATTAAAATAACATAGCCAATGCACGAAACACATAAACTCGTAGTCCAGCTGAACCAGCGTAGATAAAATTCAAAATGTATAAAGAACATGAAAACATGATTAAGCGAAATCCAACAATGACTAGCGTATACGACCATGGTTCCACCCGCACTAATCAAAACTCGTAAAGAAAATAACATGTAGTTAAGTATGAACCATAGTAGTTCATAACCAAACAAATTCTGCGAAAATAATATCCAAACACATCAACTAATATAAAATGCACACATACTCCTATGACGCCTATATGCAGGGACCCTTAAGCTATAGACTAGGCTACACGACTAGGAAACCTAATTCTCTATAACCATTGTCTCTGATACCATTCTGTCACACCCCACCATGGCGGAATATGGGGCGCGACGTATGGATATCATCACAACAACAGCGTGTCTATAGAGATAACTAAATGAAATTGAAATATCATAGATGGCGACACAAATGTCGTGACAATATCTCAACAATGCAGGCGTCTAGGTAAGTAGGTAACAGGCCTACCTCTTACCAAAGACATACAAATAAACAAACATCAAACATATAGGTACCACAACGTTCACTTAATCAAAACACAAAGTAAAATCTAAGAGGAAAGGGGATTCCTCCGAATGCAATCCTAGCAGCCTCTATACTCTAGCCACTTCTAACATCATCTTGCACAACTACCTCACCTGAAAATGACACTAAAATCTGTCAACATAAAGTTGGTGAGAACATAGGTTTAAGTTATCTAGAACATCATAAGAAACCTTGACATCCGCTGTAAATAAGTTGAAGAAAAACAATTTATAGTAATGGACCATAATGTGATAATCATGCTACATGCACCCACAACAAAACTCAAGCCAAGTACCAACCACATCTACAATTCACAAATCACATTATAACAATCAAGAAGTATCCCGTTCACAATTTTACACAAAACAGTCCCAGTTTTAGGTCTCAAAACTTTAAGTCAAACGTCCACTTAAACATACCCATAGTTTCTGTAAAAGGAATATTCATACCCTTACATATGTTGGCTAACACCTCCCACTTGCCCTAACCTTAAAGCTACTGTTAAGGCCCTGATATATATATATATACTTTTGTCATTCCAGTTTTCCTGATTTTAAACGTATGAAAAGTTCATTACCATTAGAGGGTCTTACCCTAAACCACAATCTTAGCCCAAGTGCAGATCCTTATTACAATATATAAACCATCTCTCATGTTCGTGAGAAGATCCCAATGCAACCCTAAGTACCCCAAACAACCCAAAACTTAAAAAGAAAACAGGCTGAATTCAAAACTGTTTTGACCTCCGACTGTTGTAACCTGTTTTTGACCCACTTCCCGACCTCCAATTTAGTTCTAGTTTCTTGCATTGGAAAGCCACTTCAAATACCTTTTCAGGGGTATGTGGATCGCAAAATAAGAGTTTGTAGAACTCCCGATATGATCAAAACAATTAACTCAAAATTCTGCCCAGTTTATAAAAACGGGTTTAACAAAATCAACATCATTAATTAACCCTAATCCCTCTAATTACAAGCCCTAAACCATGTAATCATTATATTATGATTATTAAAACATTAATTTACTGTTTTTATATTAAACCCTAACCTAAATCCATCATAAGATTATTAAAGAAAACATAAAAACAATTTAATTAAAAAGAGTATTAAAGATTTTACCTTAGAATTTTTGAAAGAAGAAAAATTAATGAAGAACCCTAAAACCACCATTTATGCCGACCAAACCTTGATCTCCAGGGATTTTATGAGTGTTTTGATTAATAAAAATACTTTATATACTTTCCTAACATGTCCTTGGCCCATATACAAAAGCCCGGTTCCCTTTTTCCCTTTTTCCCCTTTTCTTTTTTTTTCACATAACCGACCTATACCCATCAAAATTCGTTTTTTATTTCTTTTTATTTTTAATATATGTATTATTAATATTACCTTAATTTACCTTAATTTATTTCAGCTCCTAAAGCTCCCAAAACCTCAAAACCGTAAAACTAGTCAAATTTACGCGTTTTACCGTAAAAGACGTAAAATATACACTTTTAAAAAAATTCTCAAATTTTGAAATAAACTTTATAACTAAGTCCTAAATGACTTAAAACCATCCCGAAAAATATTCATATGGATAATTACCTCACCCGAGACCTCTAAATGTTAAACCGTAAATCCTAAAAAAATACTACTACTATAATACTTATACGTATACGTAAACACCACAATATCACCATTTTCATTTCATAGTCACCACTTGTGAGCTCATGAACATGAAATAACCGTTCCTCGATTTACTTATGAGTACCCTATACTCATAAACGATAACCACACCAACCTCGTTCACACAAAATAAACACGTAAACACACAATTCAAGTAAGCACACATAAAATAACCTAAAAGTAAGACCAAGTGACAAACCCAAAACCTAGGGTTGTCACATCAAAGCTCTAAAATTTTACATCAGAATCAAAACACAAGATTACTCCTATTCGTGAATAGTAAGCGTAACAGAAAACAGTTGAAGCTTCAAGAAAAATAGAAGAGAATAAAGAAATTGAAGAATTCATTAATGGTGAAAACAATATTCGGTTACAAGAAGATTAACTAATCTCAACTGATTTCTAAACAAACTTTAAACTGAAAGTTTAACTGAAAATCAATAAGCTTTTTGAGAGAACAAATAAAACTAACTATCTAACCTAACTACTAGGTGTAATCTACTCCTAGTCTAACCATCTGAAAGTGAGGGGGTTTGTCTCTATTTATAGCCGTCGTGAGATTGGGGAGGTGACGTGTTGCTTCCAATTAAATCGTTCCACGTGGAAAATACGATGATCTTGATTTATTCTTTATTCTTCAAATTGGGGTTTTCTTCGTCTTCGAGTCTTGATAAAATTAATTGATGTCTTCATGTAGAGGAGATCAAGAGGAGTAATTTTGTTGTTTGAAGCTTGTCCTGAAACTCCTTGAATCTCTCTAGAAATCGAATTGCAGGTTTGATGGTTGAAGGAAAGATGAAAGTGATGAGGCGTCTGTTTAATTTTTTTCTCTCTCTTCATTTGAGAAGAAGAGACGTTTTGTGTTTGTGTGTTTGTTTGACCGAGACTTGGTCAAATGACCAAGTTAATATCTTTCCTTTAACTTTCTTTTTGGTCCCTCATCTTCTTTCCTTAATCAAAAGTGTTTAAAACTTTTAAATCAAGTTTCTTTATCATCCTTTGTCTTGTAGAAATTGCAACTTAAGCCCTTGATCTTTGAAAGCTTGGCAAATAAAGTCCTTGAAGCATCTTTCGTCTTTTTCTTCGTCTTTTGTGATATAAATCCCTTGAAAACGCATGTTTGCTCAAAAATGTATCTTTTTACCTGAAAACACATGAAACACAAATACACGCGTAATTCTGATATTTTACAGTTAAATATTATGTATTTGATAGTGTTTTGAGTGGTTTTTGGATCATTATTGATGAGTGTTTTCACACTTATCATCTAGCATCATTTCCTCCAGTGGGTGGCGGTTTTCCTGCTGTCTATTGCCATGGGAGTCATAACCGCATCAATTGTTGTTGGGCCGGGAGTTGGTGACGGTATAGCTTCGGCATTGTGTGACGGAGTGACCACCCTGTCCACATCTTTGGCATTTCTTGCAAGGTTCATTGTTGGTATGGTGGAAGTTACACTTAGCACACATGGGCTTGTTACCTACATATCGTATTGCTCCGATGGTAGTAGCACTATAGACTTGACCAGTGTTTTGCCTTTTTGGTGGCTGATACTGTTGCTGACTACGAAATTTCTCATCAGCTTTCATGTTGCTCTCTGTCTGTCTCTTAGCAATGCTACATACTCGTTTGTTCATCAACTATGTAGCAAACTCAATGGCACTCTCAACGGTAGTAGGTCGAGATGCGAGCACACTGTCATGGATAGAGTCTGGCAGTCCGCTAACATACTTCTCAATCTTATCCTTCACCTCTAGAAACATTCTAGTACACATCAAGGTTAGTTCTTGGTACTTCTGGTTGTATGCCACAACTTCATTGTTCTTTCACTTGAGATCCCACAATTCGATCTCCAACTTCTTCACTTCTCCACGACGACAATATTTATCGGTGATTCTTTCTTTCAAGGCGGTCCAAGTCATACCATAGGCATTATCATATCCTAGGGTAGCAATCACAGAATTCCACCATGTGAGAGAACTTTCTAGTAGAGTGCAGGTGGTGAACTTAACTCTGTTTTCTTCCACACAATCACTGATACGGAACACAGTCTCCAACCTTTCGAACCATTGCGTAAGTTCGACAATTCCCACTTTTCCATTAAAGTATATAGGCTTTCATTTCAGGAAATTGGGATAGGCACACCATCTAGTGGTCGTGTCATTCCTCCTGGCATTGGAGTTCTGACTGTCGTCGTGGTTCCTGCTGGGATTAGCTTCCCTGGCAGCCGTAGTACCATGAGTTGGGCAGCTGAGACATTTTGGGTGGTATCGTCCCTAGCGGGATTTGCTCGAGTGTTTCTTGCTGAAGCCATTTTTCTATAGTCAAAATAAAAATGAGATTATTAGTTTCTATCAATATTACATTTATATTAGTTTGCATGGTAATGTCTATGCATAGAATTCACAACAAATTAGATAACCTGCTAAGAGTTCATAATATAATATAAGCACAAGGAATAATAGTGTAACATCAATACAAGTCATTTCTGGAAAAATAACAATATCATACAAGTACAACCAATCTAAGACAAGATTATAGCATACCTGTCTAAAATAGTGGTACAATTGCCTGAGTATAGCTACAAGACTACCTACCTACTATGGTTAGGTACAAAAGATAAGGTACATAAACCTTGTATCATGAGAGCTGGGATTGATAGGTGTGAAAACACCCATCCTTTTACCACTTAATTATAATAATAACCAAGCCAAAACGTGTATTTTATGTCGTAAATGTCGGAATTATGCGTGGTTTGTGTTTTTGTTGTGATATAGGATCAAAATGTGAAAAGGGAAGAAAACACTGGCTTTCATGGGCTTTTATCGAAGAAAAAGACAAAAGACGAAGTCAAAAGATCAAGAGTGCAAAAAGAAAGGAAGTCCAAGGCCTATTCTGAAGATTTATCGAAGAAAAAGAATAAAGACGGAAGTTTAATGAAGTCGAAGAACTCAAGTCTAATAAATGAAGAAATTATAAGACGAGTTCAATTAATCCCGAGACAAAGTTGAGAAAGTCAAAGAATTTATAAAGACGAAAAGACGAGAAAAGGAAGAAAGCATCAAGACATCTAATCTCCCTATAAATACCCTCCTAATGTGTCATTAGCAGGTGTTAGCTAATTTGACACATTAGTCTTTCCAATTTTATTTACTTGCACTTTCTTATTGTCATTTACTTAATTGTTCTTTAATTTCAAGTTTATTTCAAGTAAGTTTTAATTTTGTTGTTGAATCTTTATTTTTAATCAAGTTTTATATTAATCTCTCATTCTACCTTTCTTGTTTTGCTTAACCTTTATGCTTATTTGCTTATTGTCATGCTTATTCGATTGTTTGTTATGTTTTTATGTGTTTGATTATGTTGGCTTATTGATTTTATAGCTTATTGTGTGCTTATTTTAATTTTAATTAAGTGTTTTTAAAAGTTATTTTATAAAAAGTTGATTTTAAATATTTTAATTATTTAGTGTTTTTAAAAGTTTTTAAATTTTGGCTTATTTGCTTTTTCTTAAAATCATTTTGGTTAAGTTTTTAGATAAGTGCTTATTTGGTTTAAGCTTATTTTTAGTTTTGCTTATTTTTGATCTAATCCGGAATATTGCCTAAACCCTAGTTTCCCGAACTAGGTGGAGAATCTGCTTTTCCCGAACTAGATGCTAGTTTCATTTCCCGAACTAAGTCTGAAATCATGCATTCCTAATTAGGTTGTAAACCCCATATTCCGAATTACATGCAGCTTTCCCTTTCCTGAATTGTGTGCAAGACTGGTTTTCCCGAATTACATCCTTCATCCCTTATTCCGAACTAGGTTCCTCATCGCTGGATTCCGAATTACGTAGAAACGCTTATTTCGAATTACGTGGGTCACACGGATTCCGAACTAGTTCCTTGATGGAGGATTCTGAATTAGGTCCTTGATTGAGATTCCGGATTAACTTCTTGCCTGCATTCTGAATTAGGTTAGTGCTTGTATTCCGAATTAGGATAAGGACGATGGACTCCGAACTAGGTTAGGGATTTGGCATTCCGACCTACGTTTTGTTTTATTTGTTTCCTGTTTAGTTTTAAATACTTAGTTTTCCCACCATTTTTCTCAAGCTTTATTTTAATTGTTTTAACTTAGATTTATTTCAAGTTTGCATTTTATTTAAGTTTTTAAATTTACTTTTCATCCGGCTTTAATTTTACGTCATTTAATTAATTTACTTTTAAAGTTTTAATTTTGCACCATTTACTTCTTAATCACTTTTAGCTTTATTTACTTTACAATTTACTTTAAAGTTTTGCACTTTTACTTTACTACAACGACCAAACTATTTCTTTTCCACCAAGAACAACTGAGTCGCACGTTAACCAATAGTCAATTCGATAAGACAAATTCAAAGAACAGATTTTTAATCTAGTAAAATCTAGTTATTAGGGATGCAACCCAAAACTTGTCATGATGTACACGAAATCTAGCACATCTAATCTAAATGTGACTGGCAGAATCGCTGGGAGCAGCTGGTGCAGTCAGTGCAGCTAGAGCTACAAGTGCATGTGTGGCATCCTGCATAGAGATCAAAGCCACACGGCTCTCCTTAAGGAGTCGTATAGCCTCTAGCAACTAGGCTTGTCATGAAGTGTCTGTAGCCCTAAGATAGCCGGACTCCGCAACTGTCCCCTGATGACATATCTCTGCTAGATCAAAGAAGATCTGCAGAGTGTCTCCCTGATACATTAGAGTAGTGTGGGTCTAGTATTGTTGACCCTTCAAGGTGAAGATACGCTGGCGGAGATAGTCGTTCTCCTCCATCAACCACTATAGTGCACCATAGACAGTCGTCCATGTGTCATGGGCAGCCTGGACCTCGGCCCCAACAGCCCATGTAAGAGTGTCCATATGCCCCTGTAGTACAGAATGTGCATCCTGGCCGGCTCGTAAAATAGTATGGACATCCAAGATGTCTTGAGCCTGGCGTGCGGCTAAGGCGGTAATCGGAGCCTGAACAGGGTCAACCTCAGTCCGTCCTGCTCCGGAACCCTCTTTGATATCGAAAGTAGAGACAGGAGTAGAGTCGTACCTCCTCTTACGAGGTGGTAGGGCTCTAGGAGCATAGCCGTGAAGGGAAGAGGATACTCGAAGTGGTGGTAAGGTAGGAACTACTTGATCTCTTTCTCTAGTTGGGGAAGTAGGTACAACTGGTGGTGTGATAGTAGTGGAGTCGGATTATACTATGACTCCTAGAGTCTGGTCATTCCCAGACTCGGAATCTGATGGTAATCCTTGTAGTACAGACGTAGGTGAAACTGGAACGGCAGCTGTAGTAGTCAGAAGAGTATCAATGTCAGGTAAAGCAGTCGGTGATGTGGCTCGTCTAGTCATGATAAATCTGAAAATAATATCATTTCAAAGTTGAGTAAGTATTAGCTTACACAATTCAAAAGGTTTTCAAAATTTAAATTTTGTATGTGATGCTATAAGTGTCTTTTAACATTGTAGGTTAAAAGTTATGTATATACTTATGTGATCAAATAACCGAAGGTTATTAATCAGTGTACAGTTAGTTCACATAATATGTATACTCTATACTATATGCCTAGCTATGTGGGTCCCCAAAAATCAATTTTTCTTAAAACTGATTTTTATATTCAGTTATAGTACATTTTTAAAATTTGTTATAAAACAAATATTTAGTTTTTGATCTGGTTCTCTATAACTATCGCTCTGATACCATTTTGTGATACCCCCAAAATGGTCAAATGCAGCAGAATAGTATTTGGGTGTCACTTGGTGGATCAGTAGCAAATAGCACACATAACAATGATCATAAAAATGTCATTTAAATTATTACATGAACCAAACGTGAGAAAGTATTAAATTGCCTTAACAAAAGATAACATTGTTATTATTTCAAAGAGATAAATCCTTGCCCCAATGAGTGGTATTATGCTCTCTACATGATGCTGACAGTCCAGGTGCACATAGTACCTGCTTAAATACCTGAGAAAACATGTTAAATGGGTCAGCACAAAGTTGGTGAATTCATAGGTTTAGTAAAAAGTTCTGGAATGCAAACAACACAAAGATAGTAGTGCACAAAGAAAAATACTATTATAGTTCCTATTGCCTATAATTGATGCTAGATTTTTTGTTTTCGTATAAACACGCCCTGTAATCCGTCATGATATACGTCTGTTGTCCTAGCCTAGGAACAATGAGCGCGACTCACTCAGACGGGGATGGTCAGTCCTAAATAGATCTATTTATAACATTTCACGCTTATCACAATATAACTAACAATTACAGTCCATGGGTCAAGTGTAAAATCCATGATTTTACCATGATTTTATGTAATGAAGTTTCACCCATTAATCCTAGAACACATACTCATGTGTTATGTTTCTATAAGTTGTGTGTGAACTTGTCCATTATGTACTTATACTTTTACATTCGTACTTGTTGTAATAAGTTTCATAATGTAAACCTTGTATATAAAACTAGGGAAAACAAGTAGTAAAATGTATAATCAATATTTGAAGTATGCAACACTTAACAAAAAGTCGGAAAATATGCTACACACTATATGTAGCCGTGTATGTATGTTTGTATGTACGCCACAAACATGTTTTAACCTTCTTGGACTAGCCCAAGACCACACTCCTTATGTGCTAAGCCCAACATAAGCCCAAACCAAAGCCCATTGCCCTTTGGTTAGCTATTGATTGTGGTAAATTACGTCTCTTGTTTAAGAAAACAAAAGAGCGTAAATGAGCGGTAAATATTAAGTGATGATTTAGGAAAATCAAACACTAATGACCCAATGAAGTTCGTTTCCCAAGGAGGTATATGTGTGTGTGTAATTCGTAATTGGTTTGAGATTAATATTGGTTAGAAGGGGATGAGAAAAGAGGATGATGAAGACGTGAAATTAATGACTACTACAACTACACGTAAAACCGTGAAAAGTACAAAAATAAAAATTAATTCTAAAAATTACCAAAAATTCACCAAAAATCAAAATAAATAAACTAAGAATTTACCAATGATCAAAACTTTTTCAAACCTTTTAATTAATTAAATATTAATTTTTAAATGTTAATTAAAGCCCTAAAAATCAAATTAATTATCAAAAATCTCAAATAAAGATTTTTCAATTTGTAAACCTCTAAAATGACCTAAAAAGATTAAAAACAATTTTTATAAAATTTTAAACTAAGAAAAACTATCTAAAGTGATTTAAAAACTATTAAAACTTAAAATATTTAGAAAAATTAATCTAAAGATGATAAAATTAATCTAAGATTTGCACAAATCCTATTTTAATGTGTTTAAGCTAAGAAAAATATAAAAAGTGCAAAAATGTGAATTTTGAAAAATAATAATAAAATAATATTAAAATAATATTAAAAATCCAAAAATTATAAAAAAAGTTTAAAAACTTGCAAACTAGTTTATATTAACCTAAATAAACAGAAAATGAAAGTAAAATTACCAAATTACCCCTAATGGGCCCCCAAATGGGCCAAAACCCAAAACAGTCAACACAAATGGGCTTTTTAGCCCAAAAAGTCAAAATAAGCCCAAAATACTTGGAAAAGCCCTATCTAACTCAAAATTCAATTCAAAACACAAAACTCTGAAGGCCCAAAAGCTGAAAGTGAGCTTATCACAGCTTAATGAACAAACAACTTATCCTTATTGGGCCATTAAGCCCATTAAGCAATAAGCTAATGCCATAAGCTCTAATTTGACACACAACCTTCTTTTGGGATACTAAAGAGATCTGTAAAAAGAAATTTTTAAAAAGCACACTCAATAAGCCAAAAATAAGCCAAGTATAAATCCACTAAAAGACAAAATAGTCGGGTTTGATATTTAGGGCACCTCAGGACTTGATTCAACTTACAAAAGGTTACAAATGACTTCAATAAGCCAAATCAATCAACCAAAATCCAATAAGCAAAACCAATAAGCTGGAATAAGCCAATAAGCACTTATGAAAAAGTCAATTAAGTTGGTTTTCTAGTCAAACCCTAAAGTCAACCCACCAAATGCTCCACTATGAAAAAATGGGTCAAATAATGAGCACCTATTACAAAATCAAAGCTGTTGCTAGTTAAAATAAGCTAGAATAGCTTATTGATAAGCTGAACACAAAATTACACTAGTAGTGGCTAGCAGCAGGGGAAAGGAGTTCCCACTGCTTTGACTATTTGACCTGTGATTTGTGAGAGATCCAGTTGGATTCAAATGGAAACAAGGGAACCCTTGTGATTAGTGAATCACAATGAGTCTATATCAACAAATAAATCACAAATTGGTTCACACAATAAGCCCAGAATAAGCAAACATTCCACAGATATTACACAGATCTTGAAAATAAGCAGTTATGAACAAATAAGCAGTTTTAGCATGAATAAGCCAACCAAATTGAACCAAATGCATACACAAGCTATAATAAAGTCCAATAAGCACAAGTAAACTTGTTTCAAGCAATGGATCAAAGTAAATAAGCAGATTCAAGCACCAAAAGTTACTGATTAGCAAAAGTGATTATCCAAAATCCTTTTGCTGATCTATTTGACCAACAATCCAATTTTAAGCCTTCAAATCTCTTTCCCTGATTAAGTTAACCAAAATTTTACACTTCTGAACCCTAGTCTCCCCTTAGATCTAGGTGTCCCCAAAATTTTAGCCAAAATACCCATGTAAATCAGATTTTATAGCCCTTTGATTTTTTTGGTTGTTCAAACCCACAAAACTTGCAGATAAATGTCACTTAGCACCCAATATACAGATACCAAACCAAAGGAAACAAAAACAACAACAAAGGAAGGGTCAAATCCCTTTGAATCAGTTAACCCAAACACCCCTTTGGAATCTGATTTTGCAATCTTCCAAAGGATTGTTGTGTTTTAACCTATCAAACAAGATCTAATCCACCCTAACAACTTCTAAGCAACCTCAGAAACACAAATCAAGCATCAAAACACAGATTCACCATAAAACATGCAAAAGCATCAAAAATCATATGAAAATCAGAAAAATGAAAAGGGAGAGGGATGCAAACCTCCAAGACTTACAATTAAGCCTTGGAATGTTTGAGCTGAGGTACTAGCAAAACAAGTACCAGCTTCCTTGTACCTGCTAAGAACAACAAACCACAATGATGAACAAATAACAAGAACTTTCTGATTTTTGAAACACAAGTTTTATTGCCTAAAACCTTGCCTCAAAAACCTTCAAACATGAATAAGGAACTCAGGCTTTAGCTTATCAGATACCAAACATTTATAAAACATAAAGGGAAATCATAAATTTTCAGAAAATCCAACTTTATTTAATAAAAAGGAATTACAAATATTTAAAAGCTAAAATCTGGAACAAAGGGACTCTCACAAGTTGAGGTCTCCTTTTATAGGCAAATGCTTACATAACACTGTTCATAAAACGTAGCTAGAAAATCCCAATATTGCCCTTGAGTGCTTCTAGACGAATCCTTGATATGAGCTGTCCAATTTGATCCTGAGTGTTCATTTATGCTTTGGGGCCAAGGAATGAATGTAAATCGTTGATCTTGACAGGTGGCATTCCTTAGTGAGGAAGTTGTCATGTGATAGGTGGAACGGGTTTGGTTGTGGGGTCCTTGGTGAGTGGAGAAGAGGGATTTTATTGTTGGGATAGGTTTAGAGTGAGGTGAATCAAACGTGTGCCAGGGTAATTGGATTTAACCCTTTGGTTTAAGTGATGGTAATTCTGGGTGGATGAATGGTGAATAGTAAACTTTTTGATCCGTTTTCTTAGGGAAAGATTTGTTTGGCGCGTGTTTGTGTGTTTAAACTTTCAAAGTTGGCAGTAGTAACCCTTGGTCTTTGGCAAAATATGCATATGAAGTATTTCAGCTCACAAAACGTGTTCCCTTTGTTGTTGAAGTTATGAATTTCATACTTTTGCCCCAAAACTTTGGCAAAAGGTTTTCAAGGGCTATTTTTGCCATTTTTCCATAATTCAAGGGCTGATCTTGGACACTCTTGATCTTCAAAGGTATTCAATATATGTTTGCCTTCATTATGGACCATAATTGATACTGTTGAATAGTTGAAGGACTAATCTTGCCATTTCTTCAAAGTTGAAGGACCTTTTTGCAATTTTGATAAACTTAAGGGACCAAACTTGTAATTATGAATTCACAAGGGTTTTAAGTGTCATTTCTTCATTATTTTTGGATCAATCAAGTCTTCAAGGTTTAATCTTGGATAATTCATGAACTTGGGCCCGGTTCTTTGTACGGCTTCGTTTCTCGTGTCCGTTTTTCCTTGTTTCTTGTGATCTTTTGTCTTTTTCACGATATCCATACCTAAAATACACAAGTAAACAAACACAAGCATATATATGGTATTTTATGACCTTTTTATGCATTTAAAGCCCGAAAAGAACGATGAGATCATGTATAAATGCCGTCTCAACACTCCCCCATACTAAGCCATTGTCGTGCCCTCACGCAATGCTAGAATAAAGTATCTAAGCATCACCAAAATTCAATTTTATTAACCTTTATTGAAAAGTAAAAGACTTGCAACAATACTACGAAGATGTGTAAAGACATAATGTATGATTTTCATCACAAATGTGACTTTTAGGGTCAAAGAATAGAAACAAATGAATGTCCCTTAGAGTAAATTTTGTCATCCTTGATTGTCATACATTCCATGCTAAGTGCAAAAACGAGATCATTGTTGGTACAAGTCACAATGCTAACACTACTCATACGTCCAAATTGTGTAATACTTTTTCTCCCCGCAATCCTAGTTATTCTAAAAGGAAATGGGTTACTAGCATTTTTTAACTATTTGTCATGGATCACAAGTGATTCATATTGACTTATTTGAGTATTTATTAGTCCGAAAGCAAAGTAGCACGATTTAATTGATAGTTAGCCGAAGGACAAAATCTTTTAAAACGGCTTCTCGTGTATCTCCTAAAGTTCAAATCTTGGCATAACTCGTTTCACGATTTGAGACCTTTCTCGGACCGATATTTGGCATGTACTTCATAATTCAAATCTTGGGAAGACGTTCTTGAAGTTATGGTCTTCTCTTCATATATTTGGAATTTCTTCACTTGACATTTTTGAGAGATTCTTCATATTTGGACCACGACTTCATCATTTTTCTTCAATCTTTACTTTGGATTTTGATATACAACAATCCGCCTCCTTTTCGGACTTGGATATATTTATCCTCATACCTCGTAAGGGTCTTTTTGGATAGACTTTCTCCATGATCTTTAGGGGAGTAATTGCTTTTCGTCGTGTGTCTTGATCCTTCATATTGATTGGGAATAATGATACTTCACATCATCTTGGATTTTTAGCAAAAATAGATCTCCTCATGCCTTGTTAGGGCCTTTTTGGATCTTCACCAATCTTCGCGTCCCGCTTCAATAAGTTATGCCTTGGCTATGAACTCTATTCAACCCCGAGCAGCTTTTAAACGATCTTGCGCTAGAAGCTAAGTAACCTTTCAAATCGTACGACCTTACTTATTGCAATTATTTTTATTCCTAATGCATTGATCTTATAGGAAGAAAAAAGCAACAATTAAAAAAAATATGAGTTTTTGAAAGAACATTTTCATGTTCTACGTTTAGCATGATTACTTGTCTAACTCTATCACTTCTCGTTCTTCACTATATAAAGACCTCTAATTAAAGAGACTCGTGAATACTTAGCCATGCAAGTCAAAATTAATCCAAATTTGGATTAGCTTTCATTAAGACTATATCAAATCAAAGTTTTGGGTTTTGAAGCCACCTATAGGATCTTGCACTTTCTTGGACTTTTTCAAGTTTAGAGAATGCATTTTATAGTTCCCTTGATAAGTGACTTTCTAGGATCAATTATAGGAACTTGCGAAAAGTTCTTGTTCTTAACCCGAATGAGCTAAGACTTTCGCGTTTTAAAGTTCCCTATATAAAAGTCTAGCAAAACTTGAATTGAGCGGGTTAAGGAATGTAAATGGATCCAAATGCCCATCAAGTCAAAAATTAGCTCTTATTCTATCCATCAGAAAATATACATTCGTGTCTCAAAAACACTTATGAAAACTAAGAAAAATTTTAAAATTTGGCCATTTTTAGCCTTATTAGCAACAAAACAAAATAAAACATTGAAAGTTGGAAAACGTGAGGGCGTAGCAAAGCAAGTATCTATTCACCCCCCCCCCCCCCATACTAATAGTAAACATTGTCCTCAATGTTTCGAGTCTAAAGGTGGAGCACCCCCATACTAGAGACGAAGAATCGAATGCTTAGGATCTAGCATGGAAAGGGTGATCAACAATATATCTAAAGCCGTTTATGAATTATGCTAAAAGATAGTTCTTAGAACAACAAAGGATATGTCATGGATTCGTGAAAAACTTCTTCAAGCAAACGATGGAGGCTCATGTAAACGAACACGAGAGTCTTCAATCGTAGATGATGATGATGATCTAGATAACACAATCACAAAAAACAACGAGACAACGAGTTGGAAGGGCACAAATCCCCTCTAATTAGTTATTAGTAAGCATAAAAGGATAAGCATGGGATCTCCCCCACGAGGCACCTCGTTTTTAATTACCGAGTCATGAGCTCGACTCGATCCCCTCAATGCTAATTATCATTGGGGAAGGTGACTTGGTCGAGGTCAACCATTGAAGGAATTTCCCCATCAAAGTAGTGCTTAAGCCTATGTCCATTCACCTTGAAGTTAGGACCATCATCTTGAGCTAGCTCGATGGTCCCATAAGGAAACACTTGTGTAATGGTGAAAGGACCCGACCAACGAGATTTCAATTTCCCGGAAAATATCTTAAGTCTAGAGTTAAAAAGTAACACTTGATCACCAACGTTAAAAACCCGGTTCTTAATTTTTGCATCATGAAACTTTTTAGTCTTTTCTTTGAAAATTAATGAATTTTCATAAGCATTGTCTCTTAATTCATCCAATTCATTCAATTGTATTTTCCGGTGATCTCCCGCGGTCTTCAAGTCAAAGTTTGCATGATTAAGGGCCCAATATGCCTTGTGCTCCAATTCAATGGGCAAATGACAATTCTTCCCATAGACTAACTTATAAGGAGTGCAACCGATAGGTGTCTTATAAGCGGTCCTAAAGGCCCATAAAGCATCATCGTGTTTGCCAGACCATGAAGCACGGTTTTCACCAATCGACCTCTCTAAAATCCTCTTCAAAGCTCGGTTTGAAACCTAGACTTGCCCACTCATTTGCGGGTGATAAGCCGTAGAAAGACGATGAGTAACTCCATATTTCATTAAGACCTTCTTGAATTGGTCATTACAAAAATGGGTTCCACGATCGCTTATAATAGCACGAGGGGTTCCGAAAGAGAATAGTTGTTTCAAAAACTTCACTACCACACGAGCATCATTAGTAGGTAAAGCCTTAGCTTCCACCCACTTAGAAAGGTAGTCCACCACGACGAGGATATATTTGTTACCATGAGACGATGGGAACGGCCCCATAAAGTCTTGCCCCAAATGTCAAAAATCTCACACACTTGAATTATGTTTTGCGGCATTTCATCATGTTGAGACGATTTTCCTTGACGTTGGCACGAATCACACGACTTCACAAGTGCGTGTGCATCACGATAGATAGAAGGCCAAAAGAAGCCGACATCGAACACTTTCTTAGCCGTGAGATTAGCACCATGGTGACCACCCGTGGGTCCCTCGTGACAAGCTCTAAGGATATTAGAAGCTTCGGTACCAAAAACACAACGTCGAACGAGTTGATCCGCATAAACCCGAAAGAGATAAGGGTCGTCCCAAAAATAGAACTTGACGTCACGAAAGAATTTTCGCTTTTGTTGTGTCGTCATACCCTTGATTATGAAATTGCCCGCATGGTAATTTTCAATGTCGGCAAACCATGGGGTGGTGTCTTTAGAATTCACTACACCGAGAGTCTCGAGAGGAAATGTTTCGGTGATTTCCTTGTTCTCGAAAACATCTTTGTGAGGATCTTCTAGACGAGAGAGATGATCGGCCGCTAGATTCTCGGCTCCTTTTTTGTCAAGCACGGTGACATCAAATTCTTGGAGGAGGAGCATCCAACGAAGGAATCTCGGCTTAGCATCTTGCTTAGCTAAGAGATACTTGATAGCCGAATGATCGGTATACACGATGATTTTAGTTAAGACGAGATAAAGTCGGAATTTCTCAAAAGCATAGACCACGCAAGGAATTCCTTTTCCGTTGTGGTGTACTTTAATTGAGCCTCGGTCATCGTCTTACTAGCATATTCGATAGGACGGAAATGCTTTTCATAACCTTTCCCTAAGACGGCCCCTATAGCATAATCACTTGCATTTGCACATGATTTCAAAGGGTAATTCCCAATTAGGAGCAACAAGAATGGGAGCTTCTGTAAGTTTCCTTTTAAGAGTTTCGAGAGATCTAACACAATCCTCATTGAAATTAAAAGGAGCATCCTTCTCGAGAAGGTGTGTCATAGGTCGAGAGATTTTCGAAAAGTCTTTGATGAAACGACGATAAAAGCCCGCGTGGCCTAGGAAACTCCTAACTCCCCTAATGGTTTTGGGATGAGGTAACTTGGCGATGACGTCTACCTTAGCTTTATCGACCTCAATCCCCGCTTTCGAGACCTTATGTCCTAAGACGATTCCTTATTTACACATAAAATGATATTTTTCCCAACTAAGCACTAGATTGGTTTCTTCACAACGTTTTAAAATTTGCTCGAGATTAGATAAACATGACGTGAACGAATTTCCAAACACCGAAAAGTCATCCATGAACACTTCCATCGACTTCTCGATCATATCGTGAAAAATGGCCGTCATACACCTTTGAAACGTACCCGGTGCATTACAAAGTCCGAAAGGCATCCTACGATAAGCAAACGTTCCATAAGGACACGTAAACGTAGTCTTCTCTTGATCAGAGGGTCGATAGGGATTTGAAAGTAACCTAAAAAACCATCTAAAAAGCAATAGAATTCATTTCCCGCTAGTCGCTCCAACATTTGATCCATGAAGGGCAAAGGAAAGTGGTCTTTACGAGTGGCGTCATTTAACTTTCGGTAGTCAATACACACACTCCAACCGGTCACAACACGAGTGTGAATTAACTCGTTGTTTTCATTAGGCACAACGGTCATTCCTCCCTTTTTAAGGACACAATGGATTGGGCTCACCCATGGGCTATCGGAGATAGGATAAATCATTCCCGCGTCAAGGAGTTTTAGAACTTCCTTTTTTATGACATCATGAATTTTGGGGTTTACCCTTCTTTGACTTTGAATTGCGGGTTTGTAGTCCTCCTCCATTAAAATCTTGTGAGTACAAAATTTTGGGTCAATACCCTTAATGTCGGAAATTTTCCACGCAATTGCCCCTTTATGAGCTTTAAGAACTTTCAAGAGCTCGGTTTTTTCATCATTAGCAAGATCTCTTGCAATAATAACTAGAAACTTGTCATCACCTTCTAATAATGCGTATTCAAGGTTAGAAGGAAGATCTTTCAATTCAAGGATAGGTGGTTCCTCGAATGAAGATTTTTGCTCAACACTCATAACTTCCATCGGCGGAAGAAATGGTGGAATAGAAGTATCATCACTAATCAACACCTCGTCTTCATTGTCGATTTCATTTGAAGTAAAATCGCCTCCTTGGAATGGAGTGAGATTTGGTGTAGAATTAGCAAGAATTGGATCCAAAATAGTGGGATTGCCACTTGACGAGCTATCGGAAAAACCTAACACTTCTTGTGAAAACTCATCACAAACCACATCAACTAAGTCAATGTGATTGATGGTAGTGATTGCATAAACATGAGAAGGTTTTGAGTTTTGAGTAGCGTTTATAACAAGTTCCTCTTCGTTGAATCTCAAAGTGATAGTTCTTGCATGAACGTCGATAAGCGATCTCGAGGTGTCTAAAAATAGACGACCTAAAATTAGAGGAACTTGAAGATCCGCGGGGATGTCAACTACTATAAAATCAACGGGATAGTAGAACTTCCCCACTTTCACGAAAACATCTTCGGCTACTCCACATGCTAAAATAGTAGAATGATCGGCCATCTCGATAGACATGTTCGAAGGAGTAAGAGCCGAAAGCGAAAGCGATTTCCATATGGAAAATGGCATCAAATTAATGCTCGCACCAAGATCGGCCAAGGCGAGGCATTCTTTCATATCTTGTATGTCACAAGGAATGAGAAACTTTCCGGGGTCACCAACTTTTTCTGGTGTGCGGTTAAGATAAACCGAAGAACAATTAGCAAGCTTTGAAAGCTTTTCCTTATCGCTCATAATACCTTTAAAAGTGGAAGCGAAACGAGGCATGTATAACAACGCGTCGGCTAAACTAACATCAAAATGCACTTGTTGAAACATTTTTATAAAAAGATCGAATTGTTGTTTGTTACGTTCTTGCATTTTCTCTTTGTTTCGTCTCGAAGGGTAAGGTAAGGGTGGTGTGGGTTGGACATTAGGCAATGGCCTTGGAATCTCGGGTTCCATGATTGGTATTGGTTCAACCGTAGGTGTGGTTTGAGCGGTACTTCGTGGGATTGTAATATGCTCCTTTTCGACCATCACCTCGGGCTCTTTCTCGATTTCCTTCTCCGTAGAAGTACTTGGACGAGCGATTGGTTCCTTGAAAGTTTTACCACTTCGTGTAGTAATAACCTTCATTTCTCCTTTCGGGTTTGCAATGGTATCACTAGGAAGACCACCCGAAGAAGAGGGTTTACACATGATTGCTTTAAACATTTTTGCCATTCGGTCTTCAAATTTTGATTGCCTTAAATCCGCTTTTAACAATTCTTGCTTAATCTCATGTTGTCCTTGTTCCATCTTTTGTTGGTTTTGTTGAAGACGTTGGACATTTCCCTCCATTTTATTTGCATGAGTTTAGCAAGTTCGTTTTTAAGCTCGTTTTTCAACTCGGATCTTAAGCTAATCATCTCACGTTGCATGTTATCAAATTTAGCATCATTTGCTTTAGCATAATCCAAAAATTCTCCTTGATGATTTTTAGTGTGAGCATTTTGAAAACCTTGTGTAGTGTTTTGAAAATCACGTTTTGGTTTTGATTAGCAACTTGTCCATTTCCACTTTGATAATTCCCCTTGTTGTAGTTACATGAATTGCCTTGATAATTACCACCTTGGTTGTTGTTTCGATAGTTATTAGCATTTTGATTTGGTGGAGCTTGATTTGGGAGGGAACCTTGGCCGTTTTGGTTATAAGTTCCCGTTGCTACGTAAGCACTCGAAGTGTTACCACCGGCAGTAATGCACTCGGAAAGATCATGGGCTCCACCACAAGACAAACAACTCATAGCAACCGCTTTAACCGAAGCAGAATTCAAAGCCTCTTGTGCTTTCCAATGAGTCATAAGATTAGCAAATCTATCAAAAAACCGATTTTCCTCATTAGCTTCATCATGTAAGGCATTAATGCTACGAGACGATGACGACGATGACGAACCCAAATTGGCAACACTCGGTGTTTTACGAGGTCTATAAACCTTAGATCTATTCTCGATAATCTTTAAAGCTTCATCGGTCGTTTTGCACAAAAAATTACCACCCGCGGCGGCATTCAAGTAATCTCGTTCATGATCATTAAGCCCATTATAAAAAGTATCAGCTTGATGTAATTCCAAAAAATCATGGTGTGGACATTCATGTAACATTTCTTTAAATCGTTCCCATGCCATTGAAAAACTTTCATTATTTCGTTGTACAAATCTTGAAATCTCATTTTTCAAATGTGTTGTATTAGATGGTGGAAAACATTTGTTCACAAACTTAGAAACGAGATCACCCCATGTCAAAATTGAATTTGGCGGTTCATTCTCAAGCTAAATTTTAGCGGGTCCATCTAACAAGTATGGAAACAACATCATCTTAATGGCGTCATGTGGAACATCCTTAAACTTGCTAGTAGCGGTGAGACGATTAAAATTCCTTATGTGGTAATGCGGGTTGTCTTTCTCATGACCTCTAAACTTATTAGCTTGCAACATCGACATTAAACCCGTCTTAATCTCGAAATTCTCCGCTAGGATAGCGGGAATCACAATGGCGTCTCCAAAAACCTCGGTGGGTGCTTGTAGCAACTCCATCATAGTACGATTAGCCATGACGACTTCTTGTTCTACAATAGGTTCAACAATTGGAGTTTGTTCTTCAATCAACGTCTCTTGATTTGCTTGCTTTTGAAGACGTTTACGAGCTCGTTTTGCTTGATTACGAGTGATCATAAACTTCACGAAGAATGGGAGGTGAGCAAAGAAGATTCTTTTTTGGTGTTTTGTGAAATTTCAATTTTTTTTGTGTTTTTTTTTGTGTTTTTTATTTTTTTGGATTTTGGTGTATCTTCGTAGAAAACAATCTACCAAATCTCTCCTCGAATCAAACTCTTGATTAAATAAGCCACAAAGGAATGAAAATGATCACGTGGAGTGAACGTCTTCGAATGACTTTAGAACTTTGGTGAAAACCAAATTGTTCAAGAGGGTTTAATCACAAAGAAAACCAAGCAAATATATTATACGTAATAATACTTTGGGCGGCAAAACCCTCGATTAGCCTTCAATCTCAAAATACTCACAAGCAAGCGGGGAAGCGAGGCGGCGCGAAGCACTTAAGAGCCTTTTTCCTTAGGGTATATTTTATAATACCCGCCTTATACCCACCTTATAGTTCGTATTTTTCAAAATCGAGCTTCACGAAAGTATTTATCTATTTTTGCCTTTTTCTTTTGTTTGATATTAGAATACAATAATTAGGAGATCAAATCCCAATTAAGGTTGTGTTTTCACAGTTTTGGAGATATTTTGTATTGATTGTGATACTTAATACAATATAGTAATAATAATTTCACAAGAAAAACAAAAAAAAAACCGATAATACGTATTAGTAAAGTTCTACTAATACAAATACTATTTATGGTTAATATTAGAAACAACAAGACAAATTAATCACGACACACCTCCCCGGCAGCGGCGCCAAAATGATTGTGGTAAATTACGTCTCTTGTTTAGGAAAACAAAAGAGCGTAAATGAGCGGTAAGTATTAAGTGATGATTTAGGAAAATCAAACACTAATGACCCAATGAAGTTCGTTTCCCAAGGAGGTATATGTGTGAGTAATTCGTAATTGGTTTGAGATTAATATGTTAGAAGGGGATGAGAAAAGAGGATGACGAAGACGTGAAATTAATGACTACTATGACTACACGTAAAACCGTGAAAAGTACAAAAATAAAAATTAATTCTAGAAATTACCAAAAATTCACCAAAAATCAAAATAAATAAATTAAGAGTTTACCAATGATCAAAACTTTTTCAAACCTTTTAATTAATTAAATATTAATTTTTAAATGCTAGTTAAAGCCCTAAAAATCAAATTAATTATAAAAAAGCCTAAATAAAGATTTTTCAATTGGTAAACCTCTAAAATGACCTAAAAAGATTAAAAACAATTTTTATAAAATTTTAAACTAAGAAAAACTATTTAAAATGATTTAAAAACTATTAAAACTTAAAATAATTATAAAAATTAATCTAAAGATGATAAAATTAATCTAAGAGTTGCAAAAATCCTATTTTAATGTGTTTAAGCTAAGAAAAATGTAAAAAGTGCAAAAATGTGAATTTTGAAAAATAATAATAAAATAATATTAAAATAATATTAAAAATCCAAAAATTATAAAAAATGTTTAAAAACTTGCAAACTAATTTATTTTAACCTAAATAAACAAAAAATGAAAGTAAAATTACCAAATTACCCCTAATGGGCCCCCAAATGGGCCAAAACCCAAAACAGTCAACACAAATGGGCTTTTTAGCCCAAAAAGTCAAAATAAGCCCAAAATACTTGGAAAAGCCCTATCTGACTCAAAATTCAATTCTAAACACAAAACTCTGAAGGCCCAGAAGCTAAAAGTGAGCTTATCACAGCTTAATGAACAAACAGCTTATCCTTATTGGGCCATTAAGCCCATTAAGTAATAAGCTAATGCCATAAGCTCTGATTTGACACACAACCTTCTTTTGGGATACTAAAGAGATCTGTAAAAAGAAATTTTGAAAAAGCACACTCAATAAGCCAGAAATAAGCCAAGTACAAATCCACTAAAAGACAAAATAGTCGGGTTTGAGATTTAGGGCACCTCAGGACTTGATTCAACTTGCAAAAGGTTACAAATGACTTTAATAAGCCAAATCAATCAACCAAAATCCAATAAGCAAAACCAATAAGCTGGAATAAGCCAATAAGCACTTATGAAAAAGTCAATTAAGGTGGTTTTCTAGTCAAACCCTAAAGTCAACCCACCAAATGCTCCAGTATGAACAAATGGGTCAAATAATGAGCACCTATTACAAATTAAAGTTGTTGCTGGTTAAAATAAGCTAGAATAGCTTATTGATAAGCTGAACACAAAATTACACTAGCAGTGGCTAGCAGCAGGGGAAAGGAGTTCCCACTGCTTTGACTATTTGGCCTGTGATTTGTGAGAGATCCAGTTGGATTCAAATGGAAACAAGGGCACCCTTGTAATCAGTGAATCACAAGGAGTCTATATCAACAAATACATCACAAATTGGTTCACACAATAAGCCCAGAATAAGCAAACAGTCCACAGATATTGCACATATCTTGAAAATAAGCAGTTATGAACAAATAAGCAGTTTTAGCATGAATAAGCCAGCCAAATTGAACCAAATGCATACACAAGCTATAATAAAGTCCAATAAGCACAAGTAAACTTGTTTCAAGCAATGGATCAAAGTAAATAAGCAGATTCAAGCACTAAAAGTTACTTATTAGCAAAAGTGATTATCCAAAATCCTTTTGCTGGTCTATTTGACCACCAATCCAATTTTAAGCCTTCAAATCTCTTTCCCTGATTAAGTTAACCAAAATTTTACACTTGTTAACCCTAGTCTCCCCTTAGATCAAGGTGTCCCCAAAATTTTAGCCAAAATACCCAAGTAAATCAGATTTTATAGCCCTTTGATTTTTTTGGTTGTTCAAACCCACAAAACATGTAGATAAATGTCACTTAGCACCCAATATACAGATACCAAACCAAAGGAAACAAAAACAACAACAAAGGAAGGGTCAAATCCCTTTGAATCAGTTAACCCAAACACCCCTTTGGAATCTGATTTTGCAATCTTCCAAAGGATTATTGTGTTTTAACCTATCAAACAAGATCTAATCCACCCTAACAACTTCTAAGCAACCTCAGAAACACAAATCAAGCATCAAAACACAAATTCACCATAAAACATGCAAAATCACCAAAAATCATATGAAAATCAGAAAAATGAAAAGGGAGAGGGATGGAAACCTCCAAGACTTACATCCAAGCCTTGGATTGTTTGAGTTGAGGTACTAGCAAAACAAGTACCAGCTTCCTTGTACCTGCTAAGAACAACAAACCACAATGATGAACAAATAACAAGAACTTTTTGATTTTTGAAACACAAGTTTTATTGCCTAAAACCTTGCCTCAAAAACCTTCAAACATGAATAAGGAACTCAGACTTTAGCTTATCAGATACCAAACTTTTATAAAACATAAAGGGAAATCAAAAATTTTCAGAAAATCTAACTTTATTTAATAAAAAGGAATTACAAAGATTTAAAAGCTAAAATATGGAACAAAGGGACTCTCACAAGTTAAGGTCTCCTTTTATAGGCAAATGCTTACATAACATTGTTCATAAACCCTAGCTAGAAAATCCCAATATTTCCCTTGAGTGCTTCTAGACAAATCTTTGATATGAGCTATCCAATTTGATCCTGAGTGTTCATTTATGCTTTGAGGCCAAGGAATGAATGTAAATCCTTGATCTTGACAGGTGGCATTCCTTAGTGAGGAAGTTGTCATGTGATAGGTGGAACGGGTTTGGGTGTGGGGTCCTTGGTGAGTGGAGAAGAGGGATTTTATTATTGGGATAGGTTTAGAGTGAGGTGAATCAAACGTGTGCTAGGGTAATTGGATTTAACCCTTTGGTTTAATGGTAATTCTGGGTGGATGAATGGTGAATAGTAAAATTTTTGATCCGTTTTCTTAGGTAAAGATTTGTTTGGCGCGTGTTTGTGTGTTTAAACTTTCAAAGTTGGCAGTAGTAACCCTTGGTCTTTGTAAAAATATGCATATGAAGTATTTCAGCCCACAAAACGTGTTCCCTTTGTTGTTGAAGTTATGAATTTCATACTTTTGCCCCAAAACTTTGGCAAAAGGTTTTCAAGGGCTATTTTTGCCATTTTTCCATAATTCAAGGGTTGATCTTGGACACTCTTGATCTTCAAAGGTCTTCAATAGATGTTTGCCTTCATTAGGGACCATAAATGACAATGTTGAATAGTTGAAGGACTAATCTTGCCATTTCTTCAAAGTTGAAGGACCTTTTTGCAATTTTGACAAACTTAAGGGACCAAACTTGTAATTATGAATTCACAAGGGTTTTAAGTGTCATTTCTTCATTATTTGAGGTTCAATCAAGTCTTCGAGGTTTAATCTTGGATAATTCATGAACTAGGGCCCGGTTCTTTGTACGGCTTTGTTTCTCGTGTCCGTTTTTCCTTGTTTCTTGTGATCTTTTGTCTTTTTCACGATATCCATACCGAAACTACACAAGTAAACAAACACAAGCATATATATGGTATTTTATGACATTTTTATGCATTTAAAACCCGAAAAGAACGATGAGATCATGTATAAATGCCATCTCATCAGCTATACACGGCACAAAGGTATATGTGGAAGGAGAAGGGATGCATGGGAAACACAAGAGCCTACACTTGGCACAAGTGTTCTTACCAAGGCAATCATGCCTTTTGCCTTGGCATTCTCTTTCCCCCTTTTAGCCGAAAAACACATACATCTCATTCTCTCATGCAACTTAAATCTCACATTCTCTCGTCACCTTCTCTCTCAAATCATTCTGCATTAAAGCACAAGAATCCAAAGTTGTTCATCTAATCTACTAGATCATTGTCCCATCTTAACTACTAATCATTTAGTAGCATCATCATCTTTGGAATCACAATAACAAGCCCTAGTCGAAACCTTAAAGGTCACGGCTTGGTTATAGTTATGGTTTCCATCATCTTCTTGATTAGATCTCTAATCTCCTTGTTCATCTAGATCTTCCTTGGTAACTTTTAAGCAAGAAGGGTATACTCCTTATTCTTCTTCATTTTAACTTGCATGCATCATCATTCATCTATAAACACATGTATATAATTTGTTAAAATCAAGATTTGGTAAAAGCCATGACCTTAAAGGTCATGGCATATATTTGTGCACCATTAGTCATGGTTAAAAATCTTTTTAATAAGAAACCTATGACTAGTACTATATGTTTTAACTTGATTTAAAATCATATGAAACATTTTATGAATTTAAATATAGCATGGGTTACAAATCTTACTTTTTGGGATTTTGGTTAACTAATAATCATAGATCTCATAAGTAAACATGTATAACTTAAAAATCATGAAAGACCATGACCTTAAAGGTCACGGCTAAAATAAATGATGTATCTATGATTCATGTACTAAGTTTTAATGATGGAAAATGTATTATTATATGTGAAATGGAATACTAAAAATCACTAAAATGATTTATGTGTACATATGTAGCCGTGGGTTACATATGACCTTGAATGGGTTTTAAATGTACATGCATGCTTATATAAGGCCTAGATCTAATGATAAGAGTATAACTTAACATGATAAACATAAAACAAGCTTATAAAATCTTATGGGAACATTGGGGGAAAACAATATAGCCGTGGGCTATATGTACTTTTCTTGGAATAATGGTAACCTTGGAAACATGCATGAAACCTAGATAATCATGTTGTATTTTTGTAAATATTTACAACACTTAAAACTAGCTAAAATGTTCACCTTGGAAACACCAAGATTTAAAATAATAGTCGTGGGCTATATGTATGTATGTATGTGTAGGTCCTCGTAATCCTTGGATTATCCTTGTGTTGGAATGATCTAAAGAGATAGAGAGATGGATGAAGATGTAGAGAGAGAAAGTAGAGAGAGGTTGGAGAGAAAATGAAAGATTAGATTGAAGTGTGTGAAAAGTGAATGACCAACCCCTCCTAACATGCTAGGAGGGGGTATATATAGCCCACCTTACATGTGGGCTATATGGGCTATTTTGGATCACGAACCCAATATTATTGGAGTGACCGATTCTTTCTAAATACGTAAACACGTATTTCCAACAATCTCCCCCAAAGGGAGGTCACTCCAAGTTACAATGTCCTAAATAGTCTATAGCTCGTGATCTATGCTAACAATGATGTGACCGAGACTTCCCTTGGAAAAACGTATTTCCAACAATCTCCCCCAAAGGGAGAGCACACCATTTTACAAAATCTTAAACCTAACATACTATGCTTGAGTCTTCGATCTTGTTCTTGTGAATATGATGATGAGAACTTTGACTTTAGTCTTGAGCATGTTTCCTTGCCTTGACCTTGTGCATTCATCACTTGTGATATTTGCCTCTTCGTGACTTCATGTTCCACATACTTATACTTTTATAAATTCTTGAAAGCTTCAGAGTTTGATACAGCGAAAGACTTGACTTTTAGACTTTCTTGAATTTGTTGAAGTATTAAGTGCAGAAAGCATAAGCATGTGTTGACGACTTCTTCTGGATTGAACACCGCAATGCCACCTTCTTGTTACGCTGCATAAGACAGTTAGCAACAAAACATATACACGGATGAAATGGCCTTGAACATTTCATTCTAATTCGGTAGCATTTTACCGCCGGTCAGTGAAGACCGTGGACGATATGAAATATCGTACTTGTGGCAGGTAGTTTCAATTAAGAACCTCCTTGAAAAGATTTCACAGGTAAAGCCGTTCTCTTTATTCGACCGTCCAAAGCTGACTGCGAACATAAAGAGTGAATAATTTGGATAATAATATCCGCATGATTTGAAGCCGTCAATTCATGTTCCTAGAACAAGTGAAATTTAATTAAGAACCGCCACCATCGTTGTTTTCCAGTTGTCACGAGCTTGATTTGTTTAGAATCTTGCAAGTTACCTACCAAGTGTTGTTTGAGGTTAACACTAGAAGGATTTCCACTCATCACTGTGAACACTAAGGTATCACTCTGAGTGTTCTGGCAAGATCACTAAGATATTGCGAAGAGGCCTGGAACGTATTTAAATTCATTTAAGAATTAAACCACTGTTGCTTTCCAGTTATCACAAGTTTGATTCATAAAGAATCACACAAGTCACCTACCATGAGCTTTTTGATATTCGCTCAAGAAGGATTTCCATCTTCATTGTAAATACTTTCGTATTACTCGGATGTTCAGGCAAGATCATGAAGATTTTGCGTAGGACTCTTAAGATCTTTCTTACTTTTCACAGTGTGTGAGGAAGAAAGGAAATATAAAAGTGTGTCCTAATGATATATTTGATGATCTCAAATGGCTCTAGACTCAATCGTGCATTTTTTTATTTTCAGTGATCGGAGGCTGGAGAGGAGTGCCACCATTTCAATACCAATTTATTCAGAGTGAATAAATCAATAGATAATGTGTTGCCTTCGTGTGATAAAAACAAATATCTTTTAAGAGATATCTGAGTTTGCTGGGATGGGTTGTGCAGTGCATCACTGGGTCCATGATGTCTATCTTCAATATCGAGCATCATTAAAATGATCTCAATAGCAAATGTGTTGACCCGGTTTCTGCCTAAGGTTGTAAGGAGGGCTTCTTTCTTTACACCCTTTATCTTTACAATTCTTTTTCATTCTTCAACCCCTTCAATGCTTACCAATACGTCATAACTAGCACCTTGTTATGATTGTTCCAGTGCTAACTTAATTACTTGGTCGGCATTCAGCTACGTTCACAATCTTTCTCCATCTTTCCTAAGGACTACTATTTCTAGCTATGGAATGCCTTGGGAAGATTCCTCCGGTTTTGGAAGAATCATAGGACTTAACCTATCCTACCATCCTTATGTCACCACAATCTTCATCGTCGTGAAATAAATGGGTTTTGGGTAAGTATATGTCACCATGAAAATCCATTTTGATATGCAAATCCGTTTTGCTCCCCCTTAACATATGCCACGATATTCGAAAACATTTCGCATCTGTCGGGATGAGCCAGCACAGTAAGTCAAATAATTTGTGATAATTTCCCATACTAAATCACATTTTCTCCCCCATAACATATGCCACGATATCCGAAAACATTTCGCACATGTCGGGATCAGCTATCACGTTAAGTCAAACCATTTGTGATTAATCATTTCACATATTAAATCACATTTTCTCCCCCATATTAAAAATATTAACCCAATCGATGTTTTTAATATCAATTGATTTAATAGCAGTTTAAGAAAATTTTGGGAAGAAAAATGCAAATCCAATTATCTTCATGAATTACACAAGCTCCCCCTCAAATTAATGAGGGTGTGCTGAAACGTAAATTAAATACCTTTTGAACACAAGTGTAAGGTATTTATCACGTGCAAAGATCATATATGATAATGAATTCACAAGATTAGCGATTTATGAAATTGGACCTGAATGATGGAGAACATCATATGAAAGAAGCACATGGTTCTTGTTCACGAATGTTGGTCGCCTCATCACGTCTAAAGTTATCTCTTGACTCCATGTGTATGATTGATATCGTTGTCTTGACACCAATATGTGAACTTTGCACTCTCGGCATCAAGGATTCTGAATGCTTGGACAATTGCTCCCCCTCAATTGTTGACTCATGTTCTATTGAAAGAGCTGTAGTCGCCGTTTGAGTAGTCGCATCGTCGAGTATGTAGATATCAATTGTAAATTGCTACGGTTGGTGGAGATGATAACTTCATAAAAACAAGAATTCTCTTGTTTTAACAAATAAATGCATTGACACGTACATATATTTGTGTTAGATTGTGTTATTACGTAAACACAATCCCTTACATGGTTATAAAATAAACTATGCCCGAGAAAATTAATTCCCGTTGTTGAGTCAAAGCTTTCTGGTGAAATGCTTGACTTAAGTATGAAAAAGCGGGTTACTATCTGAAATAATAGCAAACCATTTTGAGCATGTTTTAAAACATTTAAACTTCTGCTCGAACTTTATTTACAACCCCGTGTCATTATTGAATGACATTTCTAGTATCGTAAATATTATCTATTCCAGAAGACATGCTCTTTTTATCAAAACATTTTTTAAACACACAATTTTGAAAGATTTAGAAAACCTTTTTTGAGAAATTCTCGAAAAATTTGTGTTCAATGTTTTGAAAATCAATTACTTGAGCTTAAGATGTTGAATATCTTGCAAAACGAGCTCAAGTCCGAGAAGTTGTAAACATCCCGTTGTTAAGGATAAGTTTATCATCGGCGATAAACTTTCCTTTTAACTGAAGAACAAGTCCTAAGTTGACATTTACTTAGAAGTCGTTTTTACGAGCTTGAAAAACTTTGAATGTATTAACGTAAAGCTCATGACCGAGAAAGATGAATTTCTCGTTAAGAAGAAAAGTTCTCTTATTTAAAAGATACACTTTTCTTTATGAGCTTAAAACTTGGAATGTTTTAATACAAGCTCATGACCGAGAAAAATTAATTTCTCGTTACAAGGATAAGCTATCTTTAAAGATAAGCTTTCCTTTAATTGAAGTCCGGGGCATAATCTGAAATATAATTATAAACCATTTACACGAGCTTAAAATCTTTGAATAGTTTTAATGTAAGCTCGCATCCGAGAAAATTTAAGTTCTCGTTAATGAGGATAAGTTTATCATCGGCGATAAACTTTCCTTTATTTGAAGATCGGGTCATCATCTGATATTTAATGATGAGCCTTATACACGAGCTTAAAACCTTTGAATGGTTTTAGGATAAGCTCGTGTCCAAGAAAACTTAATTTCTCGTTAAGAGGGTAAGTTATCGTTGCGTAGATAAACTTCCGTGTCTCTGAAGTCCGGGTCAACGTCTGTCATTTAACGAGGAGCCATATACACGAGCTTAAAATTTTTTAATAGTTTTAAATTTAGCTCGTGTCCGAGAAAAATTAATTTCTCATTTTGAGGGTAAGTTATCGTTGCGTAGATAAACTTCCCTGTCTCTGAAGTCTGGGTCAGCGTCTGATATTTTACGAGGAGCCATATACACGGGCTAGAAACCTTTGAATGGTTTTAATGTAAGCTCGTGTCCGAGAAAAATTATTTTCTCGTTTTGAGGGTAAGTTATTGTTGCGTAGATAAACTTCCCTCTCTCTGAAGTCCGGGTCATCGTCTGTCATTTAACGAGGAGCCATTGTGCATGAGCTTAAAAACTTCGAATGTTTTTAATATAAGCTCATGCCCGAGAAAATTAATTTCTCGTTGTTAGGATAAGTTTATCATCGGCGATAAACTTTCCTTTCTTTGAAGATCGAGTTATAGTCTGTGATGTGAGTATAAGTCCTTATACATGAGCTTAAAACCTTTGAATAGTTTTAACGGAAGCTCGTGTACGAGAAAATTTAATTTCTTGTTTTGAGGATAAGTCATCATCGGGATGAACTTTCCTGTCTTTTGAGAGCGAGTTACAGTCTGTTATGTGACTGTAAGTCATTTGTTAAGCTTAACCATGAATCCCCTGAGACACTTGTTTCTCCGATATCTGCTTCTTCAGCAACCAAACTCTAAGAGTGTCCTTAATTGAATGGTATATAATGATTGGACCACTTCGTTCTTTTGGAACATCCTCTTTGGTACCTGCATTCTCATTAGGAGTTTGCATGCTTTGATATGGGTTAGCGATATATATCTTAGAAGAAAGTGGGGGTTCACAATTTTCTTTTCTTGTGCTAGAGGTGACCTGAGGAGATGATTCACTTGTCTTAGCTGGCAAACGTTTCCTTTTATTGAAAACCTTAAGTTCAGGCTTAAGTGATGTATCCTCCTTTTCAATTTCCTCCCTTGTAGTCTTAGTAGAATCAGAGACTATCCTAGTTAAAGGGCACTCGTTTCCTACAAGAGTGAAAGTTCTACCAGTGGGTCGCCATATTTTACCAATGGGTTTGATTTTAGATACCCACTGGGATTTAAGTCTAGCACGGGAGTTCACCTCATTAAGTAATTTCTTGATACAAGAATCATGATTGGCTTTAAAGACACATTTCCTACATGTTTTACAAGTAGCATATTTAATGTCCGAGTAAGATCTAGAATTCCTAGATGATTGATTGATGCTCCTAGGAAGTGACATGCTACGGTTAGCAGTGTTGGGTAAACTAGAAGGCATCTGACTAGGTTTGAAATTTCTATCTCTTACTTGTGTCTTTAGCTTAGCTTCCCTTAGATCAAAAGTATGGCGAACGTCATTTGAACGAGTTTGAGACGTGTTCTTTGGACTATGTCTAGGGAGACTAGAGGCAATCAAGTGATTAGGTCTTGCAGAAGCTGTTTTAGTCACAATGGGCCTAGATAGTGGAGTGACTGGTCTAGAAAGATGAACCATATCAACTTGGGAGGCAAACCACGATCTCGAGGATTTTGGTCGCTCGGATCTAAATGCAGTTGGTTGTCTAACAGATTGAATTTGAGGCGGTTTCCCCAAGATTGATGGTTTTTCAAGCTCAGTCTCCACACTAGTTCCTTTAGTTTTCCTCAACTCGTTTTTTAGAGCCGCTATTACAAAGACCTTTTCCTGTACTTGAGCCTTTAAAGTCTCATTCTCTTTGAGCAAGTTATCTTGGGATGCCAATTTAGATTCAAGCAACTTAATTTGTTTCAAAAGGGTATCCTTTTCAGCTTTAGAATCTAGAACAGTTTGATCCAATTTTCGTTCAAGAACAACGTTTGATTTTTCAAGTTTTTCAAAATATGTTTCAAACTTGTTAGTTCTCTTAGAAAATTCTAGTTTGGCATCCTCAAGATCTTTTAATTGCTGAGCTAAATTCATTTCAAGCTCTTCAATCCTAGAAGCAGAATTGGTTAATGAAGTAGTCATAAGGCATATATCATGATATTTAGCATTTTGATCATTCTCTCCCCCATTACGACTCACATCAGATGAATCAGAAGTGGAATCGCCCTTTTCCATCCCATGTTGGTCATAGCTGGGTTCTGAGTTCTCAGCATGTTGTAGATCATTGTGAGATTCAGTATTCAATTGTACCTCAACTATTGGCTCTTCGTCATGCATGTTTGAGTCACGTTGTCGTGATGCAATGACGCTGCTATCATCGTTAACTAAGGCGGTCTCCTTTGAGTCATCCGTAAGACCATTTTTCTCCTGTGTCATCTGCATCGTAGATTCTTGTATTCCACTAGTATGCTCTAGTTGAAGTTGTGAATTTTCATAAATCGAAAGTGCAATAGATTTCATGAACTCGAGCAATCTATCCCTAAAGTCTTTAACTTTGATTTGTGTGTCTTCAAGGAATGACTGGCAGATCATTGAAGCTTCCACCTTGGCAGGATCAAAGTGAAAGAACCTCGAAAAATGTTGCACTAGAACTTGAAGTGAATGTGAGGATTCAATTTGAATAATGTCTTCTTTGTAGATTTGTTCTAGTAGGTGGTTCAATTTGAGGAGCATTGGGTGGATGAAAATGGTATGATCTTGACCGAAGAGTGTCACAAATCCCTTCCTTGTTTAAGTAGAGAAATGTTCGACATGGGACCGAAGTAGTCGAAATAAAGTCATTCTAGTTTCTCTAGCTTTAACTTTCATTTGATGCGATTCTCCCTCTTGAAAAGGCAAATTCAAGAAATCCATTGAGATTTGATGACAAATGAAAGTAAGGATTACTTGTCGATCGATTAATGAAAGAAAGTAATTGTGTTTGTTGTTGTGAGTAGAAGTCGAGAAATAATGTTAAAATCCCCTAAAATTACAAAATTTTCAAAAAACATGTTTTTGAAAAATCTTGAAATATTTGTCACTGTATCGGAATCCCTAAATTTAATCCGTCGGAATACCCATCGGAATAACCATCGGAATGTCCTATCGGAAAGTCTGTCGGAATGTGGATTGGAATATCTGTCGGAATATTAATGTTTAAACCATCAGAATACTCATCGCAATACCCATCGCAATATTACCTATCGGAATACTCATTGCAATATTACCCATCGAAATGTTACCTATCACAATATTGGATCGCAATGCCTGTCGGAATGTTTGATCGCAATACCTGTCAGAATGTGTTGATCGCAATACCTGTCGGAATGTTGTGATCGCAATACCTGTCGGAATGTGTTGATCGTAATACCTGTCGGAATGTTTAGATCGTAATATGGCAAGAACAAATTGGACAGAGTAACGACTCAATATCCCTTGAAACCGTCGGAATCTCAGATCGCAATGTACGATCGGAATGTCTCGTCGGAATAAGGTATTGAAATCCTGTGATCGCAAAGTAGAACAAAATGGTTATTGCGATCAGGCCACACTCCCTTGTACTTTCCGATAGAGACACTTTACCACTTTTCTCGGATAGTACACAACAAATTCGGAATTTTAAGACTAAAACCGAATCAAACACCCAAAACATTGTGTTTTTAACCCAAAATACCAATACCAAATCACTATAACAAGTAACTAGATAACGTATATCAAGATTAAAGCAAAAAACACACAAAAAAACTGGACGTGGGTATAGATGATCAAAACACAAAATCAAGAACACAAGAACAAAACCAATCAAACCAAGGCTCTTGATACCATTTGTAGGTCCTCGTAATCCTTGGATTATCCTTGTGTTGGAATGATCTAAAGAGATAGAGAGATGGATGAAGATGTAGAGAGAGAAAGTAGAGAGAGGTTGGAGAGAAAATGAAAGATTAGATTGAAGTGTGTGAAAAGTGAATGACCAACCCCTCCTAACATGCTAGGAGGGGGTATATATAGCCCACCCTACATGTAGGCTATATGGGCTATATTGGATCACGAGCCCAATATTATTGGAGTGACCGATTCTTTCTAAATACGTAAAAACGTATTTCCAACAGTATGGACTTGTGACTTGATTTCTTGATTTGTACATAGCTAGATCTTATTTTGGGGACACTTATAAGTACATGCAACATTAAAATAAGTTTTGACTCATCTTAATAAGCTATAATTAATAATAGCCGAGAGTTATAAGCTCATATTAGGGCTTATGACTTGCATGCAACCTTGTAATACATCTAGATCTAATTTGGTACATCACATAAAATTAACTATAAGTTTTATTCTTTTATTAAGATTTAAAACTAAATATGGATAAGCCAATAATAAGCTTATAATAAAATCATAGACTAATACTTACATAAAATGAAAAGTAGTATTAATGGACTAATTAAGCCCATGCAACATTAGTCCAAGACTTAATGGACCTAATAAGCCCATTTGATAAATCTTAGTATCTTAATGGACTTAAGATTACACTTAGGCCCATTTAATTAATAAAAGGACTTAAAAGTGTATTTAAGCCCAATAAATGATTTAAAGGCCTATTTAAATAAATTAGTGGACTTAAAATATATTTAGGCCAACTAGGTAGCCCATTAGATGTTTAGCCCATTTAATGAGCCCATATAATGTTTTGAATGTTTAAATAAAAGTTTTATAATAAAATGTAACTTATAAAAACTTTTGGATTAAAATAACAATTTATGAAACTTAAGGACTAAAAGTGTGACTTATGAAACTTGTTTTGATAAATTAGTAAACACAAGGACTAAAAATGTAATTATCCAAAAGTCTAGGGTTTAATAAATACCATCTATGGCATATTAAACCCTAGGGACCATTTTGGGAAGTTTCTAAAAGTTATTTTGTCATTTTAAAACCCTAGGGACCATTTTGGTAATAATCCAAAACTTAAAGAAGCCCTAGGGGTTGTTTTGGTCATTTTATGAAAGTTATAAAACCTAGATTTAACTAGGGGGACTAAATCTGCCATAAGCCGAGACTTTAACAAGCCCTAGGTACCAAATGTGTAACAATCCGAAAAGTTTACTTTGTTTAAAATATGGATGGACTAGTTTTGCCATGCTCCGATACTTTAACAAGCCGTAACCCTATTCTATTTTTTTTAACTTTGTAAAACTTAAACAAAATCTTAAACTTTTAATTAATAAATTATTTTATAAATGTGAAATAATTTATGGGAACTTTTAAGTTAAATAAAATATTTTATTTTATTTTTCAAAGATAAAATATTTATATTTTTGCGTTATGAAATAAATTGTATAAACAATATGGATATGTATTACTAATACATGAACTCATATAAGTTTAGGAAATAAAGTTATATGAACGTTAAATAAATTGAATACTAATATTTTAAGTAGAACATTCTATGTTTACTTAATTATGAAACTTAATAGTAAGTTTAAATGGATGATTATAATACATGAACTATGAACGTAAACTAATATTTAAGTAGAACATTTTTGTGTTTACTTAATTATGAAACTTAATAGTGAGTTTAAATGGATGATTATAATACATGAACTATGAACGTAAACAAATATTTAAGTAGAATATTTTTATGTTTACTTAATTATGAAACTTAATAGTTAGTTTAAATGGATGTTTATAATACATGAACTACGAATGTAAACTAATATTAAGTAGAACATTTTTATGTTTACTTAGTTATGAAACTTAATAGTAATTTTAAATGAATGATTATATTACATGAACTGTAAACATGAACTAATATTTTAAGTAGAACATTTTTGTGTTTACTTAACTATGAAACTTATATAGATAAGTTTAAATGGATATTATTAATACTCGTACTACGGTTATTTAGATAAATGTCGTAGCATAAATGAACTGACTAAAAATATGTATAAGCATACACATATGTTCTTTGTACTATTTATTAAGACTGTACTATTTGATTAGGCATAACTTTTGGCGTGAGCATTATTTGGATATTCGTGTTATACAGCTATTGCCAACTCCCAGGTGAGTTTACAGCCCCATATAACTATTGATAAAATGCAACTATTTTAAAATGGACATAACTGTATTATATAAACTTGACTATGATTGACTATTATAGAAACTGTTAAATTGTTGTAAATCGCCCGAATGTTATAAATAGATCTATTAGGGATTGACCATCCCCATCTGGGTGAGTCACGCTCACTGTGCCTTGGCCGGGACAACAGATGTATACCATCTTGGAACTGGGTTTGCATGTCTTTTTGTAAGACACTACGTCCTCATCTGTTGAGGACTATGGAAGGTTAAGCTTCAGTTTCGAGTAAAATCAAATGTAATCTACTTTTTAGTAAGAATGCTTTGTGCATTGTTACTTCTATGATTAATGTATGTCCAAACTAACTAATGTTAAACCTGTAAATTCACCAACTTTATGTTGACCCTCTAAGCATGTTTTTCTCAGGGAAATGAAGTTAGTATGTGGTGTGTGCATAGACTCAAGCATCTATGTAATCTGCATTGTAGGAATCGTCAAGGGTTCCATTTGGGGAAAATGAACAATCTACTTATGTCATGTCAAAGACAATTTTTATTTATTTGTGTTGTCCCCAATATATGATGATTCTATACGATTAATGAAGAAAGAAAGGTAGATATGAGATGAATTTTGAGAGAGAAACAAGAGAGAGAAAAGAGAGAGAAGTGTGTGAACTTGTGAAATATTAGATTAAGAGAAAATGAATTACTAACTAACCTCTCCTTACATGCAAGGAGAGGTTTATATAGCCTTGCCTACATGTGGCATAATGGGCTATATGATAATGGGCCGGGCTTTCCTTTTGGGCTTTGGTTACTTATGAATGAACCTTAGCTTAAAGTTAAGCACGTAATACACGACTAATCTACTACCTATTACAACATTCTAATATACGATACATAATAAACATATGACCGAGCATTCTTGTTTGACTCAATATTTTGAGGCTAACAATTTGTTTAATAAACATGTAATCTGATTTGAATAATCCTTTATCTTATGCTCTAAGAAGTATATGCTATCGATCCACCCTTGTGACATCTCCGTTGATAATTCTGCATATTTTGACCCTACCCGGGGTGTCACGGAGAATGGTATCAGAGCATTAGTTATAGAGAACCAGATAAATTTTTAAATAACATAAAAATGAAGTGATTTTTCTTTTATTTAAAACTGGACTATAACTTTATAAAATCTTTTGGGATTTCTTTTGAGACCGTATTAGTTAAGCATATAGATCGTAGGGCATTATGTGCTATGTGAACTAAGACTATACTGATTGATAAGTAAACTGGTTAAATGACTATATATATATAAGTATTAATATATATAACCTTGAAAACATTACGATGATTGTTTAAAAGGGATATACTTCATAAAGCATGTAGCTAAAAATAATATTTTTATTTGTTTGTAAGCATATACTTACTTCAAATTTAAAATAATATTATTTTCAGAGCATCATGACTTTGCCTACTGCACCTCCGACTTTTCTACCAGTAGTAGCACCTGCTCCAGCTACTCGTTCGTCTCCACGATCCGTACAGTGCGGATGGTTATCAGCCTCTGACTCGGAGGAGGATCAGACCATCGAAGCTGTACTTCCTGAGGACCCTTTTTCTGCTCCAGCATCAGTCATACTGGTCTCCACCTCTATGGAGGAGGACCAGGTGTCTCCAGACCTACCATCTTCTGTACCTGCATCTTTACCATCTGGCCATTTTCCCGAGTCTATACCCGGCTCCACTTTCGAGATCGGGGAAGGCTCTAGGGTGGGACGTGCCGACTCTGTCCAGTCCCAGATCATCGCACTGGCCGCACGCCAGGAGTGAGAGATATCCGACCTCTGCAGCCTGTCGACAACTGGTCCACTAGACTACACTTCCATCCATGAGCGCATTGACTCCCTCGCTCATACTATGAGGGGAGAGGCACAGGCAGCCCGGGGCGTCCAGGCCAAGACTGACGAGGCATTGCAGTGGCTTTGGGAGGAGAACTATCGTCTCCACCAGCGTATCCAGACCATGGAGAGTCTCCAGCACCAGACTCATGTTGCTCTGTCTGCTAAGGAGCAGTCCCTTTCCATTTTCTTCGACCTTGCCACCGTCCGTCACGACAGAGTTACTATAGAGATGACCTATCTTCGTGGGGCCGTCGACAGACTCAGGACTCAGCTGCTGATAACATTCCGCATGCTCAAGGAGGCCAAAGCGACAGTTCGGACTTTATGGAACACCAAGAGAGCACCTGCAGCTTCATCAGCCCCATCAGCCCCAGCCTCATCTAACAGACCATCTAGGCAGGAGTAGGATAGATGTACTAGGTTTCTTGTACGTCATGATCAGCCTATGGGTTGCACCCTAGCTGTCATGGTATAGGACTTTTGTACTTTAATTTTTTTCAGCTTTTGGTGATGTAATCCTGTACTTTATCTTTTCTTTCCTTTTGGACATGTATTTTTTGGATATAATGTTTTAAAGACTGTGTGTATCATTACCTTGGACAAGGCTCGACAGGCCTATGACTTGGATTTTGTTATGCTAGATGGATGTTATATTTCTTATAGAAATAGCATGTAATCACTTTCTTTATTATGTTTGGTGTGCAATGTGTTATATTATGAGATCTTGACAGGTTATCCGAAATTTGTTATGAAATCAGTGCATGAATTTTCCCTGTGCAAATAATATAAAAATTGTACTAACGTTTAAACTAATAATCTCATTTTGTGTATGATTATAGACAAATGGTGATTACGAGATCAAATCCCAATAATGCAACTACTTCCAATGCTGATAATGTTGAATTTCTAGAAGCTACTCAAAATGTCACTGCCGCACAACTCCGGGAAATGATAAGTGAAGGCATCACATCAGCTATGGCAGCCAGAGGGAGCTGATCCGAATGCAAACAATGATCCAAACCTCAATATGCGCAGAAAAACACCAACAGGGGTTGCTCTTACCCTGACTTCTTAAAATGCAAACCCTCATACTACCGAGGAAAAGAAGGAGTTGTTGAGTTGATGCAATGGTTTGAAAGGCTAGAGACTGTTTTCCGCATCAGAGGTTGTGCTGACGAGAACAGAGTTAAGTTTTCCACATGCACACTACTTGAGAGCGCCCTTAACTGGTGGAACTCAGTGGTGGCTACCCTTGGACATGACACTGCTTATACTATCACTTGGGCCAATCTCAAAGAGAGGATGACTGAGAAGTACTGTCCTAGAGGAGAAATGAAGAAATTGGAGATAGAGTTGTGGGATCTAAAGTGTAAGAAAAATGTATCCTTTGGTACAACAAAAGATTTCAAGAGTTAAGCTTGAAGTGCACCAGAATGTTCCCTCAAAGGAGCGACAAGATTGAGAAGTATGTCAGCGGACTCCCTGAGAACATCCATGACAGTGTGCTAGCTTCACGACCCACTACCGTTGAAGGTGCTATGGAATTTGCGACTGAGCTGATCAACAAGCGAGCCCACAATCTGTCCGAAAGGCAAATGGACAACAAGAGAAAGTTAGATGAAAGCTCTCGTAGCCAGCACCAGCAGCCTTCCAAAAGGCAAAATGTTGGGCAAGCTGATGACACTACTCCCACAACCCGTACCAAGAATTACTAAGGATCCAAGCCTAAGTGTTCAAAGTGCAACTATCATCATGTTACATGAGGGCAATGCCAAGGATGCTACAAGTGCGGCCAGCAAGGCCATTTTTCTCGTGAATGCCAAGAAAATGTTGCTACCCCAGGTCGACCCAGTAAAAATCCTGGAAACAACAACAAAGGCAAGTGCAATGCTCGTGGGATGAATTGGGCAACAAGGAAACTTAAACCCCACAGGTGGAGGCAACAGTGGACTAAAGAAAGTTGTGGTATGTTACGAGTGTGGAACCCCTGGACATGTGAGACCCGACTGTCCCAAGCTGGCCAACCAGAAGAAGGACAACAAGGGAACTTCTTCCCAAGTGTACATGGTCGGCAATGCCCAAGATAATCCAGAATCCGACGTCATCCCTGGTACGTTTTTACTAAACCAACGATATGCATCTGTCTTTTTTGACACATGGGCAGACCAAAGCGTTATATTTACTAAATTTAGTAAGGTATTGGAAATCACTCCATTAGTTCTAGACCCCTATTATGCTGTAGAATTGCTGACGGAAAAGCTGTGACGGTTGACACCATCATTCGAGGTTGTACCTTAAACCTTTCCAATCACCCGTTTTACATCATTCAGATTCCAGTAAGTCTTGGTAGCTTTGATGTCATCATTGACATGAATTGACTAGAAAGTATCATGCAGTTATCCTATGTGATCAAAAATTGGTTCGTATACCTTGGGGAGATGAAACCTTGATTATACGAGGGGACGGTAACCCCGATATAGTCAACACTAGACTTAGTGTCATTTCTAGCACCAAAAAGCCAGGGAATACTTGGTCAAAGGATGCCCCATTTCCCTAACCTGTTTCTCCCTACCTAAACCTGAAAGGCACATCCAACTCACAATGGGTGTATTTTGTAGGGTTATATTCACCACCTTAGGCAAACCTAAACCTGAAAGACACATCCAACTTACAATGGGTGTATTTTGTAGGGTTATATCCGCCTACTTAGGAAACCCTAAACCTAAAAGGCACATCCGACTCACAATGGGTGTATTTTGTAGGGTTATATCCGCCACCTTAGGCAACCCTAAACCTGAAAGGCACATCCAACACACAATGGGTGTATTTTGTAGGGTTATATCCGCCACCTTAGGCAAACCTAAACCTGAAAGACACATCCAACTCACAATGGGTGTATTTTGTAGGGTTATATCTGCCACATTAGGCAACCAGAAACCTGAAACACACATCCAACTCACAATGGGTGTATTTTGTAGGGCTGGGTTCGACATCCCTAGTAAAAAGATGTTGAATGCCCCATGTTTTTGGACGTACCTTTTTCCCTTTTCGGGTCTAATTAGTTTGACAATACCATCATCCACCAGACCCTGGGTGGTGTAACTTCCTCCCTTTTGAAGTCAAATTTTGTGCAAATTTTGAACCAATAATAGTGAATGCATGACCTTTTTTGTAGCACCCCACAAGGCGCACACTTCTATATTCTTGGTATCTTCTTTTATTTCCACCATTTGAGGTACTTCTTTTATGCGCCCCTCTCGCTCAGCCCCGCGGCGAATGAAGCAAATTCTTTGCAACTTCCTGCCCAATCGCCATCAACAATAATCTTAACCTCTCTGCTGGGTAGAAGCTTTAGTACTATTAACTAATGTCTGTATCCCACCAGCTTGAGGTATAATTGTAAGTCTTTCGCGTAAAGCTGTTGACATAGGAAGGGTTATAGTTAAAATATTCTTTTATTTTATTTTACCTTCAACCCCCAATTTTCACCATCGGGTGTGGAGATATAACCTATATCTCACTCGTGAAAAGGATGCAGAAGTAGTGCATCCCCAGCTTTCCCAACATATAAAACATGCTGGCGTGTCCTCCTCATACCAGAAACCATCTGCAGTAGATTTGCCCTCCTAACCAAATCCACAACACCATTGGTCCTCTCCCAACTCTTGGAAGGAGGTAGTTGCGACCCCCGTTGAGAAACCCGCATCTATCCATCCATAGAAGCAGTCTCCTTTACTGCTAAATTGGATGTATAGTGCGACCCGGATAAAGATCTCTTTGCATTGCTTCCTATCCATCCATAGCAGCAGTCTCCTTTACTGCTCAATCAAATGTATAGAGCGACCCGGATAAAAATCTCTTTGCATTGCTTCCTATCCATCCATAGCAGCAGTCTACTTTACTGCTCAATCGGATGTATAGTGCGACCCGGATAAAGATCTCTTTGCATTACTTCCTATCCATCCTTAGAAGCAGTGTCCTTTACTACTCAATCGGATGTATAGTGTGACCCGGATAAAGATCTCTTTGCATCACCTTTTGTCCACCCATGGTAGCAGAAGCCTTCATTACTGCTCAACTGGACATATAAGGGTAACCTAGGTGTAGACCACTTCGCGTTAATGCCACCATCCATACCTGAGAGAGAGTCTGAAATGAACCATATACTTAGAACATCTTTTACTTAAAAGATAACTACGTTTTTAGTAGCTTTGAGGAAAAAGCTAAAATAACGGGGTGGTGTTGTAAAATCCATGATTTTACCATGATTTTATGTAATGAAGTTTCACCCATTAATCCTAGAACACATACTCATGTGTTATGTTTCTATAAGTTGTGTGTGAACTTGTCCATTATGTACTTATACTTTTACATTCGTACTTGTTGTAATAAGTTCATAATGTAAACCTTGTATATAAACTAGGGAAAACAAGTAGTAAAATTTATAATCAATATTTGAAGTATACAACACTTAACAAAAAGTTGGAAAATATGCTACACACTATATGTAGCCGTGTATGTATGTTTGCATGTACACCACAAACATGTTTTAACCTTCTTGGACTAGCCCAAGACCACACTCCTTATGTGCTAAGCCCAACATAAGCTCAAACCAAAGCCCATTGCCCTTTGGTTAGCTATACACGGCACAAAGGTATATGTGGAAGGAGAAGGGATGCATGGGAAACACAAGAGCCTACACTTGGCACAAGTGTTCTTACCAAGGAAATCATGCCTTTTGCCTTGGCATTCTCTTTCCCCCCTTTTACCCGAAAACACATACATCTCATTCTATCATGCAACTTAAATCTCACATTCTCTCTTCACCTTCTCTCTCAAATCATTCGGCATTAAGCCATAAGAATCCAAAGTCGTTCATTTAATCTACTAGATCCTTGTCCCATCTTAACTACTAATCATTTAGTAGCATCATCATCTTTGGAATCACTATAACAAGCCCTAGCCGAAACCTTAAAGGTCACGACTTGGTTATAGTTAGGGTATCCATCATCTTCTTGATTAGATCTCTAATCTCCTTGTTCATCTAGATATTCCTTGGTAACTTTTAAGCAAGAAAAGTATACTCCTTATGCTTCTTCATTTTTACTTGCATGCATCATCATTCATCTATAAACACATGTATATAACTTGTTAAAATCAAGATTTGGTAAAAGCCATGACCTTAAAGGTCACGGCATATATTTGTGCACCATTAGTCATGGTTAAAAATATTTTTAATAAGAAACCTATGACTAGTACTATATGTTTTAACTTGATTTAAAATCATATGAAACATTTTATGAATTTAAGTATAGCATGGGTTACATATCTTACTTTTTGAGATTTTAGTTAACTAATAATCATAAATCTCATAAGTAAACATGTGTAACTTAAAAATCATGAAAGACCATGGCCTTAAAGGTCACGGCTAAAATAAATGATGTATCTATGATTCATGTACTATGTTTTAATGATGGAAAATGTATTATTATATGTTAAATGGAATACTAAAAATCACTAAAATGATTTATGTGTACATATGTAGCCGTGGGTTACATATGACCTTAAATGGGTTTTAAATGTACATGCATGCTTATATAAGGCCTAGATCTAATGATAAGAGTATAACTTAACATGATAAACATAAAACAAGCTTATAAAATCTTATGGGAACATTGGGGGAAAACAATATAGCCGTGGGCTATATGTAGTTTTCTTGGAATAATGGTAACCTTGGAAACATGCATGAAACCTAGATAATCATGTTGTATTTTTGTAATTATTTACAAGACTTAAAACTAGCTAAAATGTTCATCTTGGAAACACCAAGATTTAAAATAATAGTCGTGGGCTATATGTATGTATGTATGGACTTGTGACTTGATTTCTTGATTTGTACATAGCTAGATCTTACTTTGGGGACACTTATAAGTACATGCAACCTTAAAATAAGTTTTGACTCTCTTAATAAGCTATAATTAATTATAGCCGAGAGTTATAAGCTCATATTAGGGCTTATGAGTTGCATGCAACCTTGTAACACATCTAGATCTAATTTGGTACATCACATAAAATAAACTATAAGTTTTATTCTTTTATTAAGATTTAAAACTAAATATGGATAAGCCAATAATAAGCTTATAAGAAAATCATAGACTAATACTCACATAGAATGAAAAGTAGTATTAATGGACTAATTAAGCCCATGCAACATTAGTCCAAGACTTAATGGACCTAATAAGCCCATTTGATAAATCTTAGTATCTAAATGGACTTAAGATTACACTTAGGCCCATTTAATTAATTAATGGACTTAACAGTGTATTTAAGCCCAATAAATGATTTAAAGGCCCATTTAAATAAATTAGTGGACTTAAAATATATTTAGGCCCACTAGATAGCCCATTAGATGTTTAGCCCATTTAATGAGCCCATATTAAATAAAAGTTTTTATAATAAAATGTAACTTATAAAAACTTTTGGATTAAAATAACAATTTATGAAACTTAAGGACTAAAACCGTGACTTATGAAACTGGTTTTGATAAATTAGTAAACACAAGGACTGAAAATGTAATTATCCAAAATTCTAGGGTTTAATAAATACCATCCGTAGCATATTAAACCCTAGGGACCATTTTGGGAAGTTTCTAAAAGTTATTTTGTCATTTTAAAACCCTAGGGACCATTTTGGTAATTATCTGAAACTTAAAGAAGCCCTAGGGGATGTTTTGGTCATTTTATGAAAGTTATAAAACCTAGATTTAACTAGGGGGACTAAATATTCCATAAGCCGAAACTTTAACAAGCCCTAGGTACCAAATGTGTAACAATCCGAAAAGTTTACTTTGTTTAAAATATGGAGGGACTAGTTTTGCCATGTTCCGAAACTTTAACAAGCCCAATTCTATTTTTTCAAACTTAGTAAAACTTAAACAAACCCTAAACCATAAGGATTAAGTTAAATAAAATATTTTATTTTATTTTTCAAAGATAAAATATTTATATTTTTGTGTTATGAAATAAATTGTATAAACAATATGGATATGTATTACTGATACATGAACTCATATACTTTTAGGAAATAAAGTTATATGAACGTTAAATAAATTGGATACTAATATTTTAAGTAGAACATTTTATGTTTACTTAATTATGAAACTTAATAGTAAGTTTAAATGGATGATTATAATACATGAACATATGAACATAAACTAATATTTAAGTATAACATTTTTGTGTTTACTTAATTATGAAACTTAATAGTAAGTTTAAATGGATGATTATAATTCATGAACTATGAACGTAAACTAATTTTTAAGTAGAACATTTTTATGTTTACTTAATTATGAAACTTAATAGTAAGTCTAAATGGATGATTATAATACATGAACTACGAACGTAAACTAATATTAAGTAGAACATTTTTATGTTTACTTAATTTTGAAACTTAATAGTAAGTTTAAATGAATGATTATAATACATGAACTGTGAACATGAACTAATATTTTAAGTAGAACAATTTTGTGTTTACTTAACTATGAAACTTATATAGATAAGTTTAAATGGATATTATTAATACTCGTACTACGGTTATTTAGATAAATACCGTAGCATTAATGAACTGACTAAAAATCTGTATAAGCATACACATATGTTCTTTGTACTATCTATTAAGACTGTACTATTTGATTATGCATAACTTTTGGCGTGAGCATTATTTGGATATTCGTGTTATACAGCTATTGCCAACTCCCAAGTGAGTTTACAGCCCCATATAACTATTGATAAACTTTGCCTCTACGGGGGAGAAAACATGCAACTATTTTAAAATGGACATAACTGAATTGTATAAACTTGACTATGATTGACTATTATAGAAACTGTTAAATTGTTGTAAATCGCCTGAATGTTATAAATAGGTCTATTAGGGATTGACCATCCCCATCTGGGTGAGTCATACTCACTGTGCCTTGGCCGGGACAACAGATGTATACAATGTTGGAACTGGGTTTGGGTGTCTTTTTGTAAGACACTACGTCCTCACCTGTTGAGGACTATGGAAGGTTAAGCTTCAGTTTCGAGTAATAGCAAATGTAATCTACTTTTTAGTAAGAATGCTTTGTGCATTGTTACTTCTATGATTAATGTATGTCCAAACTAATTAATGTTAAACTTGTAAATTCACCAACTTTATGTTGACCCTCTAAGCATGTTTATCTTAGGGAAATGAAGTTAGTACGTGGTGTGTGCATAAACTCAAGCATCTATGTAATCTGCATTGTAGGAATCATCAAGGGTTCCATTTGGGGAAAATGAACAATCTACTTATGTCATATCAAAGACAATTTTTAATTATTTGTTTAATAAACATTTATCTGATATAAATAATCCTTTATCTTATGCTCTAAGAACTATATGCTATCGATCCACCCTTGTGACATCTCCGTTGATAATTCCGCATATTTTGACCCTACCCGGGGTGTCACATCAAGGGGTTACAATAGGCAGATAAATGTTGGTACCGTAAATGTTTGCAACCTGTGAAAATATGTAGCATGTTTTCTCCCCCAATATTTTTTAAAACAGTTGAAGTATATGGGGCCGTGAACTCACCTCAATAGCAGTGTACGATGATATCACTAATGATCCGAAACAGTTTGATCATGATGTAGTAAAATTACCTAAGTAATTTAAATGGGTCTTAGTAAATGCACAACAAAATGCATCAAGGGTTACAATTGATGAAAATGCATGATCACACGTTGGTTATATAGTGTATTACTTTATTTTTTCCAACCTATAATAAGTTATCGTAATGATATACATTTTATTTTGCTTGCGTATGTTTACCTTTGTTTTATTTATTTAAGAGTATAATAAATTAAATAAAATGATTTTTGTTTATTTAGGACTTATATAAAAATAATGTTTCATAAAAAGCCTTCAAGTTTCAATTGTACATAATTAGTCCTCCGTGTTTCACAAGTTACTGTTTAACCCTTTTAGTTTATTAATTGTATTAATTAATATTAATAAAACCTAATTTAAATTACACCTAAGTCCTTGGTTTTATAATAATTACAAAACAGCCTAGGGCTAAATAAACTTTCGGCATTTGGAAAGTTATACCCCTAGGGTTTATTATTTCTAATAAATTGCAAGAAAGGTCCCTAGGGATTATATAAGTTTCGGCTTATGTCAATTTCAGCCCCTAGGGTTTATATGTTTCGAATAACTGTAGGATTAGTCCTTAGGGCTTATATAGGTTTCGGTTAATTACATTTTTAGTCCCTAAGATTTATAAGTTTTGGAAATTTACAAGTTTAGTACCTAAAGTTTCGGAAATTGACAAAGTAAGTCCCTAGGGTTTAAATAACTTTCTGAAAAATACCAAACGACCCTTATACTTTGTAAAAACTTACAAAATGGATTTTAAAAGTTACGGTTTGTACCCTTTTAGTTCTAAACTCACATTTGACACAAAACGTTACTAAAATGGGTTTTTAGAACTTAATGGTCTCGGTAAGGCCCATTAAGGGTCCGATTAGTTTTGGGCTTATGTGGGCTTGGTTTTTCGGCTTGTTTAGGTCTAGGAATAATTACACAAGTGTCTAACGTATACCAAATAAGCTAAATAATTTCATGGGCCTATTGGGCCTATTTATGGCTTGGCTTAATAATAAGTCGTGGGTCATGGGCTTATGTTGTAGGCTTATTGGGCTTAATTTGTGGGTTATTTCACTAAGGCATGTTAACTTAAATATCATTTTATGATTTCTAGCTTATTTTAGGATTAGGCATCCTAGGTTTTCTAATTTTCTCGGTTTAACTTAGATCTAGGAAGTGGCTAACATTAGCATTTCATAGTTCAAAACTAACATGATCACCTAACATATAATCATGCCGTGGGTTTCAAGGATTATCCTAAGGCTTGTTTATCCAAATTTTACGTATGCATGGTGCTTATGTGATGGTTTTCATGAGTGTATCTAGTTTACACATGGCTTTGCTTATATGTTCATGATTCATGATAATGTAGGAATGAAGACAATGGTTGTGGTACTTACTTGTAATCTAGGAAGATGAACTAAGTATGGAAATGATCTAGTAATCCTTTGCTTCTAATAGATCTACACGAAATAGATATGTGTCGTGACCTATAGCTCTATATGTTGCCTTGATATTCAAGATTTGTGTAGTAAGAGTAAACGCTAGGATTTATGAGGTAGAAGACAAGGATTTGGTGTACTGAATGAGGTTTTTGGGAATGATCTTTGTAGACGTATATGTATGCCGTAAGTTTTAGGTGTAGCGAAATGAGATCGTGGCTTGTAGTGACGAGTTTATACACGCGTGAGGGAGAGTGAAATATCTAGGCTAGATCTTGGTAAATAATCTCAAGATATTCTAAGTACATCATAGTACTAATCCTTAATTAGAATGTGTGTACATGTTGCCCTTTGGTTTTGTTGTTAGCCGCAGTACACATGAGTCAAGGGGACATCATGTTGTCAAATAGTGCTCACCTTAGATGTCTAAGGTTGTACATGTTTGAATATTTGAAGTGTTGTAATGTTTAAGGTTTCTTGAAGTGTACAAGTTGTAAACTTCTGATTTTCGGCTAATGCAAGTGTTTAGGCTAGATTTGTGTTTGATTTTGGTAAATCTAAGGAGATACTAAGGATGTATAACCCGTAATTAAAATCCAAGAACATAAAATATACACAGTCTATGTTTTATGATAAACATGACGTAATTAATTATTCAGTAAAATAAATAATTCTAGCTATTCAGATGCTAACCATTTTAAAAATCCATGAATATTAAATATACGCAGTCTCAAATTAAATTAAAGTTTCGCGGTTAATTATTCCAGTTATTTCAGAATATAAATGATAATACTTTTCAAGATTTATAAGAATTACAAAATGAATATTAATAATTATGTATTCAGAAAATAAATAATACGGAAACCAAATCACGAACATCTAAGAAAATTTACGTGAAACGAAACAAAAAAATGCATATGATTATTGGGCCGCGAGTTTTAAGAAACAAAAGAAAGAAGGGAATATGGGCTTTGAGCTCACTATGCCAGTAGAAAAATAAAAACACGGGGGTTACCCCATCCTTTTGGATAAACAGTAACATAAAAAAACGGCTAGGGTTGGAAAGAAAGCGTGTCGCCAGTGAGAAATCAAGAACAAGGAATTCGGGTTTTAAGTTTTGTTTACCATTCGATTTGTGTGTATTATTCATCCTTCCAAAACAAAAAAAAGGTAATCACCCTTTCTCTTCTTCTTAAATCACGATTTCTAGAAGTGATAGCAAGAACTCATGAATCTTAAATATGAATCCTGTAAAATCATTTAAATCAGTCGGGTTTGTTTATTTTACACGAAACCGAAGTTGTAATAACTCTTGGTGGGTTTTGGCTATACACAGCCGAGACCTATATGGTCTCGGTGGTTTTCTCTTTTGTGACCAGCCCCGAAACAAACCACCAGGGGTGGTTGGTTCAAAAACAGTTAGAAAACAAAACAGGGGGCATTTGGGGTTAACAGGCAGTAAAGGGGCGTTGGGTTTGTAAACAGGGGTGTTGTTTAAAAATAGTGGGAAAAATAACAAATTATGGGAACAGAAAGCTAAGCAGTGGGAACAATACCTAAACAGGGGAAACTATAAAAAATCAATGGGAAGCAAGCAGTGGGAACTCAGGAGCAGCAGTGGCTGCTGAGTGAGTGACGGTAGCAAGGGACCACAACCTTAGGGTTGTGGTGGATTTCATTGCGTGCTCGATTTTGATGTAACCCGATACATGGTTGTCTCGGGGAGAGTTTTTGACTCGGGTTTTCAGGATCGCGAAAAATAATAGATACACGGGATTATTTAAATTAGTTAAATCATTTCATAAATGAGTTTTATCAATGAATTAATTATATTGTCATATTTTATTAATCTAATTAGTTTTAGCTTTATTGTTTTATTCTATTAAAAAACTTATGATTTATTAATGATTTAATTTAAAAAAAATTGATTTGAAAATCTTTCTAAATTCAGGAAACTTTCTATTTATGGCAGGTTACTAAATATAGTAATATTATAATACCAGAATACAATATAATACCATAATTAGAATACAGTATAATATACAGTAATCAGAAATACAGGATATACGATATGCAATAAATATTTAAAGATCAGTCGGATTTATCAGAAGTACGCCAGATAATCAGATTAATCAGTTTATACTCAACCAGTAAAATAATACAAGAACACACAAAATGAAGTAAGAACAATAATAAACAGTAAACAGTAATCAGTAATCAGACAACTCATTTCACGTCCCTTATTTATGTAGTAACCGTGAAGTCGGAGTAGATCTTTCAGCTTTCATTCTTATTTCATTACTGGACACGAGGTACGGATTTCCCGTCCTTCAGTAAGGACTTCTTTTCTACGCATGATTAGGATTTCTCGTCTGCAGCCAAATGTTTTCCCAATATCTGTTCTAATTTTTATCAGTAATTATTATAATAATTAAGTTAAATTTGCCTGAGTTTTATATACAAGCATGACCAGTTATGTACTAGTTACAGAGGTACCGTAACCATGACACTCGAGGCACCGGTGTCATGACTCCTCTGCGGGGGAGTGATTTCTCGCAGCGTCCCATTTATTTCAGCTTGGCCATTTTATCAGTATTATCGGCGGGGCATATGGATGCATGGTTATTAGTTTCCAGCTTATCAAGTGAATGTGGTGTGTGCTCTACATCCTTTACATTGGAGTTGATCCCTCCACCCAGCACATTATTTAGAGGTCACCCCTCTACAGCATGACGAGGTCACCCCTCCATGTATTCATGCAGACGTTGTTACAGCACATGACCTATATAAGATCGTGGAATTTAAAATACAATAATTGCATGTTTCATATTTAACAGATAATAATCCATCTTTACTTTTATTAATCGGACTTTTCAGAACATACACAGTTTTCCGCTGCACTTTATATATCAGACTTATAGCTTAAGTATTTGTCATCTGCTTCATTTCAGTACTTCTTATCATGCTTTATATCCATTCACTGAGCGTTATGCTCAGCCATAGTTCCTTTCATGTTCTAACGGCAGGTACACCAGGACGCTCTTAGAATTCTGAGAGTACGTGCATTGGATGGAAGCTATCTAGACTTCTTTACTTTATGCACTTCATACATTTATTTGCCTGTTTGGACATTGTACAATCGTTTCTTTCAGTATTTAATTTTCATGTTTTGATCTTATGTTTGGATTACCGATGTTTGATTCCGGTATTTCCTTTATGGTCAGTTAATGTTTTAGGACATTTACCTTATATGCTTTGATAACACGCCATAAATACACGTGACGGTCCACTTATCCTAGTGGGGTGTTACAATTATGGTATCAGAAGGTTCAACCTATAGGCTCTAGTGGGTAGTCACCAGGAACTTCCTAGATTTTGGCGTTGTTATCTTTCAGGTTTCTCATGCCATTATCAGGTAGTTTTCTACATTTATCAGTCAGCTCTCTTATAGTTTTTTACTAAGTAAAAGGTTGGTACAAGACTGGCCATATTTAGTCGCATGTGCTTTTCATTCGAATTTTGTTTTGGTGAACCGACCCATATGCGTTCACCCTTTCCCGTTCAGATTTTGTATTAGTGAACCGACCATAGGCGTTCATCCTTACTCATGCCAGATTCATGTCTTTCAGTCAATTATTACTTGCTGAACCAGCCATGAACGTTCATCATTATTCAGGTCAAATTTTCATGCTTTCAGTCGAATATTGTTTTGTGAACCGAACCATAGACGTTCACTTTGCTCATATCATGACCTTTATAAAGTTTTTGACAAGTATGGATTGGACTACAACCATCCATATTTAGTCCAAGATTATAAATTCCTATACATGACAGTTCTTATAAAATTTTGACAAGTATGGATCGAACCAAAATCGCCCATACTTAGTCACATGTTTTCTTCTTTGAATTCTGTGGATTGAACCATAGTGATGAGATGGCATTTATACATGATCTCATCGTTCTTTTCGGGCTTTAAATGCATAAAGTGTCATAATAATACCATATATATTATTGTATTTGTTTACTTGTGTGTTTTAGGTATGGATACCGTGAAAAAGACAAAATATCACAAGAAACAAGGAAAAACAGACACGAAAAACAAAGCCGTACAAAGAACCGGGCCCTAGTTCATGATTTATCCAAGAAAAACCCTTGAAGACTTGAAGATGTACAAGATTGATCCTCAAAATTTGAAGAAATGACAATTAAAACCCTTTTATATTCATAATTACAAGTTTGGTCCCTTAAGTTTGTCAAAATTACAAAATGGTCCTTCAACATTGAAGAATTGGCAAGTTTAGTCCCTCAACAATGCTAAATTGTCAATAATGGTCCCTCATGAAGTCAAAGATACAATGAAGACCTTTGAAGATCAAGAATGTCCAAGATCAGTCCTCAAACTATTTAAAAGTGGCAAAAACAACCCTTGAAAACCTTTTGCCAAAGTTTTGGGGCAAAAGTGTGAAATCAGAAAGTTCAATAACAAAGGAAATGAGTTAAATGGCTGAATAAACACGTTTTACCCTTTTCACCAAAACACAAGGGCCAAAGTTGGGCATTTGAAACATTCAAATGAGAAAATGCGCCAAACAACTCCTATTCCACAAAAAACGAAGCAAAGGTATTACTATTCACCTTTCACCCCCAGTTACCATCTCACTTAAACCAAGGGGTAAATTACAATTACCCTGCCACACGTTTGATTCACACACCCTAAATCCCATCCCACACTCAAAATCCCAATCCCCACTCACCAAAGGACCCCACCCATTCACACGTCAACCAATCATGATCCAACTTCCTCTACAAGGAATGACACGTGGCTAAATCAACAGCCAAGACTTATCGCTTAACCCCAAAGCTAAAATGAACAGCCAGGATGCATTTGGACAGCTCTACAACACAATTCGTCTAGAAGATTCAAGGGGAATTTTAGGGACTTCATAGCCTAGGGTTTTCATTGTAATCTCAGCCCTTGTGGCCTATATAAGGACTCCTCAACCTATGAGAGAGCCTTGTTCCAGTTTCACTCTTTAAACATTGTAATTCTTTTTTAAAGTTTATTAAAGTTGGTATTTTAAGAAAATTGTAATTCCTTTTTATGTTTTTGAAAGTTGGTGTTGTTTAAGGGTAATTGTGAGTTCTATTTGATGTTATAAGTGTGTTTAGATCTTGTGGTTTAAACACGTTTATGTTTGGTAAGGTTTTCAAGTTTGAAATAAGCTTGAAAATAGTCTTCTGATTTTGCTGTTTTACTTGTACTAACCCTTATCCAAAATCTATAAGCCCTTACAAGCTTGTTGACACCAAGCTAGTGAAGGTTTATCAACCTTTGGATAGGTTGTTTGCTGTTTGTGTTGAAGACATAAAGCCCTTGAGGTTCTGCTTTGAACCATCAACCAAGGCACATCTCATCTCCTTTTTTCAAGTACCTTGGTCTTGTTCTAGGTGTTGAACAAGGTCCAAGGAGCATTGCTGATCCCTCTAGGAAGTTGTGGGGGATAGGTATAATCTCTTGTTAAGTTTCCTCTAAACATTTCATGTTATTGTCTGATTTATATTTTGCCATGTGATTTGTTGCTCTGGTGTTTGTTCTTTGTATTTTATAGTTGTATTCTCTTAGTTGTCACCTAGTTGAAATTTTTGAACCATAAAATCAGTAGGTTATGTGATTGAATAAAAAGTTTGTTTGAAAAAGGACTAAAACAAGGTTGTTTGGGATTATTGGATCATAAGGTCTGGTGGAGTCTAAACAAGTCATATGCAACAAGTTTTGGTCACTGGTTAAGTTTCAAAAGGTTTAGAAAAGGGATTTCAAGTTTTGGAAAAATATGATAAAATTGGTTTCAATTTGGTCAAATACATCAGATCCAATAAAATCTTTGTTTGTTGGATCTAAGGTCTGAAATCTAGTTTCGGAAGAGTTTAGGTGATAAGCTATCTGTGCAGTATCTGTTTGTTGAATTTAGTGGCTTATTGTGGGTGCTAGAGTTTATCCAAGTTGGCTGAAGTGGTCATTTGCATCAGCAAAGTGACCACCTCAATTTTGCCTTGCATTTGTTATTCTAGTGTATGCCTTGTTGTTTAACTGCTTGGAACTTGTTATTGTGTTGCTTGTGAGTGGTTCTTGCTATTTGGTGTGCCTTATTGCTGGCTTATAAGCTAACTGGCTTATTAAGCCTTATTTGCCAAAATCTGTCATCATTTGGTCAACTGACCTCTTGATTCACAAGGACTCCACCTTGAGTTCTTCACAAAAGTTGCTTATAACGAGCTTACAAACAATTCCTGAACATTTGGTGAAATTTGGAGCACTTTTACTTTTGGTCAAATAAGCACATTTTGGCTTATTTTTAGAACTGCTTATTGGTACATGCAACAACTTGGCTTTTGTAATAGGTGTCATTTTTCTTAGCTTAATATCAAATCTGGAAGGTTACAAGTCATTTGGTTAAGCTTTTGCTAGAAAACTAGTTTATTTGGCTTTTTCATCCAGCTTATTTGCTCCTACTGCTTATTCTACTTGGCTTTTTGTGATTTTTATAATTGATTATTCTTAGTTAAGCTATTTGTGAGCTTTTGTAGAAAGAATCAGCTTCTGAAACAACCTAGAACTCTAACTCGACTATTTTGTCTTTTAGTGAAATTCTTCTTTGCTTATTTCTGGCTTATTGAGTGTGCTTTTTCAAAATTTCTTTTCACATATCTCTTAGGCATCTCAAAAGAAGGTTGTGTGTTTATGCAGAGCTTATGGCATTGGCTTATTGCTTAATGGGCTTACTGGCCCAATAAGTATAAACTGTTGACCTTTTAAGCTGTGATAAGCTCAAAACCAGCTTTTGGGCCTTCAGACTCTTGTGTTTAGAATTGAATTTTGAGTCAGATAGCGCTTTTTCAGGTCATTGGGTCCTAGTTTGACTTTTTGGGCCCATTAAGCCCATTAAGGTTGACTGTTTTGGTTTTTAGCCCATTTGGGGGCCCATTAGGGGTAATTTGAAAATTTTACTTTCATTTTCTGATTATTTAGGTTAAAATAAACTAGTTTGCAAGTTTTTAGAATTTTTTATAATTTTTGGATTTTTAATATTATTTTAGTATTATTTTTAAATTTCAAATTTCACATTTTTTCACTTTTTATATTTTTCTTAGGTTTAATACGTTAAAATAGGATTTTTTTTTTCAACTCTTAGATTAATTTTATCATCATTTTCCTAATTTCTAGAATTATTTTAAGTTTTTAATAGTTTTTAATCATTTTAAATAGTTTTAATTAGTTTAAAAATTCATAAAAATAGTTTTTAGTCTTATTTAGTCATTTTAGAGGTATACAAATCGAAAAATCTTTATTTGGGCTTTTTAATAAATAAATTGATGTTTAGGGCTTTAAATAGCATTTAAAGATTAATATTTAATTAATTAAAAGGTTTGAAAAAGTTTTGATCATTTGTAAACTCTTAGTTTATTTAATTTTATTTTTGGTAATTTTTTGGGAATTTTTAGAATTTATTTTTATTTTAGCTCTTTTCACGGTTTTAATTTTAGTCGTCGTAGTAATAAGTTTCACGTCTTCGTCTTTCTATTTTCTCATCCCCTTCTTTCAAATATTAATCTCAAATCACTTACGAATTATTCACACACATATACCTCCTTGGGAAACAAACTTAATTGGGTCATTAGTGTTTGATTTTCCTAAATCATCACTTAATACTTACCGCTCATTTACGTTCTTTTGTTTTCCTAAACAAGAGACGTATTTTACCACAATCACATAGCCATCCACATCAGTTGATGTTAAACTTCAGTTGATTATACTTTATGTTCTTTGTAATAATCAAGTTTTCATACCCTCACGTGGATGTCGTTTTCATGCTGATTAAGTTCATGTCTCCTTTTGAGGATTATGTTTTCAGCAAGGTGATGATGTGTTCATGCTAAGATACATTAGGTTTACAGTATAATCTTGTTTTCATGATAAATCATGTTTGGTCTTCATTAATCATATCTTCATACTGAACATTGAAGAAACTCTATTTAATCATACTTTCGAGCTCTCTATACAACCAGCATTAAGCCTACGCATAAATTTCCAGCCTATCTCAGTTCAGTTCAGTTTGCTACCGTTTAAATCAATTTACTCCCTTGGATCATGTCAGACGATTAACACCAGTATTTATCATTCTATGAAATTGCCATCGGTGCCAAGTATAGTATTTCATATGTATGCTGATATGAGTGAAATCTTATATCAATAATATCACAAATCACCCTAAAACACAAAGCAAAATACCTAATTTTTATTCATAAAAGCAGTATTATGGGTATGTTTTGTTGTTTATGCTTGTGTAGGTAACAAAGATACAATTTTGGAGCAAACAAGTAAAATCAAGCCTTATTAATGAAGAAAAGACAAAAGGAGGATGAACATTGACAAGCCTTACAAAGACAAAGGACCTTTCTTGACAACTTTCAAAGATGAGGGACTAAAGTTGTAATTATGAGAAAGTCAAGAACAAAGTCAAAATTGGTCAATTATCAAGTCAAATGGTCAAAGGATGATTATTGAACAAGTTTGAAGTTAGAAGGACTAAAATTGACAAATAAATGAAGATTAGAGCTCAAGATAATATTCTGCTAAACTAGAGGGGTTGAAATTGCCAAATATGAGCCAAGTTTGGGATTAATCCATGTGATATACAAGTCAGCCAATGAGAAGCTTTAAAACAAGGCTCACGGATTGCCAAATCAATGCCATGTCACCCCACTAGCAGCCGCCACATTAATAATACCCAATCCTGCCAGTGCTTCCACTACCATTTATTTTGACCAATCAAAAATCACTTTGTGGATATTGATCTGTGTCTAACCTTCTCAACAAATCAGACAACAACACGTGTCACATTTAAACACAAATGAACCCAATAACGATTTTGAGCTAGAGTGACTATCAAGACAAGTGTTGAACATGAAATCTACTCCAAATCAAGTGACAAAGACAACCCAAGCACCCAATTAGCTTGAAAGTGACTACATCAAAAAGCCCCAAATTGGATCTTCAACGGCTACATCCAATCAGTAGAATTATGACACGTGGAAGATTGCTAGTGGGAACACGTCACCTACCTCCAACAAACTCCATCCCAGCCTCAATAAATACCCCATTAGTCTTTCATTTCATGTATGTACTTAGTGTATGTTTTTTCACACACAACTTAAATTCTCCCAACTTTCAGTTAACTAGTTAGTTAATCACTACTCTCAAGTGATTGACAACCACTTGAGAGTTAGTTAGTTCGCTGTAACAGAATTGTAACAACTTTTCCTCCATTAATAAACTTCAAAATTTAGTTCACTCAAACTCTCATTCTCATGCCTGCATAAACCTTCATTCATGTTATTGTTGTGTTTCTATTGATCATTCTTGATCAATGGAATGTGTTTGATGTCACTAGGAAGATTGTAGCAGGTTCAGACGTGTTTTCAGTTCATTTTATAGCCATAATTGCAGTGTAGCAGGGGTGATAGATTTGTAGTTGATGGTAATGATATAATGGATTCTGGTTGTTTATTGATGGTGTGTTAGTTGATATTAGAGAGCTCATCACTCCTCTACTTCATCAAAGGCTTCATCAAGCTAAAAGGAACATTTTCTTGTTTAATATTCCACTAAACAGTTCTTGCATGCTCAATTTCTAGAATTAGAACTTAATTGCTATTATGTGATTGTGTTAGCGTACTTATGGTCTGATATAGTTAATCTGTTAGTTACTATGTAGCCTTATAGCTTTTAATTCAGTCTTAGCTTGATAAAAGTTGGATTTCATCAGTCAAAAGTCATCAGTGCTCAACTTTGTGTTCTTTCAAGTAAACTAGCTAATTTTTGGTGTTAAACTAGGTCATTTCAGTCACATAATAAGTTTTGATAAGTCACATAAGCTGTCATAAACATTTTCTCAAAAAGCCTTTGAAAAAGTTCTATATCAGATTTGTAACTAGTGTTTGGTTCTAAGTCAATTTTGAGAATCAGTTGTTAAAACTTGTTTCTTTGAGCTCACTTACACTCAACAAGTGAGTGTAAGTCATTTGGTAAAGTTTTGAGGTCAATATCTTGGTCAAAAAGGCAATTAACATATAAAAACTTTGGGTCAGTTCTTTGTAAAAGATCATCAGTCAAACTAGCATATTTTGATCACTTCTCATTCCTTTGTTAGTTGATTGATTTTGCTGATTTTTCCTCTCATACTTAGCTTATCATGATCTTTCAGTCTTTCTGAGGAAACTATACAGTATTGAGTATTAAGGTAGTAACCAGCTTAAAAATAAGCACTTGAGCATTTTCAAGTTTCTGTGACCTTAGTAGGCTGCTATACCCAGTTCTCTTAATCCACTTCATAAAACACCCAATTTTATTTCACAAACTTGTTTGCAAACATGTCCTGAGTTGATTTTGAAAGATTCAGCTTTTTGGAAACTTTGGTCAAACTTGGTCAAAATAAGCTATTTTGGCTTATTTCAGATTTCAGCTTATTCTCTTGATCATTTTCAAATCCAATTGACATTCAAAGCTTCTTATAACTTGATTAATCATTCTTAACAAGAAAATCAGTTTGTGGATGTCTGGATTGGTTTTTAGCTTATTGTGAGCTTATTGATATAAGCTAGTTTTTTATTCACTTGGTTTTAGCTAAATTCCTTTTACAAGTCTAGCTGATTTTCAATTTTAAACACTTTGAAAAAAACTAGAACAATTTTAGTTGAGTAATAAGCTCATTCTAGCTTATTCGAGTCTTATTGCACGTTTTTGTTGGAAACTTTTGTTTAATTGCATATAGGTCCCCATCCTTTCTTAATATTGCTAATTTGTTTGTTAATCATAAGTTTTTCTAGGTTTTGCATTTACAAGTCCCTGAAATTTGGTTTGTTACATAATTGGTTAGACAGTTTTGGTTTTTGTTAGTTGGAATAGTTTGTTACTATTTTCAATTCTAGTCCCTATACTTTCTGAATTTTTACTTTTAGTCCTTATACTTTCATTTCATTTACATTTTGAGCATTTTTACATTTGTGTGCATTAAATACTTGTACTTTGTGATATCTTTGTGGTATTTGCAGTTTGTTTTACGGATAAATAGCTATAATATTTTCATCTTTTTACGTGTTTGATTGAAATAGACATTGATACCAAATAATTTTGTGAAACCAAGAACAATTATAAACTTGATATTGGTGGGACTTTCAATTTGTCTTGAGTCGAGATAAACGAACTTGAATAAATACTCAATATTAAATGGCGCCGCTGCCAGTTCATGACATTACGAGAGACTATTGATTGACGGTTTCGATTGGATTTTGGGATCCGTTCACCTCGTGAGCGTTCCTTTTACGTATTATAAATCCAAAAGATAAAAAATCAAAAATATAAAAATATAAAAAAACTAAAAAACCACAAAATCAATTCTTTTCCTAAAGAGTTGAACCAAAAAAATAAAAACAATCCAAAAGTAAAATTTTTCCAAAAAGATTACAACAAAAATATATTGTATATATCAGTTTTCATTGTTTTTACGTACATATAGTATTTTCTTAAAAACCCAATAAATACAAAAGTATTTTCTCTATATTATTATATGTAGATACATATACGTATACGAACACTCAATACACATACTTCCATAAGTATTACTTTTGCAATACACCATGTTCGGGAGCGTTCCGGTCCTTGACACCTGTATAGGTCAAATTTAATTAAGGCAAAAATAGATAAATACTTCCAATAGGCAAGAATTCGAAGAACACAAACTACAAAGTGAATAGATAGGCGACGTGCTATAAAATGCCGTCTATGGTTAATAGGTACTTAAGTGCTTCGCGCCACCTAACCCCCCGTTCACTAGTGAGTATTCTAAGAAGGAAAGCTTGATTGGGGGTTTTGCCACCCAAAGTATTACTTACATATACTATATTTTCTTGTGGATATTACTTATTGAACCTCAGAAAGGATAATCCCTTCTTTTCCAAAGTTGAACGAGAGCTCCTCTCTCACTCCTTGATTTGAGTTGCATGCTCACCCGAGGGCGTGCACGAATACCTTTTGGTGTACAACCCCTTCCTCCCAAAAGGAAGAACAAGAGAAAGAGTAAGAAAAACACCGTCCATCAAGCCGATCCCGAGCATCGTGCTTTGAACAACACACAAGAAGCCATGGCCGCTGTTGACAATAGACCATTGATGGAGCACCTCTAATCAAATGTGGAGGGATATGCCGATGCCATTGTTATACCCGAGATACCCGCAAACATCTTTGAGCTTAAGACACCTATGATTACCTTGGTTTCTTCTACATCCTTTTTCAGGAGACCCAATGATGATCCACATGATCATATCAAGAATTTTCTATCCATTTGCAATACAATTAAATACAATGGGGTCCCTCATGATGCCATTAAGTTGATCTTAATTCAATTCTCCCTAGAGGGAAGTGCTAGGTATTATCTAGATAGACTACCACCTAAGAGCATTACCACTTGGGATGACTTTACCAAGAAGTTTTTGAATAAATTCTTTCCTCCATCTAAGACCACGACTTTAAGAAACCTAATTATTGGATTTCAACAAAAACATAATAAAACTTTTAGTGATGCTTGGGAAGAGTTCAAGGAGTTATTGAGAAAATGCCACAATAATGGATTCAATGAAGTTCACCAAATCAACACCTTTTACAATGGATAAAGACCACATCATCAAGATTCCCTTAACTCCTCCGCGGGTGGAAACATTCTTTCCAAATCCATATGATAGACATGGGACATTATTGAGACTAAATCCATGGTGCAAACAAATAACCAAATTGATGAGAGGGTCCATGTTGTGCAAGAATGTTCTCACACATCTATTGATAATATACTCCTCAAGAGTCACAATGAGATACTTCAAGCAATGGAAAAGCATCAAAAGTCGGATCACGAGATAATCTAAGCCCTTGTGAAATGTTCCTTGAATAACTCTTCCAATGATGTGAATGCCATTACTACATCACGTGAGACTTGTGGAGGTCCTCATTATTACCTACAATGTGACAAGGTTTAAAATTACCAAGGTGAATTTTATGCTTATCAAGATGAACATAGAGAGCACTTCAAACCTAACATCAACCCCAACAATCTCTCTTACAAGTCAAATAACTACCTTGCTCCACCCGGCTTTCCACCCCAACCACCCACCCAAAATCAAACCAATCCTCCTCAATTACATCAAAGAAATCAAGGGCCTAGGCCAAACTACCAAGGAAACAACTATAGAGCACCCAATACCTTTCAACATCAAGGAAATAACTTTCATGCAAACAATCAAGGATTTCACGCACCTCCCCTACCTTTTCAAAATCAAGGACATAATCAAGGTTACAATCAAGGATATGGGCAAAATGATACCTTTGAGCTACTTCAAAAGATGAAGCAAGAAACCGAAAGAAGAATTCGTGAAAGTGAAAAGAGAACACAAGATCAAATAAGAGCCATGAATAAGGAGACTAACAAGAGGATTATGATGATTCTTAATCAAAGGCCACAAGGAGCTCTACCTTCAAACACACAAACAAATCCAAGGGCTAATGTCAATTCAATCACAACAAGGAGTGGGAAGACAACTAATGATCCTTCACACCCTACACCTCCTTTGGTTAAGCCTACTATGGTTCCACCTTGTGATAAGCCTTCAACATCAAACACAACACCTTCAAGATCTACAACTTCAACACATACACCTTCTCATCCTACACCCACTACTCCTTTACCTTCCACACCTCCCAATGAAGAAACTAACAAAGAGAACCCTTCAAAAACAACTACTCAATCTACACCAAAACCAAGCCTTCCATATCTATCAAGATTGAGAAAGGAGCAACTTAAAAACAAGGATGATATTTAAGTGTCAAACTTTTTGAGAATGTTCAAGCAACTAAACATAAACATATCCTTTACGGAAGCTCTTGCCTATATGCCAAAGTTTGCTAAAATGTTCAAAGATCTCCTCTCAAACAAGGAAAAGTTGGTGGATTTTCCTAACATATCACTTGATAAGAATTGCTCCGCCGTGTTGCTCAAAACCCTACCTACAAAACTTGGAGATCCTGGGCAATTTTTGATCCCTTGTAATTTTCCCGGGGTGGAAAGTTGCATGGCACTAGCGGATCTTGGGGCAAGCATCAATCTCATGCCTTTATTGGTTTGGCAAAAACTATCTCTTCCCGAACTCACTCCTACTAGGATGACCCTTGAGTTAGCAAACCGTACCATAGCTTATCCGGTAGGCATAGCGGAGGATGTTTTTGTAGGGGTTGATAAATTCACGTTTCCCACGGATTTTGTAGTGGTTAATTGTGATATGGACCCGAGAGTTCCTCTTATTGTGGGTAGACCATTCTTGAGGACGGGTCGTACTCCTATAGATGTGGTGGAAGGAGAATTAATTATGAGAGTTGAGGATGAGAAAGTCGTGTTTAAGCTAGGGAAAGTTACCAAGAAATCTCAAAGTTATGAAACAATTAACATAGTGGATGGTCTTTGATGACGTATAGTCCCCAACCGGGTCATGAACCCGGCCCACGGGTACTACCCGCATCCGGCCCATCACGAATGGGTTAGATTAATGTCAATTAGTCTTATGGGCTTGAATGAATAGTGGCCGTATAAGATGGGTGCGGCCCACGACCCGGCACGACCGGAACAAGGTTAGACAGAATCACAATCCTATCAGGATTGGGATTTGCCTAAAAGAATAGGATATACACTCATCATAATTAGAAGATAACAATCAAGCTAATTATGGTGATTATCTTATGCTTGGGGCCGAAGTAACAGTGGCAGAGCATTTGGGTTTCACTGCCTATATAAGGAACCCCCAAGGGTCCCACAAAGGTATTACATTCTCTATACTCTCAACTCACAACCGATTTCTAACCCTAACCGATTACTTACTCTCACGCCGTAGTCTAATCGTGGGATACTCTCCCACGGTAAGTCTAAGGCGTGTTGCTTTAGTGTGCATGATCTCAACAAGTTATTCACTTGGTGTAAGAGCCGGAGCCCAGCCTACCCGAATTAAGCCTAATTCGGGTCAAGCAAGGATCATCCAACTTTTGTATCAACAAGTTGGCGCCATCCGTGGGACCCAAACACTAAGATAATACTTAATCTCGATCTCTTCTAATGACGAAGGGACATCCGCAAGGGAATCCGAGGAACACGAATCCTGGAAACCGAAAGTCCACGGGGGATGGGATACTCATCTCCACCCAGTCCCCTGGCAGCCAAACAGGCGGAATGAATAACCGAAACGTTTTTCAGTCTTTTGATGGGGCAGGCACGTCCAGCAATACCCCACCATCAACCATCACCATGGATAATCTTGATTCGGGGAGTGAGCCAAAGGACCCTAACAAGGAGCCGCAGAGGCCACCAATCGAGACAAAATTAGAAGTGGAATCACTCGGTGACGAGGACTTCAAGCGTGTTCTCACGCAGAACTTTGACATGATCGTCCTGGGTATCGCGTCAAGACTAAACCTAGGAAGGAACCTCCATTCTAGGCTTAACTTTGGTAGTACCGCGCCCGACACCTCCCCTCAAACTCACAAGAGGAGAAGGAGGGCGCGCCCGCAGGAGCGAACTCCCCTTGAGGAAAACCCTCAACCTCGGAATGTATTCAAGCGCACAGGGGATCGCATCATGCTGGATTTACTACAATCCCGTGAGGAAGGGGATAGGTCCGACGGCTCTACCGAACGCCCGGTGTTGGAAACGACCGTGAACAATCGCCGCACCAGTGTGTGGGATAAGGTGAATGGTGGGAAGAAAGCTCCTAACACTTCTCACAGAAGTGGTCATCAACCGAGAAGTGGGGCACCGCCCCCTCCTCCCGGCCCTTCGGGGTCGGATTCGAATGACCCTCCTCCCAAATGTCGCCGACCTAGGTATACCCCCCACCACCATCTGACGATGAGGGATACTATGATGATCCCTACTATCGGAATGAAGTGGAGGATCTCTACCGTCCATGGTGCGACGACAAAGAATATGCCTTCACTCTCCGCATACGGAACTACTCTGAGGATAATAAGCGTCGTATGCCGACGTGCGTTAAAACCTATGATGGGTCTGGTGATCCTGATGATCACCTAAAGATATTTGATACGCAGGCGAAAATTGAACGATGGTCGATGCCTATATGGTGCCAAATGTTTAATTCGAACTTGATTGGAAATGCCCGTGATTGGTTTGAAAGGCTCCCTCCCCGAAGTATTGATAGTTTCGGCGAGCTGCGCACTGCGTTCAAAAACAATTATACTCAGTGAAAGAAGTATAATAGGCATCCAGTCTCATTAGAAACCATCAAGCAACGGTCCGGAGAGTCTACGAAGTACTTCACGGAACGTTTCAATGACGAGTGCACGCACACAAAAACGTGCCCCGAGCTCCTAAAAATTCCCGACTACATGCATGCCATAACAGACAGGGTGCTAATTAGGCGTCTCAATGACAAACGACCGGAGAGGTACGACGACCTCATGGAAAGGGTTAGAAACTTTGTAGAAGGAGAAACCGCGGTAGCTGTGGCGTATCCTACAAAGGGAAGCCATAACTATCGATCGAATGACCAGCCCAATAGGCAATCAGGGGGTCAAAGCACCCAAGGCAACGGAAGGAGCTCGGATTACAAGAGCCAGAATAAAGGAGGGCAGTCGGATGATGTGACAACCCTAGGTTTTGGGTTTGTCACTTGGTCTTACTTTTAGGTTATTTTATGTGTGCTTACTTGAATTGTGTGTTTACGTGTTTATTTTGTGTGAACGAGGTTGGTGTGGTTATCATTTATGAGTATAGAGTACTCATAAGTAAATTGAGGAATGGTTATTTCATGTTCATGAGCTCACAAGTGGTGACTATGAAATGAAAATGGTGATATTGTAGTGTTTACGTATACGTATAAGTATTATAGTAATAGTATTTTTTTTGGATTTACGGTTTAGCGTTTAGAGGTCTCGGGTGAGGTAATTATCCAAAAGAATATTTTTCGGGATGGTTTTAAGTCATTTAGGACTTAGTTATAAAGTTTATTTAAGAATTTGATATTTTTTTTAAAAGTGTATATTTTACGTCTTTTACGGTAAAACGCGTATATTTGACTAGTTTTACGGTTTTGAGGTTTTGGGAGTTTTAGGAGCTGAAATAAATTAAGGTAAATTAAGGTAATATTAATAAGATATTAATTAACAATAAAAAGAAAAAAAATAAAGAAAAAAACGAAATTAGGGGTGTTTGGGTCGGTTTAGAAGAGAAAAAAAAGGAAAAAGGAAAAGATTTATGGTAAGTGGTAATTGGGTTGGACAAGGATTGTTTTGGCTATATAAGGAACCCCCAACACTAAATCAAACGCATTTTTTTTCTTTCCCTGGAGTTATAGTCGACTAAAAGAAGAGGAAAATTAGGGTTCTTCATAAAATTAGGTTTTCTTCATCTTCCATTAAATAAAAGGTAAAATCTTCATAACCCTTTTCATATTAATTGTTTTTATGTTTAATTAATCATTCTTATGATGGATTAAGGGTTAGGGTTTATATATAAACAGTAAATTAATGTTGTAATAATCATAATATAATGATTACATGGGTTAGGGCTTGTAATTAGAGGAATTAGGGTTAATTAATGTGGTTGATTTTGTTAAACCCGTTTTTAAAAACTGGGCAGATTTTTGAGTCAATTGTTTGATCATATTGGGAGTTCTACAAACTCTTATCTTACGATCCACATACCCCTGAAAAGGTATTTGAAGTGGCTTTCCAATGCAAGAAACTAGAACTAAATTGGAGGTTGGGAAGGGGGTCAAAAATAGGTTACAACAGTCGGAGGTCAAAACAGTTTTAAATTCAGCCTGTTTTCTTTTTAAGTTTTGGGTTGTTTGGGGTACTTAGGGTTGCATTGGGATCTTCTCACGAACATGAGAGATGGTTTATATATTGTAATAAGGATCTGCACTTGGGCTAAGATTGTGGTTTAGGGTAAGACCCTCTAATGGTAATGAACTTTTCATACGTTTAAAATCAGGAAAACTGGAATGACAAAAGTATATATATCTATATCAGGGCCTTAACAGTAGCTTTAAGGTTAGGGCAAGTGGGAGGTGTTAGCCAACATATGTAAGGGTATGAATATTCCTTTTACAGAAACCATGGGTATGTTTAAGTGGACGTTTGACTTAAAGTTTTGAGACCTAAAACTGGGACTGTTTTGTGTAAAATTGTGAACGGGATAGCTATTAAACTTAACCAAGTTAAGGACTTGTTAGGGAAGGGTAATGGGGTGTTTAGAGTTATAAATGGGGTTTTTATATGAGAGGAGGTTAGATGTCCATCATAGGTTGATGAACCATTTTAGAGGTTGGTTCATGTATTGATTTATGTGTTTTTGGATTATTAGCTTGGGGCTAGAGCAAGGACTTTGGAGAAGCAATCAGGTGAGTTCATAGTCCCATTTTTACTAAGTTTTTTGATGTTTTTCTAGTATGGGATGGAGATGACACTCCTAATGTTTTTAAAATGATTTAATACTATGTTTTAAAATGTGTGGACATAAATGTGCTATTGTGTGACTTGCGTGCTTATGTGTTCTCATATGTGCTTTGATATGTGTTCTGCTATGTGAATCTTGTTTGGGTTGTGATTGGCTTTGGTACATAGATGTATGGGCGTCTATGGGACTAGTGGTGATGTGTGTGGAGCGTGGGGCACGATCCGTCCTGAGTACTTGTGCATCGTCTCTTCGGAGGCAAGATATCTCGACGGGGATATAGTTCATCTTCCACAGGTGGTGTGGGAAAGATCCGGATAGTATGGTGTGTGTTCTTGTGTGTGTGACGGGATACATCTTGACTATTATAGTGTGCTTTGTGAATTTTAGATGTGATTGGTACTTGGATTGAGTTTTGTTGTGGATGCATGTAGCATGATTATCACATTATTGTCCATTACTATAAATTGTTTTCCTTCAACTTATTTGCAGCGGATGTAAAGGTTTCTTATGATGTTCTAGATAACTTAAACCTATGTTCTCACCAACTTTATGTTGACAGATTTTAGTGTCATTTTCAGGTGAGGTAGTTGTGCAAGATGATGTTACAAGTGGCTAGAGTATAGAGGCTGCTAGGATTGCATTCGGAGGAATCCCCTTTCCTCTTAGATTTTATTTTGTGTTTTGATTAAGTGAACTTTGTGGTACCTATATGTTTGATGTTTGTTTATTTGTATGTCTTTGGTAAGAGGTAGGCCTGTTACCTACTTACCTAGACGCCTGCATTGTTGAGATATTGTCACGACATTTGTGTCGCCATCTATGATATTTCAGTTTCATTTAGTTCTCTCTATAGACACGCTGTTGTTGTGATGATACCCATACGTCGCGCCCCATATTCCGCCATGGTGGGGTGTGACAGAATGGTATCAGAGACAATGGTTATAGAGAATTAGGTTTCCTAGTCGTGTAGCCTAGTCTATAGCTTAAGGGTCCCTGCATATAGGCGTCATAGGAGTATGTGTGCATTTTATAGTAGTTGATGTGTTTGAATATTATTTTCGCAGTATTTTTTAGGTTATGAACTACTATGGTTCATACTTAACTACATGTTATTTTCTTTACGAGTTGTGATTAGTGCGGGTGGAACCATGGTCGTATACGCTAGTTATTGTTGGATTTCATTTAATTATGTTTTCATGTTCTTTATACATTTTGAATTTTGTCTACGCTGGTTCAGCTGGACTACGAGTTTATGTGTTTCGTGCATTGACTATGTTATTTTAATACATAGGGTTTTGGATCTTATCTTGTGTGGTTATGTGCTTGTGAGTTGTTGGATTATGTGTTATGTGTAGTATTAATTTCTTATAAGTGTCAACATAGGAGGGAGTACATTAGTGAAAGGGAACATGTATAATTATAGAGGCCTACATAATTATATATGTGCCACAACACCACTGGACTTTCAAGTATGATTGCATGAAATAGAGTTAATACATGTTTGTATAGTATATGTTGGATGGATTTGAGTGTATGTACGCTTATGCCTATGTATGTAAAATTATTTTCTACTTACCGGTTGTATTCTTGGGATGGTTGCTAGCTCGTTTCTCTTTGAGATGTTCAACTTCTGTAGTAGCGCATTTCTCGGGTCCTCATTTCACATGTTTGTTTGTACGGTACTTTTTGCGTGAAGGATTTTGAGATGGTGGAGATTTCTTTTTGGGGTAACGATGTCTTTTGTTTCGAGTTATACATGGTAAAAAATATAGAACTTGCAAATTGAAAAAGAAATAGTTGTTGGTAGTCGACGAAATAAGGAAGTGTCGAAAACGTGTTTGAAATAAGGTGGAATATAATTTTTTTTCATATAAGCATGACCTTTTTATTCTAAAATATTTTGGTTTTGATCACCTAAAGTTATTGTTCTTTAGTTAGAATTCTTGTTCTTATTAACTTAAATATGTTAAATCATGTATTAATCATATGATGGGTGAGAGTTTAAATTTTCTAGAATTAAAATAAATTAGACCTTGAATTTTGTAATTATTAACGGGTTTTTTTTAGGGTTTAAAAATCGTTTTTTTTTTTGTATAAATCGGAGTAGGCAGAAACTGTCGCTAAACTGTCAAAATATGTCGCTAACTGTCAGAAACTGTCGCTAATGCCTAGGCAGATTTTGAGAAAAATCGTTTTGGTCATAACTTATTCGTTTTTAAAGGTTTTTGGGTGATTCAAAAGCCTAAAATTATGTACTCGGAACATACTTTTCAAATTATGTACTCGGAACATACTTTTCAAATATTCAGAAAGTTTCGTAATTGGAAGTCAGTAGCTTGGTCGAATTAATTGTACAAGTGTTGAGTTCAAGGTTAATTTTCGGACAACATGGTTTAAACTCGTGTTTTGGGTATATTTCGGTAATGAAAACTTGGAGGGTTAACATAGAAATGAGTTGGGAAGGAATTTGAGAGTTCTTTAGACCTTATTATACGTGGTTATATTTTGATGAGTTTTGATTTATGGTTTTGATAAGTTTCCTCGCGGACGGTTAAGGCTCATGTGTTGTTGGTTGAGATTATTTTCGTGTAAACTGAGTTCACGTTTGAATGTGAAGGTTTTATCAAGGATATGTATCCTCGTTTGTTTGCTGAGAATAAGTTTGAGTTTGGGAGTAAATCTCGGGACGAGATTTCTATTAGGAGGGAGTGATGTGACAACCCTAGGTTTTGGGTTTGTCACTTGGTCTTACTTTTAGGTTATTTTATGTGTGCTTACTTGAATTGTGTGTTTACGTGTTTATTTTGTGTGAACGAGGTTGGTGTGGTTATCATTTATGAGTATAGAGTACTCATAAGTAAATTGGGGAACGGTTATTTCATGTTCATGAGCTCACAAGTGGTGACTATGAAATGAAAATGGTGATATTGTAGTGTTTACGTATACGTATAAGTATTATAGTAATAGTATTTTTTTTTGGATTTACGGTTTAGTGTTTAGAGGTCTCGGGTGAGGTAATTATCCAAAAGAATATTTTTCGGGATGGTTTTAAGTCATTTAGGACTTAGTTATAAAGTTTATTTAAGAATTTGATATTTTTTTTAAAAGTGTATATTTTACGTCTTTTACGGTAAAACGCGTAAATTTGACTAGTTTTACGGTTTTGAGGTTTTGGGAGTTTTAGGAGCTGAAATAAATTAAGGTAAATTAAGGTAATATTAATAAGATATTAATTAACAATAAAAAGAAAAAAAAATAAAGAAAAAAACGAAATTAGGGGTGTTTGGGTCAGTTTAGAAGAGAAAAAAAGGAAAAAGGAAAAGATTTATGGTAAGTGGTAATTGGGTTGGATAAGGATTGTTTTGGCTATATAAGGAACCCCCAACACTAAATCAAACGCATTTTTTTCTTTCCCTGGAGTTATAGTCGACTAAAAGAAGAGGAAAATTAGGGTTCTTCATAAAATTAGGTTTTCTTCATCTTCCATTAAATAAAAGGTAAAATCTTCATAACCCTTTTCATATTAATTGTTTTTATGTTTAATTAATCATTCTTATGATGGATTAAGGGTTAGGGTTTATATATAAACAGTAAATTAATGTTGTAATAATCATAATATAATGATTACATGGGTTAGGGCTTGTAATTAGAGGAATTAGGGTTAATTAATGTGGTTGATTTTCTTAAACCCGTTTTTAAAAACTGGGCAGATTTTTGAGTCAATTGTTTTGATCATATTGGGAGTTCTACAAACTCTTATCTTACGATCCACATACCCCTGAAAAGGTATTTGAAGTGGCTTTCCAATGCAAGAAACTAGAACTAAATTGGAGGTTGGGAAGGGGGTCAAAAATAGGTTACAACAGTCGGAGGTCAAAACAGTTTTAAATTCAGCCTGTTTTCTTTTTAAGTTTTGGGTACTTAGGGTTGCATTGGGATCTTCTCACGAACATGAGAGATGGTTTATATATTGTAATAAGGATCTGCACTTGGGCTAAGATTGTGGTTTAGGGTAAGACCCTCTAATGGTAATGAACTTTTCATACGTTTAAAATCAGGAAAACTGGAATGACAAAAGTATATATATATATATATATATATATATATATATATATATATATATATATATATATATATATATATATATATATATATATATATATATATATATATATATATATATATCAGGGCCTTAACAGTAGCTTTAAGGTTAGGGCAAGTGGGAGGTGTTAGCCAACATATGTAAGGGTATGAATATTCCTTTTACAGAAACCATGGGTATGTTTAAGTGGACGTTTGACTTAAAGTTTTGAGACCTAAAACTGGGACTGTTTTGTGTAAAATTGTGAACGGGATAGCTATTAAACTTAACCAAGTTAAGGACTTGTTAGGGAAGGGTAATGGGGTGTTTAGAGTTATAAATGGGGTATTTATATGAGAGGAGGTTAGATGTCCATCATAGGTTGATGAACCATTTTAGAGGTTGGTTCATGTATTGATTTATGTGTTTTTGGATTATTAGCTTGGGGCTAGAGCAAGGACTTTGGAGAAGCAATCAGGTGAGTTCATAGTCCCATTTTTACTAAGTTTTTTGATGTTTTTCTAGTATGGGATGGAGATGACACTCCTAATGTTCTTAAAATGATTTAATACTATGTTTTAAAATGTGTGGACATAAATGTGCTATTGTGTGACTTGCGTGCTTATGTGTTCTCATATGTGCTTTGATATGTGTTCTGCTATGTGAATCTTGTTTGGGTTGTGATTGGCTTTGGTACATAGATGTATGGGCGTCTATGGGACCAGTGGTGATGTGTGTGGAGCGTGGGGCATGATCCGTCCTGAGTACTTGTGCATCGTCTCTTCGGAGGCAAGATATCTCGACGGGGATATAGTTCATCTTCCACAGGTGGTGTGGGAAAGATCCGGATAGTGTGGTGTGTGTTCTTGTGTGTGTGACGGGATACATCTTGACTATTATAGTGTGCTTTGTGAATTTTAGATGTGATTGGTACTTGGATTGAGTTTTGTTGTGGATGCATGTAGCATGATTATCACATTATTGTCCATTACTATAAATTGTTTTCCTTCAACTTATTTGCAGCGGATGTAAAGGTTTCTTATGATGTTCTAGATAACTTAAACCTATGTTCTCACCAACTTTATGTTGACAGATTTTAGTGTCATTTTCAGGTGAGGTAGTTGTGCAAGATGATGTTACAAGTGGCTAGAGTATAGAGGCTGCTAGGATTGCATTCGGAGGAATCCCCTTTCCTCTTAGATTTTATTTTGTGTTTTGATTAAGTGAACTTTGTGGTACCTATATGTTTGATGTTTGTTTATTTGTATGTCTTTGGTAAGAGGTAGTCCTGTTACCTACTTACCTAGACGCCTGCATTGTTGAGATATTGTCACGACATTTGTGTCGCCATCTATGATATTTCAATTTCATTTAGTTCTCTCTATAGACACGCTGTTGTTGTGATGATACCCATACGTCGCGCCCCATATTCCGCCATGGAGGGGTGTGACAGATGACAAATTCACCCCTCTAAAGATGACTTACCGAGATATCTTGTTGACTGAAGGGGTGAACTTCCCAAGGCCTCCTCCAATGACAACTCCAGTCGATCGCCGTCAAGGAAATCTCTTCTGCGAATTCCACAATGACAAGGGCCACGACACGGAGGAGTGCATCCAGCTCAAAAAGCATATAGAGTCATTAAATAAGTCAGGCAAACTCAAACACCTGGTCAAGGATTGGAAGGATGGGAAGGATAACAAAAAGTACGACAAGAAGGACTCCTAAAAGGACAAGCCTTCAACCATATATATGATCCAATCTTGGCAGCGCCGAACAAAGCAGAAAGTTAATAAAAAAAAATCACGCGGCAAAGAGATCTCATTCCCTCCCATTACGGCAAGCAACGTGGCCGATTCACCTCTCACGATTGAGGTAAGCATTAGAACACACAACGTTCGTCATATGTATGTGGATGGAGGATCATCGGCGAAAGTACTCTACGAACACTGCTTCGTACAGCTACGACCAGAGATAAAAAGCCAATTAGTGTCGGCCACGTCGTCGCTCATTGGCTTTAGTGGAGATACTATCTGGCCAATAGGACAGCTGCGTCTACTGGTAAACATTGGGGATAAAGAGCATTCCACTACGGCATGGATGAACTTTATGGTGATACGTTCACACTCCCCATATAATGGTATTATCGGAAGACCATGTATCTTAGCCATACGGTCTGTCCCGTCCACGGCTCTTGGTATGATTAAATTCCTAGTCGAAGGGGGAATTGTTACAATTTACAATTCGATCGTGCCGGCATCCGAATGCCACGCCGTGACAACACCAGTCCAGCCGGTTCCCATTAAGGAAGGATCACCACCCCCCAATTGGAAGGTGGTAATCCACCCCAACTACCCGAAGCAAGAGGTGGCCATGGGGGGAACGCTATCGGATAACAGGAAGAAGGCCATCTTCTCTCTCCTAAAAGCAAACCTTGATATATCCGCATGGAAGCCTAAGCATATGACAGGAGTGCCGCGTTCGCTAGCAGAACATAAACTTCAAATCCGCCAGGGATATCCCCCTGTTAAGCAAAAGAAGCGTGGTCAAGCACCAGAACACAGCCAGGTAATACTTGATGAGGTACGGAAATTGGTGGACGCCGGAATTATGCGCGAGGTATATTACCATGAATGGTTATCCAATCCGGTCGTGGTCAAGAAGCATGATGGGAGCTGGCGCATGTGTGTGGACTTCACGGACTTGAACAAAGCTTATCCGCAAGACTGCTATCCATTACCAGAAAGTGATTGGATGGTCGAATCCTTATACGGATACCCTTTCAAATGTTTTTTAGATGCGTACAAAGGATACCATCAGATCCAGATGGCGGAGGAGGACGAGGAGAAGACGGCCTTCCACACTAGTCAGGGCGTGTATTGTTACACAAAAATGCCGTTCGGACTAAAGAACGCCAGAGCGGCATATCAGCGACTGGTTGATAAAGCCTTCGACTCCCAGATAGGCCGTAACCTTGAGGTCTATGTTGATGATCTGGTCATCAAGAGCCATACGGAGGAGGCACTTCTTCGTGATATCTAGGAGACGTTCGACACGTTGAGGAGAATCAACATGAAACTGAATCCAAAAAAGTGCATGTTTGGGGAAACCGAAGGGATGTTACTTGGGTATATGATTAATCCAAACGGCTCAAGCCTCGTCTGGAGAAGACGGACGTCGTAAAACAGTTACCATCCCCTCAGACACTCAAGTAGGTACAATCACTCAACGGAAAGCTGGCTGGGCTTAATAGGTTCTTGTCAAAGTCCGCGGAGAAGTCACTACCTCTATTCAAAACACTTAAGAAGTGCTTGAAGAAAAGAGATTTATGTTGGACTAAAAGAAGTAGAGGAAGCATTCGGGCAGCTTAAACATCATCTCGCGGCTCTTCCTATGTTGGTTGCACCCCAGCCTAAGGAGGAGCTCATCATGTATCTATCCTCTACGTACGGAGCAATAAGCGCAGTCCTTATGACCGATCGGGGCTCAGTCCAGACACCGGTTTACTTTATAAGCAGAGCATTGCAGGGGTCGGTGCTGAACTATTTATCAATAGAGAAGTTGGTTTTGTCACTGGTGTATGCCGCGAAAAGGTTGCGCCGGTATTTCTAGGCGCACCCAATTGTGGTCATCACTGATCAACCAATAAAACATATCATCTCTAAACCAGACGTGGCCGGGAGGCTACAGAAGTGGAGCGTCCTACTAGGAGAACATAACATCTCCTATAGACCAAGGACAGCTGTTAAGGGCCAAATTTTGGTAGATTTCTTAATTGAGAAACCGGAGGAGGACGAACCCATGGTGCAAAAAGAGTAAATTCCAGCGGAACCATGGGTTTTGTTTACTGACGGATCTTCGTGCACGGACAGATCAGGAGCCGGCCTCATTCTCACGAATCCGAAAGGAATGGAGTTTACCTATGCCTTGCGTTTTGAGTTCACAGCCACGAATAATGAGGCAGAATATGAAGCATTGATTGCGGGTTTAAAAATCGCCACTAGGATGGGAGTCCGCAACCTTGAGGCCTACGTGGACTCGCGGCTTGTCGCGAATCACATCCTAGGAGGGTACATACCCAAGGAGGATAACATGATCCAATACTTGGAGAAAGTCAAGTCACTCATCGCCACATTTGGGAAGTTTTCCATTAAGCATGTACCAAGAGGTGAGAACAAGAAGGCGGATGCTCTTAGCAAGATTGCGTCTACAAGCTTCGCCCATTTATCCAAACAAGTATTGGTGGAAATACTCAAGGAAAAATCCATTATAGGAGGGGAAATTAAAACTATAGTTGAGGAAGATGGACCTACATAGATGACCCCGATCAACAGCTATTTATCTGACGAAACCCTTCCGAACGATAAAAAGGTGGCACGGCGTATCAGAATGAAGTCGCAGCATTTCGAACTCCGAGATGGGGTTCTGTACAAGCGTTCCTTCCTACAACTGTGGTTGCGATGCGTCGGGCCACGCCAGGCTAGCTATGTGATTAGTGAAATACATGAAGGGTCGTGCGGCATGCACGCAGGTCCTAGATCAGTAGTGGCGCGAGCTTTACACACAGGGTACTATTGTCCGACCATGCATCGGGATGCACGAGGCATGATTCGTAAATGCAGTGATTGCCAAGTATACAGGACAGTACCGCGACATCTACAGCAAGAACTAACACCCATCACATCCCCATGGTCGTTCTATAAGTGGGGGATCGATATTGCAGGACCTTTTCCTGTTGCCGCAGGAGTCGTTAAGTTCTTGATCGTCGCAATGGACTATTTTACACGTTGGATAGAAGCTAAGGCGGTTAAAATGATTACTGGCAAATAGGTAAAAACGTTTGTTTGGGAAAATATTGTGTGCCGCTTTGGTTTGCCAGGCGAGATTATCTCGGATAACGGAAAGCAGTTCGCGGATAATCCATTCAAGGATTGGTGTGTGGCGTTGAACATTACACGGCGTTTCGCATCAGTTAAACACCCACAGACTAATGGTCTCGTGGAGCGTGCAAACAGAAACCTAGGTGAAGGTATCAAAGCACGCCTAGATGAACGAAGTGCTAAGTGGGTAGATGAACTGCCGCATGTCCTATGGGCACATAGGATAATGATCAAAAAAACCAATGGGGACACTCCATTCGCGCTGGCCTACGGAACCGAGGCCGTTATCCCAACAGAAATTGGGATGCCAATAATCCGCACTTCGGAGGTTAACGTCGTCACGAACGATGAGCAACTCCGGGTCAATATGGACTTGTTAGAGGAGAAACGAGAGATAGCAGCAATCAAAGAGGCCAAGTCTAAGGCACGTATGAAAGCTTATTACGATTCTAAAGTTAAGGGTGTTTCCTTCCGACCGGGGGATTTTTTTTATCGTGCTAACGAGGCAAGTCGCGGGGAGAACACAGGGAAGCTTGATCCAAAGTGGGAAGAGCCGTATGAGGTCACGGAAGCCTTGGGACTAGGTGCGTACAAGTTGCATGATATGGATGGCCGTGACTTGGATCGTACGTGGAATATTTGCAACCTTAAACGATGCTACCTCTGAGAGGGCTACGGCCTCTACATGGACACTTCGCTGTGGTCAGCTTCAATGAAGATCCATGTATTTTTGTTTTCATGCTTTCTAGGTTCTATTTGTCTTAGGATTTTAATTCTATCAAAAAATCGTAAAGGTTCTAATAAAATGCCGTGGGTGCCTAGCTAGCTCCATGGTCTGTTCTTGTGCAAATTATTGTCTTATGTCTTTTAAATTTATTTGTTATTTCTGTAATGTGCTATTTCTTTTTCATATGCATTCATTCAAACCGTACATGTACTATTCGCTCCCAGGCGGGGTAAAAGGATTAAGTAAACCTAATAATTCAAATTGTCGCATAAGAGGGATGCAACCCTAGTGACACGGATCATGTATCCTTACTAGACACCTTATTTACAAGACGTTGTAATAAGTTTCCGCATGCCGTACTTACATAGTGCCAGACATGATAAAGACACACGCTGCACGTCTATTAAAATATAGACTTAGTTTTATTCTTGATAAGCCGTGACATCTCATGCGAATGGATATATGATATCTAACGAATATAAACAAGTTTCAATTTTAGATAAACAAAATTGTTGTGATCACTACGGACTTATACATATGGTATTCTAAGAATGTTTACACATAGAGTTACGAATTCTAGCCGTGTACATGCACGGACGAATAAATACAAGATGCAAATGTTTAAAACAAGTTAAATTACAAAGGAGTCAGAAACTCTCCTATCTCTTTCTTCCCTTCAGCTATCATGGCACGGAGGGCTTCGCCACGAGCATCCTTTCCACTCCGCGCCCTAGCCAGATTGGCTTCCAACGCCTCAGCCAAGAGCTTCTCACCCTTCCTGACCTTCAGACTGGCATCATATGTTGGCAGAGTAAGCTGGATTGGGTCTGGGGTGAGCATTGCCATGACTTCCTCGTTGGAGGCATCCTTTAACGCTTCAAGTTCATCAAGGAAGGGGTATTGCATTTCTACAAGAGCGGCCATGGAGGCGGTCATTTTTTCCTCTGCTTCGGGGTTATGATAGGCATGCTTGGAGATGTCCTCTTTCTTGCTTATCAGTTCCGCATCCTTGGTTAAACCCTCATGCCTGCCACGGTAAATGCCGTCTGACACAACATCTGCGAAGGCTTGCACAAACTGAGGAGCCTCCGTTACCCTCGTCACGGCTAGGCGCATCCCTTGGCTCACCATCCACCTACAACCAGCTATGGCCGTAAGTAGTAGAGGGCACAACACTTCAGCACATTCTGTTGCCAGCATGTTCAGCTCTCCCTCTACTGCCGTTGTTCGCTCCTCCATGACAGCCCGTTCCTTGGTAAGTTCTTCCTTTAACATGGCGCGCTCTTCTGCCAAGGCGGCGGATTGGTCCGTTGCGGTTCTGGTGGTGGCTTCGGCTGTGGATACCTGTGGACAACACTTGGTGTCACTACAAAGAAAGACGGGGATTATGTAAACAACGGGTATAAGTAGGTATGGATATGTACCTTATCATCGGATGTCGCTAGGAGAGCTTCTAACTCCGTAATACGCTCTTCACGGGTGTTGGCCTGGTTGGTTTGTTCTTTTATTGTTGATTCTGCCACGACCAAGTCCGCCTACAAGGATGCTATTTTCTTCTCGTGCTTCTCCACCATTTCTTCTCTACGAGCAATCCTCCTATCAACACGGCTCACATTAGCTAAGGCTTCCTCCAGGTGATGCCGTAAGGCCGCGCCAACTGTTACTTGGTGCGCCGTGGCCACATCATACTGCTCAAGAAGAGTCCCATTCTCAAGTTCATCTAAATCTTGTGCCAGCGCTGGAGGCGTTAGGTGGTCCATGAACTCTTTACACTCAGACTCCGCCTCTAGTCTTGTTAGGCTAGACAAGTTCCATGCCGGCGGAGGTTGGTGTCCGGACCCTCGGCATGAGGCTCCTCTTCATGAGTCGGGGGAGGTGATGGGGGCATCATGGATAACCCGGGAGAAGGTTCTCTCTCCACTTCCTTCTCTTGTGCCGCTATTGAAGGATCCATCCTGTCATTAAAACATACACTTATGAGTTTTTGAGAAGGGACCAAGTATTATGAAGTATAGAAAGTACTTACGTCACGTCTATCATTGGTTCCGTGATGATAGGAGCTACAGCGTTCACTGGTTTTGCATTCCATACAGGAGTATCTCCTTGCGGCGGGGGGTTTCCTTGAGGCAGTGTGGTACTGCTCCCTTCCTGGAACTACGGATGGTCTTTCCTCAGTTTCTTGGTGGGCGCATTGTGTTCCCCTGCCTCAGCTTCTACATTCTTAACCAGCTTCTTGGTGGTTTTGCGTTCTTGGACGCAGCCTTAAACGATGCTACCTCTGAGAGGGCTACGGCCTCTACATGGACACTTCGCTGTGGTCAGCTTCAATGAAGATCCATGTATTTTTGTTTTCATGCTTTCTAGGTTCTATTTGTCTTAGGATTTTAATTCTATCAAAAAATCGTAAAGGTTCTAATAAAATGTCGTGGGTGCCTAGCTAGCTCCATGGTCTGTTCTTGTGCAAATTATTGTCTTATGTCTTTTAAATTTATTTGTTATTTCTGTAATGTGCTATTTCTTTTTCATATGCATTCATTCAAACCGTACATGTACTATTCGCTCCCAGGCGGGGTAAAAGGATTAAGTAAACCTAATAATTCAACTTGTCGCATAAGAGGGATGCAATCCTAGTGACACGGATCATGTATCCTTACTAGACACCTTATTTACAAGACGTTGTAATAAGTTTCCGCATGCCGTACTTACATAGTGCCGGACATGATAAAGACACACGCTGCACGTCTAGTAAAATATAGACTTAGTTTTATTCTTGATAAGCCGTGACATCTCATGCGAATGGATATATGATATCTAACGAATATAAACAAGTTTCAATTTTAGATAAACAAAATTGTTGTGATCACTACGGACTTATACATATGGTATTCTAAGAATGTTTACACATAGAGTTACGAATTCTAGCCGTGTACATGCACGGACGAATAAATACAAGATGCAAATGTTTAAAACAAGTTAAATTACAAAGGAGGCAGAAACTTTCCTATCTCTTTCTTCCCTTCAGCTATCATGGCACGGAGGGCTTCGCCACGAGCATCCTTTCCACTCCGCGCCCTGGCCAGATTGGCTTCCAACGCCTCAGCCAAGAGCTTCTCACCCTTCCTGACCTTCAGACTGGCATCATATGTTGGCAGAGTAAGCTGGATTGGGTATGGGGTGAGCATTGCCATGACTTCCTCGTTGGAGGCATCCTTTAACGCTTCAAGTTCATCAAGGAAGGGGTATTGCATTTCTACAAGAGCGGCCATGGAGGCGGTCATTTTTTCCTCTGCTTCGGGGTTATGATAGGCATGCTTGGAGATGTCCTCTTTCTTGCTTATCAGTTCCGCAGCCTTGGTTAAACCCTCATGCCTGCCACGGTAAATGCCGTCTGACACAACATCTGCGAAGGCTTGCACAAACTGAGGAGCCTCCGTTACCCTCGTCACGGCTAGGCGCATCCCTTGGCCCACCATCCACCTACAACCAGCAATGGCCGTAAGTAGTGGAGGGTACAACACTTCAGCACATTTTGTTGCCAGCATGTTCAGCTCTCCCTCTACTGCCGTTGTTCGCTCCTCCATGACAGCCCGTTCCATGGTAAGTTCTTCCTTTAACATGGCGCGCTCTTCTGCCAAGGCGGAGGATTGGTCCGTTGCGGTTCTGACGGTGGCTTCCGTTGTGGATACCTGTGGACAACACTTGGGGTCACTACAAAGAAAGACGGGGATTATGTAAACAACGGGTATAAATAGGTATGGATATGTACCTTATCATCGGATGCCGCTAGGAGAGCTTCTAACTCCGTAATACGCTCCTCACGGGTGTTGGCGTGGTTGGTTTGTTCTTTTATTGTTGATTCTGCCACGACCAAGTCCGCCTACAAGGAGGCTATTTTCTTCTCGTGCTTCTCCACCATTTTTTCTCTACGAGCAATCCTCCTATCAACACGGCTCACATTAGCTAAGGCTTCCTCCAGGTGATGCCGTAAGGCCGCGTCAACTGTTACTTGGTGCGCCGTGGCCACATCATACTGCTCAAGAAGAGTCCCATTCTCAAGTTCATCTAAATCTTGTGCCAGCGCTGGAGGCGTTAGGTGGTCCATGAACTCTTTACACTCATACTCCGCCTCTAGTCTTGTTAGGCTGGACAAGTTCCATGCCGGCGGAGGTTGGTGTCCGGACCCTCGGCACGAGGCTCCTCTTCATGAGTCGGGGGAGGTGATGGGGGCATCATGGATAACCCGGGAGAAGGTTCTCTCTCCACTTCCTTCTCTTGTGCCGCTATTAAAGGATCCATCCTGTCATTAAAACATACACTTATGAGTTTTTGAGAAGGGACCAAGTATTATGAAGTATAGAAAGTACTTACGTCACGTCTATCATTGGTTCCGTGATGATAGGAGCTACAGCGTTAACTGGTGTTGCATTCCATACAGGAGTATCTCCTTGCGACGGGGGGTTTCCTTGAGGCAGTGTGGTAATGCTCCCTTCCTGGAACTACGGATGGTCTTTCCTCAGTTTCTTGGTGGGCGCATTGTGTTCCCCTGCCTCAGCTTCTACATTCTTAACCAGCTTCTTGGTGGTTTTGCGTTCTTGGACGCAGCTTTTTGTTGTTGGGAGGATCCAGCTTCCTGCGCCACTTCTTCTTCTCATTCATCATCATCATTAAACATGCGGTTGATTGATGAATCTTTCGGTTGTTCTCCACCTTGGATGGAGGTGGCGTTTTCCAGTAGTAGCTCACCACCATCTTCATTGGTAAAGTCCAACGGTGACTTCTGGATTACGGGCCCTGATATAAGTTAAATTACTCATATCATTTATATCAATAGAGAGACATAAAATGCATAAAATATATAAAAATAGCCATGTATATGCATGTTTTGTTTGTTTCATGTGTGTAGGTACTAAGTTCACGAAAACCGGCGAAAACGACATGAGATTGAAGAAAAATCGAGGAAGCCGAAAATCAAGTTCGATTTTGTTCACGGATTTAAGTTTTTGAAGGATTTTTGTCATGTGGGTCCTACTTTAGTTAAATGGGCCTGAAAGCCCATTTGTAACTTAAGTTGTTAATTTACTTGTTCAAGCCCAATAATAGGCCCAATAATAATACAACAATTGACGGATGGAAGTTTTAATAGCACAAGCCCAATTCCAATTTAGTGAGGCGGTGGGAATATTGAGCAAAAGAACATTAAAAGAAACGAATGCTGTATATAAGTCAAAGCCCAAATAAAGAAACGGTGGAAAGATATTAATACCTTCTATCTTTTCAAACCTATTCGATACAACCAAAGCCACAAGAAGGAAAAGATACAGAGAAGATAGAACGCAGCCAAAGAACAAAAAAAATCAATTTGGGGTTTTTAATTTATCATAGATTGAAGACCACGCGCTTAATTAATTCACAAGAATTTAGGAGATGAAGATGATGGCACAAGGCATCCACGTGACACCCTTGGCACGTCACATCCTCACTATGATTGGTTAATATTCTGTTTTTCAGAAAAGGGGCCAATCAAATACTTCCACATCAGCTTACAAGAAGCACAAGAAACACAAGAAATCGCCACGCTGGCGATCCAAGTGAATTAAAGCGTTTTTCAGCCGTGGAAGATAAAGAGAAGAGAGAGAGAAGAAGATTAAGGGCAAAGATTACACTTCATCATCAACAACCCACCCTCTCATTCATCTATAAAATCCCTCTTGGAAAAATCAGTAATCATCCCTTTTTTACTTTTCAATGTTATAATGTTAGATTATAGTTAGACTTTGTAATTTTATTTTAATGAGTTTTGTAAGGATTTGATTTGAATAATAAAGTTAATTTTCAGCTTTTAATATCTTATTCTCTTGTTTAATTTTACTGTTAAAAGTGAAATATCATTCTCATAAAATCCTTGTCACGTTTTAATATTTACTGTTAAATTAATCTGCATCTTTTATAATCTTTAATTGGATATTATAATTGTTTATCATTCACATAAGCTCAAATGGGTTGCTTATGTGAGTGATATTGAGTGAATTAGGGAGATAAATCTAACCCCACTGGTTAGATATATAATACTGTGGTTCGTGATTTTGTTGTGGGTCGATGGTAATTCATGTTCGAGTTATTTTAATGGCGATTAATGGTGGCGTTTTTAAGTCGAATCATTAAGGAGGCTCAGCGCCTGCCTTCTACTCAAAGGTTTCATCAAAAAGGTGAGCTCGTCTTTTTATATTTATTTAATCAGTTTATTTAGTTTTGTTTGATGAATGCTAAATATGTTAGGAATCTGATGTGTTAATTAGATTTGTTAGTTCGATTAGATTTACTGTGAGAGTGTATCCGCCTATAATCGTTGAATTGAGTTATGCAATGTTAAGATATTAAGAGTTTGATGATTGTGGTCTGTGTTTAGTTATTAAGTTTGTGATGTTGAATGTTACTTTTGAGGACTTGATTCTGAAATATAATTTTCTGTTTATGAATATGATTTGCGGATAAATTATTAGATATGCTGATGAATCTGTTGATGTATATTAATACTTAAAGTCTGTTTGCTTAATAATGTTCCTACATAGATTTTCTAGGATATAGTTTGCTGTAGAATTGGGGGTTTATCATTTAAAGTTCTACTGATTTGTTTATTGTTGAGTTTTAGTTTATTGTTCCACTGATTTTATAGTCTGCTGATATTTCTATACTAGATTTACTTCGTATCTGTTTAGTCTTATCATATCGTGTTATATTAGATCTGCTTTCTAGAGTTAAAGCTAGCAGACCTGGATTTTAGATAATTGGGTTTGGTTATTTGAGTTTATTATTGTAATTGAGTTCTTGTTTAACTGAGTTTGTTTGAATTTGTTTTAACTCTGATTTCATTGAGCTAGTGATACAGATACCTTTAATTGCTTATAATGGATTGTTAAATTTTAACTGTGGGCTGATAATTACTGTTCTTATTCAATTTTAGTAAAAGCTTACTTGTGTACTCTGTTTATAATTGGTATTTCACGTTTGATATATTGCTATATCTCTGCTTTTCTAATTGCTGATATTAGTATGCTGTGCATTTTTCCTCATTCTGTTATATGTACTGGTCTGATCGAATTGCCCTATTTGTTAGATTTTATTGCTATAAATCAGTAATTTGAGTTGTTCACTCTTTTACTGTAAAGTCTAGATTTGATTTGTTGTGTAAAAATAAAAATATCCAAAAAAAGGTCCTCTATGGGATTCGACCATGTGACCTCCTGGTTACAGTCCAAACGTGTTAACCATCTCTGCTAGCCTTTAGTTTTTGTTTTATTATAGTTTATTTAATTAATATAGCCTCTTTAATTTGGCTGTCAGCTTTAAATTGATTTAAAGTCTAAGTTTGCATTTAGTAAATTTTAATTATTAGTTTTATAAATAACTTTTTTTTAAGTTTTAAAATAATAATTAATAAAAAAATAAAAATATGTTTCATTATTTTTAGAAATTTAAATGATTTTAAAATTAGTTTTTAGATAAATTAGATTTTAATTAATTTAGTTTTAAATAATATAGTTTTAAAATAGATTTTATTTATAAAAAATAAAAGTTAATTTTAATGGATTAAATTAGTAATCGAGTTTAGATAGTGTTTTAAATTGTTTAAATAGATTTTAAATAGTACAAAAGTATTTTTTTAATTAAAAAGATTTATTTTAAATAGAATTTTAATAGATTATTAATTTTAAATAATTTTAAAGTTTTAAATTTTGAATAATTGTCTATTAGAATTTAATTGGTGTACGATTCATGAACTTAGGTTTAAAATTATAGGATTAATATTAATTAAAAACCGAAACCCAATTCAAATCGATTGTCCAAATTAATACGAACGTCTCAAATTCACAAGATCCTCGTGTACAACGAACATGGATCGCTCACGTGTTTAATTGAATTCATCTTTGGCTTATTTATGTATTATTACCTTTTCCTAAAGGTAATTTCCTAAATTTTCCGTATAACTTATCTAATTAAAATACACTGACGTTTCCTCATCACATCAAAAATTTTGGCGCTGCTGCCGGGGATCTAGTGTACGATTCGTTTCTTAGAGATTTGTTGGTCGTTGATTTGAAGACCCTTTCCGTCCTCGGAAAGTTTTGTTATTTTCTAATATTATAGTATGTATCGTTTTTCGTGTTTTTTGTGATTATTATATTATATTACGTAGAACAATAAAAATACCTACTTCCAAATAAGACTTTAGTTGGGATTTCATCACCTAACTATTGTATTCGAATCCAAAACGAAAAATAAAAGGCAAAATAGATAAATACTAATCAAAAGTTTGAACTCGGTTTATACAAACTATAAGGTGGGCATAAGGTGACGAGCTATAAAAGGCCGTCTAAGGAAAAAGGTTTTTAAGTGCTTTATGCCACCTCGTTTCCCCGCTTGCTTGTACGTATATTAAGAGGGACAACCGATTATTGGTTTGCCGACACAAGTAGTATTATATCTTATTTTTTTAGTTTACTTATTGAACCTCAAGACGTTTAGGTTTTCACCTACGTTTCAAAGTCGATCGAGGGTAATTTACTTCCATAGTAATTATCCTTATTCCTTGTTTTTGTCAATCTTTGATTGATTTATGAAAAATACTAAAAATAATCTTCTTTATCCTCTATCATGTTTAATTCTTTTTCTCCTCACCCTCCAATTTTTAGTTCTTCTATGAATTCCTTAGTCAACTGTGTAGGGTGTGGAGAACGGTTATATGGTCTTTTACCATGTCGATGGTGTACTTGTGAGCGTTGTGGAAATGATTTACGAAACGATTTACGAGTTGGATTTTGTCCTTTTTGTAATGAAATTACTTCATGTGGAAATCCGAAATTTTCGAATAATTCTCTCGATTTTTACCCACCTCCACACCCCACATACGAGACACCCTCGTGTGAGTTTTGTGGAAACTATTCTCATTTTTGAATTAATTGTTCGCATCGGTTCTCACTTAATTACGAGCAAGAACCGGGCTACAATCAAAACTTTAATGACAATTGTTATCCACAAGATTTACCGAGATTTTCACAACAATATCTTTGTTGTGAGTATTGTGGAGGCCCTCACGAGAGCTTTAATTGTCAACCAAGGGATAAAAAAATTTATGAGCCCTTTTCTCTCGAGAGTGAAAATTTTAAACGACTTGAAACATTGTTCCAACAAATAATGAATCAAAGAAATGTTGAAATTATTGAAAAGGCCATTGAAGATATGTTGCTAGAAAAGAGACAAATTAATCAAGAGATTAATGATATAACTAATGAATTGGGAAGTCGAAGATATCATGGTGAAATAATTGATGAGGGATTTAAAAGAGGATGTGAAATTAAGCTTAGACAACTTTCGCAAGATTATAATGGATTAATCATTGAGATCCGAAAGAAAGAACAAGCTCAAGAGGAAGCAAAATATCTTGGTACTCGTGAACTCGAGCGTTCTCTTCTTATTGATGATGACGATGATGAGGATATCTTTGATCTCACTCCATCTCATGACATCACTACTCCTATTCTTGAATCTTCCACCGTGGAACCCGAAAATTCTCTAAGCAAAGGGAACGAGCATATTAGCACTATTCCGGAAACGGAATTGGACGAAGTGATAAAGTCTAGTGTTGAGATCCTTGTCCAAAACCCAAGAGAGTTCGATGGTATTTCCGATGAAACGTGTGATTTGCCATAATGTGATGACTCTCCTTCTTCCATTCACTTTGAGATTTTCTCCAATTCTAATGATGAAAATTGTGATGGAAATGAAGATTTTGAGAATGATTCGACTTCTAGTGATTTTTCTAATGAGGAGTTCTACGATGAACTTTCTTATAAAGATGATATTCACGACTCAAATTTTGAGGGGTTTCCCGATGAACCTACTCTTCTTCACCCATTTCCACCGGGAAATGAGGATGATAGTAATCCGATTTTTCAGAGGTTCACTTTTGAACTTGCTCCTTTAGACCCATTTCCATCGGGAAATGAGGTTGATGTGACTATTCCGATCCTTGAGAAGTTCTTCGATAACTTACTCATTTAGATGTGGAAGACGTGATTCTTCGTAAAAAGTTATCAAATGTCTATCTGCTCATTTCTAAGATCGAAGCTTTGAAATCTAAGCCTAATGCCAAGTCTTTCTCTCCATCTCCTATTCCCGTTGAGGATAGTGATCCACTTATGGAGGAGATTGACATGTTTCTTGCTTCTAATGATTCAATACCACCGGGTGTTGATGAATTTGACCCGGAGGGGGACGCTCTCTTTTTAGAGAATTTACTTGATGATGATTTCGTCCCAAGTCCTCCTCCCACCCACTTTGACCTTAATGTGAGGGTTTTTCATGTGTCTCATATTGAGTACCATGACCCGATTGGTCATATTTCTAAGGGTGAAATGGTCGTTAAAGCTAAAAATGTTGATTCTACTATGGATGAGACTTTTATCCCACCATTACCATGTGCTTTATATGATTATGGATTAGCATGTGGGGACGAAACCGTGTTGTCTATTCCTTTCTCTTCCGAGGACGAGGTATTTGACCCCGGAATCGTTGATTTAGGGAAATCTCGGCCTTTCACCAATGTAATAATTGAAAGACTTTTCGATCATCTTGGTGCGAGTTTATCTCGAATAGCATGCTATATTCATTCCACAATTTGTGACTACTATCTCTTTTTGGAGATTTGTGTTGGAGTTTTATCCTTTCGTTTGTCATCCGACAACGAGGATGTGATCTTTGACCCAGGCATCGTGCTTTATGATGGATTTTATTCCATTATGCCGGTTTTCACCACTTTCCCTAAGGACCAATGAATGCGGGGATCGAGTCGAGCTCATGACTCGGTTAACAAAAACGAGGTGCCTTGTGGGGGAGTCCCATACATTCTATCTTCTTTCTATTTTCTAACACTAATAAGGCTTGATCTTTCAAGCTCGTGCTGGTGTTTTGTTGTGTTGTGAATCTTAGGTATAACCCTAATCATTAAAGACTCTCGTGTTCGGTTTTTTCCGGTCCACTTGATCTTCCATACTTTGATTGCCAAAAGGGGCACACTCATTATCCTTTGATTTTTATCGACTAACGTTTTATCTTGAAGCACAGTTAATAAACGGCTTATAGATTTGCGTGCTCTTTCCATGTTAGGACTTTTGCATTAGACTCTTCGTGTTTTAGAAAGGGGGTGTTACTCTTGAGCTAGGAAACATTAAGGACAATGTTTGGTTTTAGCATGAGGGAGTTAATCGATATAATCGCTTGCAATTGCTTTTCTCGTGTCTAAAATTGTTTTTCTCGTTTTTCATAAAAAATTTAAATTTTTAGTTATTTTGTCTATTAATAATAAGAATATAAGTGCTTTTGACACAAATGTAGGCTTTCCGTTGGTGAAAATAAAAATAGTTTTTTACTCGACTCAGTTTTTACCTTAGCTTTTTCCTTAACGTATTTAAATCAAGTTTTGCTAGGCTTTTATATAGGGAACTTTAAAACGCGAAAGTCTAAACTCATACGGGTTTAAGAACGAGAACTTTTCGCAAGTTCCTATAATTGATCCTAGAAATTCGTTTATCTAGGGAACTTTAAAATGCAAATTCTAAAACTTGAAAAAGTCTAAGAAGATACAAGATCCTATAGATGACTTGAAAACCCAAAACTTTGATTTAATAGGCTAAGTATCCATTGATTTCACATTTTTGAAATTTTACAATATGGAGAACAAGAGATGATATAGTTTAATCATAAGTTTTTAAAGTTAATTCTTCCTTGTGTAAGTATTTTTGTGTTTGATTTAATCTCATCGTATTTATTTTTCACGTTTGAATAATTAATTGCTTAATAAATGAAGTTTTTAGCGGTTTAGGCTTAATATCTTATCTCGTAACTCCTTTTTTTCTTCTTCCCTTATAATTAAAGTGAGAACACATTAAGGGTGTCAGCGTCATGGACTTTTGAACATGGGATTGCAGAAATTTGGCTTACTATACATATCATAATAATAAGAAGAATAAATAAAAACTTGTTCTCTATGAGCCTTCGGGTGGGAGTCATGTAGCACTAACCTTGTCATTAGAGCCTTAGGGTGTATGGCATGGGGACGTATTTAATAAAAATTGCTTCATCATCATGAGCCATAAGGTGGGATGGTGAATGTCAATTCCCTTGTTTTTGTCCAAGGAGCCTTCGGGTGTGGATTATAAATAAGGAGCATTTTTACATCTTAAAGAGCCTCAAGGTGATATGATGTAAATGTTGCTAACTCCGTTAATAAGGTCAAAATTAACTTTGGAGGATTTATTGTTGCTTTAAGTAGACCTATTAGCCAAATTTCGGATCCGGGGATTTATCCCTCAAATCGTGTTACGTTATCCTTGATGTGGGCTTTCTTTAGTGAAAACGGTTTTTGAAGTCGAGGTTAGGTTTTGAGTGTTGAGTTTACACCGTTTTTGCCTTCACTTTTGGATTAATAAATATCAAATAAGTCAAATGATCCTTTGGGTGAATGACATTTAAAATCTAGAGATACAATTAGGAATAAATGGAGATTGAGTTTAACACAAATTACTTGTATAAGTGGTCTTAACTTTGGGGGTTATGATTGACAATGATCTTGTTTTTAAACTTGGCTTGGAAAAGTGAAAAGTCTAGGACGATGAATCTATTTGAGTTTTATGTACCTAAAAGTTATTTTTCAAATAATAAAAGCATTACATTATGTCTTTGCAAAATAAAGTGTCAAAAGTTAAATAAAAGTGTAGTTAGTAGCTTTATTTTATCATTGCGTGAGGACATGGTAATTTCTTAGCAAGGGGGAGTTTGTGTAGATTTGCTAAATAAGATCCGGTGGTCTAATATGGTGGTAAATGGTGGTGGTAGCCATTGTTGGTTTGGAGAGAGAGAAGAGAGGTTGAATGTGAAAGATAAAATGTATTGAAATGATAAAAATGACAAGCAACACCCCTCCTTGGAAGCTAAGGAGGGGTATATATAGTCACACAGGCACCTTAAACTATACATAGATCCTAGTCTAGTCTAAGCGTGTGTGATTATGATAACTAACGGGAATTCTTAAATGTCGTCACATAAAGTGAGTTTCCAACAATCTTCCCCCATGGGAGTACGTGTAGAATTCCTTACAATATTCTTCCTAACAAGTACAAAATGATTAAGAACAAGAGCTTTCATGAAGCGTCCAATGCTGATGAAGTCTTCTGAGGCCTTTGTCTTCAAAACGACTCATCTTTAACTTGTAGTAGAAATACTGTAACGGCACGAGCTAAGTAACCCATACACTTCTGGTTAAGGAGAAGCTTCTGAATTAGCTTCCCCCTAATTCATGCCACATAAACTTGATGTAGAAGCCTTTTTAAATAGCTTCCCCCTAAATCGACAATCCTCGTAAGCAACTTCAAAGCTTTCAATAAAGCTTAGAATGATTAAGCGCACAGCGGAATCTAACTAGCAAATCCCATCATATAACATGATAACGTTGCTAAGAGGGATTGAAAGTTTGGGGCACACCAAGTAGATCAACAACTTCTCTTCTCACGCTTGAATAATTCTTCTGAATTTTTCTTCCCCCTGAGAGTTCAAGTTATGCATACCAAAAAGAATCAAGACACTTCTTCCTCCACATAGTTGAAGAAAGTAAATCAATCCCATTTATGAAGCTCAAATACTAAAGTGGACACTTTATCCCATTCATGAAGTTGACATCGTAACACCATAGTCAATTAAGTCCCGGAAATGCACATATCTTCTTCCAGAGATGCACCAGAGTCAATTAAGTCCCGGGAATGCATATAGGATAATGATGATGAATAATTGCAACAATCAAACAATTAAACCTCGAATCAGTAGTGTGCCGTTTGGAGATTGATAACGCCATGAGTTAAAACACTGATTTTCTCTGCGGCTATGACAAATGTCATCCCGGAATATCTTCAAATCAAAAGAATGTATGAAGTTCATCACGTGTACTCGTTGTGCGTTCAATGTGTCTTCTTCTTCCCCCTTGATGGTTTCGAATTCGGAACCATCAACAAATCGTACGCACATAAACCTGAAATCTCGTGAGAATAATAAATAAGCTAAATTATATATTTTGTGAGAATCAGCTGTTGATCAAAAATCTCTTCTCATAAACTCTCCATGGCCACCTTTACCAACCTACGTGAAAGCAATTTGAAGTGACCACTGATTGAATGAACTAGATACATCAAACGTGAAACTGAATAAGAATCCTTCGATCTTGTGACTTAAGCTTGCACAATTGTTGAATGAAGAACGGTGGAGAAATCTCTAAGTACTCAATGCATCACTGAAGAAGTCTATAAGCACAACACCTCTTGAAATTATCCACGTCGACTAAGCGCGTGACACTGAGTACAACAATGTAACCCCTTTAAGTGATAGTTATCCGAGTCATCAACCATCCACCTCGAACCTGGAAACCAGATAACCAAGTCTTCATTCTAGGATTAAGCACGAGCAAGTTATCTTTTAAAAGATAAAATAAATACACGCCTTCAAAAAATCCGTCTTCAACGTCACGTAATTAATACCCGATCAAACGATTCCGTAGCCACTAAAAAATCGCCCAATTTTTCATTGCTCTCGTCTCAAATAAATTCTCGTCACAATTGTCACGTCATTTTGTCACGACACGATGTCACATTTAAATCCCGTCAATATCCACAAAATTTTATTCAAATACTTAATTTTGAAATGAAAATTTGTTTATATTATGTTTTAAAACAAACGGCCCAACTCAAATGTTTCTATACCCGGTCCATCCAAATGGGGATATAACTCACCCACCTTGTTATATCCGCCCTTTTGATTTCAAGACAGCCACGTGTGAGATGATAAGTTATTATCATTTATGTGGGATAAAAACTCACCATTAAACCTAATCACAACTCCTAGTTTCATCCGCCCCCTAATTGTTCTCCCAAATCCTCTCACTCCCATTCACCTAACTCTCCCAACAGATGAAAAATACTCATCATCTAATCTCAATTTTCTCCCAGCCAACTAATCTCAACTAATCATCATCTCCTTATCAAAGATAATGATCGCAAACAAGAACTCCATCAATCTTAATCAATCTCAATCTCAGTCTGCTACACCAAAAATCGATCAACTTTAATCCATCTTGCCAAATTGATCAAGCCTTGAAACCCCAAATAAACATATCGGTCATCACACAATCATATGAGTCCTTCCATTTTTGACGAACGGCATCAAGATCAATTTAAATTGATCTCGGGTAGGTGATAGTTTGAGGTTGCATGTAGTTTGACTTGTGTATAAACGAGACCATGATTAATTATAACATACTTGTTATTAGTTAATCTTGACTCTCGAAAAGTAATTACAGATCGATGATGAATTTTGTTTTCGTGTTTAGATCTTAATGGATCTTACACATGCATGACCAAAATCTGAGATCAAATTCGAGTTGTTGATTGAGTCATGTTCTGATTTAGATGGGATAGGTGACGATGGGGTTAGGTTAGATATGGTGTTGAGGTGATAAAAGGTTGGATGGTTTTGTGTTGCAAAACTCAGTTAGTTGTGTTGCAAAACTCAGTGAGTTAACTGAGTCAACTCAGTAATTACCGAGTTGACTCGGTTGAGTTGGTTTAGGTTTAGGTCACATTTTTTTTTGGTCCACTGATTTTAAAACACAGTCCATCGGAATGAAAAAAAAGTCCATTCGGAATGTTTGTGAAATATGGTCTCATCAGAATGTTTTTGTGAGTCTATCATCGGAATCAAACAAACACCCCCATCGGAATGGCTATCCGAATGATCATCGGAATGACCATCCGAATGATCATCGGAATAAACAAAAGTGGAGTCCCCATCGGAATCCCAATTGGAATCCCCATCTGAATCCCCATCGGAAAAGGGTTTTGACCCTTTTTCCATGGTATTCCGATAAGAGTGAATCTGTTATCTTATCTGTACTACTTCCGTTTTTTCAGGATCATATGAATCTGACTACATTTCTGGGTAAATACATCATCAAAAAGAATAATAGAAACCCAGAAAAAGAATGATATCAGATCTAAAATTAAGACCAGAAATAGTAATCTTGTGACCCATTTTGAAACCGTGAAACAAGGTACAATGAGCAAATTAAAAGTGGACTGTTATGGGTGAAACCAGGGACTCAAAACCTCAAATCAGTAGTGATACATATGACCAGTGGGACAATGAATGTGACAAACCAGTTAATTCCATGTTTCCATAAAAAATGAAACCATAGCAACTATTGTGACAAAAACGTGACATACGGACCAAAAACAGTTGTGTAACGAGACACTAAAAAATGTTTAGACCACCTAAATCGAAAACATAAACACGATCCAAGGATGGAACCGAGGCTCTGATACCAAATGTAGATTTGCTAAATAAGATCCGGTGGTCTAATATGGTGGTAAATGGTGGTGGTAGCCATTGTTGGTTTGGAGAGAGAGAAGAGAGGTTGAATGTGAAAGATAAAATGTATTGAAATGATAAAAATGACAAGCAACACCCCTCCTTGGAAGCTAAGGAGGGGTATATATAGTCACACACGCACCTTAAACTATACATAGATCCTAGTCTAGTCTAAGCGTGTGTGACTATGATAACTAATGGGAATTCTTAAATGTCGTCACATAAAGTGAGTTTCCAACAGTTTGATATGAGTTAAATTACTCATATCATTTATATCAATAGAGAGACATAAAATGTATACAATATATAAAAATGGCCATGTATATGCATGTTTTGTTTGTTTCGTGTGTGTAAGTACCAAGTTCACGAAAATCGGCGAAAACGACATGAGATTGAAGAAAAATCGAGGAAGCTGAAAATCAAGTTCGATTTTGTTCACGAATTTAAGTTTTTGAAGGATTTTTGTCATGTGGGTCCCACTTTAGTTAAATGGGCCTGAAAGTCCATTTGTAACTTAAGTTGTTAATTTACTTGTTCAAGCCCAATAATAGGCCCAATAATAATACAACAATTGACGGATGGAAGTTTTAATAGCACAAGCCCAATTCCAATATAGTGAGGCGGTGGGAATATTGAGCAAAAGCCCATTAAAAGAATCGAATGCTTTATATAAGTCAAAGCCCAAATAAATAAACGGCGGAAAGATATTAATACCTTCTATCTTTTTAAACCTATTCGATACAACCAAAGCCACAAGAAGGAAAAGATACAGAGAAGATAGAACGCAGCCAAAGAAAAAACAAATCAATTTGGGTGTTTTTAATTTATCAAAGATTGAAGACCACGCGCTTAATTAATTCCCAAGAATTTAGGAGATGAAGATGATGGCACAAGGCATCCACGTGGCACCCTTGGCACGTCACATCCTCACTATGATTGGTTAATATTCTTTTATTCAGAAAAGGGGCCAATCAAATACTTCCATATCAGCTTACAAGAAGCACAAGAAATCGCCACGCTGGCGATCCAAGTGAATTAAAGTGTTTTTCAGCCGTGGATGATAAAGAGAAGAGAGAGAGAAGAAGATTAAGGGCCAAGATTACACTTCATCATCAACAACCCACCCTCTCATTCATCTATAAAAGCCCTCTTGGAAAAATCAGTAATCATCCCTTTTTTACCTTTCAATGTTATAATGTTAGATTATAGTTATACTTTGTAATTTTATTTTTATGAGTTTTGTAAGGATTTGATTTGAATAATAAAGTTAATTTTCAGTTTTTAATCTCTTATTATCTTGTTTAATTTTATTGTTAAAAGTGAAATATCATTCTCATAAAATCCTTGTCACGTTTTAATATTTACTGTTAAATTAATCTGCATCTTCTATAATCTTCAATTGGATATTATAACTGTTTATCATTCACATAAGCTCAAATGGGTTTCTTATGTGAGTGATATTGAGTGAATTAGGGAGATAAATCTAACCCCACTGGTTAGATATATAATACGGTGGTTCGTGATTTTGTTGTGGGTCGATGGTAATTCATGTTCGAGTTATTTTAATGGCGATTAATGGTGGCGTTTTTGAGTCGAAAACATTAAGGAGGCTCAGCGCCTACCTTCTACTCAAAGGTTTCCTAAAAAAGGTGAGCTCGTATTTTTATATTTATTTAATCAGTTTATTTAGTTTTGATTGATGAATGCTAAATATGTTAGGAATCTGATGTGTTAATTGGATCTGTTAGTTCGATTAGATTTACTGTAGAGTGTATCTGTGAGTGTGTATCTGCCTATAATCGTTGAATTGAGTTATGCAATGTTATGATATTAAGAGTTTGATGATTGTGGTCTTTGTTTAGTTATTAAGTTTGTGATGTTGAATGTTACTTTTGAGGACTTGATTCAGAAATATAATTGTCTGTTTATGAATACGATTTGCGGATAAATTATCTGATATGATGATGAATCTATTGATGTATAGTAATACTTAAGGTCTGTTTGCTTAATAATGTTCTTGGATAGATTTTCTAGGATATAGTTTGCTGTAGAATTAGGGGTTTATCATTTAAAGTGCTACTAATTTGTTTATTGTTGAGTTTTAGTTTATTGTTCCACTGATTTTATAGTCTGTTGATATTTCTATTCAAGATTTGCTTCGTATCTGTTTAGTCTTATCATATCGTGTTATATTAGATCTGCTTTCTTGAGTTAAAGCTAGCAGACCTGGATTTTAGATAATTGGGTTCGGTTATTTGAGTTTATTATTGTAATTGAGTTCTTGTTTAACTGAGTTTGTTTGAATTTGTTTTAACTCCGATTTCATTGAGCTAGTGATATAGATACATGTAATTGCTTTTAATGGATTGTTAAATTTTAATTGTGGGCTGATAATTACTGTTCTTATTCAATTTTAGCAAAAGCTTACTTGTGTACTCTGTTTATAATTGGTATTTCACGTTTGATATATTGCTATATCTCTGCTTTTCTAATTGCTGATATTAGTCTGCTGTGCATTTTTCCTCATTGAGTTGTTCACTCTTTTACTGTAAAGTCTAGATTTGATTTGTTGTGTAAAAATAAAAATATCCAAAAAATATCCTCTATGGGATTCGACCCTGTGACCTCCGGTTACAGTCCAAACGCGTTAACCATCTCTGCTAGCCTTTATTTTTTTGTTTTATTATAGTTTATTTAATTAATATAGCCTCTTTAATTTGGCTGTCACCTTTAAATTGATTTAAAGTCTAAATTTTCATTTAGTAAATTTTAATTATTAGTTTTATAAATAACTCTTTTAAAGTTTTAAAATAATGATAAATAAAAACAAATGAAAATATATTTTATTATTTTTAGAAATTTAAATGATTTTAAAATTAGTTTCAGATAAATTCGATTTTAATTAATTTAGTTTTAAATAATATAGTTTAAAATAGATTTTATTTATAAAAAATAAAAGTTAATTTTTAATGGATTAAATTAGTAATTGAGTTTAAATAGTGTTTTAAATTTTTTATATAGTGCAAAAGTATTTTTTTTAATTAAATATATTTTTTTTCAATAGAATTTAAATAGATTATTAATTTTAAATAGTTTAAAAGTTTTAAATTTTGAATAATTGTCTATTAGAATTTAATTGGGGTACGATTCATGCACTTAGGTTTAAAATTGTAGGATTAATATTAGATTAAAAACAGAAACCCAATTCAAATCGATTGTCCAAATTAATACGAACGTCTCAAATTCACAAGATCCTAGTGTACAACGAACTTGGATCGCTCACGTGTTTAATTGAATTCGTCTTTGGCTTCTTTATGGATTATTACCTTTTCCTAAAGGTTATTTCCTAAATTACCCTATAACGTATCTAATTAAAATACGCCGACGTTTCCTCATCACATCAGGCCCCTACTCATCCGACCGTTGCTCGGCTGTTTCCTCCAGTGAGATAGTCATGTTGGCGGTGGCAACGAGTAAGGGGGCTCGCCCTCTTTCAGGGGTCGGGATCCTTCCGGAACCTTGCTTGGATCCCCTTGGCGTAGAAGACCAAACAACTTCACCTCTGCGGACATAAGCACACATAAGTGTTAGTAAGTTTACAATCATTTTGGACACACTCATATGCATATTCATGTATAAAGAATATCTACCCTGTCTACGCTCGGTCAAAAAGAATGGATATCTATCCTCCCTCCCAAAATAATCACGGCTGATCCCTATTAAGCATAGGAAGTGCTCCGGCAGACCCCTATGGAACTCAGTGCGATGGGTGTCTATTGTTTTCACATCCTAGCTACTATAATCCCTGGATGATGGTGGGTAGTCGAAGCGTACTTTATACTTCAGAACAAAAGGGGTAGGGAATACCTTGGCATCTATAAAAAAGTAGTGCTCGTACCACTTCTTGAGGTAATCAAAGGGTTTCTTATAAGACATGGGGGCAGTTGCGGATCGTTTCTGAAACGACAGCCACCCATTTACCATTTGGGGGGAGTAAAATACCCTAAATAGGTTAACGGTGGGAGTCACTTCGCAGGCGTGGCAGGTAACCTCAAATTGGTTAACCTTGCACGCCCCTATGCAGTGAAGCTGGGTTATGTAGAAATCATAATACAAAAGCACATCTACGAGGAACTAGACAGGGGGATGCGGTAGTTAGCTGAGTCAAATAGGCGCATGTACACGCCTATTTTCCCCGTAGGAGCGTCCGTCATAGCTTCACCATCAACTGGATAGGTGGGGTGTACGCTCTCAGGAATATAGTATTCAGACAAAAAGTCTATATATTTCTCCGCGGACATTACATTGAGGACGTCCGTGATCACGAGATTATCTTTCACCATGATTTATATATAGGATTAGAAAGACGCGGTGGTCTAACCTGGTGTGATGAATTTCCGTGGAAAAAGAAGAGGAGGAATGAAGGATTGAGCAAAGGTGTAACAATGGTGGAAATGGAGTTGTTAAATGTGTGTTTACACAGTTACAGTACCAACTCTTTTATAGGGTTGCCTTGAGTTCTGAGGTACCATGGATGTTTGCCACGTGTAAACCACTACGCCCATCTAACGGATGGGATGTCGGACACTTCTGAAACGTCATAAGGGACCCACGGGTCACTTCTTGATAGTTTTATTTGGCTCAAGAGTGGGCCTGTCTGGTGCACTTTTGCAGACAAAACGTCCGACTAATGACTACCATTAATGCATTCATTAAATATTGTCCCCGACCGGCCTTTTGGGAGTACGGCTATGTTTGCGATAGCAATATATAAAGGGCATTGATTAGTCTAGAGGTTACGCCTATGGCTGTAACAACTAGACTGGGGGGACATGATGACATATAGTCTCCAACCGGGTCATGAACCCGGCCCACGGGTAATACCCGCATCCGGCCCATCATGAATGGGTTAGATTAATGTCATTTAGGTTTATGAGCTTGAATGAATAGTGGCCGCATAAGATGGGTGCGACCCACGACCCAGCACGACCGGAACAGGGTTAGACAGAATCACAATCCTATCAGGATTGGGATTTTCCTAAAAGAATAGGATATACACACACCATAATTAGAAGATAACAATCAAGGTAATTATGGTGATTATCTTATGCTTGGGGCCGAAGTAACAGTGGCAGCCCATTAGGGTTTCACTGCCTATATAAGGAACCCCCAAGGGTTCCACAAAGGTATTACATTCTCTATACTGTCAACTCACAACTGATTTCTAACCCTAACCGATTACTTACTCTCATGCCGGAGTCTAATCGTGGGATACGCTCCCACGGTAAGTCTAACGCGTGTTGCTTTAGTGTGCAGGATCTCAACAAGTTATTCACTTGGTGCAAGAGACGGAGCCCAGCCTACCCGAATTAAGCCTAATTCGGGTCAAGCAAGGATCATCCAACTTTTGTATCAACATTCTTGATGAGGTGTGTGATGAGAATTTTCATGAAGCTTGTAAGAATGATAGTGATAACATGCCTCATGTAGAGACCGTTGCCTCAATTGCTCCCTCCATAACACCATTTGGAGAGAGTGATTTCCTCTTGGAGGAATTTGAGTCCAACTTCCTTGGTAATGATGATTCTCCCATTAACTGGGAAGAAGACATTCTAACTATCCAAAAGTTGCTCAATGAGGATCCCATTCCTTAACCTACTCCACAAGAAGTTACCATTGATGGTCCATCTACAGTGAAACCTTCCATTGAGAGTCCACCTTCCCTAGAGCTTAAGGATCTTCCATCACACCTTGAATATGCCTTCTTAGAGGGAAAGGATCAATTACCCATGATCATAGCAAAAGACTTAAAAGATGATGAGAAGGAAAACCTCATAGAGGTGCTCAAGAAACATAAGAAAGCCATAGCATGGAAAATATCCGACATAAGGGGAATTGATCCAAATTTTTGTACACACAAAATCCTTATGGAAGATGATACAAACCCGCCATTCAAAGCCAGATAAGAGTTAACCCAAAAATCCATGAGGTCATCAAAAAGGAAGTCATCAAACTCCTTGATGCAGGTATGATTTACCCCATTTCCGACTCTCAATGGGTTAGCCCGGTGCATTGTGTTCCTAAGAAGGGTGGAATCACCGTTGTACCTAATGAGAACAATGATCTTATCCCTACTAGACGTGTCATGGGTTGGATAGTTTGTATTGATTATAGGAAGCTCAATGATGCTACTAGGAAAGATCCTTTCCCATTACCTTTCATAACCAAATGCTTGAACGCTTAGCGGGAAATGAGTACTATTGCTTTCTAGATGGATTCTCGGGTTATTTCCAAATACCCGTTGATCCAAAGGATCAAGAAAAGACCACATTCACTTGTCCCTATAGTACATTTGCTTATAGGAGAATGCCTTTTGGCTTTTGCAATGCACTGGGGACATTCCAAAGGTGTATGATGGCAATCTTTCATGACATGATTGATCACACTATGGAAGTCTTCATGGATGATTTCTCGGTCCTTGGAGATTCATTCACTACTTGTCTCTCCCATTTGGAACGTATGCTTAAGAGGTGTGAAGAAACACGTCTTCTTCTTAATTAGGAGAAGTGCCATTTCATGGTTAAAGAGGGGATAGTTTTGGGACATAAGATATCCAATAAGGTTTTAGAAGTGGATCAAGCTAAAATTGATTTTATTGCCAAACTTCCCCCACCTACCACGGTGAAAGGAGTTAGGAGCTTTTTAGGTCATGCGGGTTTCTATAGACGTTCTATACAAGATTTTTCTAAGATTGCAAGACCCATGACCCACCTCTTGGAAGAAGAGGCTCCTTTTATTTTCACACAAGAGTGTTAAGACTCTTTTGAGATACTTAAGGAAAAGTTGACTAAGGCTCCCATTTTGGTTTCTCCAAATTGGGATTTGCCTTTTGAACTCATGTGTGATGCTAGTGATTATGCCGTGGGGGTCGTGTTAGGACAAAGAGTTAATAAGCATTTTCAACCTGTACACTATGAGAGTAAGACAATGACGGGTGATCAACTTCATTATACCACCACGAAAAAAGAGTTGCTTGTTATTGTCTATGCCTTTGAGAAATTTAGACCCTATTTTGTTCTTTTAAAGACCATAATGTATACGGATCATTCTGCTCTCAAGTACCTCATGACAAAGCAAGATGCTAAGCCTAGGATTTTGAGATGGGTTTTATTTCTACAAGAGTTTTCTATTGAGATACGTGATAAGAAAGGAGCCGAGAATTTAGCGGCGGATCACTTGAGTAATCTTTAGCATCCTTTTCAAGGTGAATTGCCTCATAAGGAAATTAATGAATCCTTTCTATTAGAGGAGCTCATGTCTATCTCTTCACAAGAGGATGCCACCCCTTGGTTTGCGGATATTGCAAACTATCTTGTGGGGGATGTGCTTATAGAGGGTCTCACTTCCCAACAAAAGAAAAAGTTTCTTAAGGAAGCAAAATACTACTTTTGGGATGACCCTTACCTCTTTAGGCAACGTGCAGACCAAATCATAAGACGGTGTGTAGATGGGCCCGACGCATTTAAAATCTTAGAAGCTTGTCATAAGGGACCTACGGGAGGCTATTTTGAGCCCAACTACACGGCCAAGAAAGTCTTTGATTCGGGTTTCTATTGGCCTTCCATATACAAACATGCCCAAGAAATGGTGAAATTTTGTGATGTTTGTCAAAGACAAGGAAATATTAATCAACGAGATGAGATGCCACATAATTTCATACAAGAGTGTGAGATTTTTGATGTATGGGGTATAGATGTCATGGGACCTTTTCCATCATCAAAAGGCAATAAGTACATACTCGTAGCCGTGGACTATGTTTCAAAGTGGGTTGAGGCTAAAGCCTTGCCTACTAATGATGCTAGAGTTGTAGTGAAATTCTTGAAGCAATTATTTGCTAGATTTTGTGTACCTCAGGCTATCATAAGTGATCGTGGGACTTATTTTTGTAATGGTCAATTTACAAGAGTCATGAAGAAGTATGGTGTTAACCATAGACTTTCTACCGCGTATCACCCTCAAACCAATGGGCAAACCGAGGTCACAAATCGTGGTTCAAAGAGGATTTTAGAGAGAACGATGGGAGAGCATCGAGCTTCTTGGTTGGATAAGCTTGATGATGCTTTGTAGGATTTTAGGACGGATTTTAAGACACCAATTGGTTGTACTCCATATAGGCTTGTCTATGGAAAAGCATGCCACCTCCCATTCGAGTTAGAGCATAAGGCTTCATGGGCTCTCAAATGGGAAAACTTTGATTTAAACCAAGCCGGTTCACATAGAAAAGAAAAACTCAATGAGATGGATGAATTGAGAGCCAATGCCTATGAAAACTCGTTGATTTACAAGGAAAAGACTAAGAAATTGCATGATGCTAAGATCAAGAACCGTGAGTTCAAAGTTGGAGAGCCGGTTATCCTCTTTAACTGAAGGTTGAAACTCTTTGCGGGCAAGCTTAAGTCAAGATGGACCGGCCCATTCACCATTACTCAAGTATTTCCATATGGGACTATTGAGTTGTCATAACCAAATGACCCAAATTTCAAAGTGAATGGTCACCGTGTTAAGCATTACTTTGGGGAGGACATTTCTGTGGAAATGGTCCAAGAGATCCCCATTTTCCCAATGAATTAATTCATTGTGGGAAGAGTCGAGCTAGAGACTCCATAAATCAAGCTTGAATAACTAGGTTTAGAGTTTTTAGACCTAGAGTGTGGTAGGATAGAAATAAGGATATAGAGTTGAGGATAAGTGTGGGGGGATGCCTCTCTTTTGTCTTCATGATGTTTGTAGGGTTTCTCTCTCTCATCACATGAATTGGAGCTTATAGAGGAGGCCCTTGTATCGGGTTCACTTCGTTACTATTGTGATTTTTCATAACCACATTGTGCTAAAAATGAATTCACTATAGTAGACCTTTCCTTAGCTTGAGTTAAGCGAAGTAATCAATGTCATAAGTGTAGGGGAGTTCACTCCAATACTCTTAAACATTGAGGACAATGTTTATCTTAATTGTAGGGGTCTTTTATCGAAGTGACCTTACCTAGAACTTTTTCATTGACCTTCATGGTAACTTGGAAATTAATTTTTCAAACATTTTTCAAATTTTTGATCTACTTTGGCCACCAAAAATATGCATTCATCATTTGTGCATTAATCATTTTTCATTTGCATAACACATTTGCAATGTATATATTTCTTCTTTTACTTTTCATCAAAAATATATAAAATAAAAACATATAATAAAGGATATGGTTTAACAAATTTAGGAGTCTTTGACATATTAGGCCCGCCATGGATACTTTGACTCAACCCGAGTTTTCTTATCTATGTATTCTCTAGCTAGTAGCCTTAACCATGTAGACCTTTAATGGTTTTTTAGGCTAAGCATCCACTAGTCTCATCATTTGAGATTTTAAACTGTGGAGATCAAGAGATGATATAGTTTGAAGTAAGTGTTAAGGGCTAGATAAACCTCATATTCATTCATTGTGGCTTTTATATCCCCTTTCGTAACCTTTACTTTCTTGTCAACGCATGTATATATGTTAATAAATAATAAAGAATGGTTTTAATCGGTTTGTAGTCTCTTATGCATTTTTGACTAATCATTCGTGGTTGGTATAAGTACGTCTTAAGATTATAAGTTAGAACGTTTTATGTGTACTAGACTTATGTCATGTTTAATACTTAGCGGGTGTTTTTCCTTTTATTCTTGTCAACTTTCTTTGTGAGGAATAAAGAAAATAAGAGTGGCTTATGAAAAAAATGAGTGGCGAGAAAAAAAAAGAGAAAAAGAAAGAAAAAATAATTATACAAGACTCCCAAGAGGGGCAGTGAAGTGTTAATTATAGTAACTATTGAATTCCAATATTACTCTCACAAGGGTTGCGGGGATTTGATAGTTGCTCCAATCCAATATTACCTTGACGGGTTGCGCGGTTGAAGATCCAAAGTCCCAAAAAGGCGGCGGATATAAATTATTGCGTGAGTTTTATTTTTCTTTCCTTAGCGAGTGTGTAGCTACTTATTAATGCATGACATAAGGATCTTACACATAAAGCGAATGAATTATTACTCTTGAGTCGGACTTTTATCAATTGTGGGCGGTTTTTCGAGTAATGGATAAGATGGTTACTTAGGATTAAAACCGTTCTTCCTTATTTTGAGATTTTACATTTCTTATATTTCACGCTTTAAATAATGACAAATTTGCTTTCAAGCAATTTGATCAAATAATAACCGGTCTTAGAGGCATAATAAGTGGGGGTATAATGGTAACACAATTAATCTATATGAATGAGTTGACGCACTTTCACTTGTAGATGACAATGATCTTGTTTTTAAGCTTGGTATGGGAATGTGAAACTTGAGGATGATAAGTGTTCATGGTACTCAAAGCCCTAATCTACGTCCTTGATTTCTTTATGAGTTATTTCCATCAAAACCATTTTAAGAAAATCCAAAAATATATAAATAGAATTCCTTTCCTTTGCATTGCATTGTATAAAATCAAAATCATGCATCATATAGTGTAGAGTAGTGTACATGTGTTCTATATTGGCCAAGGTGGATCAATTATGAGAAAAGTGTAAATTGGTGCTTTAAAATGTGGCATTGCATGAGGTCATGGCAATGATCAAGTGTAGGGGATTTGATATGAGTGAAATCTGATATCAGTAATATCACAAATCACCCTAAAACACAAAGCAAAATACCTAATTTTTATTCATAAAAGCAGTATTATGGGTATGTTTTGTTGTTTATGCTTGTGTAGGTAACAAAGATACAATTTTGGAGCAAACAAGTGAAATCGAGCCTTATTAATGAAGAAAAGAAAAAAGGAGGATGAAAAGTGACAAGCCTTGCAAAGACAAAGGACCTTTCTTCACAACTTTCAAAGATGAGGGACTGATTGTGCTAAAATACGACCTTTTAGGAAAAAGGTATAAAAGTGGTAAGTATTAAGTGATGATTTAGGAAAATCAAACACTAATGACCCAAAGGTGAAAGTTCGTTTCCCAAGGAGGTATATGTGTGTGAGTAATTCGTAATTGATTTGAGATTAATATTTGAAAGAAGGGGATGAGAAAATAGAATGACGAAGACGTGAAATTAATTACTACGAAGACTAAACGTAAAACCGTAAAAAGAGCTAAAATAAAAATTAATTCTAAAAATTCCCAAAAATTACCAAAAATCAAATTAATTAAACTAAGAGTTTACCAATGATCAAAACTTTTTCAAACCTTTTAATTAATTAAATATTATTTTTTAAATGCTAATTAAAGCCCTAAAATCAAATTAATTATCAAAAAGCCCAAATAAAGATTTTTCAATTGGTAAACCTCTAAAATGACCTAAAAGGATTAAAAACTATTTTTACAAATTTTTAATCTAAGAAAAACTATTTAAAATGATTTAAAAACTATTAAAACTTAAAATAATTATAAAAATTAATCTAATGATGATAAAATTAATCTAAGAGTTGCAAAAATCCTATTTTAATGAATTAAAGCTAAGAAAAATATAAAAAGTGTAAAAATGTGAAATTTGAAAAATAATAATAAAATATATTAAAAATCCAAAAATTATAAAAAATTCTAAAAACTTACAAACAAGTTTATATTAACCTAATTAATCAGAAAATGAAAGTGAAATTACCAAAATACCCTAATGGGCCCCCAAATGGGCTAAAAGCAAAATCAGTCAACCTTAATGGCTTTTGGGCCCAAAAAGTCAAACTAGGCCCAAATGACCTGCAAAAAGCACTATCTGACTCAAAATTTTATTCTAAGCACAAAAGTCTGAAGGCCCAAAAGCTGATTCTGAGCTTATCACAACTTAAATAGCCAACAGCTTATTCTTATTGGGCCAATAAGCCCATTAAGCAATAACCAATGCCATAAGCTTTGCTTGAACACACAACCTTCTTTTGAGATGCCTAAGAGATCTTTAAAAAGAAATTTTGAAAAAGCTCATTCAATAAGCCAGAAATAAGCAAAATAGAAATCCACAAAACGAATAAATAGTCGGGTTAGAGTTCTAGGCTGTTTCAGAAGCTCTGGTTTGTTGCAAAAGCTCACAAATAGCTTAACTAAGAATAATAAATCAAGAAAATCACAAAAAGCCAAGTAGAATAAGCTGTGTGAACCAATAAGCTGGCTGAAAAAGCCAAATAAGCTAGTTTTCTAGCAAAAGCTTAACCAAAAGACTTGTAACCTTCCAGACTTGTTATTAAGCTGAGAAAATGACACCTATTACAAAAGCCAAGTTGTTGCATGTACCAATAAGCAGTTCTAAAAAATAAGCCAAATTGTGCTTATTTCACCAAAAGTCAAAGTACTCCAAAGTTCACCAAATGATCAGGGATGGTATATGGGCTTGTTATAAGCAACTTTTGTGAAGAACTCAAGGAGGAGTCCTTATGAATCAAGAGATCAGTTGACCAAATGATTACTGATTTTGGCAAATAAGGCTTAATAAGCCAGTGAGCTTATAAGCCAACAACAAATCAAACCAAATAGCCAAATCTACTCACAAGCAGCACAATATCAAGTTCCAAGCAACAAAACAACAAGGCATACACTAGAATCTCAAATGCAAGCACAAAATGAGGTGGTCACTTTGCTGATGCAAATGACCACTTCAGCCAACTTTGATAAGCTCTAGCACCTTCAATAAGCCACCAAATACAAAAAACAGATAATGCACAGATAGCTTATCACCTAAACTATTCCAACCTGATTTTAGACCTTAGATCCAACAAACAAAGAAGTTATTGGATCTGATGTGTTTGACCAATTTCAAAACACCTTTTATCAGATTTTTGCAAAACTTCAAATCCCTTTTCCAAACTTTCAGAAACTTAACCAATGACTAAAACTTGTTTAATATGACTTGTTAAGACCTCCCAAACCCTAAGAACCAAGGGCACAAGGCCACAAGGCCTTATGAACCAGTAAACCGAAACAGCCTTTTATAAGCCCTTTTCAAAGCAACTTCTTAGTTCTACAAACAACCTACTGATTTTAATGATCAAATAGCACAACTAGGTGACAACTAATAGATACCAACCATAAAACACAAAGCACAAACACAAAATCACCAAATCACATAGCAAAATACAAATCAGACAATATCATGTGATTTTTTAGAGGAATCTTAACAAGAGGTTATACCTATCCTCCACAACATCCTAGGAGGATCAGCAAAGCTCCTTGGACCTTGTTCAACAACTAGAACAAGACCAAGGTACTTCAACAAAGGAGATGATGACTACCTTGGTTGATGTTTCAAAGTAGAAACTCAAGGATTTGATTTCTTCAACACAAGAAACAAACAGCCCAACCAAATGCTCCAATCCCTTCACAAGCTTGGTGTCAACTAGCTTGTAAGAGCTTATAGCTTTTGGTCAAGGATTAGTACAAGAAATAGCAAAATCAGATGACTGATTTCAAGTTATTTTCAACCTTGAAAACCTTACCAAACATAAACGTCCTTAAACCACAAGATTTAAGCACACTTATAACATCAAATGGAACTCATAATTACCCTTAAACAACACCAACTTTCAAAAACATAAAAAGGAATTACAATTTTCTCAAAATGCCAACTTTTATAAAATTTATAAAGTAATTACAATGTTTAAAAGGTAAAACTGGAACAAGGCTCTCTCACAAGTTAAGGAGTCCTTATATAGGCCACAAGGGCTGAGTTTACAAAGAGAAATACTTGAAACCCTAGCTACAAAATCTCAGAATTACCCTTTGAGTCTTCTATATGCTTGAGGTGGAATGAGTTGTCCCATTTGATCCTAGACGTTCCTTTTGGCTTTGGGGACAAGTAATGAGTGTCAAGCGTTGATCTTGCCACGTGGCATTCCTTGGAGAGTAAGTAGTGTTTTCATTGGTGGACGGTTTGAATGGTGGGGACCATTAAGTGGAGTGGTGTATGATGTGAAGTGTGGGAATGATTCGTGTTGGGTTGAATCACATGTGTGCCAAGGTCAAGGTAATTGAAATAACCCTTTGTTATGAAGGAGATAGTTACTGGGTTCATACGGTGAACAGTAGTAACTTTTGATCCTAAAAAGGTGGAAGGTAAATGTTTGGCGCGTGTTTGTGTTTTTAAACTTTGGAAATGGCAGATATGGTCCTTGTGTTTTGGCAAAAGTGGTAAAACGTGTTTATTCAGCCAAAAACTTCATTTCCTTTGTTATGAAAGTTGTAAACTTCACACTTTTGGCACAAAACTTTGTAATAAGGGTTTTAAGGATTTGTTTTGCCAATTTTGAATATTTGAGGGACTGATCTTGGACATTCTTGATCTTCAAAGGTCTTCTTTGTATCTTTGACTTCATGAGGGACCATAATTGGCAATTTAGAATTGTTGAGGGACTAAACTTGCCATTTCTTCAAAGTTGAAGGACCATTTTGTAATTTTGACAAACTTAAGGGACCAAACTTGTAATTATGAATATACAAGGGTTTTAAGTGTCATTTCTTCATATTTTGAGGATCAATCTTGTACATCTTCAAATGTTCAAGGGTTTTTCTTGGATAATTCATGAACTTGGGCCCGGTTCTTTGTACAGCTTCGTTTCTCGTGTCCGTTTTTCCTTGTTTCTTGTGATCTTTTGCCTTTTTCACGATATCCATACCTAAAACACACAAGTAAACAAATACAAGCATATATATGGTAGTTTATGACATTTTAATACATTTAAAGCCCGAAAAGAACGATGAGATCATGTATAAAAGCCATCTCATCACTCCGCCATACTAAGCCATTGTCGTGCCCTAACGCAATTCTAGAATAAAGTATCTAAGCATCACCAAATTCAATTTTATTAACCTTTATTAAAAAGTAAAAGACTTGCAACAATACTACGAAGATGTGTAAAGACATAATGTATGATTTTCATCACGAATGTGACTTTTAGGGTCAATGAATAGGAACAAGTAAATGTCCCATAGAGTAAATTTCGTCATCCTTTATTGTCATACATTCCATGCTAAGTGCAAAAACGAGATCATTGTTAGTACAAGTCACAATGCTAACACTACTCATACGTCCAAATTGTGTAATACTTTTTCTCCTCGCAATCCTAGTTATTACAAAAGGAAATGGGTTACGAGAATTTTTTAACTATTTTTCATGGATCACAAGTGATTCATATTGACTTATTTGAGTATTTATTAGTCCGAAAGTAAAGTAGCACGATTTAATTGATAGTTAGCCAAAGGACAAAATCTTTTAAAACGGCTTCTCGTGTATCTCCTTAAGTTCATATCTTGGCATAACTCGTTTCACGATTTGAGACCTTTCCCGGACCGATATTTGGCATGTACTTCATACTTCAAATCTTGAGAAGACGTTCTTGAAATTATGGTCTTCTCTTCATATATTGGAATTTCTTCACTTGACGTTTTTGAGAGATTCTTCATACTTGGACCATGACTTCATCATTTTTCTTCAATCTTTATTTTGGATTTTGATATGCAACGATCCGCCTCCTTTTCGGACTTGGATATATTTATCGTCATACCTTGTAAGGGTCTTTTTGGATAGACTTTCTCCATGATCTTTAGGGGAGTAATTGCTTTTCTTCGTGTGTCTCGATCCTTCATATTGATTTAGGAATAATGATACTTCACATCATCTTGGATCTTTAGCAACAAAATAGAGCTCCTCATGCCTTGTTAGGTCCTTTTTGGATCTTCACCAATCTTCGCGTCCCGCTTAAATAAATTATGCCTTGGCTATGAACTCTATTCAACCCCGAGCAACTTTTAAACGATCTTGTGCTAGAATCTAAGTAACCTTTCAAATCGTACGACCTTACTTATTGCAATTATTTTTATTCCTAATGCATTGATCTTATGGGAAAAAAAGCCACAATTAAAAACATATGAGTTTTTGAAAGAACATTTTCATGTTCTACGTTTAACATGATCACTTGTCTAACTCTATCATTTCTCGTTCTTCACTATTTAAAGACCTCTAATTAAAGAGACTCGTGAATACTTAGCCATGCAAGTCAAAATTAAGCTAAATTTGGATTAGCTTTTATTAAGACTATATCAAATCAAAGTTTTAGGTTTTCAAGCCACCTATAGGATCTTGCACTTTCTTGGACTTTTTCAAGTTTAGAGAATGCATTTTATAGTTCCCTTGATAAGTCACTTTCTAGGATCAATTATAGGAACTTGCGAAAAGTTCTTGTTCTTAACCCGAATGAGCTAAGACTTTCGCGTTTTAAAGTTCCCTATATAAAAGTCTAGCAAAACTTGAGTTGAGCGGGTTAAGGAATGTAAAAGGCTCCAAATTCCCATCAAGTCAAAAATTAGCTCTTATTCTACCCATCGGAAAATATACATTCGTGTTTTAAAAACACTTATGAAAACTAAGAAAATTTTAAAAATTTGGCCATTTTTGGCCTTATTAGCAACAAAACAAAACATTTGAAAGTTGGAAAACGTGAGGGCGTAGCAAAGCAAGTATCTTTTCACCCCCCATACTAAAAGTAAACATTGTCCTCAATGTTTCGAGTCTAAAGGTGGAGCACCCCCATACTAGAGACGAAGAATCGAATGCTTAGGATCTAGCATGGAAAGGGTGATCAACAATATATCTAAAGCCGTTTATTAAGTATGCTAAGAGATATTGTTAGAACAATAAAGGATATGTCATGGATTCGTGAAAAACTTCTTCAAGAAAACGATGGAGGCTCACGTAAACGAACACGAGAGTCTTTAATCGTAGATGATGATGATGATCTAGATAACACAATCACAAACAACCACGAGACAACGAGTTGGAAGGGCACAAATCCCCTCTCATTATTTATTAGAAAGCATAAAAAGATAAGCATGGGATCTCCCCCACGAGGCACCTCGTTTTTGATTACCAAGTCATGAGCTCGACTCGATCCCCTCAATGCTAATTATTATTGGGGAAGGTGACTTGGTCGAGGTCATCCATTGAAGGAATTTCCCCACCAAAGTAGTGCTTAAGCCTATGTCCATTCACCTTGAAGTTAGGACCATCATTTTGAGCTAGCTCGATGGTCCCATAAGGAAACACTTGTGTGATGGTGAAAGGACCCGACCAACGAGAATTCAATTTCCCGGAAAATATCTTAAGTCTAGAGTTAAAAAGTAACACTTGATCACCAACGTTAAAAACCCGGTTTTTAATCTTTGCATCATGAAACCTTTTAGTCTTTTCTTTGAAAATCAATGAATTTACATAAGCATTATCTCTTAGTTCATCCAATTCATTCAATTGTATTTTCTGGTGATCTCCCGCGGTCTTCAAGTCAAAGTTTGCATGCTTAAGGGCCCAATATGCCTTATGCTCCAATTCAATGGGCAAATGACAATTCTTCCCATAGACTAACTTATAAGGAGTGCAACCGATAGGTGTCTTATAAAGCGGTCCTAAAGGCCCATAAAGCGTCATCGAGTTTGTCGGACCATGAAGCACGGTTTTCTCCAATCGACCTCTCTAAAATCCTCTTCAAAGCTCGGTTCGAAACCTCGACTTGCCCACTCGTTTGCGGGTGATAAGTCGTAGAAAGACGATGAGTAACTCCATATTTCTTTAAGACCTTCTCAAATTGGTCATTACAAAAATGGGTTCCACGATCGCTTATAATAGCACGAGGAGTTCCGAACCGAGAGAATAGTTGCTTCAAAAACTTCACTACCACACGAGCATCATTAGTAGGTAAAGCCTTAGCTTCCACCCACTTAGAAAGGTAGTCGACCGCGACGAGGATATACTTGTTACCATGAGACGATAGGAACGGCCCCATAAAGTCTATGCCCCAAATGTCGAAAATCTCACACACTTGAATTATTTTTTGCGGCATTTCATCACGTTGAGACGATTTTCCTTGACGTTGGCACGAATCACACGACTTCACAAGTGCGTGTGCATCACGATAGATAGAAGGCCAAAAGAAGCCGACATCGAACACTTTCTTAGCCGTGAGATTAGCACCTGGTGACCACCCGTGGGTCCCTCGTGACAAGCTCTAAGCATGTTAGAAGCTTCGGCACCAAAAACACAAAGTCGAACGAGTTGATCCGCACAAACCCGAAAGAGATAAGGGTCGTCCCAAAAATAGAACTTGACGTCAGGAAAGAATTTTCGCTTTTGTTGTGTCGTCATAACCTTGATAATGAAATTGCCTGCATGGTAATTTTCAATGTCGGCAAACCATGGGGTGGTGTCTTTAGAATTCACTACACCGAGAGTCTCGAGAGGAAATGTTTTGGTGATTTCCTTGTTCTCGAAAAAAATTTTGTGAGGATCTTCTAGACGAGAGAGATGATCGGCCGCTAGATTCTCGGCTCCTTTTTTGTCAAGTACGGTGACATCAAATTCTTGGAGGAGGAGCATCCAACGAAGCAATCTCGGCTTAGCATCTTGCTTAGCTAAGAGATACTTGATAGCCGAATGGTCGGTATACACGATGCTTTTAGTTAAGACGATATAAGGTCGAAATTTCTCAAAAGCATAGAACACGGCAAGGAATTCCTTTTCCGTTGTGGTGTATTTTAAATGAGCCTCGCTCATCGTCTTACTAGCATAATGGATAGGACGGAAATGCTTTTCATAGCGTTTCCCTGAGACGGCCCCTATAGCATAATCACTTGCATCGCACATGATTTCAAAGGGTAATTCCCAATTAGGAGCAACAAGAATGGGAGCTTCGGTAAATTTCCTTTTAAGAGTTTTGAAAGCTCTAACACAATCTTCATTGAAGTTAAAAGGAGCATCCTTCTCGAGAAGGTGTGTAATAGGTCGAGAGATTTTCGAAAAGTCTTTGATGAAACGACGATAAAAGCCCGCGTGGCCTAGGAAACTCCTAACTCCCTTAACGGTTTTGGGATGAGGTAACTTGGCGATGACGTCGACCTTAGCTTTATCGACCTCAATCCCCGCTTTCGAGACCTTTTGTCCTAAGACGATTCCTTGTTTACACATGAAATGATATTTTTCCCAATTAAGCACAAGATTGGTTGCTTCACAACGTTTTACATTTGCTCGAGATTAGATAAACACGACATGAACGAATTGCCAAACACCGAAAAGTCATCCATAAACACTTCCATCGACTTCTCGATCATATCGTGGAAAATAGCCATCATACACCGTTGAAACGTACCCGGTGCATTACAAAGTCCGAAAGGCATCCTACGATAAGCAAACGTTCCATAAGGACACGTAAACGTAGTCTTGTCTTGATCACGAGGGTCGATAGGGATTTGAAAGTAACCGGAAAAACCATCTAAAAAGCAATATAATTCATTTCCCGCGAGTCTCTCCAACATTTGATCCATGAAGGGCAAAGGAAAGTGGTCTTTACGAGTGGCGTCATTTAACTTTCGGTAGTCAATACACACCCTCCAACCGGTCACAACGCGAGTGGGAATTAACTCTTTGTTTTCATTAGGCACAACGGTCATTCCTCCCTTTTTAGGGACACAATGGATTGGGCTCACCCATAGGCTATCGAAGATAGGATAAATCATTCCCGCGTCAAGGAGTTTTAGAACTTCCTTTTTTATGACATCGTGAATTTTGGGGTTTACCCTTCTTTGACTTTGAATTGCGGGTTTGTAGTCCTCCTCCATTAAAATCTTGTGAGTACAAAATTTTGGGTCAATACCCTTAATGTCGGAAATTTTCCACGCAATTGCCCCTTTATGAGCTTTAAGAACTTTCAAGAGCTCGGGTTTTTCATCATTAGCAAGACCTTTTGTAATAATAACCGGCAACTTGTCATCACCTTCCAAGAATGCGTATTCAAGGTGAGATGGAAGATCTTTCAATTCAAGGATAGGAGGTTCCTTGATTGAAGATTTTTGCTCAACACTCATAACTTCCATCGGCGGAAGAAATGGTGGAATAGAAGTATCATCACTAATAATTACCTCATCTTCATTGTCGATTTCATTTGAAGTAAAATCGCCTCCTTGGAATGGAGTGAGACTTGGTGTAGAATTAGCAAGAATCGGATCCAAAATAGTGGGATTGCCACTTGACGCTATTGGAAAAACCTAACACTTCTTGTGAAAACTCATCACAAACCACATCAACTAAGTCGATGTGATTGATGGTAGCGATTGCATAAACATGAGAAGGTTTTGAGTTTTGAGTAGTGTTTATAACAAGTTCCTCTTCGTTGAATCTCAAAGTAATAGTTCTTGCATGAACGTCGATAAGCGATCTCGAGGTGTCTAAAAATGGACGACCTAAAATTAGAGGAACTTGAGGATCCGCGGGGATGTCAACTACTATAAAATTAACGGGATAGTAGAACTTCCCCACTTTCACGAAAACATCCTCGGCTACTCCACATGCTAAAATCATAGAATGATCGGCCATCTCGATAGACATGTTCGAAGGAGTAAGAGCCGGAAGCGAAAGCGATTTCCAAATGGAAAATGGCATCAAATTAATGCTCGCACCAAGATCGGCCGAGGCGAGGCATTCTTTCATATCTTGTATGTCACAAGGAATGAGAAACTTTCCGGGGTCACCAACTTTTTCTGGTATGCGGTTAAGATAAACCGAAGAACAATTAGCAAGCTTTGAAAGCTTTTCCTTATCGCTCATCATACTTTTAAAAGTGGAAGCGAAACGAGGCATATATAACAACGCGTCGGCTAAACTTACATCAAAATGAACTTGTTGAAACATTTTTATAAAAAGCTCGATTTGTTGTTTGTTACGTTCTTGCAATTTCTCTTTGTTTCGTCTCGAAGGGTAAGGTAAGGGTGGTGTGGGTTGGACATTAGGCAACGGCCTTGGAATCTCGAGTTCCATGATTGGTATTGGTTCAATCGTAGGTGCGGAATGAGCGGTACTTCGTGGGCTTGTGATATGCTGCTTTTCGATCATCACCTCGGGCTCTTTCTCGATTTCCTTCTCCGTAGAAGTACTTGAACCAGAGATTGGTTCCTTGAAAGTTTTACCACTACATGTAGTAATAACCTTCATTTCTCCCTTCGGGTTGCAATGGTATCACTAGGAAGACCACCCGAGGAAGAGGGTTTACACATGATTGCTTCAAACATTTTTGCCATTCGGTCCTCAAATTTTGATTGCCTAGCATCCGCTTTTAACAATTATTGCTTAATCTCATGTTGTCCTTGTTCCATCTTTTGTTGATTTTGTTGAAGACGTTGAATGTTTCCTTCCATTTTATTTGCATGAGTTTTAAGTTCATTAGCAAGTTCGCTTTTAAGCTCGTTTTTCAACTCGGATCTTAAGCTAATCATCTCACGTTGCATGTTATCAAATTTAGCATCATTTGCTTTAGCATAATCCAAAAATTCTCCTTGAAGATTTTTAGTGTGAGCATTTTGAAAACCTTGTGTAGTCTTTTGAAAATCACGGTTTTGGTTTTGATTAGTAACTTGTCCATTCCCACTTTGATAATTCCCTTTGTTGTAGTTACGTGAATTGCCTTGATAACCACCATTTTGATTGTTGTTTCGATAGTTATTAACATTTTGATTTGGTGGAGCTTGATTTGGGCGGGAACCTTGGCCGTTCTGGTTGTAAGTTCCCGTTGCTACGTAAGCACTCGAAGTGTTACCACCGGCGGTAATGCACTCGGAAAGAACATGAGCTCCACCACAAGACAAACAACTCTTTTCAACCGCTTTAACCGATGCGGAGTTCAAAGCATCTTGTGCTTTCTAATGACTTATAAGATTTGAAAACCTATCGAAAAACCAATTTTACTCATTAGCTTCATCATGTAAGGCATTAATGCTACGAGACGATGACGACGATGACGAACCCATATTGGCAACACTCGGTGTGTTACGAGGGTTGTAAACCTTAGATCTATTCTTGATAATCTTTAAAGCTTCATCGGTCGTTTTGCACAAAACATTACCACCCGCGGCGGCATTCAAATAATCTCGTTCATGATCATTAAGCCCATTATAGAAAGTATCTATTTGATGCAATTACGCAAAATCATGGTGTGGACATTCATGTAACATTTCCTTAAATCGTTCCCATGCCATTGAAAAACTTTCATTATTACGTTGTGTAAACCTTGAAATCTCAATTTTCAAATGTGTTGTTTTAGATGGTGGAAAAAATTGGTTCACAAACTTAGAAAAGAGATCACCCCATGTCAAAATCGAATTTGGCGGTTCTTTCTCAAGCCAAATTTTAGCGGGTCCATCTAACGAGTATGGAAACAACATCATCTTAATGGCGTCATGTGGAACATCCTTAAACTTGCTAGTTGCGGTGAGACGATTAAAATTCCTTATGTGGTAATGCGGGTTGTCTTTTTCATGACCTCTAAACTTATTTGCTTGCAACACATACATTAAACCCGTCTTAATCTAGAAATTCTCCGCAAGGATAGCGGGAATCACAATAGCTTCTTTAAAACCCTCGGTGGGTGCTTGAAGCAACTCCATCATAGTACGATTAGCCATGACGACTTCTTGTTCTACAATAGGTTCAACAATTAGAGTTTGTTCTTCAATCAACGTCTCTTGATTTTCTTGACTTTGACGACGTTTACGAGCTCGTTTTGCTTGACTACGAGTTTGCATAAACTTCATGTAGAATGGGAGGTGAGCAAAGAAGATTCTTTTTGCGTGTTTTGTGAATTTTCAATTTTTTTTTGTGTTTTTGATTGTTTTTAATTTTTTTGGATTTTGGTGTATCTTCGTAGACAACAATCTACCAAATCTCTCCTCGAATCAAACTCTTGATTAAAGAAGCCTCAAAAGAATGAAAACGATCACGTGCAGTGAACGCCTTCGAATGACTTTAGAACTTTGGTGAAAACCAAATTGTTCAAGAGGGTTTAATCACAAAGAAACCAAGAAAATATATATGATATGTAATAATACTTTGGGCGGCAAAACCCTCGATTAGCCTTCAATTTCAAAATACTCACAAGAAAGCGGGGAAACGAGGCAGCGCGAAGCACTAACGAGCCTTTTTCCTTAGGGTATATTTTATAATACCCGCCTTATACCCACCTTATAGTTTGTATTTTTTAAAATCGAGCTTCACGAAAGTATTTATCTATTTTTGCCTTTTCTTTTGTTTGAGATACGAATACAATAATTAGGAGATCAAATCCCAATTAAGGTTGTGTTTTCACACTTTTGGAGATATTTTGTATTGATTGTGATACTTAATACAATATAGTAATAATAATTTCACAAGAAAAACGAAAAACCGATAATACGTATTAGTAGATTTCTACTAATACAAATACTATTGTTGGTTAATATTAAAAACAACAAGACAAATTAATCACGACACACCTCCCCGGCAGCGGCGCCAAAATGATTGTGGTAAAATACGACCTTTTAGGAAAAAGGCGTAAAAGTGGTAAGTATCAAGTGATGATTTAGGAAAATCAAACACTAATTACCCAAAGGTGAAAGTTAGTTTCCCAAAGAGGTATTGTGTGTGAATAATTCGTAATTGATTAGAGATTAATATTTGAAAGAAGGGGATGAGAAAATAGAATGACGAAGACGTGAAATTAATTACTACGACGACTAAACGTAAAACCGTAAAAAGAGCTAAAATAAAAATTAATTCTAAAAATTCCCAAAAATTACCAAAAATAAAATTAATTAAACTAAGAGTTTACCAATGATCAAAACTTTTTCAAACCTTTTAATTAATTAAATATTAATTTTTAAATGCTAATTAAAGCCCTAAAAATCAAATTAATTATCAAGAAGCCCAAATAAAGATTTTTCAATTACTAAACCTCTGAAATGAGCTCAAAAGATTAAAAACTATTTTTACAAATTTTTAAACTAAGAAAAACTATTTAAAATGATTTAAAAACTATTAAAACTTAAAATAATTATAAAAATTAATCTAATGATGATAAAATTAATCTAAGAGTTGCAAAAATACTATTTTAATGTGTTAAAGCTAAGAAAAATATAAAAAGTGTAAAAATGTGAAATTTGAAAAATAATAATAAAATAATATTAAAATAATATTAAAAATCCAAAAATTATAAAAAATTCTAAAAACTTGCAAACTACTTTATTTTAACCTAATTAATCAAAAAATGAAAGTGAGATTACCAAAATACCCCTAATGGGCCCCCAAATGGGCTAAAAGCAAAATTAGTCAACCTTAATGGGCTTTTGGGCCCAAAAAGTCAAACTAGGCCCAAATGACCTGAAAAAGCCCTATCCGACTCAAAATTTAATTCTAAGCACAAAAGTCTGAAGGCCCAAATACTGATTCTGAGCTTATCACAGCTTAAATAGCCAACATCTTATTCTTATTGGGCCAATAAGCCCATTAAGCAATAAGCCAATGCCATAAGCTCTGCTTAAACACACAACCTTCTTTTGAGATGCCTAAGAGATCTGTAAAAAGAAATTTTGAAAAAGCTCACTCAATAAACCAGAAACAAGCAAAATAGAAATCCACAAAACGACAAAATAGTCGGGTTAGAGTTCTAGGCTGTTTCAGAAGCTCTGGTTTGTTGCAAAAGCTCACAAATAGCTTAACTAAGAATAATCAATCAAGAAAATCACAAAAAGCCAAGTAGAATAAGCTGTGTGAACCAATAAGCTGGCTGAAAAAGCCAAATAAGCTAGTTTTCTAGCAAAAGCTTAACCAAAAGACTTGTAACCTTCCAGACTTGTTATTAAGCTGAGAAAAATGACACCTATTACTAAAGCCAAGTTGTTGCATGTACCAATAAGCAGTTCTCAAAAATAAGCCAAATTGTGCTTATTTGACCAAAAGTCAAAGTACTCCAAAGTTCACCAAATGATCAGGGATGGTATATGGGCTTGTTATAAGCAACTTCTGTGAAGAACTCAAGGAGGAGTCCTTATGAATCAAGAGGTCAGTTGACCAAATGATTATTGATTTTGGCAAATAAGGCTTAATAAGATTGTGAGCTTATAAGCCAGCAACAAATCAAACCAAATAGCCAAATCTACTCACAAGCAGCACACTATCAAGTTCCAAGCAACAAAACAACAAGGCATACACTAGAATCTCAAATGCAAGCACAAAATAAGGTGGTCACTTTGCTGATGCAAATGACCACTTCAGCCAACTTTGATAAGCTCTAGCACCTTCAATAAGCCACCAAATTCAACAAACAGATAATGCACAGATAGCTTATCACCTAAACTATTCCCAAACCTGATTTCAGACCTTAGATCTAACAAATAAAAGAAGTTATTGGATCTAATGTGTTTGACCAATTTCAAAACACCTTTTATCAGATTTTTGCAAAACTTCAAATCCCTTTTCCAAACTTTCAGAAACTTAACCAGTGACTAAAACTTGTTTAATATGACTTGTTAAGACCTCCCAAACCCTAAGAACCAAGGGCAAAAGGCCACAAGGCCTTATGAACCAGTAAACCCAAACAGCCTTTTATAAGCCCTTTTTCAAAGCAACTTCTTAATTCTACAAACAACCTACTGATTTTAATGATCAAATAGCACAACTAGGTGACAACTAACAAATACCAGCCATAAAACACAAAGCACAAACACAAAATCACCAAATCACATAGCAAAACACAAATCAGACAATATCATGTGATTTTTAGAAGAATCTTAACAAAATGTTATACATATCCTCCACAACATCCGAGGAGGATCAGCAATGCTCCTTGGACCTTGTTCAACAACTAGAACAAGAACAAGGTACTCCAACAAAGGAGATGATGACTGCCTTGGTTGATGTTTCAAAGTAGAAACTCAAGGACTTGATTTCTTCAACACAAGCAACAAACAGCCCAACCAAAGGCTCCAATCCCTTCACAAGCTTGGTGTCAACAAGCTTGTAAGAGCTTATAGCTTTTGGTCAAGGATTAGTACAAGAAAAATAGCAAAATCAGATTACTGATTTCAAGTTATTTTCAAACTTAAAAACCTTACCAAACATAAACGTCCTTAAACCACAAGATTTAAGCACACTTATAACATCAAATGGAACTCAGAATTACCCTTAAACAACACCAACTTTCAAAAACATAAAAAGGAATTACAATTTTCTCAAAATACCAACTTTTATAAAATTTAAAAAGGAATTACAATGTTTAAAAGGTAAACTGGAGCAAGGCTCTCTCACAAGTTGAGGAGTCCTTATATAGGCCACAAGGGCTGAGTTTACAATGAGAAATACTTGAAACCCTAGCTACAATATCTCAGAATTGCCCTTTGAGTCTTCTAGATGCTTGAGGTAGAATGAGGTGTCCCATTTGATCCTAGACGTTCCTTTTGGCTTTGAGGACAAGTAATGAGTGTCAAGCGTTGATCTTGCCACGTGGCATTCCTTGGAGAGTAAGTAGTGTTTTCATTGGTGGACGATTTGAATGGTGGGGACCATTGAGTGGAGTGCTGTATGATGTGAAGTGTGGGAATGATTCGTGTTGGGTTGAATCACATGTCTGCCAAGGTAATTGAAAATAACCCTTTGTTATAAAGGAAATAGTTACTGGGTTCATACGGTGAACAGTAGTAACATTTGATCCTAAAAAGGTGGAAGGTAAATGTTTGGCGTGTGTTTGTGTTTTTAAACTTTGGAAATGGCAGATATGGTCCTTGTTTTTTTTGGCAAAAGTGGTAAAACGTGTTTATTCAGCCAAAAACTTCATTTCCTTTGATATGAAAGTTGTAAACTTCACACTTTTGGCACAAAACTTTGTAATGAAGGTTTTAAGGGTTTGTTTTGCCAATTTTGAATATTTGAGGGACTGATCTTGGACATTCTTGATCTTCAAAGGTCTTCATTGTATCTTTGACTTCATGAGGGACCATAATTGACAATTTAGAATTGTTGAGGGACTAAACTTGCCATTTCATCAAAGTTGAAGGACCATTTTGTAATTTTGACAAACTTAAGGGACGAAACTTGTAATTATGAATATACAAGGGTTTTAAGTGTCATTTCTTCATATTTTGAGGATCAATCTTGTACATCTTCAAATCTTCAAGGGGCTTTCTTGGATAATTCATGAACTAGGGCCCGGTTCTTTGTACGGCTTCGTTTCTCGTGTCTGTTTTTCCTTGTTTCTTGTGATCTTTTGTCATTTTCACGATATCCATACCTAAAACACACAAGTAAAAAAGTACAAGAATATATATGGTAGTTTATGACATTTTAATGCATTTAAAGCCTGAAAAGAACGATGAGATCATGTATAAAAGCCATCTCATCAGGGACTAAAGTTGTAATTATGAGAAAGTCAAGAACAAAGTCAAAATTGGTCAATTCTCAAGTCAAATGGTCAAAGGATGATTATTGAACAAGTTTGAAGTTAGAAGGACTAAAATTGACAAAGAAATGAAGATTGGAGCTCAAGATAATATTCTGCTAAACTAGAGGGGTTGAAATTGCCAAATATAAGCCAAGTTTGGGATTAATCCATGTGATATACAAGTCAGCCAATGAGAAGCTTTAAAACAAGTCACACGGATTGCCAAATCAATGCCATGTCACCCCACTAGCAGCCGCCACATTAATAATACCCAATCCTAATAGTGCTTCCACTACCATTTATTTCCACCAATCGAAAATCACTTTGTGGATATTGATCCGTGTCTAACCTTCTCAACAAATCAGACAACAAAACGTGTCACATTTAAACATAAATGAACCCAGGAACGATTTTGAGCTAGCGTGAATATCAAGACAAGTGTTGAAAATGAAATCTACTCCAAATCAAGTGACAAAGACAACCCAAGCACCCAATTAGTTTGAAAGTGACTACATCAAAAAGCCCCAAATTGGATCTTCAACGGCTACATCCAATCAGCAGAATTATGACACGTGGAAGATTGCTAGTGGCTGGAACACCACACCTACCTCCAATAAACTTCATCCCAGCCTTTATAAATACCCCATTAGTCTTTCATTTCATGTATGTACTTAGTGTGTGTTTTTTCACACATAACTTAAATTCTCCCAACTTTCAGTTAGCTAGTTAGTTAATCACTACTCTCAAGTGATTGACAACCACTTGAGAGTTAGTTAGTTAGCTGTAACAGAATTGTAACAACTTTTCCTCCATTAATAAACTTTAAAATTCAGTTCACTCAAACTCTCATTCTCATACCTGCATAAACCTTCATCCCTGTTATTTTTATGTTTCTATTGATCATTCTTGATCAATGGAATGTGTTTGATGTCACTTGGAAGCTTGTAGCAGGTTCACACGTGTTTTCAGTTCATTTGATAGCCATAATTGCAGTATAGCAGGGGTGATAGATTTGTAGCTGATGGTGATGATATAATGGATTCTGGTTGTTGATTGATGGTGTGTTAGTTGATATTAAAGAGCTCAACGCACATCTACTTCATCAAAGGCTTCATCAAGCTAAAAGGAACATTTTCTTGTATAAAATTCCACTAAACAGTTCTTGCATGCTCAATTTCTAGAATTAGAACTTAATTGCTATTTTGTGATTGTGTTAGTGTACTTGTGGTATGATATAGTTAATCTGTTAGTTAATAAGTAGCCTTATAGCTTTTAATTCAGTCTTAGCTTGATAAAAGTTGGATTTCATCAGTCAAAAGTCATCAGTGCTCAACTTTGTGTTTGATGAGACTGCTTTTATACATAATCTCATCGTCCAAAAAGGGCTTTAAATGCATTAAATATCATGAAATTGGCCAAATATATGCTTGTGTTTGTGGCTTGTGTATTTTAGGTACGGATATTGAGAAAATGACAAAAGATCACAAGATTCATGCAAAAACGAACACGGGAAACGAAGCCGCACAATGAACCAAGCCCTAATGAAGATTTTCCAAAGAAAACCCTTGAAGATTTAAAGATTATGCAAGAAGGTTCCTCCAATATTGAAGAAATGACACTTTAAACCCTTGTATCTTCATAACTACAAGATTGGTCCCTAAAGTTTGTCAATATTGCAAAAAGGGCCCTCTACTTTGAAGAATTGGCAATTTTAGTCCCTCAACAAAACTAAAATGTCAATATTAATCCTCCTCAAAGTCAAACATACCATGAAGGACTTCAAGTTACAAGAAATTACAAGTATGGTCCTTTAAAATTTGTCAAATTACCAAAAGGACCCTTGACTTTGAAGAAATGGCAAAAATGGTCCCTCATAAATTATGACTTAGCAAATTCAGTCCTCCAAGAAGTCAAACAAACAAGTCGAGACCATTATCAATGAAGAAAATGCCAAAACAGCCCTTCAATAATCAAGAATTGGCAAGAAATACCCCTGAAAATACTTTGGAAAAGTATTTGGGGCAAAAGTGTGAAAAGTGAAACTTCAAATACAAAGGAATCTGGATCTGGGCTGTTTATTTACGAAGTGAAAGGAGTTTGAAAGATGAGGGGTTAAAATGGGCAAACAACATAAGACACCTAGACCAATCACCACTTTCCACCTCACCCCACTCACATTTTCAACCAATCACAACATTCCCTCCTTCCACCTCACCAATCCACTAATCCGGTTTATTAATTTTATAAAATTGGCGCCTAAAAACTTTTTTAAACTTAATCTTAACACAAAAAAAGATTAAACCTGTGTTCTTCAAGCTCATAACACAAATTGGGTATTTGTTAATTACCAACAATTAGCCTCTAATCTTTTCCAAAATAGTGATTAGGGTGACACTAAACACATCCCAACTCTTAAACCCCACTCCACATCACCACATGAGTCACATGATAAACCCTCTTCACACGGTTTTGGGGAAAAAGCCAAAAGATGCCAGGAAATCAACACACCATATTCCAGCTTACTCCTTAAGCTTATTTGGAGCCATTGGATGCATTTTCACACGTGCCACCTCCACAAAACGCCAATTCTCAGTCACATGTTCAAGATTCTTCAAGCTACTCAATGAGCAAATTGGGGACTTCATTAGCTAGGGTTTCATGTTTTTCAGCTTTCCTAGTTCACTTGTAAGCATATATAAAGGCCTTAGGATACTTCATTTTTTCTTTGCTCTTGAATTTTCCTTTGTTCAAATTCTATAAATCCATATTCAGTTTAATGAAATGTGTTTGAATCTTTGAAGAAAACTCAAGTGCCATTGTTATTTCCTGCTTATTATTGTTACTTGTTTACTAATCTTCAATCTTAAAACCTTTTTTCAAAGGAGTGTGCAAAAGTTTGCACATTTTCCTTGAATCTTGATATTTTGCTAAGTTTCTTGGTACACCTTGGAATTCTTGGGCTATAAAGCTGATCATAGCATCCTGATATTGTGATATCAAGGTGTTGTGAAGCCTATAACTTGGGGATAATCAAGTGTGGGGTACAAGAGTTGCATTAATCAAGGCTTTTTCACCTTTCTATTTTCGATATTGTGCTTCTAACTTTGTTCCATCTTAGCAGGCTTTATTGTGGAAGCTTGTGCTTGTTCTTGCTAGCACATAAGCTCAAAATTCGTGGGTGTGGATGTACATCCATGAGGTTTGCACCCTTAATCTCAAAATCTGATAAAAAGTTGGATATTTGTGATATTTGTGTGTTTCTTGTGTTCTTGTGAAATTTGAGGCTTAATCTTGCTTAAATCTGCATATTACATCTGTTATTGTGTTGATTTGGGCTTGGGTAACCTTGGAATACACTTTTGATTTGAAAATTTTGATTTGAAAATATAAAAGGGTGTTTGGGATTACCTGTTTGAGATCATAGTTTGTTATTTTGTGGTTGGAAGTTTGTGTTTGTGCTTTGTATCTGCTAAATACTTGTTTGTGTGCCATTTGCTGCAAGTTTTCAACTTTGAAACACCAAATCAAAGATTGTGCTATAATTTGCTTGTTTTGACTGATTTTGACCTAAGACTTTGGGAACACCTAGAGTGTATGCATGCTTAGGGCTAAAAAGTGTTTAAACATAGTTAATATAACCTGTTAACAAGATTTGGGGGTTTGAATTAGGCTTGGTGGTCAAATACATCAACAAGTGTTCATAACTGCATGTTCATAGTTCATCAGTAACTTTTTGTGCTTGAATCTTGATCTAGACTTTGAATCATTGCATGAAACCTGTTTAAACTTGTTCCTTTAAGTTTATTATTGCTTGTGTATGCATTTGCTTAAGTTTGGCTGGATGAATTGTGCTATAAGTGCTTATTGAACCATAACTGCTTATTTGTTCATGTCTGGGTTATATCTGGTGCTTAATTTAATTAACGGTACTAATTGGCTTATTGTGATTGTGATTTCTTTGTTGTTATTGACTCCTTATGATCCACTGATCATTTGGGTGCCTTTGTGAAACTTGAATCCACAAAAAAGTCACTAAAGACAAATAGTCAAGAAATTCAAGCAGTGGAAACTTTTCCCACTGCTCAGACACCAAAACTAGCCCCTGCTAGTGTAATTTTTCAGTTAGCTTATTAATAAGCCATATTGGCTTATCCAGACCTGCAAAAACTTACTTTTTGTGATCAATCTTCCTCATTTGACCCATTTGTTTGAACTGGAGCTTATCAGACTTTGACTTTGACTTTTTGCTAGAAAACTCATAAGTTGACTTTTAATTAAGTGCTTATGCTTATTTCAGCTTATTGAGTGAACTTATTTGAAAACTATTTGTTGATTAAGCTTAGTTAAGTCATTTAAAATCTTTAGAAACTTGAATCAGCTCTTGAAATAGCCTAGAACTCGAAAACGACTATTTTGTCGTTTTGTGAAGATAGCTTACTGCTTTTTCAGGCTTATTTCTTGGACTTTTTTCAAATTTCTTTTTGCTAATAGCTTACTTAAGTCAACAGAAGGACGTGTGTTTAATTTTAGCTTATGGCATCAGCTTTTAGCTTAATGGGCCAAAAAGCCCATTAAGAATAAGATGCTTTGAAATAAGCTAGCTTAAGGGCATTTTCAGCTTTTGGACCTTTGGAAAATTGTGTTCAGAATCAAATTTTGAGTCGGATAGGAGCTTTTGGGCCATTTTTATAAACATTTTTCTTATTGGGCTTATTTTGGCCCAATAAGGGTCTGTTTTGGAATTTGGCCCATTTGAAGGCCCATTAAGGGAATTTTTGTAATTTCAACTTCATTTCTGAGTTTTTTAGGTTAAAATAAGTTAGTTTGCAAGTTTTTAGAATTTTTTATAAATTTTGTATTTTTAATATTATTTTATTATTATTTTATTATTAAAAATTAAAATTTAGATTTTTCAAGTTTTTATATTCTTCTTAGGTTAAATACATTAATTTAGGAATTTTACAATTTTTAGAACATTTTTATTGTCATTAGATTAATTTTTATAATTATTTTAAGTTTTAAGAGTTTTTAATTGTTTTTAAATAGTTTTAATTAATTTTAAAATTTTCAAAAATATTTTTAAATTAAGCTAGGTCATTTTAGAGGTTTAAAATTAAAAAAATATAATTTTGGGCTTTTTGTTAATTAATTTGATTTTTTTTGGCTTTAATTAGCATTAAAAATTATTATTTAATAAAATAAAAGGTTTGAGTGATTTTAGATTTTTTGTAAACTCTTAATACATTATTTAGGATTTATTACAATTTTCTAGGAATTTTTAGGGTAAATTTTTAAATTTGCTACTTTTTACGGTTTTACGTGTACGACTAATCGTCTTAGTGTAATTCGTCATCGTAACCGTCATTCTCTTCTTATCTCATTTCTATTTTCTCTTTTCATAAATATAATCACAAAGTCAATCATCTCTTAACACACACACCAAGCCTCCTTGAGAACGATCCCCACTTTGGGTCATAACTTGTGGTTTTCCTAAATCACTTGTTAATACTTACCCTAATTACACTTTGTTTCCTAAACAAGGTTGTAAAATACTTCAATCTCATTTTGGCGTCGCTGCCGGGGAGGCGTGTTGTGTTTTGATTTGGCAATTTTTGTTTTTATATATAGCTATAATATCTATTTGTATTAGTAGCACTCTACTAATGCGTATTATCGGTTTTTCGTTTTTTGTGTGAATATTATTAATATATTGTATACGCAGAACAATAAATTCACAAGTACTCCAAAAGTGTGAAAACACAACCTTGACTTGGGAGGTCGTTACCCAATCATTGTATTTGAATCTCAAACAAGAAAGAAAAGGCAAAAATAGATAAATACTTTCGTGAAGCTCGATTTTGAAAAATACAAACTATAAGGTGGGTATAAGGCGGGTATTATAAAATATACCCTAAGGAAAAAGGCTCTTAAGTGCTTCGCGCCGCCTCGTTTCCCCGCTTGCTTGTGAGTATTTTGAGATTGAAGGCTAATCGAGGGTATTGCCGCCCAAAGTATTATTAAGTATCATATATACTTTCTTGGTTTCATTTGATTAAACCCTCTTGAACGTTTTGGTGTTCCACCAACGTTCTAAAGTCATCGAAGGCGTTCACTTCACGTGATGGTTTCATTCCTTGAGGCTTCTTTAACCAAGAGATTTGATTAAGGAGGAGATTTGTAGATTTTGGTCTACTTAATACAATCACAAAAATCCAAAAAAAAGTAAAAACAATCAAAAACCACAAAAAAATTGAAAAATAAAAAACACCAAAAAGAATCTTCTTTGCTCATCCCCACGTTGTACGTGACGTTTATGCTTACTCGTAATCAAGCAAGACATCCACGTAAACGAAAAAACCGAAAGGATTCAACACCTACTCCTAATCTTTCTAGTGAGGAGTCTCCTATTGACGAACATATCATAAGAGAAGAACCAACCATGGCGAATCGAACTATGATGGAGTTACTTCAAGCACCCACCGAGGGTTATGGAGAGGCTATTGTAATTCCCGCTATCCTTACGGAGAATTTTGAAGTGAAAACGGGTTTGTTGTCGATGATCCAAAACAACAAATTATGTGGTGATGAAAAGGACAACCCGCACAACCATATCCGCCAATTTGATCGTCTTACCGCCACTTGCAAATTTAAGGATGTTGCTAATGACTCGATTAAGATGATGTTTTTTCCGTATTCCTTAGCGGGGCCCGCTAAAATTTGGTTAGAGAAAGAGCCACCCAATTCTATATTGATGTGGAAGGATCTCGTTTCAAAGTTTGTGAACCAATTTTTTTCCGCCCTCTAAGACTATGCATTTGAAAAACGAGATTTCAAAATTTTCACAAGAATTTAATGAGAGTTTTTCAACGGCTTGGAATAGGTTTAAGGAAATGTTACATGAGTGTCCTCATCACGGTTTTTCCAATTTGCATCAAATTGACACGTTTTACAATGGACTTAATGATCATGAAATGGATTATCTTAATGCCGCCGAGGGTGGTAATTTTTTGTGTAAAACGGTTGAGGAAGCGTTGTTGATAATTGAGAATAGATCTAAGGTGTATAGTCCTCGAAACACATCGAGTGTTCGTAAGGCTTCGTCTTCGGCTCCACCTTCTTTGTCTAATACCATCGATGCTTACCAAATTGAGGCGAACATGGAAAACAAAATCTTTGATAAGCTTAAAGGTCTTCTAATTGAATTCAAAGTTGGAGAACAAAGTGCTCCCGCTACGGTTAAAGCGGTTGAGGTTTCATGCATGTATTGTGGTGGAGGTCATGATTTCTCCAAGTGCATTACCAACGGTGGTAACACTTCGAGTGCCTACGCGGCCACGGGAACTTACAACCAAAACGGTCAAGTTACCCGCTCCAATCAATTGACTCCATCGGGTTTTGCTCTTAATCAAAATGCTAACAACAACTATCGAAACAATCAAGTTGGTTTTAAAAGCAATTACAAGGGAAACTATGGGAATCAAGGGTCTAATAATCAAGTTTCAAACAAGAATCAAGGTGATTTTCAAAACAACAACAAGAGTTTGCAAACCTTGAAAGATCTTCCAAATGAATTTGTTGAATACGCTAATGGAAACGATGCTAGGTTTGACAACATTCAAAGAGAAATCATTAGCCTAAGATCCGAGTTTAAGAACAACTTGAAGAAAGAGTTGAAAAATGAGTTACCAAATGAGCTTAAAATCCATACAAACAAAATGGAAGGAAATGTAACTAGGTTACAACAAAACCAACAAAAAATGGAACAAGGGCAACATGAAATTAAGCAAGAAATGATTAAGGCCGAGAAGAGGCAATCCGTTTGAAGACAAAGTTTCATCTATGTTTGAGGCAATTATGTGCAAACCGTATTCGAGTAGTCTTCCTAGCAACACCATATCGAACCCTAAGGGAGAGATGAAAGTGATTACCACACGTAGTGGTAAGACACTTAAGGAACCGAATCCTCAACCAATTGCTCCTACGGAGGATGCAATTGAGGAAGAACCCGAGGCGGTGGTCGAAAAGGAGCATGTCCCAATCCCACGAAGTACCGCTCATGCCACACCTACGGTTGACCCATTACCACATTTGGAACCCGAGATTCCAAAGGCTATGCCTGTGCCTCAACCCACACCACCTTTGCCCTATCCATCGAGACTTAGAAAGGAGAAACGTCAAGAGCGCGAAAATTACCAATTTGAGCTTTTTATGAAAATGTTTCGTGATTTGCACTTTAATGTGAGTTTCGCCGATGCTTTGGTCATGATGCCTCGATTTGCCGCTAACTTTAAGAGTATGTTGAACAACAAGGAGAAATTGCAACAATTATCTAGTTGTTCATCGGTTTATCTTAATCGCATACCTCAAAAAGTCGGTGATCCCGGTAAATTCTTGATTCCATGTGCAATCTAAGATATGGAAGAATGCTATGCCTTGGCCGATCTTGGTGCTAGCATTAACTTGATGCCACTTGCAATCTTCAAGTCGCTCAATCTTCCTAATCTTACTCCTTCCCTAATGTCTATCGAGTTGGCCGACCATTCCACAATTCCCGCATGTGGATTGGCGGAAGACGTTTTTGTGAAAGTGGGAAAGTTCTATTATCCGGTAGACTTTATCGTTGTCGATATTCCCACGGATCCTCAAGTTCCTCTCATATTAGGTCGTTTGTTATTAGATACGTCTATGGCTTTGATCGATGTGCATGCTAGAAAGATCACCTTACGTTTTAACGACGAGGAATTGTTATAAACGCAACTCAAAATTCTCAAATTTCTCATGTTTATTCCGTTGAAACCGTAAACCTCATTGACATGATTTACGTTGTTTGCGAGGAATTTTCACAAGAAGTTCTAGGTTTTGGTGATGAAGAAAATAGTGGCAATCCCACTATGTTAGATCCCATTATTGATAACTCGACACCAACCTTCACTCCATTTGAAGGTGGTGGTTTTACGTTTGAAGAATTCGAAGTCCCAAGTAGTTGTAACGAAGACCTCGACAATGATGAGGACTTCTCGATTATCAAGGATTTTCTTAACGATTTCCCATTTCCTCCACCCGAGGAGATTATGAGTATCGATCCCAAATATTCAATTGAGGAACCACCTATCCTCGAATTGAAAAATTTACCTCCTCATCTCGAATATGTCTTTTTGGAGGAGGACGACAAGTTGCCGGTTATTATTTCGAAACAACTTTCAAATTATGAAAAAACTGCACTTGTCGATGTTCTAAAGGATCACAAAGGGGCAATTGCGTGGAAGTTATCCGACATTAAGGGAATCGATCCCAAATTTTGTACCCACAAAATCTTAATGGAGGAGGATTACAAGCCCGCAATCCAATGTCAAAGGAGGGTGAACCCCAAAATTCACGACGTCATCAAAAAGGAAGTCCTAAAACTCCTTGACGCGGGAATGATTTACCCTATTTCCGATAGCCCTTGGGTGAGTCCTATTCATTGTGTCCCTAAGAAGGGAGGAATGACCGTTGTGCCAAACGATGTCAACGAGTTAATTCCCACTAGACTTGTGACCGGATGGAGAGTGTGCATTGACTATCGTAAGTTGAATGAAGCCACTCGAAAAGACCATTTTCCCTTGCCCTTCATGGACCAAATGTTGGAGCGTCTTGCGGGAAACGATTTCTATTGCTTTTTAGATGGTTTTTCCGGTTACTTCCAAATCCTCATCGATCCTCGTGATCAAGAAAAAACTACGTTTACGTGTCCATATGGAACGTTTTCCTATCGTAGAATGCCATTCGGACTTGCAATGCACCGGGAACCTTTCAAAGGTGCATGATGGCTATTTTTCATGATATGATCGAGAAGACGATGGAAGTCTTCATGGATGACTTTTCCGTGTTTGGTAGTTCATTCACTTTGTGTTTGTCGAATCTTGAGAGAATGTTGAAACGTTGTGAGGAAACCAACCTTGTGCTTAATTGGGAAAAATGTCATTTTATGGTTAAAAGTGGAATTGTCTTAAGGCACAAGGTTTCGAAAGCGGGGATTGAGGTAGATCAAGCTAAGGTAGACGTCATCGCCAAATTACCTCATCCCAAAACCGTTAAGGGAGTTAGGAGTTTCCTAGGCCACGCGGGCTTTTATCGTCGGTTCATCAAGGATTTTTCAAAGATCTCTCTACCTATTACACATCTCCTAGAAAAAGATGCACGTTTTGTCTTTGACGAAGATTGTGTACGAGCCTTTGAAATCCTTAAGAGGAAACTTACCGAAGCTCCCATCCTTGTTGCTCCCAATTGGAACCTCCCCTTTGAGCTCATGTGTGATGCTAGTGATTACGCTATTGGGGCCGTATTGGGGCAACGTCATGAAAAACACTTCTTGCCTATTCACTATGCTAGCAAGACGATGACCGAGGCTCAACTAAAATACACTACAACGGAGAAGGAGTTCCTTACCGTAGTGTATGCATTTGATAAATTCCGACCTTATCTCGTCTTGACGAAATGCATAGTGTATACGGATCATTCGGATATCAAGTATCTTATGGCTATGAAAGATGCAAAGCCGATATTACTTTGTTGGATTCTCCTCCTTCAAGAATTTGATCACAAAATCGTAGACATAAAAGGAGCCGAGAATCTAGCGGTCGATCATCTTTCTCGTTTGTAAGATCCTCACCAAAGTGTTTATGAGCCCAAGGAAATCAACGAAACATTTCCTCTCGAGAGACTTGGTGTAGTGAATTCTAAGATTGATTCTTCCACCCCATGGTTTGCGGACATTGCAAATTACCATGCGGGCAACTTCATCATCAAGGCTATGACGACTCAAGAAAAACGAAAATTCTTTCGTGAAGTCAAGTTCTATTTTTGGAACGACCCTTACTTGTTTCGAACTTGTGCGAATCAAATTATCCGACGTTGTATCTTTGGTACCGAAGCTTCTATCATCCTTAGAGCTTGTCACGAGGGACCCACGGGTGGTCACCACGGTGCTAATCTCACGGCTAAGAAGGTTTTTGATGCAGGTTTCTTTTGGCCTACTATTTACCGAGATTCACATGAGCTTGTGAAGTCATGTGACTCATGCCAACGACAAGGAAAAGCCTCACAAAAAGATGAAATGCCAGAAAATATCATCCAAGTGTGTGAGATCTTTGACCTTTGGGGCATTGACTTTATGGGGTCGTTCCCATCATCTCGTGGTAATAAGTACATCCTTGTCGCCGTGGACTACCTATCTAAGTGGGTGGAAGCTAAGGCTTTGCCCACCAATGATGCTTGTGTGGTAGTCAAGTTTTTGAAAAGCTTGTTTTCTCGGTTTGGAACCCCTCGTGCGATCATAAGCGATCGTGGAACCCATTTTTGTAATGACCAATTCGAAAGGGTCCTAAGGAAATATAGGTTTACACATCGGATTTCTACGGCTTATCACCCACAAACGAGTGGGAAAGTCGAGGTTTAAAACCGAGCTTTGAAGATGATCTTGGAGAGATCTATTGGGGAAAACCGACAATCTTGGTCGGATAAGTTGGACGATGCTTTATGGGCCTTTAGGACCGCTCATAAGACACCCATTGGGTGAACTCCTTATAAGCTTGTGTATGGGAAAAATTGTCACTTGCCAATTGAATTGGAACACAAGGCTTATTGGGCCCTAAAGCATTGTAATGATGACATGGAGACCGCGGGAAAACACCAGAAAATCCAATTAAATGAATTGGATGAATTAAGGGATATTGCTTATGAAAATTCATTAATTTATAAAGAAAAGACTAAAAAGTTACATGATTCAAAAATTAAAAACCGGGTTTTTAACATTGGGGATCAAGTTTTGCTTTTTAATTCTCGTTTGAAAATCTTTTCCTGTAAGTTGAAATCCCGTTGGTCCGGTCTATTCATCGTGACTCAAGTATTTCCATATGGGACCATCGAGCTAGCTCAAAATGATGGCCCCAATTTCAAGGTGAATGGACATAGGTTGAAGCACTACTTTGGTGGGGAAGTTCCATCCTTGAACTACCTCGACCAAATCACCTTCCCCAATGATAATTAGTATTGAGGGGATCGAGTCGAGCTCATGACTCGGTAATAAAAAACGAGGTGCCTCGTGGGGGAGTCCCATGCTTATCCTATGTACATATTATCGCTTTTCTAATGTAGTAACGTGTGGGGATTTGTGCCCTTCCAACCTTTGTTCAGTGGTTGTTTGTGAATTGTAGATTTTAGATGATCATGATCTTTACGATTGGATCCTCTCGTGTTCGTTTTATGGGAGCACCCGATCGTTTGCTTTGAAGACTTTCTCAATATCCATGATGTATCCTTTGATGTTTTAACCTTAGGTTTTTAGCACACTTCATAAACGGCTTTAAATTTAACGGTTACACCCTTTCCATGCTAGATTAGGCATTCGACTACGTCTCTAGTATGGGGTTGTTTGCACCCCTAGACTCGAAACATTGAGGACAATGTTTAACTTTAGTATGGGGGTGAATAGATACTTTCGTAGCCAAACCTTCACGCTTTCTAAAGTTTATCTTTTTGTTTATCGTTTTGTTGCAAAATAAGGCTAAAAATAGCCAAATTTTAAAATTTTTCTCATGTTTTATAAGTGTTTGAAGACACGAATGTAGGTTTTCCGATGGCGAGAATAAGAGTAATTTTTGACTCGACCGTGTGTGTTGAGCACTTAGCTTCGATTCCTTAACTTCACTTAGGCTAATTCTCTTAAATGAGGACGAGAAATGATAGAGTTAATTATAAGTTACTATGCTAAACGTAGAGTACTCGTATTCTTTCAAAAACTCATGTGTTCTCGTTGTTTGCTTATTCTCCCTTCGCTTTTAAATATTTTTTGCTTAATAAATATTGACTTAGCGGTTTAGTCTTGATTGTTGGTGTTTTAGTCTTTTCTAGTAGCTTCCGTGTAATTAAATTGGGAAGACATTAAGGTATCGCCAGCGTCACGGTTTTGAAGAACTCGAATATTCGAAAGCTTCACCCAATAATAAGATTTCAAGTGCTCACCTAAATCAAGCAAACAATTTGAAGCTCACAAGGCCGAAAAATCTATGCAAAATTGAAAGTGAATCAAGCCTTAATCTTTGAAGCTTTAAAGATCCAAAATTCGCCTTTGCGTGAGGATATACGTCTTTGGCTAATAAAACCACCGATGAGGTGGATAATAAAAGGCAAGGCAAGACCGAAGTCATAATAAAAGCTTCATGGCGAAGTTGAATAAAAGATGGAGGTAAAACTATGATAATAAGGCCCTTCCGTTAGGGGGCGTATAAAAGTCTTGGTAATAAGTCTCATTTTCAAAACCATTATAAAATCGTGTTTATCGATCCTTCTTGTTGACTTAATTTTTTGACATCGTTGTCTATTAAGGGGGGTTATTAACTTGATGGTCTTGGTTACACCGTTAGGACTTTATTTTTAGACCTAAATCTCTATTATCGCATAAGTCAAACAATGTATCCTCGTGAAACATTCAAGACAAAATAATATATAAGAGATACAGCTTAGGAAAATGGGAGGACAAGTACGTGATTAGGGCATATGAGTAGTGTTAGCATTGCTAACTTATAATGACAACGATCTCATTGCACGCTTGGCATGGAATTGGGATGAAAATCGAGGACGATGAAATTATTTCTAACGAAGCATTCACGTGTTATTAATCTATGAACCTAAACGTCCCATTTTGCGATGAAAATCATACATTATGTCTAAAACGCAAGTAGTAGTAGCAATAGTAGTAGTAGTGGGCAATGGATTAGTATGGGGGAGTGATGAGACTGTTTTCATACATAGTCTCATCGTCCAAAAAGGGCTTTAAATGCATTAAATATCATGAAATTGGCCAAATATATGCTTGTGTTTGTGGCTAGGTACGGATATTGAAAAAATGACAAAAGATCACAAGAATCATGCAAAAACGAACACGGGAAACGAAGCCGCACAATGAACCAAGCCTTAATGAAGATTTTCCAAAGAAAACCCTTGAAGATTTGAAGATTATGCAAGAAGGGTCCTCCAATATTGAAGAATTGACACTTTAAACCCTTGTATCTTCATAATTACAAGATTTGTCCCTAAAGTTTGTCAATATTGCAAAAAGGGCCCTCCACTTTGAAGAATTGGCAATTTTAGTCCCTCAACAAAACTAAAATGTCAATATTAATCCTCCTCAAATTCAAACATACCATGAAGGACTTCAAGTTACAAGAAATTACAAGTTTGGTCCTTTAAAATATTTCAAATTACCAAAAGGACCCTTGACTTTGAAGAAATGGCAAAAATGGTCCCTCATAAATCATGACTTGGGAAATTCAGTCCTCCAAAAAGTCAAACAAACAAGTCAATACCATTATCAATGAAGAAAATTCCAAAACAGCCCTTCAAGAATCAAGAATTGGCAAGAAATACCCTTGAAAATACTTTGGAAAAGTATTTGGGGCAAAAGTGTGAAAAGTGAAACTTCAAATACAAAGGAATCCGGATTTGGGCTGTTTATTTACAAAGTGAAAGGAGTTTGAAAGATGAGGGGTTAAAATAGGCAGACAACATAAGACACCTAGACCAATCACCACTTGCCACCTCACCCCACTCACATTTTCAATCAATCACAACATTCCCTCCTTCCACCTCACCAATCCACTAATCCAGTTTATTAATTTAATAAACTTGGCGCCTAAACACTTTTTAAACTTAATCTTAACACAAAAAAAGATTAAACATGTGTTCTTCAAGCTCATAACACAAATTGGGTATTTGTTAGTTACCAACAATTAGCCTCTAATCTTTTCCAGAATAGTGATTAGGGTGACACTAAACACATCCCAACTCTTAAACCCCGCTCCACATCACCACATGAGTCACATGATAAACCCTCTTCACACGGTTTTGGGGAAAAAGCCAAAAGATGCAAGGAAATCAACACACCATATTCCAGCTTACTCCTTAAGCTTATTTGGAGCCATTGGATGCATTTTCACACGTGCCACCTCCACAAAACGCCAATTCTCAGTCACATGTTCAAGATTCTTCAAGCTACTCAAAGGGAAAATTGAGGACTTCATTAGCTAGGGTTTCACGTTTTTCAGCTTTCCTAGTTCACTTGTAAGCCTATATAAAGGCCTTAGGATACTTCATTTTTTCTTTTCTCTTGAATTTTCCTTTGTTCAAAATTCTGTAAATCCGTATTCAGTTTAATGAAATGTGTTTGAATCTTTGAAGAAAACTCAAGTGCCATTGTTATTTCCTTCTTATTATTGTTACTTGTTTACTAATCTTCAATCTTAAAACCTGTTTTCAAAGGAGTGCGCAAAAGTTTGCACATTTTCCTTCAAGCTTGATATTTTGCTAAGTTTCTTGGTACACCTTGGAATTCTTGGGCTATAAAGTTGATCATAGCATCCTGATATTGTGATATCAAGGTGTTGTGAAGCCTATAACTTGGGGATAATCAAGTGTGAGGTACAAGAGTTGCATTAATCAAGGCTTTTTCACCTTTTTGTTTTTGATATTGTGCTTCTAACTTTGTTCCATCTTAGTAGGATTTATTGTGGAAGCTTGTGCTTGTTCTTGCTAGACATAAGCTCAAAATTCGTGGGTGTGGATGTACATCCATTAGGTTTGCACCCTTAATCTCAAAATCTGATAAAAAGTTGGATATTTGTGATATTTGTGTGTTGCTTGTGTTCTTGTGAAATTTGTGGCTTAATCTTGCTTAAATTTGCATATTACATATGTTATTGTGTTGATTTGGGCTTGGGTAACCTTGGAACACACTTTTGATTTGAAAATTTTGATTTGAAAATATAAAAGGGTGTTTGGGATTACTTGTTTGAGATCATAGTTTGTTATTTTATGGTTGGAAGTTTGTGTTTGTGCTTTGTATCTACTAAATACTTGTTTGTGTGCCATTTGCTGCAAGTTTTCAACTTTGAAACACCAAATCAAAGATTGTGCTATAATTTGTTTGTTTTGACTGATTTTCACCTAAGACTTTGGGAACACCTAGAATGTATGCATGCTTAGGGCTAAAAAGTGTTCAAACATAGTTAATATAACCTGTTAACAAGATTTGGGGGTTTGAATTTGGCTTGGTGGTCAAATACATCAGCAAGGGTTCATAACTGCATGTTCATAGTTCATCAGTAACTTTTTGTGCTTGAATCTTGATCTAGACTTTGAATCATTGCATGAAACCTGTTTAAACTTGTTCCTTTAAGTTTATTATAGCTTGTGTATGCATTTGCTTAAGTTTGGCTGGCTGAATTGTGCTATAAGTGCTTATTGAACCATAACTACTTATTTGTTCATGTCTGGGCTATATCTGGTGCTTAATTGAATTAACTGTACTAATTAGCTGATTGTGATTGTGATTTATTTGTTGTTATTGACTCCTTATGATCCACTGATCATTTGGGTGGCTTTGTGAAACTTGAATCCACAAAAAAGTCACTAAAGACAAATAGTCAAGAAAGTCAGGCAGTGGAAACTTTTCCCACTGCTCAGACACCAAAACTAGCCCCTGCTAGTGTAATTTTTCAGTTAGCTTATTAATAAGCCATATTGGCTTATCCAGACCTGCAACAACTTACTTTTTGTGATCAATCTTCCTCATTTGACCCATTTGTTTGAACTGGAGCTTATCAGACTTTGACTTTGACTTTTTGCTAGAAAACTCATAAGTTGACTTTTAATTAAGTGCTTATCTGCTTATTTCAGCTTATTGAGTGAACTTATTTGAAAACTTTTTGTTGATTAAGCTTAGTTAAGTCATTTAAAAGCTTTAGAAACTTGAATCAGCTCTTGAAATAGCCTAGAACTCGAAAACGACTATTTTGTCGTTTTGTGAAGATAGCTTATTGCTTTTTCAGGCTTATTTCTTGGACTTTTTTCAAATTTCTTTTTGCTAATACCTTACTTAAGTCAAAAGAAGGACGTGTGTTTAATTTTAGCTTATGGCATCAGCTTATAGCTTAATGGGCCAAAAAGCCCATTGAGAATAAGCTAGCTTAAGGGCAATTTCAGCTTTTGGGTCTTTGGAAAATTGTGTTCAGAATCAAATTTTGAGTCAGATAGGAGCTTTTGGGCCATTTTTATAAACATTTTTCTTATTGGGCTTATTTTTGTCCAATAAGGGTCTGTTTTGGACTTTGGCCCATTTGAAGGCTCATTAGGGGTATTTTTGTAACTTCAACTTCATTTCTAAGTTTTTTAGGTTAAATTAAGCTAGTTTGCAAGTTTTTAGAATTTTTTATAAATTTTGGATTATTAATATTATTTTATTATTATTTTATTATTAAAAATTAAAATTCAGATTTTTCAAGTTTTTATTTTTTTCTTAGGTTAAATACATTAAGTTACGAATTTTACAATTTTTAGAACATTTTTATTGTCATTAGATTAATTTTTATAATTATTTTAAGTTTTAAGAATTTTTAATTGTTTTTAAATAGTTTTAATTAATTTTAAAATTTTCAAAAATAGTTTTAAATTAAGTTTGGTCATTTTAGAGGTTTACAATTAAAAAAATCTCATTTTGGGCTTTTTGTTAATTAAATTGATTTTTTTGGGCTTTAATTAGCATTAAAAAATTATTATTTAATTAAATAAAAGGTTTGAGTGATTTTGGATTTTTGTAAACTCTTAATACATTATTTAGGATTTATTGCAATTTTCTAGGAATTTTTAGGGTAAATTTTTAAATTTGCTACTTTTTACGGTTTTACGTGTACGACTAATCGTCTTAGTGTAATTCGTCATCGTAACTGTCATTCTCTTCTTATCTTATTTCTATTTTCTCTTTTCATAAATATAATCACAAAGTTAATCATCTCTTAACACACACACCAAGCCTCCTTGAGAACGATCCCCACTTTGGGTCATAACTTGTAATTTTCCTAAATCACTTGTTAATACTTACCCTAATTACACTTTGTTTTCCTAAACAAGGTTGTAAAATACTTCAATATAAGTGTTCTTTCAAGTAAACTAGCTAATTTTTGGTGTTATACCAGGTCCTTTCAGTCACATAATAATTTTTGATAAGTCACATAAGATGTCATAAACATTTGCTCAAAAAGCCTTTGAAAAAGTTCTATATCAGATTTCTAACTAGTGTTTTGTTTTAAGTCAATTTTACGAATCAGTTGTTAAAACTTGTTTCTTTGAGCTCACTTACACTCAACAAGTGACTGTAAGTCATTCAGTAAAGTTTTGAGGTCAATATCTTGGTCAAAAAGGCAAATAGCATATAAAAACTTTTGGTCAGTTCTTTGTAAAAGTTTGTATAAACTAGAAGGGGGGTTGAATAGTTTCTAATCAGTTTATCTCCTAATTAAAATTCCTTTCAATTAGGTGAGTGCACAAAACTACCTTTTAATTAGTTGAAAGCTAGTTGCATAATGATTAGGTTCAATTCTAATGCATTAACAATGTATAATAAGTGTAGTGATAATGAATGTGAGTAAAGAGTAAGGAAAGAAACAACCTAGTAGGAAGACACCAAGATTTATAGTGGTTCGGCAACGAGGCTCTATCCTTGTTCCTACTCCACTCCTCGAGTACACCTTACTCGAGATTTCCACTATATCCACAAGCTCCCTTCTTGGCGGAGAAAACTTTACAACGTCGCTTACATTATTTTCCGACACTAAGCTAAATGTCGAGACCTAATCTTAGCTAGGACCAATATACACAACGTCGCCCACTTCACTCTTTTACGACACAAGGCTAGATGTCGAGTTCTAATCTAAAGGTATAACCAATCTTTACAACGTTGCCTACTTCACCATTTTCTGACACAAGGCTAGATGTCGAGTTCTAATCCAAAGCTAGAACCAATCTTCACGACTCTTCACTTTGAAGCTAAGTGAGAACTTCACACAACACAACTACATATCACTTTATAGTTTAGTGAGAACTCACAAGACACAACCACATCACTTTATAGTTTAGTGAGAACTAACACAACTAATTACAACTCAACTAATCATATCCAAGTACACATGTGTAGCTTAGATCTACACAACATAAATCCAAGCACACACACGTGCAATGGATGTACACAACTCTAATCCAAGTATTCATAAATAACTTGGATGAACACAACTAGTCCAAGTATTCATAAATACATTGGATCTACACAAGACATAAATAAACAAATGATGAACATGACTAGATCTTTAGGAGGAGGTGATCTTTATCAATGCTACATCTTTAATCACATCACAAGTGTGTGAGTGATCTTCTCTTTGGACAAGATAAAGAAGGATATCAAGAGGATAATCATGAGTAAACATACTTAACACATTAAGTGATCATTTACAAATGACTAGGATTAGAAAGGAGAAAGAAGACTGAAGAAGATGTCCAAAAAGGGTTGATGAGAATGCAGATTTGGTTCACTATTTGTAGGACAAAACATCCAACGGCTATGTCTTCCCACGGTTCCTTATTGGCACCCGTGGTTCCTTATCGATAAGGAACCGCCATAGGTGTTAAGGTACCGCTGGCGTAGACTCCGCTCCTTTTTATCTTTTAGTAAATTTGAAATATCTGAGGCTGTTTAAACCTTCAAAGGATATTCTTATGGCATATGGAATATGCCATATTCAAATTTGCATTTTCATTTTAATAAAACATTTTCTTAAAAATAAAGTTTATTAAAAACCTTTTGTAATGTTTGACAAAAGTGAGTTTTAAGGTTAATCACTTTTATGATCACTAAGCATGATTAAGATATGTTAGTGTAATGATTATTACCTTGATGATAGTGTTTGTTAGATAATTCGTTTTATGATTATGTTTGACAATAAATGTCTTTGTAATTTGTCGTGATCAAAACTAAGAAAGATTAATTAATACTAACAATGTTTTAAGGCATTGCTTATGCATTAACAATCCCCCCTTTTTGATTACGACAAACTATAAACTCATTTACGTAAAATACAAGTTTATTCGAATTATTAACGAGTTTATCACTATCATTTCTCCCCCTTTGTCGAAGCAAAAAGGTTAGCACAAGTCTTTGAAGAAGTAAAGAACCGGACTTTTGCTAGTAGCTCCCCCTTGGTGCTTACTCCCCCTTGCTTGGGGCAACAAGTCAATGAGCTAAGGTGACATGCTACACAAAGGTTAGAAGAAAGAAAAGAAACACCAATGTATGTATGTGCACTACTTACTAACTAACTTGAGAGGAGAAGGAAAAGAAATCTCAAATTAGAAGTAAGCATTTGCTAAGTATGTCCAAAGAGTGTGTATTGACAACATCATAGTTCAATTGGTGGAATAAAGAAAGAAAAGAAACATCCAAACTAATCAAAGATGATTTAAAATGTCAATGGGTTAAAATTTAGAATTTATGGAATCACCCATAATTAATTTTAAGTTTTAACCATGATCAACTCCTTAATAAATGTGTGTCAATAATATTAAAGGGAAAGGTAACACACATAACATTCATATTACAAAAATATGAAATAACATACAAGCTAAATATTCATACACAATATGAATATTCAAAACAAAAAAAATATGGAAAATAGACCACTAAGCATAAGCTATTCTAATAGTGATAATCTTCCAAGATTGCTAAAAATTTATTGACTCAAACAACTAAAGTACAAAGAGTGCCTTAGTTGGAAAAGAGAGACGACGAAGCATCATTCGAAGTTTTGTTCACGGGAACGAAAACTTTGAGAGGAGGTCGAGTGAGGAGGAATTCAAGAAAATTTAGCTTGTCATAGATATGAGCAAGTTCAATTTGTTGAAAACGACAACAAGCACATGAGGAACTATGATGCAACACAAAGTCGTTAGATGGGGGAGATCCATCAAGATTAGAGTTTGGTGGGGAGGGAGATAATGGATAAGAAATGTTTTCACAATGCCTAGTGAGGTTAGGGAAAGAATTTAGGTCATTGAGTTAAGGAGAGTTGAAAGGTTTAGGTGGTGGTGGAAGAATTTCTTTTTCTCCGGTAATTGGATTTGTAGAGTAAGTCTCATTCCAATATTCAATCGGAGAGAAAGAGGAATTCTTGGAGGATTTTGAAGAAGAAGAATCATGAGGAATCTTGTTCTTTTTTATCCAAATGGGTTTGACCGAGATTTTGGTTTCTTTGAAAGCTTAGAAGAGGAAGCTTTAGGTTGAGAAGTTTGTGACAAAGAAATGTCAAGGTTAGAAAAGGAAGAATTAGGCATTGTGAGGGATGAAGGAAAGAACTCCCAAAAGAGAAGAATTTAAAGAAAATAGACAAGGCAAAGATTTGAAATGAAAAATAAAGGTTTTAGAGAATGTTTAGCCAAATTGGGTAAACAAAGAATCTTAACCAAAACAGTGGTCAAAGAAGAAATACCAAAAATAAGCCAAAATCGACCTTACTGGGTGCGGTTCTTTAAAGAGGCCCGCGGTTCCATATCAATATGGAACCGCCTGGAGGCTTGAGAACCGCGTTCAGTGGACTGCAAAACCTGATTTTCAAAAGTTTTAGACAAAGATAAGACTTTTTCAAAAAAGTTGCAAATCTTGGATTTTTACCTCTTTTAGCACTAGAGTATGCTAGGGTTGCATAAAAGCAACACATTCACAAAGAATGTCTTGACAAAGGGTGACAAAATATTTAAATAACATTTTGGTCCAATTTTAAGTCATGTTTTTAGAGGTTGTAATAGATTTAGGTTCAATTTTAAATAAATTGAAGTTGTTTAATGTGATCACATAGATTAAAGCACATAAAAACTAAATCCATAAATCATCCACATGGGAAAATCATGAGGGAAAGAAAAGGAAATACAATAATTAAAAAGACAATTAAGTACTACAAAGATAGCTAACAACTAGGTCTTGAGTTCATAGTTCTCTTTGGCTTGACCTTCTTTTGAAAAAAAAGCATGTTAATTTGAAAACCATCATTCATCTCCTAGGAGGAGGAATGGATAACAAGACAAGCAAGAAGTCATGCAACCTTCTATGAAGGCCAAGCATTTCCATCCGTAGGTTTTGAATGATGTGGTTATTATAAAGAAAACATGGGCAATTTGCACCATGAGATTCTAAGAACCCAAAGAAGTAAGGATCACCCATGAAGTGAGGGATAGGAATGCCCAAAATAGGAGCATTAATGTTAGAGCGTGGAGGAGGTGGTGGAGGCATGGTGTCCAAGGGTGAGATGGGAGAGTTTGGTGGAGTAAAAGGAGAGGTGACCAAAGGCTCAAGTACAAAGGGGATACTTTGTAGAGGTTGAGGTTGAGAAATCCCATCCAAAGGAGGACTAGGGTGAAAGGTGAAGAGATCTCATTCATTGTTGATTGGAATGAAGAGAAGGTAGAACCATGAGAATGGTTAGTACCATGGGTAGAGTTTGTCTTGCAAGGAGCAAGGGGTGGTGAAGGTGAAGATGAAATGAGAATGGGAGAGATCTCATTCTTAGGAGTGTGAAAAGATGAAGAACCAATGTTGGGTATTTTGATCTTAATTTTGAGGCTTCTTTTTTAGGAAGAAGTTTTGGAAGAAGTGGATGTTATAGTGGACACCATGATTGTGTGTTAAGGTTTAGAGAAGTGTTGAAGGGATTAAGAACACAATCAACATGAGGGGGTTTAAGAAGAGAAGGGAATGATCCAAACTAGTAATGGGTTAAAATCATTTTAGGTGAATAATGAAATTAGGTACCCTAGTTTAGGAAAGTGCAGGTTTTTCAAAAATTTTACCAAAGTTTTACACAGATTAAGGAAAATAGTGTAAAGCAAAGATTATGTCGAAACAGGAACAGGCGGTTCCTTACATAGGTCCGCGGTTCCTTATCGATAAAGAACCGCGGATTCAATATGGAACCGCGTCCAGTGGTGACAGAAAAATGCACTCCCTTATACTTTGGTAAGCCCAGATTTCACAAAGGTAAATATCAAGCCAAAGTTAACTATAAGTCAACATCTAGGAGGCTAACAAGCACATAATGAGCGCAAAGCTATGTAAATCGGAGGAACGATTACATAGTTAATTAAGGATTAAAATAATTAACAATCCAAACAAGTAGTAATAGTTAATACACAAACATAAAAGAAAAGAAGCCAAATGTTCAACACATAGCATGTTCAACAACATGTTCTCCTTGAATCAAATCAAAGTCTTTATCTTCTTTTCTTGCCAAATCCCTTGATCAAATTCCCCAAGTATTTGAATCCCTTTCTTGACTCCACTCGATGTTCGAACAACTCACCTCGAGTCCCAAGATTTTAACGGTAGAGACACTCCATGTTGAGTTCTTCCGGTACTTCACTAGTGGAATGGTGAGGAGGAGGAGCTAAGTCTTCAAGTCCATCCACGAATGAGTTTGTGGATTGACGGGAGTTACTTGAAGAGCCGACATGAGCACTAGTACCTATGTCACCACCATCACTTGGTGACATATAAAAGTCCTCTTCATCGGACTCTTGTTGATTATGTTTTCTCAAACCTTTATCACTTCTAGGCTTTCTTTCATATACCTCTTGAATAGGTAACATCACCGGTTGAAAGCGAGAGAAGTCAAGGAAGGGGAAATCATGAACAACCCTCTTAAAGAGGCGAGTAAGAAGCATAGCATAGGGTAGATTTGTTTTGGGTTTGGAAAGAGCATAATTAATTCGTCGAGCGATATAGTATGCAAAATTATACTTGGTTTCGGTAAAGATGCAAAATAGCATATGCACCATACAAGCCAGAATGTGATCCCGGTTCCCACAAAGACAAAATACATTCTCCCTAAGGATCTTGGCCCAACGAACCATAAAATCCTTAAGGTCGCTTGAGAGAACCTCATAAAGATTTACAAGTCGTTTATTAGAATGAAGGCTTCTCACAACGTTTCCATCACGCTCTTTGGAAGTGATTTCAAGGATAAACTCAACATCAACTTCATAGTTGTCATTTTGAGGTTTATCGTTGGATTCATAGAGAGCATTAAGTCTCTATTTGTCCGTGAAACGACAAGTACCCTCAAATGGCACACCAAGAATTTGACCAAAAGTTTCAAGGGAGTATTGAATGACTTGATCATTCATTAAGAATCTAACGAATATTCTACCATTGCATTCAAAGATAGAATAGGTGCTAAAGAACTCCAAAAGGAATACGGGATATATCTCTTCATCTATGTAAAGCAAACAATCAAACCCCGTAGGCTCAAACATAGATTTGATATAGTCATAACCCGTAATTTCTTCATCAACAATTCTACCTTCATGGAAGAAACGTTTAGAAAGAGACGAATAGGAGTTTTGAAGTTGGATAGAAGCAACAATTTGAGAGAGGTTTGGCATATATCGTCTAGTGTATTGATGATCTCTTTGATATTCCAAAGGCATGATTAGTACGTAAATACAACAAACAAAGATATTTTTCCAATCACTCATATGAAAAATAGAGATCAAAATTTCAAAAGATGAGAATGTGTTTCATCAATAGTTTGACAAACAAAGGATTAATCCTTGTCATTCTCATGTTCACAATGTACCCATTTCATATAAACTTGTGTGGCGGTGGGCTCAAACCCCGTGGATTAGTCGGCCAATGAGTCGGAAATCACGGTTACCAAAAAAAAACATATAAACTATGCAAAATCAAAAATGAACTAGAACATTGGTTTTTTAAAAACAAGGTTTGTAGGTAAGCATTTAACAATGTCATTACCAACTTGTTCATGGGTTCATATCAATTCCATCAATCAACCAAAATATTTAGTCAAAATTCGGATTTGTTCTACAAGTGGGTTTTAGTGAAATCTCTATGAATATGAACCTAAGGAATCATAGTAACAATACTATGTCAACTCTTATTCCTAGTAAGGTTCTAACTCAATGTCAATTTTAAAAATCCCCAATTATGAATGTATGAATCCTAGAACAAATTAGATGAAATTGAAAGAAATAACTTACAATTAATTGATCTTGGATGATGGATGAGTGAAACCCACAAATTTGAATCAATTAATTTGAGTGATTGAAGGTTTTTCAAGCTTCAACAATGGTGGAAAAGAGGAGAAAAACGTTTTCAGTGTGTGAAGGAGAGAGAAAGACAAGTTTGAAAAAGCTATTTTAATAAAACTGGCGCTTTAACAAAAGCTATTGCCCGCGGTTCCTTATCGATAAGGAATCGCGCCTTTGAGCCGCCGAGATAAAGAACCGCCTACAGAGGCAGGTTTTTATCAAAGAAAAACGATGAAATTTTGAAAACCTAAATTTTTAAAATACTTAAAAATATATCTTAAACCTATTAGGATATCATTGGACCACCACAACACTAGGTAATAATGCCTTATTGAAGGATTACGAGTTGAATTGAGATAGGAAAAGACCAAAATGAACGAACGACTACTCGTAACAAAAAGGCAAAAGGAGAGGAGTCAAGAGAAGTGACTCAAGACCAAGGACATTTCTCAAAGGACAAATGACATTCTTCAAATTTATGATGTGAAGAGCTTGTGTCATATATAGTGGTTTAAGACGTGCCTTTCCGGTGATAGTCTAAACGGCTTTGGTAATGAATTAAACCAAGCAATTTTGATGCATATAATAAGATCATTTTCAAGAGCAGTCTTATTCTATTTCAAAATATGAGCAAGGTATATATTCACTTTCTCTCCCGTATGATCGGATAATTATTGCTAGAATTAACAATAACAATATCCTTGGAATATTTCAATTCCAAATGTGTAAAATCCACCTACAACTTAATGAAGTAGTTTGGTATCTCAAGGGATTCACTAATCATCCTAGAGATGAGCTTAATTGCACAAGTTACACATGATATAAGGCCTACTAACCGTAAGGGTGCAAACCATAGAAATCATGCTTGATACTTTAAGCTTCTACTAACTTACCCTACATCTCCATAGTGATTCAAGTATCCAAGCAATGAAGGTATGAGAGGGAAAAAGAAAAGAATCACAAACCACAAATAAATGTCAAGGCAAGGATGCCAATAACAAGCATACAGTCAATTAATGATCAAAAGAATGATCAATAGGGCGTGTGGAAGAACGAAAGCGTACCTTGGCCACAAATTGCATTCCAGGCTTTCAAGTAATCGATGCAAAGCCCAACAATGAATAATAGTGACTACTAAGTCTTCAAGGACTAGTATCACTTCTACCCATCTTGATGTTATCATTCAATGATGTTGGAAATCAAAGAAGATGAGTCTTCTACAAGTGTAAGTAACTTAATCCACAATCAATTGCATGATTTATCTTCATGAGTACCTACACACAACAAGATGCAAACTAGTAGATACATTTCAAGAGTAAATCTAAAATGCATTAATACTACTAATTTAAGTAATATGCAATATTAACATTTTAAAAGGCTTATTTTAAATAAAAATAGTTTTGACCAAAGAAAAACTTTAGTACAACTTAACCTTCTAATTTGAGGAGACAATGGATCGATCCATGTTTTAAAGTACAATATACTTCAAAGATCTTGTGTCACCATCTCTCTGATACCAATTGTAGAAACTAGAAGGGGGGGGTTGAATCGTTTCTAATCATTTTATCTCCTAATTAAAATTCCTTTCAATTAGGTGAGTGCATAAAACTATCTTTTAGTTGAAAGCTAGTTGCATAATGATTAGGTTCAATTCTAATGCATTAACAATGTATAGTAAGTGTAGTGATAATGAATGTGAGTAAAGAGTAAGGAAAGAAACAACCTAGTAGGAAGACACCAAGATTTATAGTGGTTCGGCAACGAGGCTCTATCCTCATTCCTACTCCACTCCTCGAGTACACCTTACTCGAGATTTCCACTATATCCACAAGCTCCCTTCTTAGCGGAGAAAACCTTACAACATCGCTTACATTATTTTCCGACACTAAGCTAAATGTCGAGACCTAATCTTAGCTAGGACCAATCTACACAACGTCGCCCACTTCACTCTTTTACGACACAAGGCTAGATGTCGAGTTCTAATCTAAAGGTAGAACCAATCTTCACAACGTTTCCTACTTCACCATTTTCCGACACAAGGCTAGATGTCGAGTTCTAATCCAAAGCTAGAACCAATCTTCACGACTCTTCACTTTGAAGGTAAGTGAGAACTTCACACAACACAACTACATATCACTTTATAGTTTAGTGAGAACTCACAAGACACAACCACATCACTTTATAATTTAGTGAGAACTAACACAACTAATTACAACTCAACTAATCATATCCAAGTACACACGTGTAGCTTAGATCTACACAACATAAATCCAAGCACACACACGTGCAATGGATGTACACAACTCTAATCCAAGTATTCATAAATAACTTGGATGAACACAACTAGTCCAAGTATTCATGAATACATTGGATCTACACAAGACATAAATAAACAAATGATGAACATGACTAGATCTTTAGGAGGAGGTGATCTTCATCAATGCTACATCTTTAATCACATCACAAGTGTGTGAGTGATCTTCTCTTTGGAAAAGATAAAGAATGATATCAAGAGGATAATTATGAGTAAACATACTTAACACATTAAGTGATCATTTACAAATGACTAGGATTAGAAAGGAGAAAGAAGACTGAAGAAGATGTCCAAAAAGGGTTGATGAGAATACAGATTTGATTCACTATTTATAGGACAAAACATCCAACGGCTATATTTTCCCGCAGTTCTTTATTGGCACACGCGGTTCCTTATCGATAAGGAACCGCCATAGGTGCTAAGGTACCGCTGGCGTAGACTCCGCTGCTTTTTGTCTTTTAGTGAATTTGAAATATCTTAGGTTGTTTAAACCTTCAAAGGATATTCTTATGGCATATGAAATATGCCATATTCAAATTTGCGTTCTCATTTTAATAAAACATTTTCTTAAAAATAAAGTTTATTAAAAATCTTTTTTAATGTTTGACAAAAGTGAGTTTTAAGGTTAATCATTTTTATGATCACTAAGCGTGATTAAGATATGTTAGTGTAATGATTATTACCTTGATGATAGTGTTTGTTAGATAATTCGTTTTATGATTGTGTTTGACAATAAATGTTTTTGTAATTTGTCGTGATCAAAACTAAGAAAGATTAATTAATGCTAACAATGTTTTTGGGCATTGCTTATGCATTAACAAAGTCCATCAGTCAAACTAGTATATTTTGATCACTTCTCATTCCTTTGTTAGTTGATGTATTTTGCTGATTTTTGCTCTCATACTTAGCTTATCATATGATATTTCAGTCTTTGTGAGGAAACTATACAGTATTGAGTATTAAGGTAGTAACCAGCTTAAAAATAAGCACTTGAGCATTTTCAAGTTTCTGTGAACTTAGTAGGCTGCTATATCCAGTTCTCTTAATCCACTTCATAAAACACCAAATTTTCTTTCACAAACTTGTTTATAAACATGTCCTGAGTTGATTTTGAAAGATTCAGCTTTTTGGAAATTTTGGTCAAACTTGGTCAAAATAAGCTATTGGCTTATTTCAGATTTCAGCTTATTCTCTTGATCATTTTCAAATCCAGTTGATATTCCAAGCTTCTTATAACTTGATTAATCATTCTCAACAAGAAAATCAGTTTGTGGATGTCTGGATTGGTTTTTAGCTTATTGTGAGCTTATTGATATAACCTAGTTTTTTATTCACTTGGTTTTAGCTAAATTCCTTTTACAAGTCTAGCTGATTTTCAATTTTAAACACTTTGAAAAAACTAGAACAATTTTAGTTGAGTAATAAGCTCATTCTAGCTTATTCGAGTCTTATTGCACCTTTTTGTTGGAAACTTTTGTTTAATTGCATATTGGTCCCCAACCTTTCTTAATTTTGCTAATCTGTTTGTTAATCATAAGTTTTCTAGGTTTTGCATTTACAAGTCCCTAAAATTTGGTTTGTTACATAATTGGTTAGACAGTTTTGGTTTTTGTTAGTTTGTTGGAATAGTTTGTTACTATTTTCAATTCTAGTCCCTGTACTTTCTGAATTTTCACTTTTACTCCTTATACTTTCATTTCATTTATATTTTGAGCAATTTTACATTTGTGTGCATTAGATACTTGTACTTTGTGATATCTTTGTGGTATTCAATTTGTTTTACGGATAAATAGCTATAATATTTTCATCTTTTTACGTGTTTGATTGAAATAGATATAGATACCAAATAATTTTGTGAAACCAAGAACAATTATAAACTTGATATTGGTGGGACTTTCAATTTGTCTTGAGTCGAGAAAAACGAACTTGAATAAATACTTGCTATTATATGCCATGTACATTATATCATGTGCACTTCATGTACAGTATTCTAAGTGTACTTCACGTACCTTACTCCATGTGTATTGTTAATCAATCATCAATCACCGTAGGCGTTTCCACTTGTCGATATTCTACCAGATGTTGATGTTGCTCGTGAGTTGAAGATTTTACCAAATATTGATGTTGCTGACACTTTGAAGACCTCACAAATGCTGATGCTGCTGATACGTTGGAGATTCCACAAAATGCTGATGCTGTTTATATTATGAAGACACTTTAGAGCAAGGACGAAAACTGTAGATTTGGAATTCCAGATAATACAATACTTCAACCATCAGACGCTACCATACTATTCCATGCCTTTACTTCCTCAGTTTAGAATGTCGCACGTCACACAACTATTTTTCAGTCAGGAGAGTGGGAACCGGTACCCAGCCGGCCACTCAGCAAAATAGTTACATGAATCACGGTCATGATAATGACCGTCAGGAAACTGACAGGCAAGGCGGTAATGACAACCACCGTACTCATATTTAACCAGTCAGTAACCATCAGAACTCCGGAACGGACGTGACCAGAAATACAGAGGTCAGTGATGAGACTGCTTTTATACATAGTCTCATCGTCCAAATCGGGCTTAAAATGCATAAAATATCATTAAAACTGCCAAATATATGTTCGTGTTTGTTGCTTGTGTATTTTAGGTACGGATATTGAGGAAATGACAAAAAGATCACAAGAATCAATCAAAAACGAACACAGGAAACGAAGCCGCACAATGAACCGGGCCCAAGAATGGAATTTCCAAAAATGACCTTGAAGAATTGAAGATTGGCAACATTGGTCCCTCATTTTTTAAGACTTGGCAATTTATACCCTTGCAATACTCTCTATTTGCATTTGGGTCCCTAAATTATCAAGATGTTACAAGTTCAGTCCTTGAAGAATGAAGAAATTACATAAGAAGTCCTTGTTTAAAGTTTACAAAACACTTGTGCCAAAATTGACAAGTGGTCCAAAGTTGTTGTGAAGAAAAATGGAGTTGATAGCTATTTTTTACAAGTTGAACAAAACAAAGGAGTTAAGGGACCTATTCTGCCAGACAACCAAATTCCCTCCCTCCACTCACATCCTGCCACGTCACCCACTCACACAAACCAGCCAACCACCAACACCCTACACTACACGTCACTCCCCACCTCTTATAAACTGATTACTTAAATCAGTTTAATAAGTTTTCCCACCAAACACGTTTTTTAAACTAATTTTTCCCCAAAACGGATTAAAACCAACACTTAATCCCACATAAACCCTAATTTTTCCAGACAAAATTAACTATAAAACAAAGGGGTTTTTGTTAAGCTTTTCTAGAACTTTAATTACCCTCACCCTCATCCCACCCCACCCCCAAAACGTGAACCAAGACCAACCCATGTGAGTGTAGGGCCCTCCCCTGCACGTCACTTTCCCCTCAAAACCCTAAAACCGACCAGATAAACAGCTCATATCCACTCCTTTGTCCCCACGGACTGATAAACGGCTAAGATCACAACAATCCAACTGGAAACATCACATGGTTCCATTTCACCAAAATTTGAAGATTCATCCAAGGGCTTTTCTGGAAAATCACCCATTTGGGTTTTAGCTTATTAATATTTTATTAGGTAGCTCTAGAATGTTGTGTTAAGTAGTATATAAGGAGCTTACAACTTGTGTAAAGCCCTTGTTCCAGATTTTTCTCAAAAAATTGTAATTCCTTTTTAATTTAAAGAAAGTTGGTATTTTTATAAAAATTGTAATTCCTTTTCCTTGTTAAAAGTTGGTGTTTTGTTGAGTAAGAATCTGAGTTCCATTGTTTTGGTATACCATTTGAGTTTCAGTTTTCAAAAGTTGTTGAAAAAGGTTCTATATTTTCAGAATTTCCAAAGATTTTCCAAAAATCTTATTTCATATTTTATTTAACACTTACTGTTAGAAGCTGTCCAAAAGCTTTTGACAAAGCTTTTGGCTCATCTTTCAACTTGAAGTGTTTTTCTTGTTTGTTGTGTTTGTGTAGGATCAAAGCAAGAACTAAGGCTATCACCATCCTGCATTTAAACAGCAAAAAGTCTACACAAGCCCGGGCTTGTTTGGAGGTGACTTTTCAGTCACCGTGGGACTTGGATGTGGGTCCCACAAGGTAACACTCTTGTTCCTTGTTTAAGTTTTCAGATTGTGATTTATGTGATTTTGGTGGATTGGTATGCAAGTTGTTTAAGTGTTTGTTAAGAGGTTGATTTCACTCACTAGTTGGTTGTATGCATGTTTAGGACTTGTCTAACCAGTTTGGTTTAAGTTTGTTGAGATTTGTCTTGTTAAATTCAATTTCAGAAATTAATGGAGTGTTTGGATTTGCATGTTAACTGAGCTCCTTGGAGAATTTTTGTGTTAAAATCAGTCTAGACACACACATTAGGTTGTTAGTAGGAAATATCAGTAGTTGGCTTTCAATTTGGATAGGTTTTTAAACAAGTTGCATGCTAACATTTTGGTTAAAGTAGCTAAAATCAGCAAAGCCCCATTTCTGCCAGTTTTCATGTGAAATTTGTTCATCATAGCTTGTTCATTGTTAGATTATAGGTTCATTTAGGATTGTGAGTAGTTGTTATTTGATTTTGTAGGATTGTATGCAAGTTCTTAGGTTTTAAAACTCGTTTTTGTGCAAGTAACTTAAGCTACTGTTCAACAAAAACATTGCAAGCTTAATCAGTAACTTTACATGCCATTTTGTGCCTAAATTTGTGAAGTGATTGTGTGTTTTTTGTGCTATTATTGACTCCCCACAACCCAACTGGTTGTAGGGTTGCCTTATTGTCCAAAATAAGCCATCATATAAGCTTCCCTAAGCTTATTTCTCAACTGATCAAAAAAATACACTAGCAGTGGGAAAAAAGTTCCCCCTGCTTATACACAAGTTACCACTGCTGCACTACCAGACAAAACCTTTGGACATGTCACTATCAGCTTTTTAGTTTTTTGTCTTTAGTGATCAAAAATAGGATTTAGGACTTGAAACCAGTTTTAATATTTTTCTTATTTAATTTGTGATTTTTCTGTTTAATTAGATTTTTTATTACTGTTCATTTGGTAATTTTTACATTAATTAGCTATTTTTAATACCTTTTAATATTCTGTTTTTGGCATTTAGTGTAAAAAATTAATATTTTTAGATTTCAAAAATTTTCTTAGATTTAGAAAATTGTTTTAAGATTTTTAGTTCAAAAAGTTTTTTACTGTTCACTTTTTATTTATTTTTAGAATTAATTTAGTTTAATTAGGGTTTTATTTATAACTGTTTTTGTCCTTTAGTGCAAAATTTTATATTTTTCAAACATTTTCATTTTTATACTGTTCATTCGAGTAAATTAGGATTTTAAAAATTGTCAAATTATTTTTGGCATTATTTTATTATTTTTTATGATTATTTTAGTTTAAAAATAGTTTTTTTTAGTGATTTAAAAATAGAAAAATAGTTTTTAAAATTTAGGAAAAATACTTTTTAGTCTTTAGATAATATAAGTAAGTTATTAGTTCAATAAAATAATATTTTGGACATTTTGATTAATTATATTTAATTTTAGGGCTTTAATTAGCATTTAAAATTGAATATTTAATTAATAAAAGGTTTTAAAATATTTTTATTGGATTTTTATTCTTATTTATATTATTTTAGACTCACTTTTAACTTTTAATTAATTTCTAGGTTTGAAATTTTTAATTTTGTAGTTTTTACGGTTTTACGTGAACGATCTTTTCGTCTTAGCTCGATCCGTCTTCGTAACCGTCATTCTCTTCTCACCCCATTTCTATTTTTCTTTCCCTCAATATAATCACAAACCATTAATCAATTCATTACACAACACACTAGCCTCCACGGGAAACGAACTTGAACTTCATAAGGGTCATTAGTGCTCGGTTTTCCTAAACCGACACTTAACGCTTACCACTATTTTGTCATCCTTTTCCTAAAGGGTGTACAAAAACACTACATCAATTTTGGCGCCGCTGCCGGGGAGGCGTGTTGTGTTTTTGATTTGAACAGTTGTTGTTTTTTATATAGCCATAATTAGTATTTGTATTAGTAGCACTCTACTAATACGTATTATCGGTTTTCGGTTTTTTTGTGAATACTATTACTATATTGTATACGTAGAACAATAAATTCACAAGTACTCCAAATACGTGAGAAATCACAACCTTGACTTGGGAGGTCATTACCCAATCATTGTATTCGAATCTCAAACCAAAGAAAAAGGCAAAAATAGATAAATACTTTCGTGAAGCTTGATTTTGAAAAATACAAACTATAAGGTGGGTATAAGGCGGTTGTATTTCAGGACCTAAAGGAAAAAGGCTCTTAAGTGCTTCGCGCCGCCTCGTTTCCTCCGCTCGCTTGTGCGTATTTTGAGATTGAAAGCTAATCGAGGGTTTTGCCGCGCAAAGTATTATTACATATCATATATATTTTCTTGGTTTCATTGATTAAACCCTCTTGAATGATTTGGTGTTCCACCATCGTTCTAAAGTCATCGAAGGCGTTCACTTCACGTGATCGTTTTCATTCCTTGAGGCTTCTTTAATCGAGAGATTTGATTAAGGAGGAGATTTGTAGATTATTGTCTACCTAATACAATTCCAAAATCCAAAAAAGTAAAAACAATCAAAAATCCAAAAAAAAATGAAAAAGTAAAAATACCAAAAATAATCTTCTTTGCTCGTCCCCCCGTTGTACGTGACGTTTATGCTAACTCGTAATCAAGCAAAACGTGCACGTAAACGAAAGAACAAAACTCCCACTCCAAATCATTCTAGTGAGGAGTCTCCTATTGACGAACCCATTGTAAGAGAAGCACCAACCATGGCGAATCGAACTATGATGGAGTTACTTCAAGCACCCACCGAGGGTTATGGAGAAGCTATTGTGATTCCCGCTATCCTTGTGGAGAATTTCGAGGTGAAAACGGGTTTGTTGTCGATGATCCAAAACAACAAATTCCGTGGTGATGAGAAGGACAATCCCCACAACCATATCTTTAACACCCCCAAATTTACACGCAGCGGAATACATCTTTGGGTGCTAAACAATGATACAACAACACATAATTTATAAAGAACGACTCGAAAAGAGACGTTTTAGATTTATCGTTCCTAAAACATTTGTCAGAGTAGCGTAGTCCCAAGTAATCGTTACCAAAAGATAAGTTAAAACAACATATTAGTTTGTTTTTAAAAATGGAACGATAAATAAATCAAAGAGTTTGAACAACATAGCAGTGCACAATTTCATTCTCGTGACCTCCAAGCTTCCACTTCTTGATTACCTGAAAAACATGTGAGTAAAAAAATCAGCAAAAATGCCGAGTGAATCTATAGGTTTATGAAATCAATTTGAACACAAGCAAAGATTATAAGTTTGTGGCATGCTTATAAGCATCAAATAATAATTTGCATCAACAATGATAATTGTATATAGCATAAATTGCAATAAGCTCATGGAACCGAGCCCTTAGACACTCCCATATCAGTCTAATAAGACGAGAGATTTATTAATTGTCGGTTACCTCCAGATTATTGGTACATTGCCGTATACCTGACTTCTCAATACAATATGTTCAAACAGTGTGGAGGTCGGGCCTAAGCTTCTATGACAAGTCCACAAAAACTGAATCGGGGCGGCTTCCCCCATAGATCTATTAATTGTACTAGCGGTTAACCCATCATAGGTTAATTAACGGTCCATAATTAAGGTTTTAACAAAGGCAATCACTTAATGCAATTTAAAGGCAACCACGGGTCCATTCATAGAGGGACAAAGCATACCATAAAAATCTTGTGTTCTAGGTTTATAAAACATGTATTCCCCCTCGCGGGTTTAAAATCATTTAATAACTAGTATAAAGCGAGGCTATAGACTCACGTTGATAATGAAAGGCGGATTATCGGCTACGGGCGTGCTTCGGTCACGGAAACCTATATAAATAATAATCGGTCTTAGACTCTTGTCTAATGACTTTTATCAAAATAACAATATACATATGATGATTTTGTACATATGATGATGATCAAGTGGGTTTATATATCCTTGTTTACTCATTTTAGTGTTTACGTATTGGTAACTTTTTACTAGTTTACTAGTTTTACCTACTTACCTATTTTAAGTCCAATAAGCTTAGTATAAGTTCTTTAACTTGTTTTAATCCATTTTATACCTATATTATCAGTATCTATACTTTCCATGTTGGGCCCAAATGGGTTAAGCCCAATAAGTCCTTTTTATAAGTGTTTAACTTATTTAGTCCAGTTATTAGTCCAATATGCTTAGTTAGCTCGTTAATGTCCGTATGTCCTATAGTTTGGGTTTTATCGGTTTCTACTTGTATTAGTTACTTATATATCAGTATATGACTTTTAAAAACTTTACATTAGACGGGTTTGATCGTCTAAGTTTTATTTGGCGAAAAACGTTAATTTTACGGTAATAGCCGAAAAAGTCGTAAAAATCAAGTTTATAGTTTTTATTACTTATAAGTATTATTCCACTACCATTTATATAATTTATCCATTTAATTAACCTTTAACATATTTATATAAATAAGTTTCATAAGTTAGTGGGTTTTTATTTTACATTCTATACAATAAAATTTGAGTGCTTATATAATAATAATAAACATTAATTCTCAAAATCTGATTTTTATCTTCATGTTCACCATTTTTATCATATCTAGAGTTCTATAATGAATTAAAAGCTCATTTTGGGTGGCATGATCTTCATATTATGTGCTACATTTAACTTAGTTATAGCTACTGCTCATTTTAAGTTTATCTTTCCTTAACAGTCCCTACAAAACTGCTTATTCAGATTAGAACACCCAACTTGTTTTGATCATATCTCACTCATTATATTGATTCCATTGTATGGCCAACTCTCACATGTGTATAACATCTTGTACTTACTGTAAATAGATTATATCATGCACGTTTATCAGTTCAAGTTTTAGTTATATACTGTTTTTATACATCCAACTAAATAATCATGATTTTAGCCTTATTTCTCATGGTTATTAACATTTTTAAGCATATTTATCAACACTTGATCCCCACACAACATTTTTATCATCATATATACATCATATACATATACAAAAAAAAGAAAATACATTTGTTCTTTACAAAAATAACAAGAGAAAATGGAGAGGATGATCTTCTTTACCAACCAAGTGTATTTCTTGTTTTTGGAAGACAAGAACTTGATGAACACCACAAGTAACTCCAAGATCATCAAACACCAAGAATAATAGTTGAGAAATCAGCCCTAGGACACAAGCAAATCACCTCCAGTGTTGTTAAAATGGCCACCAAATGATCAAGGCTTCAAGATAACTCCATGATAGAGCTAGTAAACATGTATTTTATGGCTATAAAAGATCAAAAGGGGTGTTTGTAGCTTGAATATGGACGGCAATGGTGAAGGTTTTTGAGAGGATTTGTGTTGGTTTGCATGTAAGTAAATGGAATATGTGAAGTTAGTTGATGGTTTTGTGTTAGATAGTGGAAAAGAGTAGCTTAAGGTGTAAGCTTTGCTTACACTTGTAGCTAGTTAGTTAACATGATGCCACATCCTTAGATGTGGTGTCATGTGTGCCATCCCATGTTAGCTAGTGGGGTGGGATAATGTATTTTGTCCCACCTCACTAATTTACGGGTATTCCTCGATTCTAGTTTTCTCGATTTGCGTGCCCTCGGGTCGTTTCACGAAAAGCGTTTTTATAAATTATGAATCAACGTCACAAAACGAATCCAATAAAAATTGTCTCATCAAAAACGGAGTTCAAAAACGTAAATACGTAATCCTAAGGTTTCCGGTTTAGTCGTAAAGGACGCTAAATTATGCACGTAAGTCCAAATTTAAATCCGTAAATTGTGAGTTCGTCAACCAACACAAAAATAAGTTTCAAAATATTATACGAGAAAATATTTCACTACCTGAAAATGTTAGATTGTACTTTTTAAAAGTTTAATCGCACACGAAAAATAATAATATAACGACTCGATACGTAATTGAAATGATATCGTCGAAAGAATTAAATATCGAAACTATCGATAATAAAATATAAAATTTATGGCATCCGTCGGTATCGCGATCACTAGTAGTCCTCGTTGCTCGTCAAAATATTAAAATATAATATTTAATATCGGTTTCAACTTAAACCGTTAAACATAATAATATTTAACGTTATAAAATACTTCAAAATAATTGAAAATAGAATTAAATTATGACCTTATTTTTACGGGTTTTACATCCTCACCACCTTAAGGGAGTGACGTCCCGGCGCTCAACTCGCCTCACTTTCGCCAACACGCATTAAAGTCTCAATAAACATCGTCGTTGAAAGTCATAAAGATATTACATAATATGTGTTCTACATGATCGGACGTCATCGGATGATGTCGTCTCAAGTTCTCACAACTTACGATCATTTGACTAGATCACATACCACATAAGTACATAAAAATAAAAGGTCGAACAATAACATCAAGTATAGATTTCCATCGTTAATCATCGAGAAAATCTTGAACGAACCCTTGATAATAACCACTTGATCTCCAGAGTCTTTCCACTTGCGGTGTCGGCTTCAACATACTCCTCGAGGTTGTAACGAATTTATTAACTCCATTCATTAATAGATTCGGTCCTCCATCATTCAACAAGTACACGCATAAATCCTGGTGACACTTATCGTTTCTTCTTATACACTACTTCCCAAGATTCATTTTAAACTCAGAATAAAATAGTGATCTTCAATACGAGGAACAGAACGAGATAAAAATGACTTCAATAAACGCATAAACGAACAAGATGTGGTAAAATGATTTAAGATTAACGATCGACGAGGGATCTCGACTCACGTAACCGTAAAACATAATTATTCACAATACTAGAAAAATGAGAGCGAAGAATGAATTATACATTATCATTAAAATAACATTTGTCACAATTATCCGTCCCGGATTTGGTATTACCTTAAAACTCAGTTGAGGTACTTTCTTGATAAAGATGATACATCAAAAATAGAAGTAAAATAGTTTCAAAATTTATTTGGTCGTCTTAAGAAACTTTGAAAGAATGACGTAAATTTATTAATTATACTCATATTGATGGTTACTATTTAGAAAATATAATTTCCAAATTAAATCATTGTTAGGAATATAAATTAAACCGGTAATTTCATTACATTAAAAATAAAGTATGATAAGTCAATTAGTTCAAAAGGTAGAACATAATTTTATTTTTAACATTAGTTTTAGTTATACAAAATATGATGTATAAATTTGACCTTTTTCTTGTAATGGTTATTTCGATAATTGAAAATCATTGGAAAATGTATAAAAGTTCCATAAAAATTTTATAATACTTTGTAGAAATACATAAAGGTGTTTATTATTTCAAAATAAATATGGGATATATTCGGGTTTCAAAATGTGACAAGATAACAAACGAATACGAATGGAAATAATGGTACACAATTAGTACGAAATCAGCGGTACAAAAGAGGACGAAGCAGATGTCGTATGAACTCTTAAAGAGAATAATAAAATAAAGGCGTCGATGGTAAGACGATAAGAAATAATAGATTAAACAAGTTGTCAATTTTGTTAGTGTGGTCGGTGGTTCACCAACATCAACTCGTTAACTTAGCGGTGGTCGATACATGATCGGAAATAAGATCCATACAAAAATTTTAATCAAAGAAAATTCCTAATAATCACTTGTAATTAAAACAGATCAAATGAACGATGTTAGTGTTTAAAGAGAGAAGTCAAAGCACGGTTCACAAGAGTGGATTTCGAGACAAACGAGAGTGACGGACGTCATCCCGGATATACAGAAATCACTCTAATGATAATTCATTATTCACGTGCGGAGACATTCCAAAGATCTACCCAGTCGCATAAAGAATATTGGACGAGACGGAAGGATAAAATATCGAGACTTTCAAGTCTTTTATCAATAGTCAATAATTAGACGAGCAGTCAAAAGAAATCAGTTATAAGACAAAATGAAGTAACAAGTGGAAAAACAATCATCGAGTAAAAACGTACTTAAAATCACGTAATTCGTTTAACGAAAGGTAATAAAACATATGCGGATGCATAGAAATTGCGCTACTTGCATAAAATATAAAGGTTTTCAAAACTTCTTTTCATTTTATTTTATTCTATTATGAATACAAGTAAAAAGTTGACTATTATCAAAAAATTTATGGTGACTACTATTCAGCCTAGCATGGCTCCTTCTAGATTAGACATAGGTGATCAGGCCATGTATAATTTAGGAATAGCAATGCAATGCTCAGTTTCGTCGAAAAGTATTACGTTTCTTATGTTTATATATAAACCATGCCATTTGTAAAATGGAATTTTAAAAATTGTTTATAAATTTATAGGATACAAGTAATTTGTGAGATACTTAATAAGCAACTTTTAATCTTACGAAAAGTATTTTATAAGACCAAAGTAGAAATAATTGGTGAAAGTAATCGTAAAACAATATCAGATTTATTTATAATATGACATTATGACAACGTATAAAGTAGTCAAAGTTTTGCAAAAAGTGGCAAATAGTAGCTCATAAAACAACCAATGAAATGGTTACAAGTTGTTAAGTTTTCAAAGGGTTATAAGGTTTAGACGAAAACGTCAAGAGATACGCGATAAGAATGTCAACGAAGAATGTGAAGGCAAAACTTCAAAACTTAACTCAAATCAGTGGAAGGTTAGAAGAAAAATAAAAATAATATCGAATGACAAAAGAGTCATATATATAAAAAGAATAAAAAAATCCAAATGTGTACTCATCGTAAGCTACACGATACATACATGCTTTTAAGAAAATATATTATTCGTTTTCAAATTACACCATTAATCTGGTAATTGCTAATCCTGTAATGTTTCTATTTTTAATCATTTTCACACGCAACTAGTATTAGTTAGTTGTAAAATAATATTCGTTAAAATTTTACGATCTCAAATGAACTCAAAACTTCTTAGAAACGTTTAAAACCCATGTTCTCAATTTTTCTATCAGATTTAACTTTTAATATGAGCCGATTAATTGACCCGATAAACGACATCTCCAAGACTCGGAGTCTAAAGCATTTTGATACAAAACGACGTTTCAGACGACTTTCTAGTTTTATCTGAGACCTGAAAACCAATGTAAAATGACCAAAATACCCCTGCAAGTTATGTGCAGGTTTGACTATTTTATTTTAAAAACGCAGGTTTTACTTTTAAGTTTTGACCTGTTTATACTGCCCCTACAGTTTCTGCATAAAGTGTATTTTTCGACACTTCTTAACGGCTCAAAATATATACATATATACACACATGTCTTGTGGATTTTATAACAACGAAAAAATAAATCTCGTAATGAGCATCAAATAAAATATAGCATGATGAATGACAGAAAATGCTTCAAGGTATTCAACACGAAATTTAGGAAGAAAGACGGTGAAAAACGTTCGTAATTTAGATTTCAAAATGCAATGTAGGCAAATCTCCTTGGTGCCACGATTGTCAAAAACACAAAACATAACAAGAAAAAAATGGAACATTAACATGCTACACTCCGGGAGCGAGAAGGTTAATGAAAAACAAATGATACAATTTTATATAAGTAAAATCGTATTCCAATTCTAGTGCCATAATCTAGACGATGATTTATAAAATGACGATGACGTTACCAAGATATAAGCGAACAATACACTTCGCAGTCGATACATATACATGTCAACGAATTAAATCTTCGCATGTCGTGTAAAACGATAATAAAAATCAACAAAATATTATGGAAAACCATGGTATTATTCAACACTATTTTAAGAAATGTTTCAAAATGTATGACTCACACGATAGCGGTTAGTCTATTCCAAGGACACATTGAGCTACACAATGGTCTAGAGATTACGTTAAAAGACGTCCAAGCACAAATAGCCGGAAGACGATTTGAATATCTATATAGATATCACAAAGGGTTAAACAATGAAAGTAACGCGCGTAGATGAAGTTATGTAAGGTCATAACAAAATGAAATAGGATAATTTCCAATAATTTAAATAAATGTAGAGAATCCTTCAAAATAATTGCAGGAAAAATTCCAAAAATTTATTTAAGTAAATCATTAATAAATGATAACTCTTATCGAAAAGTTTAACGATATCAATATATATATCGATAAAGGATTATAGTATTTATTTAGAAATACTTAGCAATAAGGCATACATAATAATGTATACTAAAGTTGTAATCCCAGAAGTAGCTTGAACCTGAAGTCACGCGAAATCATGTGCACCGACTCTTTGAAAAAATAAAACCGACAGTTATAGTTTAGGTTTTTAGAAAAATACCTAGTTCTCTATAACTCATGGCTCTGGTACCAATCTTTAACACCCCCAAATTTACACGCAGCGAAATACATCTTTGGGTGCTAAACAATGATACAACAACACATAATTTATAAAGAACGACTCGAAAAGAGACGTTTTAGATTTATAGTTCCTAAAACATTTGTCAGAGTAGCGTAGTCCCAAGTAATCGTTACCAAAAGATAAGTTAAAACAACATATTAGTTTGTTTTTAAAAATGGAACGATAAATAAATCAAAGAGTTTGAACAACATAGCAGTGCACAATTTCATTCTCGTGACCTCCAAGCTTCCACTTCTTGATTAACTGAAATACATGTGAGTAAAACAATCAGCAAAAATGCCGAGTGAATCTATAGGTTTATGAAATCAATTTGAACACAAGCAAAGATTATAAGTTTGTGGCATGCTTATAAGCATCAAATAATAATTTGCATCAACAATGATAATTGTATATAGCATAAATTGCAATAAGCTCATGGAACCGAGCCCTTAGACACTCCCATATCAGTCTAATAAGACGAGAGAGTTATTAATTGTCGGTTACCTCCAGATTATTAGTACATTGCCGTATACCTGACTTCTCAATACAATATGTTCAAACAGTGTGGAGGTCGGGCCTAAGCTTCTATGACAAGTCCACAAAAACTGAACCGGGACGGCTTCCCTCATAGATCTATTAATTGTACTAGCGATTAACCCATCGTAGGTTAATTAACGGTCCATAATTGAGGTTTTAACAAAGGCAATCACTTAATGCAATTTAAAGGCAACCACGGGTTCATTCATAGAGGGACAAAGCATACCATAAAAATCTTGTGTTCTAGGTTTATAAAACATGTATTCCCCCTCGCGGGTTTAAAATCATTTAATAACTAGTATAAAGCGAGGCTATAGACTCACGTTGATAATGAAAGGCGGATTATCGGCTACGGGCGTGCTTCGGTCACGGAAACCTATATAAATAATAATCGGTCTTAGACTCTTGTCTAATGACTTTTATCAAAATAACAATATACATATGATGATTTTGTACATATGATGATGATCAAGTGGGTTTATATATCCTTGTTTACTCATTTTAGTGTTTACGTATTGGTAACTTTTTACTAGTTTACTAGTTTTACCTACTTACCTATTTTAAGTCCAATAAGCTTAGTATAAGTTCTTTAACTTGTTTTAATCCATTTTATACCTATATTATCAGTATCTATACTTTCCATGTTGGGCCCAAATGGGTTAAGCCCAATAAGTCCTTTTTATAAGTGTTTAACTTATTTAGTCCAATTATTAGTCCAATATGCTTAGTTAGCTCGTTAATGTTCGTATGTCCTATAGTTCGGGTTTTATCGGTTTTTACGTGTATTAGTTACTTATATATCAGTATATGACTTTTAAAAACTTTACATTAGACGGGTTTGATCGTCTAAGTTTTATTTGGCGAAAAACGTTAATTTTACGGTACTAGCCGAAAAAGTCGTAAAAATCAAGTTTATAGTTTTTATTACTTATAAGTATTATTCCACTACCATTTATATAATTTATCCATTTAATTAACCTTTTACATATTTATATAAATAAGTTTCATAAGTTAGTGGGTTTTTATTTTACATTCTATACAATAAAATTTGAGTGCTTATATAATAATAATAAACATTAATTCTCAAAATCTGATTTTTATCTTCATGTTCACCATTTTTATCATATCTAGAGTTCTATAATGAATTAGAAGCTCAATTTTGGGTGACATGATCTTCATATTATGTGCTACATTTAACTTAGTTATAGCTACTGCTCATTTTAAGTTTATCTTGCCTTAACAGTCCCTACAAAACTGCTTATTCAGATTAGAACACCCAACTTGTTTTGATCATATCTCACTCATTATATTGATTCCATTGCATGACCAACTCTCACATGTGTATAACATCTTCTACTTACTGTAAATGGATTATACCATGCAAGTTTATCAGTTCAAGTTTTAGTTATATACTGTTTTTATACAGCCAACTAAATAATCATGATTTTAGCCTTATTTCTCATGGTTATTAACATTTTTAAGCATATTTATCAACACTTGATCCCCACACAACATTTTTATCATCATATATACATCATATACATATACAAAATAAAGAAAATACATTTGTTCTTTACAAAAATAACAAGAGAAAATGGAGAGGATGATCTTCTTTACCAACCAAGTGTATTTCTTGTTTTTGGAAGACAAGAACTTGATGAACACCACAAGTAACTCCAAGATCATCAAACACCAAGAACAATAGTTGAGAAATCAGCCCTAGGACACAAGCAAATCACCTCCAATGTTGTTAAAATGGCCACCAAATGATCAAGGCTTCATGATAACTCCATGATAGAGCTAGTAAACATGTATTTCATGGCTAGAAAAGATCAAAAGGGGTGTTTGTAGCTTGAATATGGACGGCAATGGTGAAGGTTTTTGAGAGGATTTGTGTTGGTTTGCATGTAAGTAAATGGAATGTGTGAAGTTAGTTGATGGTTTTGTGTTAGATAGTGGAAAAGAGTAGCTTAAGGTGTAAGCTTTGCTTACACTTGTAGCTAGTTAGTTAACATGATGCCACATCCTTAGATGTGGTGTCATGTGTGCCATCCCATGTTAGCTAGTGGGGTGGGATAATGTATTTTGTCCCACCTCACTAATTTACGGGTATTCCTTGATTCTAGTTTTCTCGATTTGCGTGCCCTCGGGTCGTTTCATGAAAAGCGTTTTTATAAATTATGAATCAACGTCACAAAACGAATCCAATAAATATTGTCTCATCAAAAACGGAGTTCAAAAACGTAAATACGTAATCCTAAGGTTTCCTGTTTAGTCGTAAAGGACGCTAAATTATGCACGTAAGTCCAAATTTAAATCCGTAAATTGTGAGTTCGTCAACCAACACAAAAATAAGTTTCAAAATATTATACGAGAAAATATTTCACTACCTGAAAATGTTAGATTGTACTTTTTAAAAGTTTAATCGCACACGAAAAATAATAATATAACGACTCGATACGTAATTGAAATGATATCATCGAAAGTATTAAATATCGAAACTATCGATAATAAAATATAAAATTTATGGCATCCGTCGGTATCGTGATCACTAGTAGTCCTCGTTGCTCGTCAAAATATTAAAATATGATATTTAATATCGGTTTCAACTTAAATCGTTAAACATAATAATATTTAACGTTATAAAATACTTCAAAATAATTGAAAATAGAATTAAATTATGACCTTATTTTTACGGGTTTTACAATATCCGCCAATTCAATCGTCATACCGCCACTTGCAAATTCAAGGATGTCTCGAATGACTCGATTAAGATGATGCTTTTTCCGTATTCCTTAGCGGGGCCCGCTAAAATTTGGTTAGAGAAAGAGCCACCCAATTCTATATTGACGTTGAAGGATCTCGTGTCCAAATTTGTGAACCAATTTTTTCCGCCCTCTAGGACTACGCACTTGAAAAACGAGATTTCAAAATTTTCACAAGAAGTAAATGAAAGCTTTTCAACGGCTTGGAATAGGTTTAAGGAAATGTTACATGAATGTCCTCATCACGGTTTTTCCGACTTGCATCAAATTGACACGTTTTACAATGGACTTAATGATCATGAAAGGGATTATTTAAATGCCGCCGCGGGTGGTAATTTTTTGTGTAAAATGGTTGAAGAAGCTTTGGTGATAATAGAGAATAGGTCTAAGGTTTATAGCTCTCGTAACACACCGAGTGTTGCCAAATTGGGCTCATCATCGTCTCGTAGCATTAATGCCTTACATGATGAAGCAAATGAAGAAAATCGGTTTTTTGATAGATTTGCTAACCTTATGTCCCATTGGAAAGCTCAAGAAGCTTCGAATTCCGCTTCGGTTAAAGTGGTTTCTAAGAGTTGTTTGTCTTATGGTGGAGCTCATGATCTTTCCGAGTGCATTACCGCAGATGGTAACACTTCGAGTGCTTATGTAGCCACGGGAACTTATAACCAAAACGGTCAAGGTTCCCGCCAAAATCAAGCTCCACCAAATCAAAATGTTAATAACTATCGAAACAACAATCAAGGTGGTAATTATCAAGGCAATCAACGTAACTACAACAAGGGTAATTATCAAAGTGGAAATGGGTAAATTTCAAACCAAAACCAAAACCGTGATTTTCAAACTACCACACAAGGTTTTCAAAATGATCACACCAAAAATCTTCAAGGAGAGTTTTTGAATTATGCTAAGGCAAACGATGCTAAGTTTGATAATATGCAACGTGAAATGGTTAGCTTAAGATCTGAGTTGAAAAACGAGCTTAAAAACGAACTTGCTAATGAACTTAAAACTCATGCTAATAAAATGGAAGGAAATGTTCAACGACTCCAACAAAATCAACAAAAAATGGAGCAAGGTCAACATGAGATTAAGCAAGAGTTGTTAAAAGCGGATGCTAGGAAATCTAAGTTTGAAGACCGAATGGGAAAAATGTTTGAAGCTATCATGTGTAAACCGTCTTCTTCGGGTGGTCTTCCTAGTGATACCATCGTGAACCCGAAAGGAGAATTGAAGGTTATTACTACTCGTAGTGGTAAAACTTTCAAAGAACCCATTTCTCGTCCAAGTACTTCTATGGAGAAGGAAAAAGAGAAAGAACCCGAGGTGGTGGTCGAAAAGGAGCAAATTCCAAGCCCACGAAGTACCGCTCAAACCACACCTACGGTTGAACCAATACCAATCATGGAACCCGAGATTCCAAGGCCGATGCCTATGCCCCAACCCACACCACCCTTACCTTACCCTTCAAGACGAGACAAGGAAAAGGCACAAGAACGAAATAATTATCAATTTGAACTTTTTATGAAAATGTTTCGTGACTTGCATTTTAATATAAGTTTTGCCGACGCCTTGGTCATGATGCCTCGATTTACCTCGAACTTCAAAAGTATGTTGAATAACAAAGAGAAATTGCAAATATCGTCTAGTTGTTCATCGGTTTTTCTTAGCCGCATACCTCAAAAAGTCGGTGATCCCGACAAGTTTTTAATCCCATGTGCTATACAAGACATGGAAGAATGCTACGCCTTGGCCGATCTTGGTGCTAGTATTAATTTGATGCCTCTTGAGATTTTTAAGTCGCTCAATCTTCCCAATCTCACTCCTTCAAGAATGTCAATCGAGATGGCCGATCATTCTATGATTCTAGCTTGTGGAGTAGCCGAGGACGTCTTCGTGAAAGTTGGAAAGTTCTACTATCCCGTAGACTTTATTGTTGTTGACATTCCCATCGATCCTAAAGTTCCTCTAATTTTAGGTCGATCATTTTTGGATACCTCGAGAGCACTTATCGATGTGCATGCAAGAAAAATCACTCTTCGTTTCAATGAGGAAGAACTCGTCATTAATGCAACTCAAAACTCCACGCTTTCTCATGTGTATTCTATCACGTCTTTGAACAATGTTAGTCCCATCAAAAACATTTGTAAAAGGATTTCAAAAAGAGTTTCAGGAGTTGTTGATAAAAACGATTTTCCGTCCCCTCCGCCGGTGGAGGTTAAGAGTGTTAAGCCTACATTTCCAATTGCGAATGATTCTTCGGATGATGAATATGTTGATCCCGATGGGGGAGTTTTCTTTGTTGACAAACTTTTTGAGAACTTACCACCACCTTTACCAAAACGGTTTTCAAATGTGAGAATTTTTAGTGTGACTAACATTGCTTTAGAAACACCAAATATTTTTGACATAATTAAGTCGGATTTTTATAAGGAGAGTTTAAAAGATGAAAAAGGAAAAGATTTTAAATTGGATTTAAAAAAAAATTCTACAACTCTAACTCCGTCATCACCGCGTGTATTGAGTACTGCAAGCTCGTCTTCTCCTTTTGACGATGCTTTGTGTGGGCCTAGTGTGGGGGAAGCCCTTTATGTTCCCTTCCCTTTCTCCACCGAGGACGAGATATTTGATCCCGGAACTGCTTATAAAGGGAAATCTCGGTCTTCCACCGATGCAATAAATGGAAAATCTTTCTATTTGATTGGTGCGAGTCTACCTCGAGTAGCTCAATGTTTCTATGACTTACCCATTGTCCCACCCTTCTATTTCTTCTCATCTATTTTCTTGAAACCCTTTGGGTTTGTGTTGGCACATGATGAAGTGGCGTTGATTTATTTTTCCAATGAAAACGAGAACGCCATCTTCGATCCCGGTATTTTGCACCATCAAAGGACTTAGTCCTTAATACCGGTTGTTTTTTTGGGCCTTGTTTATCATGTAAGCCCCACTAAAAATTGACCACACCATGATTATCCCTAAATGATCACATTTATGGGGATTCGAGTCGAGCTTTTGACTCGGTTATCAAAAACAAGGTGCCTCGTGGGGGAGACCCATGCTTATCCATGTACATATTATTGCTTTCTAATTAGTTTAATGTGAGGGGATTTGTGCCCTTCCAACCTTTGTTCAGTGGTTGTTTGTGCATTGTGGTTTTTAGATCATGATCTTCACGATTGGAGCCTCTCGTGTTCATTTTATGGGAGCACTCGATCGTTTGCTTTGAAGACTTTCTCAATATCCAAATGATATATCCTTTGATGTTCTAACCTTAGGTTTATAGAACACTTCATAAACGGCTATTAATTTATTGGTTACACCCTTTCCATGCTAGATTAGACATTCGACTACGTCTCTAGTATGGGGGTGTTTGCACCCCTAGAATCGAAACATTGAGGACAATGTTTAACTTTAGTATGGGGGGGGGGGTGAATAGATACTTGCCTTGCTAAACCTTCACGCTTTCCAAAGTTTATCTTTTTGTTTATCGTTTTTGTTGCAAAATAAGGCTAAAAATAGCCAAATTTTAAAAATTTTCGTATTTTTCATAAGTGTTTAAGACACGAATGTAGTTTTTCCGATGGCGAGAATAAGAGTAATTTTTGACTCGACCGTGCGTGTTGAGCACTTAGCTTTGATTCCTTAACTTCACATTAGGCTAAGTCTCTTAAATGTGGACGAGAAATGATAGGGTTAATTATAAGTTACTATGCTAAACGTAGAGTACTCGTATTCTTTCAAAAACTCATGTGTTCTCGTTGTTTGCTTATTCTCCCTTCGCATGTAAATATTTTTTCTTAATAAATATTGACTTAGCGGTTTAGTCTTGATTGTTGGGTTTCTAGTCTTTTCTAGTAGCTTCCGTGTAATTAAACTGGGAAGACATTAAGGTATCGCCAGCGTCACGGTTTTGAAGTATTGGCACCCTAATAATCGAAAGCTTCACCTAATAATAAGATTTCAAGTGCTCACCTAAATCAAGCAAACAATTTGAAGCCCCAAAAGGCCTAAAATCTATGCAAAATTGAAAGTGAATCAAGCCTTAATCTTCGAAGCTTTAAAGATCCAAAATTCGCTTTAGCGTGAGGATATACGTCTTTGGCTAATAAAACCACCGATGAGGCGGATAATAAAAGGCAAGGCAAGACCGAAGTCATAATAAAAGCTTCATGGCGAAGTTGAATAAAAGATGGAGGTAAACCAAAGATAATAAGGCCCTTCCGTTAGGGGGCGTATAAAAGTCTTGGTAATAAGTCTCATGTTCAAAACCGTTATAAAACCGTGTTTATCGATTCTTCTTGTCAACTTAATTTTTTAACATCGTTGTCTATTAGGAGGGGTTATTGATTTGATGGTCTTGGTTACACCGTTAGGACTCTATTTTTAGACCTAAATCTCTATTATCGCATAAGTCAAACAATGTATCCTCGTGAAACATTCAAGACAAAATAAAATATAAGAGATACAACTTAGGAATAATGGGAGGATAAGTACGTGATTAGGGCATATGAGTAGTGTTAGCATTACTAACTTATAATGACAATGATCTCGTTTCACGCTTGGCATGGAATTAGGGTGAAAAGCGAGGACGATGAAATTATTTCTAACGAAGCATTCACGTGTTCTTATTCTATGAACCTAAACGTCCCATTTTGCGATCAAAATCATACATTATGTCTAAAACGCAAGTAGTAGTAATAGTAGTAGTGTAGTTAGTTTATCATTCACTAAAGTGAATAAAAAAGAATTTTGGAGATGCTACGATACTTTATTCTAGCATTGCGTGAGGGCACAGCAATGGTTTAGTATGGGGGAGTGATGAGACTGCTTTTATACATAGTCTCATCGTCCAAATCGGGCTTAAAATGCATAAAATATCATTAAAACTGCCAAATATATGCTCGTGTTTGTTGCTTATGTATTTTAGGTACGGATATTGAGGAAATGACAAAAAGATCACAAGAATCAATCAAAAACGAACACGGGAAACGAAGCCGCACAATGAACCGGGCCCAAGAATGGAATTTCCAAAAATGACCTTGAAGAATTGAAGATTGGCAACATTGGTCCCTCATTTTTGAAGACTTGGCAATTTATACCCTTGCAATACTCTCTATTTGCATTTGGGTCCCTAAATTATCAAGATTTTACAAGTTTAGTCCTTGAAGAATGAAGAAATTACATAAGAAGTCCTTGTTTAAAGTTTACAAAACACTTGTGCCAAAATTGACAAGTGGTCCAAAGTTGTTGTGAAGAAAAATGGAGTTGATAGCTATTTTTTACAAGTTGAACAAAACAAAGGAGTTAAGGGACCTATTCTGCCAGACAACCAAATTCCCTCCCTCCACTCACATCCTGCCACGTCACCCACTCACACAAACCAGCCAATCACCAACACCCCACACTCCACGTCACTCCCCACCTCTTATAAACTGATTACTTAAATCAGTTTAATAAGTTTTCCCACCAAACACGTTTTTTGAACTATTTTTTCCCCAAAACGGATTAAAACCAACCCTTAATCCCACATAAACCCTAATTTTTCCAGACACAATTAACTATAAAACAAAGGGGTTTTTGTTAAGCTTTTCCAGAACTTTAATTACCTTCACCCTCATCCCATCCCACACCCAAAATGTGAACCAAGACCAACCCATGTGAGTGTAGGGCCCTCCCCTGCACGTCACTTTCCCCTCAAAACCCTAAAACCGACCAGATAAACAGCTCATATCCACTCCTTTGTCCCCAAGGACTGATAAACGGCTAAGATCACAACAATCCAACTGGCAACATCACATGGTTCCATTTGACCAAAATTTGAAGATTCGTCCAATGGCTTTTCTAGAAAATCACCCATTAGGGTTTTAGCTTATTAATATTTTATTAGGTAGCTCTAGAATGTTCTGTTAAGTAGTATATAAGGAGCTTACAACTTGTGTAAAGCCCTTGTTCCAGATTTTTCTCAAAAAATTGTAATTCCTTTTTAATTTAATGAAAGTTGGTATTTTTATAAAAATTGTAATTCCTTTTCCTTGTTAAAAGTTGGTGTTTTGTTGAGTAAGAATCTGAGTTCCATTGTTTTGGTATACCATTTGAGTTTCAGTTTTCAAAAGTTGTTGAAAAAGGTTCTATATTTTCAGAATTTCCAAAGATTTTCCAAAAATCTTATTTCCTATTTTATTTAACACTTACTGTTAGAAGCTGTCCAAAAGCTTTTGACAAAGCTTTTGGCCCATCTTTCAACTTGAAGTATTTTTCTTGTTTGTTGTGTTTGTGCAGGATCAAATCAAGAAATAAGGCTATCACCATCCTGCATTTAAACAGCAAAAAGTCTGCACAAGCCCGGGCTTGTTTGGAGGTGACTTTTCAGTCACTATGGGACCTGGATGTGGGTCCCACAAGGTAACACTCTTGTTCCTTGTTTAAGTTTTCAGATTATGATTTATGTGATTTTGGTGGATTGGTATGCAAGTTGTTTAAGTGTTTGTTAAGAGGTTGATTTCACTCACTAGTTGGTTGTATGCATGTTTAGGACTTGTCTAACCAGTTTGGTTTGAGTTTGTTGAGATTTGTCTTGTTAAATTCAATTTCATAAACTAATGGAGTGTTTGGATTTGCATGTTAACTGAGCTCCTTGGGGAATTTTTGTGTTAAAATCAGTCTAGACACACGCACTAGGTTGTTAGTAGGAAATATCAGTAGTTGGCTTTTAATTTGGATAGGTTTTTAAACAAGTTGCATGCTAACATTTTGGTTAAAGTAGCTAAAATCAGCAAAACCCCATTTCTGCCAGTTTTCATGTGAAATTTGTTCATCATAGCTTGTTCATTGTTAGATCATAGGTTCATTTAGGATTGTGAGTAGTTGTTATTTGATTTTGTAGGATTGTATGCAAGTTCTTGGGTTTTAAAACTCGTTTTTGTGCAAGTAACTTAAGCTATTGTTCATTAGAAACATTGCAAGCTTAATCAGTAACTTTACATGCCATTTTGTGCCTAAATTTGTGAAGTGATTGTGTGTTTTTTATGCTATTATTGACTCCCCACAACCCAACTGGATGTAGGGTTGCCTTATTGTCCAAAATAAGCCATCATATAAGCTTCCCTAAGCTTATTTCTCAACTGATCAAAAAAATACACTAGCAGTGGGAAAAAAGTTCCCCCTGCTTATACACAAGTTACCACTGCTGCACTACCAGACAAAACCTTTGGACATGTCACTATCAGCTTTTTAGTTTTTTGTCTTTAGTGATCAAAAATAGGATTTAGGACCTGAAACCAGTTTTAATATTTTTCTTATTTAATTTGTGATTTTTTTGTTTAATTAGATTTTTTATTACTGTTCATTTGGTAATTTTTACATTAATTAGCTATTTTTAATACCTTTTAATATTCTGTTTTTGGTATTTAGTGTAAAAAATTAATATTTTTAGATTTCAAAAATTTTCTTAGATTTAGAAAATTGTTTTAAGATTTTTAGTTCAAAAAGTTTTTTACTGTTCACTTTTTATTTATTTTTTAGAATTAATTTAGTTTAATTAGGGTTTTATTTATAACTGTTTTTGTCCTTTAGTGCAAAATTTTATATTTTTCAAACTTTTTCATTTTTATACTGTTCATTAGAGTAATTAGGATTTTTAAAATTGTCAAATTATTTTTGGCATTATTTTATTATTTTTTATGATTATTTTAGTTTAAAAATAGTTTTTTTAGTGATTTAAAAATAGAAAAATAGTTTTTAAAATTTAGGAAAAATAATTTTTAGTCTTTAGATAATATAAGTAAGTTATTAGTTCAATAAAATAATATTTTGGACATTTTGATTAATTATATTTAATTTTAGGGCTTTAATTAGCATTTAAAATTGAATATTTAATTAATAAAAGGTTTTAAAATATTTTTATTGGATTTTTATTCTTATTTATATTATTTTAGACTCACTTTTAACTTTTAATTAATTTCTAGGTTTGAAATTTTTAATTTTGTAGTTTTTACGGTTTTACGTGAACGATCTTTTCGTCTTAGCTCGATCCGTCTTCGTAACCGTCATTCTCTTGTCACCCCATTTATATTTTTCTTTCTCTCAATATAATCACAAACCATTAATCAATTCATTACACAACACACTAGCCTCCTCGGGAAACGAACTTGAACTTCATAAGGGTCATTAGTGCTCGGTTTTCCTAAACTGACACTTAACGCTTACCACTATTTTATCATCCTTTTCCTAAAGGGTGTACAAAAACACTACATCAGTCAGCAGTCTAACCGGTCCGCCAATATTAGCAATTACCAAAAATTTTCAACCTTATTCGTATCCACCTACCAAAACACATGTCAAGGCACAGGTCTCAGGTATCATTTCTGAAAACACATGTCAGGACACTAGTCATGGTACATGTCATAAGAATGTCTCTTCTAGGTGCGAGTCAAAACTCATAACTTCAGTAAATCTTCTAAACCAGGCTCTCAGAAATTTAGGGTACCCTCTAAGGGGGTATACCTGTTCTGTTACGCCACGCATAAATCAGACCATTAAAAAATTTCAGTTACCACTGCTGGAGTGTTATTCAAGTTAGACACACAGTGTTTATTCTGTGAGGTTACAAACGAACACATTCAGTGAAATTCGCCACGTTTATTTCACGTATTCCTATGTCAGCTTTATCTTAAAACAGATATTTACCCATCTCCCAGCCAGAAAAGACTCCACAGTATCACCCATATTTATGAGGTTTTCCTTCAAGTTGAAGACAAGATCCGTCTCACTAACTCCCAAATATAGTCATTTTATTTTCTGCCAGAAAATCAGTACAAGTTTTCATGCTTTACAACAAGTGACTTATTATTCCAAAGCTACGAAGACTATCTAGCTACCAGTTATGATCCGGCCTCTGAAGTTACTTAAATCCATGATCAGCAGAATTTTCCAGAGTGTTCAGATGTATTTCCAGAAAATTTCCTAACCACGATACAGAGTTTAACATAGAGCTCGTCTCCAGGACAGAACCTGTTTTCAAAACTCCTTATCACAGGGCTTCAGTTGAGTTAAAAGAGTTGCAACATTAGCTGAAAGAGTTATCGGAACGAGGTTTTATTCGCCCTAGCGCACCACCAGAAGGTGCACCGTTTTTCTGTCTGTCAAGAAGAAGGTCGATAACATGAGATCATGTATCGATCACCGAAACTTTTTTACAAGATCGCCACTCTAAATCAATGTTCATCCTATGAACAGAAGGTTAACATGATCTGCTACAACGTCTTAAATATTTTCAGATGAATTCGCGATCATGCCACCATCAGTGGTGAGAGAAAGAAACATGATGTCTTCCAGACTGCTGTCGCACAAGTTATAGTCTCTCTAAAATGTTGACTTATACTTCTGAGCTCCCTAATGCTCTAGCTATATTACGATATTAATGAACCAGATTTCCCATAAACTCTTTGACAAGTTCGCCAGTATATTCATCGATAGCATCCTGATCTGCTAAATCCTAGAGAAAACATGAGAATCATCTTTTCATGATCCTATAGATTCTCTGATAAGAGAAAATTATGTACGTAGCTTTCCAGATGTGAGTTCTAGATGAACAAGGTGGCATTTTTTGGCCACCCTATTTCAGCAAAAAGGAATTTCAGACAATCCTGCGAAGGTGAAGGCTATCACCAGATGGTCAAGACCGACGTCTGTGACTAAAGTACGTAATTTTCTAGAACTCAGTTGACTACTACCGCGGAAATTGCTGACAGTTCTCACTAAAATTCTTCCATGACTATTCATCTAGATTCCACAAAGATGTACCATAATTCCAAGCAAGATTTTGATAGAAACAGTATAACACGTTAAGGCAGCTATGTTCATATCTAAATGCATGTCATTCCAGTAGGTTTAAGATAGAACACCGACATGCTAACGAATTAGGGTAACCATTGAAAATTTCTGAACAGAAATGAGACAAGTTTCCCATATAGTTGTTATCAGATTTCCACAGACCCAGAAGAGGCATGATACTATACAAGTCGTTGTCAACCAGTTAACCAGCCTACAGGTTTTCTTCCATCCGAAAGGATTACGCAGTAACGGGGCTGCAGAAAATTCAGTAGTAAATCGTATAATTTCAAGGTATTCCGTCAACGATCATGTCAGATAGAATTCACGTTCGGGAATCACGCTCACGTTCATGTTCACGATCACGTGTACGTTCATGTTACGTTTACGTTTATCTTCACGTTTGCGTCTCACGCTCACATTATGATATTATTTCAGTCCATATTTTGTGCTATCTCATGATTTAAGTTCACATCCACATTCATGACATCATTTACTGTTGGGTCCACTAGATGTGGATCTTGCAGCCTGTCAGGAACGGTGAACGACTTATGTAATCACAAGTCTATTCACAGAGAGACTCTATACAAATCACACAGTATAAGTGCGGAATACAAATACTATGAATAAGAAGAACAGAATAATTATAACGACTTGATCCTTTTCTAAGGATTTCTAATATTAATAAGAACTAGAATTATATTTGATGAAGATGTGTGTAACCCTTCTGCCTAAGGTTCCTTTTATACTACAAGGAAACCCTAATACATCATTAACCAAAACGTGTAAAACTGATATGCGTATCCTTTCCTAACATATCTCATGCATATCCTAACAGAATAATATCTAAATAATAAAGTTTGACTTTCTATAAGACCAGAAGCACGGCTTGCTCCTACTACTACTATGACCAGGAGGAACTACATACCTCCTAGTCTACCTATTACAAATAACTATTCCAATGGTCCTAACAATCCTCCCCTAAACTTGAATTTGACCTGTTGAGTTCAAGTTTCCTGGTAAATCGTGTAACATAGCTTGAGGATTGGAACAACAAAAGAAACAGCAACATCATAACCAGCAATATAAAGAACATTAGAACCGTTGCAACAATGGACACCAGAAGCTTCTTTAAAGCTTGAAACAAATCTGCATCGTGTTGAATCTTCACAGCAACATGAGAAGATTTTATGAGCCTTTACCAAGTAGCTGCTCCCTCTTGGGCTAGCCAGTCTTTATGGTAGAATAAGCATCACCCTGGGAGACCAGAACCCAGCCCAACTCTTAGAACGTGAATCAATGGTGAGTGGGGGTACCCTGATGATTTTAGGAAAACCATCATAGACGTCAACGGATTTGATATGTCTTTACCAGAATCCGTACCCTTCTGGACTCGCCAACTCTTAGCAATGAAGCATCGGTGAGTTGAAAACCCTATAGCTTTGAGCAAGCTATTATAGCTATCAACGGATTTGATAAAATCTTTACCAAGAGCCGTACCCCCTTGGATTAGCCACTTTTCAGTCTAGGACCATGGCAAGTGAAAACCATCCAGGTTTGGGTAACCTAGCAACCATCAACGGATTTGAGAATCACACCAGAGTCGTACCCTCATGGTGAATCAACTCTTTCTTGTCTGTGAGACATGGTGAGTTGAGCACCATTTGTTGTGTGGACCAGGTCCAACACCAGATGAAACTCCAAACCAGCACAAGTGTGAATCAGTCAAAAGGAACCCAAAGTTTGGAAAAGTATAAGCAGATATTATATTATTCACAAGTGTAAAATCTATCATTTGTTTAAAGTATAAGCAGATATTATATAAAAAGTTTTTTTTAACTATCTAGAATGTAAGTCACCAATCACTGTACATATTGGTGAAAAGAATATCAGTATAAACATAAAAACATAAAAACATACAAACATACCCATCACATACCAGACGCTGCCACCTTCTCAGCTTGCAAGCGAGCTTGTATCCCTTCCACCAGAGTAGTAACCATGGAAGTCTCATTCCCTGAAGGGGCATTGGAGATCTGCAAGTGACATGCGAGCATGGCCTCCATAGTAGCAATAGTTAACGGATAGTCCATATCCGTAAGCATGAATACCATAGCACCAGACTCCAACTCCAAGATATGCACTCCACAGCCAGCATACAGCTTCCATCTCTTGATTACCCAACGTGGCTGGTCCTTCCAGACACCAGAATGTGGAGCATGTGGAGGAGAATCAAGCATCATCTTTAAGTCAGCCCACATTGTCAGACCAGGCCAGGTGGCCACCTCACTAGGATGAGTAGGCATACCAGCATCCACAAACCAATAGAACGACATACTACGATCCACCCAAGTCAAAACACCTTGCAAACCCGAAGCATAACGAACATAACCATCAATGATGGAAATCCTATGGGTGAAGGTACCAGGAATAGTCGTGGATGGCTTAACCGTCCAAGCAGTAATAAACCCCGTACCCATTGGCAACTCTGAGTCACTGTCTGAAGCTGCATCAATAAGGTTCTCAGGAGCACGCTTCTCATAAGGAACAGACTTGCCACGTCTAGCCATCTTCTTGCAAATGGAACGACGAGAAGTTGGAACAACAGACGAGGTTTCAATCTTTACCTTTGTAGCAGCAATAGGATCAGCAGGAGTAGAATCAACACCTTGACCAACCAAAGGATCAACGGTGGTTGCACCAGGAGAAGGAGTAGGTTGAGGGTCAGTCACAGGTGGTGAGGTTTGTGCCATAACAGGAGTAGCAGTGGTGGTGGTAGTGGTAGCATAGGTGGTGGTGGTAGGACCCGAAGATGAAACAGGATGAGCAACCAAAGGTGTGGGTGTGGTACCAGCAGTAGAAACATCAACAGCAGATGGGATACTAGTAGAACCAAGAGGAACACCAGATGAAGAACCAGGAACAACAACAGGTTGAGAAGTAGGAACCACACATGGAGGAGGACGATAGATGAAACGCTCTAGAACCGGTGTGTTCTGACGCTTGATCATTCTTTGGTATAGATCCTTAAGCTCGTCAAAAGACAATGCCCTAACTCGATCCCATGTCCAACCAACAGTAAAGTGAGCACCCGACTGATATTTGACATACCTCTGCATTAAATTTCTCTCCTCGGTTCTTGTCAAAGGTCTGTTATGACGCTTTTCACACAGTTGAGCAGCAAGAGATAACTGTTGCTTACGCATTAATGCCATTGCGCGGGGGATACAATTCTGCTCATTCACATCAGCACCCAAGAGATCAGTAAACTGCGAATAATTAGATGTAAGAATAGTGAGAACCCGCATCCAATCGTTATCATCCCAATGCATAGCATCATGCTGCAACTGTTCACGCCTTTGCTTCTGAAGAGCTTCTTCCTTAGCCCTAGCAGCCTGATCAATCTTCGTCTGCATTCGTTGTGCAACCTCCTCCCCCAACCTGTCCTCCACAAGTTATCTACGAGTATGCTTGCGAGGGGGTGAGGGTGCATCAGTCATAGGGGCTTTCCCCTTAGGATCATGAGACGGTCCAGCAGTTGGACCAGCAGTAGTACCAGCAGAAGAACCAGAAATATCCTCCTTCGTTCTAGGGGTAGCAGCAGTAGGAGGGATACTTGATGAAGTAGGAGGAATAGGCAAATCAGCATATGGCTTATCAGCAAAAGCAGCCTTCGCCAGCAAATTCAAGCCATCCTCCACAAAATCCGCAAAATCCTCATCAGAATCAGACTGAACAACATGCTTCTTCCTCCTCCTCTACTGTGTCTCCAAAGCTTTAATCCGGTCAGCCATTGGAAGAACAAATTCCCTGGTAAGCTTACGATGTTGATTCAAATCCGCCTCCAAAGAAAGAATCCTTTCATGGTACCTGTGCATGAGATCAAGCAAAGAAGTCAGTGTAGCAGGCTCCTCCGCTTTCCCACCAAGAGGACTTGGATCTGGGAAGGCTTCATTAGAACCAGAAGCAATAAATGGGTCATCTTCATGAGCACGAGAACCAGAGGGCCTCTCAGTAGAGTGAGGTGCTGGACTAGGAGGGGGAGTATCCACAAATGGAGACGGATATGGCATAGAATAGGGGGCAGCCTTGGAAGTGGATGGCATTTCAACCACCACTTCCTCAACTGGCGCTTACATGACCACATGAGGCACACCACCAGCAGGATGCTCCTCCTCCATAGGATCATCGCCTAATGGAAGTTCCTCCTCGGCTTCGGCAGCCGGAGGAACAACATCAGGAGGACCTTGGGCAAGGCCCAGCATTGCATCAGTAAGGGGCCTCCATTCCCCTTTAAACCCTAGATCCATATTGGAGTAAGCTTTAGAACTAAGCTTAGGGGTCTCATACTCCTCCCTATTACGAGGTATACACACAAGTATCTGTTGCAAAAACCTAGGATACATTAAAAATTTCTTCCTAGAACCAGTACTAGTCAGATTGCTAACCATCCCATCAAACAAATAGTGAGAAAAATTAAACACCCGACCCTGTGCTATGCAGATCAAACCAGTAGCCAAAGGAATAGGAAAGGCATCCCAACTCCCAGACTTGGGGCTTAAGCAGTGAATCAAGAAGTGCACTAGAAGCTTCCACTGGGGGGGAAACCTATTCTTTTGGAAGTTAAACTTCCCCCCATGGTTATAACCAATATCAGCCATCCCCTCCAAAACCTCAGCATTGGGGATGGAAACAACACAACATTCATCTTGAAGATGAAGGGAACTCCTAATAGAAGCTTCAAAAACCACATAAGAACGTCCATCAATGGTAGCATGGAGTTCAAGTGGGCGACCCAAAACAGCCACAAGTTCGGCAGTATCCCAAAACTGGCGAATCACACTATCGTAGACAATTGGGCAAACAGTAAAAGCATACCTGAGGTTAGAAGCCTTAATAAACTCCAGGATGTCTATGAATTCGTCACGTTTAGGACCATCTCCCAGATACGCTACCTTATTGTGATCGGGTTTGTAGAACAGAGCAGCCATTGATGTTGATTGGAAGTGATGGAAGGTGATTGATTAGAGATTGAGAGAGCAGGAGCATGTGTGTGTGTTATGGTTGTGATGAATGAGTCAAGGGGGGTAATTGACCATAAATAATGGTTTGTAACTGTTCATTGACCCCTAATAATGTGGGTTGCCCTTTCAAATTAGGCAGTTAATGCAAAAGTAACCACTTGTCCCTTATAACTTTATTTTCAAATCCCAGTTTACCAAAGTTAAATAATATGATATATATACCAGAATTAGCTTGCGTTGACTAAAAGTCAAAACGCATAAGGGTCAACACTAGAAGCACAATGTGGTCAACAGAAGTCAACGAAGTGAACAATGACCCAAACCAAGACTAGAAGCCAACCATTAATGATAAGGAAGGATTTTTATCCACTAGAAGTTGAAGACTACCACTAGAAGTGAGCAAAATCCTCCACTAGAAGCAGCACACACCGCAAATACCCATACAATCTGATGTTAAAAGCTACCAAGATGTTAAGCTGTGCAAGTAAATATGTACATAAGCCTCCCCTTAGGCTTAGCCTCCCCTCAATCCTAGGTCTCAAGGATTGACCATTCCAATGTGAACCACTAAGTGGGTGAACCGAGGACCATCAAAGGCTTTAGTCAATAGATCAGCAACATTATCATCCGTATGAACCTTAAGAACCTGTATCAACTTCTTCTCATTGGCATCCCGGATGAAGTGGTGCCTAATTTCAATATGCTTTGTACGTTGATGAAAACAGGATTCTTCACAATGCAGATAGTGCTTTAGTTGTCAATGAAAATTTTGGTGTTCATAAAGTTGAACCCATAATCAAGCATCTGATTTTGTATCCACAAAACTTGTCCACAACAACTAGCAGCGGCTACGTATTCAGCTTCTGTTGAAGAAGTAGCTACTATTGTCTGTTTCTTACATTGCCATGAGATAAGTCGTCGACCCAAAAACTGACAACCACCAGTAGTAGATTTTATGTCATTATTAGCACCTGCATAGTTACTATCACTATATGCTTCAAGGACAAAAGGTGATTCTCTAGGATACCACAAGCCTAACTTGGGTTAAGCCTTGATGTACTTGAAAATCTTCTTGACTACATTCAAGTTAGAAACCGTTGGAGCCACCTGATGTCTAGAACAAGCACTTACTACAGACATAATATACAGACGTGATGTATTCAAATACATGAGTGAGCCAATCATTGACCTGTACATGTGAACATTTACCGGAGGATCTGGCTCATTCTTGATTTTGACTTTAGCAACTTTATAAGGTGTTTCTGCTGGTCTAAGAGGATCCATATCAAACTTCTGAAGGATCTCATGAACATACTTATCTTGACTTATGAAGATTCCATCCGACTGTTGCTTGACTTGAAGACCAAGGAAAAATGTAAGTTCTCCCATAGCACTCATCTGAAATTCGCCCTTCATCAGTTGTTCAAACTCATCACACCATTCCTTTTTAGTAGAACCAAAGATAATATCGTCCACATAAACCTGAACAAGGATAATGTCCTTGGTATTCCTCTTAAGAAATAGTGTTTTGTCAAGTGTGCCTCTTCAATAGCCATGTTTCAACAAGAAAGTTGAAAGACGCTCATACCAAGCTCTAGGAGCCAGATGAAGTCCATAGAGAGATTTGACCACCTTGTAAACTTTCTTGGGATGAAGTGGATCTACAAGCCCTTAGGTTGAGTGACATAAACTTCCTCATCAATCTTGCCATAGAGAAATGCACTCTTGACATCCATCTGAAAAACTGTAAAGCCCACATAAGAAGTAAAAGCCAAAAACAGACGAATGGCCTCAATCCTAACAACAGGAGAAAAAACTTCAGTGTAGTCAATGCCTTCAAGTTGTGTATGACCTTGTGCCACCAACCTCGCCTTATTTCTCACCACAATACCCCTTGCATCTTTCTTGTTTTTGAGAATCCATTTGGTACCAATTGCTGTCTTTCCATCCGGCAAATCAACTAGAATCCAAACATTCTGAAACAAGAACTGCTGCATCTCCTCCTACATAGCCTCCACCCAACTTTGATCCTCAAGAGCATGAGAGACTGATCTAGGTTCCACCTATGAAATAAAACAAGCAAACAAACAATGTTGAAATTCTGTATGATTATTACGCTTTTGGTCCTCAATATAGCTCACAAGAGCATGATGATCAGACGTGGCTTTCTTATGCATTCTGCGAGTCTTGACAGTAGAACCAGGATCTCCAATGATTTGAGTAGTAGGATGGTCTTTGTGTGACTACAACACTGGATTGGAAGCTACTTCCACTTCTGGTGCCAAGTTATTAAGATCCCCAACAAAGTCATCATCATATGAGGCAGAGTCGAAAATGCCATCTATTGGTTGCTTATGAATATCATCCAGCTTGGTAGAAGACTTCTTTTGATAGTTTCCCAGGTCAGAAGGACTAGAGAATCTAGTAGAGGAAGTGGAACCACTAGCCGGACTACCAATAGGTGTTAAACTACCACTAGGAGTAACAGTTGGAGTACTAGGAGTAGTTTTGTCAGCAGAAGTATTCAAAGGAAACTCAAAGCCACCTTGAGCAGCTGCTGTAGTAGCTTCTAGTTGTTGCTTGAGCAATGTGTCAAGAGCTCCTTGTGAGTCTAAAATATCTGATGGAGTAGCATCACTAGGAGTAGTAGGAGAGACTGTGGTGGAATAGGATGGAACAACAAAAATATCATCCTCGTCATCTAAGTCTAAAAGACTAGAATGAGCACCTGCACTAGAAGTTGCAAACACTTGTGGACCTGCATCATGGTTAGTTTTGAAACGAAAATATCCCAATGAATCACTAAGATAATCAAGATCAAAATACCATTGAGGACCCTTGCCTTGTATGTTTGACTTCTCCTCAAAATACCTAAGATTTATAGTTTCAATAACCCGCTTGGCTTGAAGATTGTAGACACAATAAGCCCGAGAGTGAGTTGAATATCCCACAATGTATCCTTCATTTGCCTTGCCATCAAATTTCCCCAAATAGTCACTAGTATTCCATATGGTGACAGGACACCCAAATGGCTTCAAATGAGAAATGTTGGTACTTTAGCTGTGAGTAGCTCATAGGGAGTCTTCTTGTGAGGATTATTATTAGAAACTCTATTCAAAACATAACTTGCAATATTGACAACTTCTGTCCAGAACATGGTTGGAAGCTTGGAATCGGCAAGCATTGTTCTCGCAGCTTCTATTAGAGTCCTGTTCTTTCTTTCTGCCACGCCATTCTGTTGAGGAGTTCTTGTTGCACTATAATCTCTTTTGATGCCTTTAGAATTACAAAGTTCTATGAGGTCTGCATTTTTGAATTCCGTTCCATTATCACATCGAATACCTTTAACCTTCCTGGACAACTGATTCTCAATAAGTATAATAAAGTCCTTGAGAATTGAGTAGGTTTCACTCTTTGCAGCCATGAAGAAAACTCACGTGAACCTGCTATACCCATCAGTTACCACAAGGCAGAATTGTTTGTGGTCAATGCTCCTAATAGAGGTAGGACCAAATAAATCTATGTGTAGTAGCTACAATGGTTCAGTTATAAGGCTAAGAGCAGTAATGGTCTTGAAGGATGCTTTATGTTGTTTGCCTTTGCTGCATGCAAGGCAATTGATATCATTTCTGAATGATTTGGGAGGTAAACCAGAGACCAAATTCAGATTTGCTAATTTGTGAATGGTCTTGAAATTCACATGTCCCATCCTTCGGTTCCATTTAGTGGCTTCATCTTTTGCGGATTTAGCAACCAAGCATGCTAGTTGACAAGTAAGATTGACTTCATTCACCTTGATACTATAGAGGTTGTGTCTTCTAGGGATTCTGAGCAGAACCTGTGAGTCATCCGGGAGTTTAAAGTCTTTGGATAACACTAGTGCATCAGTATCCGTAAAGAGGACAAACTACTTCTTGTCACAAATCTGAGAGACAGATATCAAGTTGAAGTGTTGAAGTGCTTCCACATAATAGACCTGCTCGAAATTTAGATTAGGCGTCTGAATCATTCCTTTGCCAGTGATCCGTCCTTCACCTCCTCCAAAATAGACCTTTCCGCCTTGAAATGGTACAAAGTTAGATAGAAGACTTTTATTTTTTGTCATGCTCCTAGAGCATCCACTATCAACAATTCCTAGAGTAGGATCTTGGTATGGAGTAACCTACAACAACAAGAAAAGAGATATGAAAAAGTTAGTGTCTTAAGGGGACCCAAACCTTTTCAGGTTTGAGCCTGCCTTGTGGATCTTTAGTAGATAGCCAAGAAGATTGATGAGATCCACCGTTGTTCTTAGGTTGCCTATTCATCATATGGGTGTTATTGTTTGACCAAGAACAACCTGCTGAGGGCTTAACAACAGTTCCCAGATTTCCCAACCCAAAATACATGTGGTCAAAATTAAATGAATAATTTGGATTAAAATTCTGAAAATAGTTACTGGTTGGTCTATTTGGTATTAATCCAGTGTTTTTCCAATGATCAGAAGCTAATGGAGAGGTCCTTCTAGAAGAAGAAAAAGAATGAGCACATGGGTTTAGTATTCTAGAAGAATATGGAACAACTCCTGGTGGACCAGGAGCAGGAAATGCTTGATATACAAAAGAATGTTTGTCATAAAAATCACAATCTTTAATCCAATGAAATTCACTCCCACAAACAAAACATGTTTTAAACGACCTTTTATTAGAATGACATTGTTTCATACTGCTAACTTTATTACATACAATTCTAGGAGTAACAATCTTCCTAGGACTCAATAAACCAGGACTAGACACAGATGAAGTGAAAGCAACTCTCTCTTCAGTCTTCCTAGCACTAGTAGCAGCATGGTCATTTGACTTGGAGCTTGCAGGTCTCGACTCTTCACTTGAACCACATGATGCAGAGTCACTGGCTTTGTCACTGAAAGTACACGAGACAAAGTCAATAGTATTAGTAGAACTTTTTGGGGACTCATGCATCTGTGATCCATCCAAGTCATTATGCCTAGTAATGGGCATGAAAGTTCCTGAAAGAGGTGGAGGGACAACATGCATTTCTGCTGCTGGTTTAAACCTATTGTAGCTAGGTGTTCCCTCTTCCTCCTTGTCAGGATCAAAGACACTTTAAATCAAACACATCTTTTGAATCAATATATTTATCAAATCCTAACCCTCTTTTAGTCCTACTAGACATACTACTATCAATTAATTTGGAAAGATTCTTAGGTGCCTTTTGCCATTTTTCAAATCTTAGAAGTGTAGCATCTAATTTTTCCTTCATGTCTTGTTTATCTTTGATACTGTCATCTTTTACCTTTTCAGTATATTTAAGCATATTTGTTGTGTTTTCTAAATCAATGTTCAGTATCCTAATTTTATCCTCGTACTCTCGTTGAGTATCTTGAAGCCACCTCTTTTGTTGTTTAAAGAAGCTTTATATGCTTGAACCTCTAAAAAATACTTATCATTCTGATCATTTAAGTCATTATATTGAGACAACAATTCTGAATATTTATCATGACAACCAAGAGGACAATGTTGTACCTGAGGTGAAATGCCCATAAGGGCAAACTCTTCTTCTTCCTCGGCATAAGACAGATTCCCAGCAATCATTGAAAACACGTCAGTAGAAGGCTCAGCTGTTTCCAGGGTAGCATTCTGATGATCATTCCAGTTGACCATAGAGTCAACAGACACCAACGCCTTCTTGTCATCCTTCACCTCCTGAATCTTGAAAGCTGAATATCTGCTCTTCTCCTGGTCATGCTTGTTAGGGCATTCCCTCGCAAAGTGACCTTGCTGCTGGCAGTTATAGCATCTAACCTTGCTTCTGTCAAATCTTGCTGGCTCTCTTGGGTTATAGTTGAATTTTCGACCGGCTTTCTTCTCAAATTTGTGAACCCTAAGAGTGAGCATGGCCATCTGCCATTTTAGATCCATTTCATCCAGGTCAAGTTTATCAACCTGTTTGAAGTCATCAAAAGCAAGTTGTTGTTGAGCATCTACGTCAACAACAAAAGAGTGAAGAACAGCTTCTACCATGCTACCAGACTTGGCTTTTGGTTCAGGAGTAGAAGTATGCTGAAAAGTATGTTGAGAAGACACAGTATTGCTTGGGCTACTAGCATAGGACATGGGACTAGATCCCATAGAGCTCACAAAGGCAGAGTTAGCAGGAGTAGGAAAAGAATCACTTGAGTATCCCCTCACATGAGGTTCAAAGGTTTTGAGCTTATGAAAAAAATCATCAAAATTAAGATAGTCAAGCCCACCTTTTGCTTTGAGAGAGATTACCACCTGATTCCATGAGTAGGGTAAGGCTCTAAGAAACCTTGCATTGATATCACCATTGTCAGGTTTCGATCGAAGTTGATTCAACTGGCTCAGTATCTTTTAGAACCTGCTATACCCTTGATGGATACCTTCAGTTTCTAAGATCTTGAAGTCTGTGAATTCATCTCTCAGCATGGATCTTCGCATTTTCTTTGACTCCTCATTCCCACCAAACCTTGCTTTTATCCCATTCCAGATTTCTCTAGCATCATCCAGATGATAGAAGTCACCCATGTGATCATCAGGAAGAGACTGAAGCAGAATAGTTTTTGCTTTGATCTCCTTCTGAACATCTGTGATGTCTTCATGAGTTTTAGGGTCAAGAAGAATAATATTACCATTCTTGTCTCTTCCAGTCAACTTCCTGCTGTTTCCATTCAGAATAATCTTCCATAGGTCTTGATCAGTGTTGGTGATCCAACATTCCATCTTCATCGCTCAGCTATCATACTCGTCCTTTTTCAGAAGAGGAAACTTACCATTTGTGTTGGAAACCATAGCAATGATCAGCTGAGGTTGCTGAGTTTTAGGGGTACTATCTTCTCCTGTTTGAGTAGAACTTGAGGCAGACATAATTAAACAAAAATGTTAGTAATGAGAAAAGTTGATTCTTCTTGTACAGAGACTCTCCTAGCCTCTGATACCACTTGTTGGGTCCACTAGATGTGGATCTTGCAGCCTGTCAGGAACGGTGAACGACTTCTGTAATCACAAGTCTATTCACAGAGAGACTCTATACAAATCACACAGTATATGTGCGAAATACAAATACTATGAATAAGAAGAACAAAATAACTATAACGACTTGATCCTTTTCTAAGGATTTCTAATATTAATAAGAACTAGAGTTATATTTGATGAAGGTGTGTGTAACCCTTCTGCCTAAGGTTCCTTTTATACTACAAGGAAACCCTAATACATCATTAACCAAAACGTGTAAAACTGATATGCATATCCTTTCCTAACATATCTCATGCATATCCTAACAGAATAATATCTAAATAATAAAGTTTGACTTTCTATAAGACCAGAAGCACGGCTTGCTCCTACTACTACTATGACCAGGAGGAACTACATACCTCCTAGTCTACCTATTACAAATAACTATTCCAATGGTCCTAACATTTACGTTCAGGTTCGTGTTCCATCTCAATATATACGTTTCAGGTCTTGCATCGGATTTGGTTACAGAAAGCATAAGAAACCAGACTCAAGATTAGTACAGCTTTTTTCATATTCAAAGCAGACGTTCCACGTCTCAGGCCGTATCGTTGGCATTCTTTTCTCATTCAGCATGCGTTCATGATATGTCCCAGTATCACGTCACAGTATGTTTTACATATCACGTTCACAAAATACTTCATGCACAGCGTTCCTCATATATCGCGAACCACGTTCACAATTGCTCACTTAGCACGTGCATAATTTTTCACATAGTTCTTCCCTATATGTTTTCAGCAGCTTGCTCAGAGAGATACATGTTATCTTTTCAGGATATTTGTACTTACCGTTTCATGTATCCTACATGCTATAGCTTATTCATTCTATCAGATTCAGAAAATCCATTTTAAGTATGGAACCAAAAACTATTCAGCATCGTCAGGACAGGGTCATCAGGACCAAGGTTTTCATTGTGTTTAGATCTTGAAGGAGCCGTTTCGAGCGGGAAGCTACTTGGAACGGAGGAGTCTATCCGGACCTCTCATCTTTTCCTTCAATAATTCGGTTAAATTCTTTCACTCATGTTACATTCCATGTCCTCTTTAGTCGTGTCATGTTACATGTTCACTTCAGTCATGTCATGTTTATACCTTTCAGCAGCATTATGTCTTAATTAGAAGACGAATTATCCTTTCAGCTTACATGTTGTTTCAACTTAGGTGTCCTTTCAGTTCTCATAACTTCAGTAGCTTATTACCTTAATTCGAGGACGAGTTTTTCTTTTAGAGGGGAAGAATTGTAAAACCGTAACATTATCGCATCCTTAATTCGAGGACGAATTATTTTTTTAGAGGGGAAGAATTGTAAAACCCGCAATTAAAATCCAAGAACATAAATTATACACAGTCTCTGTTTTATTTAAAACATGACGTAATTAATTATTCAGTAAAATAATTAATTTTAGCTATTCAGATGTTAACATTTTAAAAATCCATGAATATTAAATATACGCAGTCTCAGATTAAATTAAAGTTACGCAGTTAATTATTCCAGTTATTTCAGAATATAAAATGATAATACTTTGCAAGCTTTATAAGTATTATGAAATGAATATTAATAATTATTTATCCAAAAATAAATAATATAGAAACCGAATCACGAACGTCTAAGAAAATTTACGCAAAACGAAACAAAAAAATGCATATGATTATTGGGCCGCGAGTTTTTAGAAACAAAAGAAAGAAGGGAATATGGGCTTTGAGCCCACTATGCTAGTAGAAAAATAAAAACACGGGGCCCCATCCTTTTGGACATAACATACAAAAAAAAACGGCTAGGGTTGGAAAGAAAGGGTGCCGCCAGTGAGAAATCAAGAACAGGGAATTCGGGTTTTAAGTTTTGTTTACCATTCGATTTGTGTGTACTATTCATCCTTCCAAAACAAAAAAAAGGTAATCACCCTTTCTCTTCTTCTTAAATCATGAATTCTGGAAGTGATAGAAAGAACTCATGAATCTTAAATATGAAACCTGTAAAATCATTTAAATCAGTTGGGTTAATTTATTTTGCACGAAAACCGAGAGTTGTAATAACTCTCGGTGGGTTTTGGGTGTACACAGCCGATATCTATGTGGTCTCGGTGGTTTTCTCTTTTGTGACCAACCCCAAAAGAAACCACCAGGGGTGGTTGGTTCGAAAACAGTGGGAAAACACAACAGGGGGGCATTTGGGGTTAACAGGCAGTAAGGGGGCGTTTGGGTTTGTAAACAGGGGGGTTGTTTAAAAACAGTGGGAAAAAATAACTAACGATGGGAACAGAAAGCTAAGTAGTGGGAACAATACCTAAACAGGGGAAACTATAAACAAGCAGTGGGAACTCAGGAGCAGCGATGGCTGCTAAGTGAGTGACGACAGCAAGGGACCACAGCCTTAGGGTTGTGGTGGATTTCATTGCGTGCTCGATTTTGATGTAACCCGAGACATGGGTGTCTCGGGGAGAGTTTTTGACTTAGGTTTCTGGGATCGTGAAAAATAATAGATACATGGGATTATTTAAATTAATTAAATCATTTCATAAATGAGTTTTATTAATGAATTAATTATATTGTTAGATTTTATCAATTTAATTAGTTCTAGCTTTATTGTTTTATTATATTAAAAAACATATGATTTATTAATGATTTAATTTAAAAAAACTAATTTGGAAATCTTTCTAAATTCAAGAAACTTTCTATTTATGGCAGGTTACTAATTATAGTAATATTATAATACCAGAATACAGTATAATACCATAATCAAAATATAGTATAATATACATTACTAAAAAAATTCAGGATATATGTTATTCTGTAAATATTTGAAGATCAGTCGGATTTATCAGAAGTACGCCAAACAATCAGATTAATCAGTATTATACGCTAGACAATCAGATTAAAAAAACTAATTTGGAAATCTTTCTAAATTCAAGAAACTTTCTATTTATGGCACGTTACTAATTATAGTAATATTATAATACCAGAATACAGTATAAAACCATAATCACAATACAGTATAATATACAGTAAGCAAAAATTCAGGATATACGTTATGCAGTAAATATTTAAAGATAAGTCGGATTTATCAGAAGTACGCCTGACAATCAGATTAATCAGTTTATACGCAACCAGTAAAATAATACGAGATCACACAAAATGTATTAAGAGCATTAATAAACAGTAATTAGTAATCAGACAACTCATTTCACGTCCCTTATTTATGTAGAAATCGTGAAGTCAGAGTAGATCTTTCAGCTTTCATTCTTATTTATTACTGGACACGAGGTACGGATTTCCCGTCTTTCAGTAAGGACTAATTTTCTACGCCTGATTAGGATTTCCCGTCTGCAGCCAAATGATTTCCCAGTATATGTTCTAAGTTTTATCAGTAATTATTTTAATAATTAACTTAAATTTGCATGAGCTTTATATACAAGCATGAGCAGTTATGCACTAGTTACGGAGGTACCGTAACCATGACACTTGAGGCACCAATGTCATGACTCCTCTGCGGGGGAGTGATTTCTCGTAGCGTCCTATTTATTTCAGCTTGGCCATTTTATCAGTATTATCAGCGGGGTGTATGGATGCATCCTAGG